>HG995304.1:15019767-16346204 GCA_905332915.2 Hecatera dysodea
ATACCTTCTTTTATTTGGATGGTAAATTCCAATTGACTTCTTTCGCTTCAATGTGCGGAAGGCAGTGTCAGACTCTTACTGACTAAAACCCAGTCGTGAACGCCCTTCGCGTTCCAGGGCCACGGTGACTCTTTCGAACAAATCCCGCAGCCCTAGCAGGCACTGACCCTATGGAGCACCGTCTTTTTTGCTGACATCTTTTTGAGGCGCGCGTAGTACTGGACGCGCCGTTTTCCCGGGCCGGGCCTTGTTTTTATGGGACGGCGAGCCACCCATAGCTCGCCATCCGCAGACCCTATGATTGGACCTTACGTCTTGGTCATCCGACAGCCACAGCGAGATTTTCACTAATGTCAGACCTCAGACGTCATTGTTCACATCCCATTTCCCTATAAAATAAATAAATAAACGATAAAGACGAATCTAAAACTGTCTTCTCTATTTGGTTCAGTTATTTGACAGTTAAGAGACCTAATTGGTGTCCTATTATACCCGTTCGCTAAATTAAAAAAAATGTAAATTCAGAGCCATTATAAAACTCTCCGTTATCTTGTCAGAAGTGGCTCAATGGCTATCTGAGTCCATGCCTTTGCCTACCTAGACTTTAAAAATTTACATATAAGTATTTCCAGTTTTAGGTGTTGGTGGAACCAGTTTCATACTTACTTATAAACTTGAACTTGAGAACACCTAATAAGCGTGGGTCCGGCTGGGGCGACCATGGTTTTTTGCGTTTGCATGTAGTGAATAGTAGTACAAACAGCACAGAAGAATGAACTGGTCTGATACTATCTTGACCCCACAAAACCGTCCTACAGGAAGTAAAGATCCCGCAGCGATACATCGATTTATGCTCTTCCGCCGTACCCTTTTTTTTCTGGATGGGAAATCATCAAATGACTTCTCCCGCTCAGGGCGGAGTGGAAGGGAGTGTCAGACTCTTACTGACTAAAACCCACCCGTGATACTTCTTGTGCCCTTTGCGTTCCAGGGCCGCGATGACTCTTTCGAACAAATTCCGCAACTGTGCACTTACCCTGCTAATGAGCAAGCAATGGGTTCTCTTATGACTGTACCCGTCTAACTCGTAATCCAGAAACAGAATCATGGGCATGTTACAGACTTAGAACGGGACAAGACTCTTGGCTTCATCGCCCAGACCGCGAGTAAAAAAAATTTGATGCGTGACCAAGGTAGGTATGATAGCTGAGGATTACTCCCATCTTTGTCTGACTTTACTGTCTGAGTCTGGTCGCGTTCAGTTATCAGCGAAGTAGATCCCATGTAGTCCAGTCAAATTAACGTTTCACCTCGGAATGAGAGATATTAAGCTGTAAACTCGTATACATCTTCATTTTCGCGTCCTAAATGATGTGTCAAAAGTCTCATAAAATCTCGTCTGCGTCGAAGTTATTGAAGGTTTTAGGGCCACTAAAATCGGGTATTTCGCGATTATTTCATTTTCTATAGATCCAATAAAGTTAAAAAAGAAGTATTGAGCTTTTTTTCACGCAACTGTTTTCAAGTTAGATGGCGGAGAGCGTGTAGCGATCATCATACTGCAATAATTATATGCTCAAGCGTATATCTCGGTGAATATACCTGGTCTACAATAAAAATAATATTAATAACAATATAAATAATATTTGTGTAAAGAAAATAGTATAGTATACGGTATGATATTTAATGTGTGGTGATCCTAACCTTCATCAATTTAATCGATTTTAGATAACGCCTATTACAAGGTAATCTCTCCTCAAAAATAAATATTAGCATATTTACTTTACATTTTTTACTTTACTTTTTTTTAGATAAATACTGTTTTAGCGATTCATAAAATAAATTTTAGTTTCGAAGTCAGTTTATTTACATTTTTTTATAGATAGATAAAATCAAAAAGGTATTATACATCGCAGAATTAGTAATATCCTCATCCAAAACTTTTTATAAAATCGAGCTTTATTTTCAAACTGACGTCAATGTATGAATCTGAGCTACCATTAGTTATAATGGTGAAAATTCTAACCTTCATCCGTTTTACCAACCTAAAGGAAAAAAAAAGCAAAATCCCACACGGATACACATTGACAATGACAACAAACAAATCGAAATCAAAATTCAATAAATTCATGGAACGCGATGATTCAGGCCATCTACTTGGCAATATAAAGTGGCCAAAGGCCATGTTCAATGCCAGTCGAGTTCTGCGCGTGAAAGACACGCTACTTATTTTTAGTACATAATATTTTTTTTTAAGTTCTTTTTTTTAAACCGCCAAAATGGCGTCTGCCGTGATGAAGTTAAGTGCCATATTGTTGTTAGTTGCTGTGGTCGCCGCTGATGTTTGTTAGTATTTTTTTTTTTTGTTTGTTTATTATTTTGTAAGTTCAACTTTGTGTGTGAGCGATGTGTCGGGGAGAAAAAGCTCGGTTGCTGTTTGTATGAGTTTTGGATTTGAAAAACTGCAATGAAACGTCGAAGTATATAGGAGTAGAAAAAAAAAACAAACATTTTTCTCAATAGATTTTATAAATAAGAAAACTATGAATTAAAATTAAATAAAGCTCGCTCATTATTACTTAAGTATCCCCATTAATGTTTGAAATATAATTTCAGTGTATTATAAATTTTAATATTTTAATTACTCAATAGATATAGGTACCTAAACAATAAGTTAAGTATATAGATTTTCTGCAAGGAGATTATAACTAGATTATCTCGTAAGTCAGTAATAGTGTGAACGATCAAGGTAGGTAACATGTTTCTAAACCAATAAATAGCTCGAGAAACAAACACAATCTTAGTAATACCTAGTTATGTAGGTACATGTTTATCTGCTTTCATGTAGGTCAAAATTTTTTTTTAACCGTTTTCTATTGATTAGATCTCGCCTTTCGTTTTCAGTCATCCGGAGCGTTATATACAAAAATAACTGTATTACAAGTAGATACCTAATAATAATTGTAATTAGTTCTTTATTGTACACCACTAAAACTTATATAAAAAATTCAAAGGCGAGCTTGAACTCGAAATTGAGTTTTCTACCAGCTATTAACCCTTAATAAATTAATTTAGCTGAAAGTTTTATGTATTCATTGAAATGCTCGTTGTTTGAATTATTCTTAACAACACATTCAGAATCGTTAATCGAAACGTGTGTGTGTGTGTGTGTATGTTTAAAAAACAGTTAAAACCTCGTTTCAGCGATCATGCAATTTACATATAAATTAGTTTTTTCTTCACAATCTTAGAACAGTTAGTCAGTGGCTAGTTCCGTGTTTAATAATTTTGCGAAGGTTCGATGATTAAAAGCCTAGGTATCAATTAGGTATTAAATAATGAGAATAAGTAAGTTTATGTCACTCGGCTCATTCGCTAAGCCCGTACGGGTAGGTAAGCCAGAGTCTGGTTTCAAATATGTATATCACAATAGGGATGTTTTCTGAGGAATAAAAATATGATTCTATTAAGTAAATATAGGACACGTATTTTTTGCTTTATCAAATGTATAAAAATAGACGAAGATAAAAGCTTCAAAGATCATGAGTGGCTTGTGACGTCACGGCGTGGTAAAAATCGTAACACGAAGTGACGTCACACGAGTTTTCAACGCACTGTAAGTGTGTATCGTCTTCGTTTTTTGTTTACGTGAAAAAAGAAAAATAGATTTTCAATATTTTTTGGAAATCTATCTGACGGACGAATTAATTTGTTTTATATTTAACTACCCTTAATCAAAGTCAACTACCCTATTCTTAATAACAGCTCTTTAATTTTTCTGCACTATATTCGCGGGACAGAGCTCAAAGTGAAAAATGAGAAAACGTCATCAGCGCACAAAAACGGGCCGGTTTTTGTGCGCTGATGACGTTTTCTCATCTCAAATTCTGTGTTATGTGTCAATCGAACTTAGAAAATTCGAAAAATCTAACCCGCCAATCTGACAATTCAAAAAAGGGCATGACTATAAGTCTTGTCGCAAAACTCTTCAATATGTATATCGTTTTAATTTAATATAAATCAATTTTTATTTGCACACCTACCCTACCCCTATTGTGTAGGTATGCATCACCCAAGGCAAGGGTTGAAAAATCTCCGCATCAGCCGCTTTTGTTCATACATATACCTACTTACAAACTTATTGCTTTACTTTCTTAAATAAAATAGGCGGTGTTATCCACAGCTGTGTAAGTTTATTTTCCGCAAAATACAATTAACCTTTTAAAATCTACATTTTTTAAATCAACGAAAAGATAAACATTCTTAAATTATACCTACAAAACCGATTTTAATTTAAATAAATATCTCGAACTGTTTTCGAAATAATACTGGCGGATTGATTCGTAAAAGAATGTAGGTAAATAAAATTCTCCATAGATTTGAATAAATAATCTGCTTAGTATTTTTAGGAAACTAAACAAATCATCAGTGTTTTTTTTACAAATATGGTTTGCTTCATATTTGCATAAAGATAAGTTATGTACATTCATAATGCGCACAGTCTGTAGAGTGTAGAACTCTTTGATATTTAGCATCTGTGTTCCCTCCCATTTATAAGCTATGTCTTGGTATGCTTCAAACTAGGGATGTAACGGAGGTAACTTTATCGGAACCGAAGTCGGAGTCAGAGTTTTTGTATTTGATTTATCGGAGTCGGAACCGAAGTCGGAACCGGAGTGGTCGGAATTTTATTTAAGGAATAATAAAACAATATTCAGGCAAACTTTTTTCTTTTTAATAATAAATTACTACACAAACAATGAAAAAACTGGCATGTTATCATGGTAGATCTTGTAAAGCAATCATTTCAGAAATCAATCTGTCTATTTCCATAGATTTAGCATTAGAAGAACACCAGTTTCGGAGCCGGAGTCGGAACCGAAGGTGTAATAATAATCGGAAGTTCCGACTTATCGGAGTCGGAGTCGAAGCTCCGGAACATCCCTGCTTCAAACCAAGAGTGAATTAGCAGCCATCTTCTGGACTGGGCAGATATGCTTGCCATCGTACTTAACAAACCTCAATCATCGCATTTCCATTGCAAAAAAGCTAGCCTATCTTCAGCATTTTGTAACAAAGACATGTGTATCTCCACCATTTTTTGATGATGCCATATTGCCTTTGGCACAGTACATTAACCTTTATTTTTTTTTTTAAAGTGCTCCTACATTTTCTACATAAGAACGTTTATATGACTGTAATTGTTTGTTTAATCGTATACTTTTCTATCGTGCAGACTAACATAATTATGTATGTTGGTAAGTCAGAAGGTACTAATATTGAAATTAGCTCATAATTTTCCGACCTGTCGGATCTGATATATTTATAGTGCTGATATACATATTTACGGAATAACGTGTGTATAAATCGTAATAATCTTGTAACACTATCTATTATAGTTAATTAGTGCCTAATTACAACACTATAATTATCATGACGACGAAAACTAGGATACATACGACTTCTTAGTTGTATAGTTAATTTATAACTAACAATGTTTTTATAACCCTTTAGGTACCTGTGTACTAATTTATTTTGTTGTATCATTTCACAGCTGAGCAAAAACCTTTTCCCCTTATTTAATATGGCTACGAATCTATAATGATTGTGTTTTGCACTGAGATTTTTAATTGAAAAAACAATATACTCTGGTAGAGGGTCGCATCATTGCGTTATGCCGATGAGTAGGTGTATTAGACTTATTAATTGAAGTATCAATCTAACACTGAGGACTAACAAAGTAACATAGTCTATTTTTTGTATGATATGCTGTTACAAAGCGACTGATTTAAGATTTTAAATAATAAAATTTATTCTAACTTTGAGAATAAACTTTATTATTTAAGATCTTAAGTCTTTCATGTGTAGTTACCGTTAATTTTATTTTTACGGTCCCCGGTTGATATCGCCGGTAGTTATTTTCGGAAATCGTAAACAATTGCTACATCCACATAGTTTTCTCTTGTAATAAAAAAAAAAACAAAGGAAGTATCTACAACAATGCAGTGTATTGTAAACTAATTGGAAATAGATCGCAATTGTTAACGATATTAACAATTAAGTGATTATTCTCTCATAGACAATTATAGAGCATTTATGAAACGGTTTATTGGTGTCGGAAATAAAATGTTTCACACGACATAGAAAGGGCTACCATTAGCTTAGGTAGATATCTGGATTATTATGCCAACAAGCAGCCGCCTGATGTTATGTGCTAACCGAACTAGTGGATATTTATTTTGTGGATAACACTAGTAACATACGTGCGTTTCTCTGTATGACAAGCCTTCCCTTGTTATTTTTTATTTATTTATATTATGTTTGTTCCGGCGTTTCAAAATGGACATCACCATTGTCGCTTTCAGATTTTTTGTGCGTTTTTTGGCTGGCTTGTCCCAATTAAAGAAGTTTTGCTTTTGGTTGAAGCTGTCGTAGAAGATCATTTTTCACTAACAGATGCGCCTTTTATGGAAAAAAGGGCTCGCCAAGGTTGTATCTTTCTGATACAAAGTCAATGGAAAACAACAAAGAAAAAACAGTTTATAGTGGACCAGGCAACTATCTCTATAATCTTGACTCAAAATAAGGTTTCAAATTATGGCGTAACAAAAAATCTTACTAATCCTACTTAGCAAGGTTTGGATCCAAGACTAATATTCTCTATGGTTTGGAGTGTTTTTTTTTTTTTGAAATATGGCATTTTTAACCCTTCCGAATGAGTTTTGACACTTATTTAACGATTTCTATTGTACCTATTTGTGAGCGACAAATGGAATTTCTCATTTGGTCGCTCTTCATAATCATTAGTTTAACATCCACAGCCCGATTTCTCCCACTGCTGGGCATAGGCCTCTTTTTCCAATCCCCACGTTCCTTTGCCAAACCCATTGCGGCTCTACCCACGATGGAAATTGTAAAGCCATGACCACATCGACCACCTGACATACTATATCGGAATTTCTTCATTCCGCGCTATGGCAATATATGGCCAATGAGACAACTGCATATTTGTGGACAACTGTTGCGTCATTCTAAGCTACTAAGGTACTACTAGGTAGAAGATTGTTTAGCACCAATATTTGATATACACACCTTTTACCATTTTTTAAAATTAAATTTAGAGGAAAACCTTTTTATTACTGATTGTTAGTTCATCTGCCTAGCATTTTCCCAACTATATTCGAGTTGACTTGCAGAAAACCAGTATTTAGGTAACGTCAAGGCGGCTGCCTACCAGACCTCCTCAACCCATTAACTGGGTAACACGGTACTTCTTGGCAAGACTTGAGTCAGATTTCTCTGGCTTCTGGTAATCCGTAAAGACTGCCAAAGATTTAGAAATGATAGCCGGGACCAACGGCTTAACGTGCTTTCCGAATCACAGAACGTTAAGATGGTCACACATCCACAGACCGAACTCGGCAAGAGCATGGAACTCCTCTTTATTAATATGTTGATAAAATAATCTTATGAAAATCCAACATAACTTCTACATTCAATTCGTAAAGTAAGAAGTCCACTGCTCGACATGGGCCTCTCTCTGTATTGCATCGCCTGCCACCACGCGACTCGCCCGGTCTTGTCGTTTTCACATCCATCCATCGTCCATCTTGTTGCTGGCCTACCAATAATCCTAATTAAAAGCAAATGTAGGTTTTACCCTAAAACTATCTAGTCCAACCTAACAGCGCATCCAACCTAACAGCTCCGAAATATACAGACTAAAAAATTTGGACCAAAAAGAAGAGTTCAACCTAGAACGTCACAAGCATAACTTTTTGCATCCACTGGACTATTTTCTTTGTACCTGGCACCAACCTTGAGGCTCAACAAAGGTTTCCACCAACGCATGCACCTTCATTTGTATGCAATATCCTAGGAGTATGTCGCCAAACTAGTCCGGTAAGCAACGTAGATGAACCGGTCTTCAGCCGGATCAGGTGGGCAAGATTTAAGGCGCTAGGTATAACGTGAAGAAATTTCCCCATAGAGCTTCGAGTTTCGGGCCTTGTGTCTCGTAAAAAAATCTTTTTACAAAAAAATACAACCGACTTTTACACAAAAAATCAAAAAAGTGCAAAATAACTTTAATTTCGGAACTCGGTGTTTGTGGTTGCTTTTTCGTTTTTTGAACACCGACTTCCGAAATTAAAGTTATTTTGCACTTTTTTGATTTTTTGTGTAAAAGTCGGTTGTATTTTTTTGTAAAAAGATTTTTATTTTTCACTTTTTAGTGGTACCTACACCCCCTCCCCTCCCCCACCTAAACGAACCAATCACATTGGTGTAAAAAAAACGTACAGCTCCTTTGCAGAGTAAACCAATGAGGTCGTCAAAGTAGACAAAGTACATATTTTTTTTAGATTTTTCGAAAACCGCTTGGTTGATTTCGATAAAATTTTCATGGGACCATTTGGGAAGTATACCCTTTCCAACAAAAAAAGAATTTTTCAAATCGGTTGACAAGCGACGGAGTTATGCGCGAACAAACATAAAAAAAAAAATACAAACATCCGAATTGAGAACCTCCTCCTTTTTTAGAAGTCGATTAAAAAGGACATAAAAACTAGTATGCTCTTTTTTTAATAACAGCTTTTTTATAAAGAAAATAACCAATAAGTTTAATACCACCTAAGAATAGTGTCTATAACGAATCCACGACATTCTTCAAAACAAAAATGCTTGAATAAATACCAAACGAATTCGAAAATTAATTCGACATTCTCTCCTTTGGTATAGTCTTTAGATCAAAACCAAAGTAAACACTAAAATTCAGAAAAAATCGCACAGAGCATAATTCTGAACGCCAATTCTTATACTTCAAAGGCGCTCAAATAAGTCGTAATATCAGTCAGGGTCTAAGTCAGTGTCAAATTGGAGGTGTTTTGGACAGTTTGCGACTGCGATGCGACTGTGAACTTAAAAATTTGCCCCTTTGATCATTTCGTATTCGTACCAATGGGGTAGTGAGAAAAATGGATCATCCAAAAATCGCAACAAAAGGTACCCTGCGCCTTAACAGAAACGATCGTTTACGCATTGCTGCCCCCGAGTCCTTCGAATAGCAGGTTTTATATTAAAATCTGACTATGGGTAAAAAACCGGACAATGGCGAGACTGGCACGCGCCCCGAGGGTTCCGTACAATCCCGTGTGTTTGTTTCGTTCATAATTTTTTTTTTTCGAATAATATACATTCGAAAAAAAAAATTGATATTACTTATCTTTTTGACAGAGTAATGAGAGTGCTTTACATAGTTTGTAATAGAGTTGGGAGGTGGGAGAACCTCACATCTTGTGACCCAGCGTCACATTGGCTCTCCGACGACCAATCTCGTCACATAACTATGTAAGCACTCTCATTACTCTGTCAAAAAGATAAGTAAGTAGGAATGAAAAGGGAAAACTTATTCCCAGTTTCCCCTTTTCAATCGGAAAGAAGGTTTTCCCATACATGTCGCACAAATAGTCATCACGTTTTTATTCTGTTAACTAGGAAGCTTGATTTTTGAGCTCACGTTCCTGAGAAAAAGGATCGCGACAGACGGACAAAGATGTGATCCTATAAGGGTTCCGTTTTTGGTCTGGATACGGAACCCTAAAAATAATCTAAAGTGTCTCTTGTGATGTTTAGATTTTTTATTAATGTTTAAATATGCAGCTTTAATTACCGGTCGTTAAACAAAGAACTGGGTCAGAAAATATGGCAGGTTTGAATGAAAAAAGCTTCCGGTATTCAATTTTTTACGTCGTCAAGTTTTCTACATCTGATTCTTCATAATAAGCCTGCTTCTATCCCAATTTATTTAAAGTCGGATCGACTTGTGTTCTTCTTTTCCCATACTTTTCTTATAATCGTTATCACAGTATCTAGTCACCCTTTTCATACAGATATCATAGTTTACTCGGTCCATCATACATCCTTTTTGGGTCTGTCCCTAGCCATATTCTTACTCAAAACTTTCCCCACGCCATTTTCCTGATTTTCGATGTACACAAACACATGTCTCATCATCTTCCTAGCCTTCCCTAATTATATTGGGGTCGGCTCTCAGTCAAACCGGCTTCAGCTGAACACCTGATTTTAAGTGGAGCGGCTGCCAGCAAATAGCTACCTATAGCTTACTTTTTTTTCAAGTGTGGGAATTATCAGATGATCTCTTCCGCTCTGGGCGGAGCAGAAGGGAGTGTCAGACTCTTACTGACTAAAACCCACCCGTGCTCCTCCAGGCACTGATACAAGTGTATGGGTGTTTGCTTAAATCTTGCCTCCATGAAACACAATTAAACTGAGATTCAAAGTCCCTGGGCTGCCTGACATCATAGGTTTTACAACTTAAAGCTAATATTAAACTCAATTTCTTAACATCAATTCTATAAATATCCATCAGGTAACACTAAGCACCATTTATTTATTTATTTAAACTTTATGTACAATGTGGTACATGGGCGGACTTAATGCAACAAGGCGTTCTCTACCAGTCTTCCTTTTTATTTTTTATATATCAATGCTAGGCAGAAATAACAATATACTGTAGTAGTAGTGTAGTAGTTTGTTTGTTTGTTAGGTTGTCTGCGCCAGGGTTGAAAGGGAATTTGTTCGGAAGAGTCAACCGCGGCCATGGAACGCAAAGAGCATAAGGAGGAACACGGGTGGGTTTTAGTCAATAAGAGTCTGATACTCCCTTCCGCTCCGCCAAGAGCGGGAGAAGTCAATTGAAGATTTTTCCCATCCATGTAAAAAGGCCTACCCGCCTAAATCGCTGAACCGATTTTGATGAATTAAGCATAGAGATATAGGCGACCCTGGTGACGATTACAGGTTACTTTTTCGATATGTACGCGAGCGAAGCCGCAAGTAAAACCTAGTTACATAATAAAGTTAAATAGTTTGATTGTTTGAGCGCATTCATCTTTAGAACTACCTGTCTGATTCGAAAACCAATTAGGTTAGCTAATTAAGGTTAGTTAATTGTCTACAAGAATTGAGTTATTGAGCTATCAAATTAGCTTTATAAAAGCTAATTTGAAAGCTTTATTAAATTAACTGAATACTTGAAGAAACATCATGAACATGCTATGAACATCATGATATGGTCATTAGGAGCTGAGAAAATAGAAAAACGATTAGAAGCTACGCTAAGCGAAAACGAAGTAAGACTGCAGGTGAAACCGCAGGGCACAGCTAGTTGTAAAAACATGTTGTTAATCGCATCGTGCCCTCCATATATTATATGACATCACTGATATCCGTGTGCCTACTGAACGGCAAACGACCATAATAGGTCAGATGGTGACGTCAGACCAGAATAAGTACTGCAACGTGGTTACCATAGACAACTAACGACTCTATATTGCATTATTAGCTATGATATATTGAACGTAATTTCTCATTACGACGTGATACGGGTTTTTATCGAGTTATCGATCTATAGTTTGCGGTTTTACTCGTGTTACTTACTTACCTATATATAAGTGCGACTGTTATTATTTAGCCACGAGTTCTTGAACTTTACAAACGGATTTTCCCGGAGTATTTCCTTTCTCTCCTTCAAATCACGAGTAATATCTATTAGATGGATTAGGTATTTATCATAGGTAATTACTTCCGTGGTACCTATATACCTATTTGTTGTTATAATAGGTCAGTGTCAAAGATGTTTATGTATTATCTACAATGAATAAGTTTGTTCATTATGTTTCCGCATTGAAGTTATCATTTATACTGTAATACTTATTTATTTATTCGATGTTTCTTCCCTGACTACATGTGTTATGGAGGTTTATTGATTAAAGGCTAACTTGGCATTTCATTGTTGAGAAGCCGTGACTGATAATATGTTTAGAGACGCAACTTAAAGTAACACACAAATACTAATCAGTCAGCGCGACGCTTGGCCCTCTAAGGTTAGGCTACTTAGAAATTCAATATATTTTTGAAGTGAAACTTCTTTATCGGTTGGAATTGGACTATATATATTAAAGTGATCAGCAAAATCAAAGGGTTTATTTGTACTCATGTCAATGATAATAAAAGCCAATTGTTAATCTTTATCTAATTTAACTTTATTTAACCAATTTCTGTAAAGTTGCATATAGTAGGTCATTTTTCGAAAAATAAGGTCATAAAGAAGTTTCACTTCTTACGTACGTACACTAGTACACGCACACAATTTTTTTATTCTGAATGTCGAAAAATTTTTGATGAACGAAGCGTCAAATAATCCTCGGAATATCACTTAATAATTTTATGTACCTAGATTTCAAACACGATCAGTGGTTTTTGCGTGATGATCCAGAAACATACAGATAAACAGACATTTTTTTTTAATTATCAGTGTTACATTCCATGTCTTTTTCCTAACGTTTCTCTTTTATTTTGATACAAAAATATGCATTGTACCTATAGACACGGCAAATCTACGATTATAGGAATAGCTTATGATCACATGCAAGTCATGAGTGTTCGTATCAGACGCATAAAATAAAAGACTTAAGTATTTATTTAAATATAAATAAACAAAAATGGACCATAAACTCAAACAAATCGATAAAAACCATCCATAATCTAAACGACTTTATATTCGAATTTCGAATCAAGTATCTCATAAACCACAAGATGTTTTTTTAAATCAACAGAACAACCTACAGTGACCTTCACCTCGACATTTAAGTCATAAAGTTTGGACAAAAAATAATTCATTTGCATCTCTCGATGACTCCGCAAATGACGTGTGCCGAGAACAATGGTTACTATGTAATAGGCAATCATAATTATTTATATAATAAAACAGTTTAACAAGCGGAAAATACTTAGAAGTCAGAAAAAATATAACTCGTCATATACCTATGTATTATGTTAGATAAAGTCATAATCTCACAAGGATCTTCCTTGATATCATATGTTATGGATTGGCCTTGAAATGTAGGGTATTCGGGAAAACCAACCATACCTAACACATTAAGTGATCTCAGTAATGTTCCAGGTAACAATTTTCAAATTGCATTCTACTGACGATGACGTGAATAAAATAGGAATTTATTCATGTATCTGTCTACATTTATCAAATAATAATTCAAAGTAATATTGCAATAGTTGCTGACCCGACAAACGTTGTCTTACTTGAGTTCAATCAAAATTCCATAGAAAAATATAATACATTCCCGAATTATTTTTTCAATATTTCCGCCAATCGGCAAATTAAGTATTGATGTAAATGTGTATGTCCGTCGTCTATATCACGATCTACGTTTAATTTTTCTTTAGTAAAACCAACCAAGACACAAATTAAAGGGCTGAGAAAAATAAACAAACCGTACATCACAAAAGACAAGGCCCTGCTATGGCCACAAAAAGTACCTTGACCTTAAACAGGACTTATCAATTTACATACTGCGGTCACATTAACATAGCCATACATTTCGTCTTATGACATCAACAAACGAAGATATGTATGGCCTACCTTGGATCCGGATTCACAGTTTCACACCTCTAATAAAAACCTTTTATTAATTTAATGTTCTAAATTTAAAAAATTCGCGTTCCGTTAACATGTTTATGGTCAGCTGTGCGTGTTTTTTAAATTAATCTATTTTTTCAAGTAAGGATACTTTTGTACTGTTTTTGTTTGCAGAGGTTTTCTTTAAATAACGCATTTGGTACCAAGCAATAAAAATATAATAAGACTAAAATAAGAGTTACGGAAAAAAATCTGCATTCTGTTAAAAATATTGAGTATGACCCATTTTTAGTCAGAATCTACTTCATCATGACTTTTTAATATCATTGCAGTCATTCAAACTCCACATAATTCACAAGCAAATTTTACGAGTTTTATTAATAAAATGAAAAGTGACAAATAAAATATCTTCGTCGTAATTTTCAGCTCACTTGGGGAAGCCACAGCCCGTGACAGAGGTGTGTCTGGGGTGTATCTGCCAGGCCGTGTCAGGATGCAAGCAAGGTATCCAATGCGACGGTGACCACTGCGGCCTGTTCCACATCACCTGGGCCTACTGGGCCGATGCCGGCAAGCCGACCCTGAACGGACAGTCACCTGATGCTCCTGATGGTAAGTTTGTACATTTTTCATACATTTCCGCAAAGTTGTGACTTTTAGTCTGTGCTAAATTAATGCATTTGCAATGAATGAAAACGTTGCCCCACACTAGGATTTACTCCTGTATCGTGGGTGCGTTCACAAACATGAAAACTCACATACACAAGACACCCAGATCCGGAACAATTATCTGTAGGCCATACAAAGATTTGTTCCGTGCGGGAATCAAACCCGCGGCACGCAGCGCAGCAGCCGATAGTTCAACCCATAGAAATATAAAATATCTATGGTTCAACCACTGCGCCAACCGTGTCGTCAAATCGTCTTTATCTTACTTTTTTCTTTCTTGGTTCCTAGCAACATTTCATGCTCAATGACAAGACATGCGTTGTTAATTAATGATGTGTAACTTTTGTTTATGGGACTTGATAAGTCTCCTAAAATGTTTTAACTGATTGACATTCAGCTTATACTAAACAATAAAACAAAAGTTCCGCGACTGACATTCGAAAACGACGCATAGCTATTGACCATATTATGTACCTACTTTTGTGAGCACACAGGTGCTATGAGCAAGCACACTGTCACAGCAAAATATTTGCATTAAGATATCAGGAATGTTTCGAACTGGCCATTTATTCATGAATCTCTTAAATTAATTTGCACGCTTGACACATTCATGTTATCTATTAATATAAATCACTATAAGCATGATAATTAAATACCAATTATGTAAAGTTAGTAACTTGTTTGTTAAAACTGACTGGCCTTGATTTAACTAATTGATGATTTTATCACGTGTAGACACGGCCACAAAATAAAATGCTTTTATAATATCAATAAGGCAACAAGTTGGAATTTGTCCAACAAAACACCCTTCAGGGTTTTTTTTCTGTTTACAAATGAAAGGACGAAGGAAAAACATCGAACATTTAGATACAACATTTACTTTTACCAAACTTAAAAAGTCGGCATAGTGGTCAGGCACCTTTTCGGAAAAAGCCACTTCTTCACTACATAGTATAAAACAAAGTCGCTATCCGCCGTCTGTCCCTATGTATGCTTAGATCTTTAAAACTACGCAACGGATTTTGATGCGGTTGTTTGTTTGTTTAATAGATAGCCTGATTCTTAAGGAAGGTTTATATGTATAATACATGCATAGTATAGTAGAGAAAACATTAGTATCCACATTGCATCCGCGCGAAGCCGGGGCGGGTCGCTAGTAGAAAATACATACTTACTTACGCAAGGGAGTCTTAGAAAAGACTGCGATGAACAGGTAGAAGAGTAAGGAACACGTCCAGGTAGAGTCTAAAGATCATCAGTTATGGTTAGATTTAGAAAAGGCGATTGAAAATTAAAACGACCCTATAATTTATCTGTTCTCGTTTTCCAGCGTACCCGAACTGCACAAATGACCCGTACTGCGCCGCCCTCACTGTCCAAGGATACATGAATAAGTTTGCTCAGGTAAGACAAAGATTTTAATACGTATACAGTGGACCCCCGGTAATCCGGCCCCTGTCTAATCCGGCGCCCCCTGTAATCCAACATGCCTATCACTGTACTTCTATCTATTTATTACGGTAAATCTTCACTAATATAGATGGAGTTTTATCAATTACACTCGTAATTTGTCGGATTACAAGGTACTCTTTAAAAAAACGTCCGGTCTATAGGGGGGTCTGTGGCTGTACTCTATAATCTGACAAATTCGATAGTCCGACACTGCCCTGCAAACCGTTTGTCGGATTACCGGGGGTCCACTGTAGTAGTTTGTTTAGTTGTATAGACACGTTTTACTCGAAAACCAGACAATAAATAATAAAAACGTTTTACAAATAATACCACCAAATAAAAACCAGTACTAAGTTCAAAATAATTTTAAATTTGGAAGTCGGTGTCAAAAACTGAAGAAACACCAGAACTAGGTACTTCCATTTTTTTCCTTTTTTTATTTCGGTACCCCCCAAAAATTCCAATAATTCCATATCTATTTTACTGTCTATTTTCAAGGGTTATCAGATCTTTACGAAATTTCAATGGGATAGTTTCGAAATTAACCTCTTTTGAACACCTTTGCTGAAGTTATACCCATACAAACAAAAAAAAAATGGGACCAAGCGGACAGTCTACCCTTCCAAAACAAATCAAATCTGTTCATAATTGACCGGGTAATGATGAATTAACAAAAAATACAACCGATTTTTGGAGTCGATTAAAAAAAAACTCTTTTTAGTACCTACTTTTTTAATACCACTGAAAAGTCAAAGGAGAGCAAAATGCGCAGTTTTGTTTATTTAGTTTGGATGATGTATTTTTTCCAGTTATTTTGATGTAAAAACAAAATGACTTAACCGATTTTGAAATTTCTTAATTTTCTAATGACCAATCAGAACTTACAATAATTTAGAAACTGTTTTTGAAATCGGTTCATAAACGATGGAGTTGTGAGGTAACAAACACCTACAGCCGAACTGAGAACATTCATCAATTAAATTTGTTTACTATAAAAAATATTATTTTTATATCAAATTCATATACTGATTGCACATCACATTAGTCAGAGCGTACACAAACATAGAGAAAGAAAGAAAGAATAATATTTTATACATAGGGCATCCCGACACGGATAGGTTAGGTTCAAATAGGATAGCTCCCGTTATACCATTCATGTTAGGTTGCTTTAAACCCTGCAGACAGAAAAATAGGAATAAGGAAAGAAATAAGTTTGAAGCTGTCATTTCATGATGTGGTCAGGCATGTCCTGATATGATCAAAAGTGTTTTTTTTTTTTTGTTTATACTCGCAATTTATATTGTCAGTTTCCGCTGGCCATTTCATGAAATACACCCATTACCTGAAATGAATTACAAAGTTTATTGTGCACTTGTTATTATTAGATATGGATTCACAAAAAGCTCCGCTTTTCAATCAATAGCGATGCGTCACGAAATTAAATTGTTGCTAAAATAATAATATTTTGATGTAACTATTTTGACATGCAATCAATATTTTTGATTAGAATTGGGTTTTTAATTTTTTATTTACAGTTAATTTTCTTATCTATACTTCTATACTACTATTATAAAGAGGAAAGATTTGTTTGTTTGTTTGTATTGAATAGGCTCCGAAACTACTGAACCGATTTGTAGAATTCTTTCACTGTTTGGAAACTACACTATCTCCGGGTGACATAGGCTATATTTTATCCCCACATTCCCACGGGAACGGGAACTACGCGGGTAAAACTGCGGCACGCTGCTAGTATTATATAGACCTGTATGAATAGGTATAAACAAGGTATATTGGATATTTAATAAAATTAAAAAATGTTATAAACTGGGTTTGAAATTTTGGTAAACAACGTAAAAATACGTCTCAATGACATCCAACTTTTGGTCGTTTTAAAACTAAAAGAAAAACTCAACATCCCAGAATTTACAATGATGATAAAATTCTTGTGCAACTTTTTGCAAAATAAAATCGTAGGCGTAACATGTTACATACAAAGTTGACATTGTGCGGCGCCATTTGCATATCGAGACAAAATGACATCACCCGAATTATTTGGAGGACCAACACAAACAATGATAACATTAAAATTACTCATGCATTGTGTTAAGCCTAGTCGTGACTGACCTCTGATGACTCCTAGATAAAAAGGGGCCATTTGAACTATCCTTTAGTCAGTGGGTGGATCTACACTGAATAGTCACTGAGGCTCACTGAATCATTGCTACCAATATTTTCTTCAGGGTGAAATCCAAATACATCGCCACCAACTCAAGTATCTTTAAATGATGAATATTTTAACCGACTTCTAAAAAAGGAGGAGGTTCTCAATTCGGATGTTTGTGTATGTTTTTTTTTTTATTGTTTGTTCGCGCATAACTCCGTCGCTTGCCAACCGATTTGAAAAATTCTTTTTTTGTTGGAAAGGGTATACTTCCCAAATGGTCCCATGAAAATTTTATCGAAATCGAACAAGCGGTTTTTGAAAAATCACTAATGTAATTGGTTCGTTTAGGTGGGGGGAGGGGAGGGGGTTTAGGTACCACTAAAAAGTGAAAAATAAACTCGGTGTTTATGGTTCCTTTTTCATTTTTTGAACACCGACTTCCGAAATTAAAGTTATTTTGTACTTTTTTGATTTTTTGTGGAAAAGTCGGTTGTACTTTTTTGTAAAAAGTTTTTATGTTAGTGAACATTAAATTTTCTATTATACATATATTGGGTTGCAAAGGAATTTTAACTTTGTAACGTATGACATAGAATTTACTCTATAGTAAAAAATTATATCACGTATATACCAAACGTTACCAACGTTTGGTATATACGCGATAATTATACCAAACGTTACCAACGTTTGGTATAAAATATCGCGAATTCTGAATTTAACATACATAGATTTCGAGCGAAGAGGTCGAACAAAAAAAAATGTCGAGAAATACATAGTGATACTCGACCGCAACGATAGTGTTGGTTTCTATCAGTCCAATTCTCATATTAGATCACATAACATAACATAATCAGCCTTTTACTGTTCCCACTGCTGGGACACAGGCCTCCTCTCTAGGAGAGGGAATGGGCCGTAATCCACCACGCGGGCCCAGTGCGGGTTGGTGAATGTCACATGTCTTTGAATAATATTAGATCACAATTTCCAGTAATTATTTTGCAACTTTTAAAAAACAAACAATTTCACCTCTTTATAAAGAAAAAGGTTTAGAACTTCAAACAAGAAATCAAAAGAAAATGTCTTATTTTTAAATGAGACAAATTAATAGAGAGGGCCTCCTCCTCTCCTAGAGAGGAGGCCTGTGTCCCAGCAGTGGGAACGTTAAAAGGCCTCCTCCTCTCCTAGAGAGGAGGTCTGTGTCCCAGCAGTGGGAACATTAAAAGGCTGATTATGCTAAATGAATAGAGACAGGTTTGAAGACGCCTCAGGACGCAAGTGTACGAGTACTTTATAATATAAAGTACTCGTACACTTGCGTCCTGAGGTACGTGTATGTTGTCTTTATAATAGCTGTGCCAACATTAGCTGCTGTAAAAAGTTAATTCAATCGTCAAACTGATAATTTAGTCTCGAGTATGTCCATTGTAACATGTTCACTATAATAACAAGACAGTGATGGAGTGTCCCTGACCTGTTTCTTCAGGAGTTAGCTAGATTTCAAAATGAAAAAATAAAAAAAAATAAAATATAAAAGTATAAAATAACTTTGTCAAAAACGAAGAAACAACCAAAAACACCGACTTCCGAAATTAAAATTATTTTATACTTTGTAATGTTTTTTATTTGAAATACAGTTGTATTTATTTTTTGTAAAAAAGTTTTTTTTTTACATTTTCACTACCCGGGATAATTCAACGCTTCTAACAATGACGACCATTTACATCGATTCAGGCGTTTAGAAGTTATAATGGAATAAAGAAACTCTCAATGCATACAGGAACCCTGAAAACATAACACTCCTTTTTAGACTGTCATCATCAAATGACTTCTCCCTCTCTGGGTGGAGCGAAAGAAGAGTCAGACTCTTACTGACTAAAACCCACCCGTGATCCTTCTTGTGCCCTTTACGTTCCAGGACAGCGGTGACTCTTTCGAACAAATTCCGCAACCCTAGCAACCATTCTCTAATTTCTCAATTTCTGTGTCTCTCAGGACTGCAACGGCGACGGTCGTGTCGACTGCTACGACTACATGGCGATCCACAAGAAGGGTGGATACGGGTGCGTCGGAGATCTGCCCTTCGGCTACGTCAATGTCTTCAACCAGTGCGTCTCTGCTGTCGCTGGGGCCCAGGGTCAAAACTACGGACGTTAAAGATGATGATCAGGCTCTCGAGGATGCACAGGCTAGCGGAGTTCGTGATGCGAGGGTCTAGCTTCCGTTGAAAGTCAATTTTGAGCACGATTGTAAGGTTGAAGAAGAGAATTAAGATTTGTTTTCTGGACCTAGTGTTATCTACCATCAACTCTGAATTGTTTTTCGATGTACTTAATTAAATGCAAAAGATACCATGAACATATATTGAGTTGTTTAAGAATAAACATAATCATCAGTTTTGCAATGTTCTGTTTCTTCTTTTGCGTACTAAAAATTGTGATCAAGATTGACCAAGGTTGCTTTAACAAATGCATTTGATTTGACGTCTTGGCGTCAAGGGTTCATACTAATTGAGACCGGCTTAATGCCAAAGGCATTAACGGCTTCAAAGGTCTTCTTAATCGTCGTATCTTCTACTCCGGTAGCCTATTGCATGACCCTCCGTAAAATGGAGCAAAAATTAATGTTTATTAAATGTTTGGAACATCTTTAGTTTTAATCAAAGATAAGGAACAAAACTTGTATTTATACTTTTCTAAAAAATCAATAAAATCGAACTAGTCTTTAGGATTATATTTTGATTTCATTTTTCCTGACTCCTACACCCTTTAATCAAAGGAAACACTAATAAAACCACTTGAGTGGACTTGTCAGTGACCACGAAAGATAGTTTTCCAAAATGCCGTGCATTATGTGGCAGCACTGAGTCGTCGGGTCCAGACGTCTATAAAATTCCTTGTACATTTTTCAACATAATGTAGTTAAAATGACGTCAACGTCATGGCGACTTTTTACAAGAGGGAGGCCTCTTGCTAAATTGCACAAACTGTCGGTTTGATTTTTTCTGATAACCCTCAATAAGAAAGAGCTCACTAGTTTCAGTTCGCTTCTGATACATAGACGAAATAATTAGTATTTGTGTATTTATATTCGTATGCAAAAGAACAAAAGCTTTGTCAGAAACCGCTCAAAATTGTATTTATTTCAAAGAACATATTAACACTATGAACTAATGTTGAGAAGATAAGTCAGGTTTGGCGGCTCTGGGATTATCGACGTTCGTTCGGATTGTCGTCGACAGTACTTCAAAAAAGAATATTGAGTACTGAGTACTTGAGTATTGAGTACTTACATGTAAGCAACTTCTATAAAATTTAATGCAGCTCAACTGGTACCTACTACCTTTGGAATCATTTAAATTCTGAAAGGTGCAAAGGTCGATGGTTACCTGTAGTTCTGCACTCCGGGCAAAAAAGGAGGTGACGCATCCTGCCCTGTAAAGGAGCTCCACACTGGCACTGATTTAGGGATGGGTGAAGGCACCGTTTCGCCAGACAATAATATTATTTCTACAGCGGTCGTTATGGGTCCACATTCAGTTCACAGATTTCCAGATAAGCCACTACGTTCACGCCCAGGAGTCAGATATTCTGCCGGGGTGATGAGGTGTGGAGGAGTAAATTGAACTCAAACTAATTTACAAATAAGCAGTGGGGGATACTCGGCGACAATTCTGGTATGATAAGAAATAAATACAATGATTGAATAAGCGAATTTTTCGCACTAGTGCGAAATACACTTCATTTCGTACCTAATAGAAGTGGTCTATATGCTTAGTCTGAGTTTTCTAAGCTTGCTCCTTTTTTAATGGGAAATCAATGACTTCTCCCGCTCTGGGCGGAGCAGAAGGGAGTGTAGACTCTTACTGACTAAAACCCACCCGTGTTCCTAGTGCTCGCCGCGTTCCAAGGCCGCGGTGACTCTTTCGAATAAATTCCGCAACCCTAGCAGATTCTAAGCTAAGAAAAAATAATTTCTCTGATAGAAAACCACACTATCGCTATGCCTTATAGGCATCTTTCTATTTTGTTCTTGAGAGCCACGAAAGTGAAGCCATAGAAAAAAGCTATGCCATGAATGTGGAACATCTTTATGCCCCTTGATTGTAACTCGCGTCCCAAAGTTCATTACTACTGTTAATAAGCAATTACGTACTAAAATGACTTGCTGTAGGTTAATGCAAGCGTCCTGTTTGTTCAATGAACGGGGAAGCAATTATTATCAAACGTATATAAACGATGCTCCCAATTCCTGGATACAGTGTTAGTGGATAAGTTGTGTGTGAAGAAGGTAAGGTTACATTATTTTTTTTGTTTGTACTCGTATTTATTTAGAACCTTCGTCTAGTTATGTGAACTCTACTCTTATTCAGGCTGCCCCTAAATCTGCCATAATCATCATAGGGAAACAGGGTAATGACAGTGTGTTTTTATTGGGACGTAATAAATATTCCAAGTGGAGAAGCAGATTGTTCAGGAAAAGCTTGTTCCTTGTTCTTATCTAAAACTCGTATATTGGAACAAAGACTAGTTCACTGACAACTTAGTAGGTAGGTACGAATGTACCCATTATCCTACCTCAGAGAAAATTTAGAATCTAGAGATATTTATAACTAGATGACCCGCTTAACTTCCTCTGCGTCACATAGAGAGAGAGAGAAATAATAACCCCGTTTTTGCAACATTCTTCATTGATGCTCCGTTCCTATTGGTCTTAGCGTGATGTTATATAGTCTATAGACTTTCTCGATAAATGGGCTATTTAAAACACTCAAAGAATTAGCGCGTTCAAGTAAACAAACTCTTCAGCTTTATGCAGTGACGGATTAAGACTACTTGATGCCCTAAGCAGTCCACGCCTGTGGGCCCCCCTATCCGTATGTCAACTAGAGTCGTCTTTAAACCTTTACCGCCTAAAACATGACTTACTTATTAATTGTCAAATTAATTGTATTAAGTATGCATAGAAGCCGGCCGGCACAATTACACAAAAAAAAAACATTTAACTGACACAGATCTGCGGGGGCGCCAGGCGGAGATCCGCGGGGAAGGGGTGGTTTGTAATTGGCTGATCGCGATTCTGGTCCATTCGAATTGCCGAATGCACTAGCAGGCAGCGAGTGGGCAAGCGGGAGCGGGGTTATGACTCTAGGTCGGACTCTATATCAACTTAAAACCCGCAAATTAGTTCTAGATTTTTTTTTTCGTCTGTGTTTTGGTAACATGCGAGTGAGACGTCATGCCCTTTTTTTTTTTTTTTTTGTATTGGATGGGAAATCATCAAATGACCCCTCCCGCCCTAGGTGGAGCGGTAGGGAGTGTCAGACTTTTACTGACCCCTAAAACCCACCCGTGCTCCTCCATGTGCCCTTTGCGTTCCAGGGCCGCGGTAACTCTTTCGAACAAATTCCGCAACCCTAGCAGGCACCGACCCTATGGGGCCCCGTCTCTGGTGCTGACGGCTCCTTGAGGCGCGCGTGGAGACGTGATGCCCTAAGGACGGATTTTCTTTTGTGCTTCTTCTGGTGCCCCCCCCCAGACGTGATGCCCTAGGCAATTGCTTAATTTGATTAAGGGTTAATCCGTCACTTGCTTTATGTATTAGTTTAGATATACATATATTATAGTTTAGTCAAGTTTGATTACTTACGAGTATAATAATTATAGGTAGCATAGACGAAATGAAAAAAAAAGTCTAATGCGTTAGGATTGAGGGGTCAGAGCCCATTCGTCCCCTAAGATTCGCACCCTGTGCCCACTCGTCCCCTGGAACTTTTGAGGGGCCCATTCGTCCCCTGAAGAATATTTATTTTTATTCATTCTTCTAATGGGTAGTTTTACCGATAGCGTTTTTAGAGGTTCTTCGCGTGAAATCACTGTGTAAAATGTATTTATAAGACCATTTTAATTTTTTTCGTTTAATACGAAAACTAGCCCATATGAAGGCACTAGTATAAATAAAAATATGTGAAATATAAATTTAAAAAAAAATTTAAAATGTCCGTTTCTCAATAACGGTGGTATGTCCGTGATGAACTTTTAAGCGCATTTGCCACTTTAAATACGTTGTTATGGAAATTTGGTACTTAAATTGAACATGATTATGTTGGTTTATGCATAAAGCAACCATATTGATTACTTCCTTTACTTCTGTTATCATGCAGACATCAGGACCATTGTGATAAGGAATGTCCACGCCAAAAGTGCAATATCGGTGTGTTTCGTTGAAACCGATCTATAACGTAAACAAGTATATTCTAACGAACTATCTCCTTACGCACACGGAGGCCCAGTCGTGCTCTTGCATTCTCGCAGTAGTGACGTGTCTGATCCTGCCGAGGTTTCGCACAAATAGGTAAGTACTTTTTAAATCTAAGAGGGAATACGAAATTATGCAATGTCGGTGGGTTACTGTACGAAGGAATGTTATTTTTTTACGGTTATAAACGCGAGTATGTTATGTGTTAAAGGGTACCCTTAGCGACCATCCATTTTGAATGACTGAAGCATAAATAGTTTTGTTTATATTTATCTTTTCTTCATGTTTCTAATTTCGGTGGTGCAATATCGGTGGTTTCGGTGGTAAGTTTATTGCCACCGATATTGCATCAATACTAAAATGGCTGTGGGTTCATGTGACTGGTAAGATATTTACACCTGAGAGGCACTTTCAGAGACTCAATTTTGTCTTGTTATAGGATGGGAAAGCGAAAGGAAAAACAATCGAGAGAAGAAACTTTAGAAAAAGAAAAACAGGCTGAAAGACTAAGAAAAAATAAGAATAAAAGATGATCCAGTACTTGGCGAAGAACTAAGAAGAAAAGATAGAGAATAGAAAGAAAAAAGCGGATAGAAATTTTTTAGCGATGGCTGAAATGACTCCATGTGCCCAAAGATTGAAGCAAAAAATAAACAGATCTAACTTTAAAGCATTTTATGAAAGACCATAAAATTAACAAATGACAAAAAAAAACACCATCTAAAAATGTTCCACCTGAAAAAACCAATGATCCGCCTTAAACACAGGGTGACGATATGACAGGCGCGTCATCTCCCACAAAGTCCTTCCATTCTAAATCGTTCTCGCTCGCTTAGTCCACAACCAGGACCTTCTCAAGATGGAAACTTCAATTCCAACTTTCTCGCAGCATTAGTCGTGATTCAAGCATTTCTTGCCGTCTACGTTCCAAAATCAAAATATTCAGTAGTAGTCCCGTTCATTCTTATTCAAGGAGAGATTTTAAAGGTACACCAGATAGTTTGGATGAAAGCAGAACCACGACGATTAGCTTTGCGATCATTGTCTTGTACACATCCTGACAGTTTGATTAAGGCAACAATATGTCCTCATGGAAGACAAATACGAGACTAAAAAGATTGTTTTATGACACAACCTTTAACGATATTCCACAAGAAGCACTGAGTCTAAAGTTCAGATTTTAAGCGTACAAAGTTTTAAAGCTTCTGAGAGATTTGACTTTGTCAAGCCAGCCATCAAGAAACTTTCCATTCAGACATTAGATGACTCACTGAGTAGTATTGAAAATGTTGATTTGGATATCATCTCCTCCATGCAGTGAACGCAAATAAAACATGGAAGCATTACTTCAAGGGATCTAAGCGCGAATCGTGACCCAACTCCAAACACATTCAGACATCGAAACCTCGTCGTTTTTTGAAAACGATGACAGCGCAATGTTTTTGGAATTTGAAAATTCAATACCTGAAACTGATTGGAAGAAAGATGGCAAAACTGAAAAGAAAAAGGAATCAAGATTAGCTGAATCGTCTACAGCACAAATTAAGAACTATATTGAAAATGACTCTGACAGTGATTTGAATAACTTTTGATTTTTGTTTTGCTCACTTTAGTTTTTTGAGATTTTATTATTTTATGTTTGTTTACGAATTGAAGAATTTTTATTAAAAAAAACCCTAATTATTTGCTCAAGTGTTATTAAAACGAAGATCTCATCATAACTTCGTTTTATTAAGTATTACCCTCAACATCACATTTAGCAGAACTAAAGTTAATTTAGTAAAAGTGCAAAATGTGATCTATGATCCATGTCAAAAGATGCAGTATCGAATACAGACAAATAAACGTATTTTAGACCTGCTATACCCGCCTGTGTAGCCGCTATATAATGTTGCCGACGGCTAAGTTGTTCTTTGATTAATAACTGTCATGGTACAATACAAAAATTCCATTTTGGTGCGATGTTGCAATTTCGGTGTAAGATTTGCAATCTCGGTGTACAATTTTCAATTTCAGTGGGATGGTAATTTCGGTGGCCGTCATATTTTCAAAACAACTATAGTTGTTTATTTCCTACTAAAACATCTAGAATACTAATGTGTTCTAGAATAAAATAAGTTTAACTTTTCATCCGAAAACCTACAAATAAAAAAATCCACCGAAATTAGTAAAAAATTGAGCCTGCGTGAAATGACCCTAATATAAGTACATGTATATGTGTATACTGCAGCTTGGTAGTCCTGGTACAGTCGCGCAGAAAAGGCTAAAATAAAAAATATAGTAATTCGGTAGATATCATGTTTATTTCAAATAAGATTAACACATACAAAATCACAATGTCCTAGAAACTAACAAAATACAACTTTTTTACAAAAATCAGCCTTGATTGACCATCATATAAATCAACATTAAATATAAAATATGCAAAAAAAATAGAACACATATCAACAGTAAATAATCACTTCTTATTTTTTTGTATATTTGCCAACTACATACATACAAAATCATAATAATTACCCCTCCCGCTTCGGCATTCCACACCCCGCGCACATCTGGAGAGTACTTACCAATTTTAAACACCTTATCTATTATTTGTTACCCGTTTTTTTAAAAAGGTATTCGTAGTGAGACAATTTTACATCGTAAGCCTATCGACAGGTTATATTATTATCATGACGTATTATCATTCATCATAGCTCTTTTTTCAATGATCTGTTATGATTTATTAAATTAATTCCGTTAATAAACTGTTCACAAGTGTACTATGTTAACCGTTTCTTATGTAAAATATAGCTAATTTTATCTCAGGGGACCAATAGGCACCTGAATAGGTGCCGAATCTTTAACTTATATTGTACATATATTAGAGGGGATGAATGGGTACCTTAAAAATAATATTTTTTATTAAAATATTAATTGGTCCCCTACCAGGAAACCAATGGGCACCTATATAGGGGCCGAATCTACAACTTTTATGCTGGGGGCCGAATTTTAGGGGACGAATGGGCTCTGACCCGGATTGAGGGCCCCAACCTTGATTAGAAAACAAAGTAGGTACTACCAACAATTTAGTAAAAGTTGTAGTTGTTGTTGTTATGGTGTTGGTGTTGTTGTTGTGTTGTTGTGTAGTTAACTTTTCCCCTTGACTTTCGTATCACTCATATCTAACAGCGTCAGTATGAAGCTCCTCTGTGTCCTGGTGGTCTGCTCCCTGGCCGTGACGTCTGCTGAAGAGCATCCTCGCGGCAAGATGATCCAGGTGTGCGGGGCTGAGCTTGCCAGGGCTATGAAACGTGTCTGCGAAGACGGAGACCTGGACTTTTTCAACCTTCAACATGTGCAGCGTAAGTTTTAATGTCTATCCCAGTTAATGTACCTACCGACCTATTTCTTTTGAAATATGTTTCTTAAAACCTGAAGAAATAGCTAAGAAATAAATTAGCTTTTCGAGATAGATACTGAGAAGTGATTTTTCGAACATGCTGTAGCTAATACGTTACTGAAAAAAACAAACAAAAAAGCAATGCTCATAGCACTGATCGTTACGTATACTTTTTGCAACGGTGTTTTGGATGTAATTTGTGAGTTCTCTAGCTGCAAAATAGGTAATATTTAGAATTCTACTAATCTTCCCAACTTCTAATATCAATTCCATATATCTCAACCTAAGTAAACGTATTTGTCAATTCGAACCCCTTTAATAAAAATCCCTTGATGGAAATCACCCAACTAACAAAAACGTCATATAAGTCTTGACTTATACGACGTAGAGTTGGATAGCAGTCTTATAATGATAGTGAGATGACTACTAGGTCCTTCAGACGTCTTTGATTTGACTTATTAGTCGTGCGACGAATATGTCATAATAAGCTGGTCTTAATAACGTCGGTAAGACTAAATTAAACGACGTTATATTACAGTCATAGCTAAAACGTTTGTACGACAACGCAATAGTCATACTAACGTTATAGTCCATTATACGTTTTGAACTGACCAAACTAGGTCTTTGAAAAACCTTTAGGTTGTAAAAAAAATTGGCAGCAAAACTTATCAAAAAAATGTTTTTACGATTCCGTACCTCAAAAGGTACGGACTGTCTGTCTGTTTTCTTGTCTGTCTATCCGTCCGTTTGTCTGATCAAAATATGTCGAATAAAGCGACATATTAGTATCTATTTATTATTTGATGCTAATGTGATTTGTTTAGAAGCAAGGTTTCAGCACAATTTATGGAAAAAATTTGAAAATTGTAAATCTATACCTAACTTGAACACAAAAAAAATAAGTATGTCTTCTGTCGAGGCCCTTTTTCTCAAGGAAGCGTGGAGGTATCAAGTTAAAATTAATAAGTCGTAAGTCTATAGTCCCTTAGATATTTTCTAAAAAATCAAGCTTATAGAATTTGTAAATAAAAATAAAATATCTAGTTTTAATTTCCGCGAATATTTGTGGGTTGCAGGTATGCACCTCCCTCCCGCCCGCTATATTATGCACATGCAAGATTACAAGGCAAAAATATGCACATACAGGAAGGCAAAGCAAAACCCAACACCAATACCGACACGTGTTTCGCCTCTCCACGAGGCATCCTCAGGGGACGTGTTGACTCGCCGACCGCAACTCACTTTTCTGATAGTATAAAATGAGTGCTTTCCCATGGCCAAATCAATGTATTAAGAAGTCTAAAATCTGTTCTCGTTAGAAATGTATCTATATCCAAATACTGGATCATCATATTTTCGTTAAATTTACATAAATGTTAAAATGTTTGTAAATCTGCACTGCACTTTTATTGTGACCAAAATGAAAAGCGTTTTTAAATTTATGAGGAACCCTAATAGCCGCTAGCTGTCATGGCGTATTGCATGGTCTTGGAATAACTTTAATACGACTTTATGTCTTTATAACGTCGTAAAGAGATAAATGTGGGACAAAAGCAACATGGCCTACGTTTTTAGAAATAAATATATTTTTACTAATCAAAATATAATACTTTAAACGCAAAATTGCGAGGGGGCATGAAAATCTGAAACAAATACACATAGGTATATTATCATAAAACTTTAATGCCCAGTCGAACTAAACGATATAAAAGACATTAGATACATTTATCAGCGAGATAAATACATATAAATTAAATAACACTTTTATTTCCTTGTAATTTATTTTGCACTCACAAGAAAAATGAATAAGTCTTACACGTGTTGTTGCTTGACTCAAATAAAATGTTTTAGACATTCAAAAACACCTGTACGATGACAATACAACAAACGTGTCATTGTAAAGTTATGATGCGACTTCTGCGCGACGAAAGGCGGTAGTTTCATAACTTTCATACAACTTTTGAATGACGTTAACGAAGTCAGCTTGTGACTTTTGTATATCCATTATACGACAATGTTGGTCGTATAACTGGGGCCATTTTCGCGTTTAGTAAACGTTATTATAACGTTAGTGCAACTTAGGTATGGTATTAAGATAACGTTTACTAAACTTTTCAACGACGTTAAATTGTTAGTTGGGCAAGGCATAATGTGTAGACAACTGTTTGAGTTACATCTTTGCCATTTCTATTTTTAAGAAAACTTTGTCAATATTTTTTTTTGTCGCAAACAAATAAAATTAAAATAATATATATGGTAACGATCTACAATCACTTCACAAAATAAGAAACTAAAGACTAACTTAAGAAACTATTGTCCTCAGATCATCACCAACACGACCATGACCACCAACACGACCACCAACATGACCACCAACACAGCCAACAACAGCACCACGAGTGGAAGGGGCAGGCCATAAAGAGAGACAGCAGAGACACTTCCGCCTCTATAGCGGACCAGTGCTGCGCCAAGCCCTGTCACGTCAAAGACTTTGTCAGTTACTGTCCTTAGATCAGGGACATAGAACAGAGAATATTGTACTTTCTACTTTCTTTCTTAGGTATTATATTTTGTAGTGAACATGCCAAAACTTCGTCATGGTGCCTATAATAGATTTAGAAGAAATGTATGGTCTACTGCTCTTGGAATTCGTTGTAGCGAATGAAAAAAATAAAATAAGTATTATTGAAGCCATTTTTATTTGTATTTACCTGACGTGGTCCTGTATAAAAAAACTACGTTAGGCTGTCTTCCCAAAACTTTATCAGAAAAATGAGCCCGTTGACAAAACCGGCTCGATTACCTACTCACCTCCACTTCCACGAGATATGCTGATATGTTTAGTTGATCTATATATTCGTGTCATCTTATTGTTACACTTAGCACACGTCATTCACAATCATCTACGAGTACAAAGCCTTTTTCCAAACTTGTTGGGGTCCAGTCTAACTCGGCACACCTTACCCAACTGAAATGTCTATGCCCAAGCGCGAGCTGCTGGCAAGAGTTAGTTTATCATAAAAGGCTGCCCCTTTTATGATAAACTTTTTTTTATAATCTTTATTAAATCTTTTACACACAATATCGTTACATATAAATAGCCACAAGAAGTAATCTTAAATAAAATAATTATGGTAGTACCTATCCAACAAATAACTATGTGTGTAACTAAATTATCAATATTTCAGGACTTATGGTAAATTTATTTTAAACCTACAATTATGTATAATTAGCGACTTTCCTGAGCTAGGTTTATACAACCTATGTTTGTAACTAACTCCTCCCAGCAACTTCGCTGTGTGAAAAATCAGCCCGAGGTACAACCATAGACGAAAACGATAAAAAGTCTGTTCAGCCATTAGAAAGGCGTGAAGAGGTAACCGACGGACAAACAGTTTCTTTTTCAATATTAGTATGGATTAGACTGATAAATTGAATACACAAAGTACCTATATGTTAGAAATATATAAAACAGGATATGGAAATTAGAGCCCAGCTCACGGATGTCACCTTTAAGTTCCACTTACCTGCTATGAATAATTCAATCTACTCGTGACACATTGGAGGAACCTCATAAGAAGTTAGACACGATCTTGGTTCAACTGCTTCTATATACATAATAGGTATGTAGATCAATGGATAATATTCTAATTTTGTAATATTTTACGCCGGAGTTTAATTGGAAACTAATCGTTCAAATCTTGTCTTCAATTTATTATTACAATCTTATCTAATATTCTTCTCATTCATCCTTATTATCATTATGAAGATGTAATGTTGTTTTACGGAAGTAATCAATGGTAACTGGTACTGGTCTCATTACATTTTTTACTGCTAGAAAACTACTGCATCAGCGAGTGTCATAGGCTACTTGTATTTGGGGAAAATTCACGGTTCCTATGAAGCGCGGGACAGAGGCGCGCGAATAAGCTAGTTTTTCGTTAAGAAGTAGATCATTTTTTAACGGAAAAAATATACAATTGTAAATACAGGTTGTTCCAGAAGTGTGTGGTCATATTGTTGTTCTGTATTTGCTACTCAATAAGGAAAACATATCAAAACAACCCAATCGCAAAAATCTACCAAAAAATTAAGAAAAAAAAAACACTTCTCAAGCTGTCTGATGCATAATTGGAGTTTATTTTAATTAAATCACCGACTGCATCAGCTGCTTGTAAAGTTTTTTATTTTCTTAGATTTTTGCGATCGAGTTTCGTGTTTTTTTTAGGTCAGGATTTATGAAAAAATGGACGGAGATAGCAAGAGGACCTCGACGGGCACCATGAGGGCTGGTACAACATGGCGTCAGAGAAAGAAAAAGAATCTTGGAAGGGGGATCCCTTCTTTTCGCATAATGTTTTTTGTCCTAATAGGTATACTTCGGCATAACGATTTTGGCACAATTTGTTTTGGCATAATAATACTTTGGCATAATTTTTTTAGACATACATTTTATGTTGGCATAATCATGTTAAACACTAATTTGTTTTGGCATAAATTTGATTCGCATAACGTTAGTAGGCCTAATGACTATTAGCATAACGTTAGTAGGCCTAAAGACTTTTAGCATAACGTTAGTAGGCCTAATGGCTATTAAATTAATATGCTGTGCAACAAAAGTTAGTCACAGAACCGAATTGCTGCAAAACCGACTTCACGTAGTCTTGTTTGTCCTACCCCTAGAGTGTTATTTAAAATCGCGTAGGCGCGTAGGGGCGAGGCGGCCCGCGGGCTGAGGAGCAGGCGACTGCGAGCGAGCCGGTGGTGAGCGAAAGCCGTCTGCGACGATTAGCACGCGTGGGGCCGCCGGAGGGCCGCAGCGCCGGAGCCGTCACAGAAATTCTGCCTGCTGCTTGCTTGCTTGCTTGCTTGCATGTTGCATGCTTGCTTGCTTCCTACAGCGAAAAAATACTCACAAAATTGTTCAATACGTTATAATATATTAATATTTTGTATATTTATGCTTAACTTTTATGCTTTAGGATATTATGCTTAAAAAAGTTATGCTTTAGAACTTAATAAGTTTATGCTTTAAAATATTATGCCTAATCATTATTATGGTTACAGACATAATGCTTAAAAAAATTATGCATGAGCTGTTATGCGTAATTATATTATGCGAAAAAATAATTATGCCAAACAACATTATGCTAAGTTATATTAGGTCTTAAAATTTTATGCTAATGGATAGGGAACCCTTGGAAGGACTTGGGGGAGGTCTTTGCCCAACGGTAGGGCAGTACAGGCTATTAAAAAAAAATTCTTTCTTCAATCTGTGGCAACAAATGCGTGGTCATATATTAGGGTGGTGTTACGCCACCCTGATTATTGTTACGCTGACAATGGTTGACCTCTACCTCAACAAAACATAGGCCGTTGAGTTGCGACCAAACAAACATAACAACAACAAACATAGGCCTCCTATATTTATAAATCAAACCAGAGCCACTAACAGCAAACAACGATGATTCATCTGAACAATGCCAAACTTTTTTGCCGAAACTTTTTTAGTCCAATTTCCATGAATAAGCTTACGTACATTACTTTAGTAGCTCAGAACATCCGTAAAGTATATACAAACCATATAATGTAGTAGTTTTATTACATTATAACGTTATTGTAGAATGTACTTTGGCGATAGAAAGATGTGTGCAACAAATATTTGAATAGTGATTCAAAAAAAATGCGGACGCAAATATTTTTCGTGACTCTCCTTGGATTTTCATGTTTTCTTTCGACTGTTTTTGGTAAGTTACTGTTTACTTATTTCAACTGTTTTTCATTTATAAATAAATATTAACGAAATTCGGCTGGTGTTAGCATTGGCTTGTATAACCTAAAAGTTGATACAAGTAAGTTTCAGAAAAAAAGACCGTTTTGTATTTGCAAAGCTGCGTTTGTGAAAGATTTTACAATTAAGTATTATCAAATTATGTATGTGTGGGCCCAACGTGATGCTTTTATAGGGGTTAGAGGGGTTATTAAATAGCATTATCAATATATGAGTATCTATATTATAGTTTTATTGATGCATATGTTAATTGATTTAATGTAATTAATTAAATCTTTGTGATACACACTGCTATTAAGTTAATCGCCTTGCGTTGCGTGTGATGATAAGTTGATAAGAGTTGGTATATTTCCCGTTGTATCGTTTCATAACATTAGTGGTTGTTTAATATTGACGTATATAGCCTGGTAAAATTCCACTTCGCAAAGTTTTTTTAGGGTTCCGTACCCAAAGAGTAAAACGAGACCCTATTACTAAGACTCCGCTGTCCGTCCGTCTGTCTGTCAGTCCGTCTGTCACCAGGCTGTATCTCATGAACCGTGATAGTTAGACAGTTGAAAATTTCACAGATGATGTATTTCTGTTGCCGCTATAACAACAAATACTAAAAAACAGAATAAAATAAATATTTAAGCGGGCTCCCATACAACAAACGTGATTTTTTGCCGTTTTATAGAAAACTAGCGACCCGCCCCGGCTTCGCACGGATGCAATGTAGATACGAATGTTTTTTCTACTGTAATATGCATGTATTATACATATAAGCCTTCCTTTTGAATCACTCTATCTATTAAAAAAAAAAACGCATCAAAATCTGTTGCGTAGATTTAAGCATACATAGGGATATAGGGACCGAGAAAGCGACTTTATTTTATACTATGTAGTGATGGTACGGAACTCTTCGTGCGCTGCCAGTTTTTTAATTTACACTAATGTACAAAATAAAATAAGGCAAACAAAACAGTTTATATATAATACACATACCTAGGTATTTTAAAGTAATTCGTACACCTTATTTTTCTGCATCAGACAGTAACAATTAACTTCATGTTAATCAATTAGATACAATCATGCTAATGGGTTTTCGCTTTTTGTATCGATCGATACCAAGCCGATTTTGGTTTATGAAGAATCCATAAAAAACGAGGTAGCAAAACTGGCTCTAGTTACCCATGGCATTTACCCTTCATCATTGGTTTTTGTACCTGATCCTCGTGTCTCTTTATGTTGTTTTTATTTTATGAAATGAAAAGAAAGAACTGTAGTTATGCTTTAGTGTGTATTGGGAAATTCAACCCTAAAAATCCGGCCAAGTGCGTGTCGAGCCACGCACAGTGTAAAGTTCCGTAGTTGCACGTCGAAAGGTGCTTTTTTTTTATTCTTGTAACAAAATAAAGATAAACTTTATCTAACTAGTTTTCAATGGAAATGTACGAAATTTTCTTTCTCCAAGTACACTTTACCAATCAATATCAATCAATATCTTTATTGTGGATCATGGGTCAGGTTGATCGACTAATACTCGTTAACTTGTAAAGCTAACTTAGCTGTGATAGTTTTCCCTTTGAATTAGTTATAAATGCTACTACCATAATTGTTTCAAGTCTCCAATAAGAACCGTTTAGCTGGCAGATCGGGGTCACTTCAACTTCTTCTTTTGACTTCAACAAAAATTAGCACTTAAAACCTTAATATTTCGCAAACGGATCCTTAGCTAGAAAAATGGTTTTCGCACATGCTCAATATTTTTAATCGAGCTATTTATAGCCAACGACACCCCACACCATGGGATAGATGATAATTACTTTCTTTTATGATTTTATTTTACCACTTTGTCGGCGTGATTTTCATTCACTATAATGATATATAATATACCCAACTTTCTAGTGCTAATTGTCTCTGAGCTAAACCGGGGACAGATAGACTGACGGGCACGGAGAAACTATAAGGATTCCTTGTTAACAACCGAACCCTAAAACGACGTAAAGCTACATGATTATTTTAAAAGCCATGTAACATATCTTAAATGATAATCCATAAAGAGAGAGAGATCATATAGCTGATATACAGTTTATATAAGTTGCTCTGTAGATGATGGTATCTCTATGAGGTTACTGGCCACATGGACAATACCTACCATAGGTTACATGTGGGTGGACCACTTCAGCAGACAATGAGGGGACAAAAAACTCGAAACAGTTTATTCAATTATGGGTACCTACCTATGCATTCAGATTTGTTATCGCAACACTTGCAAAAAACTAATCTGTAATTGTAGGTATATACTAGTAGCTTTATGACATGTTAACATGTGAACCGTATTTAAAAAATTGGAATCATCTTGAACTTTCGAAACGAATCAATAAAAAGTTCCTTCGGGCACACATAGGTTGTCAATTATCAATCGCAAAATCGCATGATGTTCTTTGAAGCAGAACATCATGACACTTTTTAAGGTTCAAAGGATATCTACTTATTAAATTTCGTTATTAGCAGTAAACGTAGCAGTATAACATCGATTATTTTTATTGGGCCATGAGCTCCCACAAAATCCTTCCCATAGTAAAATCCTTCTCCACACAAAAGATTTACCTTTCTGAAAACCTCTCGAAAACAGAGCTTCTTCTTAGCGTTAACTTCGCAAAATTGTGAATCAAGGTTTAGTTCTCCTTCCTCCAGAGACAAGTCGGCCGCTGTGCTATTGCGCAGTGGCTGATGACGGTGAGCGTGGGTGGCTCGCCGTCCGATACCAGGCTGAGTCGACGACGGGTTGTGTTCCACGCGCGTCTCAAGGAGCCGTCAGCACCAGGGACGGGGCCCCATAGGGTCGGTGCCTGCTAGGGCTGCGGAATTTGTTCGAAAGAGTTACCGCGGCCCTGGAACGCAAAGGGCACAAGAGGAAACACGGGTGGGTTTTAGTCAGTAAAAGTCTGACACTCCCTACCGCTCCACCCAGGGCGGGAGGGGCCATTTGATGATTTCCCATCCAAAAAAAAAGAAAGGTTTAAGTTCTCCTTCAATTTATATGCTTAACTGGTTTTAAGTAGGTAAATCGCTAATTTGCACTCTTTCTACGAAGACCCGAGAAAGAGATCTAAAACTTGCAACCGTGCCAATTCCAGGAGTTCGCATATCAAACCTGAACGGGGCCTGCGTTCGCTGCCTCTGCCACGTGGCCGGGTGTGACCTGAACAGGGGCTGCAGCGAGGGGTACTGCGGCCCCTTCTTCATATCCAGAGTGTACTGGGTCGATGCCGGGAAGCCAACCCTGCCTGATGATGACCCGGATAGGAAGGAAGGTAAGGGAACTTTATCAAAAGTTTGTTTCATTCGGTCATTCAATGAGGGAAAATAGACCTATCAACTGTCATACATACCATGTGTGTAAAGCCTGTGACCACCTGTTTTAAGTGTCTACATCGGTCTTTACCTTATTTTTATGGATGCGAAATCCCTTGCAGATACCGCATCGCTGGTAGGATCGGTCTTTGTCCTAACAGTTGAGTAACTTCGGAATTAACCTATATACGAAATAAGTTTAAAAGAATTTAAACGCTCAAACATGCATGCAAGATCATAAAGAAAAGTAGCTTCGACGACATGTCTGCCATTTCTCATGGCGTGCAGATAATGACGAATCAATTATTTTAAATTTTACGTTAATACAGGTAACATCAGTCACAGTAAAAAATATTTATTATATTCAATGACGTATATTAATTATCCAATTAAATTAATTTTCTTTTCTTTGTTCGATATAACAGATTACAATCATATTAATTTATAAATAATATTTCGGTACATCACTAATTTTAATTTAATTGCAACTGGAATCATTGACATGATTGATTTTGTTACAGCTTTTGAAGACTGCGCCAGAGATTACCACTGTTCAATCAGGATCGTCGAGAATTACATGGCGAAGTTTGGAAAGGCAAGTATTACTAGCGCTGGCAGAACTATTTTCAGGGGGTACATCTTTAGCACAATAGACGGTTGGACATCAGAGATCTTCAGAGATCATCAGAGGTCTATCTTGAGACATAAAGAAAAAGGATACAAGATAGAGCGCAACGAGCTCGAAAATATTGGCTACTCGTCGGAATAACATTTTATATTTTGACAAATGATCAGTTTAAATAAAATATTAAAAGTCAGAAAGAGGTTTGCAAGTGCACTCTGCGTCCGCGTCCCTCCCGGTGTCCGGTGCTTTAAAGTCTTCTAATACACGAGATAATTTAACGTAGTGGTAGCAATATTAAAAGGTAAAATTAAAACCTCATTATTGTCAACTTTCAATTGGTTTGATGGTAGAGCAGTGGTGGCCGAGTGGTGACGGCCCCGACTTACGAATTGTAGGTCGCGGGTTCATAAATAGTCAGGCACATTAATTTGTGTAATTAATTTCTTCACCACTACTCTCAAAACGGTGAAGGAAAACACCGTAAGGAAACCGGCATATCCTAGAAACAAAAATTCGAAGACAACCCGCACTGGGCCCGCGTGGTGGATTACGGCCCATTCTCCTAGAGAGGAGGTCTGTGTCCCAGCAGTGGGAACTTTAAAAAACTGATTATGCTATGCTTATGCTAATTGGTTTCATTTTAGCAAACTAAATGACTTAACACCGATTTTCCCCAACTAAACGGACCCATAACATCGAACTTCATGTAGATTCCTCAGCAGCCTTATTCAACCAAACTTTGATACATTTCAGGACTGTAACAACGACGGCGTGACGGACTGTTTCGACTACATGATGATCAACTTTCACGGCGCCGCCTGCTCCAAGCCGCTGTCGGTCTCGCAGTCAGGGAGAAGGTGGCTCAGCTCGTACCAGCAGTGTCGGTTTTGATACTTATGAGCGAGTGTGTCAGCCCCGTCGTAAGGCGTCGTCCTAATACTTAAGGCGTTTCCCTGACCAAATAACCATGAGCATTCGTTCCCTTTGCCGCCCGCATCCTGCGCACGACCTTTTATCATAGAATTCACACAATTTTTGGAATTAAAAAAATAAGCAATTATGAAATGAAATAAAACGTGAAGAATATATAGATTTTTAAATTATCTATCCATTAGTGTAATTCTCAAATGATTAGAGCGTTGCATTTAGCAACAGATGCATAAAATCAACAATTTTAGTCATTTGTTAAAAGTAGATTTTAAATTTATTTATAACACATAAAAACAAATTAGAACGTGGAATATGATGATAAGACATCGAACATTAATAATATGCTTTTACATGTAGATTATTTCTCATAACTAATGAGTTAATAGTCTCTGAATAGCGAAGAAAAACGCACTATAGACTGGTTTTGGTCGGGGTATTACCTTAACGATCCATCGCCCGTTGATTTGTATTTGTCGCGTCGATTCGCGCAATGATCGCTTTCTATTAGAACAACGCCTAATTCTAGCCATCAAATTGTGCCATAAGTCACGCTCATCGAAAAGCCATTTACCTCGCTTATAAGTACCATTTGTTTTTTGGAAACTTATTCTGGAGTGTTCTGGACTATCTTAGAAACAATGAAAATAAGGTTTTACTTGAAAATAGCTTCTTTAATTGGTTTTGATTTTTTTTTTCAGTTTTATGAGAAAGAATAATAATGGTGGATGAGTCGTAATGGACTGTTCCCATCTTAGTTTTGATTCAAGACATTATTATGCATTTTTATATAATTCAACTCAATACTTAACCATCTTTAAAAGCAATATTTGCAAAACTCTAATTGTCGAATTAGTAGACGACTAGCATAAATATGAGGTAGGTAGGGAAACGAAATAAACGTATATTTATTTAATATCTTTATTCGTTAAATACATAACATCAGTCAAATAATGCTTATTACTCTTTATATATTATTAAAATTACGTATACAAAATGTAGCTAAAGTATCCTAACTAGTATACTAACTACAAAATAAAATATTAAACTAAATTATTTCTGAGTAAAAATATTTACATATGAAAACAGTGTTCTTATTGAAATCCGAAAGATATTTCACGAGGATGTCAATTACAATTTATAAACTGTACTGCCACATTGATATTCTTTCGATTCGAGTCTCTTAGCATTGGCGCATGTCCAACTTAGATGCTTTAAAGACCTTGTAGAGCCACGTAGTATCTTCGTAGACACTTTGCAGCGTTTTGTAGTGCCCATAGTAGTACCCTTGTTGAATCCTCTTAACTCCGCGTAATACCCCTCATTGAACGCTCGTAGAACCCGCGTAGCACTCCATACTACATGCGTGGTATTCCTTTCGTAGACCCGTCCTAGCTCTGCGTAGTACTTCGTTGAACGCTCGTAGAACCCGCGTAGCAATCCATACTACATGGGTCGCTTTCCTTTCGTAGACCCGACCTAGCTCTGCGTAGTACTTCGTTGAACGCTCTTAGATCCCGCGTAGCACTTCATACTACATGCGAGGTATACCTTCCGTAGACCCCTCCTAGCTCTGCGTAGTACTTCGTTGAACGCTCGTAGAACCCGCGTAGCACTGCATTTTGACGGGTCGTAATGATTTCGTACTACCCACATAGACTCCTCATAGAACTTTTGTAGACCCCTCATCGATCAGTGATCGTTGAAATACAAAAATATCAAAATATGGAACATTGATTTCGACGAGCTTGCTGAACAAATACCCAATGCCTCCTATTTAGGAGTTAATGCCCAATGCTAAGAGACTCGAATCGAAACAATATCTAACTTATGTTTGAGCTACTTACGGTCATTTAAATTTTTAAATGACCGTAAGTAGCTCAAACATAAGTTATGCTATTTTGACTTATTGCTACTTTCATAAACTTACTCGTAAAACTCTAATAGGATGTGTATTAAAAATCGAATGGAGAACGCCTCATCATCCAACTTTGTAGCTCTATACTACTCTCGTTCTGAGATTGTATTCCACTTTCTTTATTTTACTGTGTTGAACGAAATTATTTTAGTTGTAATTGTTGGAGGCAGTCATGAAATCATCCATAGCATCCATATACTTATTAATGATTATAAAAATAAGAATATCTCTGTCCGTCTTAACCTCTTCTCTTTTAAACTTGTCAAACGGATAGACCATGTCTTGGAATATGGCATACGACTGTTTGTCTAGCTTCGTTCGACTACCCAAGGGTATGTAGGAACTCCACATTAGGTGAATCCGCTGGCAGACGCTAGTAGTTCATACTTGTAATGACTGCTGGGAACACTGAATACACTCTTTATACAAGTTTGGTAGTGTAAATCCAGAAAAAATAATTTCTTACCACTTTTAAAAACAATTCCACTTCGACAAATACACTATCATTTCATAAGAATGAAATCCAATGACTTCACAGTAATTAAATTTTAGAACGACAGCATTTGTAAAAATAAGATGAAATATCGGTTTACTTTGATTTTGACCACCTAATCACAGAACGAGAATTTACCACAAAAATGAAAAAATAGCTTTAAAATATTTTGTTGTAGGGCTCTGTTACCTAAACTTACAGCTAAAGGCAAGTTGTATAGACTAGATTATCCTAACTCTTACTAAATGATGCATAACTTATTGTAACTACGCGAAGGTCACCAGGGGAGCGGGAGACTGCCAGTCTTCGTCATCCAGCTCTTCTTCATCCGACTCTTCTTGGAACCGGACCTTGAAAGAACGAAAAAGCATCGTATTAGGTTTTAAACACTGCTGTGATACATCATTACTTCACACGAGCTATTTGGCAGGTGAGAGTTCCTAGCTTAATAATAACACGTCTCTCTGGTCGATCTTTAAGGTAAAGCAACGCTTGTCTGGTGGCCTGTGGATAAGTGACAAACCAGTACATACCAAGACTTCTACGTGCCTAGGATAGCACATCGTTGGTCCCGGGTGTCATTTGTAAATTTGATAGTCGTTACGGATTGTGAGTAGCCAGAAAATACAACTCCAGTCTTGCCAAGAAGTACCGTGTTATAATAATAATAATAATAATGTTTATTGTGTCCAAAAGTTATTCACAAACAATGTTGGGTTAGGAGTCTTCATTTAAGCATATAATGCCTGTATTAAAAGACTCCGCTCCTTCACAACAGTAGGTACTTACTTAAAACACAAAAACATAAAATAAGAAACATTACATGGGTGTAGAAGGCAAAAATATAATTATATGAACGTGTCTGTGCGTGTGCATGAGAGTGGATGTGTTGTTGAGTGTTATGGGTGTGTGGTTGTATGCGTATGGGTGTCTGTATGGTGTCGTTTACTTTTATTAAGTTACAATTTGTATGAGAGCTTCAGTATTTTCATATGTCAGTGGTTTTATCCAGTCAGTCAACATTTCTTTACATATATGATATGATTTTGAATATACGAAAATTTCTTTATTTATTTTGTTGTATAGGTGAGCTGATCGTTTACTAAATTGCATAGATCCGAATTTGGTCTTGGTTTTAGGTATTTGAACTATATCGTGATTTCTTCTTCTAGAATGAATATCCGCATTATAAGGTAAGGTTTTGTGCTTTTTCAAAATGACTTGAGTAATGTATAGTTTCCTAACTGACAATACATCACTAAGTTTATAGAGGTTCTCTGTAGGATATCTCCTTTTTTTAAAATAAGCTCGTTGTGCTCGCTCCAATTGTATGAATTTAGATTTTGTTGCCCCACCCCAAATAGGAATACAGTATATCAATATTGATTGCGCAAGAGAAATATATATTTGTGTGAGCACATTTCTAATAGGCTTACCGCTACTCTTTATGGACCTAGGCAGCACATGACGCAGAGTCTTAAAAATCCAATTTAACTTACGGACTCTATTGGCAACTTGCTCAAGATGGGGGTGCCAGCACAAACTCTGATCCAACATCACCCCTAAATATTTTGTGCTAGGAACTTTGCCAATACTAGAGCAGTTACAATTAACAACATTAGTACCATCACAAGTGTGTATAGTGAGTCGAAAATCGCCGGTTGGTTGAGTACGATTGCTGATGCTGAAACTTATAAAGTTTGTTTTGGAGGTATTTAGTGTCAGAACGTTAGCATTAAGCCAATTCGCAACCTGGGACATTCCTGTTTCAGCACTTACCTGCACATTGTGCCATGTCTTACCATAGAAGGTGACAGCTGTATCATCGGCGTACGACAGGACTTTGGCATTAGGAATTTTCATATTACACAAGTCGTTTATGTATACCAAGAAGAGCGTTGGACCTAATACACTTCCTTGGGGGACGCCGTATGATACATCTGTGACATCACTTATATGTTGCCCCACTTTGACACTCTGCTTCCTATTTGAAAGATAACTCTTAAACAAATAGAAAGAGAAGAAGAAAGAAAGAAAACTCGTTTATTCCGCCATAGATGACGCACAAAAAAATAAAATAGACAAACTCAAAAACAAACCGAAAATAACATCTTAATAAAACTAAAAACAATGTCAGGACCGGGCACGACTACCACGAGTCTCTGGTCACACCACAGACAAAACAGAACACATTTAAAATTCTGTCTATGGCGTGACACCCGGCACCGACATTGACAGCAGTGACAACATAATAACAAACAAATGAAAGTAGACTGTTTACTTACTGTCCACCTGAAAATATATGTATATGAATCTGGTTTGTGCGTCGCATCTAAGCAGGAATCGGTTGTTGCTCAGCATATGCCGCGATTCTGGACAAGTCCAACAATCAACGACGCTGATTTTCAGCAACCACCGTTCGTGTGACATTTTGACGTCTCCCCAAGTGATCAAACATGTAGTCTATATAAACAACTTGTAGTACATAAATAAGTCAGGTGAGTTCAAATTATATAAATCACACTACTAAAAAAATAAATACTTAAAGCAATAATATTTCTAAACAATTTACAGTATTAACTAACAATTTTGCACAAGAAATCATAAAATTATAATATTCAACAACTTACAAAATACCAACATTCAAACAAAACTAAACATTAAAAGATATCACATACAAAAATAGACACACTTATTAAACTAACCAATGAGTACCTATCCAAAAATAATAATAATTTTTATTATTATCACAACTTTTAAATCTTTGCAGAAAACATTTTGCATTTATGGTAGTCAATATACCATTCTCTGCACCATAGTATGGGGCGGCGGCCATTTGCATAATATTCGCTTGGCAAACAACCTCGTCAGACTGCAAAAACACGTCTTACCGGCGAATTCCATAACAACCATTGGAAAAATCTATACATACGCGTGCGAATAGTATGGCACGAGTTTTACAAAAGTTCCAATATAATTTTAGAGGCCCACTGGATCGGGGTTCGATCGGATCAATAATAATAGACATGCAGGGATCCGTCGCCCACCAAATGCACATCCCGCCTACATCCAACATAAGCAAGTAATATTGGAACATTATTGGACACCCAGCAACTATGCTCAACAGACATGAGCCTGACCCACACCTCGAGGACAAGACGACCGCGCCTTCAGGAAAATGGAATAAAACAGAGACCACCAGCACTGATGGAGACTATATTCCTTGCCCATAGGCCATGACCAAATAGGTAAGCTAAATTGAGTTGAAACTGATCTGATTTGCAACATAAATTATGTGCTTTTTTGTAATTGTAAGAAATATTTTTTTAGAATATTTATAAAGTGTTTTTTTGTTTTCAGGACTCTGACTGGTGGAGGAAGGTCATTCCAACAGTGCGTGGCGGCATATTTGAAACTACCCCTGAATGCTGCGGTCCTGTGATGTGGTGTACAAAGTGGGTATGTGGAAAAACGAGGTTCATATTTGCTGTGTCTCCAACTTAGTTTATTAAATAAGTAGTGTGGTGTCTGTGTTGTGACAACTCCAAACAGTAAGCTAGCCAAATGCAACTTTCGTCTTGCTGCCATTTTTAATATATTGTTTTCATTTATATAAGGAGTGACATGACTCCTACGCGGTATGTTTACACAAAACCGAGCACATGCATTTTGTATCCTTTGTATTAGCTTTTCCGTTCTTGCTAACAGGCATGGTCCATACACCGTATCACAATAATTAAGTCGTGATAGAATTAGGCTGTCCACCAGTTGTTTGCGCAGATCAACACTCAGATGGGCTCTCATTGTATATAAAAGTTTTAACCTGTAGAAACAATTTCTCATGGCATTGCTGATATGCTTCTCAAATCTCAGTTCTGGGTCTATGATCAGACCCAGATTGCTTGCTGTCTCTACTCTGTCTATTTTATCCCCCTTGATAAGAACTTCCGGGCTGCCCAACAGTATTGCACTGATCATTTTCCGACTTCCTAAAACCATGAATTTAGACTTCAATGGATTTAAAACTAGTGAGTTAGCATCTGACCATTCTACTACTCTTTCTAGATCTGCGTTGATCTTATCCAGTGCCTCTTTTAAGTCCGCTGGCTTAAAAGAAATATATAGCTGAATGTCATCTGCATACATATGATATTTGCAATGATGGAAGGATTGAACAATGTCTGCACTGTAAAGGATATACAGCAAGGGCCCCAAAATTGATCCCTGGGGCACACCCCGTGACACCAGACGAGGAGAGGATGACATATTTGATCCATCATCCCTTTGTATTTCCACAAGCTGTGACCTATTCTGTAAGTAGCTTGCAAACCACTCTATTGTTTCCGAAGTAAAACCATAATAGGCTAACTTGGAAAGTAACAGAGTGGTGTTAATTGCATCGAAGGCCCGTGAAAAATCAAGAAGCGCAAGGATTGTTCCCTCCCCCCTATCCCGTGCCTCTAGGATATTCCCCACTACATCAGAAAGAGCTGTGGCCGTCCCACGACCCTTCCTAAAACCGGACTGAAAATCAGGGAGCATGTTGTTAGCTTCCAAATACTCCAGCATTTGGTTGTAAACTACTCTCTCTAAGACTTTAGACAAACAAGGCAGAATGCTAATGGGGCGTAGGTCTTTAAAAGTACTTGGATTGCTGATTTTTGGTAATGGACGCACTATAGCACATTTCCACAAATCAGGGAAAGTGTTTGTATCAATTGACTTGTTTACTATTGTGGTGATCGCCTGAAGGGTGGTTGGTAACGTAAGCATGATCATATCTAGACTCAGTCCATCTATTCCCTTAGCATTTGTTTCCAAGCTCTTAATAATTTTAGCAATTTCCTCCTCATTAACATTTCGCAATTTGAAATGTGTATCCCCAAATCTGTTAGAGCTAAAATACAACAGTTGTGATGTGGACAAAGTGTTTGAACCTGGCACATTTAGAAATGCTTGATTAATCTCATCTGGGTCGTTAAATTGTCCTGGGAGCATGCTATCACTATGATCTAAAAGAACATCGGACTTGAGATTTTTCCAAAGCTTTTTTGGGTTCTTCAGCTGACTATTAATGTGCCCATCAAAGTACACTTTTTTTTCCTGCATCAGTGCAGTACAAGCTTGTTTTTTTAAGTCCAAATAATATTTTTTTGTAATATCTTGTTTGTTCCTGTTATAGTTATTTTTTGCCTCGTCTCTTAGCTTAAACATTAATTTAATGTTGTCTGTTATCCAAGGCGTGGGTCGGCCTCTAACTATTCTACTTTTTATTGGTGCATGTAAATCAAATAATTGGGTAGTAAGGAGGTTGAAACATTCCACCATGCTATCTACGTCTGGTAGTGAGCTGATTTCCATCCATGGCATGGATTCCAAATCTGCTGCAAAATAGTTTTCCAAAATATCCCTTAAAGGTCGATATGCCACTAGCCTAGGTTTGGTCTTGACCTTCTTAATTACAGTATCGCACACAATAAACGAGTGATGGCCAAGTTCACTGATATGATTAACCTGCACATTACATACTCCTATATCAGTACAGATGACATCTATCAATGAACTGCTATCTCCTACAAAATGGGTTGGCGACTGAACTACCTGTGTCAAACCTGTGTAGTTCAGGAATTCAGTAAAATCCTTTATTTTTGTACCACTTATATCCAGTAAATTAACATTGAAATCCCCCAATACCACTAAATGATCATATGGTGCTAGTGCGCTAATACTGTCAGTCAACCCATCCAAAAATTTATTCAGCTCAAACCAGGGTGGTCTATATGCAGTACCAATCAATAGCTTTTTACCATTGATCGTTAGGTTCAACCACATCTGTTCCACATCGGAATGCTCTGTATGTGGTCGTACGCGCACCCTTACTCCCGTTTTAATATAAAAAGCAACGCCCCCTCCTCGCCCCCCGCGTATATTCGCAGGGCGTGGTACATGTTTCAGCCGATATCCCGGAACTTTAGGCGCGCGACCTTCCTCCCCAGGCCTTAGCCACGTCTCGTTAATAGCCATTATATCCACTGAGTGTTGTGACATGGCAATCAGAAACTCATCCTGATTAGTTGCAAGTGAGCCAGCGTTAAATAAACCAAACTTCAAAAATTTAGACTTAATCATTTCATGTAATGTGTAAGAATTTTATAAGTGTATAAAATAGAAATAGAACTTTGTTGATAAAATTGTAGTATATGTGTTGTAAATTTATATAAATGTTTTCTGTGTATATTTTTAGTGTTTGTAAATAAAGTATTTTTTTGTGACATTACAGTAAAGTACTCACTTTCATATTCCCACCTCCCTATATCAAGACAGATACGACGCACAAACTCTTTAAACCATAATCTTAAGCTAATATAACTATAATTGAATAATATAATCAAGTTAACAGCACCAAACAAAGGATCATTTATTTGTGTCAGAGTAAGGTCCAATAAACTTCTCAATGTCTTCTTCAGATGCAATCCTGTGAATGGGGTCTCCAGGCTTGCTCCGGACCAAGATACGGCCACGTTTTGACCACACGAATCGCCAGCCGTGAATACCCGCAGCAGCCCTTGTTTTGCGAAATAACAGCAGGTTCAGTTTAGTCAGTCTCTCGTTTACATAGAAGCGTACAGGCTTCCCCGCGAGACCAAGATTCTCCGTTGTAGCGCCACGCCGCACTCGGGCGCCATTCAACAGTGCGTCACGCTGGTCACGTCGAGCAAGGCGCACCATAATAGGACGAGGCTGGGGCTCTGTCGACGCAGTAGGGCTGGTCGCTTTGATGCGTCTGCCTCCTGTACGCTCCACGCTCACAATATCGCGATCATCTAGCGATACTCCTAGCTTCGTGGCAATTAGCTGGACGAGATGCGTGGGGCTTTCTCCTTGAGTCTCCGGCACGTTTGCGATGACCAAATCGTTCGCCATCAGCTCCTGATCCCTGTCATTCAGGTCTCGCTTCAACTGCTCAACTAAGCTCTCCACTACGCCCGGATCTGCCGACGGAACGCAACCTTCACACTGACGTTTTTCGAGTTCCTCCAACCTGGACTCTATCCCGTCCATACGAACGTGACAGAAGTCGTTGGACGCCTTCAGTTCGGCTACGTCTTTCCGAAGCTCCAAGACCTCGAACCGCAAGGTACGGAGTTCCTCCCCCACCAATTTCAAGGCAGAGGCCACGTCCTGCGGGAAATCGGGAAGCGACGCTACCGCCGACGGAGACGTGTTTGGATGCACTAATTGTTTTACACTCGCAGGAGTCGCAGGCGCCAACGCTGTCATAGGCGGTGGCGTTGACAAAAGCTCAACCGGGGCCTCCTTGTTTTGTAGCTCGGCAACCAACCCACGCACAGGTGTCTCAGCCTTATTGTCCCTACGGACGTTTTTCCTGCACTCAGGGCACTGCCCAATGGTAGTTGTGGGACCTTTCGGCGGGAGGCCGACACACGTTCGATGATAGACGCCGTCACATTTCATGCACTTTGTTGTATCAGTTGCCGACACAAACTTGCCGCATCCACCACACTTTGGCGGCATTGTTTATGTTGTGATTTCAACAGGTCAATGAACTTCTTTATATCAACAAACTGCACTGTCAGATTGACGCTGTCAAAGTAGATACCGACAGACGTTGACAGCTATTGTCAGATTGACGCTGTCAAAGTAGATACTGACAGACGTTGACAGCTATCGTTTCCAAATTATTCAAAAACTTGTGGGTATTTAAATATTGTGTGGCTGTGATCAGCTGTTTATTTTCACCAGATTAACACACTTTAGGAGCAATCTTGAGATTTCACTACACTATATGTAATGTACTATGATGTTACGCACTATATTAAAGACTTTTTATGCACTTTGTCGTAGTATTTTTATTTTTAAATCGTATTGAACAAGACACCGATCCCACTAGTACAAACGTCAAAACGTCACTCTCATCGTCAATCAAGCGCAATATCTCTAATACCTATTTTTTCCAGCTTGTTTACAAGGATAGGCGTAGAGACGGTATCGAATGCCTTTTTAAGGTCTAAAAAGACAGTTAAGCATTTGTCTCCATTGTCAAGATGATTAGATACTAATGAAGTTAGTGATATGACAGCGTCCTCAGTGGAAATGCCGTGACGAAAACCATACTGTGAGTCGGAGATGATATTAAATTTGTTTAAATAATTAAAAAGCCTAATATTTATTAGTTTTTCTATAATTTTGGATATACTAGTAAGAACAGAAATGGGTCTATAATTATTGTTGTTAAATAGTGTTACCAGTTACTAGGTTGCTTAGGTCAGATAGATGAATGTTACATGTAAATAGTCGGCATCATACGGTTTGACTGAAAGCCGACCCCACTATACCTAGCTGGGTAAAGGCTAGGAAGACAGAGATATAAAATTTAGCAGACCGAAACATCAAACTTCTCGCGTGTCCATCTCCTTTTCAAGAATAATTCTCGACGACCGATCGGCACTGGGCGAGCAAAGAGATGGCTCGTTGTTTGCTCAAAGAATTAGCATCGCCATTCGACGTGTTAAAGCGACAGCGTCTGATCATGTTTCCGGATGATAGCGAACTTCTTATATCGAAATCCGCCAGGCACTTGATACGAGAATACGTATGATAAGTTGCGGAATTTGTTCGAAAGAGTCACCGCGGCCCTAGAACGCAAAGGGCACAAGCAGGAACACGGGTGGGTTTTAGTCAGTAAGAGTCTGACACTCCCTTCCGCTCCGCCCAGAGCGGGAGAAGTCATTTGATGATTTCCCATCCAAAAAAAAAAATAAAAAGGGGGTATGTTAAAATTGTATTCGAATGCAATGAAACGAATATTTCACAATGGAACTCACCCAGGGAGCTAAGCGTTTACTGTCGGATCCCAGTGAACTGCCTTGGTTGAGGTTTGCCTGCCATGCCTGAAAACAAGCAGAAGGTACTTACTACTACGACATTATTTTCAACATAATTGACCTAAAGAGGCTCGTCTATAGCGAATGATTATAGTTTTGGTTCAAAAATCTCGACACTTAGCGTATTAAGAGGAGGTGCAATTTCAGGAGCCAACCAACAGCTTGCATCCTGTTGCTGATAAGTATGTTATTATATCTTAACTTATAAAAATATTTCAGACGCAAATAAATTTATTAAATACTTTATTGAACATCAAGACTATTAATAAATGAAACAAAATCATACAACTGACAGTCTTATCACATTCTGCGATTTTTTCCAAGGAATTTGGAACAGCAATATCTAGGACACGAAGTAGGCCATTTGGCTCATTGGACATAGGCCATGTTGACTTATGATGAGCCAACGATTCAGTATATGAACTAAACGCCTGCTCGAGCAGTTTCTTTTCTATTTACCTGATAAGCATCATTGAAGGCATGTGCCAGAGACAGAGCGAGCGCGCGCGCGTGCTTCCTCCGCGTGCAGACGAACACGTGCACGACGTGGTTCTCCGCAGACCCTCCTGCCGGTCTCCCCTCCACCACCGCGAACACCCGCGCGTTGGCTGCGTCCGCTGAGCAGTACGAGATCCTGAAGATTTGGAGTATTGTTGCGTTAAACAAGGGATATACTTACAGTGGAATCCGTTTACTATGACACTTGAACCGCTTAACATAAAGTAAATACAGTGCGAAGTTTGGATTCAATATGAAATTCTTTTTTAAAAGCTCGGAAAGGTATAATGACTTCGCTTTTGACATGTGCTTTAGTATGATCTATTTAAGAAATTTATTATAAATACCTTTTCCCTACGACGACTTAGAGGACGTTTGGCGTAGTGAAAAAGTTGTTTATTTAGGTATTTATTAAGAATATGAACGGATTCTATCGGGTCTTGGAAGTCTGTAGCAATGTTTGATTCAACTTTTTGATACAGTCATTTACTTAGGCGTCGTCTTAATACAACTCGAAACATCACGCAAATAATCTTCACGCCGATAGAGGGCGCCATCCGGTTTTATCATACATATGGGCGCTTCAATCTTATATTCGCGTGATAATCGTTTTACAATCGGAGAATGTCTTATAGGGTCAGGGCGAACCGGACGTTTTTTTGACGACTTAAATTACCTGGTAACTAGCCCTTCCAGACTAAACTCGCCACGCGGTTGGCTATCTTCGAATGTTATAGCATTTGCAAGAAACTAAATATGCCATGTTTCTTTTTAAATTATCAACGATCTTAAGCAAACTTTCGGAGAGCCCTATATTTACTTCTTAAATCTAGGGAAAAACTGGCTTGAACTACCTACGAATAAGTGATGATACCTAATATATGTATCAAGACTGGTTACCTAAATCGCAATTTGTCTATATACACAAGAAAGCCAGCGTAAATTGGTTTGGCATGCCTGATTAGACAGTAGGTGGACATTTCGATGCCTACGCGCTTCGATCAACTGTCTAGACCACCGGAATATCTGGAAACCCTATCTACTAGCTACATGGGCATTATGTTTCGACTTGTCAGTGTCGGATGCCCATGAACCGGAAAAGATGTAAATACATATTTGTTGCTAACCCAACTAGCAAAATAGTTATATAATATTAGAATTATACAACTAACAGACATGTAAGGGCTTTATAACAGTTTTGCAGCAACTAAATAGTTGTAAAGTAGTATTCAGTTCGACGCATTAGTTATATAAAATTTAAGTCATATTAATGTGTCTGGTAAACGTCATCTCAATATTTTAATATGACGGTCATATAACGTTAAGTCGAGTAAACGTTTCAGTCAGAAAACAGTGATGAATCGCCCTGATTTGTAAATTTAGAACCTTTTATTCAACACTAATATAACAAACTGTGGTATAATGATTTTATAGATAACTATTATAAAATCATCATACTAGGTCGTATACTTAGACCTTTAAGTATCTTATAGTTTAAAACGTTACTCTTATATAACTTACAGAAGTCAATTGGTTATTTAAACGTAAATTAACATCTTTTATATAACTTAGTCGCCTTTTGTCATTAAGTATTATATATATTATAGATTTCAAAAATAATTAAACGAAGTGGTGGTTTTAGATGAAAAGTAAATATAAATGATCAAAAATTATTATTAAATACTGCAACGATGCCTACATTTAATCTGGAAGAAACTGCCCATCCAAGTAAAAAGTGGTAGAAAATAAAGTGGTTCCTTACATTTTTGGACATTTAATGCGGTATATGCTAGATCAAGTCAGGCTAGGTGCTGTACAAAAAATGTCCGCTCATTGTTTCCGCTCATATTCTTTTACCAGAAGGCACACTAGATACAGAAAGTAATTTATTGCATAAAAAGCTCCTTAATCAGATTCATTCGTATACAAAAAGCATTACCCAAAATTTTGTTTTGTTGTTGACGAGACAATTAATTTCTCTGAAGAAGACAACTCCATGGATATGACTGACGAAAATTCTGAAGAACTTGATAAGGACGATCAACTCCGGCAAGCTTTTAAAAAATTATTGTGAATTAATTGATTGAAGATTAGCTCATATTATCCCCAAAGATACGAAGACATGTGACATTCACCAACCCGCACTGGGTCCGCGTGGTGGATTACGGCCCATTCCCTCTCCTACAGAGAAGGCCTGTGTCCCAGCAGTGGGAACTTTGAAAGACTGATTATGCTTATGTAATCCCCAAAGATTAAAAGGTTTATTACTGTCAATGATATAAAATGTAAATTAGTTAGGGTTACGTATAACAATACTATATTTTTATACCACTACTACATACCAATTGTAAATAAAAATCGCTAATTGTTAAATGATTTTTATTTGGCATCATTCAGCCTTTTAATATTTTATGTAATCAAAAAGTTGTAAATACTGAAAATTATTCTGAAAAAAGAGTATAAAATCACGATGATATCCTCACAGATAGCAAAAGGTATAAGATTGAAATGGCCCGTATAGACTTAGAAGTAGTAACACGGCGAACTGTCAGAGGCGCGATGTACTTTTCAAGGCACACTCTTCGCGGTATGTGTGCATGAGATATATTCCTTCAGATAGTATTCGTAGATTTTAATTATATTATACTTATAACACAAACATTTGCCAGGTGATTGAAACACTCCTGTTCGGCAATATTTTTAATTGAAGTACGTCCGCGTCGTTTTAAATCTTCTTTCGTTCTTCTTCTGTGTCGCTCATTCTTGCTTTATCTCAGCACTTTCCACTGAACTAATTCCACTTCTTTTGATAACACATTGAATTGAATGACCAAGATGCCTCGGGATTCGAAAAAGCATTCTTTAAAAATCCTCCACTTTTCCTCTTGGCCAATACAGGATACCATTTTGTTCCCATTTTTCAAGCACCGCTGATAAATTAACTTTCCCCTTTCTAAAGTTTGTACAATTTAGAAGGTCATATCTAAAACAAATTATTTTATGCTTAAATATTGCTATTTAAACACATACAAAAAAAGAAAACAAATTACCTATACTAACAATAAATACTAAACATTCCCATAACTATGCACAAAGATTTTTCCATTTTCCACAGAACTCTAATTGCAACCATCATGGTGGCCGCCATAAATCGTATGAAAACCTGTATAAAACCAATAGTTATATAAACGTCTAAATGCAGTCGCCCAATGTCCATTGGCAATATGGCGGAAACTATTGATGACAATTAATGAATTTTATTTTTATAAACAATACTGAAACACCAATTTTATGAAGGCCCATTAAAATATTAACAAAGATGACCATACATTTCATCGAAAATTTTAATTCCCAAGTATAAGTCACCGCTCTTCATGTCATCACAATAAGCTTTCTTTACATTAAATTAATAAATAATAATGATTATTAAAAAATCACCTAAGTACGTTTTTATAAGTTTTATCACAACACAGTAAATTGTCAGATAAATTGTCTGGCTTGCACCACTAACCGACCTCCAGCATAACAAAATGTATACGTCTATAGGATGATATAGTTAAGTAAGAGTATTATAAGAAACTATTACAAACCTTACTAGTTAAACTTACAACGTCTACGTGATTTTTACTAAACGCAATTGTCGTTGACACGACTGCAAAACGACCCTTACACGATTTAAATGTTATATAATCTGCGCCCAAACCCGCGTTATATTTACGTATAAAAAACTATTATAAAACCATTTTCATATGGCTAAAAGTTAGATAGAAAACGTTATTGTACCATTTATATGACATTATTTTGACCAAATCTATTAGGTACTGAATTTAAAATTACAATGACAGGAAAAATAAAAACGGACCTTTTCTAATCAGACTGACTACATAAAAATGATCTATTTATTCACAAACATTACAATCAAGGAAAACGTAAGCATACGGTGGAGGTCTGTCCTGCTTGTGCGGAGCAACGCCGTGTCCTCGTCGAGGCGATCGGCGGCGGGACCTCTCGCTTCCGTCCCTGGTTCAAACCATGGTCCGGAGGAAGCATGGGAAGCGACCACCTCCTTTTGCGGAGCAATAATGCTAGCGAAGGAGGAGGCAAACGCGTGCGAGACAGGGAATCCTCACGCCTCAGCTGCCGCAACAGAAGGAGACGCTCCGGGCGTCGGGAAACGCAGGGCGATTCCCGGCCACCTTAGGCGTTGGCCTGCAGACGGCGAGCTATGAGAGGCTCGCCGTCCGATACTAACCAGGCCCGGGTCGACGGCTGTCAGCAAAGATGGGTCTATTCTATAGGGTCTGTGCCTGCTGGAGTTGCGGAATTTATTCGAAAAAGTCACCGCGGCCCTGAAACGCGGCGGGTACAAGAAGGATCAAGGGTGGGTTTTAGTCAATAAGAGTCTGACACTCCATTCCGCTCCGCCCAGAGCGGGAGAAGTCATTTGATGATTTCCCATCCAGAGAAAAAAAAGGCAAAAAGCTGACTTCCTCTTTTACGTGTATGTAGCAACCACATCAGAGCCAATGACTTTACAATATTTGTTTTTATTCAACTTAGCGCTTATTAATTATTGCATCCATTAATTTAAATACGACATAATAAGTTTAGATAGTATAAAGCGTTGTCAACGTCTTATTAATGAATTATTTTTGTGTAGATAATTTTGTAGGTCATACATGAACAATTAATCTTGGTCAATCAGTTTTGTTTTTCTTCCCGTACCTGGCACCGGGGTACATCCGGCTTTTGTGATGACAATTATCACTTATTTTATTTACATAATTATGTTATTGTGGGCATTGGCGGATCCAGAGGGGGAGGGGTTAAGGGGCTCAAGACAAAAAGACCCAGATATTTTTTGTGAGTCCACGCCCTAACGAAGTGATTGAAAGAATTTATGAAAAGAAACTCAAGGTTGCTTGTTATGCGTGTAGCAAAACAAAACATAACATGTGTTTTTTATTTTGTTTAACCTTCAGCGTGTCACCATGTAGACTTTTATTTGGATAACTTTATTTAAATTGATATTTGTATGCCATCTAATGTGGCAGGTCTCAGAGACCCATTACCCTGTAATTGTTCCAGCCATTTTTTACCTGTGTACACAAATAAACGTACCTACTTATTTGATTTAAAGACGTGGGATCAATTAATCACATCATTGAGGCGCAAAAGCTTCATTTTGACATTGCAACCGTTTTCATTGCGTTTACCTACGTTGTCAATCAGTCGAAAAATTTTTAAGCATAAAATTCGTTGATGACTTCGAATGAATATGCGATTTTATGAGATACCTACGAGAAAAAATCTGCTGTTCGCGTGATTCGTTAAAATGTATTTTGGTCACAATTCAGAATTGAGTCTAAATAAATATGTTTTGTTCGATATAGGGTAACTGCGCAAGCTCTTGTATAGGCGGTTGGTGCGCTCAACCAGCCAACCAGGGGTAGTAGTAGGAAAACTGGTGGATTTACCTCAGTAAAAGTTTGATAGATCCTTCTGACAGCCACAGGACGGGAGACATCGACAAGATGTCAACAAAAAATTAAGACAGAAAAAACTGAGTGAAGAGACTAATTCACTATCGTTAATGAGAACCGATCATTCGTTCCTCTCCAAACCTTGACATTGGCAAAATCATCGTTGGTTAAACGATGGAGCCACAAAAAAAAAGCAATGTTCCCGACCACATTAACGCGACTTGGTGCAGTAGGCGATAACTCCTTTCATTTATAAATATGAACAGACGAACAGTGACAATCGAATAAAAAATAGCTTTACCTGTAAATAGAGACGCTAATAACGTTTTCCTGTGATTCGGCGTGGCTGACCACGATGCCCTTTGCGCTTATGTCCAAGTTCACTCGCGGCAGCTTCTTGTTCATCACTGAAATAAAAAGAAGTTCTAATTATAATCTTCTTAACTTAAAATCACTGACTGCAGCTCTGAATCGATTGCGTACCCAAGTAGGCCGCTAGAAATATCATCATCATCAACAGCTAGCCGGTTGCTGTCCACTGCTGGACATAGGCTTCTCCAATTGCAGGCTAGAAATATAATTTGGCGAAAAGTTGGATTTATTGATCCAACACATATCCGGTGGGCAGTGTAGTTCAGTCAGAAACTTACTGGAGCCTCCCACATTGTAAATACATCTGCAACCTAGATTACGCCTCCAACAAAGCAGTATATAAACGTGGCGAACCACCGGTGTCCGGTTGAGCAGTAACCAGCCTTAGTGTGCTGAACTACGACCGGTCCACGTTAAAAAAAAAAGGACCCAAACAATTTGATGAACTGTCGACACGAAAATAAGATGCTGACAAACAAGTTCAAACAACGCACTGCCTAAACGGCAAAATCTTGAAGCTGGAACTTTTGCACAAGAATTATTTATTTACTTATTATAATATTCTAGTGACACGCCCTTTTTTTTCTGGATGGGAAATCATCAAATGACTTCAACCGCTCTGGGCGGAGCGGAAGGGAGTGTCAGACTCTTACTGACTAAAACCCACCCGTGATCCTTCTTGTGCCCTTTGCGTTCCAGGGCTGCGGTGACTCTTTCGAACAAATTCCGCAACCCTAGCAGGCACTGACCCTATGGGGCCCCGTCTACGTTGCTGACGGCTCTTTGAGGCGCGCGTGGAACACGACGCGCCGTCAACTCGGGCCTGGTTGCTATCGGACGGCGAGTCACCCATAGCTCGCCATCCGCAGGCCCGCGCCTACGGTGGCCGGGAATCGCCCTGCGTTTCCCGACGCCCGGGGCGTCTTCTTCTGTTGTAGTGACAAGCCCTGGCTTCGCAAGGTACATATATACTGAATATACCATCCCATCATTCCTCATGTATGGGTCTTTCTATTTTAGTGAAAACGGTATCCAAATTCGTCGCGTGGATTAAAAGAAGTGAACAGAGAAACAGAAGCGACTTTGTCTGTAAATAAATACTATTTAGAGAAGGTGGGAAATATTTTAAAAATCGTTCCCTACACGGGTTAAGTAAAGAATTCACTTATGGATTCTTAGCATTTTTGCGGAAGTGGAATACCACCAGGTAAAACGGCTGGAATGGTTTTAGCTAAAGATTTTTAAAATATTATGTATGTACCTAAACGAACGACTTACGAATTGAAAAACATCGTGAGGAAACTGGCATGTCCTAGAACCAAAAATTCGAAGACATGTGACATCCACCAACCCGCACTAGGCCCGCATAATGGATACGGCCCATTCCCTCTCCTAGAGAGGAGGCCTGTGTCCCAACAGTGGAAACATTAAAAGGCTGATTATGCTTATATGCTATGCACCTAAATCATATTAGGTACGTTACTTTTCCTACTAATTATAATTTCACTGATTTCCCTAAGTAAAACAAAATAACTGAAATATTACCTACTCAATAATCCCGAAATAACATCAAGTACGAAAATGTAAAACAATAATATTGATACAACGGGATAAACAAACAAAATAAATTACGAAGCCATTAAACAAAATATTGACCAAAACACGATTATCTAAAACGTTTAAGAAGTGTTAGGACCTATAGACCTCTGTTCTCGTCTTGTTCTTGACCGGAATATTCGAAGCCGAGATATCTCCGAGCGTTCTATAAATAAGGCAATAAATCAATAGTGTGATATAATATTATTTTGATACGACCGCAGAAACCTTTGTAACCTCATCCCCAGAGCTTCATTCACAATCATTGCTAGCCATAAAATCACGTCAAGAATCGGAACGCTTGGACCTGTTATATTTCCTTGAGTACATTTGAGCTTCATCAGACACTTTTGATTGGCGAAATAATATGGTGTGCTTGCTTTTTCAAAATCAATCAGGTTCAATTCCTGGTTAGGAATTTCGAATTTTCAAAAATCCAATGATGCAATATTAGTTTTCATCATAATCGGCCATTCTTCCTGTGGTTAGTAAAAATAACCAGGCACATTTGTGAAGTTGGGTCAAGCAGGGATGATTTTCAAATCGGTATATTATGGACAATGGACATTCGGTAGTTGGTCATGGATACATATTTGAACCACTTTGAACTAAAAAACGCTTCTCTCCTAATAAAACTTTAGCTCTTCTGTCTTGTTGTATTTGGCACTTTGAAGTCCAGATAAATAGGTAAGGAAGTTGACATATCCTAGAACCAAAAATTCAAAGACACTTTACCTCCGCAAACCCGAATTGGCGTCGCGTGGTAAGTAGGGCAGCTGTTCCCACAGTGGGAAGTTCCCACTGGAAACACTAAAAACTGTTAATTATAATATTATAAGTCTGTTATGTCCCACTGGCAAAGGCCTCCCTTCGTTACTTCCACTTTTCTCTGTTCTTGCTAAATCTGAGGAATCTTTTTTTTAGGCAGGAGCACGCACACATGCTTATGACATGTGACGCTAAACATGATGCTCTATGTACATACATTTAGCAGAATGCAGAGCAGATCTGACTGCGAGCGCAGTGGCGGGGGCGGAGGCGGCGCGCTCCACAGGTGCTGCGCCCGCGTATCGCACGTCCACCTCACCAGGTCCGGAGTCCCGGGCCTCGCGCCACCAGCCCTCCCCCTCGCACTCCGCCAGCGCCCACTCCTCGCATAGTTCTGGAAACAAAGACAAAAGATGATAAAGAACATGATGTAGTACAACATGAGTTTCGAAGTTTCTGGGGTCATGTTCTCTCGATTAAGTTTTTTTTATTTTGTGTGCATGACAATATGGTAAACAAAGATGCGAAACGGAATCAAAGGTACTCCAGCAAATATTCTTGGTCTTACTAGACCCAACCATACTGCAGTGTTTTATTAGATACTTTTAAGCAAACTGATAAAATAAAATGAGTGAGTTCCTGCAGTATGAAATATAAAATATTTCCTAACAAAAAAATTGACGCGTAAAAGACTTAAAGTAAACCTATTTACAGAATTATTTCGACAGCAGATCAAAACCATTCTATAAAACATAGTTTTGACTTGGCAACATAGGCGACAGAGTGCATCCTTGAGGTACTCCCTCCCTTCTATACTTTATTATACCTTACATATATAATAAACTCGAAAGTTTGTATGTATGGATGATTGTTACTGTTTCACGCAAAAACTACTGAATGAATCTGGATGAAATTTTGCACAGAGGTAGATTATAGTCTGGAATAACACAAAAGATATTCCAGATAGAAATTCGTTTCAATGGGTTTCGATCCAATGGGCCGGATAATTGCATGCCCTACGCACTGCTCTTAAATAACTCGTTATCAAGTAAATTAAATAATAATTACAAGTGTTTTACAAAACAATTTATTTTTAAACTTATTTATACTGAATGAACTTTCCGCTGATTAAAGAATAATAATTAATTTCTCCAGCCTGATATAAACTCATATAAAACGGGCGTTGTCACCAAGTACCTAGAGAAGTTAGGGTACAGTCAAACGCACTTCAGGGTATCTTTTTAAGAACGGAAATCGCCTTTCCATGGAGCGCATGGAGGCGCCGCCCGCGCCGCTTGTGTGAAATTGTTATCACTGATATGTGGTTGACTGTACCTTTCTGTAGCTGGTAATTTCGCTATCTAGAGTAACTTGACGTGGCAATTTTCCTTAGATTCATTAGCTTATTACAGGCTCAGCTGGTTTCGTAAGCGCTCGCTAGGAAATTGATCAGCAAATTGTGGGCAAATCGCACCGAATCTAGATGGCCGTCTGTCGCCAGGTAATAGGGTAATAAAAACTCGTTTAATGTTTACCAATTAGAGTCTGTATTCACCCTTCTGAGGGATATCAACTTTCATAAAATGATGAAAATATTCTGCCCAACTGAATATGTTAAATGAATTTTCCATGCGGTCATTGAAAACTCATTTAAAATTCATGCATTAAAAGAAATGTATTGTCTACCAAGACCTTGACCTACAAATTTAATCTAAATGAAAGCAATTAGAGAGATATTATACAACTTAATTTTAAGTAGCTATTACTATGTATGTACATATATATACATACGTCACCCGTGCTGGATTACCTAAGTCAGCGCGGGTAGCGTATGCACAAACTTTACTGCGGTGCCCCCTAAACCTAAAACCTCCGTAAAATCATCATCTGCCTGGGCTTTTCCTAACTTTATTGGGCTTTAGTCGGCTTCCAGTTGTACTGGATTCAGCTGAATACCAGTATTTAACGTGGAGCGGCTGCCTACCAGATATTCACAACCCATTAATTGGGTAACACGGTACTTCTTTGCATGGCTGGAGTCAGGTTTACTGTCTTCCATAGTGCTGCTGTAGCATTTTGCTATTAGCAAAATGTTTTTGTACACGCGGGCCCCCAAAGCGCGGGGCCCGTAGCATTTGCTACTCTTGCTTTATGGCTTATCAAGTACTGTGCGTCACTGGAAAATGGCAAACTCTGTAAGATTATAGAATATCTTGAGAGATTGTAAACTCTCGATAAATTGCCAGCTGAACATTTTAAACAAATTTTTACGCATCACAGTTTGATAGTCTATAATCTCACGAAGTCATTCGTAGAAATTGTAGAATAGCAAGTAACCAAACGTTAATAATATTACCTACAATTTAACATTCTAAACGACGACCCCGATTTCTTTTTTTGATGGGAAATCATCAAATGACTTCTCCCGCTCTCGGCGGAGCGGAAGAGAGTGTCAGACTCTTACTGACTAAAACCCACCCGTGTTCCTTCTTGTGCCCTTTGCGTTCCAGGGCCGCGGTGACTCTTTCGAACAAATTCCGCAACCCCCCCTGTGCGCTCTTTTTCTGTCTGCAGGGTTTAATATTTTTTTTATTACTATTTATAGGCACGCATTTGACCACTATCTCACCTGATGGTAAGCGATGATGTGGTCGAAGATGAAGCACGCTTGCCTAGATTTAACCTATTCACTCTTGACTTAAAGACTCCCACTTTGTAGTTATCAGGAAACACAGAGTCTGGCAGGGAATTCCACTCCTTAGCTGTACGCACAATGAATGTGTTCCCAAAACGTTTTGTGCGTGTGGGTGGGATGTCCACTATGTAACGGTGGTACATTGCCTTACGTCTTGTGGTCCGATGATGGAACGGGCTTGGCGGAATTAAAGTATACAATTCCGTCGCACACTCCCCAAAATACAACCGATAGAAAACCGATAAGCTAGCAACTCGGCGTCGAAGCTCAAGACTTTGGAGCTTATCATTGCCGATGATCATCTTGGCTCGTTTCTCAAGGGACTCGAGAGGGTATCAAGCTGGTAGATATATGCTAAGATGAGAGCTTGCGCTTTATAAAGTTTGAAGAGCTGTTCCAACGTGAAATACCGCCTCACTTTCGCTAGAACCCCCAACTTTTTGGCAGCCACTTGAGCTTACCCTCTATGAAGGGAGCAAAATTGAGGGTAGATGTTAAAGTAACCAAGAAGCTTAATTTGGTTGTTGTTCTTAACTTCCAGAACCGTTGGTTTCTAATCACGTGTATGTCTAATACGTGCCAGGAACATATAATATGTATGTACAGTCGGTGATAGCAATTAACTGACCCCCTAAAAATTAAACGAATTTGAACCTTTTGCTTGTTACGAACGATCGAACTAGAACAACGTTGGAACTGGTTCAACGTCTACGATCAATAAAATAGTTATTCGAATTTGATCTTTAATACGCAGTGTTAAGGTAGGTATGTTCTTGAATATTATTTTAACTTGTAATATAATACGTTATTTCGATCACGTTGAATATGTTTCGAGTGGTCTAGTGGTGACTGTAGTGAGCTGACAAATCGTGGTTGCGAGTTCGTAACCAGCGTAATTGACGCATTTGTTTCTGTTTTGTATATTTATTTTAAGTTATAAATAATAAATTATAACTTTAACAACAACAAAAAAAAACGAACAGAAATAAAAAACCAAAATGGTGGTAAAAACGACTTTATTTTATAAAAAAAATATTATAAGAATAACATAAATGATATTGATGACGACACGAAGATGATAATATTTACCTGCTTACTAATAACGTTGTTAACTGCACTGAGTTTAATGTAGTGAATCAGCATGTTATAATATTTAGAAATATAGGTATGTATTTCTATTTCATAACAATAACATCACTACATTAAATATCATTGAACTAAATAAAACGGCATTATACGTTGAAGTTCTACCTGGTCTACTATATATCAATTTGTTTTATGAATAGTTATTTTAGTTATAAAATAAGGTTTTGACAAAAAACTAGGTATTCGAAATACTTCGTTACAAATTATAACAATAGTTAATTTAACACACACACACTGACATACGTTAGTATTGTTTGTGACCAACACTGGTTACTCAAGTTATTCATGCTTTTAATAGCGAAGTGGAGCACCATTTTTTCTATTGCTTGTTGCAAGCGGTCCCGCATACCGCGCACCATATTCCAACAACGATCACTTCCACTTGCAGTTGAATGAGTAGGCAAAAATGGGTGTTCAATATGCCTTCTAACAATTGCTTGATGACGTTCTGACACTGGAGTATGTAACATAGTAGGTTTTGGTCCAGGACGATCTTTTTGAATATTCCCTGCCTCTTCAAAACGTCTTAGCGACAATCTGACTGTATTTCTCTGAAACAACACAATAAGCATAATTTTAGTAACGAATAGGTAAACATAATTTATCGATTAAGTTTGAAAAAATACGTTTATCAAATTAGATTATATAAATCAAATTAGACCTATAAATGATCTCAAATTAGACTCATAATGAAACACAGTTAATTGTCTATTATTCTACATTCACCGGCTTTTAAGCAGACTAACGAATTAAGGAAAAAGTATAATTATAAATGAAGCATAAAAAGAATACACTTACCGCTATATTAAGTTTCCTAGCAATCGCTTGAATACCAACATTCTCCTCATGCAAATAGATTATTTTGTATTTTAAATAATCACTCAACTGAGACATGACGATTAAACTATCAAAACTGATAACAATTAATAAAAAGGAAAAAAGCCAATTTAGTAAGGCCAGTAAAAATGTTCGCGCGTATTCACTGCTATTTGTGCATAGAATATCTTGTTCAATTTATTCTTCTACCCCATAGTCCTTATGTCATATTTATAGCAGTTTTTGTTGAATACGCATATTATTGACGTCTAACTACCCACTTATTAAAAAAGGTAAAAAGTTATAAATAAATGACCTAATACCAACCTCTTAAAGCTCAAGTTTGCGTATCAAAATTATTTATTGTTTCTGTTCATCGAGTAGTGTTAGTCTGATAAACTCATACCATATTGAATAACGTTTAATGTTATGAGCATAGGGTGTAAAATCGAGTAATTTTTAGGGGGGTCAGTTAATTGCTATCACCGACTGTACATATATAGTCTGTTTTAAGTGTACAATTTTTGGTTCAGTCCACTGTCCAATATTCTGCCGGAGAGCAATGGTGGCCGAGTGGTAACGGCCCCGACTTACAAATTGTAAGGAAAACATCGTGAGGAAACCGGCATGTCCTAGAACCAATAATTCGAAGACATGTGACATTCACCAACCCGCACTGGGCCCGCGTGGTGGATTATGGCCCATTCCCTCTCCTAGAGAGGAGGCCTGTGTCCCAGCAGTAGGAACATTGAAAGGCTGATTATGCTATGCAATATACTGCCAGAGCAACACCATTTTATTGCCCTGTTAACAAATCCTCACGATAACAGATGACGCTATCTAAAGCTAATATATCTTCAAATCTGTATTGGTAGTAGAACATACCTAATTATCTAGACGCTGCGACTGGACAAAGCTTATAAACAGGTAAAATGTCTATTTACAAAACCGAAATATATACCTAAGCAGTAAGCATAAAATATAATGAGGTACGTACCATATAAACAAAAATAACTCTAAAGGTACCGATTCAGATAAGCCCGGGTCTATTGTTTGAAGCAGAATACGTAATCGACGCAACAACAAACAACAGACCAGCTTACGCAACAAAAATAACAACTTTGGGTACCTACTTACAGCAATAACTAATCTTTTCCAAAAAAACCGTTGTTTATAATTTATAAAAACAAAGATTTGCCATTTCCCGGTTTCATACTCCTGGCAAAAGTATCTACTTGCATTTTGTTCTACCACAAAGACCAACATACCTCGACTCAACAGCTTAACGAATTTGGATGATTCAAATTCAAAATTCAAATTCAAAAGTCATTTATTCAAACTAGGCTGATAGACAGCACTTTTTGAACGTCAAATTTTACAATAAAGACAGTCCCCCAAAACGCCCACCCGTCACCACTTCCTAGTGTTTTAGCTGGGAAGAAGTGGCGCAACAAACTCCCCAGCAACACATCTGTCTATTGCGTTTTAAGAACTTGAATTTATACAATAGTATGCAAAGTCATTAATACATGACAAAGTAGAATTTTTTTTTTATCCAACATGGAAATCATAAATCAATTCATGTGATCAATTGATGAGAACCTGTGCGAAGCCGGGGCGGATCGGTAGTATGTAAAAGATAGCCATAGATATAAAAGAAAGTATCTCTGTCTATTTGTTTGTTGAGCTTTAACGCCATAACAGCTTAGACAATTAAATCACCATCATCTACAGCCCGACTTAGCCTACTGCATTACCCCACATTACTGTGCCAGCCTCTATCTCTCATACAAGTTCCACCCGCGACGGCACTTATGTCCTCTGCCCATTTTGTACAGTACCTACCTACATACTCCTGGTTTCGCACGGGTGTTATACATCCAAAATCATTAGCCATTTGTTTAGTCGTGACCAAACATAAACAACCAAACAACCAGACCTTCCTATTCATAATATTCGTATCAGTAGTTGGACTATTGATCTAAACTGCGTCACAAGGACGCAGACGGGTACGTAAAACAATAATCACAAAATGGCAGCAATCAGACAGTTATTTTAGCGATATCGAACTTCATCTAGGCCAGACGGGTTGTATCGATAGGGAAATAGGCCATAGGTCAGTTATTAGGCGTAATAACTTGAACGAAACTCCGGCGATGCGTATGAGTGCTGATAATGCCGTGGTGCGCTGTCGCACTGGTTCTAACTGGTCCTCTGTGGCGTGTAAAGGAAATTAATGTGCTGATTGCATTGCGTTAGAAGCTAACTGCAGTTGTTAGATATGAAAGTAGGCTGTGTTGGCGCGTAATTAAGATTGCTGTATGATGATGACATTTGTTTTCTTTTTTAACAGCAAAAAAGCTTCTGATGAAGCTTATTATTTAGTTACGCCTAATCTCAATGTACCAATATTTCAACAAGTTTTATGTTTAACAATGTGCTTTCAAACTGTGCTATAGTCTATCAGATATCTTTGAAACTTATAGGAAGAGTTTTTAACACCTACTAACAAACAAATTTTCTCTGAAAGTGTTGATCCGATTACAAAAATCCTCGCAGTGATAGTACATGTAAAGCTACATTGTTGCTTATTTTTATAAACTATTCATTTATCCGAAAAACAACAGTTCCTGTGAGGTAAGCGGTGGGGGTAAAACCTCGGGAAAAATCTAGATCATAAACATGCTTTCAAGCGCTTCACAGTGATTAAAGCGCCATAAAATGAATTATTGCTTTTCCAACTAGCTTTCACGTTTAGTTTTTGCGCAGTTTGCTTTGGGCTAGATAAGTGCAACGTTTTAGCGAGAATGTTGTCCACACCGTTTAGCTCGTTCTTCATTGAATCAGGGCTTTTCATCCAATTAATAATGCATCACAACAAGAATAATATTGCGAAGCGATACAACTTTTTTTTATATAATTGAAACAGATAAAAAAATACGGTCAAGGTAACGTTGCGTTAATTAGCTAATTCCGGACCTCGTGTAACATAGTTATTTTATCTTTGTTAGTGTTAAAACTTTTCAGAATCGTCTTTCTTTCGGAAGATATATGTAGTTACTTTATAAGTAGTTACAATAATGATTATACCTAATTAGCGGTACTACCTCTTCGGTAAACCTCGCAATAAGGCCTCTGGGCCTAATGGGCGAGGTTTAAAATGTAAAAATTTGTAATTGTGTGTCATTTGCTAAAAGTTCGTAATCTGCTAAATTCATAATGGTCGAACATTGGTCGGTCAATGGTCTCGTAATACTTTTTGATAACCGAGCAATGACTGCACAATGACGTTCTAATGGTAGGTCACTGATCAAAGGAACTGTCAAATTTTTTTCAGATTACAGCATACGTCTGTCATTCATTTGTCATTATGTGCATTACTACGAGATTACCTATGCCATTTCTTTCAATGAAGTGTCAGAGATAGACCACTGGAAAGTCATAGTGACGCTTTTACATTAGCAGATTACCAAAATCAATGATAGACCATTCTGAAACTATTGTAATAGCCATAGAAATATATGTATCTATGGTAATAGCAGATTTGAGGCCCTGGTCATTCTATAAGAAATAAAACTAGGCGAGTGCAATTTGTTGGCTACAAAAACCTGAATAGGTTGACGATTCACGTTGATAACAAAGCAGCCTCTCTATATTCCGTGCTGATAACAGTCTCTTTGTCGCCTCCTTGCTGAGATGTGCGCCATTCATCAGTTCATCACATACAAGCAATTGGCTGATATTATCACAGTAGGTACCTATCACTGTAGCTTGAACTTTCACCGCATTCGTTATTATACTTACCTAACTCTGATTAGGTCGATTTATTAATACCTACTACCTCTGACGGCGGCATTGCTCGTGAACATATGTATTAGTCGGGGCAGCCCGGGAGTACCTATGTTCACGAGCAATACCATAGAGACATCTTGGACATAGGCCTTTGTATCCAGAGATTCCCGGAATAAAAAAACCCATGTCAAAAATATGCAATCTATCTCTGTATTAAAATTCATAAAAATTTGTTCAACATTTCAGGCGTGAAAAAATAAAAAACAGGAAGACAGTTGGAGTTAGGTACTTTTGCATTTATAATATAAATGGTTTTGTCCTAGGTAGGTACCTAGTTTGAAATTTTAACCAAAAGGGAAAAACCTGGAACGCAAAGGCACTCGAATCACGGGTGGGTTTTAGTCAGTAAGAGTCTGACACTCCCTTCCGCTCCGCCCAGAGCGGGAGAAGTCATTTGATGATTTCCCAATCAGAAAAAAAAGAGCTAATGTACAAAAATAAAGTAATTATAAAGAAATCAAGCAAAAAGTACTTTCTTATCCTTTCCCGTTACCCTAGCCCTTTAAAAAGAAAACGACTCGTCATTTTAGGTAAGGCGCGCTCTAATCACCTATCACTTCACAGTACATTGCTGCATGTGTATCGATCACTGGCCCATTACCAGTACTTGCAGTACAATGTACGATGTGTAGAATAGAGGTTGGTAGCCAGGCAACTTTTTTCACAGGCTGCCATTTAAGGCTCAGCGAGAGCTCCTAATTCCAGAGTAATTAGAGAAACTTGCCCCCGGAGATGGACCGCGGCCTTTTGCGAGGTTAGATAGGTACTCCGTACTCGGAACCTTTAATGTAGACGTAAAAACGTGAAGGCAAAAGATTGAGTGGACAATTAAAAAAGAATGCGACATGTCCATGGCAGTTTGAAAAAGGACGCGCAAACTACGCACGTTTTAACTGAACTTTAGAATGTGATGATTAATTAAAAGGAAATCGTAGCACGGTTTTCCATTTTCATGAAATTATGAATTGAAAATTGATTAGAGAAATAATCTTAGGAACCTTGTTTATTATATCTATGTTAGGAATCATGCAAGTCTGGTGTGTGATGAACTAAATGCGATTTTATTTAGTTTACCTTAATCATCAATCATTGATGTATTCAGTGAACACGGAAATAAATCTCACAGGATAGAAGGAAATTAAAATTAAAACAAATAAGTATATAAAATATTAAATAATATAAATATCATTCAAATTAATAGAAATGAGTTTGCGGTAGCTTCAGTTTCAAAAGTTCAGTATTTTAATTTAGGCTAACAATTATTTTATTTTAATAAAATTTATTTGGGAAATAATTTAGTAAATCATAAATTAAAATCTCAGTTTTTTTTATACTCACTTTTATGTTTTGAATGGGTCTTCCACATTTTTCTCAGGAGCATCGTCATTTTCCAAGCGTTCCAAACTCAAATGCAAAAAAGGTAATAAAAAATAAGTATTTGTTTAAATATGGTGGACGACTTTTCCCGCGCGAGGTCCCAGATACACTGCACTATACACTCGGAGAGCACATGCAATCTCGAGAGCAACCCTTTGCTATGTATATGGAGGACAACTGTGACGGCGCGACGAGATCAATGTATTTATTATACTTCCAGCTATATTTCTACTATGCCACACGTTTTACGACCGTAAAGAGCACTTTCCGACCACAAAGTTGTTAATTGCCAATAAAACTGTTTGGGTCAGAATAAGCACCTATTACACTACGCGGCTTCTCATACAATAACAGTGTAATAACAAATATATGATAATTTATTACAGGAGCATTACGTAGTGGGTTAAGGTACCCTAGAATTACTTACCTATCATCCATTGTTGTGTTGTGTAGGTAGGTATTGACTCTATTATTATCAATGCGTTTTATTGCATAGGTATTAATTTAATTTAATTATACGCTACAAAGTTCTACATCGTACCTACTGAATAAATTGTTTTTTTTTTTTTTTAAATAAATTCTTAATTAGAAAAACTTTTATTGGTTAATTTTCAACTTCCTCGTGTTGATCGTTAGTTTGAAGGGTTCGATGTTCGATTTCCCCGGTCAGACAGTTTTTTTTTTAATTAATTTTAATGGTTCAAAGCTGTCAAACGTACAATTTTTTTAGTAGGTGCATACCTTCGCTGTTCGAATTATATTTGTATCTACATAAGTTTTTGTGTGAGACTTAATTTGGGTCCGTTTGACAGCACGAAGTTTAACGCCCTATTAGATGGATGTTGGTAACGCATCAGGTAAACGCAGCACACAACTCGAGGCTACCTCGTGCTGTGTGCTGCCAATGACCTCATAAATTACAGTATGATGTTATCCTCCATCCTCACTCCTATTCAGATTTTTATTAGTTTCAGCCCCCAAGACTCACTCTAATTCCGTGCTCTAATAGGTATCCCTGTATCTACTTGTGGTTTTTAACTCTAAGAGGCCCTTGAAAAGGAGACATACATGGGCGTACCCAACTTCTGGCCTAGGGGGAGGCAAGTCAGACTTTTTAAGTTAGATCTTTCGCGACTGTTTCGTTCACACTACACAAAGACACTTGACATGAAACATTTAGGTAAGTATCTATATTTAGTGTGTAGTACAAACAGCCACAAATGACTGCTTTATAGCTACTTAAATACATAAAAGTAAATTTGAATATGCATTTTTATTATTAGTTATTTTTTTATGACAATGTTTACTGCGCGGTTTATTCAAAAGTTAGCACGTTCGTACATTTTCTGCAAGTTTTCCAGGGGGGGGGGGCAGCTGCCCTCCCCTGCCTCCCCCTGGGTACGCCCGTGGAGACATATAATTCGTTCAACGAAAGCGATTTTAAAAAAGTGCAGAATGCCTGGAAAATGCAAAACGGCATCACGTAGACTTTAGCTAGCACAGTGGTACCTAGAAATGTCATTTATTTTTTACTTTTGAATGCCACTGTATCCAGAGACTCATGCCGAATCTTATTATATTAAAATAAAAAACAGGAAGACAGTTGGAGTTAGGTACTTTTGCATTTATAATATAAATGGTTTTGTCCTAGGTAGGTACCTAGTTTGAAATTTTAACCAAAAGGGAAAAACCTGGAACGCAAAGGCACTCGAATCACGGGTGGGTTTTAGTCAGTAAGAGTCTGACACTCCCTTCCGCTCCGCCCAGAGCGGGAGAAGTCATTTGATGATTTCCCAATCAGAAAAAAAAGAGCTAATGTACAAAAATAAAGTAATTATAAAGAAATCAAGCAAAAAGTACTTTCTTATCCTTTCCCGTTACCCTAGCCCTTTAAAAAGAAAACGACTCGTCATTTTAGGTAAGGCGCGCTCTAATCACCTATCACTTCACAGTACATTGCTGCATGTGTATCGATCACTGGCCCATTACCAGTACTTGCAGTACAATGTACGATGTGTAGAATAGAGGTTGGTAGCCAGGCAACTTTTTTCACAGGCTGCCATTTAAGGCTCAGCGAGAGCTCCTAATTCCAGAGTAATTAGAGAAACTTGCCCCCGGAGATGGACCGCGGCCTTTTGCGAGGTTAGATAGGTACTCCGTACTCGGAACCTTTAATGTAGACGTAAAAACGTGAAGGCAAAAGATTGAGTGGACAATTAAAAAAGAATGCGACATGTCCATGGCAGTTTGAAAAAGGACGCGCAAACTACGCACGTTTTAACTGAACTTTAGAATGTGATGATTAATTAAAAGGAAATCGTAGCACGGTTTTCCATTTTCATGAAATTATGAATTGAAAATTGATTAGAGAAATAATCTTAGGAACCTTGTTTATTATATCTAAAAGTAAATTTGAATATGCATTTTTATTATTAGTTATTTTTTTATGACAATGTTTACTGCGCGGTTTATTCAAAAGTTAGCACGTTCGTACATTTTCTGCAAGTTTTCCAGGGGGGGGGGGCAGCTGCCCTCCCCTGCCTCCCCCTGGGTACGCCCGTGGAGACATATAATTCGTTCAACGAAAGCGATTTTAAAAAAGTGCAGAATGCCTGGAAAATGCAAAACGGCATCACGTAGACTTTAGCTAGCACAGTGGTACCTAGAAATGTCATTTATTTTTTACTTTTGAATGCCACTGTATCCAGAGACTCATGCCGAATCTTATTATATTAAAATGAACTCGATAAGTCAGTGTAAGTATAGTGGCCATAATAGCCAGCCTGTCCGCCTGACGCAAGCCTGCACATTTGACGATCATGGCTGATGCAATATGGAAGCTTTTGCACTCACAACCGGGGCCTGCGCAGGCGCACCCGACTACAGCTTTTTTGCTGGAAAACTGTAATTATGCAGGCAATGTTAGTAGACATAATTATATAGGTACCACGCTTTATCGTGCGCAATATGTTGTGTCAGATAGGTACTTGCATAGTTGGCATACCCAAATAAGATAATGTGTTCTTCCTTTCTAAAATATAAAACTAACTATAAATTAATGATTTTTATGATTTTACAATTTTCTCAATAAATTGTTTGAATTTGATTTCAAATAAAGATATTTAGCAAAATTTCCCTAAAGTGTCGTTTATAACTGCATAGAACTTTAGATACGTCCGTTCACTCCTCACATACAGAGCTCGCGGCTAAATGACCCCCCCCCCCCCCTTTTATAGTTAAATTGAAAAATGACAATATTTGCCAAATAATATAGGGAGAAGGAGGGAGAGCAGTGGTGGCCGAGTGGTAATGGGCCCGTCTTACGAGATGTAGGTCGAGGCTTCAAACCCAGCCAGGCGCATTACTTTGTGTAAGTAATTAATTCCATCACCATCGCTCTCAAAACGGTGAAGGAAAACATCGCGAGAACGATTGATTACGGAAGTCGCATACGTTCCCGCGATCGCCGGTGTAAGTGAGAGATGGAACACCGGGGTGGTATTGGTCAGAGTCAATAAGATTGGATTTCCTGCAATTCCTAAGGAACGGCACAAAACAAGATACGCACGTTCGAAGGCGCGGGCAAAAGCTCATGAAACATGAAAACGTTTGGAGACCAGGACTATTTTTAGTTTTCTAAAGAAAGATAAAAATCATTATTTTTCTCGAAACTCTTTTTCATTATCAAGAGTTTTTTATCAATTCATAATCCAAATGAAACTTTCTACCTGTACTAACATGGACATAGTATGTAATGAAAAGTATGTTGTGCCTAACGCCACCTGTTGCGTTCGGCATAAACTATTTACCATTACTGACATTTTATACTAGACTACGGAAAACTAATAATCTTATCTTAAGGCTAATGAGTTAGCAGTAATTATTATTGTTTCGTAGATTTCTTTAATTTTCTTCGTAAATATGCATAAGTTCATAATTTAATCAGAATTATAGTGTACCTAGCGACATCTATCTTATCCAGCATAAACTTGTTCCGCACTGTGTACCTTTTTGCCAAACTATGGAATGGTGAAAGTTCACGAGTTGAATTGTTGCATGTACTAATTTTAGGGATTTCATTTATTTTCTTCATGAAAAATCCTCTTGGTTTTATGACCTTGTTGATTTATTCACCAAGCTTTTGGGGTTTGGTTACTTCGTGGTTATTGGGCGCATGTAGGTCACATAAATCATAAAAACAAAGAATTTATAGTTCATATTATTTATTAAACACAATAAAATGGCAATAACAAAACATTCATTCCTATTGGTGTCATAATTGAGGAACCATTTAATGCTTATTTGATTTTAAAATAATAAATGAAATTAATTTCATATTACATTTCTATGTACATATAACTAACAATAGCTACAATGGATATAGAAAAAAAATGGGCCATTATGGTGTAAATACGTACAAAATGATCGCATTTGCATTCATTGGTTAACTTATGTTTTATTATTCTGACAGTGTTTGTCATATTAAAAATATAAGTTTTAAATTGCAGGTCAATATTCTTCACTGCTTTTCATGGCTTTTCTACACCTGTATCAAAGTCCTACATTTGGTAAACCTTACCATCCATTGATTAACCACTACTTAGCTTAAAATACATATAGGAATATTTTCTATACAGATCAGGCAATGGATAAGAAAACTCATCAACAGGCAACTTTGTACAGGAACTGTAACAATGGTCTTAAATTTCATAAAACAAATACCTATTTCTGGAAGCAATTTGTAACATTATTATATAAAATTTACCTATAATATTATGTTACAATACTAATAATATTTGGTGTACTTATTGATTCTAATATTATTGCCAGCTGGTAAAAAATAAGTCAATAACTGCAATAATTATTTAAATATTTCGAAATATATCTCAATATTTAAATAAAACAGTCATAAAGCCTATGATTATTACTATATTGCTTTTGTCTCATGTAATACAACCTAACATGTAACATTAAAAATAAGGAATTGGAACTCAAAACTAATATCATCTTTAGGTGATTAAATATGACATAAATTTTCTATAGGATCTTTTTATACTAATAAATAGATTGTATATTACATGCACGCACCATAATGATTGTCCACCTTCACAATCTTAGTTTCTTTTTCAGTTTAGGGTAATCTTAGTCCATCTCTCATTTTTTGCTACAACTCTAGTATTTACAATTTATAGCCACTGTAGACTTTAAACAACATGTTTTACTTTTATGTCTTGCATTAATTTAAGAGATGAATTTAGAAAATATTATGCACATATTTTATTCCACCAATATTATTGACAAATTCTTTTAAATTATGTTATTTTTACTTTGTTTGTTTAATGAGTTGTTGGACCAGCAAGATTTTCACAGTATTTTGCTTTGTGTACCTTATATTCATTACTTCTGTCCCCATGATGCAAAGCTAAACAAGAAATTTCTTTTACAAATTCAAAGAATGAGTGGGATGATAGCTAGGGCTACCAATATACTAAGAACATCCAGATTCTGACCACCCTGGATAGGCATAACACAGAAGTTACATGAGCAATAGCCTGACTTAACATATTAAAAAAATCTTCTAAACTGTTTTGTTGTGTTAATAAAAGATGCAGACCAGTAGTTCTAGAAAGTGCTCTACAGTATTGGCAACAATCAATCCTTGTGTATGGACAATCAGTTTTAATCTTCATAAAGTAGTAACTATTTTATATTTGACATTTAGTTAGTATTTATTCAGACTATTGTTGTTATATTATGTGTGAGGCAACTAGCTATTTCTTTATACAAATGTTATAAAAAATTTAAGTCATTTTATGCATACAGGCTAAATTAAGACATAATTAACAAAGCTAGTGTAAAGTGTAGATGTCTTAACTTATCCTGCATGCATATTATGTACAGTAAATCTCATAACTTTCAACTAGGTCTAACATATCAAAAAGTTCCTATAACTATGACTGCATCATTATGCCATTTATTAATAAATGCTAAATAAGGCATATATAACATCATAAGATTATTCTTAATAGTACAAGCTGCTATTATTGTTCCTAGCATTTTATATATTAATTTATATTTATTTATCTCTTATTCAAAGTATATGCAGCTATTTTATAACAATATTAATTGAACACTATTATTTTGTGCAATTGTACATTTTTACTTAGTTTCTTTTTTCTGATAATTGAAATGCAACATCCAATATTTGTAAGAGGAGTTTGGTTTTACTGCTTACACTTTTAAAATATAAGGCTTCATATTTAAGTACCGAAGTATAAATATAAAATTGTTATAAATTAACATAATTATTATGTTTTATTTTCTGTTATCATGTCACTATGACATAATAATAGACATAAAATACAATAACTTATCTTTCACAAGTATTGCACACGCATTTCAAGTATTGTATGTTTCTTCACATATTTCATAGTGTAGTGACATAAACTCTATAATACCATCACATTTGACGTCTTGAGGCTATATTACAATAAATTAATCTAGCTTACCACTAAAGTGTGTCACTTCACTTCTTTCTTTATGGTCACAGTCTTATCTGATTGTTTAGCTGGGGGTTTAACTGTGGATCATTTTTTCTTTCTATCTTGGGTACATTTAGGACAGTACCATTTACCTTTGGGCTTGATTTTTAAGTCAACACATGCAAAATGGAACCACTCGATGGGACAGTCAGGGTTATCACAACCTATCATCTCTCCATATGACACTTGGTGACAGAGGCAGTATGTAGGCTCATTAGGATCTACAGGCATGTCCAGAACGTCACTTGGGTGTGCCATACCTCCTACTGAATCCAAATCTGCGTTTTCTTCTTGTTCTTTAGAGGCATTTGCAGTGGCAGTTGTACCTTTGCGGACTGCCTTCTTCTTAGCCGCTGACCTGCCTGAGGCGGCTGCGTCGTCCTCACTAGAAGCCCCAGCACGTTTCTTTTTCCCAGTTGTTGCTGCTGTCTTGTCATTAATTTTACTCTTCTTCCTGCCTTTCTTGACTGTGGCTGCGTTCGGTTCCTGGTCGGCGGCGGCCTGCTGCGCGGCACGTGCGCTCATTACTTTCTCCTGTATCTCTGATTCAAACCGCGCGAGGTCAGAGTCAAGGCGACGTATGTGCTTGTCAACCAACTCATACGTTTGTATCGCAAGTTGTACTTTGTCGTCTCCGTACTCTTTAGCTTTATTGAAGAGTCCTTGTATGGTATTTACTTTTTCCTTCTTAGTCTCCTCGTCCATTTTAGGAATATTTGGAAGCAACTCGTCAGCCATAAGGTCGATTGTCCTCATTAGTCCGTGGGCACGGTCATCTAGATCACGCATTAATTTAAAGTTTCTCTGCAATTCTATCGGAAGATGCTGAAGACTATCCAAATAATGCTCTAAATAAAGTGCTGAAGTCATTTTGCAATATTTTGTAACTATGCGAAAATGAAAGTGCGAAACACTGTAAATAACACTTACTGTTACACTGTTATATTATCAGTAAAACTACTTTTGTTATGCTCAAAATTAAGTCATCTAATTTTTCTAAAATATTTAATTTATTGTAACACATAAAAACCAAGGAAAAACTAAAAAATCCGTGATATGCACTTTACAATTTTCGTTCAAGCTCAATGCTCAAACAAGCGAACGATAGTGTTGCCAACGAACTAAAAAGTTTTTGAAAAAACAACGTATTTCAAATTCTGTTCAGTTTTAAATGATTTTGTAGCGATTTTAGTAGATTGATATAAATTTAATATTTTATATTAACCCTCATGATCACTACAATAATATTTTAGGAATATTTGGCACATACAATAAAATACATTTACATTATACTCAATAAATGTTTTAATTAATTTTGTTTTTGACAACCCCAGCTTTAACATCAGCCGCTGCTGACTGGCGCGCCTTTTAACTATGTTTTTTGGGTCCGTTCAGTCATAGATGAATATACTGTATACGTTCAGTATTCAGGTGATATTCCAACCAAGTCTATCACTAGATTAGTTATCAATCTGTGATTCTGCAAAAACGGTTTAGAGCATTGGATTTTATTATTGCATTGAGATACTCATGAATTGTTTTATTTTTATAACCCCTAAGGATATTCGTGAACCAAGTCTGAAGTCAGTTAAGCCAAAAAGATAAAATAACGGCAGATGACATAGTAGTATTTATTAATTCCATGGGGACTATCAAACGACCATACAGTCATTGATAATATCACTCTATTTTAGACTAGTTAGTTACCTATCGAGGTTTCGGAAATGCGTCCTAGGTCCTCGGGCCATGCTTCTTAGAACCTAAATGGTTTTTGTGGCCAAGGCTAACCCGATACTGCAAAAAAATTGAATATATCTGAAAATTTGATTAAATCCAAAATAATTTTAAATTTTCTTTTCCTTGCTTCTCATAGTGCCCCTCCACCACTAAGGCTGACCGAGGCTTGCGTTTTTCTACCCGAAAATAACAGTGTAATAGATAAGAACAACAACTTCATCACTTGCGGCACTAGTAACAAAAACGTAAGTATTTCGAAAAATACAAATTCAAATGTAGGCATTACTGTTTCGTTGTGATATTGTAGTATTCTAGATTTATTTCTTGATATATTAGATGATAATCGTTGTGTTTACAGCTGATGCTGATGGTGCCATCTATCGATCTCATTTCGGCTTCATTGCCCCATCCCACTGAAATGCTTTTCTTCGAAGCAAAACTTTTTTTTTTGTTTTCGGGGTAAAACCTCCAAATATTAGGGAGTATGGGATTTTTACCTCACTAAAACCACTCCGGTGATCACCATCAGCACATAGAAGGGGGCCCCGTTATCACCTAAAAGACCATTCGGGAACCCCCTCTGTGCGACGCTTGTTAGGGCACATCCCTGGAGAAACTGTAAAGGGAAAGCAATACCAACAAAAATGTATGTTGCTGCTTTTTCAAAACCGTGTGTATGCGACCGGCCTCAAGATGGGTTACATCTTTAGGCCGGTCGCATACGCACGGTTTTCTGAAGGAATTCTGAATTCCGGGAGACTTTCGATTTTCTGTTACTCTGACCCACACGGCTTGTTTACGAAAGCATCGTCGCGTTTTTTTCGTATTCGGAAAACAAACAAACCTGTGCATCGCTTTGAACAAGGCAAGCATTCAGGTCTCCGAATCTGAGTTATATCAGGAAAACGTCCATATTTTAAGCATAGAATCTCAATGCTGGGACATTTCCTTTCTGTGTCAACCTTACTGTTATCAACTTATCATTCATTTCTAGCTTCTAATTTGCATGTTACGTAATATCGCATGAAACGGAGCATTCCAATGTTTCTGGAAATGAATAAAATAAAACACGACACATTTAACTTATATTGTATTAGCAAATAAACAATTTATAAAATATAATTCTTATTACACAATGACGTTTTAGTCCAGGATACGAAGCACTTTAGTCCGGCACAATCATTGGTCACCATGTCATTCTACCAGCTGCTTTTGTTGTTTTAAATGTCATAAAATGTATAAAATTCCTGAAGAATTAAATCCTTTGGCACGGTAACCAATAACCGATGCCGTATTTTAGTGGACTATTCTGCGATTACAACAATTTGCTTTCATTTTTTAATATTAAAAATTATAAACATTTAAGAAAAATGCAAATAAATAATTAGCAATTGCCATTGACGGCAACATAAAGAGGCGTTCGTATTCTACATAATATAAAACATGCTTTATCATTTCCTTACAGCTATAATTACATCTCTTACTACTTTATCGTGACCATTACGTACATTACACTACTATTCTACATGCTGCTCATACTGATTATTACGCAACCAAAGGAGACATTTTCAAGATTCCATATAGCATAGTATAAATTATTTCTGGATTATACAAGATACACCTGAATTCATATCATCGATTACTCAATAAGAGAAAAGACTTGTTATTTACAAAAATGGCGGGTTTAATAACTTACGAAACATTAAAATTAACAGGTAGACACTTTTCTCATTGCATACACAGGAATAATTTAGGATATCCTAAACGTAGTATAACTTGTGTCAAAGAAAGCAATCGCAAAAATGTTCACCTCCACTATGTAAAAAAAAATCATAAGACAAGGTACATACACAAAATGAATTTGTAACTTATTTCTAGCTAGGTACAACACTACATATTTAGAAAATTTGGTACACATTCGTTGCTCATTTTAACATTAAAAAGTATTAAACACAGTCGCGTGGGAACAGTGAGCAACTAAACACTTCGGAATGTATATTTAGGGAATACAAACAGCTCACAGAATATTATACTGTATAGAGAGAGATAGTCGAAAGAAAACCTTGAGATTCCTTTCTTATCTATTATTACGAGAGTACATGAAACAAATTCAAATATAATTTTCCACTAACTGATGGATACAAAATGTATAAAATGGAAGTTATTACTTATTACTTTGATGAAAATATACAATCGATATATGTAATTGGCACTACATACGCAGGTCACATATTATATGAAATTACAAAAACATTTTTACTATATTTCACTTTAGACATTGTAATCTTATATATAGGCATCTAATTTATTTACTCCACCCAACAAACGTGCCTAATGGAAATAAATTGTTCATAAGAAATACTATAAGAATATTAGACAGAACATTCTCATTAAATCATAATGCACGCACCTCAAATTGCTTGAATAAAAAACATCGACTAGCAACTTCATAATCCTGCTTTTTTAAGCGTTTTTAAATTCATAAATAAAAAATACAAATATCACGAATCTCAAACGTAATTTCACAACTGTTTATGAAAGCGGTTTCGAAGGTCAAGACAAATATTCGAATTTATTAATCATACAGTCAATTGTGCTAAGGTGGGCCTCTTCTCAGTCCAACACTGAAGCAGTGAAATAATTTAAAATATTTACTCGAACAAAAGCTTCATATTGTCAATGTAATAAAACTCCATTCTGCAACCATTCGTTTCATAGTGAAGAGTAGATATTTTTAACTTTTAATACTACTCTCTATCCATTCTCGTCACTACGATTATAATCAATATCGCGTATATATTTTTGGTTTTACATATGAAACATATATTTACGTCCGTCCGAACTCTCTATTAGACTAGCCAATAAAACTTTCATCTGATATATAAACACCACTCTATGCATCATATTAAATGGATCAAAACGATATTCCATGCAATGCACCATTGTTTTACTTATAATATCGACCTGTGACCTAATAGCCTATACTATATATGTAGGATACAGTAATAATGGAACAAACATAGATATGAAAGATAGTTCCCTTTTAAGATAGGGATACATCAATTGAATAAGTTATCGATAAAGGTCAAATACTCCATTCCACAATGCCAAATATCACAATAATATGAATGGAAAGGATGGGGTGCGGGCTACGGGAGGCGGGCTAGTTAGACGAGCGTCTCGTACTTGTCCAGGACATGCGCCTGGCTGTTGTCGTCGCCGTGCGAGCGCGAGCGCGGGCGCGGCGCGGCGTCGGCGCTGGCGCTGGCGCTCTTGGAGCGCGCCTTCTTGTCGTGCCCGCACGTGCACGCCACGGACGACTGGCGCTGCAGCGTGTGCGCGCGGGCGCCCGCCCAGCCCGGGTCCAGCGACTCGCTGCGCGCGTAGCCGGGCCGCTTGCGCCCCAGCGTGGCGGCCGGCGCCTGCCCGCCGTCCGACGCCGGCCGCACGGACTCGCTGCGCATGCACACGTTACCGCCCGCGCGCCGGAACGAGTCCAGCACCCTCTCCTCGATCTCTTCGATATCCTTCTTCTTGACGAGCCAGATCTCCTCGGAGCCTCTGGTGAAGTAACTCGAACCCTTGCTCACTGAATACTTGTCCTTCGTTTTAAATTTACAAGTCTTAAAATTATTCTGAGTATTTACATCGTCGTTAACCTTGTGCGGCTCCCGGGAGCGGGCGGGGTCGGGTGAGGCGACGTTGCGGAAGGCGGTGCCGTGCGACGGGAACTGGTCGGCGATCTTAGCACCGAGCGACGGCGAGCGGATGGTGACGTCCACGGGTGACGGCATCGGCTTGAACTCCGGCTTGATGATCTTCTGCGGCTCGGGACGCTTCTCCCCGTCTGGCTCGCCCCGCTGCCAGCGCGGCGCGGCGGAGCGCGTGAGCGACTGCTGGCGCTCCAGCACCGAGGGCGCACGCTCGGGCGGCGCGGCGCTCAGCTCGAAGTGCACGTTATCCTTGAAGGGCGTGGCGGGCGGAGGGAGGTCCTCGCGGCTGTTGTCGGAACCCAGGCGTTCCGAGCGCGCGCGGCCCCGCACGGAGCCGGGGCGCGATAGGCGTCCCATGGTCCCGCTCGCATCTTCGGCCGCCTTCTCGAATTTTTTTATTTTGTCACCGACCCCGTTCGACTCCTCGGACTTCACCGCCTTATCGCTGTCCTTGGCCGCCTCATTTTCAACTTTATCTTCCTCGACCTTCGCGACCTCGCCACTTTCCACCGGACGGTCTATCTCTTTTGAAGCTAAGGACAGCTTCTCAACCTTGACGGGCCCTTCTTTGGCGACCGGAGACTCACGCCATGTACTTCGAGGTGCAACATTCGTGTCGTCGTTCTTCAGGACGAGTGGTGCCGGTTTGTGTTCGGGGGCCGGCGGTGACGTGACGTCAGCTCGCGGTGGAGTGACCCTCCTCGCGGGGGGCGAGAAAACGCTCGCAGGCTGCGGCGCTTTCAACGGAGGAGACTTGACCAGTGGTGAGGAGACGGGGGGCGGAGATTTAACCGGTGGAGACTTGACCGGCGGAGGGTCCGCGCGGCGCGGCGGGGAGGGGGGGCGCTCACGGCTCGTCGTGCTGGACGTGGACGACTGGCGCGCCACGCCCGCCACGCCCGCCACGCCTCGCGCCGCCTGCGGCTCCGCGCGGGACGCACGCGCCTCGATGTCGCGGCTGAGGAACGACGAGTTGCGCACATAGCACGTGTCGTCGTTGCGCGGCGGCGGGGGAGGCGCCGGGGTGGCGGCGGGCGCGGCGGGCTCGTGCTTCAGCGTGATGGCCACGGGCTCGCCGGCGGGCGCGGGGGCCGCGGGGGGCGCGGGGTCGGGCGGGCGGCGCGGCGGCGCGGGCTCGGGGCGGGGCGAGGCGCGACGTCACGCGCGGGACTCGGTCCACTCGTCGGAGTCGTCGGAGTCGGAGTCGGCGCCTGAGCTGGTGTCGCTGAGCTCCACGGCGACGCGCCGCGCCAGGATGCTGGCTACGTCCAGGAACACGGGTGCGCCCCGCAGCGTGTCGTACCGCCCGGTGTTCTCGTCGCATCGTTTCTCTACTTTGCGGAGCTTTATACCTGAAATACAGACATTCAACTCTTAGTAACCATAACTGGTCCCTATTTCTAGTACCATAATCTGTCGCCTCTTTTACTAAAAATAAGTAAATTCTTTGTAACATACATTGTGTTTTCGTAAAAATATTGACAAGGTTTGATGGCGCTTTTCTGCACAGTAAAAATAGACTCGATGTGTGCAGCCCGTCCCCATAGCGAAATACCGTACGACATGATACTGTGAATGTAACTAAAATAAACGAGCTTCGCGTTATCAACATCTGAAAATTATTGGATTTTCCTAACAGTATATGCTACTGAAGTTAGCCGTTCTGCAAGAGATGTTATATGAGGACCCCCATTGTAGCATCGAGTCAAACGTGATCCCCCAGGAAAACTGTTTTATCCACGAATTCTATTTTGTTGAAACTAAGTCACAATCATTGCTTTTGATAACCAAATATGAAACGCAGTGATTATGACAAGGCAAATCTAATGCGTTCATTGAATTTATGTAAAAAAATAAGCGTTAGCTGTACGTCATTCTAGAAAACTCACTAAGCCTCACTAAATTTTTGCAAATCCCTTACTCGAGATAGAATACTATGGTGGCTCAATGAAATTGTATGTAAATGGTTAAAAATAAATGTTAGACAATACGTACCATCGCGGATAGCCTTCAGCAGATCAGAGCGGGGATCAGGCTGAGGATCCGGCGTGGGGCGCGGCGGCTTGAGAGCGGAGGCGCCGCGCAGCAGCGCGCCCGGCGACGGCGGCCGCGGCCGGGGCTCGGCGGGCGGCGGCGGCGGCGGCGACGGCGGCGCGGCGGGCGGCGCGGGCGGCGCCGCCCCGTCCGACTCCTCCGACGACATCATACCTGCGCGCGCACGCCCTGCACTCAGTCTCATAGCATTCGATTGACTATGTCTTACTTTAGTTTTTTCAGATGATTGTGACTGTCGTCAAACAATCTATATGTATAATTTTTCAAGCAATAACAACCGATTCTTGGTAACTTGTCTAGCAAGTAATTTCATATATGAATTCTGCTCCATTTTACCATTATGAAGGTAGCAAGGCGTAATGTATTACCTATAACGGCGTGCATGTGGTCCAGATGCGCGTCGAGTGCGGTGCGATGCGGCGGCGACGCGCCGTTCATCATGGGCGGCGACACCGAGCCCTCGGGCGGCGGCGGCGGCGGTGGCAGCGCCGACCTGCGGGGGGCACATAGTGATCAGCTAGCGAACATAACACACACGAAAATGACAAGGTTGTTCATAAAAAAAACAGAGTAAGTATCTGATACGAAACTGAAACCGAAGCTTGGGTTTTAGAACTGGTGCTGTGTGCTTACCTGGTGGGTGTGTGTACGGGCGGCGGCGAGGTCGCGTGCGGCATGGCGTGGAGGGGCGCGTGTATGGGCGCGGGGGGCGCGGGCGGCGGCACGGAGGGGCGCGGGCGGCGCGGCGTGCCGGCGCCACTGCCGCCGTAGATTGGTTCGCCTCCCACCGACCCATAAGGACTCTCATCTGCTACCACTACTGGATGTAACAAGAAAAAAAATGTTTTGTCAAAAAGCTATTTTTGAATGATAACCGACCAGCATATTTAAAATACATAAAAATATGACCCTAACACCACTACGTCTAGAATCATGAAATTGAACATGTGACTATCACATGTCATTTTAGCATCTTCAAATCTACTTGTATTCTTATATGTAACCAGCATTTTTTTTTAAATCTTTGTTTCAGTAGCATCGGAGATAAAAATGGACATTCTTTATTTAATTTCTTGAATAACTTCAAAGTATTTATTTTTAAATTAAAACCCTAATTTGTCACAAGATATAGCTTGAATTATTCTTTGAAAGTTCGCGAAACGCTATGTTGTTGCTATCATTTTCGTATAAAGTGAACAGGTTATTTCGCGAGCTTTCAGCAATTGTTTTTTAATTAATACAGTTCGTTTTGAAAAACGGATAAACTTGGGGTACTACTTTCCTTTGGCTCATTCAAACACTCTGCGATTATTGACATCCTTCGTTTTTTCAACTATGGTAGTTCCTTATAGCTGCATTGAATTATTACATTTTATAAAACGAAAATAATATCTTCACTTCAGTAGCTCAAACATGATTGTAGGTTTTGCTGCCTGAATTAGTGAGCAAAATCGATTTTGCTCACTGAATAACTTTTAAATTATTTTATTTTCAGAAAGCCGCGAATATCTCATTCAGCCTTGGATTAATCATACCTACAATTCGAAACATTTACACTCTATCTCTTTCCCGCCATTAGAAAGAGAGAGAGACAAAGACCAGGCCTTTCGAAGTTCCGATTTTGAATTAGACCTCAGAGACAAACACGTTCGGAATTTCGTTACTAACTAAAGAATTTTTGCAAAAAGATAATTATGTCTTTTAATGTAATTTATTGAATTTTTAACTTATTGTTGTATTTAAACGAAAATAAGTATTTACTGCAAATGCACTGATATTTAACCTCTACATATTTATTTCTAGTTTCAGTAATGTTACATAATATATTTTGAATAAGAAAATATCATGGGTGCAATTTCCGAATACACCTCAATTTAAATAAAAGAGCTCCAGAATAAAACGTGGCTGGCGTAGAGTTGAAAAGTTAAAAAATATTAAAATAATCGTAAAATATAAGTGAAACTAGCTACGAGAACAGTATTTTAACACCGGAAGAGTAAAAACAACAAGTTATTAATGCAGAATTAAGTATAAAGTACCTACTATTCCTGTTTATTATTTTAACTCGTAAAGTGTTCTCGCTGCTGAAGTGAAAAGTTATGTGCGTTACACTAGAGTAAAGTTTTTTGCATCTCGTGCCTTGGAATCCCTCGCCACACTCAGGATTCAAAATCAGCACTCGCAGCAAAAAACGACTTTAAACAAATAAATATTTAACTCAAAAAAATCATAAAACCCTATTCAAGTCATAAAATTTTATAGGTTTTGTGTGGTATATTATGGTAGATTTTGCAAAATTCATTTCTTTTACTATACATTTATAAATAGATACATCGAGTTGTGTATAATACTTAAATAATAATTAAATAAATTGTGGAATCAGTTGACAAGGTAAGAGAATCTTCCCACTTTGCCATTTTTAACCCCTTTCTTCGTATTTGTTTATTGTTTCGAACATATATGAATAATTTGTTTTGCGTTTTTACCGTTGTACTTTTACATTGGGGCACTATACAGTATTTATAATACGAGGAATTCATTATTTATTAAAAAACACAGCTGACTGTTATATACAAACACGACTGTTTCCCGAGGTGTGACGTCATTAAAGACGCCATGACAGTCTTGGCCTTTTTCGCGATCAATTTCAAATTCATTTCAAAAGTCTCAAAATACTAATGTAAAAGCAGGGGCGTAGCTACCGCCGTATCAGCCGTATCAATTATACGGGGCCCCCAGGCTACTGGGGCCCCGAATGTGTGTATGCAAAAATTCCTAAAGCCATAATGTTTTATATATTATTAACATTTTTTAATATAACTGCTGTGTGCTGTGCAAAAATTTAGTTTAAAAATATAAATAAATACACAGAATTTTAATAATATATAATTCAGATTAGTTCAAAAAAACTACTTCATAATCAGCCTTTTAATGTTCCCACTGCTAGGACACAGGCCTCCTCTCTAGGAGAGGGAATGGGCCATAATTCACCACGCGGGCCCAGTGCGGGTTGGTGAATGTCACATGTGTTCGAATTTTTGGTTCTAGGACATGCCGGTTTCCTCACGATGTTTTCCTTCACCGTTTTGAAAGCAGTGGTGATGAAATTAATTACACAAAGTAATGCGCCTGGCTGGTTTTGAACCCGCGACTTACTATTCGTAAGTCAGAGCCGTTACCACTCGGCCACCACTGCTCCCCCCCCCACGGGGATGATGTGTTGAGGGGGGCCCCTCAACACATCTTGATACAGGGCCCATCTAAGGCAAGCTACGCCACTGTGTAAAAGACCTATTTTTCTTAAAATAATATATTTTTGGGGTGAAATAGATGCTAATCTATAGTTTTAAACTAATTTCCAAATTTTGTCAACTAGCCTATTGTCGGAATTCTTAAAAATGTTCATGTTAAAACTTAAAATAAAGACTTATTGACACTGTATCATGCTTGTCGTATCAGGGACGTCTCAGTTATGGACCGCAGCTGGTAATGCAGTTGAAATGGAAGAAAAAATATATTATACTAGACTGGTCTCAAAATTCAATCATTTCCATAACTAAAATAACGTATTCATAAGTATTTAAATGCTGTGTAACAGAACTGTGTAATAATGAACAACTTTTACAATAGGAAAAAACAGGAAATCGGGAAATAACTATGCTGTCCAGTATATTTTGTTGAGTTATGCGTAAAGTGTATGGGAAGTAGTTGCGATTTCTGAGTAGTTGAGTTGTATATCTTACCATGTCCATTGCCAGTTATCCTGGGCTGTCTGTTCTGCGTATTCTCTATCTCGATGGAGTTGGGTCTGGCGGGCTGCACCGATGGCGGCCGGTTCTGGGACGCTCTGTAACCGCCGTCCGATATGTTCGTCGCTGTAGGAAAGAGGTTTTTGTTCAAAATATGCTGTATTTTTTATTACCAGTTTATAATACGTAAAATCGCTAGAAAGATTGGCAAAAACATTCATCAAAACTAAACTAATCAGAGCTAAAAACCTTCTGACACCCAAGCTAAAATCTTCCGATTTTCGTGTCAAACGACTTATTCCGCTCTGGGCGGAGCGGAAAGGAGTGTCAGACTCTTACTGACTAAAACCCATCAGTGTTCCTCCTAATACCGTTTACATGTCAGGGCCGCGGTGACTCTTTCGAACAAATTCCGCAACCCTGGCAGGGGCAACTGTAACCCTGTTTGATTTCAGTACAAGTGCACGTAAGCACGTTTAATGCAGCATTGAGGGCGTAAATATTGTCCACATGCTCCCTTTTTTTTTTTTTTGGGTGGGAAATCATCAAATGACCCCTCCCGCCCTGGGTGGAGCGGTAGGGAGTGTCAGACTTTTACTGACTAAAACCCACCCGTGATCCTTCTTGTGCCCTATGCGTTCCAGGGCCGCGGTAACTCTTTCGAACAAATTCCGCAACGTCCACATGCTCCCTTGGACAGACATTTGACACTAGCAAATGGGATATAATCTGATCAGGAATACCACATTCACACCCTCCCCGACTTTTGCCTAACGAGCCAGCCCGCGCCGCTGAGCCATTAGCGGTAAATCCCCTAAATAATAATAACCATACGCAGCCTGTCCCTTGCTGCCCCTCTCAATGACCCCGTTAAGCCAAGGCCCGTATCCCACAGGGGATGCCCTTAGCGAAGCGGTCATTTAGTTTTTAGTAGTTTTTAGCCCTGGCTGGGGGCCTTAAATTCATTTGAGGTCACCACAGGATTGTCCAGATAAGCAGTAACCAGCCTTAGTGTGCTGAACAGCGAGTGGTCACATAAAAAAAAACACATTTACACTGGGATGGATTGATGATCTCTGATTGGGTACGTAATGGATTCAGTGCTTTCCAAATAGGATACCTCTCTTCTTAACTATGATTTATCATGAGTTATGGGTATCACGGTTTAGTTGACTAAGAAGTAGAGATGGACTCAGTATTATTTATGACACTGGCAGTGAAACATGATTCTTTTAGTGTAGGGACATTCCCGTAGCAAAAAATAATGGCAGTTATAGGGTAGAGCAGTACTGCCGATAGAAGTGAAAACTTTGAAAATGAAAACAAAATATCTAGTTTTAATTTCCGCGAATATTAGTGGGTTGCAGGTATGCACCTCCCTCCCGCCCGCTATATTATGCACATGCAAGGTTGCTAGGCAAATGCAAGGATTTTAAGCACATGCAGGAAGGCAATGCAAAACCCAACACCATTACCGACACGTGTTTCGCCTCTCCACGAGGCATCCTCAGGGGACGTGTTGACTCGCTGACCGTTGAGTTGCGACTGAGCATTTAATACAAGGCACCCCCCTTTTATACACTGCCACCGTTGGTTATTTGTGTACAACTACCCGCAAACATTCGCAGTAAAGGGGAAGAAACCAAATTCGTCTGGTCATTCAACAGTGCAAAATTATTGTTATTACTATGTTTAAAAATCTCTAATTGTTCCAAAACACACAGCCGGAAACCCTTATCACAAATATGTAGTATATTAAAACTATTGTTGTCGCGCAAAGAATGGCCGGTATCAATTAAATGTTTCGCGAAATTCGATTTGTCCGAATGGCCATTTCTATACGCGGCAATATGTTCCCCATACCTTATGTCAAAGTTTCGGCCCGTCTGACCCACATACACCCCGTTGCATTCATCACAGACCAGCCTATACACCCCAGACTTTTTACTATTTTCTAAAATATCTTTTCCGTTACAAATACGGCGTATATTCTGGTCCGTTCTGAACGCTACATAAACGTTGTTTTTTCTAAGTAAACTACTAATTCTATCTGAAATGGGGCCCATATAGGTCAGACTGGTCACATATCTATTAATATTTGTACGCGGACATGCATATAATAGTGAACGAACCCTTTCTTTCTGCTTTTTACTAATTAAACTGTCTACCATTGACTTTGAGTAACCGTTAGAAATTGCGATCTGGTAAATAATATTAAGTTCTTTTACATAATTTTCTGCTGAAAGGGGGAGGGCAAATAATCTATGAATATAGCTGCGGAAGGCGGCTAATTTATGTTGAAGAGGGTGACAAGAAGAGGCTGGTATTGTCGTGTCAGTGTGTGTCGGCTTTCGATAAATTTGGAAATCTAAGTCACTATTGTGTTTTGTGATAGTCAAATCCAAAAAGTTGAGGGAGTTTTGGGACTCTAATTCTAATTTAAATTTAATTTTTGGGTGAGTTTTATTTAGTTTTTTAACAAAAAGGTCTATTTGTCGAACTGTACCATTCCAGCAGATAATTATGTCATCTACATATCTATAATAAAACAAAATATTAGGTTCGTTCACTATATGTTTACATTCAAAGTTATCCATAAAAACCTCCGCCATTAGTGGACTCAAAGGCGACCCCATAGCCAACCCTTCCTTTTGAATATAATATTGGTTATTAAATCTAAAATAATTTTGTTTCATGCAAATACTAGTGAGGTTAAGTAAATCCGCAATTTCCCCAGGATGTAACCGTTGCTTCTCAAATTGGATACCCAGAATACGTAGACAATCATCACCGCACCATTCAGCACCGTATTAGGCAGAATGATTTAATATTAACAAAGGCTGATAAGGGAAATTCTGTCGTCATTTTGGAAAAAACTGCCTATACTCAAAAAGTTAACGACATCATCCTGGGGGAGGATTTTGAACGTCTTGGTGCGGATCCTACAAGGAGGTTTGCCCTCGAGATAAAGGATGCCGTTAAAAACACGTCATACATATCGAAAGACCAACTAAAAAACCTTGTTCCTATGAATCCGAGGGCTCCTTTGTTGTATGGTCTACCCAAGACCCATAAAGATAACATGCCTGTACGTCCAGTTGTTTCTTACATTGGTGCCCCAGCGTACAATTTAGCTAAACGTCTCAACACTTTGTTGAGAAGTAGAACTTCTTTTAATCCCAAATATAGTTTGAAGAACAGTTTAGATTTAATTGAAAAAGTAAAAAATATCCAAATTCCTTCCAATGCAAAGTTGCTATCCTTAGACGTTGACAGCTTATTCACGAATGTTCCAATCGATGATTGTCTACGTATTCTGGGTATCCAATTTGAGAAGCAACGGTTACATCCTGGGGAAATTGCGGATTTACTTAACCTCACTAGTATTTGCATGAAACAAAATTATTTTAGATTTAATAACCAATATTATATTCAAAAGGAAGGGTTGGCTATGGGGTCGCCTTTGAGTCCACTAATGGCGGAGGTTTTTATGGATAACTTTGAATGTAAACATATAGTGAACGAACCTAATATTTTGTTTTATTATAGATATGTAGATGACATAATTATCTGCTGGAATGGTACAGTTCGACAAATAGACCTTTTTGTTAAAAAACTAAATAAAACTCACCCAAAAATTAAATTTAAATTAGAATTAGAGTCCCAAAACTCCCTCAACTTTTTGGATTTGACTATCACAAAACACAATAGTGACTTAGATTTCCAAATTTATCGAAAGCCGACACACACTGACACGACAATACCAGCCTCTTCTTGTCACCCTCTTCAACATAAATTAGCCGCCTTCCGCAGCTATATTCATAGATTATTTGCCCTCCCCCTTTCAGCAGAAAATTATGTAAAAGAACTTAATATTATTTACCAGATCGCAATTTCTAACGGTTACTCAAAGTCAATGGTAGACAGTTTAATTAGTAAAAAGCAGAAAGAAAGGGTTCGTTCACTATTATATGCATGTCCGCGTACAAATATTAATAGATATGTGACCAGTCTGACCTATATGGGCCCCATTTCAGATAGAATTAGTAGTTTACTTAGAAAAAACAACGTTTATGTAGCGTTCAGAACGGACCAGAATATACGCCGTATTTGTAACGGAAAAGATATTTTAGAAAATAGTAAAAAGTCTGGGGTGTATAGGCTGGTCTGTGATGAATGCAACGGGGTGTATGTGGGTCAGACGGGCCGAAACTTTGACATAAGGTATGGGGAACATATTGCCGCGTATAGAAATGGCCATTCGGACAAATCGAATTTCGCGAAACATTTAATTGATACCGGCCATTCTTTGCGCGACAACAATAGTTTTAATATACTACATATTTGTGATAAGGGTTTCCGGCTGTGTGTTTTGGAACAATTAGAGATTTTTAAACATAGTAATAACAATAATTTTGCACTGTTGAATGACCAGACGAATTTGGTTTCTTCCCCTTTACTGCGAATGTTTGCGGGTAGTTGTACACAAATAACCAACGGTGGCAGTGTATAAAAGGGGGGTGCCTTGTATTAAATGCTCAGTCGCAACTCAACGGTCAGCGAGTCAACACGTCCCCTGAGGATGCCTCGTGGAGAGGCGAAACACGTGTCGGTAATGGTGTTGGGTTTTGCATTGCCTTCCTGCATGTGCTTAAAATCCTTGCATTTGCCTAGCAACCTTGCATGTGCATAATATAGCGGGCGGGAGGGAGGTGCATACCTGCAACCCACTAATATTCGCGGAAATTAAAACTAGATATTTTGTTTTCATTTTCAAAGTTAAAATGGATTTCCGCAAAGTAACGCCTGACTCAATCAATTTTTTTTTAGAAGTGAAAACTTTTAGTATTAAAATTCTTAATTTTGATAATGTTTGAATTAAAATAATAATCAAACAAAAATACTATTTCAACAATGCAATAGTATATAGGTACACATTGAACTTTTCACTAAATCCATTCACAATTTCACTTATATGCATGATTCATGAGCATGTGACGCGAACTTATAAGAAGTGCCCAACGCGGCTAAAGAAGTTTTCACTTCAATCTATACTAATATTATAAAGCTGAAGAGTTTGTTTGTTTGAACGCGCTAATCTCAGGAACTTCTGGTTCGAATTGAAAAATTCTTTTTGGGATGAATAGACCATTTATCGAGGAAGGCTTTAGGCTATATATCATCACGCTTAAGCCAATAAGAGCGGAGCAGTGATAAAGAATGTTTTAAAATCGGGGATTCCACGGGGACGAAGTCGCGGGCAGCAGCTAGTAATAACTATGTTTTAACAACACTGTATTGACTTGCGCAGGACTCTTGGTTCACTAGTGTTAGCTTATTTGTAGCTATTTTTTATGACTTTTCCCAACTTTTTCAACATTTTGAGTCAAGCACAGTTGAAAGCTGGATTTTCGGTTTGAGCCGGTCGCCGGTGGAGTGTGGAGTATGGTGTAGTATGTCATGTGACTCACCCTGATAGACGGGGTCAGGCTTGTAGGGCGGCTCAATGTTATAGTGGCGCAGCTGTGCAGGCGCCATGATGTGCTCCCCGCGGGTGACGGCGGCTTCTTTGAGCCGATCGCGGGTGGAGTGGGGAGGTCTCACCCTCCGGGCGCCTCTGCCTTCTGCGTTGCCGCCGCTTCGTGGCTGACGTACCTGAGGAAGGGAGTTTTATCTTTAACATAAGGTGAGAATTTAGCTGAACAATAAAACTGTGGCATAAACGTTATAGAAGGTAATCACATGAAATGTAAATCATCACCTTCATTCTTTTAGTAAATGTGTTGGATACCTTTCGTCAAGGGTCAGACTACTATATTTGACTCAAACTACAAATTTTATGCATTTCGCAGCAGCCAGAACATAAAGGCATCTTCCGCGGAAGAAATACTTTTAACAAACCCTCAGCAGCATGATTATTGAAGCTTTCTCATTATTTTTATTCCCAATCATTATTCTGCATTTAAATTTAGACAGAATACCGCACACGACTCGGAGACGTTGTATGTGGTTGTGATCCTCAGCAGTAAAGAATTGGCGAAGAAGAGAAATTTGAGTTGATACAAAAGAACTAACCTTCTTCCCCCGATCATGCTGAATCCTCTCAGTATCCTGCAGCATCTCTCGTCTCCACAACTCGAAGAAGTAGTCGGGATCCGTGTAGAACTTCCTGGCATCTCGGCCGTCGTCCCTGAACTCGTTGAGCATCTCGAGCGGTGGCGGGCGGTCGCAGCGCGCGTATGTCGACAGCATGGCCGATGGCATCGAGTTGCGCGAGAACAACTGCTGCTGGAACGACCGCGCCGAGCGGAACGCTTTGCGCATTTGTATGTCTTGTAGGGACACTGGAAGGAAGAGAACGGCTGTTATTTTTGGTTAATAGATATAACAGCCGCACAGGTCGATCTTCAAGGTTAAGCAACGCTTGCCAAGGTTGGTCTGTGGATGGGTGACCATCTTAACATACCGAGTTTCCTCCGTCGGAAAGCTCGTTGAGCATTGGTCCCGGCTGTCATTTGTAGATCTTTGGCAGTCGTTACGGATTGTCAGAAGCCAGAAAATCTGACACCAGTCTTGCCAAGAAGTACCGTGTTCCCAAGATATTGGGTTGTGGAGGTCTGGTAGGCAGCCGATCCACGTTAAATACTGGTATTCAGCTGAATCCGGTACCGACCCCAATATAGTTGGGAAAAGGCTAGGCAGATGAAGAGTTTTGAATGTTATTTCACGCCTTTACTGTTAGACTGCGATTAATAATTATAATCATAATAAAAAAATATACATTAATATTTTTTTCTGTTTCTATAGACTAATGATGTTATGTTTTAAACATTCGAAGTGTTTGTCATTTACGTAGTGGGCCTAAGAGGGTGAAGACCGGTGTGCATACGTGAATAGTAAATGTATACACTGATTGGTAGATTCCCAAATTAATGCATAAAATGCATTATTATTTCAATGTTGATAATCAGGAAAACTCAGTGTTAATACATAGGGCAATAGAAAGCTACCTTTATGAACAAGTTCATTAACTTAGCTTGAAAGTTTCATTCACATAAGGTTGATATAGAAAACCACACCTCGATCACGCTATTGATAACATACCTTGTACAAGGACGTGGTAGGTAATTATGCAGTCGAATTATTAATTAGAAATTGCTTAGTATTTGAGCAAGTTATTTCAGCATAAATATAAATTCGTGGTAGACACTTAAGCTAACAGCCATAACGGACATGACACCCTTTTTAAGGAATCTCAAATGCCATAAAACATCATCCCTAATTCATCTAGCCACTGTCATTGAATTTTATCGGTTAACACTTATGGGGTAGTTTCTCAAAATGTGGCGTGTATACTACTAAAGACTGTTACTGTTACAAGATCGCAAGATGTTGTAGCCTTGGCACAGCTAGGCAGGGTCTCGGTAGGTCGAGGAGACAATAGTGGGGCACCTTAGATGGCTTCGTCGAGTATTGGTGCAATGAAGCACAACATCGAGAGGAATGGGCCCTTAGCCTCGGAGTGAGATAGTTAATCATTATAAAAAAGGTTTCTCATCAGTGATATCAACATTCTTGGTGAACTCCCTCAAATTGAAGGAGTTGAATAAGTAAGTTGAAGGCACAGACCTGGATAGATATTTAATTTATTTAAGCCATAAATAAATTAAAGTCTATCCAGAACTGCGTCTATCCAGGGCCTCAGCCCCTCAGGTCTGCTATTACAATAGTCTCAGAATGGTCTATCATTGATTTCATAATGTTTGATTTTGAAAAGTTTGGTAATCTACTAATATAAAAGCGTTACTATGACTTTCCAATGGTCAACCACTGACATTCCATTGAAAGAAATGGCATAGATTGGTATTCTCGTACCTACATAATGACAAATGAATGATGGACTTATGCAGTAATCTAAAATTTTGTCAGTTCTTTTGATCGGTGACCTACCATTAGACCGCCATTGTGCAGTCATTGCTTTTAATAGCTCGGTTATCAAAAAGTATTAATAGACTATTGACCGACCAATGATCGATCATTATGAATTTAGCAGATTACGAACTTTTAGCAAAATGACAATGGGATCGTGTTGGAACGACACATTTAGAAAAAAAGCAGACTTGGGGCCCTGCTCTGTTTACAGCACACTTACAAAGAAAACACCACAGATTTCCATAAAATTCGTAACTCCACTAAGTAATCGGACAACTAAAAGTACCAGGGACCCAAGAATTCAAGGAGCATCTCACCTTCCTCAACGCCCGAGTCGAGCTGCGTGACCTTGATAGCCAGCCGGTCTATCCTGGCCTGCAGCACGTTCGTCCGTTCGGCTAGGTTCGTCGCCTCTCGCGTCAGCTCCCCAAACATGTCCTCGGCATGCTTGGATAGGGATGATAACTGCCTGTTGACGATAGAAGATATTTTAGATTTAAATGAACATTTTTTTTAAAGATAGTCAACAATTTGTAACGATGTCGTTGCGTTTTCAGTCTCGTGGACTTTAAACCTCCACGATGACTGAAAACTCCTTAATTTTATTGTAATAAAAAGAAAATGTATCTATTTTCAAAAATATTTTGAATTCCGTTTTTTTCATTGACTGCGCAGATTTTTTGATCAGTCCTACCAAATCGCTCAAGCAGAGCAAAACAAATCATAATTTTCAATAGTTACCCTTACCAGTGTAATATCATGTAACAGTTAGAAACCCGGGTTTTTCTTTTGTCTTATCATAAAAAATAAACAATCAGGTCACCAATCAAGTTTTATTTTTCCAATACTACCGTCCTACACACTGTAGACGAGTTGGGAGGTAGGAAAACCTCACATCTTGTGGCCCAGCGTCACAAATTAATTAAATTTACAAAAAAAAAATGTGCGGTCAGTTTTTTTTTAGCTGATATACTGGAAGGCCTTGTCGCTTAATGGTAAGAAGTTTCCGTTGGATATAGTCTTCTAAGATACTAGAGGCAACGCAGGTGCATTGGATTGCTAGAGGCAATGGTTCTTTTGCTAGTAATCCTTCAGCTATTCATGTTCACATTTTTTTAAACACGCGGGGTGACGTCACCTCTTTGGTAAAAATTGTACCATCGTAGTGACGTCACCTGTGTGGTCAAAGCAAAGACAATACTATCTTTTTACAGGTGAAGAAACACAATAACATTTTTTTAAATAATAAATAATGAAACTTTAAATTATATTCAACAAGAAAACATCATTGAGGCCACGTAAAAGGAAAATTATGTGAACTGTGCTCAGGAACATCATCCTATTGATTAGTTCTATTTATAGCTCTCAAAACATCATTTATTACATGTACAAATAATAATTTAATTGCTATGAATATAAGTACAACATGAGTATGCAGTTATAAACCTGGATAAACTACGCGAATTCGATGTATCTTATCAGAAAAATGTCTGAGAATTAACACCAAAAGAAACTAAAAGGTCAGGGTCTCTTTTGAAGACCAGACATCATTGAATTTATGGTCTGATATTTGAGAACTCTGCTCAGTAGTGCTCAGTCAGTATTTTTTAAAATAACGAATTCAAACGGTGATTGTTAGAAAATAAAACGAGCAGAATAATTTGTCTATGAGAGAACAGGTAAATAGTTATTTTGCGAAGATTAGCCGAATAAATCCAAGGTCGATATCCTAATGAAACCTCTTGACCTAAAATGTTAGACCCCATCGTTTCAAGGTGAAGAAGAAGATATTCCGGAAATGCCTTTTGGTTTATTCATCATTTGTAACATTCACTTGATTCATTGGCACACTGCGCGCCCATCAACTAATTAAATCAGCTCGGTATATTACTCATACATTCTTTTAAAGGACCCATGCTGATTTAGGTTTTGATAGAACATTTATAAAGTCTGTTGAAGCAACAGTTTTATCAAATCCTGATACAAATTCGAGGGGTTTTCTACCAAACTTTCTTTTACTTTATCCAATGAATGAATGTGCCAAATAAACTCGTTTTCTTTCTTTCCCTCTTTCTAGTTTCGCCTAGTTTTCGTGTGGCATGCAGCAGATATGACCTACCCAGTTCCATTTAAATTTGGCACCTGTGTTGCCTATGTTTCACATTGTTTCGCGAAATTTTGTTCCCCATATTACCTGACAGTGTTGGCGAGCGTGCCGTTGGTGACGGCCTCGAGCTCCGAGGGCACGTTCAGCCGCTCGGGTACCGTGCCGCGTGACACGTGCACCGGCTCCACACAGCGCTTCGGCAGCGGCATGGCTGCGCAGCGGCACGGCTACCTTGTGTACATCACTGGAAAGAAAGGTCATTTGGTTATTGATAGTTGATATACATATAACTTTATCAATGACGTCTAAGTTTGGAAGAGCTCTAAATAATAGCAGCCGCACGTTAAGCGACGTCTGCCAAGTTCGGTCCCTGGATTGGTGACCATCTTAAAATACAAAGATTCCGCCGTCCTAGCACGTTAAGCCGTTGGTCCCGGCTGTCATTTGTAGATCTTAGAGAGTCGTCACGGGTACAAGCCAAGAAATATCACATCAGTCTTGTCAAGGATTATCGTATTACCTACCCTGTTATTGGTTGTGCTAAAGCTATCTCAGTAACTTAGATGTGAACTTAAATAAGAACTAAGACTTTCGTAACCCGTCATGCAGTTAATTGCTCCATAATTTTCATATTCTAGCGAACGACTGTTTTACTTCGAGCCCGTCGATCCGAGGAGTTTTGTCACTGTAGTTTGACATCTTCGTGAAGAATACATTTTTTGACGAACATGTTCGTAGCTATGTTTGGTTCTATGCTCAACTCTGTTCGTTGTTCAGTTCGACAAGCTAAAAATCAGCGAGTGCTCGATATTTTTTTTATTTACTTGGGAAAAATAAACGGTTACATATTATATTTATACAAACAATTTGATATTCTGTTACAAGTGAATGTTTAAGTCTATCAGCAATTATGTAGTATAGTTTGGAATTTTATCTATATGTAGGTACCCCACCATGTTTGCTAATTGATAAAAGATACCAGGACTTATCAATTGTGACCTTTTTCGTGACATGTTCTTTTTAACCGACTTCTAAAAAAGGAGGTTCTCAATTCGGATGTTTGTATTTTTTTTAATGTTCGTTTGCGCAAAACTCCGTCGCTTGCCAACCGATTTGAACAATTCTTTTTTTGTTGGAAAGGGTATACTTCCCAAATGGTCCCATGAAAATTTTATCGAAATCGAACAAGCGGTTTTTTTGTTAATTTCAATAAATGATAGCAAATCTGTCGGGATAGCTGAAATCGCATGTTTGTTTATTGTTTTCACCAATTTATACCACGTACGCTATGATGGGTATGTTTAGCTGGGAGTGAACCAGTAAAAAGTGGAAAATAAGTGTATGTTAGTGAAATATAAGTGTAATGTTTAGAAGTCGGTTTTATTTTTTGTAAAAAGTTTTTTTTATTATTATTTGAATTTTTAGTGCATTTTTTTTTTTATAAATTCATAACGTCTGGTGGATCAGTCTGACAGGCTGCCATAGATAAGGAGTGCCATACTCATGCAATAAACATAATAAATAGAAGTTTTCCTGAACAACAAACGCTAATGTATCGGTACGTAGTTCGTTAATAAACTCTCTAATTGGCTAAGCAGTTTACATTACTAGCATTTTAATTACCTACATTAAAAATTACCCAATAGAAATCTGAGGAAACGAATAAAAATTGTAACGGGGTGATTAAAAGTACCTAACCTTGAAATATTACAGTAAATAAAAAATCATTATAATAGACTGGTGGGTGTTCGTATTTCCATATTGTATGTTCAATGCTAAGCATGTCCATCTGTGTGATATGTTACCAAATCTAAAACGCTGAACGTGTTTTCATGAAAGTTGGAACACATATAGACATGTTATAGACCTAGTCTATATTGTTTATACGTGTTCCAAGTTTCTTAGCTCATAGGTCACTAGGACTTGGATTTGGGGATGCTTTCATTCCGGAAGGAAGTTCCCCTGGTATAACAAGACTTTACGCGAACAAAGCTAAAAGCAAAGTTAGAAATATAAAACGGGGTGGGTAGAAATGCAGGGGTGAATAAAAACGAAACTGATTGCAAATATTGTTTGCTGCAATGAAAAACTCCAATGTTTAAATCAGTTACATTTTTTTTAATGGATGCTTTGTGAGATATCACTAATATGGTACCTATTTAACTGAAAATCCCAATTAAAGTTTCGTTTATATTCACCCCTGCATTGCTATCCACCCCGTTTTACGGTACCTCATGTTTCTAAATGCAATAACCGACACTTGGAACCAATGCTAGTCAACTATATTGCAAATGACTCGTTTCCTCATTTATTTCTTGCGATTCCCGTTACAAGACGACAGATCAAGATCTCTAATTCCTATCTCGCAGAACACGGATAACAAAGTTATCACAAAAACGTATTTCAACGATAATTATTTATACTTGATTTCTATGACATGCCTTTTTTGGATGGGTGATCATCAAATTACTTCTTAGCAGAGCTTCTTATTAGCAGAAGAGTGTGTCAGACTCTTACTGAAACTCAAAACCCATCCGTGTTCCTCCTCATTCTCTTTGCGTTCCAGGCCCGCGGACTCTTTCGAACAAATTCCACAACTTTTATGAACTGCCTACCTCGTTGGATAAGTGATCACTAGCGCTACTGAGGTTGTTCCGTCCAAAACTTATCAGTGCCTTTTTTTTGGATGGGAAATCATCAAATGACTTCTCCCGCTCTGGGCGGAGCGGAAGGGAGTGTCAGACTCTTACTGACTAAAACCTACCCGTGTTCCTACTTGTGCCCTTTGCGTTCCAGGGCCGCGGTACCTGGGGTCTTTATTTATGCCCAGCTGGCAACAACAGATTCACCTGCTATAGAGTCCTCCAGACCGAATTTCGGCCACGGCAGCTAATCTCATTTATTTTAGAGTAGTCGTTGACGCGGGAGATATTATAGTACACATGTGAACACAGGAGCACGCTCTCTTCCTTCCACTGTCATAGTCATGTATGATCTTAATCCCATACGACCGGACAGAGGTCCTATTAGGTGCATAGGAGTTAAAACTACCATCTGCCTAGCTTTTTTCCAACTAAAATGGAGTCTTATAAGTGGATGTGCTTGTACAAACACTATGTTTTTTGTTTGCATTGTCACTAATTTTATTTTGTGTTCCGATGAACTGACGCCAATGAATGTTATCCTTTATTTTCTATGCAGTTCTGCTCAACCTTGGGGGTGCTGTTTTACGCTATTTATGCTCATTCATGCGGTAAAAAAAATCTGTAGCATGGCATACTATAGCTGTACGTCAGGCGATGTAGTAGTACGGTGCGGATTCCGGCTTTTGCCACGTTCCGTCACCTGTTCCTAGTAATTAGTCGTTATTAAGTTATCCGCTTGATTATGCGGCGTGACGAGTATGCGTGTGCGGCTATCGTGGAAGTGGGAATTAGGTTTTAGTTCCGTTAATAGTTTCACTAAGAACTTGTACTTTAACGCCCACTAACAAGTGGGTTCATTTTTCATTATTTTTTCATCTTATCTTTTGATCATGGTTTAGCTCTTCGCTCGCATTAAAGAAACCATAAATAACCGTCTCGAAGGTCCCATTTAACTCTGTGCCAAAATTCATCAAAATCAATTCGGCGATTTAGGCATGTAAGTGTAAGGGGGTATGCCAAGCCGCCATAGTGATTTAGGCCCTGAGTGCCCACAATCAACATCGGATGTTAATATTAGTATGCCCCACAAATAATATATTGATAAAAGAAAATTATTGAAAAAAACTTGGAGTTTCCAAATTATAAGGATTTTTTAATGTGCCCTACACAAGTATTAAAAAGTTATTGAAAACTCTTCCTACATAACACATTAAAGCTAAATTGTTGTTGGTTGTCATTATCAGAATAGGAGAATCGCCAGAGTCAGTATTCATGGTCAAAAACGTCGATTTTAATAGCAAAATACACGCAGCGAATCACTATGATGCAAATGCAAACAAAGTGACAATTCTAATATTACATTTGACTTGACAATGAGAATGACATTTCTAATATTGTCAACTGACAAGTTTTAGTGTTGCCATTGCACAAAGTATCGATCGGTGCATTATGTAGATCATTTTAAAATCATTATATTATATTTTGTAAGTTGATTACAAATCTAAATATATTAACATAAAATGCATTGGGACTTCTATAAACAAAAGAACGAATAAATAAAGTACAAACATGTGTAAATGTTTTGCAACAAATCTTTATTTTGTACAGTTTTTAAATTGGCAACCTAGCAAATGTCTGTTTCATTCGTTGTATCGTTTCAATATTTATTTTTTATTAAAAAATGTTGCTAACTTGTGTCGCGTCGTAAATAGAAGAGTTAATTACGTAAAATTTACATATATTTTTTAGTAAATTAAATTTCTTGAGCATTGCAAGGCCTAAAATCGGCATTCCCCTTTATTTTGAAAAAAAATCAAAGAAACAAAATCACTGTCGCACATATAATATTATCTCATGCCAGTGGGTTCGCCCGTGTGGGAGCATAAACCAGTATGAGAAGTGTCCTATGTACTATTTCGGGACATGGTCTACTCGTGTGCCAAATTTCATTCAAATCCTTTCAGGTGTTGTGCTAATACTAGAAAATTATTTTTGTATATGATAGCCTCATTAATGAGGAAGACTAGACTATCCGGGACCGGGATATCGGCGTACGAAGTCGAGGGCAAAAGCTAGTTTGTTATATTATTAGTATGCATTAGTTAGGATGGGCTCGCGTTTGAACAATCTCATCTGATGGCAAGCGATGCTGTGGTCGACGATAGGCCTATGACGGTAGATAAGCGATGATGTGGTAGAAGCAACCTATCTACTCTTGACCTAAACACTTTATTCTAGTAGACAAAGAAAAGAAGTATGGTATAGTCTATCCACTACCTACTACGTCTACTATATACCTCTGTGCCAAATTTCATTAAGATCCGTTAATCCGTTCCGCCTTTCCGATGTGCTCGAGTATAAACACCTATGCAAACTTTCGCATTTATAATTTTTAGTATAAAAAGTATAGACTGATTCTTCTGGCCACCTCACCCTAATCTTTTGAGCAAGAAATATTACTACGCATGTAGGGTCATATTTGATAATTTAATCGCAATATCATGCCATATTTATGTTACAGGTACTTAACCAAGGCTGTCCATCCACCTGGCAAAACCCTTAATGGGGCTTAACGTCACCCACGAAGGGACCGCGGTTGCCGAAAATAAGTATATCGGTCGTATGTGCCTTTTATCCGTACTATATTTAGGATAGCATGATAAAGCGCTATAGAGGGACAAATTCGAGCTGTCACATGTGTATAGCAGGGGTCAACCACCTTATAATGCTTCCTGGGCGCGAATTGATGTACCTATTAGTACTCGTATAATAAAATATAATACTCTAAATTGTAATGGAACATTTGATTAGCAAAAGTTCGTAGCAGGTATAGCGATATTTGTATAACGACTTTCCCATAGTAAAAACCTTTGTCCAGCACTGGAAATGTGTGATTCGGTAAACAGAAGACCATATTATTATAATAAAATCGCTTCGGCATCACTAAAAGTCACGCTTCATTGAATAAATACGTGCTTAGTAAACTTTACATTCCTATCTCGTAAGGAGTATGACCTTTGATAAAATACTCAAAGAAAATGTTGGAATACTGAGAAACTGACTTTTAGTTCTGTAATCCACATACTCCCGTCCCAGTCCTCCCCTTCACTTTGAGGTAAAAGGGGCTAGAGGAATCCTGCCAATGCAATTAAAGCGGTTCTGTCCGATATTCTCGCACCGTAATGGAATGCTTTTAAAGGTCTGCTATTGAAGGCTGTATCTAGGCTTTCGTATACTAACACTACTACACTATGAGTATTTTAAAGTGGCTTTCAGTTGACAAATGTGGCTTAGAGTTACGGCCGCTTGCACACATTTTATCTGCATCTGCCCAAAATTTCCCGCATTGCGTCAGCTGGTGCTGATCTAGCTTTAAACTCACGGCTTTGCTGGTGACCTTTTAAATAAACTTAACTAGCGAACGCATTCGGAGCTCGTGGCTAAATAATAACGGCCTAGTCGATCTTAGAGGTTAAGCAACGACTGTCGTGTTCTATCCGTGGAAAAAAGAAAGAAAACATGTTTATTACCATCAATTACATATTCTCCTCCGTGCCTTGAAAAGCGCGTTAAACCGTTGATCCCGACTGTGAATTGTACAGTTTTGACAATCGTTACGGATGATCAGAATCTAGAAAATCTGACAACAGTCTTGCTTGTCAACAAGCAGTACCATTTTACCCAGTTAGTTGGATCCGGAAGTTCACACCAGCTGCATCCGGTCATGAAAGAAAGAAAAAGAAAAAAGAAAGAAAAAGCGTTTAAGCGTTCATGCTACAAGCCGATCCCAAAATAGTTGTGAATCTAGTTCTAAAGATAATTGAGTATTACAGCACCGATTATGTCTCCTCAACAAAAGGTTCTGCATCAAGAATACTGGCATTAAATGAATGGCGTCGTTTCGAAATGTCAGTGGCGTGCGGCGTGCCGAATCAAAACAATATGGAACCGAACGGTATGTGGCAACCTGGCGATGCAGATTTAAATCATAATGGTAACTGTTAGTGCTTTAACTGTAACAGTATAATATCTTGAGACGTACTGTCTTGGTTTGAAAGGCTTTTTCATTCCGGAAATGGGTGAAGGAAATGCTAATACAAAAATACAACCGACTACTAAACAAAAAGTAAACACCGACTTCAGTTCGGTTCGTTTGTATTTTTTTGTGAAAAAGGTTTCATTTTCCTTTTAGTGGTGTAAACAATAAACAGACATGTGATTTCACCAATCCCGCAAAATTTGCTATCATTTATTGAAGAATTCCGTTTCCTGTCTACATTCTTCATCAGATCTTCACCAAACTGGAAAGGGACCACCTTGAAATACTAAGATGCTCTTACAAACCATCGTACACAGTTTTTTTTTACATTTTTCATTTATAGTACAAATTGTGGTTTTGGATAAAGCCGAGCCGCGTTAGTCTGACAATACCTTGTTATAATTATCCGAATTTATAAGCGAATCTTCACAAGCTTCATTTACATAAACATATATCATAAACATCGATCAGAGTTTATCTGAAAAGTTCAACAGCATCGCTTTGTTTACGTTGTTGCGAAGATCAGTCAAAATCGAGTGTAATTAGTGTTCAATGGCCGTGTAGTCGTGTACTACAAGCTTCCCACATTTACTATAGCACAATGGTAGTAATTAGTCACATTAGCAATTAGATCACAATGCCCGCCGCGATTACATATTATCATACATTTTGTAGTTATTTCAGTTAATGAATCACAGGAAAACCAGGGAGATAATAGTTTTTGGGGATATCTATCTACATAAATATAATTCAACATCCTAACTGATGTGTAAATGCGAAAGTGATGAGATTTTAGGGTTCCGTACTTATAGGGTCCCCCTATTACTAACAATAAGATTCCACTATACTTTCGTCCGTCTATCTGTCCGTCTGTCACCAGAGTGTATCTCATGAACCGTGATATTAGACAGTTGAAATTTTCACAGATGATGTATTTCTATTGCCGCTATAACTACAAATACTAAAAATAAAATAAAATAAATATTTAAGGGGTTCCCATACAACAAACTTGATTTTTTTGCACGATATTGATCAACAAGTGGACGTTTGAAATATTCACAGAATATTTAGTTATATATTCACTTTAAAAATAAATAAATAAAACAAAATATTTAATTGGGGCTCCCATAAAACAGGCATCATTTTTTTCCGTTTTTATAGATAATGGTACGGCACCCTTCGTGCGCGAGTCCGACTCGCACTTGGCCAGCTTTTTGTTACTTCTTCACGTCTTCGCGGCTGAACGGATTTGGATGAAACTTGGCAAACGGATATACTATGCCCTGGAATAGGACGACTTTCACGCGCACTGCTGGTATTGGGTATATATTTGAGCCAGCTTTATGTAGTAGAATTAAATGTTTATGATTATAACTTCTCGATTCAGTTGGTATTTAATTGATATTTTTATTACCCATCGCAACGTTATGGTCTCAAGATGTGCGTTAAATACGATCGTGGCCGATATTATTTTGATGATTCAACCGACCAGTGATCGCAAATAATATATCGTTGGTCCAAATAAACAGGGTATTAACTCGAAAAAACCTATTTTTCAATAGAGTGATTTGAAGTTTTTAATTCGGTATTTAAATCTGTTGTAAATGTTTTTAAAACTGAAGATACTACCGTGCAACCCCGCCAATTTTACGTCATAAAGTTAAGCAACCATGCTTGTTAGAGAGATCGCATGATTTTTAGTAGGACTGTATTTTTAGATTAAAAATCGTAAATTTTGAGTTAATACCCTGTTCATCCAAACGAACGATATGTATATTATTTGCGATCACTGGGCCCCAAGTCTGCTATTTTTATAAATTTGTCATTCCAACACGATCCCATTGTCATTTTGTAAAAAGTTCGTAATCTGCTAAATTCATAATGGTCGATCATTGGTCGGTCAATGGTCTCGTAATACTTTTTAATAACCGAGCTATTAAAAGCAATTAATGCACAATGACGTGCTAATGGTAGGTCACTGATCAAAGGAACTCTCAAAATTTTAGCAGATTACCGCATACGTCTGTCATTCATTTGTCATAATGTACGAGATTACCATTCTTTCAATGGAGTGTCAGTGGTTGACCAAACTTGTCAAAATCGACCATTATGAGATCAATGATAGACCATTCTGACACTATTGTAATAGAAGACTTGGGGCCCTGGTCGGTTGGATACTTAACATGTACTTATGTACATATAAATAAATGAACTAAATGTATGTTCCAATCCGTGTTTGTATAATATTTCTAAGCAGTAGTGCTGCACTAGAAATAATCGATGGAACAATAGGCATGGAAGTATTTCAATTAGCCATGAAGTTAATGGAACGAACGAACGCAATCGTAGCTAAATTGTTTCAGGTAAACGATACATTCTGGGACTGCTACGGGATATGAATTAATGAATGTAATGATAGTGACTCATTCCATAATACTAGATAAAAATTGATTTTAAAACTACTGCAAAAAATCTTGCATCACAGTTATCACTGCGTGCCAGGAATTGCGAAATTTGTTTGTTGTTTGTGCACTAGGATAGGAGGAACACGGATGGGTTTAAGCATAGAAATATAAAATACAGGAGAAGTGGCAAGGGGGCGTGTCGGTGTCCTCGCGACATGCTCTGGGCGAGCATGTCTTACGCAATGGTCGAATCCGCGAACTAGTGCGCTTACGACCGTGAGCGTGATAAAATATAAGAATGCCGTGTTGTTCAGTGTTTTCTTGTAAAAACCGAAGCATAAACCAAAACTTTGTTAATTATGGAATCACTTACCATATCAAAATACAAGTATTTTACTATATTTTGTCTTTAAAATCATGAAAAACAACAAATCGTAAAATATTTCTTGCTTATACTATGTTATTTTTGTTTTCAAATGTCACAGCGACAATAACATATTACAATGAATACACTGCTCCTTAACCACTACCTAAGTTTGTCGCTAAGTGACTGGATGAGCAATGTAAAAATCACAAAACGATACTTTAGCAAGCCGATGTATCGCATAGTACGGCCGCTGCTTCTTGCCGCGAGTTAGTGATGTAATTGTGCAGATACACTGTCGACAACAATGTCGATTGTTGAATGAAATATTACAAAAGTGTACCAAACTTTCTTAGATTGCAATAAATTTTTGGTAAATAATCGTTCAAGTGTTTTTGGCTTTGAATTATCGTATGTATACCTTATCCTCGTGCTACTTCCTTACTTTTTATGGTAATTGTATTTTACTTTCGATAAAGTTTCGAATGCATTATAGTAATCGGCATGTTTAAGATAATATATTAGTGACCTTTGCTTAAAATAGTCAACATATTCATGCTATTTATTTGTTATACATGGGCAGCATGGCGTGTGTAATAAATGCCAGAATCGATAAGTCAATCACTAGCGTATATGTAAAATAAATTGCTTTTGCACAGCACAACGATACCCTGCGTTGTTTTTGTGTGAGTAAGTTGCACGGTGTACTGTAAATATACGCTGTGTTTATTAGGATAAGGTTTATAATTGATTGTGTAGTACAGTCCGATTTCAAAAATGCGGGTGTGTGCGCGACTGCGTATCTATTGCTTTTACTGAACTGCATTCGTAGTAGTTGCCGGGTGGTAGGGCAAAACAGGAGACACAGGTTCCGATACATTTTCGGCTACAGGGCATATCTCCTTGTTTATTATATCTATGGGTTTAAGTCAGTAAGAGTCTGACACTCCCTTCCGCTTTGCCCAGAATGGGAGGTCATTTGATGATTTCCCATCCAGAAAGAGAAACAGAAAAACCGTCCATCACTACTTTAGCGGTTTTTACTTTAACATATCGTGAAGAAAGCATATTCCTCACGAATTAACATTAAAAAAAAACGCAGTAGCTAAGTACAGAGGTGACATATTTACGATAAGTGAATTCCGATAATCCACATAGCACTACGATATGAATTAATAAAACTATGCACGTAAGCAGATTATCTATATACATACTAGCAGCGTCCCGCGGTTTTACCTGCGTATTTAAGGTTCCCGTGGGAATGCCAGGATACACTATAGCCTATTTTACTCGCTGATAATGTAGCTTACTGTGGGTGAAAATCTGAAAAATATTGGAATCAATCCAGTAGTATGGAGCTTATTCGGTACAAACAAACAAACAAAAAACTCATTCCTCTTTATAATATTAGTATAGATACACATACAATATGTATATCTAATTATCTAAGCTCCTAAACCATCAGCATGCAGAAACTGCATCCAACACTTGCCTATCCTATCGAACTAGGATTGACATCATCGCTTCTTGAAGATCTTACGTCATGACCTCAACACGCCATTTTAGACCTTATGCACAAACAGAAATACAGAGCTAATTGTTAGACTCGTAATCTGATAGTTAAGTATGAAACTAACTTGGCAGCTGATGGTCTTATCAAGCATGTTCTAAATTGGTGAGCGAGTTTGTTTCGCCAAAAGTGGTAGGTCATGTCAATGACCTTTGTTTAGATGTGTTAATTTTGAATAACCAGTCGTTGTATTTAATGGGTCTCAAATGAGACATTGCTTAACGAAAACTTTTAAGACAGCCCTAAAATGAATCTTTATTTTATTTTGTTGAAAGGATTTATTTAATACAATAGAAATTTATAGTAAGATGGTCAGTTCGCTACATTTTACTCAAGAGAATACATATATGTACAATGTACATAATATTATTGGTCGTGTCGAAACAACAGACACGTCTGTATATAAATGCAAAATACTCAAGGTACTCAAGCACTCAAGGTACCTATAACTGAAAACTACACCACTATGGGAGTAAAACGGGGGTGGAAATTGTTTGTGCTAAACACTTCAATTACTTACATACTAACAATACACAATGCATTGCATGTCTACATTTTTATATAAACCATACCATCATTTTCCATTTAGAATACCCGTGATTAAAATGTTTAAATTCTAGTTGTAATCTCAAATGAACGACAATCAATTTCAAAACTTGTCATAAATGTATGGAAATTCGAAGTTTTCTTGACAAATGGGAACCGAGATTAGTAAACGAACGTACCTAAAAACAGGTACAAGAATTAATGGTATTTAAAGAAAGCCATTGCAATAAATATCCGCGATCACTAATTAGAAAACTCTATTTGCTCACACATCGCTTAGTCGAGGACTTGCGTGTTACGTCTACTATACAAATAGGATTGAGAAGCAGTTCTACCGGCCCCTATCCACTATGACTACTTACTACACGTAATTACTGCCTTTGAATTAACCCTAGCCTTCCTATCACAGCTACTAATCGTTTTTCTTATTATAATTATTACCATTGATGCTTAGTGTTTGAATACTAATAAGCCTGAGACCCCCAGGATTGGTCAATGTGGCAGAAAATTACGTGGTTACTTGAAGGAGGTCTATAACACAGCTGTGGACAGTTGCACATCTTTCGGTTAAAATAATAATGATGAAAAAGCCTGCTTTTTCGTGAAATTAATTTGTGCAAACTTATAGATATCATAGTTCCTGTTATAAAAAAACAACTTTCAGAAGTTGCAGCACTTGGAGATACAACTTGGCATCTCTTTTATCTTCTTTTACCACACACTTTACCCATATTTGACGAGTTTATAACGATTTTATCCAGATTTACTCTTCTATAATAATCTCACTAGGAAGATGACGTGATTTCATAGTAGGCAAACGTTTTATCATGTGTTTACTACACCATTACTTCATTTTAAAGGCATTTCCTTCAATATATTTGGAATGTGCACACCTACATATTTTGGTATATCTATATCTACATAATGTTGTCTTCCGGAGGGCAATTTGATTATACACAGATCAAATCCAGCGAAGGTCCGCAGACGTGATGAATATCGATTATTATCGATTTTTTTTTTTATTTATTTATTTATTCATTTATTTATTATATGTAATATAATAAAAATAAAATCGATTTCCTAATACTCAACTGCGACAAATGAACCCTTAGTCACTTGAAATGACATATCTCTGTATAATGAACGCCACTTCAACCTGCTCACTGACTTTATAATTTTTTTATTAATTTTTTTTTTTGCAATATAAGGCCAAAAAAATAAAATAAATACATTCCAATCATTAAGTACTTCCCTAATCTAAAGGTTATCGAAACATTACTTACATAACTTAATGCATGAAAACAAAGATCACTCACTATTCGATCAACAACAAATGAATTCAAGTTGTTCACACACCAGTTATTTTCTGTGCATGACGCGTATGTCCTGAGCATGATTAGATTATCCTGCGTTTTGCGAAACTAACGGATCTGACATATTACGCCGGTTCATGGATTTATATTTTAGGGGCATACTGCTAGCCACTTTGCAGCGGTAAAGTAAATAGAAATGATAATTACACTCACAAATCCGTGTCTCGGAAAGCATGTTAAGCCGTAGGTCCCGGCTGACATTTGGAGATCTTTGGCAGTCGTAACGGATCGTCAGAAGCCAGAAAATAGTCTTGCCAAGAAGTACCGTGTTACCCAGTTAAAGGGCTTAGGAGGTAGGCAGTCGCTCTATGTAAAATACGTGTAGCTGAATCTGCTTTGATTGGGAGCCGACCTCAATATACATAGTTGGGAAAAGGTTAGGAAGATGATGAGTTTACGAGATTGAGCATTTAAAATATACCAGATCCGAGCTTAGCAGTAGAAAACATTTCAACATAATTTAGACCAATATTATATTCGCTAAATCTAGTTAGAAGGCATCACGTGGATACCGAGATCTTCAAAATGACTGATCTAAAAACGCACTCTGGAATCTCAATATGCTCAGCAATACTGCAATAGGATAGCCATATGTAGGATGACTTCACGGTATTATTAACAGCTTAGCACAGAGAAGAATGGCCATGTTCTACATTGAAGAATTATTACGAGGACCAAAGTAAAAGTGAGCCAGTGGTTTTAGTCTTTAAAGATCGAGTTATTTTAGCACAAAGAAAAATGTTAACAATTAATTTTCGCATTGTTCTTAACTCTTGGCGTTCATTACTCTGTCTGGACATATATCGTAAATGGGTGTCAATAACGAGCCTTGAAATACTAGGTAGAGTTTACAAAAACATCTAAGGACAATGTATTATAGCGCATAGTGAACAGGTTACATCATCGAATACAATTAAGCTAATTGTAAACAATTGTGCAGATACAATGAAGGAGTGAGTCTATAATATGCACGAAAATAAAATTAACAAGACGTTCGTCGAAAGAATTGCGATCAAATATGGCACGTGACATCAATAGAATTAATGCAGATATGGAATAAAATTGTATTTTTTAGTAGGTGCAAGGAGGTACTGGGAACCTACAAGCTTTGACGATAGATTATCTTGTCCCCATCTGATGATAGCTGCAAATTGGTTTCTTCTATAAGCATCATTAGTCTTTCCCAAGAAGAAAAATGTAACGGTAAAGTCCAAGATCAAAGAATCGCCTAACAGATGACGCATATATCTCCACGATTGAAGCTACAACTCAATCTATTTCGTTAAAGAGTTTCCTAAAGCCAAACCAATGCCGCCATTCAAAAGCGACATTTTACTCAATCTTGCCAATAATTTTACAAGTTTTACGAGCGACAACCCTTTAGTAACCGAACAGCAGTAATCCTAACAGACGATATGGCGACATTAAACTCGGCACGAGTGCGGGACAGCGGGATCAAATTGACATATCCGCCTTCCTAATGCATTCATGAACGGGACACCCGACACAGGCGGGAATACTTCACACTCACAAACTCACACGTCTGATTAATGTTACTGTATAGCCCCTAGATTAAGAAAAGGTCACCTTTCTTGAGTGTCGGGACGTTAGAGGTCAAGGTTGACGAGTGGATGCACGGATGAGACTTTTTATTTATGCGACACAGCAACATTGCAACTGATTGTTTTTCTTAAAAGCTCTTTAACTTGCACCGGTTGACAGTATGTTTATATTCATCTTACCACCAGACAAGTAGTGTCCAAGGCTTAATTTCTTTATGCGATCTATCTGGGACACTCATTTGCAGCTGTCTCTACAGACATTGACTGATTACATTATCAATTTGTAAAGAATTAATAAGATGTCGCCTATAAGAGCTTTGCAGAGGCGTTGTCAATAAGAGGAAGTAATGAAGTGATAACTTCTATTACTCAGGATTATAATTAAAAATGTTTAATACCCTTTATTTGATTGTAATGGACAAATACGTGTAAATCACTAAACCTGAGTACACAATATACTCAAGTACGTAACTACTAATGAAGGCCGACAATATTAGCTTTGCAATAATACTATCGGAAATGCGAATGGAATAATAATGTACAAACTACCGGCAGGACTCCATGATACACCTGGAGAAATACGAAGTTACTGCGCAGGACTTGTAAAGCAAGATACGATGAGGTTCACCATAGTTTGTAATCGAGATACCACAACGACGAAGTAAATCTACACAAACTTGAAATGGATGTTGAAGATTTCTTACATTACAAAAGCCTAGAGTAACTTGTGTAACTACAATATTTGTGGGCAGAAACTTCGAGAGCTAACCCACCAATACACGAGCTTTTCTGCACCAATCGGACATTGGCCTTATGTATACTTCATAGTTCAAGGATAATCGTTATTTCGTGCTCAAAATGAAATGTCTAACAGGACCCCTGTGACTATACTGATGCGGATACCGGGGCCCCAAGATTGTAAAAGACATAAATATTATATTGTTAAGAGATTCCTGTCTCAGGAACTCTGACCACCGGCAGCTTGGACCCTGTTCTCGGTACCAGTGGTAGCCCACAGGTAATATTCTTCGAATTTTAATATTTAAAAATGTAATTTATATGTATAAACAATAACTAAAGGAAATAATAATAAAGTACAGAACACGAAATTACTTAGATATAATTTGTCGATTTCGGTGGCAAATAAACAGGAGTATCTGATAAGTGCAAAACCGAGCTATCTGCAGTTTTTTCTATTGGTCAGTTTTCGCAAAGAATGTTATAAATGTCTTTGTCATTCGATTCCTTTTCTGTTCCCTAGCATTTTTTTTTGCCTTGGGATCTAAGAAATGTCAATACGAAACTTCACTGCCGAGTGCAAGCGTCCTTCTTGAAGTCAAAACACAGTCCTAAAAAGGAAATTGCGACAATGGCATGCATGCCTATTTTGGAAGGCATTCCTTGAAGGTTGAGGAGACCAGAGGGCAAGCCTTTGTGTAAAACCAGAACTAAACACAACACGACATTTCTGAAAAGGAATACGAATCCCGAATCTTGATAACCACAAAACTACTGATTAAAATACATAATTACCAAGAAATGAACCCTTAAGTAAATCCAATAACTGAAAAATAGATGTGTTATGAAAAACAAGGCTATTAATTGGAAACTGGGCCGTAAAAAATCGATTTGCATTTTAAAGCATGAGTCGCATTCAATAGGCTATTAAAACAAGTTGCACGATGCATTTTTATGAACATGCTGTAGATTTCATGCTCAACGGGTGCTCTTTCCGCAAAAGATTTATACGAAACGATTAGTCGTACTGTCATAACTAATTGTAACGTTTTGTCGGCTTTCTTCCTTTCTTGTTCAACAATGTTTAATTAGTCTTATATGACATTTTAACAAGACAAGAAGTCGAAATATGATCGCCGGTTCGTCATCATGACTGGCGAATTAGAATCTTCACTAAAATAAACGATGCTACTCGTTCATCAAGAGTTTACATTCTTGTCTATGTTAGAGATAGTACATTAGTAGCTCACCACTTACAATAAAAACTAAACTAACATGCAACACTGTGTTTAATTTGAACAATAGTATTATGAGTACTGGCACAAATTAACCATGCGATACATAAACGGTTATACTCCTTACAGTGAGTCCATCATTCATAATAATTACAATAAACACATTACCGGGTGTTACAAAAAAACTCAACAATCAAAAACCAAACAGACTAACTGTTCTATCAACTAATTTAACTATCAAAACCTTTAGGTTCATAACGACAACTTCCCAAAACGTTCACTCTCCCAAAACGTCCACTACTTCCAAACCACTGCAACTCCTGGAACTCGAGCATCAATGTGCAAGTGGCGACCATCAGAAAAACGCCCAGGAATTTATTGCCACTGCCCCGGAGAAACAATGGACCTATCAGTACCAGACAGTATGTCGACCGCTTAAGGATTCTGAAATAGTTCAGTTGAAAGCGATCTGTCAAAACAGATAAAAAATTAACAGATTAAAACCACGAACGGTGCGGCACACGCAATCAAATCTTGAGACGACGTGCAAATCATTGGCGTTGACTAATTGACAAGATCCAATTAATAGCCAGTTTTCTCTCACAATCAGCATTAGGGTGGGGTACTATGCGAAGCGAAGAATCTTGGCAAGCTAGATTGCGTATGTCTTGGGCCACTCTCCAGTATGTGCTTTGCGTGGTACGTTCTTGGATAGTCGTAAATCGTCTCGAAAGAAGACTGTTAGTAACTATTGTTATGCATTAGCTTTCAAGATTAATTCTTTATTTCTATAAGGCATTTTCTATCTAAGTATTAAGCCATAGGAGCCTAAGGAGCAGTGGTGGCCGAGTGGTAAAGGCCCCGACTTACGAATCGTAGGTCGCGGATTCTAACCCAGCCAGGCGCATGACTTTGTGTAATTCATTTCTTCACCACTGCTCTCAAAACGGTGAAGGAAAACATCGTGAGGAAACCGGTCCTAGAACCAAAAATTCGAAGACATGTGACATTCACCAACCCGCACTGGGCCCGCGTGGTGGATTACGGCCCGTTCCCTCTCCTAGAGAGGAGGCCTGTGTCCCAGCAGTGGGAACGTAAAAGGCTGATTATGTATTAAGCCATACATATTCTCAGTTTCACCACATGTGCGTTTGAAGGTATTACGTATTCTAAAAATATTTATTAGAAAAACTGCTTTATTTACGCCACACAAGAAGCGAATATTAGCGCAAATAAACCAAACACTATCGCGTTGCAATTCCGTTAAGCCGATCGCTTCCTCTATAGCCCCACCCTTAGCGCCATGGCAGTTATACAAAGCGTTATGGCTATTGTCGATGTGCTAATAAAGGCGGTTTTTACGTGTCCAAGAGGTACAGATAACCTACTGCGCTATGGCGTGCGTTGATACTGCTCTGATACGTAACTAACTAGAGCAGCCCGTCTCGTACCATTGCACATTTTAAATCCTGTACAGAGGAATACATTAAAAAATATTTTTTAATGAATATATTCTTGTTTGTCTTCATATGCCTCGGACGGAAGAGACCAAGAGACACAGCTCTGGCCCTTTGAAAACGAGCAAGTTTGTTTACGTTAAACGATTTTGAAGTTCATTATCATATCTTCATTATCTTACGAGTCGTACGAACTTGAAGTGAAATATCTGTATCAAAGTACCCACATTAATTTCCGTCAATGAATTGATACATGGATACTATAATATTATAAAGACGAAATATTTTTTTGTTTGTTTGTACTGAATAAGCTCCATATTACTACTGGATCGATTTTAAGCATATTTTCACCAATGGAAAGCTACATTATCAGCGAGTAAAATAGCTATATTTTATCCCAGTATTCCCTCGGGAACGGGAACTATGCAGCAAATCTACAGGAAAATGGACAGATAAATAATTATTCATTGATTCAGTATATAAAATATGTAGGTAATTTAATTCAGCACCTTCCTTATTCTCTTTGTGTGACACAAATCAGTTGCATGAATAACATCTATCCTAACAAATGAAGTATCGACAGAACTACAGAGTGCCTGGAACACGAGGGGAACGGTATCAAGTCAATTAATTCCAGAAATATAAAAAACTCACTAGAATAGCACGCTATTAACATAACTAATTAATCATTACGTCCAGGGAGGAAGTTCTACAACGTTCATTTCGTGGTCCATTCACTTTTTTTTCACATTCACGGGATAATAATAAAACGGTAGGTGTATGGTAAAAGAACACGTGTGAAACTTATTGAGGTAGGTTCGTTATTAGTCGCATTTCCAGGAATAATTGGATTACTATGGGCGGTAGGAGTAATGGTACTACTTCGGAATACAATTAGTTAATTATTCGGTTTGGTACGCAAATTGCGAACTCATGAACGACCTACAGTTTTATGCGGACTACACGTGATTGAACGGTCGCGGTGGTTGCGGAGTCAAACATGCTAGACGATAAAAAATAGAGAAGAAGATATTTCAAATATATTGGGATTAGAACGCGAAGGTAATGGTAGTATGCGTTTAAAGATAAAGCTATGATTATGGATAGATCTTATGCAAGAAGAAATATTCCTCACTAGCTTATGCCCGCGACTTCGTGCGCGTGGAGTTCCATACAAAATGTTAACCTCTTTTTCACCCCCTTAGGGGACGAATTTTCAAAAATCCTTTCTTAGCGTATGCCTACGTCATAATATCTACCTGCATGCCAAATTTCAGTCCGATCCGTTCAGTGGTTTGGGCTGTGCGTTGATAGATCACTATGTCAGTCAGTCCCTTTTGAGTTATATATATTTAGAAGATAGACCTTAGTGAAAAACACCAGTGCAGACAATAAAAAATATTGATGATCATCCAAAGTTCATTGACAACGAAACATGTGTCACACAAACGTGTCTAATTTCCTGTATACGCATCCTAGAACAAAATTAAATACACGCTGACGCTTTGTATACTTTTAGGACAATCAGACCATATGGTAGACAGAATATCTCAGAAAGAACCAAAACCAGTCTCAAAAGATATACACAAAGATGGCCGTGCCGCAAACGGACAGCAACTGAAATAATCTCATTAAGATTCAGGCCACAGATAATTTAGCACACGTAGAACAAGAAATGTACAATAGCCCAATTAGATAATTGTTGGGTACTGCAATGTTCTTCACTCATATTGCAATCTTGAATACTAATTCAACGCACTTTTATCCAACAATCGTTTGTGGATGTAATTTTGAAGAGATATGGTGCTTAGGTAATGAGTTAACGGTGAAAATTATTATGTTGACGATTATTGCATGCATTGGTTGGCATCGCCATGTTCAAGAACCAGAAAAGGAAACGAGGAAGTTCATATTTTGACGGAAGTTGTATTAGCAGTTGAAATTGTGGTTTTAACGCCTTGCGTGAAAAGCTATTATTGCTCGATCTGTTTTTAAATTGTTATTTGGAACATATCGACGAATCAAGGAAAATATCGACATATCCTTAAAAGTTAGTTAATATTCGTTTTATACATAGGTTTTTCTTGATTCGCAATGTTTTGATTACAGGACAATATGTATGTATCCCGCAGTTGGTAATTGCAAGTATTCATCTGGGTTTTCGTAAAGAATGATTTGATCTTGAATATGAATGGTTAGGATAGGAGTAAAATCATGAATACTTTGGGTACAAATATTTTGGAACGAGCAGGAGAATGAAGTTGGAAGAACTACTCGTACAAACTCTAGTGTATCAGATCTTGTTAATTCATTTATCAGTCCACAGCCGCATAAGGTCGTCGAGATAAATTTCATTCACTCTTGCGGGACGTTAATCGGCGTGCAGCATCGTTTACGATTTCACGCGTCGATGGTGAATAATTTCGACAGTAAGTGGCGTGATTCTTCTGTGATACTGTTACATAACTGTCCGCATGAGGAATGAAGATCAGTGATGGACTAGATGATGATTGAAACGTCTTGGTCAAAGATATCAGCACGTGAACTCCCTCGACAACATATAATTATGAAGCATCCACACGCAGTTGGCATAAACAGCCTATACGAGTGTTCGTAAATTCCCACCGCTGGAACTCCTCTATATGAGCGAGAACTGGCCATAATCAACCACGTGGGTGGTTTGGTGGATGTTATATGAATGACAGATAACCAAATTAAATATCCACGACGTATAATTGGTGTCGCCAGGGTGTTATAGCAACTAATTTGGTAGCGGTATAATCTTTTACCAATAAATAGGTGTCATGCCTTATTTATTGGTAGACCTCTTAACAAAATCATATATTTTGCCTGTGCTCAGAAAGAGCGCCTTATTATTTTCAGGATACCTTACGCAATGCCATCATTACCATCTCGGTTACGCCAGCTTTATTATAATGCCCATTGAGCTGTCTCTAAAGCCATTTCTTCGCTACTTTCTAACGAAATAGGTGTCACAGTGTAGGCGGGTCTGCGGAAATCAATAGATCATTGCGGTTGAGTAATGCAGTTTGCAGTCGATATTTTCTTATCATGCGGTATTCTCTGTGGACTACCAGCAGGGTTGGAAAAAATCACGATTATTTGCAAAAAATCAAAAATCATTGATTTATTACAAAAAATCCAAAAGATCACGATTTTTTCGATAATTTTTATGAAAAGCGCGCGAAAGGGGCCATCGCGTCATCGGCATCAGTGGAAAGAGTCTTTTCGACTTTTGGATTTGTCCATTCTAAAATCAAATCACTGACTTGTTGTTACTTGATATTATATTGACATTTCTTATTTTTTTTATATGGCATGTCATTTATCAGACTATTTCAACAATTATTACTGTATTATTTGTTAAATTTGAATTTCAAAGTATATTTTCATTAGGTATTTTTTTTTTCTTTTAATTAATTATTGTATTTCATCTTCGAGCCGATGAATTGCCAATGTTATGTAGGTACGCCATTATTGTCACATGTATCAGGCCATTAATTAAATAGTTTAAGTAATATTCAATGTTAAATGTTTGTGATGTGGCAGTACTTTTTAAAAATAAATAAATAAAATCAGGAATAGATTAGGAACTGAAAAGGTGGATAGTTGGTGTTTTTGTTTAAGTACCTACTGTAATATTCTAACACGAAGTAATTTTTAATTGTTCTGAATCGAAATCTGAATCTTTCTGTTATCGAAAATCAAGAATGTCAATTTGTATTATAAATAAGAAAGAAATAAAACAATATGATTTAATCAATGATTGTTATTGAAAAAATCACTTGATTTAAATTGTGATTTAAATCATGATTTAAATCAAAGTGATTTAATCATGCCAACCCTGACTACCAGTAGCGTCGTAATGGTACATTCCTCGGAAAAATGTCTAGTTGGATTTAAAGCATAGGAACGGTGAGTAAGTGGTCTTGTTTATACGAAACTAATACTTAGATTACTCTTGTTCAACAAAAGTTTAACGTACATAGTTCTTGGTTTATTGATACTATTCTATATTCTACCTTCATAAATATTCCTGAAAGCCGATTCTGTTAACCTGAAAAGTTTATGTTTTAAAATTTAATTTTACGTTAGTATTACTATGTTGATTTTTGCGAAATTCCTGCAAATTGTAACAAAGTTCCCGCGCCCTTGAAGCACGAACGGAAACAATGTTTTAGCTATCAAAATTAAAACGATAATAACTGAAACAACAATAGTTCCACAATTTCCCGTTTTAAAATGATATCTTAGTCAGAATGAGTTGGCTTGCGCTCGCGCATCCATGCTCGTCAACGATTAAGTGGGGAATTGGGTAGACTTAATACGGATTAAGTGCGCCACCTGTCTTAGAAATAGCACTGTAATTACTTTGGAGCCCATTTTTCGATTTCGGTTCAGCGCGGAACTGCGCTGAATACAGTGAGCTCCGCAGTCATGGCCCGCAGAAACCGTCTAGTGCAGTGGTCATCATACTTTTCTGATTAAGGCGAGGTTGTCCCAAACGATAGGCATAGAAAACGTTACCTCAGCCCCCGCCAGTTGATCTAACTACGATGCGCAAAGCGGGACCGAACCACGTGACGCGTTGTGCGCCACGAAACAGACAAATTCAGTAGATCAAGTTTGATGTTATTTTTTTCATTAAATAATTTTTTATGTAGGTACATACTTAGCACCCACGCTTGATGAATTCTCATGAAAGTTAAAAATGATTAGTTTGGCAAATCTAAGGTAAGTTTATACCTACCTATATTTAAAATACACATTCCATCAACTACACCTGATGTCAAAAATTCTCACAGATAAGATTTTTTACAAAAATAAAAAAGACGGGAGTTGTCTCGGGACACCAGGTTGGAACGACGTTCCTTTCACTATATCTATGTGTTTCAAAGGAGAACATAGATACATTCCGGGACAACTTCACTCACAACTTGTCAATATTTTAGTGTCAGCAACAAAATCTTTTTAACTTTATTTTTATGTTACAAACAGAAAAAATGAAGAACTCAAAATTGTACATAAAAAACGTATTCAATAATTATTAAAAATAAATGTTTGTGACGCAGAAGTACTCGCCACATATGATAAAAAAAAAACAAATTCATGTCGATATTGATATTCAGAAATGATTAAAAGTTTAGTCCATTTGCGTAATACTTTTCAAACAAAATGAAGCTTTAAGTTGTGAAGTAGAAAAAAAGTGGTGTTTAATATTGCAGTACGTCTTTTTTCTGACACTTCATAGTTTAGTTGCATTGAACAAATCAAGAACGAGGTGCCTGGTCGTAAATGTTATAATTATTTATTGTAACAATGATACTCGTTAAATATTACTGCGCAAGTAGTTTTATCGTGAATAGCATATGACTTGTCTCAATATTTTTCACGCGCCGCTGAGTTAATCAAGTTTAGTGATAGTAAATAAGATATAAACGACTTTTAGATATGAACAAAAATAGTTAGCATAAAACAGCTAATGATGATGCTCTCAAAAGTCATTAAATAAATTATAAATTGTATTTTTAACTGTAATGAATTACTAAAATGAGGTTTTTGATATACATAATGAATGATTCAATAGTTTACTTAAAAATAAGTTTTAATGGCGATTCATTATAACCTGGATAAAAGCTTTCCACGCAGCTATTTTACAGCATAACTCTGAATAAGAAGTCACGCTTTTCTAATTATTAAGGTTTTATTTGAGAAATTGTGATCTGGTATGGCTGAATTAAGGTTGAGTAATAGCAATTCCCAAATGTTTACATCTATAACCACATAAAGTGTGAATAAGTGGCTATTGAAAGAGCCAAATTCTGAATAATATTCTCTTTCGGCCTTTAAAAATCTTTAAGTTTAGTAAAAGTTGTGTTGTCTTTTTTTCTAAAAAGCTTAGTAATAACTTCTATACCGCATACAACACAGATGTTATGAAGCCTACAGCATTACAGATGACTTTAATTTGAACAAGAGTGCCTGGGACAGTATTTATCTGTATAATAGTACAAGTAGCTGAATAACCGTAGTTAGCTAACACTAATATACAAACTTTACTCAGCTTATTGCTTATAAAACCACTTTAAGCTATAAGATAGTGATGTAGTTAATTTTTGTTAAAAAACTTGATTTTGAATAACTGCTTTTATTTGGTCTTCACGTCACATAAGGTTCCACATTTTATTAATTATTCAGCTACTGTATAAAAGTGTTTTCTGGGTTTTTTTCTGTTTTTCGGTATAATGGAAATAAAGTCTTAATTTATAGCCATATAACACAGATGGAAGCTGAATGATGTATTCTTATTCCGCAATTACTTGTAAAAGTAGTATTTTGAAACAAGTTATACAAAGATTTTATGGTAAGTAATTGAATTAGGGACGTTTAAAACATTGTTGTGTCGTTGCGTATTGTTGTACGTTGCGTGCATTTTTTGTGAACAATTTGATAAAAAATGGAAAGTAAATCATGGAAATCAAGGAGAAGAACTGGGGGAATTCGTCGTAAATGTATGAAAGAGTATATGAAGTTGAAAGATACAGTTAATAATAATATAACAATAATTTATGTTATATTATTTGCATTGAAAAATATAATCATAATCTGAACTTTATAGAACTGCTGATTATTTTGTTATTATAGGCGTAAGTTATAAATAGGTAAACCTAGGTACCTATTCTATTAGAAATTTATACTTGTATCAATTTTCCTGAGAAATTGGGTCCACCACATTTTGTTTTGAACCCTAATTAGTTGTATAGTCAATCATATGTAATAACTTATTCAACTGCTTTTCAGATATTTGTATCTATCTGTGTTACTTGGGAGGTGCTGCAATATTCTCTTTATCTTCTTGCATTTTTATTTTTCTTATGTCCATTCCTCTAGATCTAGGATTTCCGGCAGTAAAAAAGACACTAAATAAAGTAGACTCTGCATTTTCTTCCCAAAATGTATTATCTTTCCCTATCTTTATTACATGTACGGGTATTGTTTCACCTGACCATATGCCAAACAAGCAATATTGCCTCCCGGTTACATGGAGTTGGCCCTGAAATTATATTGCATTAATTTTTCCATTGAATATAATATTTTTGAAGAAGTAAAATGGGCGTCTAACCAGCAGGATTACCGAGATTCATACGGTAGTAGATTCTTGCTAGTTCCAGTACTAATGGGCCGGATCGAACGATGAAATACTACCCTACATAACATAACACATAACATCACACCTGTATTCCCCGAAAGGTTAGGCAGACGTCTAGCTATAGTACACCCACATTTTGCCAACCTCGCACACCCTCGCACAGAATATCGACGTAAAGTAGAAGTACATACATATACATACATATACATACATATATATATATATTTATTATTTTGTAATTTCTTTCCCACTCAATATATTTTGTTTTTATTTATTTGTTGTACACCTACCACAGTGTTGTCTTTTTAACCCAAAGGTTGACTGGTAGAGAATGCCTTGTTGCATTAAGTCCGCCCATGTACCACTATTGTACATAAAGTTTAAATAAATAAATAAATAAATAAATAAGTACCCGTACTGTTGCATCTGGTTCGGTAAATGAGAGTACCGGATACCAAACTACACCGTCGTTTTGATTCCTTTCCCTTCTCATCTCCCTCACGGTAGCCAACAACTTGGTTTCGTTTCCTCAGTATTGGTTATCTAGAGTCTGAACAATACCCCTGAGTACATTTTTTCTCATTGAAACGCTGCAAAATAAATTGTTGACATAATAGTGGCTTTTCAAATCGTTTAAATTATATGGTCTATAATTTTAGCAAAATATTGCCAAGTTATTAAGCAAAAAAATAATCATTTTAACAAATTCAATCAGTTACGTATAACCAACCTACTGCACTTTTTTGTACAATGACGCGTCTAAACAAATGGTCGTCGTTTTCGTTCTTTTACGTCAAAGAAAATCATTGTTTTACACTAATATTTGCATATTATTATTGTTATTTTTTACAGGCTTTTATATTTTATATTATATAGAATAAAAAAATAAGATGCAACGCGGGAAAAATTGGCATGCGTCCGACCTCGAAGACCTCTCGGCCGGCACTAAATGGCCCGCTCGGCAGGCGCAAGCGTTTGAACGGCTCAATATTGTCTGATTTTTGTTCTTACAAAAATAAATAATCACCTATATAAAAATCTACTTTACACAGCGCTAGAAAATATTAAAACCTATTTTTTGATATATTATTTATATGGTTTTGTAATATAATTTTGTACTAAGAAATACGTTCGAAATATCGATTTAGAGTCATCTTTGCGATTTTTTTCTATCGAGTCAATTATTAGTAATTATGTTTCCGTCTTTAGTCAGCGCTTGACCATATGTTCAATTTTGTTAAAATATTTTTTATATTGCTCAATATTTAATATAGTTAGATATAAATAGCTTCAAAAATCTTAAAAATGGTACAACGTCGCCTTAAGGGCCACATAGGACAATGTGAGGTATCACAGCGGGCACCTTCGTAGATTGGCATGTTTTTAAACGCGATTTCCCCATAAATTTTGTATGCCAATACAAAAAACATGGAACATTTATGTAATGGCAACCTGTGAGTTTTGTGTCAACTAAAATTTTTGCTTACATCACCGGCCGTACAAAAATATCGTCCGCGGGCCGTATGCGGGGCCCGTGAGCCGCAGTTTGACGACCACTGGTCTAGTGAATCCCCCGCTTTAGCGTTTGCATCTCAGCTCGTCAACGCTTAGCTTCCGTTCTCCAGTCACGTGCTCAGGGGAGGATGTCACTCGCGCATAATTAGTACCGTGTGGACACGCCGTTGGACTTATTTACATGGAGCAGTCAATTACTATGTTTTCAATCGAGTTTATAATATTCAATGGATATGTAGGTATCTGTATGAGTGTAGTATTAATTTTAAGAAGAAAAAATTGATTTTTATAGGATCTCCAAAAGTACATGTTTAACCCATTTTGAAAAATTCTTTCACTGATAGATAGTTACTGGAATAGGAATGGGTGGTGTTTGTGGCTAGCAAATGCCTAGTATTACTATAATTTTTAACATTGACAAAGCAAACAGGTCTAAAAATAAACAGGTAGGTAAGTATTGGATGTCTTACTAAGGCAAGACTTATTTTGCCTAATTGATATTTGTAGACCTAAGACCAAACACCACCCAAAAAGATAATGTTTCTTGGTTTATTATCATCTGCCTGGGCAGATAGATAAAAGGCAAGTCTTTTCACAACTATGTTTGGCTCAGCTCATTCTAAACAGATACTGCCCAATACCAGTATTTTACATGGGACTTCTGAGTTCAGTAATTACGACTAAAAAAAGTGGCATTCTACCCACTCCAAACTAAAATAAAATCGGTCAGGACACAAATTATCTGTGCCTGATGTATTTAATTTACAATCATGTTACTTACTTAGGTAAAAATATTCATTAACAAGCCAGTTGCATGTTAACATCTAATCAAGAGTGGTAGTCAATCGCATAATTAAAACTATTCACTATCACTATGCATACTTACTTTTAACATAATTAGAACAACAAATAATTAGGGACACAATAAAATGAATAATTAGTGGGTGAATAACCACTTTTGTAACTTTAGCTCTTAAGCCATAGTGAACCAAATTAATTGCCACAAACATGAACCTTATTAGTGATGTTCTTCTGATGCTAACCCTGGACTGGTAACTAACCAGGAGCTTTCTGTTCCTGGATAGAGGCAGCCTACGAATGGTGGCGGGGGCAATCACCGGGCACTGCTCACTGAACTAACGCACACAATAGGAATTTCAGACAGTCCTCTATGCAGAGCATGCATGGAGGAGGAGGAAACAGTATTGCATGTGCTTGAATGCACAGTAGTAGTAGTAGAGTCTAGCCGAAATACGGAGACAAACAATAGGGAAACCGAATTAATTTACAGAAATTCTGAACACACTGAGCAGTCTGATCTGCTTCTGGAGGGAGGTTGGCTGGTTGGAATGTCAGCCATTATGGCTCACACACAATGATTCAACACTAGGACTAAGTGTGGAAACCAAATTCTAATAAATAGATGGATAGTGATATTCTTCAGGAAGATTGAGACTCGGATATGTGTGTACTCTCAAGTGATTGCATGGAGAAGCAGATATTAGAACCTTGAATTAAGCATTAGGAGTATGTAGCAGCTGTTCTTCCATAGTTTCTGCCTAATCTATACTAATATTATAAAGCTGAAGAGTTTGTTTGTTTGAACGCGCTAATCTCAGGAACTACTGGTCCGATTTGTAAAAATCTTTCAGTGTTAGATAGCCCATTTATCGAGGAAGGCTATAGGCTATATATCATCACGCTAAGACCAATAGGAGCGGAGCAGCGATAAATAATGTTTTAGAATCAGGGATTCCACGGGGACGAAGTCGCGGGCAGCAGCTAGTGCCAAATAAAACCTCATTCTTCATCTATCAACTTTTTGAAGATAACAAAGACTATAACAACTTAATAGTAAAGAAAGAGTTTTCACTGTTGTATTTTACTGCTAAAACCAATACAAGATAGGAAATTAATGTTACAATATTTGAAAAGAACAATCACTTAAAGAATTCAATAAAACAAAGTAGACAAACATTTATTTCAAGTTCTTTAAACTGACACAGACTTACTTGAGAATTAAAATAATAATAGACAACAAACACAGCTGTTTTATAAACAAAAGAATATCAATAAACTATGCCATTACAATTTTCACACATACACGATTGTTGCATAATCAGTTGATGCCCCTCAAGGTCAATTGCAACTTGTATGCATTTTAGAGCAGCAAGTTAAGTTTTGCAGGTGAGAATTTCATGATTCTAGTTAACTGGCATATTGGCAGGATTTCCTTGCTTAAGGAAACTATGGCAATGTAGTGATATCTAACACATACCTTTGAGGATAATAGGAAGTGATTCATAAACCAAAAAATGTGATTATGTGACTATTGTTTTAGGTTTATAATAATATCTAAAGAATATATGACCCATTTTATATTTGAAGTACAGGTAATATTTTTTTCAGCTTTTGTTTGTTGCACCAGTGTAGTAAGTAGACCACACAAGGAGGTCTAGCACATGACATGAAAGGCACAGTTATTTACAACTGAAACAAGTTTTTGTTTATTTTAATTGACTAGGTAGTCCTAAATATTCTTCAGTTTTGTTGATATTGTGCAATAAAATTGACTACAGATTCAGTATTTCTGCCTAGGTCTAAAGGTAACTAGCCTTTGCCTTTCACCAGCATGGTAATAAAAACCTTCAGCAAAATTGTTACTGATATTGCTAATAGGAAAGCAATTAGATAGCAATTGGGGTATGGCATCTAGTGGGCAATATGTAGATAAGGCTAATATCTAGAGAAGATCTGTGAATCATAACTAAGATGTTCAACAGAATTTTATAATTGTGGGAATATCTATATATGGTTGATGAAAGAACTGAGGATACTTGTTTACTTTGATTGTCTGATGAATTGATTTGTGGGAAATATAATTCTCTGTACCAATATGAGTACTTCCGCAGTTAAAACACACGTAAACCTTATTGGCGACATAAACGACATCATCCTTATTTATTTTCGACTGCTACAAAACCGAAACAATATCAAAGAACTTCACAAATTCAACGATTTGATAACAGAAGACGGTTCTTACGATTCTGAGCAACTAAATAACATCATTAAAAGGTGCGGTGACGATATTACTAATGATAAACCTTCACTCTTCATCACAACGCCCATTTTAGCAAGCCAATTGCGAATGCCAGAAAGTATATACAAACGACCAATAACTTCAACGAGAGTAATGAGATAAGTACAGTCAATGTTGTGAGAAAGGTGTCGCAGCGTAAGGAAAGATTACTAAGCCGTAAAACCCCGAAATATTGATATAAAGTACCTACTCACCCTCTCCACCCAAAGAAGTCAACAGTTATCCGATGGTATAAACACTGTAATCGCCACTTCTTGTTGTTTTACAAGAAAACAAACGCACTACAATATATTTTCCACACTTTGTAAATAAATAAATGTAGGATACTTTAGCAAAATCACATTTAGACCGCCGCTTTAACCGTGCCACAAAACGAAAATGGCAGCGTTGAATTGAAATGTGTGGAAATAATCCGACAAATTCCACAAGTATGCTACCTCCACACCCTCATACATTCATACTTCAGCAACGGTGAACCGAACGAAAATGTTCAAGCGTTTTCCACAGACCATCTACATTTTGCCGGGTAATAATAGTTCCACAAGACGTCGCTAGGTTTGAACTAGATTGAAGTTGCAACTACAAGTTCAGTAACACCATAGAATTTTAGAATTTGATAATATATTCGAAACTAATCATTTGAATAAAAAGTTGGTGAAGTTAGTTTCAAGTAACCACCAAATCAACAAAATAAAGAAACAAATTAATACATACAATGTTTAAATAAGTGAATGCAATATCGAAACGCAGGCTTTACGTAAATGGTAATTGGTAACATTCAGGGGAAGTCATATTTTACCCTCAATTATTTCATGAATTATCAAGAAAAGACAAAATACTGAAATATGATGTACAATTTTATAGTATGTAGGTAAATTACGTTGCCTGCTTGGTTCTTGTGATGAATAAAACATTTATTCATAAACTCCGAACGCATCCTTAACGTAACCAAGTCAGTCGTCGACTTTTCATCGTCATGACCGATTCGACCAATCCGAAAACGGTTAACTATTTTGTCTCGTTTTATCTATCAAATAAGAAAAGAGAAGACTATTTCGGTTTGCCGACCGTTTTGTTCATCTATGAATGAAGTTTGACAAAACAATTTATTAGTTTCCGCCAGCCGTAGCGCACGTCTGTCATTTTACGAAATAGCCGCGAGAGCGAATTATTTGAAGAAGTTTGTTCATTATATTCACAGTTCTAAGCATAGTAGTTAAAATGAATGAAGTTATAACAGTGATAGCGCCTGTTAACATAGCCGTAATTAAATATTGGGGCAAGAGAGACGAAGATCTAATTTTACCGTTAAATGATTCCGTTAGTGCTACATTGGATACAAGTATTATGTGTGCGAAAACATCAGTCTCTGCGAGACCAGAGTTTAAAGATGATGAAATATGGTTGAATGGGAAGAAGGAATCATTTTATAGCCCGAGACTACAAAATTGCCTCAGGGAAATTAAGGCCAGAGCTGCCGCTGAAAAGAGCGTCAATGAAGAATTCCTACAGTGGAAAGTGCACGTATGTTCAGAAAATAACTTCCCTACTGCAGCAGGATTAGCGTCTTCTGCCGCAGGATACGCTTGCCTTGTGACAGCACTGGCAAAACTTTACAAGGTAAAATCTGATGTTAGCTCTATTGCTAGATTGGGATCAGGCAGCGCCTGCAGAAGTGTATATGGCGGCTTCGTAAGATGGCATGCAGGCACCAATCCAGATGGTACTGATTCTGTTGCAACTCAAATTGTGGATCAAGCACATTGGCCTGAAATGCAAGCTTTAATACTAGTTGCAGGGGACACTAAAAAGAAAACTAGCTCAACTGTTGGGATGAGGATAGCAGCACAAACTTCAGAACTGTTAAAACACCGAATTAACTATTGTGTACCACAAAGAACTGAAGAGATTATACAAGCAATAAAACAGAGAGACTTTGCTACATTTGCTGAAATCACCATGAAAGATAGCAATCAGTTCCATGCAGTGTGTTTGGACTCCTACCCACCATGTGTGTACATGACTGATGTTTCTCATCTTGTAAGTTACGTGGTTCACAAGTACAATGAGATCTCTGGAAGCATAAAAGTAGCATACACATTTGATGCTGGACCAAATGCTTGTCTGTACATTCTTGAGAAGGATGTACCACAATTTATTTCTTTGATAAGGCATATCTTCCCTTCATCATATCCAGATAAATTTGTTACTGGACTTCAAAGTAAAGAAGAGGCTTTGAGTCCGGTATTTATGAGTATCTGTGAGCCCCAAGCACAAGATTTGATCAAATATGTGATACATACTAAAGTAGGTGAAGGGCCAACAGAGATAATGGATGGGTCACATCTCTTGAATGAAGCAGGATTACCAAAGACTGAATAGGTGAATGGGGAACTGTGAACACAAAACCTAGCTATATTTATATTATTGACACTATGTCTGAATACTATCACTGATCAGATCATGAATGTATTTATTCTAGACGACAATGCATATCCTGTGTTAGTCAATGAATCTTCTTTTCATATGATAAATATTTATCACAATAATAGTGTCATGCATTATTCAAGACAAATTTAAGAATTCACAGTTGCAATAATATTATAATAGTTCCATTAGCTTTTTTATTTGTACTGATTCAGTATAGTATCTCATTAGTGTAGTGGGTCTATCTGGCTTTTTTATGTATGTATCTTTGTTCATTTTCTTTATCAAGCAACTAAAGTTGACATAAACTAGAATGCACTACAGTGGAGCTTTTTGATAGGATATTTTTGAAGGGTGAGATTATAATTTCTCAATATAGGTATTATGATAAAATCATTTTGTGTACAATAGATCCCATCAACCCACAATAATTGCCAATATATTTTATTAAAAAAAAAAAACAAACATGGCAGGCTAAATAAAACCGTTTTTAGCATTAATACACAATACCTACTTTACTATTTTAATTCAGAGGACATTTACAGAAACATTTTTTCGTACCTAAGTGAAATCATAATGTCGAAAATAGCCTGCTCAAAGGCTCCACTGAAATCCAATCTAGTTTGCCTGTATTAGCGAATTTTGTATTATGTCGAAAGGTTATCTTAGCTGCTGTAGGTTTTTGTTTAGAATAAATGTGACTTGAACATAGTATTATCAGGTTATGTGTAATGACAAATTTTATAAGAGGACTATGTATCTGTCAGGGTGTGGTTTTAAATTACTACTTAGTTATAAGTATATTACTGTTACTTGAATATTTATGTAATATTTTGTTGGAGGAAGAAAAATGTTTCTGTATATTCAATGATTTTTATTTACATAAAATATACATACATTGATACATAACGTAACAAATTGTTATTGGAGTAACTTATTTATAATAACTAATACCTACCTAGCTTATATCTACTCTTACAGGGAGATCACAATGAAACTGCTAAAAGTACATCAAACAATTCCATTTATTTTTATCCATACAGTCAGGCAGGATACATACGAGAGTAGCACAAAAATAAATGAAACTTAGTTTCTTAAACTCCTTATCGTGCTGAGACAGACACCTGCCAGACTCTGATGATGTTGTCCGAGTAGCCGGCGAAGAGGGTCTGACCATCAGTAGACCAGGCCAAGGACAGGCACTGGGGTGGGTCAGACTTGGAGGTCTGGGTCTGGTTGATGATTTCAGGCCTGAGCTCTTCAACCATCTCCTTGCTTTCCAGATCCTGTAAACATAGGAAGTAAAGATTATTCACACATTCATAAACAAAAGATACAAGATTAAATTAGGCTGCAAATAAGGAGATATCAATATGAAGTTCAGTTAGTCTCGTTACATACCCAGATCTTGATGGAAGGTCCAAAGGCAGCGCACAGCCAGTATCTGTTGGGCGAGAAGCACAATGATGTGATGATATCATTGTGGTCCAGGGTGTGCAGATGCTTTCCATCATTCAAGTCCCAGAGCATGGCCTTCATGTCCTTGCCACCGGAAGCACAGAGAGAACCATCAGGAGAGACGGTGACTGTGTTCAGGTAACCAGAGTGACCAAGGTGGTTGATCTTCAACTTGCAGTTTGTAAGATGCCAGACCTGGAAGGAGGAAATTAAAGTTGATTATTCATGTTCAGATTCAATACAAAACTTTTTTTTTATTTTATTGGTTTAGTGATGAAATTTAATAACAATACAAACCTTAACAGTGCGGTCCCAACCAGCAGACACAATGATGGGATTGGCATGATTGGGTGAGAAGCGGACACAGGACACCCAGTCACTGTGACCATCATCCTGGATGGTGTACTTGCACTCGGCGAGTGTGTTCCACAGCTTAATGGTCTTGTCCCGAGAGCCAGACACAATCTGACGGTTGTCCACTGAGAATGCCACGGAGAGTACATCCTGTATAGCATAAGATAAGTTATAATTCTTGTTCATAGATGGGATTTCTTGTTAATAATCTTATTGACCACAAGGATAATGATTACACATGTGGATAGAGCTATACTAGTCACTAACTACAAAAATCATAAAAATTAGCATTTTACATCAAATGCATGATTGTGCTCTTTACTCTTTAGTGTTAATTTCGAATGGTGCAAAATGTGACTTAACAACACTCTTACCTCAGACACAGTAGCCCAGATGGATCACAACAATGCTAGCAGCATTTCAATTCTTCTGCCTCGCAAAGGCGCAATTACACTGATTCTTCTGCCGCGCATCGGCACTTATACTAACAACCCTACCAAAATGATAAGTTCTGTCACACCTTAGTATGGTCTTCGAAACGCCTGGTGGTCTTTCCGGCGGCAAGATCCCACAGACGCAGGGTCTTATCCCATGAGCCAGACAGAGCGTAGTTGCCGTCACTGGAGAGCACAACGTCAGAGATGAAGTGAGAGTGGCCGTACAGACGCTTCTGCGGTACACCGTAGTTGGTTTCGTCTCTGGTCAACTTCCACACGATGAGGGTCTTGTCTGGAAAGCCATTCGGAAAGTATTAGATATGTACAAATAGTAAGATATTGTAATAATGTCAACGTTGTCATCAGCCCCATATCCGCTTGCCGCTCAGGACTCGCGTGGCAAAGGTTTTGTGTCATCACATAAATATATAGAAAATCATATTACTCTATAATCAACAATCAGTCAGCTGCTAAGTTAATGAAGTATTTCAAAGGCATAAGCCTGATGAACATGGATTTAAATGGTAGCATCAGATATAACCTTACCTCGAGATGACGACAAAATCATATCCGGGTATTTGGGGTTGGTTGCAATTTGTGTAACCCAGCCATTGTGGCCGCAGAGGGTTCCTCGAAGCTTCAAAGTTTCAGTCATCTTCACGAAAACTTACAGCGCGGCTAAGCACCAACACACTAGCCTGCGACTCAAAAGTAAAAAGACCGGATTTCGTTTTTGGCACTTGGCAGAAAGAAAGATTAGTTTTTTATAAATTAGTGTGTTACGGATACGAGTCATTTCGCACAAAATGTTACTCTATGACCAATGTAGTTGAATGTAGCCACTATATGTATAGAGCCAGATCTACATGCCAAAGGGCTTCCAAGAAAGTCAAACGGTTTGATATAGGGTAAGCTAGAAAGCTTGCTTTATTCGTAATTTCGTATGTGAGTGTCCCGTCATGCTATTCATCTTATTTTTTTTTAAACACTGCAGCAGAAACACAGACATCTAAAGAGTATAGAGTACTCTTTAAATGTCTGTGAGCAGAAACAGGGGTCCCGCTTGAAATTGTAATACTTCACGTTTCGTTACTACTTTTTTTCTACAATTTCTGATTGCTATCAAATTATGATGCGTAAAAAGTATTCCAAAAGTTTTGTTGACAATTTATCGAGAGTTTACAATCTCTCAAGATATTTTATAATTATAAGTTTTTACAATTATTCGTTGACATAATCAAATGGTTTCGTCAAACCGTTCGACCATAACCTAAATCCAACCCATTACCCAACCCCCTAGCCTACATATTTTTTAAAATTTCCATATACTCATATACTTACTGTTTTTTATTAAATCGCCAGTATTCGGTAATTGCGTCGGAAGATGTAGGTGAGGGTCGGACTTTGGCTGCCCCAAACTAGTGCCAACCCACTGTTCCTGGGCGCCATTGTAAGGGAAGGGGCGTGCGTTGGTCATTACGCGTTATCGGGTAGTGTTACCGAATAAAATATATTTTTAGGATGGAAATTTTAATGGATATTTTTCTTCGACTTCTACACAAATTTCTGAACTCGGTGTTTGTGGTTGCTTTTTCGCACCCTCCACCTAAACTTACCAATCACTGTGTAAACAATAAACAAACATGAGATTTCAGCAATCCCGAACGATTTGCTATCATTTACTGAAGAGTTCCGTTTCCTATCATCTCTGTTCTTCATCAGATCTTCACCAAACTACAAAGGGACCACGTTCATATACTAAGATGCTCTTCCAAACCATCGTACACAATTTTATTTTTTATTTTACATCGACATGAGGGAATGAGAACGTCGTCAATGTAAACTAAGCCACGCATTATTAGGGATAACTCAAATACTAGTCATCAGATCTCAATAAAAAAGGACCACACGACGAGCACCAGCTTACAAATATAAAAAGAATCATCGAAATCGGTACACCCAATACTAATAATGAGGTAACAAACTTATAAAAAATACAGTCGAATTGAGAACCTCCTCCTTTTTTGGAAGTTGGATAAAAAGGGCAAAAACGTATCGTTTTTGCACAGCACTATTGATAAACGAAACGAACCGAAAATATTTGAAAAACGAAATTGACAAACTGTCAATTATGTCATGTCTAGTTTTCAACAAAATTCAAAAGAAAATTGTGAAATTGAAATATTATATTGTCTCGACACTATAATAAACTGAAAGAAGACTGGACTGATAAATTTTAGGCTTTTATGTGCTTAATTGAAAGCTATTTCAAGAATTATCTAAAAGATAATATATTTTTACCTCAATGGATTTTATTGTTGAAGCACCACAAACAATGGCTAAAGCAAAAATTGTACCATCAGGCTCCATAAAAGTATGTGCCTATAGTTATAATTATTTTAGCGCCACATATTATAAATTTATAATTCTTCAATTTGTGCAACACATTTCAAAAATTTTCATTTACCACACCAAGCTACCAAAGTACCAACTAATAATTTTCTGAACGCATCCAATAGTGGCATCATCATCTAGTTCCCATAAAAGCCGCTTGGTGGATTTCTTTTCCGAAAATTGACGTCACGCAAACGCCATTTTGTAAAGTGTCTGCCGTAGTCAGTTTTCTGGGCACAGTGTAAAATACGTAATTCGCATGGTTTTGTGTACATTTAAAACCTAAAGACAGTCAAAATCACAGTTAACGTCTCGTACGTTAATCTCACAGACACAAAGTATGGAGGACAAGGCGTCGTTAAAAGAACTGGATCAGTGGATAGAACAACTAAACGAATGCAAGCAATTGACAGAAAATCAAGTAAAAACGTTATGCGACAAGGTAATGTACCTTTGAATTCATTATTAGATAATGTGTTTAGTATATTTGGGACCGATTCCATACGTTTTGTATACAGTTTCATCGGGTCGGTAGCTATATGTTCTATGATTCATATACCTACATAGCGAGTTATAAGAACGCGATTCTACATCGTTATAGGTTGTGCTTGTCGTAGAGGCTGTCCGCCGTTGGAACGCTAATCGTTCCGGGATGTCGGGGGATGGAGAGAGTTCAGTAGTTCGACTAGTTCAATCTGTGTTTACCACACCCAGCTATCAATCTTCTAGGTTGATATTAGGCTAATTGGTTAGAAGATATTTTTAGACACGGCGCGGAAAATCAATTAACACTAGTTTTTATATCCGAAGTCATAGACTTTTTGGTTTGTACATGTTTATCATGGATGTTTTCATTGATTTTTTTCACCAAGGGAGGTTGCGTCTTGCTGTGTCGATACCAATCTCTATCGTCTTTTTATTTGATTCGTTTGAGTAGCAAAACACGTAGTAATCGGTTTATTTATTGTTTATTTTTATATATTTCACAAGAAAACTTGCAAATACAGGCACACACAGTCACAAATTTAGCAGGGTGTATCAATCTGTCTCAGTGTTAAAAATCCTAATCAAATAATAATATTAAGGAATGTTTCCTTAATATTATTATTTGATAATCCTAAGCCTTCATCACTTGAGAAAAACATTAAAACAACACTGTTATAATATTTTGTGGTCAAGTGTTCACATATTAACTTTCATCATCAATTAAGTAGTTAGTAAAATTATTTATGTGCAGAAATGTGGGTATTTGTTTTTATTTTCATCTACTGGGCAGCATTTCATTTTTTAAATTGAAAGTTTTATAAATAATATATTTCTATAATAAAGTATGTAACTAGGTACTAGTAGGTAGTATAAAATTCTATTTAAAAAATCACTTGATGATTTTCAACAATGTTTGCTATCAAAATATGACTCATTGCATGTATTGTTTGTTTTTCAAATGAAAAACAACATTAAAAAGCCTGACTAACAGTTATCAACAATATCTATAGACATAGCATATCTAGGTGGGTACTATGGGTATGAACTTAAATCTTAATTACTAAATATCAGTGGTTTTTCCCAGAAAACAATTTCATGTACTTGAATTTTCATTATGCTAATGATGAGTAAGGTTGAGATTACTGTGAATGACTCATGAAGGGCAGTCATGATTAACTTAATTTATGCAATAAGTAAATGCAAGGACAAAATAAAAACTGCAGCATTTTAAAATTACCTATCATTTGCAAGCCCCATTTGGCTACTAGATCAGAATTGTTTATCATTGCAGGCATGAAAAGTGTAAAATCTAATTAGGTTTGAAGTACTTGAAATGTACATATTGTTTTATATGTGTGTCACATTCATAGATGTATTTAGCTTATCTATTTGATAGTCATCAATGATAGTGTACATGTGTTAAAGTAATGAGTAAATCCTCATTGGTTGCAAAATAAAAATAAGGACATAGACAATGTGTATCTAGTATGATACAACTATGTACTGCTGTTACACTGCAGTGACAATTATCTGAAAGGATGTTGCGCAGTCAACTGTTAATTGGTACAGATACCATCTGTCACACATTTCTATTAATTTAGGTTATGTTTTTGTTATTAGTTTTTATTTCATCAGCCACCACCACAAAATGTCTTCTTCAAAGGTGTACTACAAGTTTTTTTCTTGAATTTATTGCAATCATCTTTATTAATGCTTTATTTCTGTTCTCAGTTGTATCATCAAAGCAATTAAGACTATAAACTATGTTTTTTGTTTATTCCAAATGTATTTATGTTGGAACTGTGGGAAATACATTCAGGATTTTCTTTTATAGTTTTCCTCATCAAATATTTGTTGTTTGATGCCTTGAAAGGCAGTTGATGTGATTAAATTTCATTCCCTTGTTATTATCTCATTTGAAATTGATTAATATACAAGTTATTGATAATAGGAACATGCTGAGAATCTATACTAATATTATAAAGCTGAAGAGTTTGTTTGTTTGTTTGAACGCGCTAATCTCAGGAACTACTGGTTCGAATTGAAAAATTCTTTTTGGGTTGAATAGAACATTTATCGAGGAAGGCTTTAGGCTATATAACATCACGCTTAAACCAATAGGAGCGGAACAGCGATAAAGAATGTTTTAAAATCGGGGATTCCACGGGGACGAAGTCGCGGGCAGCAGCTAGTACCATATATAAGTAGTTAGTACCAGTTCAGACTACTTTGACATTTCAGACTTCCTCTATCAGTTGTTTTATCACCATAAACTAGCTTTTCTAGTAGCAGTCATTTTTCATGTAAATTGTCTATGGCTTCATGTCTTTTCTTCATGTACATTACTCAGTGTAGATTTAAAATTGTTTTAAGTGCAAATTTCAATGCACCCATCAGTTTTTGAAGGTTAATTTTAAATTACTATACAAATCTGTTTTAAATCAAGGAGATTAAATTGAAACTTTTACTCTTACTTAATCCAATTTTCTTTCATTCACATTACTCTAGTCAAGTGCTGTATTGTCTTACCAACTTAGGGTTTAGAAAGGATGCAGTGCCTTTAGTAACGACTCGACACAAACAAGCAGCTAGTTAACAGAACCAATAGATAAATAACACATTGAAAATATGCATACAATGCTAATTATCTCTTGTTATTCTATACCTAAACTGCACGTGCTCTATACATATTTATACTATTTCTCTGCCCACACGTGTGCTATCGACTGCACAATTGCTTAGCATTGAGCCACATTAAGCATTTGAGCTTGTCCACGCGCGAATTGGAGATATAGACACAAATTAAATTAATTTGTTTCCCGATAAAAATCACGCACGTTTATCTTCAATCATTGAAAGCATACGTCAGATGATGTTTCTCTTGTCTTGAGTAGACAATGAGACTTGACGAATTTGTATCTTGTATGATGGGCTGCCAACTTCTAAATTTCTAATACGATCCTTTCCCAAAGCTATCTATTGCATAGTGATTAGATAATCTGGCAAGCTTTATGAATGATGCAAATGTAGAAACCGTATTTATTAAAAGAAAATTGTATTTTTAATAACTGACGCGGGATAAGAAACAGCTGACTTTCTGTTTATCTTTTACCTACTACAAAACTGTACGAGATAGGTACCGTACGCAAAGTAATGTTAACCGATCTCAGACGTGAATGGTCGTTTCAAAAGAATGCAACGTGTCGTCATACTTTTATTATCAATTTCGTCAAGGTCTAAGAAAGACACAAAAACGACCTTTTTCGCGGGTACTAAATACATAAATAAATGCTAATGATCGCTCACCTAAGTCGTTACGACAACTTAGATAGTGTCTCATTTCTATGTAAGTATACGTAGCTAGAATAATATGTTACGCAGAAAAGAATTTGGCACCTTACGAACACCATGATCATGCGAATACCAGTATCTTCACATGCAAGTGTTGCATGCAACGCATCTCTAGTAAATATAGGTAGTACTCTAATAAACTAAATTAAAAACTGATTAGATGACAACAAATAAAAAATGTAGCCGACCTCGAGCGGCGTGTATCGGACAGCAAAAAGATTTATAACATGAAGAGATAAATGTTCCATAATTCATCAGTATCGGGAATTTATGTGAGCATATTTTGCATTTGTCATCTTTGACACAAAACGAGCGTTGTCTACGATAAAAGAATATATTTTTGTACCATAGATACCGAAATGAAAAAAAAAAAAACTAGATTTGTATCGTCGGGTCATTCACCTTTACCATAAAATTATCGAATAGGACACATAGCATGGCACTGCGTGTTAAAAGCAACAGTAGCAAATACTGCAGTCAATTCAATAAAACAATATTTCATCATGCAGGTTGTAAACGTAAAACATCCTTGAAATATCTAATTTTGACCTTTGATCGCGTATCAATTTTAACCTTATTATAATATATTAATCTGTACTATACATAAAATAAAGCTGAAGATTTTGTCTGTTTGAACGCGCTTATCTTTGAAACTACCAGTCGGATTTAGAAAATTATTTTTGTATATTAGCCATATTCATGGAATCATGAGGAAGGCTACTATACATATAGGCGAACGGGAAAAACCGGGATATCCACATACAGAATCTACTATATTATATGTGTATACTAATGTGTTTCCATCAGACTCGTGAAGAATACATTGATAACTTTTTAGTTTCTTTTACTTACCATTACATACATACATCTCTTGAATGTTGATTCGTTATTTCGATGTCTACGTCGTCTATGCTAATTTCGGAATACAGATAACGCATTAACTCGTAAAAAATAAATCAACAGAGTCTATTTGTGTTCGTGAATAGAAATCGAATAGCGATGCGAATGAATAGCTTCTGCCCAGGATAACAATAGATATAAATTTCAATCAGATCAAATGCTATGGAAATCGACCTACCTTCCTTTTGTGGATATGTAATTGTGATAAATTAAGCTTGTTTACTATGGCGCCACGTAATTTATTTCCCGACCAAATATTTTCGGACACATAAGGACACCAAATGAATTATTAGTTAGCTCAATCTAATCTACTTGTCATTCTAATATGAAATCACTTTTTGGTTTGAGAAACAATGTCTCTATCAGACCGTTAAATTTATAGGAAAATTTCACACTGCTTGATTTTCTAGTAAATAAATGTAAACCTCCAACTTAGACGATTCAGCTAATAACTAGTTTACTTACATAACTACTTGCCTAACGTAGCAAACAGTTCCTACATATTGCAGTGACCACTAATCTGAGCGATCTTATAGCCAAATAGCCGGCCAATACTATTGTTATTTCTGCAGCGGGAGCTTCCGCCCTTATATTGATTACACGTGACCCGACAAGTCAACCTAAATACCAGCTATAACTTTTAAAGTTATGGATTTTGTTGGGTTCCGCTCAAGTATTCAGTTTTCCGGGTTTTGAAATGAGCCGCTTACTTTCGTTCTTCTCCTATAACAAGTTTTATTAGAATCTGTTTACGTTTTTCGAACATTGAAACTGCCATTTACCTAGCTCGTTTTAAATGAAAAGGAGCTTAATATGTCATGTTATTTAAGTGCTTTCATGTTTTTAAGCGTGATTATTAAAAGAAAACCCACGTTTAACGCTCTACATAGTCCTGTCCTTTGTACCTTAATGAAATGTCATTAGCATTCGTGGTAATTTTCATTGTACTCGTACTTTGTATCAACAGTTTTATGTACTAGGTGCCTTTTCGTTTTATTTGTTCTACAAAAGAAGACTATAACACGATGTGCTGTACTGATTATGAAATTTGTATGTTAGATAATCATCGATTTTTAATTGAGGCTAGCGAAGTCATTATGAGTCTACTATAAACGTCAGAAAATACGATGAATAATTTTAGATATTTTAGCGAGAGGATTTAAAAATAACTACATCAGTCTGCACCAGTCGATGGTCGATAAAGGTCTGACCCACGTCAAATGTACCCTCGCTTAAAACGAATCGGTGTTATCATCAATTTAGGTGCTGACGTACTGAAATAGAAACGTAAATCGTATCAGCTGCTTATTGCAAGTTAATCGCTATAATGGATACCTACTCGACTATATTATAGGAAAGGTTAACTCTAAACACATCGCGATAATCACGGGCGGGCATAATCTTTCTCATGGGCCTAGAACATTGACCATAATCATAGCTACTGCCACGTCTTGCAACGTTTTACTGTTCATCTATTTTAATGGACTTGAGCTGAAGACGCAATGGAAATGGTGCAGAGAAATTGTACAGCAGCTATTACGCAATTAAAGTTATCTTGACATTGCAGGAGTGCGTACTCCAAAGAAAGATGATTGGCTAAGCCTCGAGTGTTTCACGTAGGTATCAGAAGTTATTAGTATTTATTTTATAGCGCTTTGTTTAAAAACAAGTGACCATTTACATGCCCTTCAGGAGTAGAAGTGCAAACAATACGACATAGAATAAACAGTTTTATTCAACCGTGTCCGTTATTCAGAATGGTCAAACCGAATACAAGTGAATGTGTTTAAAACGAGCCTAAAGCCCATTTCGGATAAATGGACTATTGTTGGCATTGTCATTGTTCTAATACGGAATACAATAATGTTAGAAAACCAAAATGGTGGACATGAAGCAAATGGAAAATGAATCAATCACAGACTTATCTAAAAATTTGAGTAATTAATGATTCATTTCAATAAGCTTGTCAACAGCTGATAAGATTTATTTTGTATTTTTTCATGTGGTTTTAATTAAGGACCCGTGTCCCGATCCCGTGTTTCCCTTTCAGTAGTAAGGAAGTATTCCCAAAAACTGACCGGCCTCAATACTTCTACGCTAAATTTTTCTGCACTTTTTCTTATACGAATCCAGTAAGATAGGCGGGATCACCCACAGTAAAAGATGTTATAAAATTATATTGACATCAATCCATCGCGGAATTTTTAGCACTTATCCCCCCAGGATTGTTTATTGTATCGCTGCATGGGTTATTGATACAATTCTGACATGTAACGACCTTCGACTAGGATAATTGGACAATCTTCAACATTGGGTCAAGTGTTCGTCACGTAAATAATGAAATATTTGCGCTTGTAGTTTTTACGGTTCCGTATCTAAGTCGGCAAAAACGGAACCCTTATAGGATCACTATTTGTTGTCCGTCTGTCAATACTCCTTTTCTTAGGAACGCGTGGAGAGAGGAATCGAGCTGAAATTAATATCAAATACACCTGAGTATTTGATATTAATTTCAGACGCGTGGAGATTCTCCACGCGTCTGCTTCCTCTTGGACCAGTGAAAATTGAAATCAAACTTATTGAGCCAACGCAATCTAAACTTAAGGCCGTTTCTGCTCCGTTTATGGCGCATGTTTTGCTCGCCAGGGTAGCAAAACCTATAATAGGTTATTTCCCGTTGACCTAGTCATGAAATTTGGCAAGAAGATAGATAGATCATATAGATCAAGTACAGGAAAAAGTCTAGTCTTAATTTGTAGTTCTATCATTACTAGAAACGCCCTCCGCACTCTCTCGCGTAGTACCGTTCCCGTGGGAATACGGGGATAAATAGCCTATGTTACTCGCTGCTAATATAATTTATCATTGCTTTCCATTGGTGAAAAAAGGTTCCAGAAAATCGGTCAGTTAGTTTCAGAGCTTATTCGGATAAAAATATCTTTCCTCATTATAATATTAGTATATAAAATATATTTTATTGTGATTACACGTGAGCTACATACATTAATGTATTGGAAAACATTTTTTCCACAACAGTTTGTCCTTGGGTCACACCTGCTATATTTTAACCGACTTCCAAAAAAGGAGGAGTTTCTCAAGTCGACTGTATCGTTTATTTTTGTGTTACCTCATAACTTTGTACTGGGTGTCCCGATATTGATGATTCTTTTTATATTCGAAAGCTGGTGCTTGTTGTGTGGTCCTATTTAAATTTTGATCGAGGGCTGACGACTAGTATTTGAGTTATCCCTAATAATGCGTGACTTCGACTACATTGATGATGTTCTCATTCAATCTTGGGGAAGTTTATGTACCACTAAAAAGTGAAAAATAACTTTAATTTCGGTAGTCGGTGTTCAAATAACGAAGAAACAACCAAAAACACGAGGCACGAAATTAAAGTTATTTTATACTTTTTTGTTTAGAAGCCGGTTGTTTTTTTTTTCTGTAAAAAGTTTTTTTTTTTTTTTTTCAGAATAATCACAGTGTTTTCTTAGTATACATTTCATGTAAACTCGTAAATAAACAAAATTCGGTCCAAAACTTCATAAGACAAGTCTTCTGTATGAATAAGAGGACAAAAGTATGTTTGGTGTCTTTGGACTTGTGTCTATTATCCTCTGATTGTTATTGTATTGCGTGAGAATGGTTTGTCCTCTGTCCAACGGATAATAAGGAACGTCTTGTCCGGATATCCACATGTTAACGTTTATTTATTTATTTATTATTTAGATCAGCTGTATTATTCAAAATGTGGTTTGACAAACGCAGAACTGTACAGTCATTAGCAAAATTGAATCAAGTCCCTACTTATGTTCCTTTCTTTTATTACAGGCAAAGGAGATCCTCACGAAGGAGTCTAATGTCCAGGAGGTGAAATGCCCCGTGACCGTCTGCGGGGACGTCCACGGACAGTTCCACGATCTGATGGAACTGTTCCGTATCGGCGGACGTTCCCCTGACACCAACTATCTATTCATGGGCGACTATGTCGACCGTGGGTACTACAGCGTCGAGACTGTCACATTGCTCGTCGCTCTTAAGGTAAGCAACACCATTATCAGCCTCTTGGTCAACATCCCAGTTTATTGGGGTAAAATTTCATCAGTACATGTCAATTAATCGACAGTTCAGTAGTCCCTCCCTTTCTAGCCGTAAAATCTTTCACACAACCCGTTCAACGTTTCGTTGATCTTCCCCTACTCTTGCAAGGTAAGATTGACATTGTACAAAACAATCGATATTATGACGTAAGTGATTATTCAGCGAAAGTGTGACGGTCGTTAGACGTAAGTGCATATGACTGGCCGGTGACGAAACCAGGGATATGCTGTAATGTTTTTATGTAGTGACTGATGATGACTGACCAGTGACGACACGGAATGAGTTGTGTCCGACACACCTCCGGTGTTTAAAAGGACAGTTTAAATCCCATATCGTTCACATCATTGGTTGTCCGTGTTTTGGTCAGCCAATCAGAACAACCACAAGAGATTTGAATTGATTAGACTCACAGAAATGAAAGGACACAAATACAAAGCGCCAACACCAGTCATGTGTGCATCCAAACGTTTTTATTTTGCTTGGCTAACGTATCCAGTTCGCTTACAGTTCACCATATTTCCATAGACCGGAAACCTTATTCTATAAATAACTTTTATACTCCTTAGCTTCAACGCGGGGTGTTCGGAACATTATCTGATTTTGTAACTGTCTGAGCCAGGTATTGTGACAATGAAAAAACTTACTACAGCCAGTTGACGTTATTTCCTAAGTGGAAATAACTGTATATTATATTGAGACATTGGATACACTCGTCTGCTGCCAATGAGCTCAGTCGACCTGAAATATTTTCTATTACAATATTTCTTAGCTACGTAGAAGAAAAACTAGTATATTGAAAGTCACCTTCAGTAAATCACATCGTGCATTTGGTAGCGATTTTTCACGAAAAGAGAAATTAGCATATTTGCTCAGAAGTCGTGGCTTCGTGTAATTTGCTGTGATAAACGTAATGAAAAGTATAAAAACAACTGTAGGTAGGTATCCCCGCGCCTGTATCAACACAACTCTAATTGGATCAGACATTCAGAAGAATCTGCGCTAAATCGATTTAGCATCAATAAAAACATGTAAGATTCATTCTTGATTCGATTTCGTGGTTTGCTCGTGTGTTCTACATAATCTGAATATTTTTAAAAAAAATTGTCGATAGGTGTAATATCGTAAACAATTTCTTTGTTTGTTTGTTCGTCACCGTTTCTGCCACGTGATCGAGGAAGGGGAGTGGTTATCAGCCGGTATCTTTGATAAAGTTCGGTCACTGTTTACATATCCTTATCAACAGACTTTCATTAAATGAGGCACATTATTATAGCAATAAGAGCCGAAATTCAGCGCAGTTATGCTATTCTTAAAATGAAAGTAAAGAACGACGTAAACAATATAACAACACTCTTGTTCTTATTTGTATTAGGATATCCACAACGGAAGCACCAGAAAAACACGTAAAAATGATAATGTTTTTCTTAATCATAGCTAATGATGTTTCATTTTTACCTGTAGTGGTAGGGATTATTTATAGCGTGTTTTCTGGAAAGAAGGAAACTGCTTCTGATGGCAGGTGGATTCGACCTCTCGTATGTTCAAATGGGAATGAATCACTCTCCAATTAATAATTTTGTTGGGTGGTGTCAATTGCCCAGAAAACAATTGCGATAATTGTCATGTGGGCAGTGTTTTGTTTATTTATTTAATTAATTATTACTTCGTGACCTTACGTCAGTAAGACACACACCAGACAGTTTGCACATTATAAAGTTGTTGTAGTAAAAGGATTGTTGTAAAAAAATATTAACAACGTAAAAAAGCAATCTTTTTAACGCTGCTACTATTTTGATTATTGATGGTTTCCAAAGTATGTTTTTAAACTGTTTAGTTATTTTATTCACGTGAGCCCGGTCATCTTTAGAATGGTTAATAGGTATTGTAATTGACCTTTGCTTACCACCCAACATTGCAGCAAATGTCAAACGAACAATTTCAAGAATTGATGTCATATTCCATTAAATATGTACTTACTTTTTGTTCAAACAAGTATGGAATTGCCTTGGAAACATGTAAAATTAAGTAATAAATTACCATTCGGAAATACTGAAACGAGTTTTCAGTAACTAAGCAACGTTCAAAACTCCACATGCATTTACAAAATTAGTCGCCTTTCGTGTCTACAAGGACGAAACTATTTTGACCGAGGTTGTAATCATATGAAACCATTTTACTTTCAAAACGAACCTGCTCAAATATACTTAAGACGTAGTTATGTGTTACCTGAATTCTTTAAACGTGAACTCGCGTGTTACTGCTAAGAAATGCTACAGAACATTTGTATAGCATAAATACTATTTCAGTAACAGCCCCTATGGTAAAAGAGTTTTAGAAAAAGAAGTAGATCGGGTTTGCTTATCAATATAGATACATTATATCTCTCTCATATAGATAAGCAAACCGGATCTACTTTTTTTGCTTATCCATATAGATATATTATATCTCTCTCATATAGATAAGCAAACCGGATCTACTTTCTTCTTATAGCTTGTCCTGTAGCAGCGCCCTCATGATATTGCACTTATCTGTCTACTCAAAACCATTATACTCAACTAAAACCATACACAATTTTCAGGTTCGATACCGCGAGAGAATAACAATCCTGCGCGGCAACCACGAGTCGAGGCAGATCACCCAGGTATACGGCTTCTATGACGAATGTCTTCGCAAATACGGCAACGCGTCCGTATGGAAGCACTTCACCGACTTGTTCGACTTCCTGCCCCTGACTGCTTTGGTGGACGGCCAGATCTTCTGCCTCCACGGAGGACTTAGCCCTTCTATTGATACCCTGGATCACATCCGAGCCCTCGACCGCCTGCAGGAGGTGCCTCATGAAGGTCCCATGTGTGATCTGCTGTGGAGTGACCCCGATGATAGGTGAGTTTGTCTACAAGGACGTGTAGAATGAATCAGAACTACACTAGAGAAAATATCTTATCACGTAATTGAGTGTTCATGTTCAAACAAATGGACATCGATGTTTTTCTACAAATTGGGACTGCGTTAGAGTTATAAACAAAAAGTTAGATAAAAAGGCATGGCCGCGTAAACAATGATACGGCGTGCGGACGAAAACTGCACGTCGCTACAGGGATAGGCGCTTCTATCAGAGGGATGTTACAATACATACAATAGATGATACAAGAAGTTTCAGTTCACATGACAAAGTCAATATTGTACCTTCGGACTATAAATATTTTCGCCTTAGTCACCAAAACTAAGTAAACCTTTATAATTGCCTGACGTAATACTATACATATTTTAGTCCACCGCAAATTGTGTAACAAAGGAAGGATGCGTAACAGAAAATCGTCATGAAACCTTATATCAAGTAGTACTTACGTGTTAGCAGTGGGTACCTGCCACAAAACGTAAAAGTTCACTTATGGTCGTTATGTTTGGTGCTTACGTGAGGTTACGGAATGGGCAGACACCCAGAACATGCGTGCACGTGTACACGTGCATTCGATAACGAAAATAAAGTATTTTGTATGACAGTAAATACCTCTGGTGTCAAGGTCGTCCATCGTATCTTCCGCGGACTAATTTTAGCCGCGTTGATGACACGACATGCGTCCTAAGTGTTATCTTCAGCGAGACTAATTAGGTTATTTTATTGATTTTCCAATATCGGCTACTTGTTCTTGATATTTCCTAGCAGTTTATTCGGTTGCTGATAGAGGAGGTGCTCGTGGCTAAATTATAACAGCCGCTCGGGTCGATCTTCAAGGTTACGCAACGCTTGCCGAAGTTGGTCAGTGGATGGGTGACCATCTTAACGAGACTCCTCCGTGCCTCGGAAAGCACGTTAATTCGTTGGTCCCGGCTGTCATATGGAGATCTTTGGCAGCCGTTACGGATTGTCAGAAATCAGAAAATTTGACACCAGTCTTGCCAAGAAGTACCGTGTTCCCCAGTTATTGGGTTGTGGACGTCAGGCAGCCGCTTCACGTAAAAATACTGGTATTCTGCTGAATCCAGTTTGACTGGGGGTCAACCCCAATATAGTTGGGAAAAAAGCTAGACAGATGATAATTCGGTGTTAGTCTGTTAGCCTGGCAGAGCCGCAAGTACGACTGCTTCCTGGTTTCGTTTGCCATTGTATGACAAATGTTATTGGGTTTTCCCAACTTGAATTTCTAACCAGCAAGCAGCCTGCCAATCTGTGCCCCAATTACTCGCTATAGGCTTGCTCTCTTTTAAAACTGTATTTAAGTTACCAGATACATCTGCTTATCGTCGCAAGAAATACAGGCGCAATATTATAGTTTTTGATATATCCTTGCATGTTAATTCGAAGTTTAACCTTAGCATGGTCAGATTCGTCTCCGATTAACATTTACTCCTAGACATTGCGTGGAAGAGTACCAAACTGTTCCACGCAATGCCTGGCACTAAATGAGTAATCGTTTGACCGCTCGAGTTCCGCAAAGATAAATTAATATATTTACTAGAAGTTAACAAGTCAGTTTACTCAGGGAAACAACTTGTTATCTTTGTTGTTTTACAAGTGGGGCGATGGCGCCGGTTTATCTTGTTAATCGGCGAAGTTAAATTGAGTGTTAATTTTACGGCGGAACCCAATAACCGATCTATCACATACTGGAAATAGAAAAACAAATGAAACAACAGAAAACCTATGTAATTTTTGTATTGTTTCATTTGTTTTTCTATCTCCAGTATGTGATAGATCGGTTATTGGGTTCGGCCGTTAGTAGATATCTTACTTGCGGTCTTTCAGTTATGCATGTCTTGAATTGGCTATCAGGTTGCTGTCTGACAATTATTGCATTAAAACTCCACGAAAGCGATTAACAAGTTAAGGGTGACCTTGATCAATTGGATCTTGCAAATAGAGGTAAAAAAATTAGGTGTAGCAAGAAAAACACTGCATTTTTAAGAAAACAGCAACTTTTTGTGGGTTGGACTGTTCCCGTTCAATCTCATTATTACCTACCTACTTAAATTAAAAATAATTTAGCCGCTGAGAACCTACGTCCATCATGTAAATATTTAAGCCGATTTACAAGGAAATCTAGTAGTTAAGCTCAACACAAGGCTGTGTAAGATTGCTATTGAGGTGGTAATTTGTGGAGAACTTCTTTCAATTGCTATTGCGTCATCTGTGCCTTTTTTTTCATCAAGTGACTTCTCCCGCTCTGGGCGGAGCGGAAGGGAGTGTCGGACTCTTACTGACTAAAACCCAACCGTGAATCTTCTTGTGCCCTTTCAAGTTCCAGGGCCGCGGTGACTCTTTCGAACAAATTCCGCAACCCGTCATCTCAATCTGTACCTTACGTGGCTTTTAAATTCATAGAACTGCACTCGTATTGTAAAGTTAGATCAGCATCAAAACCAGCCTAGTGCAAATCGGGCTCGCACACGAAGGGTTTCATACCAATATCTATATAAAAGGCAAAAAAAAAACATGGCTGTTGTATGGGATGAAAATTTCATCTATATAACTATCAACGTGATAGTTATATATTTACTTGATCAAACATTACGTTTATTAATGTTGGCCTAATAAGTTAAAATAGGTCAGCTTCTTATGCGGGGTTTCGACATCCAATCGGAAGTATCTAACAACAACAGCCAAGCAGTTTAAACAACATTAATAATCCATTTTGTCGTTCCCACAGAGGCGGATGGGGCATATCGCCGCGTGGCGCCGGCTACACTTTCGGCCAGGACATCTCGGAGACGTTCAACCACAGCAACGGGCTGACGCTGGTCTCCAGGGCTCACCAGCTCGTCATGGAGGGCTACAACTGGTGCCACGATAGAAATGTCGTCACTATATTCTCAGCACCCAATTACTGCTATAGGTAAGTTATGTGCCTTCTTGACCATTAGTTTTACAGAGTATCTTGGTGATGAATCACTTATCACAGTCCTTGGGAGTTCACTGCTAGATGTGGGCTTCTTCCAAACTGCCGTTTACCCAACTTATAAATGATATTTATTTTGTAAGTAGGTTAAACATAACACATACACATCCAATATTTTTTGGTAATTTTAAGCTAGATGTGGCTGGTGTTTCCTAGCCGACTACCCTGAGAAGAAATACTGAAACAAACTCAGAGGCCAAAGTCTCTTTTAAAGTCCATACTGGTTAAATAGATAAACTTTTGATCACTTTTGATATTAGCCAGGCCAGGGAGCGCCGAAATATCTTTGCATGCTCTTTAAATTCGGAAACAAAGATAATCTACCTCCTAAAGATATTTTTGATGACATGTGAAGCGAATGAAACAATAAAATAAGAGAAATTATCGTGAAAGCCTGAATGAGTAAAATGTAAAACAACTGCAGGTTTTTATGGATCATGCATGTGATGACCTATTCAGAATATAATAAATATTCTGCTGCATTTTAGTGGATATATATTGGTATCTATGTAAATAGGGCTGGTTTCCGCAATTACTCAACTAAGGGCGTCTTTTGCGTGCAGGTGGGCTAAATGTGTAATTCAATCCACCTCAGCTCCCCAAGGAAAGCCAATATTTCATGGTATTATTGTTTTGTTTTTTGTTTGCCAAAGCCATTACATTAAAGTACATTTTAAGATTGATAAATAATATTATTGGGTTTTTCACAATTACAGAGAAACTTGTCTGCAATAATAAGGAAAAAACAGTGTCAAAAAGCTATGTCATTGCAATCTTACTTTTCCTTAACAATTGTTAACTCAGAAAACATTGATTTCGAAGCCAATTATACCATTCATAATGAGAGTGAATGCACTGTGATTATTCATGTAAGATATTCAGTAGAAATCAAATACTTTCATTTTCATTAACTTAGCTGTAAGAAACAACAAATGTAGTCGGGATACAACAAATCAACTTATGATTTTGTCCGACAAGACCATCACAAACATTATTCCCAACTTATTGACCTTCAACTTCGAGAGAACGGTACACCAACGTGAATCGCCCAATGAGGTCGCCCGAAGCTTAACAATGAACAAAATTGACTGTTTTGCATAAGTCCTCCACTACAAATTATTAACTTAAGTGCGAAATGTTCTTAACGCAACTTTATTACTTAACTATAATACCCATTCTAGTTTTTATATTCTACCTGTCGTAAAAAGTTGTAGAGAAAAAACGAAGTAATCCTATGAAAACAGTTACTTTTTGCGCTCCTGCATTTTACAGCTAAGAGTAAATTATTTATTTTTGTTGTATAATGATATTAATAGAACAATTCCACGTTGCAAACAATTGATTTTTTATGCTCCTGTCTAAATTTGCTTTAAAAAAGCTTCTAATTGCTGTAGGGAACATGGGTTTCATTGATCCATTCTTGTTGGTAGAAATAATTCTTGGATCCAACTATTAAATAATTACTCACTCAGTACTCTTTGATTAGTGATCAAAGAGTACTGATGTTAGTAGATAATAAGCTGCACATTATTATTATGGGTAGCGTACTTCCAAAGGAGCTTCAGATCATTCGGCGTTACATTTTTACTCAGCTCTAAGCATAAGGCACTGTCATATATGTAGCTCATGCATTAAACGATAAATAATAACAATTTCTAATTATAACAAAAATAAACAATATGCTTAATTTCGTTTTCACTATTTTATTCTGCCAAGACATGCAACGGTGATTCTACTACAATAACAAGAGAAAGTAGCTTCGTGGGGACACCGCTAATCACAAGACACCGATATAATTCGATAAGATAAAGTTTCTTCAGCGACTCGGAACAATATGCTGTTAGCCTGTTATGCAACATTCTATAATGTAAACATGATTGTTTCAGATGCGGTAACCAAGCCGCCATTATGGAATTGGATGATGCGCTTAAGTACTCATTGTAAGTATTCCTTAGTCTTACACCTTTCTACCTTTTGCGAAGAAAAGTTTAATGACTGCCTACTCAACGCGAGTGTCGTCTAAAAGAAACTTGATTCTGGAGAAACAAGTGTCAACTCTGAGGCTTGGCAAATACCTTGTCGTTTACATACAGACTCCCGGTCAACTGTCAAGTTAAATGTCAGGATAAAACATCATTGAGAAAAAAAACACCTCATATAATTCAGTTACTTTTTAATTATTCTTATAAACACATATTGGTAAAGAATATCTTCAATGAAAAGCATGTGTGTAAAGATTTCTAGAACATTATAATACTCCACAATGTAAGTAAGTCGGTGTAAGAATGGTTAGTTCATCTTGTAGGGCTTCTCCACTTCAAGGTGCTGTGATTGTCACGAGTACGAACTTGACCTTGCGATAACGCGGGACACTATACGAACAATAGAAAGTACTAGTTGATAGTTATTCCACGCTAGTTGTCTATAAGGGGGGTTTTCCAGTAGTAATTGCACAGCAAACCACGACTGTCAATGAATGGCCTTTTTCTGTCAAATTGGAATTGTCCAAGAGCTCTGAAAAAAAATGCTGTACATTATGAATCTTGGTTTTTGTACCATATCTAGAAAAAACTGTTGAGTAGGGACGATTCCTGAAAAAAAATTATGATTCCGTCCGTCAGTTAGATTACCGAAATATTGAACATGTATTTTTTGCATTATCAAATCTATAATAATTGACGAAGATTAAAAGCATTCAAGATCAAGAGTGGGGGCTTCTGACGTCACGGCGTGGTAAAAATTGTAGAACGTAGTGACGTCATACGAGTTTTCAACGCACTGTATCGTATATAAAAGAAAAAATACCGTGTCCAATATTTTTGGGAAATCGTGACGGACCAATTAGAATATTTAGTCAACTATCCTATTGTATGTATTTAAGTTTTGGAATGATTATCAGCGCAAAGTGATGACAAAAATTTGATATTCAACATCAAATTTACAAAATCGACGATGTCGATTCCTTACCATGGATATTGGAAAATATGACCTAATGCTATTAAAGTGTAATTATGTATATTTGTTGAGTGTGGTAGTAATGCATTTGTTATGTTTTAGCCTTCAGTTCGACCCGGCTCCGCGACGTGGCGAGCCGCACGTCACGCGACGGACGCCAGATTATTTCATGTAGGCTGCACGTAAGTACCTTGTTTTTTATCACTTAGTGAGTTACATTGATGATCTATTCGTTCGTATATTTATGTTAAATGTGTGTACATAAACTGTTAATATTGAAAATGATTATGGTACGGGCTTCAGGAGTTCGTCATGGACTGGTAGAATGGCATGAGTCGTCTTGGGCCATATGTGGGTATTCGGATAAAGGGCTTATTACACTACCCAATTTTTAGGAAGCCAATCTAGGAAACAGGATAGTGTAATTGCAGTTAGGACGGTTAGAGACCGATTTAGAGAGATTGGAAGGTCCCGATCGCCCGCCTTCCTAAATTGTTTCCGATTTAGGATAGTGTAATCGCTTCCCTCCGATTTAGAGCGACCAGTCAGCGTCCGCGCTTCGTTCAAGAAGGACGTGTAGCACGATGACTGCTAGAGAAATGACCAATTCGGCAGCGGCGGCATTGTCCGCTGAAAAAGAAGTTCTATTGCAATTAATAGAAACTTTGCGTGATGCGGGCTATAAAGTATTATTAGCAATATTAAAAAAAAAACGATAAAAATGCGACTATTACTTCTTTATAGAAAAAGATCGACAATTTGAAAACAACATATTTTAGGGAATTAAAAAAAGGTGAGTCCTATTTTTGATTATTTAGGCAAGTCTAGTATATCTAGACTTGTAGGGATGAACGATATACCTACATCGATGTATTAAAACACTCGACGTAAAGTATCGATACATCGAATCAATCCAATGTTTTGTTAATACATCAACATCGAGTAAACATCGATGTTATTTATTCGATGCATCAAAGAGGCAAATCTGTTAGTATACCATTGCTTTTACATAGGCGCCACTTTGCGAGTAGTCATCGCAAGGAAAAGACAAATTCAGCATCGTCATCTCATCATCTGAACAGCCTACCGGATTGAGCTGAATCATCAATCATCATCATCATCATCATCAACAGCCTGTTGCAGTCCACTGCTGGACATAGGCCTCTCCAATTGCACGCCACTTAGATCTATTTTCGGCTTCTCGCATCCAGTTTCTGCCAGCCGTCCTGCGCAAATCGTCACTCCACCGTGCCTGAGGACGTCCTACACTACGTTTGCCGAGACGCGGTCTCCACTCTAAAACTCGTTTACCCCAACGGTTGTCGGTTCTACGACTAATATGGCCAGCCCACTGCCACTTCAGCTTACTAATCCGGTGGGCTATATCAATTACCTTGCTTCTCTGACGGATCACCTCATTTCTGATGCGATCCCTCAGAGACACACCGAGCATAGCCCTTTCCATAGCCCGCTGAGCGACTTTGAGCTTATGGACCATACGAGCCGTCAGTGTCCACGTTTCGGCTCCGTATGCCATGACGGGTAGGACGCACTGATTGAAGACTTTCGTCTTTAGGCACTGTGGGATCGACGATGTAAAGACTCGACGTAGCTTCCCAAATGCTGCCCAACCCAACTGAATTCTTCTGTTCACCTCGCCCTCAAAGTTGTTTCTACCTAACTGCAGTGACTGCCCGAGGTACACATATTTTTGAACAACTTCGAGAACGGCACCGTGAATCGCAATCGGTTCCGGTAGAACATGTTCGTTGAACATGACCTTGGTTTTATCCAAGTTCATCCGTAGGCCGATGCGTACAGAAGAGTCAGCCAGGTCATTCAGCATCTGTTGTAGGTCCTGCAGTGTTTCTGCCATAATGACGATATCGTCTGCAAATCGCAAGTGAGAGATGTACTCGCCATTGATGTTAATGCCACGTTCTTTCCAGTTCAGCGTCTTGAACATATCCTCCATTGCATTAGTGAACAATTTCGGGGAAATAACATCCCCTTGTCTCACTCCTCGATGCAACGGTATGGGACTTGTTTGCTGATTCTGTACTTGAACGGACATGGTGGCGGCCTCGTAGAGACATCTCATCACTTGGATGTATCGCCAGTCTACTTGGCAGCGCTGCAGGGACTCCAGAACAGACCAGATTTCAACCGAGTCAAAGGCCTTTTCATAGTCCACAAATGCTAGACACAGGGGCTGATTATACTCTTCGGTCTTCTGTATAATCTGCCGCACTGTGTGAATGTGGTCTATGGTGCCGTATCCGCTCCGAAATCCAGCCTGCTCCGGTGGTTGGAATTCGTCGAGTCTTCGCGCAAGACGGTTCGTGATCACTCTTGAGAACAGCTTATAGACGTGGCTTAGAAGGGATATGGGTCGATAGTTCTTCAACAAGGTCTTGTCTCCTTTTTTGAAGAACAAGACGACCACACTTCTACTCCACGCCTCTGGAGTTCTCCCTTCAAAAAGGACAGCGTTGAACAGCTTCTGGAGCTCCCTCAGTACGGGGTTACCCCCAGCTTTCAGCAGCTCTGTGGTAACGCCATCTTCTCCAGGGGCTTTTCCATTTTTAAGCTGCCCAAGAGCGATCTCGATTTCGCCAGTACTGACTTCTGGCAGGTCTTCGGTGAAATGGCGTGTCAATGTGGCTCTAGGACCCTCATTTTCGGGATCAGGACGAGATGCATGCGATGCGTATAACCGGCTATAGAAGTCCTCCACTTCCGAAAGGACTGCTGGCTTCGAAGAAACGACTTCTCCACTTGCTGTGGTCAACTTTGTCAGGTGGCTTCTTCCAAGAGATTGTACGAACACCTTTGACCCCCGGTTCTGCTCGATTGCTCTTTCAACCGAAAGAGCATTGAAGCGCCGGAGGTCGCGTCGTACGTGCTTGTTGATCTCTCGGTTTAGAAACCGCTTTGCCGACGAAGTGACAGGTGGGTTTTCACGTCGTTCCTTCATTAGGCCTAAAGTCTCTTCTGAAAGCTTAGACTTCTTGCCCTTACGCTGCATATCACAGAATCTTGTTCCTTCTTCCCTGAGGATCCGAGTCACATTTTCGAGGTTCTGGTTTACGTCTGTTGTGGTTTCCACGGCAGCGAATCGGTTTTCCAGGTTTGCCTGGAACGTTTCAGATCCAGCCAAGGTCTGGAGCAGAGTTGGTCGGAGTCTGGACTTCATGAGAAGGACACGTTCGGCCTTGAAGTTAATATTCAGAGTGCCTCGGACAAGTCGGTGATCGCTACCGGTATTGAACCTGTTGATCACGGAGACGTCTCTGAATATATGCCTCTTGTCCGTCATGATGAAGTCGATCTCATTTTTGGTCATAGTGTCGGGGCTTTGCCACGTCCACTTCCTTTGGGGCTGTTTCTTGAAGAAGGAGTTCATCAAGAACAACCCCTCTCGTTCGAGGAAGTTGACGAGCATTTGCCCCCTATGATTTCTGCTTCCAAATCCATGGTGTCCTACTACCGATTCGCAGCAATTCTGTACTCCCACTTTGTCGTTAAAGTCCCCCATGACAACGGTGTACTGTGTCTTTGCGGTGGAGTGGAGGGCTCTCGATATGTCATCGAACATATCCTCCACTTCGTCGTCCGAGTGTGTCGAGGTCGGTGCGTATACTTGCACTACCTTAAGGCTATACCTCTCGGTGAGCTTCACAATAAGGTACGCTACCCTGTTCGACACACTTGACATTTCCACAACGTTGTCAGATAGGGACTTGTTTACCAGAAACCCAACGCCGCCTTGAGATTGCTGGTCTCCCTCTCGGAAGTACATTAGGTGACCCGATTCCAGGGTTATGGTGTCCTCCCCCTTTCTTCGGACTTGAGCTGAATACCAGTATTTAACGTTGAGCGGCTGCCTACCAGACCTCCACAACCCAATAACCGGGGAACACGGTACTTCTTAGCAAGACTGGTGTCAGATTTTCTGGCTTCTGACAATCCGTAACGACTAACGACTGCCAAAGATCTACAAATGACAGCCAGGACCAACGGCTTAACTTGCAAATTCGGCATCGTCATCTATGGAAAACAAATTGAATCCATAGTTGCGGAATTTATCCTTGCCCCTTCTAATGTTTCTATAAAATTTACGTCAGCAGTTTTCAAAATTATAAACGTAATATATTTTTTTTTTAATTAAATGATGATGTATGGAAAACATCGATGTATTTTTTTATATATCTATATAATATCGATGCCACTATGCCATGCATTACATCGATAACGACACCTATGTTTTTATCAACGTCCATCACTATCTGTCTTATTTAGGTTACGATTTAGTGTAGTGTGATCGCTAGCTTCCTATTTCCTAAGTAGAGTGTACCTAAATTGGCTTCTTACAAATTGTATAGTGTAATAAGTCCTTAAGAGTGGTGCTTACTCGGTGTGTTTTGTTGCAGAGGAGGCGCATATGAAGCGGGCGGAGAGTGCGCGGGGCGAGGCGCGCGGGCGGCGGGCGCGCGGCGCGGCGGGCGCGCGGGGCGGGGCGGCGCGGCGCGCGGGGCTGGCGGCGCGGCGCACGCAGCGCGCGCGGCTGGAGAGCCTGGTGCGCGTGGCGCACTGGCTGGCGCACGTGTGAGCCGCGCTTGTCGCCGTAAGTGGTTGTCGCCACTCGCTAAGTTAGCTCGTTGCCGTTCACTGTGCACTCGCCCCGCGCTAGTTATGCTGGTATGTTCATGCCCGCGGCGCGACGGCCGCGACGTGTCTCACGGTATGATTCTATACGATATCACATGTATCGAAGACGATTGGACCTCATTAAACTCGTACATTTACTAAAACGGTAGTTTTATTTCGCATTCGTCTCGTGCCAGCATGGATCGACTGGCGTGCAATGGACATACCATCATAATGTATTCTTTGGTGACTAAATGTGCGCCCTATTGGATTCCCATAAAGCTTATGATCTTACATCTAATGTGCAGTAATGGAACTTATAATTAGTGAAAACAACATGATTATTGTCAATCTAGCAAATATAATGATGTTTTTCGAGTTAAGTTACTGTAGATCAAAATCTGTTACGAGTCGCATCCTATAACTTTGTATTTTTAGTTGCTTTACAAATGAAATATTAAAGTTTTTTTTTTACAATTTGATATTTACCTTACACAACTACACATACTGCGGGGGTATTGATCGAAGTCTACAAAGCAATAGCAAGCATTTAATTTTATGACAGAATGACATTATTTAATTATTTTTATTATATAATTATATTACATAATTATACTATCTTTAGTTCGGCTGTAAGTCTGCGTAAAGTATTAGGAATCCTTATTGTTTATACCCCAGTGCAATCATTCTGTCATAAAATGTCTAGAGAGAACGAGTTTTGCATTTCGAGATTTATTATTCAAAATTCTCCTTTTCTTGTGCCACAGTACCTGTATGACATGGAATAGTGTTTCACAAGAGTGGAGCTTTAAGTTTGTTTTTTTTTTATAATTCTATATTTGATTATAAAAATAATTTTAGGTAATTTTGTAAATACCTAAAGATCAAGGCGCCCGATAGGTTGTTATTGTTTAAACTAAGTGTCCAATATTTTCCCATTATTTGTACTCATTTCGTAAAGGAGGTAAGTAACTAAATATATTGATAACAATTTTATATGAGATCATTGCGAACTGGGAAATTGTTTTATAACATCTTAGGATAGAAATTTATAACAGGGGGTTATATTGAAAGTGTTAAAGCATGTTTTTTTAAGATTACATACTCACTGATAAGCCCTGGTTTCCTTATACAAAGCATTTTTTCTATTTATAGAATAACTGACAAAAGCAATTATATATTCCATTTCCATGTAGAAAGCGTGTACTTACTTTAGAATCTGAACAGTGGACGGTTTCTTTTGTCAGTGCCATCTTTCAATTTTAAAATAAAATTCAGATTTAAAAAATAATTGTAATAATTGTTTTTATTTCCTAAATTAAACGCGTGCGTACTAATTATACAAAGACCTTACCCACCAATGACACCTGAAGCCACACGTTTCGTTGATCTAAGTATTAAGTATGTAAGTTATAGATAAAAAATAAAATATAATACCCTTAAAGAAAAAAAAAATTAAAAAAAAGAATGTATGGCGAGCCTCGTTCGCGTGAAATAAAACAAACAATAACTGTAGCACAAGTTTGATTTCTCTGCTTTTGGCGTTATTTCACCCAATCGAAGCTCGTGTAAATTTAAAATTAAGGCTTTACTGGCATACTGCATAGGCGATCGACATTTAAAACTTGAGAAAATCTTGATCTTTTGTATGCATAGTGTGTTCATGTGTAAATGGGACTCGACATTTGATATTGCGCCGACGACAGACAAATATACATACTTCCATCTGGAATCGCTACACAATGGCAATAATTTAAAATGTAAACACAGTATGGTAAAATAATTATTCTTGCATCGTGTACTATGCCTGTTGATAGGAATTAGATATAATAAATAAAATTAATTATAAAAAAAGGGTTTTTTTTTCACCATTCCAATGTAGAAATAAAAGCAACATTACATGTAAATAATTCATTTATTATTATAGAGGTTGATGTTTAGAGTCCATTTGTGCACTTTATACAATAGACCAATATACATGGTAATTATTAACGTAAAATTATTATACATATTTATTTTATTATACTGTTTGAGTTTTACCTGCATCTTTGGTGCTACAACATTACAGTGTGTCACAATACACTATAGGAAATAAAACAGAAAAATACATAAGGGCAGTCCGGTAAAAAAGAACCATTAATCATCCATAAATAAAATGTCAACAAAACTTATCATTGCTTTGGAAACAGGAATAACAGCTGATCCATTGATTTCTGAAGAATGTAAATGTCACATTGAATGTGCGGAAAGAACTTACTTTTACGTACACATAATATAAATTTGTGATAAACATCACATACATGGAATGAATCATCTTAGATACTAGCCTTGTCACCCTGTTTATACACAACAAATCAACTTCTTAAGCTGATATTATTATTATGTACGCGTTTCAGGGGCGGATCCAGGATTGTTATTTGGGGCGGGCTTGACATCCCTTGATTACTTTTCGTTAATTCCTCGATAACTTCGTTAGGTCATAGAATACCTACCACAGAAATCTGGTTCTTTTGGGTCATGAGCATAGTACCCCTGGATCCGCCTATGATTGCGTTTGATGTTTCAATAGATACGGCTAATCAATAGCTGTCGGGTTCGTGAAACCAATCCCAACAGTTAACTTATCGGATTGATCTACACTAGAAATTGACTTTCGTTACTAACGTACCCGGTGTATATCGCCACGGATAAATATTTCTGTTACCATTCTCCGTCATTTAATACTCGAAAGTTGGGTCCAAAGTAGATCTTATTACCGATATATCCAAAGGAATCCATGTAAGTCGTAAAATCATGAATATTTAAAAATATTTATAGCAGCCTAACCAGTTCCATGAACCTAGTAATGGCTTGTCTAGCAAATTGTTGATCTATTCAAATATTTAATCGTAGCAAAGGCTGATTAGCAGTCGATTGAATAGAAATTATATAGTTAGGAATAATAGGAATGGATTAAGCTAATCGTAAAAAGGTACATTGAAGTCGCAATTTAGTCGTTTCCTAATAATTTAAATGTGATTTAAGTGCATTTTAGGCATAACAATGAAATATTTTTCTAAATAACCTATGTGAAAAGCAACAAAGGCACGGAATTTATACTATTATTATTATTTATTTTATTTCAACATTAAAACTAAATATTCTCTAATACAAATGTATTGAAGGGACACCACATCATCGATCAAACTGATGCAACTAGCGTTCATATTCTGTTTATGTCCGTAAGGATGATCTCACTTATCATTTGGGGTTACATTGTGGGGAATTTAGAATGCTAACTCGTTATTGGAAAAAGGTATAATACTCTGGTAGATTATACCAGAATCAACCAATTACAGATACAGCTTATTAGTGTGGACTATGCAAGAGTATGGATATTACAGTGAGCTATCTGAAATACCTTAAATCAAACAACCATTTAACAGCTATCGCTAAAACTGATGATGATTTAGTGTAGGTATGCCAGTAGCATTGCAAGTTACTTCGAGAAATACCAGAAAGCTCTTGCCATTTTTCTTGACACCACAAAAGCATTCGACAGGGTCACCTGGCATCTCATTACATATTTCAAACTTTAATTACATCGCCCACTTATTGGATTATGTTATTGGGCAGCAGAATTCTTGAGAGATCTGTCAATTTGAGTGGTAATGTGAGGTATGGTTGTTTCTTTGACCTATTGGTTGTTGAGTGCCGGGGTGCCTCAGGGGTCGGTACTCTCACCAACATTGCTGCTGATAAAAATCGCCGAAGCATTATAATACGCTGCAACTTTGAATTAACTCTGGTTCCTATCTATTTACTGAACATAAAAAAAATTGACTGTACTATATTATATCTATGTATATAAAATACACTTTGTGTAGTGAGCATTACAGGTTTCAAATACTGATTTTATGTAAGTACTGAAGAAAAAAAATAGTGTGCGCAACTTTTTCTTTCAATTAAAGTAAACAAGAATAACAACTACCTGACTTTCAAAAGAGTATTCACATAGCCGAATCATTATGCGTAAAGCCACTAGCTTTAAATGGCGCAAAGGCAGAAATCACCGAGAAAAGACGCCATTTTGTTGTCGTTACGAAACTTTCATTCCTGTGTCGAGCTGCAGCAGCTGCTTCATGAGCTCGTAGGTAGAGAAGGAGGTGGCGACCATGGGGATCGCTCGGATGTAGTTGATGCTCATGCCGCGGTACAAACCCTTCACTATGCCGTTTTCACGGTATATGAGAGTTAGCGTCTTCACCATTCCAGTGCTGGAAATTTTAGAAGACGAGATTAGTAGAAGGTATTTTGTGGAAAGGAAATAAAAAATCACGAAATATACAAGATGCATCGTTCTCTGTTATTTAAAATGCATAAAAAGCATCAAGCTTCACGTTCGAAGTGATGTCTGCCCAGAAGAAAATAATAAGCTAGAAAGAAAAAGCTTGCAATATAAATAAGAAGATGCAGCCGAGTAAGTATATGTCTTGACTTAAACTTAGCTCGCTGACACTGTTTTGTCAGTCTTGGTCGTCACAGTGCCGTGCAAAGACCTCTAGACATGTCTGTCAGATATTTCGATACAGAGCTATTATGTTATTATTATCTTTTGTTGTTTTTTTCCAGCTCGCAAGTATATAATGCTTGCAGGTCTGATGCGAGGTCTTCTGGACTCTATCGCAATATGGTTATTAGCTAAATGTTGCAGTACCAATCCGACGAATTCATTGCAGTACCAACTAGACAGTCGCTGTTAGTAAGTACTATCAAGAATGTTAAATAATATACATTCAAGTTGCTAGAATTATAGTTACTACACACATAGGTTATATCTTTCTAAAAGGGAATACCGGGCTAAAATTATTACAAAATAATTAGAAATAAATTAATATACAAAAATATGAACAACCAACCTCCTGCAAGTGTTGCCAACACCACGTGTAAATAACATGCAATCAGAAATGTCGCTGCATTAGTTAGGAATAGAATCATATACATTAAGAATACACAGGGAAGAGTGCACGGTGCTGATACAATTTAAGATTAGGACAATCATACACGGTTCCACTGAATTTGCCCATATTTGAAAGACATAGGTAACCATTTTTCTTTATACAGGGTTATTTGTAGACCCTTAAGGGGTCATTGTTCAAATCATTATGAACAACTTTTACTATGGGACCAAACCTGAAATCGGGAAAAAAAATCAGCTGTTCCCTACATCTTAATTAGTTATACGAACAAGTAATGGTGCTCCCACATTGCCGTTAGAAAATGTTTAATAACGTTAGTAAACATTTGTTAGCAAACATTTAATCACAAATAAATTTTCATGTTAGAAAATGTTTAGTAATGTTAGTAAACATTTTATAACAAAACAAATTATAACAAAATAAAACATGTGTTATCTTTTGTTTGTAAACATTTTATAAGGGTGATGGCGGGATAGGCGGTGCGGTGCGGTGGGGGTTAGAGTACGCAGGTCGCTGCGCGTGGTGTCTCGCTTGTCAGTCCCTTTGTGTCAGCGTACATCGCTGTGCGTGTGTATTAGTGGTTGCGCGTGCGCCAAGCAATAAAATATCTCCGGTAATTGGAATAACGATGATGTTTACAAACTGATTGAAATGTTTCAAGCAAGAGAAGTACTATGGAACACGATGTCAGAGAGCTACCAAGACCGAAATAAAAAACACGATGCTTGGATGGAAATTGCCAGTGAATTTAATATGGATAAAAAAGTAATTGAAAAAAAGATTCGATCACTCGTAGGTCAATTTAACCGAGAATGTAAATCTAATAAATCTGGTGCAGGAGCTAATGAGTCAAGTAAATGGTTTGCATTTAAAAACTCATGTTCCTTAAAGGCAAAAATATTCCAAGTTTAACTGTCGATGGAGGGTTGCAGGTGAGTTTTATTTTAACGTCTTTTAATAATATTTAGATGCCCAGTCCAAAAAGCCTTCATTTGAAAAATATTCTGCGAATTCTTTTCTTATTTCTTTCCCATCATCTGTCAGGGATTCACATGCTTCAAGTGGTGTTAATTGCTGCTGTTCTAATCTCCATTGTCCATCGATACGTGTACCAGTTACTATGTCATCTCCATCATAGTATTGAGATGGAGCGTAAATCATGCTCGATTCAGTTTTTCTTATAAAATTATGCAGTAGCACGCATGTCATAATTAAAGTAGTAGTTTTTTCTGGATCTAATAATATTGTAGTTCGTAAAACTCTAAATCTGGCTGACAAAATCCCAAATGCGTTCTCTACTGTTCTCCTCGCACGACTCAGTCTATAACTGAAGATTCTTTCCTTAGAATTGCTATCCTGTGGTCCTGGAAAAGGTTTTAATAAGTGTTTTTCTAAAGGGAACGCATCATCTGTTACGAACACATAAGGAACAGGTTTGTTTCTGCCTGGTAGTGAGCTGTCACTGGGTATTTTCAAACTATTGTCGTTAATTTTATTTCGAAATTTTGTGTTTGCGAAAACTCCGCCATCACTTATGCGTCCTTGGCAGCCAATATTCACGTACAGAAAGTTGTATTCTGCGTCCACTATCGCTAAAAGTACAACGCTGTAAAATCCTTTATAGTTGTAATATTCACTGCCGCTATCAATTGGCTTTTGTATGGCTACGTGCTTTCCATCGATACTTCCTAAGCAATTTGGGAAATTCCATTTTTCTTCAAATGAATTTGCCACGTGTAGCCACTCTTGAGGTGTTGTTGGTATCTGGAACAAAAATAGAAGATTAAGAAATAGGCGCGAAAAATAAATTTATAACTCGTTATTCTAACAAATTTTATTGGATATTTTTATTAAGTATGAAATATTAATAGAATACACTATAAAAAAATATGATTTCAGTTAAGGGTTGTTAAGTAATAGAAAAAGAAAATCGCGGTTATAGATTTTTTTACAATTTTAGCTAATTTGACGCGCCTATAACTTGAAATTATCGTTTAATTCTATTCTTTCAGGGTAACGAAGAAAACAGAATTGCTTCAGAAAACACTCTCAGTTTGAACGAAACAGGAAATACTGTCACTGATGAAACTACGGGCACGCCTTTCGCCACCCCAAAACCATTTCGGAAAAGAAGACGGCCTTAAGTAGAACAAGATCCAACACAACAAGAAGCTGTAAATATTTTACAAAGAATGTACGAATCTAGAAAAAGCAGGGATGAAAATGACGCATTTGGAGAGTATGTCTCGATGAAACTGAAACAAATAAAAAACAGTCATGCTAAGAATACTGCTCAACATCACATTAACAATATTTTGTACAATGCGACAATGGGACAATATGATTTTCCAACAACCTTTACAGACCCAACCGCTAGTAGTTCCTGGGGATACAACTCTGAACCAAATCTATCCACTTTTTCGGAAAATAATGCTGACTGTAGCTCGAGAGGATACTACACCGCACCGAGTCCCTCGGCTTCATTTGAAACCAGTTCTTCGGATAACTCCAGGACACATACTCGTACCAGCGCAAGAACACAGAGTCCGTCTAATTTATCGGAATCAAGCCAAGATTCGACCCAATCATTAAACGATTTGTTGGAATCAATCAAAAATTAAAAAATACATGTTTGGTTTGTTAATTATTAAAAAAAATATTAGTAAGGTAAGGTAGGTACCTACCTAAAGTATGATTAGATTAGATCATATTAAAAGTAAATAAAAAAATAATTAAAAATGTTGTTTGACTTACCTGTATGTATTCCTTTAAAACCTCATTGAGAGCCTCGCACACTTCTGGTACGATAATAGATATCACTTGGTCTGACAACTTGAACACATTTCCAAGACTTTTATAACTGCTACCAGTTGCCAAAAATCTTAACGTTACCGCAAGTCTTTCCGTCACACTTACAGATTTTCTAAATGTAGTGTCTCGTTTGCCTATTTTTGCCCCAATTAAATTTTGTAGATATTCAAATTCGGAACTGTTCATTCTTATAAAATCTTTTAAGCAACCGTCAATACCCAAATCCTTGAGATAGTCTGTGGCACTATATTTTCCTCTAGCTTTTAGCGTTTGGCGCATCCAATAAGAGCGCTTTTTCTTCTTTTTTAAACAAAAAATAAAAGCTATTCCAATGAGCAAATCTTCTTCCATTTTCGTGTAGACGTCCTCGGCCCTCAGAAGGCGAAACCAAACTGCGAGCCAATACTAGATGTTATAAAATGTTTAAACATTTTCCATCAATGTAGGAGCACTTATAACATGTAACAGTTTCTAACAAAGTGCAACAATTGTTAACATTTGTTAGTAAATGTTTTGGTGTTATAAAATGTTTACAAACATTTTCTAACGGCAATGTGGGAGCACCATATAGAACAGCAGACTTTTTTTCGCGGTTTTAGGTTTGTTCCGTTAGTAAAAGTTGTTCATAACAATAAGTATAATGACCTCTTAAGAGGTTGTTGGTGTTTTACAAATAACCCTGTAGTATATAGATCCAGTGTTAAGTTGAAACGGGATAGTAAACCGTGTCTTATTGCCATTTTAGTTAAATAATTATGCATTCATTAATTACACGGTGCTTATACATTGTAGGACAGTAATAATTAGTTGACATTGTGAAAAGTTAGTGGATTACATATATTGCGTTGTTTGCTGAAATTATTTTAGTACTTCTTGGGTTAGATTTAATGACATTTTAATTAACTTGTGTGTTTTATAGGTCTTGAGATAGGGTAAAAGTAAAATATTTTTGTAGCAATGTTAAATATTGGTTATAAGTATAAATTATAACTATTGAAAAGATTCGTGCCGCCATAGTCGAGTGGCCCTCGCGTTTGAAGGCTTGTATTATAAACAGGCCATATAAACTTTCTTGATTTTTAGATTTAAATAATGAATTTTGTTTTACATTGTCTCAAGACTTATGAACACTCGAAGTACCATTTCCTGTCTACTATAAGTCACCTTTACAGACTGGATTAGACAGTATCCGATTCAGTGTTCTTGGCAAAAATAATGGCCGCTCTATTTTTAATCAAACTACAGAATATTTACGCGCGGTAAAGGATGTTAGTTCGGAATGTTTAGTGGTTCGATACTCCACAGCTGATTTGACATTATTACCATGAGTGCGCTATTTAACTTCAAGGAGTTAATTTGTGTGCCTTCGTAGATCAAGTTCAGACCAGCTCATAATAAAAGTATCTACTTTGCATTGGATTGACAAAAACCTAACAAGATCTCACTATACTGATTTTATTGATTTTATGTTGAGGAGATCACTATTTTATCTTTGAAATTCAACGTCCAATGCAAATCTGGGGGCACGGTAGAATAAAAATAATAATAGAATGCGATCAGCAGGTACCTACAATCATTAAACATACAAAGTTTGAATGTCGTACTTTAGATTTTAATAATGTCTCAAAACCCTCGATTTCTTCACTGACTCACTGATCATCAAAATTATTAGGGTACTTCCTGAAGTCCTAGAAAAAAGTTTTGCTACCGTCACGAAGGTTTCATAAGCATTCGTTCATTGGGTGTGAAATAAAACGGCCAAAGCACGCGATTTTATATATTTTGAGTAAGGTGTAGTGTAGAGCTTGTAGGTTTAGAGCGTGCAGTCCTTAGAGCTTGGCTTTATACGAGATCTGATAACTTTTTCACAGGGTAAGCTACGTAGACGCGTCTTGGCAACATTTTTACATGAAAATGTTTTTGGTAGGATTCAATATATTTGAATAAACTCAACGCAAAAAGAATATCAAGACCGGTTCATAAACAATAAAAACGTGATGACTTGTACACATCTGCGTACCCCTTCACAGAGTATCGGCGTGATGTTATCTTAGAAACTAGTGTAAACAATAAACAGACATGCGATTTCAGCAATCACCGGCGAGTTCCTTTGCCTAGTTCCGAAGTTCTTCATCAGATCTTCACCAAATTTGGATTAAAAAAATGGGACCACATGACAAGCAAAAGCTTTCGAATATAAGAAGAATCATCAAAATCGATAACCCTAGTAAGAAGTTATGGCGTAACACACCTAAAAATATACAGTCGAATTGAGAAGCTCCTTCTTTTTTTTTGAAGTCGATTAAAAATACGGCAACTTTATGGGATGTTGCCGATACATTATGACCTTCGAAAGGTTTAAGAATAACCCAATGCATAATGTGTACTTTCATGTGCAATGAACAATCATCAGCCAGGGCTATTGAAGGCATAGAGGTACGCGGTACAGAGAGTAAAATCCCGCAATCTTCGATAGTAAAGGGAGGAGCCTCCGACCGCACGGTTGTCGTGTCCGGTGCCGCGGTGGGCAACTGCCCGATAGTTGATATTCGTATAGTATAGTATACATAGGTATGTTTTAATCGCACGCAAAACTGATCATCGCGGAATGCAGGATTTCGTTCTTTTTGCTGCCGTATAGTTAGTTCTGTTCGTTTTTCTTGTGGCGGCATTGATGCCGCTGCAAAAGCTAATTTCGGATAGACCTACCCCCCTAGCCAAGTTGATAATCCGCAATCATTAACGCTAGTCGAAAACTAATCAAATGTATGGGATTGAAAATCATCTCAACATTAAGTCACGTGGCTAGAACAAACGAATAAACATTCGTAGCCAAGTTCACATCGTTCAAAATGACAGAATGAATTGTTATCGTTTCTACAATGTTCAACGCTACATCCTTTGTTAAAATCTTTAAACTTAATGGTTAAAGCATTTAAACATAGTTTAAATTTTAATCTGTTTGACGTTTGTAGGAATGCTCACCATACACTAAAGAATAGGTCGTTTTTCTAATGGCGCGTCAACTTATCCTTTTCTACAGTTGACACCGAGCCGTTACCGATTGGAAAACATAATTCGACACGAAACGGTTTTAACTTGGCTAGGGGCTAGTATTTTTGTGACAGTTAAATAACTACAGCCGATGAATTAACATAGGATTTGAGTGAACCCTAACTACATAATTTTTGTAAATGCGAAAATGAGTTTGTTTGTTACACTTTTACGCGTAAATCCCTGAACCGGATTTTATGATTTTTTTACCAACAGAGATACTACTAGATGAGACCCCCAGAGACGGTAACAGGCTTTCTTAGCAAGTTATAAGAAACGGGTAGTTTCCCGTATTTTAGTCATGATAAGTTTCAGAGCGGCCATCATTTTTAACTCCAGAAGATCGGATAAAGAACAAGTTAACAAGCACAATAAACATGCAGACATACCCAAACTTCGCGGTATGCGCGTCCATGCAGGCCAGCTGCATGCGCCGCCGCGTCACGTCCAGCGGGTACGAGATGGACTGCGCCACTGCGCCCGCCAGCCCGCCGCACACCAGCTTGCCCGGCACGGTTAGCACTAGACCTCCTGGAAACATTACGAGAGACGAGTTGACTATGGTTAAATAATAAGCCGTTAGGTACTGCTAACGATAAACCGAAAAATCTCGTTTATTTAATTTGAGTTTTATTATTTGTTGCCAAGTGAAATACGCACTAAACATAATATGTTCAGTGATATTTTAAGCTGTCTACCTATTACGGTTAATCAGATATAGCCCGCTTACAGGCACAGATGGGCGGACATTATTACTAAGCCTCCGGTGTCCGTTCAGTGGCGGATCCAGAGGGAGGGGCTCATCAGACGCAGGTTATCTTAGGGTACCTATTTAAGAAGATAATTTTAACAATATAACTATGTATTTACATACCTAAGTAATTCAATATGTCACGGGAAAATTGCAGACTCCGTAAGATTGTGTGTGTTGTGACTTGTGATGAAATCTTTTTGTGTAGGTAGAATAAATCCCATGCAAATTCAATAGCTTCCTTGTCTTATTAAGAAAAAATAGTTTACAATTCACGCGATATTTTACAATTTGCGATTTCCCGGTGACTTTTATATATGCTAAATCTAACTAAATACATGCAATTACTTTAATGACTTTAAAGGACAGGATACCAATACAATTATTATAATAAATCGTAACCAGAACTGTCATTATTTTTACCTCAAGGTTACTATTTATTAAAATTACCCTGTCATTAGGTACCTACCGATAAACATAATTAAGTGCTATTAATCTTACTAAAATTTACAAAAGTAACGAAAACTAAAAGAACGGAAACATATTGACTGCGTCAGCAGGCACCACGATACGACAACACAATAATGTAGAAGATTGCATGTCACATACAATACATATCCTAAGCTCGGATGAGCTTTTTATGATATACTAGCATCGTCCCACGGTTTCACACGCGTAGGTCCCGTTCCCGTGAGAATATGGGGATATAATATAGCCTATGTTCACCGGAGATAGTGTAACTTCCCAACAGTGAAAGAATTTTTCAAATCGGTCAAGTAAACACATCAAAAGTATCTAGGGATCAACATATATTTTTGCAATAACTTTTCTCCTGATTGATATTAATTAAAATTTTCTTTAAGGATTCATCAAATAAAGTGTTTTCGTTTGTCACAGTAACGATAAACCAAGTCACCTTTGCATTAATAAAGAAATTTGCCATTTTCCTAATAAAGGGATTTTTGACATTTGAACCACTAACATTAAAGTTCGAAAAAAAGACTGAAATAACAGTTTTCTTTAAAATTTTATTGGGTAACTTAAACAATTAATAATCCGTGTTTCTACCGCGAACACTAACAACACAAGAACATCGGTTTGGCATACTCAAAATGAGTTCATCCAAATCACGCTGTGGAATGGCCGCCCATGTTCGTTGCAACAACAAAAAAAGGTCTTCTTGCGACTGGATACCCTCCATATTCGGCAGAGCTCTTCGCTTACCTTGGCTGAGCGCCATGGAGGACGGTATCGCTGCACCACACGGAGACAAGACCGATACATTCAAATCTTAACTCGAAGAGCTCCAACAATAACCGCCATGATGTTAGCCGTGAGGCTTCATCACTCTTCAGGGAACTTAATTAGCGACCAAACAGTCAGAAACCGCTTGCATGAAGTGAACCTTCATTCCCGAAGACCGCTACGGGTACCACCTATAGCAATGCACAATCGTAGGATTCGATATCAATGGGCTCTTGAACACAGAAATTGGGCAGAAGAACAATGGCGTTTCGTGTGCTTTTCTGATGAGTCTCGTTTTGGTATGAGACCGGATACAAGACGTATACGACACTGGAGAACCCCTGGACGCCAACAGCGATTAAAATCCTGCCAGGAAGTCCATCCTTATAGTGGTGGAACCATCATAGTATGGGCGGGTATTTGGATCGGCGGAAGAACTGAGTTGATTTGGATCAGAGGCAACCTCAACGCTCAAATTTATGCTGAGACGATTGTATCAGACGTCATCGTTCCTCTACAAGTGCAAATCGGTCCCTTATTTCAGTTAATGCATGATAATGCACGACCGCACACCGCAAGAGTTGTAAGACAGACTCTCGCCGCAGCTAACATCAATGTCCTGCCCTGGCCTGCTCAGTCGCCAGACTTGAACCCGATTGAGCATGCATGGGATATGCTACAGAGAAGAGCTCTGCCGAATATGGAGGGTATCCAGTCGCAAGAAGACCTTTTTTTGTTGTTGCAACGAACATGGGCGGCCATTCCACAGCGTGATTTGGATGAACTCATTTTGAGTATGCCAAACCGATGTTCTTGTGTTGTTAGTGTTCGCGGTAGAAACACGGATTATTAATTGTTTAAGTTACCCAATAAAATTTTAAAGAAAACTGTTATTTCAGTCTTTTTTTCGAACTTTAATGTTAGTGGTTCAAATGTCAAAAATCCCTTTATTAGGAAAATGGCAAATTTCTTTATTAATGCAAAGGTGACTTGGTTTATCGTTACTGTGACAAACGAAAACACTTTATTTGATGAATCCTTAAAGAAAATTTTAATTAATATCAATCAGGAGAAAAGTTATTGCAAAAATATATGTTGATCCCTAGATACTTTTGATGTGTTTAGTTTCAGAGCCTATTCAATCTATATACTTATAATAAATCTGTAGAGAGGTCAATTCTGTAAAAGGAATATATTTTCAAAATAACTATCAGGGGGTGATTAGTGATCGATACTGGTGCCAAAAATGCAATCAGTAAAATTTTTGTCTGTCTGTCTGTCTTTCTGTCTGTCTGTCTGTCTGTCTGTCTGTCTGTCTGTCTGTCTGTCTGTCTGTATGTTCTTTATAGAAACAAAAACTACTCGACCGATTTTAACGAAACTTGGTGCAATTATTCTTCATACTCCTGGGCAGGTTATAGTATACTTTTCATCACGCTACAATCAATAGGAACAGAGCAGTGAAGGAAAATGTTGGGAAAACGGAAGAAGTTACTCCATTTTTTAAGCTTCCGTCGCGTGTGTAGCCTTAATGGTTAAAGTTACATAGAAATCATGTATTACGGAAATGTTCTACATAAAATTATCTAAAAAATATCCCGAAACAGCATGTCTATCTTTTGTCAATTTTAAACCGATCGGGCTGAGAGTTTCAAAATCGGGGGTAAAGTAACTATTCCACGCGGACGAAGTCGCTGGCAGAAGCTAGTATATAATAATGCAAACAAACAAAAAAACAATAAAAAATTTCCTCTTTATAATATTAGTGTAGATACTGATGAAACACAGACAGGATATCTGTGTTTCAGCAGTGGGAACGTACGGAACCTTAGACTAAATACCTATACTTGTTTGTATGCTTTGTCGATTTTATTTCAACGTTTGTAAACGTTTTGTGCAACGGAATTTGCAACGAAACAGAACGAATTCGAATTTTTAATTTATGTTACAAATTGAATAGATGAACAATGCAGTAGTATAAATATGTGAATTAGTTCAGATTTGTATGCAGTTCAGGTTTTATGTCCTAACTTGGTAAATTGTCTTTTTTATAAGATGGTGTCTTTATAATTCTACAGAAGTTACACAGTATTTTTCCTGTTGTTCACAGGCGTATTCAATTATTGTTGTGTAGGTATGTGTTTATTTAACAAAGTACAAAATAATTTATATTTCAGATGCATAAAATTATTTAGATATGTTACATATGCATTGAAATACAAGTTTTTTTTTTTATATAAGGTCCGTACATATATCTAGTAGTTTCCGGAAAGACTTCTGATGCACTCTGGGTCTTTTTATTTTTTCTAAAACGTTGCACTACACTAGGAATTTCTGCTGCATCGTGGGTGCGTTTACAAACATATAAACTCACATACGCAAACTGTCATACAAACATTTGGACCCGCGTAAACCGTACACACGAATGAATATGCTTTGAATAGGTTAACTCTAGTTTAATAGACAAACAAAATCATCATAAAAAACCAGACATATGAGCCTCTTAGCCCTGGATCCGCCAGTATAGGCTATTCAATGGTAGTGGATTCCTCCACCTTTATAATACCGTCTGGGATCTGGGAATGGCATAAAATTACGCAGTAGCGGTGCTATCTGACATTTCAATGTCCAGGTTTTTTTTGGCGAAATATCTTTAGCCGAACACACCCCAATAACGCTGCTTGAGTTACGTCTAACGGGGTTTACAAGTAACAAGCTAACAGCAACGTTTTATGATTCGAGTACGTACCGGTATTCCTTTCACACTTCTTGCAGAGCTGGCTGGGCAGGTACTTCATGCAGCAGAACTTGAGCGACTCGAAGCAGTAGAAGCTAAAGCCGGCGTACGGCACCATCCCGCACATGGTGGGCACGAAGCCGCGGTATAGCGCGCGGATACCGCCCTCCTGAAAATAGAACAAGGCTTAGTGAGAAAAAAAAAAACAGCTAGATAGGTCATTTTCATAATAGGGTAGTTAACTAAAAAAATCTAATTAGTCCGTCGGATACATTTCCGAAAAATATTGGACACGTATTTTTTATTTTTTCACGTAAACAAAAAATGAAGACGATACAGTGCGTTGAAAACTCGTGTGACGTCACTACTCGCTACAATTTTTACCGAGCCGTGACTTCACAAGCCCCCACTCCTGATCTTTGATGCTTTGTATCTTCGTCAGTTTTTATAGATTTGATATAGGAAAAAATACGTGTCCAATATTTTTCTATAATCTAATACACGGACTAAACATAATCATATATTTTTTACTCAGGAAACATCCCTGTTATTTTAGAGTTAAGACGTAGGGGACGGTGGGGGAATTGCGGACGCGGGGTAAATACGGACTAACATATATCTACTATATCTTTGCCTTTGATTTTTAATTAAAGTTCTTTATACTTTCTGTTTTCAATAAAGGACATAAGTGACCTGCCAATCACTTTACATCTTCGGGCACCATTTTCGTGCTGTTTGTGTCCACAATTGGTCTGACATGCAAACAAATGGCTTCTATACCCTATCTGTTTAGGAAGTTAACTAAAGGTAAACAATCTTGGTATGTCTTTTTATGTAAAAATATATTTTAAAATATGGATATTACTACTTATACAAATCAATCTATACTAATATTATAAAGCTGAAGAGTTTGTTTGTTTGAACGCGCTAATCTCAGGAACTGCTGGTCCGATTTGAAAAAATCTTTCAGTGTTAGATAGCCCATTTATCGAGGAAGGCTATAGGCTATATATCATTACGCTAAGACCAATAGGAGCGGAGCAGCGATAAAGAATGTTTTAAAATCGGGGATTCCACGGGGACGAAGTCGCTGGCAGCAGCTAGTTATCTATAATTTTAGAAAATCTGAAAGTATTTCATGTTGTAAAACGTATTTCACATTTTTCAAAAACATTTTTCGTTATAGATAGGGTATAGTGTTAACGTACCGTGCGGAACATAGTGGTGGCCGCATGCACGATGCCCTTGTACCGGTGCTGCCCCGTGATCTGGAAGGCGAGGCGCGCGCGGATTGTGTCCAGCGGGTATGTCAGCGTGACGGCTGTCAGCCCCGCGCCGGCGCCCGCGATGAACTTGTCGCCGTGTTGGACTATCGGCAGGTGGATGCCGCTTAGGTACTGGAAACGTGGAAGAAGGTTGGTTAGACTTTTATGTAGGTAATGAGAATAATCCTTCCGATCGAATTGCGGGCCAATCGAGCGAATAATCTCTGTTGTTGTCTGACGAGCTCGCAATTCGGTCGATCGCGCATTCGCGCTATGATCGGTTTTTACTTACACGACGCCATTACTTGTGGGGACGTGTTGACTCGCCGACCGTTGAGTTGCCAACTCAACGGTCGGCGAGTCAACACGTCCACTGAGGATGCACGCGAAACACGTGTCGGTATTGGTGTTGGGTTTTGCTTTGCCTTCCTGCATGTGCATAAAATCCTTGCATTTGCCTTGTAATCTTGCATGTGCATAATATAGCGGGCGGGAGGGAGGTGCATACCTGCAACCCACTAATATTCGCGGAAATTAAAACTAGATATATTATTTTCATTTTCAAATTTATATATTGGTATAGACTAGCAGCGCCCTGCGGTTTCACCCGCGTAGTTCCCGTTCCCGTGAGCATTCGAGGATAAAATATAGCCTAGCTTTCCACTGGTGAGACAATGGTTAAAATCGCAGTAGTGTCGGAGCTTACCTATTCGGTACAAAAAATCTATCCTCTGTATAATGATGACGTTTACCAAATTGGAAAGTCTCAGTAATTAGATCGTACATACATGATTATGAATTGATTTGTCTTGAATGTTAGAAGATAGATACGAGTAGGTAGGGAGGAACCAATGTATGTATCTACAGTAGGGCCTCGTGGTCGCTGTAATCCGGCCGGGCAATGGGGTTCGCGGGGAAGGCGGGTGTAGGTGCGGGCGGAAATGAATGGCGAAAATTATAAACAGAGGAGAATTACAGACTTTCTCAAGAAGAATTAAGTAATGTTTTATTTTAATTTACTGTTTTTCTTACATGGTTTTAATTTTGAACATGTACATTTTTGTTTTTAGGCTGTAATTTTAAAAATGACTAATGAAACTAAGTTTTATTACCATTAAATATGGCATAATCCGGACGCCTCGAAAATCCGAATAGGGTCCTGATTTTGCGTCTCCGGATAAACGAGGCCCTACTGTACTTAAGTATTTTATTTCCCTATTTGCTTCAGCTAAACCACAGATAATACCCAACCAGCAAAACAGTCTCAGAACTCGCACTTTTTAAGAGTAGTAGGCTTAAAGCGCTCTTATATTTGTTTTAGAACATACCATGGATCCTATATTACTTTTAGACAAGCCGGTATGGCCTCAAGAATGGTCAGTCTCATAACCAAGTCTCATATATGTATATAAGAGCATTTACTAAGACTAGTTGCACTTGAGAAAAACTTGCTCTTATATGGGTATTTTCTAAGCTCGTTTGATTTTATATTAGACTTGCTAAATGCTATTGTAAGATGTCAGACTAATATCAGCATAGCTTAAGAGTACTGTGAGTACGTGCATTTCTGATCTTATTTGAAACTAATATAAGATCAATACCACTGGTTAAGTATGATATTAGAGTGATTTGGGTTCAACATATTTACAATATAAAAGACAAGACCCATATAAGAGCGTTTGATCTTAGATCGATTTTGGGAATAACTAATTTAAATAGTTTTAAGAGTAATTTTGCTGGCCATATTTTATTTTAAGTTTTTAAATTTAATTGTTATAATGGATTACAAAAACTGGAAAAGGTTGAAGAAAACTGGTGGCTACAGGAGGAAAATTGTAAAGAAGTACAATGAAATGTTAAAAACACAAACAAATATACCGCTGCCAGGACAAAGTAGTGTTGAGAAAAATATCAGTGAGGGTTCTGCAGGTTTTACTTTCTTAGAAGAGGTCGATAATAACGACGAGAATTTTATGATAAACGATTTCAGTGAAGATGAATCTCCGAGCGAGGACGAAACCAAGTATGAAAAAACTTTCGTGTCTAAAAATGATGTCAAGAAATGGGCGTTGAAATTTAACATATCACATGCAGCACTAAATGAATTATTATTTATTTTAAACAAGAATCTAAATTTGAAAATGAATGAATATATCTAGTTTTAATTTCCGCGAATATTAGTGGGTTGCAGGTATGCACCTCCCTCCCGCCCGCTATATTATGCACATGCAAGATTACTGGGCAAATGCAAGGATTTTAAGCACATGCAGGAAGGCAATGCAAAACCCAACACCATTACCGACACGTGTTTCGCCTCTCCACGAGGCATCCTCAGGGGACGTGTTGACTCGCTGACCGTTGAGTTGCGACTGAGCATTTAGTACAAGGCACCCCCCTTTTATACACTGCCACCGTTGGTTATTTGTGTACAACTACCCACAAACATTCGCAGTAAAGGGGAAGAAACCAAATTCGTCTGGTCATTCAACAGTGCAAAATTATTATTATTACTATGTTTAAAAATCTCTAATTGTTCTAAAACACACAGCCGGAAACCCTTATCACAAATATGTAGTATATTAAAACTATTGTTGTCGCGCAAAGAATGGCCGGTATCAATTAGATGTTTCGCGAAATTCGATTTGTCCGAATGGCCATTTCTATACGCGGCAACATGTTCCCCATACCTTATGTCAAAGTTCCGGCCCGTCTGACCCACATACACCCCGTTGCATTCATCACAGACCAGCCTATACACCCCAGACTTTTTACTATTTTCTAAAATATCTTTTCCGTTACAAATACGGCGTAAAATGGATTTCCGCAAAGTAACGCCTGACTCAATCAATTTTATTAAGAATCTAAATGATGTTCTACCCAAAGACGCGCGAACACTACTTGAAACAAACAAAGAGATAGTACACATTTAGTAATTCGGCTCCAGGAATGTATTGGCACAGTGGCTTGATTACAAGACTCATTGATATTTTAGGACGTTTATCGTGCAATCCAGATATTATTCATTTGAATATCAATATAGACGGACTGCCAGTATCTAATAGTTCAAGACAACAACTATGGCCCATATTGTGTAATATATTTGAATTGCCTAACGTATCGCCCTCGCTACCCGCGCCGACTTCGTGTCTTGTTTTTCTCTCTGTCGATTTAAGGTTTTAAGTAAAATTGCGAGGAACCCTAATTTATTCCAATATGGAGTTATCTTTAGTATACCGAATGCTAATATTAGAGTAAACAATCTTACATTAGTTTAATAGTGCGCTTGTAAAATGCAGCTATACTAATGGCGACACTATCAATACAAATTAACAAATAAAATAATTAAACGAGAACAGGAAATACCTTATTTAACAAGGCGCATGAATTTTGAAGCGTAAAACGAGGTCTATTTAACAGTAAATAATAAATTCCAATACGATTACTTACCGTATAACTACTTTTATAGGTACTAAAGTGCCGTACCACACAGTATAAACATTAACTTCACACAATATTAACTTTAATTTGTTTCATTTAATTTCAAGCCAACACTCACACAAACTTTTAAGTTGGATCTGACGAAAAATTCTCAAAATATTCTAACCTTAAACCAATATAAGCCTATGCAGGCTTACATGATACTTACGTACAAGCAATATTAGCCTAAGTCGGCTTAAATTAACTTTGGCTAGATTTCAGTAAGTGCAAACAGCATTCAATTAGACTGATATTAGAACGATATTAAACTAAATAAGCTTAAAATTGGTGCCCAAATCCGGGCTTATATCATTATATAGGAGTGATTTAAGAGCAACAAAACAGTAGTCTAGAGATTGTTTTAAGCCTAGTTTTTGCTAGTTGGGTATAATACTACAGGCTAAACTAAATCTGGTAGGTTAAGCGTAATAAGGGAAAGGGAGAGATTTAAAGATTTTCAGTAAGTATAGATGTTTAGTACATTTTTTTTTTATATCGCAGCATAATATGCTGAGATAGGAACCTTTTTGGCCTCGCACATTTATCTGATATAGGTAGATAGCTTTTGTTAATTTATTTTACTCGTAGCGTTATTTTATTTATTTTTTTGTTTACTGCTTTATTTGTCTTGTGCGAATATGAAAACCAGAAAATTATTTACCAACAACAAAATAACGCTCACCAAAATCGTGATCACGCGTTTACCACGTTCACGTCAAATTATTTACTTGATAGGTATATAATTATTATTTATTTCGTCAACAAGATAGCGTGAATAAGTCAACACGCGTCCGAATAATGTGTGAATCAATAGTTTCAATATACCGTTGCAAACACCAACGTCATCTGTTTGGGGGCTTGGCGTTGATATAAATAGCTTTTCCTTCTATTTGAGTGTGTTTCATGATAACGAGTTAATCTGAATTCATATTAAGTATGTTAAACGTCTATCTATCATTACTTCATCTTAATAACGAACTAATGAATATTTATTTTTGTCAGTAAGAGTCTGACACTAACTCCCGCTTCATCCAGAGCGGGAGAAGTCATTTGACGATTTCCCATGAAGAAAAAAAAAAGGAATAGGTATTTATCTATGTATATATGCTGTTTTGATATCCTAACCAGCAAACAGCATAGTTCGATAACCTTTGAAACCTTGTATGACGATTTGAAATAAACTATTCTTATATTATAACATTATAATGTACGAGTATGATATGCTAGCCATTGCGCTCAGCTTCGCTCGCGTTAATATAAACTTTCTTTAACCCTCTCCAAGGCCCCTTCTATCTATCTCTGTACTAAAATCGATTCATCAATTTAAGCTTGAACGCTTTAAAAACTAAGAAACTCACTTTAGTTATGATTTTGATAAGAAGTTAGGTACAGCGATGGACACTGGGTTTCATACACATTTTTGAAATCATCGGCAGTACTTACAAACTAATGTTTTGCGACCAAAATGACTTTATAAAAAAGGCAGACGTGCAAAAATCTATAGTAACAATGAGGGTTTTCAGGAAAATTTACGCAACCAGTCGGCGCCACATAGAGGAGAGGTCTCCTCTTCCTTGAAAAAGCGAATTTGAGTTAAACATGACGTTGATGTCAATTTAACAAATGTCAGAAAACCGTTTCGACAGGTGTCTGGACCTGGCGCCACAGTGCTGCCACTTGGTGCTCGTCATTTCAGAAAACCCTCATTGGAAACAATCATTTGTATGGCTTTGTCATGTCTGTTGACGTGTATTTGCTCCTAAGCTTCTTTAAACGCACGTCATGAGTCTGTTGGTTATATTGTCTTTGCTGTTTGTATATTAACATCAGCATACCGTGAAAGTCGTAAAACACTAGGTATATTGACGTTCGCACCCAACGACCATACAGTATATACATAGACCTTATATGGTCGCTGTTCGTACCCCATTGATTCTTCGCGGTAACTTTGAAATAGATATGTTATGAAGGCGATGAGCGAAGGTCTGGCACATAAGGGACATCTCATGTCTATGCTTCTGATGGGTTAGACACTATTCTAAAACCACATTACTATGGTGACAGACCAGAAAAGGGTCAATAACAGCGTAAGGGAAGGTTCATATCTGACGGAACGTGCGTCGCGTATTATCGGTCGCGTAACGCCAGAGCAGACAAATGTATAGAAAAACATTTGCCCGTTCACACTCGACGCACTAACGTATCATCGGTTGAGTGTTCATGTTCTGTCAGATATGAACCTTCCCTAATAGTTGACAGGACAAAGTGGAAGAAAATTTGTTGCGTCGACCCCAAATAACATGGAACAAGGAAGAAGGTGATACAGCGCGGAAGGGAGCTCTCGAACTGGCTCTTTCGAACAAATTCCGCAAAAATTATGGGCTTCCTTCCTACTACTTATCAACCGTTCATTTTTCCTGTGTTTGTTTTTTTTTTTTTTTTGTTTATATGTACCTCTGTGTGTGTATGGGGGGAATAAACTATTTTTCTTTCATTTTTTCCTAATCGTGGTAAGAACTACATACAGAGCCCTTTGATAAATGCGACCTTTTAACTTCACTACCATTCATCAAGAGGGTTTTATATGATAAATTGAATATAAATATCTAACTTCCGTGATTGGCACTCATTAGTGGGTCGTGGATGTCATAATGTCATCACTGGCCGCGCCTCGCACACTCTCTCTTTCATAAGGTCATCGGAGTTTCGTTCTTGTTCTGAGTCTATAGCTGATTGTACAACTTATGTTTATTCACAAATTTTAATGAACGAGAGATAGTTATAGGCAAGTATGTTTATGGAACAAGGGGTGGTCGATGTGGTTACGTTTATGAATGCATATATCCAATAGTGGACATCTTTCGGCAGAAATCAGAATGATCATAATTCAAGAAACAGCTCATGGACAGCTCCCTTCGAAGTCAAATATGAGATGAACGGTGCAGGACAGGGGGCGAGAACATGACCCATTTGATGGAGTGCCTCAAGTGCCCTTACACCTGCACCTTAGACAACTTAATGCTTGCCACTGCTGCCGCTATAAGGAACGTGCAGAAACTATAGGTGGCAGCACAGACGCGTCAATGTCCAGTACATTTTACTTATAAGTTTCAAATTTGCAACGCTAGATGGCACAGTTTACTTCGTGCACGTTCCCCTAAACGGAGTGTGCAGGAAGTATAGGTGGCAGCACAGGTCAAATATTTACAACGTAAAAGTTTCAGATTTGCAACACTAGATGACATAGTCTACGCCGTGCACGTTCCCTATAAACGTGGCCTCTAAGTGGTCACAAACTGTTTAAGGAACACGATTGACTCGAAAATAAGAATAAGAACCTCCCAAACACGTTTCCTTTCCTAATGTTTTTGAGAAAGAGGAAAATATGCAAAAACTATCTAGACTCTTAACATCCTCTATCCGTTGACTGTTTAGCACAGAGCCCTCGCACAGATTTATCTATCCTGTTTGTCCGTTATCAATTCAATTCAGCAAGCGAGTTACTGACCCCTTAACGTTTTTTTCCACTTGGATCATGATTTCGTACAAAAATAGACGTGGGACCTTTTAAAAATGACCCTGAATAAACTTAATGGACCTCTGTACGCTCTAAAGTCGATGAGTTATTGCACACAGAAACCTTATTATGGCTGCTGTATAACCTTCATAAGATATATCAAGTTTTTGAAAGGGTGCAATAGTAGTAAGTATGCGTTATGCGATAATCTATCTATACGTGTACCGACATAATTTAAAAGCGACAAAGCTACCACTCACTGATTAATCACGAAAATTCAGAAACGATTAACACCTACAAACTTAAAATTTGGCAGGTAGGTTCCTTATAGGTTGTAGACATCCGCTAAGAACGGATTTTACGAAACTCTACCCCTAAGGGGGTAAAACAGGGGTGGAAATTGTTTGTGCTAAATCTGTGCATACGAAGTCGCGGGCGAAGTACTAGTGACGCATAAAACCACAACCCCGTTGTGTATAAATTCTCTGTAGTCACAATAATTTTACTAGAAATAAGAAAGAGGTCGACCAAGCCGCATGATGTATGATTTCTCTGGGAAAATGACGTAACGGACGGTACAGGGAAAATCGAGGTAGACATTTATTCTGTTTAATAAAAAGATATAGGTGTGCAACAGTGTAGGTAACGCTCTACTGCTATTCACAAAGTTACCTAAATACGAAAGGTAAAGAAATACAAAACCAGATGATCAGGTATCAAAAAGGTTGCCAGGAATAAAAAAAGAATAACACAGAATGGCCCATAACAAACCAAGCTGAAAGTGCCTTTACTGTCGCTGTTATCTTCGGTGGAATGTAGATTATCGGCCGAACCCAATAACCGATCTATCACATACTGGAGATAGAAAAACAAATGAAACAACAGAAAAATTATATAGGTTTTCTGTTGTTTCATTTGTTTTTCTATCTCCAGTATGTGATAGATCGGTTATTGGGTTCGGCCGTATGTCGCAATCGGAACAGATGTCAAATAGATTTGTGATTACACAATGATTTAATCAATGCATTACGAATATTACAGTAAGAGTACTTCTAGTCAAAATGTTGTGGTTGATAGTTTTCATAGTGGGCGAGGTCTAGGATCCAGCTCATAGATAATTTCTATGATCCAGCCAGACTTTTACAACCGGTAAGAACAGTGAGCCGAACGTTGAAAATCCAACAGCAAGCTTTTTCAAAGGCATTTATATATTAAGTCACTTGTCACATTTTTAGTTATATTGAAACGGGCCATCAGGGAAAAAAAAAATAGTGTAATAGATTTTTCAATAGATTTGGTCACCTTGGTCAGGTGGAGTTAAAGACAAACGAAGGACCAGTTTTATCCAAGTTTGTATAGGAGAGAGCTGCAGGTAGGTTAAAAAAAACGGTGTCACGTTATGTATGTGTGGCCACACCTTCACTAATTTTTGTTTTACCACAAATTACGAAAAGACTGAGAATGAATCAGCCGTCGGTCGTAACTGCAATAGTCCGTATGGAATTCTGATTGTTGGCATTGGCTACTTATTGCTTGAAGCTTGAAGCGATGATAAATCGAAATCAATTCGAGTTCTTACAGACTCAATCTGCAAGGCTTTTCCCAAATATGTTTAGGTCGACTCCCAGTCTAACCGGATGCTGCTGTGTACCAGTATTTAATGTGTGCCTATCAAGTCTCCACAACCCATTTACTGGATGACACGGTATCCCTTGATTTAAAAGAGTGACCGTGGAGTTTCTCTCACGTTCTACTCCATAGTGATCTACGCTTTCGAACGTGCGAATAGCTCCATTTTTTTGACTGACCGACTTTGACAATTCAAAAGTGCCTGTAAATGGTTTATTTGAAATAAATGCTTTAAATCTCGGCAAGACTTTTTGTACAATTGATAGGCACGCATTTGACTAATATCTCACCTGATGGTAAGCGATGATGTGGTCAAAGATTAAGCAAGCTTCCCTAGAGTTAACCTACTCACTCTTGACTTAAAGACTTCCATGTTGAAGTGATCAGGAAACACAGACTTTGGCAGGGAATTCCACTCCTTAGCTGATGTAAGATTTACTGAGTTCTGACTAACCGTATCCATCGGGGACGTATGGCTTTACGTGCTGTCCCAATTGTTCCAAGGCACGGTATACATATAATGGATTCGTACGGTATGAACGTATGTAATTGATAAACCCATCCACAGACCGACCTCGGAAAGTCTGAAGGATCGATTCATTATTGCATGAAGCTTCAACTCAACCAACTAGAAAGCTGATGTACAAAACAGTTATAATATCCGATAGCAAAAATGGTCATGAACTCTATAATTAACCAATCCATTCACAGACAGCTAAACTTATTATACAAGGTCAAGTACTCAAGCACTTGTCGGTAGATCTGTCAGTGAAGCAACCGGCGCGGGCGCACTGGCGCAGTGTGCCAGTTAACGGTCGGCGGCCCCACCGGGACTATACACCGGTTCTTTTGAAAGTGAAGCTGGTACTATATGTAGAGTGAAGAATGCTGCGTATTTGGTACCGAAATTTTAAGTTTTATTGGTTCTTTGATTGGTTGTGTCCTCTTGGTGTAAATCTGAGTACAAGTTAAAAAAGACAAAGTGAGCAAGGGTCTTAAGAAATTATGCGTTTCCACCTGTACGCTTTACCATTATTTATGGAAGTCTGAAGTCCCCGCTTTCTAGGAATAGAAATGGACTGAGATGAATGCAGTCGAGTTTGCCGAAGATAAATTCAAAACAGAACATCATACGAATATTTACATACTAGCTGCTGTCCGCGACTTCGTCCCCGTGGAATCCCCGATTTTAAAACATTCTTTATCGCTGCTCCGCTCCTATTGGCTTAAGCGTGATGATATATAGCCTAAAGCCTTCCTCGATAAATGGTCTATTCAACCCAAAAAGAATTTTTCAATTCGAACCAGTAGTTCCTGAGATTAGCGCGTTCAAACAAACAAACAAACAAACAAACAACCAAACAAACAAACTCTTCAGCTTTATAATATTAGTATAGATCTGAAATTTAATTCTGGACAAAACAGGCAAGATATACATAGATCTAGTTAACTTAAATACCATACAATTTAAGTACATTTTCATTGGATTCAATAATAATAAAGTATAGTTATTCTTTCATTTTAAAATGAATGGATAGATATGTAAATAAATTAGTCGCCTTGCAATCTTTTGATCTTCATAGAAGTTATAGAGGACATCGACACTGAGACAGGTGTAGAATCCGTGAGATTTGATCAAAGAAAGATAAATTATACCATATCCGGCCAGACATCGGAGATAATAGCACCACGAGATGATTAGTACAACATGTTTCATTAATAGTATCGAAAAACAAAGGGCCAAACAAGTTTCTTGTATAAATCCCGGAAGATTGCAAACTCCGTAAGATTTTACTTAATAAATATTTTTTCGATTATAATCTATACCGATATTATAAAGCTGAAGAGTTTGTTTGTTTGAACGCGCTAATCTCAGGAACTACTGGTTCGAATTGAAAAATTCTTGTATAACATCACGCTGCGAGTAATAGGAGCGAAGAAAAAATGGAAAATGTGGACAAAACGGGGAATATTATTCATCTTTGAGGGCTTCCGTTGCCTGCGCTGCGAAAACGGTTCAAGATACCAAAAAAATATGTAGGAAAGAATTATTCCTCTTAAAATGATTTAAAAAACGTTCGCGACAGTATATGTCTATCTTTTAAGATTAACTCACTAGAACCGTTTTTATGATAATCAAATTTGGTCGAAAGGGATGAAAGTTTGTATTAAACTTTGTCAATTTTAAACCGATCGGGCTGACAGTTTCAAAATCGGGGTTAAAGTAACTATTCCACGCAGACGAAGTCGCGGACAGAAGCTAGTTTCTCGATATATGTAAACAAATCTTTTTCAATACAATAAATTCCATCCAAATTCGATAGTATCAATTTTGCAATCTTACTGCGTTTGCAATTATACGGTGGCATATGAATAAATTATAATAGAATCCATACTAATAATATAACAAAGTAACTCCGTCTGTCCTCTTCACGTCTTAACAGTTGTACGGATTTTTATTAAATACGGTACTGACCTAGGTTAGATCTTGGAGAAGGACATACGCTATTTATTTTAGAATATTTAGACATTCACGCGGGTGGACCCTCTGGCAGAAGCTAGTATGTAAATAAAATGATTAACTACCTATTTCAGTACGCTAGCCAAGAGACAGATGGAGCTGGAGGGATGATTTGGACTCTTTCAATAAGAACCGTCTCTTAGCAGCTTCTATTATTTACTCCTCTATAAGAGTGGAAAAATAATAGGGAGACTTTTTACCTATAGTGGGACACCACTGGTTTAATTATTCAATATTGTAGGGTTGATTTCTTGCCAAAACAACCTAATAACGCGCAAGCATAATATTGTATTTTATGAAAATAACCTATAATTTCAGTTCCCCTGTGGGAACTTTAAAACGATACAAAACGACTGAAAAGCGATTCCATGCATGCGAGAACACAACAAGATCGATACAAACAAAATACCGAAACACAGTGATATAATCAATGAAATACACATACGCGGAAATACAGCCTTGAACTTGGAACTGTGTTTAGGCAGTGCAACAAAAATAGAGAGCTATTTTAAAATACTCTCAGTTAGAGACCGGTCTTGGCACGGAACGCATCGTGACGACAAAACCAGACGCGATACGCGTAATAGTCCAGATTATTTTACTATGTTTAATGTTAATACAATGGTGTTTAATCTAGGTAGACGTAATGTTTAGTCTGCTACTCCATAATACATTATAATGGCATCAACTATCGCATATAGAGTCAGTGGTTTTAGACGGTAATACTTGCTTCTGCCCAAGGTATCCCAAAGCAAGTTACACCCCGGATAAAAAGTATCCATCTCCAAGTTTCATTCTACCTCTAGAACAAAATTCATTTATCAATTTAGACGTAAAATGTAACAGATTTAGACAAAATTACTTTTCCATAAACTATATATTGTTCCCTCCCTGACTTTCACCTAACGAGCCAGCCTGCACCGCTGAGCCATTAGCGTTAAATCCCCCAAATAATAATAATGTGACCCCCTATCCCTTGCTGCCCTCCCGAAGAGACGTCGTTAATCCGAGGCCCGCATCCCACAGGGGATGCCCTTAGCGAGCAGTCATTTAGTTTGTAAGTTTAGTTTTTAGCCCTGGCTGGGGGCCTTAAATTAATTTTAGGTCACCACAGGAAAGTTTGGTTAAGCAGTAATCAACCTTGGAGTGTTGAACTGCGAGTGGCCCAGTAAAAAAAAAGGATATTGTTGATGATACTTCGCCGTCATCCTATTGCAATATCACAGTCCTAACCATTTTCCAAGCTATTTCATCTATAAGGTATATAATATTCTTTCATGTTTTCTTTGGAGTGAAGGTAAAATAAGTTTTTGGTGAAAATCTTCAATCAAATGTAAGGACAAGTTGATGAAAACATACTACTGTTGATATAACCGATATAAATACAGTACATAAAGTTTCTATGAATTCAATGGACTGTCATTGTGGAATATTAAATAGCTTCACCAGTAAAGTAGAACTGTGAGTAGAACCCATAGTGCTTGGAGTACAAATACGAATATTAATGAGCACGTCTTGCATACTTAAAACTATTTTAGACCAAAGATAAATTATTGGCTAGTTATTGAAGTATGTTTGGCCAGTATTATTTATGATTTATGAACATATTTTTCTGCAATATTTGATTCAATTCTTTCATGTCCAGTACATCGATATTCTATAAAACATTTTGGTCACTACATTGTGAACCATGATAACATTAACTAAGTCTTCAACATAATTATGTTATCTGTACTTTTGTTCAAGCTACAGCTAAAGTCTTGGACCCTTTCCGAAGTAAGCTATCTGCCTGCATCTGTGTTTCCGAACGCATTCAACCCCAATCTCTTCAAAGTTAGAGTGAACAGGCTTCTTCTGGGTAAGCTCATTCCATCGTCTACTTTATATCTGACACCTGTGGCCTTGACTAGAGTCAAGAGCAAATCCATTTCATAATAAAAAATAAATAAAAGAAAAGCATTATTTTTCTACCCTTGGTCCATTTTACGGCCTACTACGTTTTATTCTTCCATTCTCGTCTGTCAATTGTCAATCTAAAATCTCTCTATTTTCTTTTGAGCCTTGTATCTTCGTAGCTTCACACAATCCATCCACATTTACATACTTTCATCACCAATTTAATTGCAGGACCATAACCGAAGCTGCGGATTTTTTTAAAGAGTCACCACGACGCGGCGACGTTTGAACGCAAAGGGAATTAGGAGAAACACGGGTGGGTTTTAGTCAGTAAGAGTCTGATACTCGCTTCTGCTCCGCCCAGAGCGAAAGAAGTTATTTGATGGTTTACTTTCCAAAAAAATAAGACCATACCCGATAAAAATCGAGGCTAAAATACATAGAGAAGTTTTTGCTAAAACATCAAAAACGGCCCAAAATGATACTCGCAATATGTTCTATTACAATATGTTCACAAAAATAGCAATTATCGAACAATATAAAGTCTAGCCATGCACGAATTCTTGTCGAATGGCATCATAACAAACAAAGTATAGGAAATTATAATAGGTGTATTAGAATAGAAAACCACATTAGTTTCCGAATGACTCATGTTCAACATACTCGTACATTGCAAAACGGTAATACGGTCAAATAGGCTAGAGGAAATTGTGTTTATCAGTGGATTTGGAAAGGGTAATAAAACAAAGAAATTGATGTTTTGGAAAATTGGCAAAGTGCAAAGCTAATCTTACGGAAAATGATAGCCAATAGGGATGTTTCCTGAGTAAAAAATATATGATTATGTTTAGTCCGTCAGTTAAATTATAGAAAAATATTGAACACGTGTTTTTTCCTTTATCAAATCTTTTATAGATTTGATAAAGGAAAAAATACGTGTTCTGTACGTAACTGACGAAGATACAAAGCATCAAAGATCAGGAGTGGGGGCTTGTGACGTTACGGTTCGGTAAAAATTGTAGCGAGTAGTGACGTCACACGAGTTTTCAACGCTCTGTATCGTCTTCATTTTTTGTCTACGTGAAAAAAGAAAAAATACGTGTCCAATATTTTTTGGAAATCTATCTAACGGACTAATTAATTTTTTTAGTCAACTACCCTATTACCGATGTCCGAACTCCTTTCTGATTTCTCTATGTTATGGCAATAACTTATAAGCCAGTCAGCGGAGGTGTGGTGCAGAAGCAGATTTTTTCAGAGTGTGTTTGCCGCATTATAATAATATCTAACTCGTAAATACTCTTTTGAAGCACTCAAACAAAACATAACGACTTTTCTTTCAAGGGCGTATAAAGCTATTAATGTTATCGATTACAGAAACACGTCTGCAGTCAAGGTGAAGGCCTCCACACGGGCGTCTCTTCAGTAGACGTCGTGCTTTGGGTAGCTAAGGGCGTTTGCCGCTTATTGCATTGTATAACTCTTTAGTGAGGTGTCAATTAGAGTTTGACGTAGACTTTTAGTCTCCACATGAAATTATAAAAATATGCATACAACAACTAAATAAATACTTGGAGAGAGTGCAGAATAAATTTACTAGATACTAGTACTTCGCCCGCGACTTCGTCGAACAATTGCCACCCGCGTTTTACCACCTTCGGGGTGGGGTTTCGTAAAATCCGTTCTTAGCGGATGTCTCGCCCTATAAGGAACCTACCTACCCAATTTTAAATTTATTATTAATATCTATACATGCATATATATGCTTAAAAGAAATTATGAAAAAACTCTTTTACAAAATGCAAAAAGTAGTAAGGAAACATGGTCAGCTATAAAATTAATCACTGGTACTGCCAAGCAAAAATCATCTGCGGATGATTTACTAAAGAACAGTATTAGCCCCCACGATGCCGTTGAAACTGTGAACAACTTTTTTGCGAATGCCGGAAAGCTACTTGCCGACAAGATAAAATGCTCTGACAATCCTGAAATCACCCTCCCTACTTTAAATAATTTCAGTAGACCTCGCGTCCCGAATTCTATGGTATTGCTCCCACCAAACGAATCAGAAATTGAATCTTTAATCATGAATCTTAAAAATGACTCCGCTATAGGCTGGGACTCTATTTCGAACAAGTTTTTAAAAATGTCAAAACATATTATCGTCCCACACTTTACCAAGATTGTTAGGCTATGTATGGAGCAGGGCGTTTTTCCTAGCGTATTTAAAAGGGCACTCATTACTCCTGTCTACAAGAGTGGAGGTCGAGACAGCGTAACAAATTACAGACCAATTTCTGTGTTGCCAGCACTCTCTAAATTACTAGAAAAAGTATTAAATAACCAACTCATAAAATTCTTAGAAAAAAATAATATATTATCTGACTCTCAATTTGGCTTTAGGGTAGGTAAAAGTACAGATGGAGCCGGTAGCTCGTTAGTAGATTATATTACAGCTTGCCTAGATAATAAACAAAAGTGTGTCGGAGTCTTTATTGATCTGGCTAAGGCCTTTGACACTGTCTCGATTTCTGCTCTTGTCGACAAGCTGGAAAGGTGTGGAATAAGGGGATCAGTACTTAAAATCTACAAAGACTTTCTGACTGGCCGTCTGCAGAGGGTTAAAGTGGGTAGTACTAGTAGTTCAGATGTTGCAGTCACTTATGGAGTCCCACAGGGTAGCATTCTCGGTCCCAGTCTCTTCCTGATTTATATAAATGACTTATGTCAAATGACACTGAACAAAGGCAAAATATTTACATATGCCGATGACACAGCCTTGGTGTTTCAGGGAGAGACTTGGGATGTAGTCCAACAAAATGCGGAGATAGGGCTTCATAAAGTCAGCTTGTGGCTGAGGCATAACCTATTAACACTTAACGTATCGAAAACCTCATTTGTACAGTTCAGTAACGCCCGCATAAAACAGCCCAATTTGGCTGTCCGGATTCACACATGCAAATCACCCTTCATACAACAGTGCTCGTGTACAACTCTGAGCAAATCTAAGACGGTCAGATACCTTGGGGTTCTCTTAGACGAGAAAATATCCTGGCAACCACATATCGAAATGGTTTCGTCACGAGTCAGGAAACTTACGTGGGTGTTTAAAAATCTGAGACATGTAGCTGACAACGATCTCCTCCGTACAGTTTATTATGCATTGGCACAATCGGTTATTGGTTACTGTATTGGGGCTTGGGGAGGTGCATGTAAAACGCATCTCTTACGCCTGGAAAGAGCGCAACGGTCCTTGCTAAAAACCATGTCATTCAAACCATACAGATTTCCCACGAAGACATTATATGAGTTGTGCCGGGTATTTACAGTAAGACAACTTTTTATTTTCCAGACAATTACTAAAAGACACGTATGTACCCCATATGATCCAGGGAAAACTCGAAATAAACGAACAACTCCAAACGTGATCGAATCTGTAAAATGTCGTACGGCTTTTGCAAGACGACAAAACGCTTTTCTTTCAGTATATTTATACAACAAAATTAATAGAATCTTAAATTTTTATCCGCTAACACTACACGAATGTAAAATTAAAGTAAAGAACTGGCTGTTTACTCTTGATTATGAGGATGTAGAGAAAATAATAAATAATTAATCTCATTATACAAAGGAGCACATAAAAAAAAAAAAAAATACCTTTCTTTCATACACCTACACACACATAAACACAAACGGGAACCCACCCACACGCACACGTACATACCTCCCACACACACACACACACACACACACACACACACACACAGCACGATATACCTATATTTTTATTTTTTTATTTTTTTCATACATTTCATTTCCGTTATTGTATTTTATTTTATGTTTGTTTAAACTGTTTTTTGTAGCCCATACGTTTGTTTATTAATTCCTATGTTGACATTAGTATTTAAGCCAAATAAAATGGGAGAGGGCGCTGACTCCTGACATACAGGTAAACCTAGTTCAGGAGTCAGAGGCTTCCAACAAGTTTTTGTAACCTATTATGTCAATAAAGAATTATTATTATTATTATTATTATACTAATATTATAAAGAGGAAAGATTTGTATTTTTGTATGTAATGAATAAACTCAAAAACTACTGAACCGATTTCAAAAATTGTTTCACCATTAGAAATCTGCATTCACCCTGAGTAACATAGGCTTTATTTTATCCCCGTATTCCCACGGGAACGGGAACTACGCGGCTAAATCCGCGGGGCGCTGATAGTTTATTATATACTAAGTTTATAGGTGTTATAGTTTCTGATAATCCGTGATTAATGAGTAGGTGGTATTTCGCTTTTATATAATTATATAGAGTTGTATAGTACATTTTACGGAGTATACCTACCCATTTTACCCAAATAAGTATCCTATCCTATTTATCTTAGGTATGGTAAGATACAATGAGTTAAAAGTTAGAAGGAGTTTTGCGCTAGTCTCATATACAGTGTGAAATCTTAATGGTTGTTTTCCCGCGGCAGGACGATTACCAATCAGTAGTACTATCGAAACACAAAGTTAAACTAAAAAAATAAATGTTTTTTTCTTTCAAATCATTAAAAAAAAGTGTTCATAAACTCGAAAGAGCGAGAATCAATAGTAGTGCACTAGACATAAAGTAGGTAGATACCTACATGAGACGCACGTACCGCCGCGTACCTACATATCGCGCGATGCACTACTGTTGGTTCAAGCCGCTTTCGAGTTTTGTTTATCACAATTGTTAATCTGCCAATTATGGAGTCTAATATTTTTTATATATATAAATCGATTGTATTACCGATACAAACTCATTTCGCTTCGGGAAAACAACCATTAACATTTCACACTGTATATTTAAAAGGTGATGTGTTGAAAGATTCACAAACCAGACGTATTGCGACAAGTGTGCATGAGTGTACCGGACAGATGGGTTTGGCAGCTGCTGTTCGCACTTCGCAGTGCCGCGCGGCCGCACCAAGTTGGTGAATGAGGCGCCGCGCGCCGTGCACTCCGTATTCTCAACAGTATGGCAGAAGACATAGATATATTTTGTTTTACTCCTGGTGAGTTCATAGCGAGAGCTCTCTTTGAAATATGCTATGGTCCTACTGTGACATAGATATTATTATAGTGTTTGCAGTAGTATTTAAGTACTAGGATCGAAAACTATTCGTTTGTTTTAGCTGTAGTTTGGAATAATATTACTTGTATACATTATCATATTAGGTGATAGACCTGTAAATATATTTGTATGGTGGGAAATATATAAACAAATTAAGTTACGATTACCAACATTGTATAGGGGATACATTCTAGTAGGATCAACGATCACCAATGGGCACCCACAGATCGAGAGATACTGAGCCCTAGTTTTATGACGGTTTTACGGTTTTACATGTATAACTGATGTAATAAAAACAGACGAACAGGCTTTGATTAAGCATCATAATCTAATAATCGCATTTCTGATATAGTAGATAAGTTTGTTTGTTTAGTTGCGAATCAAGTACCTATTATAACTTTTCAGTTGTGAGTTATGAGGAAATCAGGGAGCCCAAAGAGAAAATATCCACGCCCAAGAGAAAATTACCAAGTTGACGTAATCGTAAATTGAAAAACCAGAAGACGAGTGCGTCACATGCAAAAGATGCAAAATAATTATTATGCACTAGAAACAATAGAATCTATCTTCACACACAGTGTACAGTGGAATATCATAGTATGGAAACAAGACAGGAAACATGTTAAGACAAATTAATGAAATGTGTGATTTGAGGTTCTCACGCCGATATTAAACATGATAATTTTGAGAAGAAATAATAAAAACTACAATATTAAGTACAAGCAGCGCCCCATGGTTTCACCCGCATAAGTTTCGATCCCGTGGGAATATCGGGGTCGAAATTATCCTATATGTTTATCCTCGTTATAAACCATCTGTGTGCCAAATTTCATCCAAATCCATTCCGTAGTTTTTGCGTGAAAGAGTAACAAACATCCATCCATCCATACTTACAAACTTTCGCGTTTATAATATTAGTAGGATATTAAAAAACGATGTCTATAAGAAAGTGCTAAGTATAACATTTTAAAAATTCTTAAATCCAGTATTTAAGTTCACATTTGCACTAACGTAGCGCATCTGGAAAAAATTAAGCATATAAATCTTCAAATGCACACGGAATGTGGATTTGGTTTATTTTAACCCAGCTAATGTTTATCGGTCGGCGAGTCTAGTATTGTCTGGTACCTATTGCAAAATCCGTGTTTAAAGTCTGTTCTTGAGATGTCAAACATTGAATAAATGATGATTAGTGAAATTGGATTCAAATATTTGTTAACTTGTCGCATTCGTAAGCTGTAAAAAATCAAAAAAGTACAAAATAACTTTAATTTCGGAACTCGGTGTTTGTGGTTCCTTTTTCATTTTTTGAACACCGACTTCCGAAATTAAATTTATTTTGTACTTTTTTGTTTTTTTGTGGAAAAGTCGGTTGTATTTTTTTGTAAAAAGTTTTTTATTTTTCACTTTTTAGTGGTACCTAAACCCCCTCCCCTCCCCCTACCTAAACGAACCAATTACATTACTGTAAAAAAAACGCACTGCTCCAATGCAGAGTAAACTAAAAGGTCGTCAATGTAGACAATGTAGATATTTTTTTAGACATTTGTTGATTTTTCAAAAACCGCTTGTTCGATTTCGATAAAATTTTCATGGGACCATTTGGAAAGTATACCCTTTCCAACAAAAAAAGAATGTTTAAAATCGGTTGGCAAGCGATGGAGTTATGCGCGAACAAACAATAAAAAAAAACAAACATACAAACATCCGAATTGAGAACCTCCTCCTTTTTTAGAAGTCGGTTAAAAATACGAGGAAAAACCACGATCGAGAATTTAATAATGACCTACTCGTAGTAGATAAAGTTTAAACAAAAGCGAAGAAAAACTCCAATATATATTTATAGGTAGGTATATTTTTTCTATTCCATGGTGAATTTAGATTTTCATACAATTTCTAGGAATTGGAAACGATAATTGTCAGCCTTAGGCCCAGTTTTTCAACGAAATTTATTATAAAATTGATTGAGTCAGGCGTTACTTTGCGGAAATCCATTTAAAATTTGAAAATGAAAATAATATATCTAGTTTTAATTTCCGCGAATATTAGTGGGTTGCAGGTATGCACCTCCCTCCCGCCCGCTATATTATGCACATGCAAGATTACAAGGCAAATGCAAGGATTTTAAGCACAAGTTTTTTTTTTTTTTTTGCTTTGCCTTCCTGCATGTGCTTAAAATCCTTGCATTTGCCTTGTAATCTTGCATGTGCATAATATAGCGGGCGGGAGGGAGGTGCATACCTGCAACCCACTAATATTCGCGGAAATTAAAACTAGATATATTATTTTCATTTTCAAATTTGAAATTTATTATAGCTAAAAACGCATGTTGTCTTGCTGTGACTGATTCAATGAGTTTCGAACAGCACCGAATCGCGTTATTTGACTTAAGTTTTTGTGAAGGATTGTCTTTTTTTCAGAAACCGAGTTTGTTTGTCGCAAAAGTTAATAAATAAATCATCTTACCGTTTTATAAATTTCAAAACTGGTAAACTGCGTGGCGGCGTACGGGAATATCCTGACCATCTGAGCTCCATTGCCCTTATACAGGGCTATTAGGGACTCATTCTTGACTATGGCAGCCAGCCCACCGATGACTCCGTGGTTCTTATAATGTGAAGACTGTGCTTGGAGGAGGATCTTCATGCGGTCTAATGGAGCCACTGTGGTTTTGGCACACATGCCAGCCACACCTAGAAAAAAATAAAAAAAAAAATAAAAGAAAAAGGAACAGAAAATGGAACATTCATTCATCATTACGAATTACGTTGAGGTGGAGTTCGGAATTTAAACTGGGTGTGGACACATTACCTCTCACACACTTTTTTTAATATTAAGGATGACGAGTTTTAACCAAAAGAGGTTGAAATCAACGCGATTTTTTCGTTCACGAGCATAAATATGATTTCTGTCAAATAGTTAAATATTTATTTAATCTCTTTACTGTCCAGATTATCCAGATAGAACCAGTATCCTTATCACAATCACTGTTATCTTGTGGAGAAATTTACCTGCTGTACCTATATGCTTATGTGGCAGTTATACTAGTATGTAGCGTTTGTTAAGATATTTCATTAAGGTAGAAGGTGTGAAACATTTGTGACTTGTGCCTTTTTTTTAAATTCAATAGGTTAATCTATCTATGATTTAATATTTGTCTTGTACAGCAAAGTTAGGAATCAAGGGCATTATTATAAAAAATAAAAAACTAAGAATACATAGAGGGCGAAATTTCAAATGTGCATGGATGGCCTAAACGGAAACTATGAGGAATAACGAATAGCACTGAAAAGAGTCTCCAGCCCGATTTTGATAAAACTAAAAGTACATTAATGTATTTTTGAAAAATCAGTATTCATGCATTATTAGCCAGCAAATGAAACAGTTGATTTTGAAAAAAAAAAACACCCTTGTATTATTGTCACATCATCTGAAAGTGTCACTAATAAAAATCAAATTCTGGGAAAAGTAAACAAACTAAAGGAAAGCACAATTTTTTAACAATTAATTTGCTGTCTAACTCAGGGGCAAACTACAAATCTGGGGTCCCATCTATCCCTGTGCCAAAATTTATCAATCAGTTTGGCGAATTAGGTGGGAAAGTGTGACAAACAAACTCACTTTTGCATATTTTATAATATTACATAGGAATCAGTAGTCATTAATAATTTAACCAGAGTTTAATGTACTTTTACTGTGTATTTGAATAGCTACAAATAATTTTCTTAAGATGATTTTACATTCATTTTAGGTGTCATTGTTTGGGGACAAGTTAACAAACAAAATGGGAAGCAACTTTCAGTTAAATTTGCCAGCCCTTGGTATAAATAAATTGTATTTGCAAGTAATTTTTCCTCAAACTTAAATTCCTATAGAAGACAAAAGAATTTAGTGCATTTTAATTTTTAAAAATTATAAAACTAAATTATCAGAAGTATTAGGTTTAAAATATTCTGACCTCTTTACCTACTTATTGAACTTTCTTTGGTTTGGAATTTTTACTACTTACAACTGTCAAGGATATAATAAAACTGATAATAGCTTACCTCCAGCCAACAAGTTCTTGAGTATAAAATCAAAATCATTTTTCTGCTCCACGGTTAAAGCCATTTTAACTTCAGTTCACAAAAAATATATTTACAAAAACAAAATAGGATAATCACTGAATTCATTAGACCTTCACATTTGTACGTAAATATTCGATAGAAAATCACCAGTTAGCACCATGGCGCGCTTTAGAAATTGTCCAATTAATTTATTCAAAGTAGGAGCGGACAGTGGACATTTCTTGCCGTTTGTTCACGCTACATCTGATGCGACTTTCACCGCCGATTATTAGCACAACGAATACTTTTATATACACATTAGCCGCCTGCCGAGTCAGCGGCCGAGTGAGCGAACGCCACGCTTCACGGGACAAACCTGACTCCAATTTGAATGTTCAAAACTCGTCTGTATTTATCATTACTGCTTGTCGGCTGATGTGTGTCTGCCCGTCAGCTGTTCATGCTCTTTTCCAAACACAAATAATGTTTGTTTTCCCTAATACGATAGCAACTATGAACTATATTTTTATGATGTTTCATTCATAAATTCAGATGATAATATCGAAAAGCTGCTGACAAAATTTCTTAGGAAATCATCAATATTTTCATATTTTCCATAACCTTGAAAAGTGAAATACACTATTTCTCCGTAATGACAACGATAAGTGCCAATGTGACAAGTGTCAAATGACAGTCTATGGTTAATGTTCGTTTACGAATATAGCTTTCGAAAAAATATGAATGGAATGTTTATTTATATTCAGAACCAAATTATGATAGTTATTTGTTGCTTTTTTTTAATTATTAAAAAAACTAATTTGTTTTTTAGAGGCGCTGACAAAATCTTAACCAAAACAACTCGTGAAAATGTGTTATTGTACATTTATAAACATACTTATTCTTAAGCCGTTTCCATAAGGAGTTAGGCAGAAACTGCAGAATGGTGCATTCGAAAGTGACTGTCTTCATCTAAATTACAATAATTTAAAGCTTTTAATATGAGTTTAAGCATTTATTATTTTAATAAAAAAACGTCACCGGAATGAGGTACCGCGACCGCCGCAAACGTCACCGGACAGAGCCCATGATAAGGGAAACTGCGTTGTGTCTATTTTATATTCCATAAACAATTTGCAAGAACACGACGCGCCGTCGACCCGGGCCTTGTTGCCGGGAATCGCCCTGCGTTTCCCGACGCCCCCGGAGCGGTTTCTTCTGTTGCGGCGGCTGGAGCGTGAGGTTTCCATCTCCCGCAAGCGGTCCGCCTCCTCCTTCGCTAAGAGCAGGAGCACTTTACTTTGGACTGGAATGCTGCTGCTGAACGATTAATGTTGACGAACTATTTATTTTCAGATTAAGCGCCTGCCTGATACATCGTAGCATATTATTTGGTGCTTGTGCTTTCAATGTAGTGTAAGGCGCACGTTAAAATCGTGTCACGGATCAACTATTGATTTTATCACATAAAGAATGTTTATCTTTTATTTTAGTACTTGAATAAATAAGTAGATTGTTCCATTTATTCAAGTACTAAAAAGTTCAAACATAGACTTATCAATGAAATAGAGCGTTTTCGGTCGCCTCGGGAGACCGCAATTTCTTGTATTTACTTAGAATTCTTTTATTTATTAGAATTCCCCCACGCGATGACGCTGGGGTCAAAATATTCGTAACTATATTGAACTGGATCACAATAAATAATTTTTAATTTACTTTTTAGAGTTTTTTTTTAAATTTAATTTTTAGTTTACCTATGCTTTTATTTTTTATAGCAGCGTCCCGCGGTTTCACCCGCATAGTTCCCGTGGGAATACGGTGATAAAACATAGTCTATGTCACCCGGGGATAGTGTAGCTTCCCAACTGTGAAAGAATTTTTCAAATCGGTTGAGTAATTTCGGAGCCTATTCAATACAAACAAACGATCAAATCTTTCCTCTTTATAATATTAGTATAGATTTACCTATTAGCCTTTTTTATGCATAGAAATCTCCAAATGATTTCTTCTGCTCTGACTGCTCTGAGCAAGGCGGTAGGGTGTGTCACACTCTTGCTGACTAAAATCCACCCGTTTTGCTCCTAATGTTCTTTGTGTTCCAGGGCCGCGGTGACTCTTTCGAACAAATCATGCAATCTAGCAGACACTGACCCCATGGACCCCGCGTTCTTTGCTCACGTCTCTTTGAGTTGCGCATGGAACAGGACACACTGTCAACGCGGGTCTGGTTGTTATCGGACGGCGAGCCACCCATAGTTTGCCATCCGCAGGCCAACGCCTACTGTGGCCGGGAATCACCTGCGGCTCCCGACGACCGTGGCGTCTTTTTCTATTGCGGCGACTGGCGCGAGGTTTCCATATTCCATATCCCTCAAGCGGTCTGCCTTCTCCTTCCTTAGCATTATTGCTTCGCAGAAGAAGGTGCCAACAAAAGTCCCGTCAAAATCGGTCCAGCCATTTCAGAGATTAGCCGGAACAAACAGGCAGACAAGAATTGTAAAAATGAAGGAGTATTTTTAACGTGTTAATTATGCTCTTATTATATAAGTAACAATGGAGAGGCCTACTACTTACCCAAATAAATTAATTTCAACACAATTACACTTATTGCGTTATCGTTTCCTTGCGCTTGATCTGCTTGAATTTAACTTATATTGTGATCCTTATTTTTTTATCTCACTGCGTTGTTATAAGTTGTATGTATCTAAATTAGCCACCAATTTACTGCCAAACTCAATCTTCCAAACAACTTTGCGCAAATCCCCTGAATTTCATAGAAAAGTTCCTTTCATCGATTTCGACTTGAAGGTCACCTTGAAGCTTCTCGTGGCGCGAAAGCTCAAATAGGACGAGTGACGATGACGCGACGCGACGCACGCCCCAAAACGTTTGGTACCTACATGGCGCTTAGCACGTTACTCTTCGTCGATATATAAAGTAAATAAGCGTTCAGTATTACTTGATCATTTCGCCATAATACGAACGCGTTGCGCACAGGACGTGAGGACGCGCAGTACTTTGTTGGACAGTGACACTAACGCGCGTAGTTTTGAGTGGACCATTTATTTTGAAAGAGTTTCCCGTTCCCGCGTGTTTTGTGCAAGTGAAAAATAAATTAAATTAATTTGATTTTTTTTTTAAAGTTTGTTGATAAAATACGACTGCAGTATGGAGGTTCCTGTTAAAGAAAGTGTTTTGTGGCGTAAGTTTTTATTATATTTATTAAGTACTTATATTAATAAATATTTAAAAAAAGCTATTAGTACCTAAAATAGGTAGGCGTAGGTATGTATTTTTTAGAATAATTTAAACATTACATAAGTACATCCTTTGAATGAAAAATAGTACAAATCAATTAAATTTTCCGAAACTTAAGAAGTTTTAAAATATAACTAGGTAGGTCTAGGTACTTACTTCAATTAGCCTCATTAAAATTGTTATTGCATTTTTTTTAAACAATCCAATAGAATCTTAGTTCCTATTACCTATGTTTATTTTGGAAGCGTCTCGCCCGCTCCTGTCCTTGAAACTGGGAAGGTCACAGAATGATGCCTCCAGAGAATTCGGCGAGGTCATTAACCTCCCATAGGTACCAACTGCCATAGATTTATATTCCTATCGGTGCTACCCAATATTTATCTCCATGCTGCCGGTCGTACCTAAATGCATTGTGTTATTTTTAGCCCATTATTACCAACATGCTTTTTAAATATTTGATCACCTGATATTTACTAACTTACTTTTTGTTATGATCGCCTTTTGGGAGAAGCAAGTCAAACTCGTAATCGATCACTACTAGTTTCTACAGTAAACGAGACAAACAAAAACATAACACACAAACAAATACAAAATGCGAGACTACGGACTCGCGTGTTAATTGTTCCGTACCTACAAATCTTAAGTTCCGAACTGTTTTTTTTAACACATCCTTATTATGTTTTCCTTTAAAAATAATCTGCAAGTAGGTAGTTTTTCTTTAAATTTGGTTTGGTTCAGTATTTTCCAATAAAATGAATCATTGGAAAATCCTGTAAATATCTCGAATTTTAGAATAATTGGAATCTAAGTTGCATCCGTTATGTTTTTTAGGGTAAAGGAACCCTGACACGATCACGTCATTATACATTACATTATCACCTTACTTTTTGTTTGACCCCTGCTAATGAGGCAAAGAAACCACTTCCCATAATAGCTTTGTCAAGAGAAATAAAAATGTACCGTAACGAGAGCGAAAACAGTAATAGCATAAATCCTGCGTGTTTATTTTATACCAGCAGCGCCCCGCGGTTTCACCCGCGTAGTCCTTGTTTCCGTGGGAACACGGAGATAAAATATAGATTTTCACTAGTGAAAAAATGGTTAAAGCCGGTCCAGTAGATTCAGACTTATTCGGTACAAACAAAAAAATCTTTCCTCTTTATAATATTAGTATAGATTAGGAAGCTTTTGCCAGCGACTTTGTATGCGCAGATCCCGATTTTTCCCGTTCCCGTAGGAATTTCGGGAAATCCTCTGTTCGTTCTCCCCTACACTCTCCTAGGAAGCTACATAACAAACAGCTCTTTACGACCAGTATTTTCGGCTGTGCGTGTAAGTGTTTTATCTAATATACCTACATATAAAACTTTTCCGCGCTTGCAATTTTCCGATGACATACTATGTTATCGGAAAATTGCATGCACCGTGAGATTGAAAAATATCGCGAAAAATTGTAAACTAGTTTTTCTTAATATATCGAGAAATAATAATCTAATAAAGATTTATTAGGTACAATCCTACGGAGTCTACAATTTTCCGGTGAGATACCTATAGAGAAATAAACACACATTGTGTATTCTGCACAAACAAAACACTAACACTATAAAATATTCATAGAAAAGTCAATAGAATTTTGTATTAAATCTTTATTGCAAGTTGCAACAGGTCTCAGGAAAGCGTGTAATGGGCTAGGTAAATGTTTGCGTACCATGTTCTATGGGAATACAATGTTATTTTTTAAGCTGATTTGGTGTTAGGCACAGATAAATCTTGCGTGTCAACGTGCCATACGTAGTTACTTACTAGTTTTCCTGTTGACAACGCAGAAAATGCAAGATGTCGTGGTATCGTGAGGACTAGGTAATTATTTATTATTGTATTTAATTCATTGTAAGTACCTACCAACCTAGTATTTATAGTGCCTATGTGTACTAGAATAGAATAGAATACATTTATTCCACACAGAGACAACACGACAGCAACAAAATATAAAGTAAAACAAAATACCGGCCAAGTGCGTGTCGCCCGCCAGTTCGCCACCACCACCACGCATATAGTGAAGGGTTCCGCAGTTCACTGTTAAAATCTCATATCTCTAAAAGTATATAAACTGTGATGTTCAAACCAATTTTCATTGAAAGTGTCTGTGAAGCTCTCTTTGTTCAGGTTTTTTTGAATTTTCAATTTCATAGTTTAAAAGTTAGAGGGGGGGACACATTATTTACGAATTTGGAAGCACATCTCAAAACCTTAAATAAAAAACTTTTATGAAAACCTCGATTTTGGATTTTTTTTTTCATCCCCTCCGTTACATGTATGGAGTGCCACCACTAAAATTATTTTTTTCCATAATATCACAGCAGATATCACTACATAGTCTATACCTACTAATATGAAGAGGAAAGATTTGATTGTTTGTTTGTATTGAATAGGTTCCGAAACTACTGAACCGATTTCAAAAGCTACACTATCCCCGGGTGATATAGGCTATATTTTATCCCCATATTCCCACTGGAACGGGAACTACGCGGGTGAATCCGCGGGGCGCTGCTAGTTTAAAATAAAGTGACTTCCCGCCTGTCTGTTTGTGTATGTATGCTTAGATCTTTAAAACTAGGTAGGTACGCAACGGATTAGAGAGTGATCCAAGAGGAAGGTTTATATGTATAATACATGCATAATATAGTAGAGATTTTATCTGTTCTGTGGGGCAACCCCTGTGAGATACATGCCTCGTCTTAACGGGGCGGGGTCCTTGAGGGCCGCAAGGGACAGGCTGGGTCTGATTATATTATTACTGCTGAGATCGCCCGCACTCGGTTAGGTTACCGCAATATTAACTATATTGCCGTAAACTTACTTACGTAAAAGTAATATAAAGTAAATATTGAATTGCTATTATCAACGCAACGTAAACAGCTCTACACGCGATAGTTTTATTTTTATTGATGGTGATCGATACATAAATGGCGTATGATCAAACTTTGTAGATATGTCACATAATAGAGGAAAGAGCTGCGTTGATTTGATAAATGGATGATTTTTAAATATGTATCTATTTAAAAATCATCCATTTATCTCTACGACATTAATTTCATACACGGAAAACATAAATTGAAGAGTGAAACTCCACAGACGTAGGTAGGTAATGGACATTTATATCTAAAGTAAATGACGTTGAAACAAAAGAAAATCTTAACATTACGACAGTTATGTACAAGTACGCAAAAAACTATATTAAGTACCTAATTATAAAGATGAAGAGTTTGTTTGTGGTTAAACGCTCTTATCTCTACTCTGGAACTATATTTTAACGCTACAAGCAATAGGAGTGGAGCATTAATGAAAAATGTTGCACAAACGTATTTTTTCTCTCTTTCTTATGCGACGCAATTGGTGCGTTATTGCATTTTGTTTCGGATCATTAATAATCCCTTCATTCCCTGTACCATTCAGCGCATTTTTTTTATATTTAACCACTCGCAGTTCAGCACACTAAGGCTGGTTACTGCTTAACCGGGCAATACTGTGGTCGCAAATAAAAAAAAAACGCCCCCGTCAAGGCTACAAAGTATTAAAAACTAAATGAACGCTTCGCTAAGACAGGCTGGGTCTGATTATTATCCACCATTCAGCGCAGTATGTTTTCTTCCATTTATACTCCATTCACAATAAGATTAGACATTCAAACAAAACTGTTTACAGTCCGTTCAACCGATTTTTACTTCTATTCCGTAGGCATAAGGATGGTATTAAAAGCAAAAACTTGATTATAATACCAACTGTTTACTGCAGCTACCATGTGTCATGCTACCAAAGCAATAGAAGTCAAAATCGCGAGCGAACTGTAAAAAAGATATATTTCAATGTCTAATCTTATCGTGAATGGGGTATAGGTCTTTCAGCTGCATCTCAGCACCTACTCTATTCGCCCACTTTCTAGATAGAGTTAGGTAGGTATGTCACTGTTACACGCAAGCAGTCAACATGTGGGAAGTTTGCTATAAACAATGACTGTTTACTAATGGTGATACAATTCCATTTTCCTCATAGGGGACATGAAAGGTTAAGTACCTACGTATTTTCAGCTCACGTAGATTCATGGTGGATTTCCCAAAATCTGAAAATAAATTGAATGCTCACATTATATATTATGGATTTTATTTAAAATGTATTGTTTTTGATACATTATTATTATAGTATACAGGTATGATTTATTATATTATTGTGTGTGCAATTTCATAGTAATACCAGCAGCGCCCGTGGTTTCACCGTCGCAATTCCCGCTCCCGAGGGAATATAGGAATAACACATAGCCATTAATAGCCAATATTACTCTCTGATAGCTTTCCGATGAAAAGATTAATAAATAAAAAGTTTAGAAAGAAAGAAAGAAACATTTATTGCCAACACTTTAGTTGTAACATTATGAAAAATAAAGAACAGATTTTTATAAAAATAACAGTTTTCAGTGTGGCAAAAGGAGCGGGCTTTAGGCATCAAAGCGTAATAACTAACTCGCATTCGCATTATAATATTAAAAAGTTGGGATTATTATTGGCGTAGTGGAGAATGCTCTCCACTACTTCAATAATAATTCCAACTTTTCAAATAAATGACAGTATTTTTTAAATGCCGTCGACTAGTTATATGAATAATTTTCACAAAAAATAAAGTAAGGTAATTAATAATAGATTGGCCATAAATTCATATGATAGTGAATTTATGGCCTGTTCCAATATTTATTTCCTGGCTGTGATAATAGCCTGTTTAGGAAAGCGAGTGTAATTTCCCTACCAAATGGTAAGTAGTCAATGACGTGATTAACAGATTTTCACCATATGGTAAATTATATACCAAATGAAAACCACATACACTGGTACGCCATAAGTTAAATCACCACATATCGTGAGTTGCAGTGGTTTATTTGGAAAGCTCTGAATCGTTTGGCCACCCAATTAGGTAGCTGCAACTTCGACTAATAGGTTTTTATAGACCCGTCCGTGGTCACCATAGAAATATAAAATATGGTTTTCACTGTGAGTGAGTGCGGTGCCCCTGTTCAGAACATGAGCTACATGTTAGGGTGCCCACTGCCCATACACCTGTATTTTGGGGGATTTGATTAATGCCACTTATGTCGCCATTAACAATGCTACCTGATGGTCACCGTATCAGACTCTTACTTGACTAAAAACCATCCGTTTCTCCAAATGCCCTTTGCGTTCCAGGGCCGATGCATGCAGGGCAGGATGATGATGAATTATGTATTTGATATTTATTAGCATATTATTATTGTATATATCGACGGTTAAAAGGAAGTAGGGCATAAGCGACATTTTGGTCAAAAATGAGTTATATATGCCATCCTACGTAAAAAAATCCGCTCTTTCGAATGCGCTTACTCTCATGGCTCTACGGTTAGTTTTTTGGCGTTTATGCCCTAGCAAAAAAAATCGTTTTCATAGTATTAGTTTTCGTAACCGACGAAAATTCAAGTAATTTTTGCTACAAAGGTGCTTGTGCCCCTACAAAAATGATTTATTTTGTGTTTGTTGTCGGTAATGCTTTTTTACTTCATAAGGGTGTCGAGCTTTCGGTTGTTTATGCCTTTTAAGCTTTTCCCTCACAAAGTACGAAAGTTGTTTATAGCCTACTTCCATTTCGTAATTTAACATAGCTATGGCGCTTGTACCCTATATACGAAATTAATTTTCATATTACTCTGTCAGTTATACCCTATTACCATTCAGTACTTTATGGAAGCTATGCAGGTTATGCTCTATTACCTAAATTTATTTTAATATCACACTGTTGGTTATACCTTACTACCGCGTACAATATAAATACAGTTTTGTCGATAATATCTTATTACTTAAATTAAATTAGATATGATGGTGTCGATTATAAACACACTATAACCTACTTCCACGTTTAACAATCATACTTATACGTCACTTATACTACAATACCAAATAAGCTTTTATTTTTTACTATAATGTTTGTAACCTTTTTAAATGTTTAATATTACGGATACATACCAAGTATTCGTAATTAATTCTTAAGTTCCCCACCTACTAGCTGCAGTATTAGCTACCTACCCATCATCATCATCAACAGCCTGTTGCAGTCCACTGCTGGACATAGGCCTCTCCAATTGCACGCCACTTAGATCTATTTTCGGCTTCTCGCATCCAGTTTCTGCCAGCCGTCCTGCGCAAATCGTCACTCCACCGTGAGTCTCGGTAAACGTAGATCCCAGATCATTCAGCATCTGTTGTAGGTCCTGCAGCGTTTCTGCCATGATGACGATATCATCTACAAATCGCAAGTAATAGATGTATTCGCCATTGATGTTAATGCTACGTTCTTTCTAGTTCAGCGTTTTGAACATATCCTCCATTGCATTAGTGAACAATTTCGGGGAAATAACATCCCCTAGTCTCACTCTTCGATGCAACGGTATGGGACTTGTTTGCTGATTCTGTACTTGAACGGACATGGTGGCGGCCTCGTAGAGACATCTCATCACTTGGATGTATCGCCAGTCTACTTGGCAGCGCTGTAGGGACTTCAGAACAGACCAGATTTCAACCGAATCAAAGGCCTTTACATGGTCCACAAATGCTAGACACAGGGGCTGATTATACTCTTCGGTCTTGTGTATAATCTGTCGCACTATGTGGATGTGGTCTATGCGACCGTATCCGCTCCGAAACCCAGCCTGTTCTGGTAGTTGGAATTCGTCAACCTTTCGCGCAAGACGGTTCATGATCACTCTTGAAAACAGCTTATAGACGTGGCTTTGAAGGGATATGGGTCGATAGTTCTTCAATAGGGTCTTGTCTCCCTTTTTGAAGAACGGAGTAGAAGTGTGGTCATCTTAACCACACTTCTACTCCACGCCTCTGAAATTCTCCTTTCAAACAGGACAGCGTTAAGCTTCTAGAGCTCCCTCAGTACGGGTTTACCTCTAGCTTTCAGCAGCTCTGTGGTAACGCCGTCTTCTCCAGGGGCTTTTCCATTTTTAAGCTGCCCAAGAGCGATCTCGATTTCGCCAATACTGACTTATTTATTTATTAAAACTTTATGCACTAGTAAAAAAAAAGCTGTACAAAGGCGGACTTAATGCCATAGGACTTCTGGCAGGTCTTCGGTTAAATGGCGTGTCAATGTGGCTCTAGAACCCTCATTTTTGGGATCAGGACGAGATGCATGCGATGCGTATAACCGGCTATGGAAGTCCTCCACTTCCGAAAAGACTACTGGCTTCAAAGAAACAACTTCTCCACTTGCTGTGGTCAACTTCATCAGGTGGCTTCTTCCAAGAGACTGTATGAACACCTTTGATCCCCGATTCTGCTCGATTGCTCTTTCAACCGAAAGAGCATTGAAGCCCCGGAGGTCCTGTCGTACGTGCTTGTTGATCTCTCAGTTTAGAAATCGCTTTGCCGACGAAGTGACGGGTGGGCTTTCACGTTATTCCTTCATTAGCCCTAAAGTCCCTTCTGAAAGCTTGGACTTCTTGCCCTTACGCTGCACATCACAAAATCTCGTACCTTTTTCCCTGAAGATCCGAGTCACATTTTAGAGGTTCTGGTTTACGTCTGTTGTGGTTTCCACGGCAGCGAATCGGTTTTCCAGGTTTGCCTGGAACGTTTCAGATCATGCCATGATTTGGAGCAGAGTTGATCGGAGTCTGGACTTCATCAAACGGACACGTTCGGCCTTGAAGTTAATATTCAGAGAGCCTCGGATAAGTCGGTGATCGCTACAGGTATTGAACCTATTGATCACGGAGACGTCTCTGAATATATGCCTCTTATCATTCATGATGAACAAACATGAGATCGACATCTCATGTTTGGTCATAGTGTCGGGGCTTTGCCACGTCCACTTCCTTTGGGTGTGTTTCTTGAAGAAGGAGTTCATCAAGAACAACAAATGCTCGTCAACTTCCTCGAACGGGAGGGCCGTTCGAGGAAGTTGACGAGCATTTGCCCCCTATGATTTCTGCTTCCAAATCCATGGTATCCTATTACCTATTCGCAGCAATACTGTACTCCCACTTTAGCATTAAAGTCCCACATGACAACGATGTACTATGTCTTTGTAGTGAAGTGGAGGGCTCTCGATATGTCATCGAACATATTTTCCACTTCGTCGTCCGAGTGTGTCGAGGTCGGTGCGTACACTACCTCTCGGTGAGCTTCACAATAAGGTACGCTACCATGTTCGACACACTTGACATTTCCAAAAAGTTGTTAGATAGGGACTTGTTTACCAGAAACCCAACGCCGCCTTGGGATTGTTGGTCTCCCTCTCGGAAGTACATCAGATGACCCGATTCCAGGGATAACCCTGGAATCGGGTCATCTGATGTACTGGATGTGCTTGCTCCGAAGAAGGGGGGCGGACACCATAAGGTGTCCTCCCCCCTTCTTCGGACTTCACTCAACCCTACTATTTGCCACCTAATTTTCCCAAGTTCCACCTCGAGTTGCATCAGATGCGAGTCAAGCCGTAGCGTGCGTCGCCAGGGTCAGTTTCAGTTTATGGTGGTAGTGGCCTCCTGTAGCCCAGAGATTCTTGGCACCCCCCGCCCCGCCATTACCGTGGTCGCCACCATGACCAGGAATAGCGGAACCGCCGGGAACTGGAGGCCGTGGCTTTTTGTTGTTCTGCATTGGAGGTATTTGCCCATAATCGCCACGCTGGGCAGGCGGGTTGGCTACCTAACCACTCCTTTTTAAGTAGCTTTGTTTTTTCCTTATTCAAAACATAAAAAATGTCTTTTTTTATTTAAAAAAATCCTACTATCCGCTTGTTAGTAAATAGGCAAGTACATACATAGGTGACATGAAAATGACTAATGACAAACTATCATCTTTGAAATCTACTATTTAGTGTAAATTAGAATCACTTGAACGGGTAGGGTATACTGAAACAGGCCCCTAAGACTAAGGATCCTCAGTCTTTTTGTATGAAAATCGACTCCCTAATACTTATAAAATACTTCACCCTATTTTACGAGTTAGGGACAAAACTACAGTGTAGTGTAATACCCGTTTTAGCTCTTAACCTGATGAAGGATCGTGTTGGTTGCGCTACTTCATTATTTTTGGGGTGTCTTTTCATCCATATTTCCATAGACTCACGCAATGCTAAATGTTGATTATCCTTCTTTTTCCTTTGCTTTTAAGCGACATTGTGTGTCACTAATGTCTTATATCCTGGTATTGTTTTGAAAGCCGACTGTTTCTTGTGCTCTATTAGCTTCCATACGACCACTGTGAAAAGTACCTTATCCTTCTTTTCCTATAACACTTATTGAACTGTCTAGTCTCTTATACCCTTTTACCTTGCTATGTGAGAAATCAGTATGTCGCTTAGGCTTCTTATCCTTTAATATTTTACTTTGTCATTTGTATCTTATACCATATTTCCTCATTGGAAAATTAAAAGCTATTGTTATAAGCGACAAAAACCACTTTAAATAGCGACAAATCATTAAAACTAAAAATACCGGTAAATGCTCCATTTTTTTCTGATTTTATAACTGTTTTAGTTTTCACGATATCTTAATAAATGACACAAATACGTCAGTTTTTCTAAAATTGAAAACTTTGAACGGCTCTCCTGAACATTTCAGTTTTTGTCGCTTATACCCTATTTCCTTTTAACCGTCGATATTTATTTTATAGCTGTAGCCTGTTGCTGAAAAAATGGTTAAAATCGGTCCAGCAGTTTCCGAGCTTATTCGGTATAAACAAACCTTTCCTCTTTATAGTATTGGTATCAATAGGTTAGTAGTATCTAATTAATATGATATATGATGTTTATCCACTGACCGCCATATATCTAATTTCTTTCGTTCAGTGCAGACAGTCTGTGTCTGTTAGTGTCAGTCTAGACCGACGTCTGTCTGAAGGTTGTCTGTAACGGCCGAAACCAATAACCGATCTATCGCCTACTGAAGATAGAAAAACAAATGAAACAAAAGAAAAATTATATAGGTTTTCTGTTGTTTCATTTGTTTTTCTATCTCCAGTATGCGATAGATCGGTTATTGGGTTCGGCCGTAAGAGAATAACCTGTGCGATAAGCCCGCCCATTACACTCTTGTTGTAAAAACGTTTTTGTGCTACTGTGCTTGTTATGTTATGAGGTGTACAATAATATACAGTATGTTAACTAACAGAGGGCGTTCCCGTTAACCCGCAATAGTATAGCATCCATATAAGATAAAAAAAATATTACCATTCGAAAACAAAATGTTTTTATTTTTTAATATTAAAATCTATATACTTATAATAAATCTGTAGAGAGGTCAATTCTGTACAAGGAATATATTTTCAAAATAACTATCAGGGGGTGATTAGTGATCGATACTGGTGCCAAAAATGCAATCAGTAATTTTTTTGTCTGTCTGTCTGTCTGTCTGTCTGTGTGTTCTTTATAGAAACAAAAACTACTCGACCGATTTTAACGAAACTTGGTGCAATTATTCTTCATACTCCTGGGCAGGTTATAGTATACTTTTCATCACGCTACAATCAATAGGAGCAGAGCAGTGAAGGAAAATGTTGGGAAAACGGGAGAAGTTACTCCATTTTTTAAGCTTCCGTCGCGTGTGTAGCCTAAAGTTACATAGAAATCATGTATTACGGAAATGTTCTACATAAAATTATCTAAAAAATATCCCGAAACAGCATATGTCTATATTTTGTCAATTTTAAACCGATCGGGCTCAGAGTTTCAAAATCGGGGGTAAAGTAACTATTCCACGCGGACGAAGTCGCTGGCAGAAGCTAGTATTTATTAAAAATGTTAAAGAAACACTCTGTAAACGCGTACTTGCCGGTTTGGGCATTGCTACTACGAGTACTTGCTATTCCGCGCTGCTATTTTGATTTCAAACAGGATGTTTCGAATTTATTGTCTTTTTTTAATTTGGATTAATTTATGCTTATTTTTCTATTCTGATATTTTAGTTTTAATCTATTAATGATATAGATTAACGAGTTTAAGGGATCGCCCTCTGTTATTTAACATACTGTATATGTGAATAATATGACACCCACTGGCAAGACTGGAGTCAGGTTTCTTGGCTTCTGACTACGGCCTTCTTTTCTGGACGGGAAAGCATCAAATGACTTCTCCCGCTCTGGGTGGAGCGGAAGGGAATGTCTCTTACTGACTAAAACCCACCCGTGTGCCTCCTAGTTGCGTTCCAGGGCCGCGGTGACTCTTTCCAACATTTGTTGTGTGTGCCTGCTAGAATTTTCTAGGAATTTTCCTGTACCCTAGCAATCACTGAAATTATGGGGCCCCGTCTTCTTTGCTGATGGCTCTTTGAGGCGCGCGTGGAACACGACGCGCCGTCGACTCGAGCCTGGTTGTTATCGGACGGCGAGCCACCCATAGCTCGCCATTCGCAGGCCTAAGCTTACGGTGGCCGGGAATCGCCCTGCATTTCCCGACGACCGGGGCGTCTTCTTCAGTTGCGGCGGCTGAGGCGTGAGGTTTCGATCACGCGGTCTGCCTCCTCCTTTGCTAGCATTACTGCTTCGCAGAAGAATGTGACCGCTTCCGCATGCCTCCTCGCTCCAGACCATGGATTGAACCAGGGCCGGACGCGAGAGGTCGCCGCTGCCGATCTGACTACCCCAACGACATAAATATAATCAGAACTTTAGTTAGAAGTCTTAGACGATCTCTGATATTGTGTTAATGAGTCAGAGTTTACTGACGTTTTGCGATAGTCGTCGAACTTGCCAACGAAGCTATATTTAATTGCTGACTCATTTATTTGTACGATGAAATACTATTATAATAACATTGTACCTATGGAATTTACGGTCACCTATTTTAGTATTTATTCTCGTATGTATGATGTTTTGATGAATTTAACCAACACAGAATTAACATTGCCTATCCTGGCCACAACTATGTAGGTATGTTGGTGGGTGTTGGTTTCCACAATTTGTAATGAGAAGAGGAAATTGTAATGCTTATTGCATGGAGTCGGTTGGTTATGTCCGCGATTAAGTACTGAAGCTCACATTTGACCATTCAACTATGTATTGTATATAGCCGAAGTGACAGTGAACCTGAAGTGTGCTTTACATAACTCGCAAATTATGTGTTTACCATAGCGGCACCTCTGTCTAACCCTGGGGAATAAGGCGTGATGTTATGCGAGTTAAACATAGAGCAACAAGCTACAATCTTAATTGAACCACATCATCATCTGCCTAGCCTTTTCCCAACTATATTGGGGTCGGCTTCCAGTCATACCGGATTCAGCTGAATACCATAGTATTTAACGTGGAGCGGCTGCATACCAGATCTCCACAACCCATTAACTGGGGAACACGGTACGTTTTGGCAAGACTGGTGTCCGATTTTCTGGCTTCTGACAATCCGTAACGACTCCCAAAGATCTACAAATGACAGCGGGGACCAACGGCTTAACGTGCTTTCCGAGGTACGGAGGAAACTCGGTATGTTAATTTAACCACATCAAATCGAATAAACAATAGGTAGGTACCTAATGTACAAATAAACAAACAACAGCACTACAAAAACAAAAATATATTTTTTAACTAGCTGCTGCCCGCGACTTCGTCCCCGTGGAATCCCCGATTTCAAAACATTCTTTATCGCTGCTCCGCTCCTATTGGCTTAAGCGTGATGATATATAGCCTAAAGCCTTCCTCGATAAATGGTCTATTCAACCCAAAAAGAATTTTTCAATTCGAACCAGTAGTTCCTGAGATTAGCGCGTTCAAACAAACAAACAAACAAACAAACAAACAAACAAACTCTTCAGCTTTATAATATTAGTATAGATTTGTTTGCTGCCACAATTTATCGTACAAACGATATTACTGAAATGGAATGGAATGCATGGATTTTGAATGGATATTAAAACTTTAATCGCCCCGATGCTTTCGTTCACTGCCCGAAGCAGACGTGACCAAAGTCGCTATATAAAGCAGGGACCATTTTGGTTACCCATTGAAGGGGTTTTCGACAGGGTTTTTCTAAGCGGTTAATCAAAAACCCATAAGGCATAGGTAACCCTTTTGAATGGCTTATAGGACTATTTTGGTTATTTATAGAAAGGGTTGTCGATAGGGTTTTTCTAAGCGGTTAATCTAAAACCCATACGATTTAGGTAACCTTTTAAATGGCTTAATGGAGCATTTTGGTTATTTGATGAAAGGGTATTCTAGTAGGGTTTTTATAAACTGTTAAACAAAAACCCATACGATATGGGTAACACTTTTGAACAGCTTAAATTAAGTTATAAAGACAAGAACCGGCCCAGGCTAGCGGCTCGCGGCGTACGCGCTGATAAAAATGCGTTTATTGACGTACCTACTGTTCTAAATATTTAACTAAATATCTAGCTATCTCATATTGTAACAGGAAATTTTAAAGACATTGCATGAGTCAGCCGAGTGTAATATGATGTATGAAACCACTTTTATCTTGACGAATTCGCTTAGGGCTTTGTTAGAATGAGTAAAGGACTGAGTGCACTATTGTTTCCCGACAGTGTATCTTATATATCCGGCAGAAACAAGTAATTTAGCTATAGGATCATCATGTTCGTTTTATCCATAATTCACTATCCCAATAATTGTTATCGATATGAAATTTCGGATCTGGATATTATGTAGATATGGATATAGAAATATTCTGGTTACGGTTATGGATATAAAATTATTTCGAATTATCCGTTAGTTTCGGTTACGGACATAAGATTTTTAAGAAATTGTAAAAGACAAATAGAAACCTGGAAGTGACGGGCGCGGCCGAATCCGAAAAACCTGGTATAATATAGACTTCCCTATCCGAAATTATCCGTAACTATTAGATATGTTTCGATTACGAATAGATTATTTCTTTCGGATATCCGATAGTTTCGGTCACGGTTACGGACCTCATTAACATCCCTGCTTCAGCATCAGTTCAAAGTTACTAATCTAATATAGGAATACAGTATCTATTAGTCAGAACTCAAAACATTTCAAAATTATCTTAGGGATCGGTTTTATAGCGACAAGACTATTCGCCCATTATAGCAACATCCTAAACGGGTACTGTGTTGCTAAATGTTAGCAGCTTCTATAAATCCTAGAATGTTAGAATTCGCAAATCTGCAAGAAACATTTTTGCCCCTTCGTCCCACCGTCCCACACTCCTACGTGACTTCGATCACCTGTGACAATATTGGACGAAGGTGTGCCAATCACTTAGAAGATAGATTCTTGGAAACCATATTGAAAAAACATTGTTTGTAAAGCCTCAAAGTGGCCGAAAGACGCGCCTAATAATATTAATAAACGAAACTATTATTACAACATGCTAATATATCAACTGGGTCAAATTAAGTAAGCTAGCGAAACTCCGCAAATGTCTTGGGTACCAACTATAAAATAATAGTGTTTTAATAAGTAGAAAAATAAACTTTACTACCAGCGGTCGTTGACCTTGAAAGTTTTTTATATTATATTAGATTTCTATGTTTCTAGGTATTATGTATCTGTTAGAAGTGCCTTAGAGTTTTGATGTTCGGTCAGTCAGTGAGTGACAAAATTAAGAAACTGTTTAGTTATAATATTTAAACTAGGCACTGGTCCAAATTTTATGAAATTTGAAATATACCGGGTTTATACAATGTCTGCTTGGTTACTGAAATTCAGGCTTCTATAGTTTTGTCCACAACGTAGTTATGGTGGTCGAAAATGGCCTGAACTGTTTCGAGAAAAGGATGGTACGGCCGCGTTTTTTGCTCGTATTGGCGGGGGGACTGCCATGCCCCCAGAACTATGAAGGACTAACACACGTTAGATATTCCAATTTCCAAAGAAACACAAGCAAAATAATTTAAAAATTTTTGTTCGTGCAAAACGACAGTTTATTAAATTATTAAATGCTTTTCAGGTATCGCCCCAGCGCGGTATGTGCTAGCAGTCCTCGGCTCTATAGGCATGGCTATAGTCTATGGGCTGAAGGTGAATCTCTCCGTGGCTATGGTCGGAATGCTGAACCATAGTGCCATCAAAGCGGCCCAGCAGGCGGAAGATAGGCACATTAATAAGAGTGCAAGCGTTTTGTTGGAGCCTGGCGAAGAGGAGTGTACAGGAGGGCTTGCTAATTCTACGGTAAGTTAGTTACGTTTATGCAGATAGTCGAACGCAGTGAACGTAGTGTAGGACGTCCTCAGGCACGGTGGAGTGACGATTTGCGCAGGGCGGCTGTCAGAAACTGGATGCGAGAAGCCGAAAATAGTCCTAAGTGGCGTGCAATTGGAGAGGCCTATGTCCAGCAGTGGACTGCAACAGGCTGTTGATTGATGCAGATAGTCAAGATAGTGGGTCAGACTGGGGGTTTGGGTCCTTTTGCCTGTATGGGATTCAGACTGTAGAGAGACTTTCGGATGTATCTTCGTAAATACTATATGTACGACTACGAGTATTTCCTTTGTGGCCTATAAATAAGTAACCACGTTTGAACGTACATAGAAAACCGTCCGTTTTTTACATAGAAATATACTTCTCTATATGTGTAGAAACCAACGGACAGCCGCTCTATTTTCATAAGTTATTTGTTACCTCTGATTGATTTGTCCAATCTAATAGCTTTATAGAATACTATTTGATTACTAAAATTTATGAGGGTGCTTTTACTGTCCCATAAACTTTGCCACGGAACCCATATCTTGGGTACCTAGCAAAGATAGTGGACATAGTGCGATTATGCTATTTTATAATCTCATGATGATGTTGAGCCTATTGGTTAGGACAAATACGCCTCGTTAGTCACAAGTTGCTGAGCCCGTGAGGTTTCTAGGTTCAATTGCTAGGTTGGGCAAAATGTTATTCGGATTATCCGTCTGAAAATTTCAGCAGCAGTCCGGATTCGAGTTTGGGTTTGGCAACAGGCCCACCCAATATTACTATATTAACATACCACCCCATATTTGTACTCTGAAAAAGCCTTCAGGAAATACGGGCGTGATGCAATATACAAATAAATAATAACAAGTTTAGGCTTCAGATGAACATTAAGTATTGGTATTTCCTCAATCTTATCGGCGGTTGAACATGTCAATACGACCCAATTTCGCAGAAGAAATCGCTGTCATCTACCAAATTACAATCGTATAGGTCTTCTCCGCTACAAGGAAAGTGAGTAAACATTATTGTCTTGATAAAAATGTCTCTTAATGTCAAATCGAATTGACCTGATTCAAATCAACTTGCAAATAAACATGAGTTGTTTTTAAACAGCAATTGGGACGATCGTAAACTGTGATATATGAATATGATGCATTTCGTTTAGTCTCGGTTTGAAAACATCTCTTACAGTTACGACATCGTAAATTAAGAATACCGGGACATACAGTTTTCTCGGTAATGATAATGATGTACTTATTGAGGTGTCACGGTTTTAATTTTGTATGAGGAAAAATCACGATTTTGCCTGGTTTCAGCCAAAAATACACATGACTGGGTACCTACCCAAATAAGTATAGTGACTTAGTAAGGCGTTGTTGTCTGTCATGGCCGTGTTATGGCTGTAATGCTGTAGGTACAGTGTTAACATGTGTTTTTGTACAACGAAAGCTAATAAAAACTTATTATTATAAGTTATTCCCTTTATTCGTTGTATATACATATAAATTACATTTCTAAATATTGAAATACAGAGATATAAAAAGATTTAAAAATATAAAATATAGTAGCCCACCGGTATCGGGAACAGGGTCCAAGCTACCGGCGGTCAGGGCCCCAGAGAGAGGAACCTCCTAACAATGCGAGCCGTGTCAAGAAGTACCGCTTTCTGGTTCTAAGTATTATTATTATAAGCTACTTGCTTACAATTCCGTTGTGCTCCTCAGAGAAGTGTAAAATATTAATCAATTTACAAAACCAGGATAAACTAAAAACAACTCGACCTTGATTTGTCATAACCATAATATCATCTTGGCTTAATTCCAAACGGTCCGAATGATTCTGGAAAAATAATTTGTTATAAAAACAATACTGTTTCTCTGTGTAATCTTCGTCAGACTTATAAATCGTTAAAAGGTTTCATGAGTATGTATATAGGTAGGTACCTAAATACCTATGGGCTGGTTTCTGAGTTGAGTATTTTGTATTAATTAACAACCTTATTGTAATTCAAAACATATTTTCTCAAATACTTAATTTCATTCTAAATCGGGAAAGATATTTATAAAACTTTACGCACACAGATTTAATGTACTTACAGAGGCGGACTTAATTCCATTGGAATTCTCTACTAGTCCCAAAGAGCCATTTCGTGGGCTGAAGCCCCTTGCGACCTCTACCGTCCTAGACAGGGCATCGCCCTTCGTAAAAGATCGTTCTAGTTTTATAGCTAGCATCGTATAAACTTTCTCCTTGCTGATATTTTGCTTTTTAGACTGGTAGATTTGGTTTTATCTTATGGAGGATCCAATCTAGACTAGCTACAAATACTCAAAAGCAACTCAATTTTAAGTCACCGTTAAATCTAGTCTCTCAATTTTATGTCGCCGATAAATCTAGTCTCTCAATTTTATGTCGCCGATAAATCTAGTCTCTCAATTTTATGTCGCCGATAAATCTAGTCTCTAGGACTCCATTTGTGATATTTTTATCACGATTGATATTTTGTTGTTATGGTTTTAGGAATCAGATGGACCGTTCGAATGGTCTTCAGAAGTTCAAGGCATTGTCCTCAGCTGTTACTTCTGGGGCTATTTCGTCTCACAGTTACCTGGTAAGTTTAGAATCTACGCATGAATCTACAGAGTTGAAGCATCGCAATTCAGCAAGAATTAACATGTAATCAAAACTAAAGCCATCGATGTAGTGTGAGGCAGTTTAAGCGTTCATTAATGGTGAATTGGCTATACTGAAATGTACACCATCGTCCAGCACACTATGCAGTATTTGTGCATGTCAGCCCCGCTGCCATTTTGTTTACGGCCTGATATTATTTTTACTTTGGTTTCAGCTATTCTCATGACGTAGAAGTAGTTTGCGTCGATACAAAGGCTGGTCCTACATGTTATCTGTTTCTTTGTCCTCCAGCGGCCCGCATAGCGGAGCTGTACTCAGCGAAGTGGGTGATGTTCTTCAGCGTGTTCATCAACGTGGTGTGTACGCTGCTGACACCTGTCATGTGTGAGTTGCACTACTCTGCGGCGGTGCTCATGAGGATCGGCGAAGGCATTGGAGGGGTGAGTGTTTATTTTATATTAATTGTAAGATTTGCTTAGAAAGAAAGAAAGGAAAATGTTTATTTGGGTCTCGCACAAAACATACAAAAAAAAAAATAGAAAAATAAATTAACAAAAGCTTTAGATATCAATTTGTACCTAAATATAAATTTGCGAGGCCAAAAAGGTTCCTATCTCTGCATACGCTGATGCGACATTTAAAAAAAATATCACAGTGCTGGTACCTATTCTGATAGGTCCTGTCTGAGAGGTAGGTATGTAAATATACCGCAGGAAGTCGCTGAATGCGAGAACCATATGGGCCGCCTGGGCCGGGCTATGTGCGAAACTTGGGGAGGCACTCTTCATCTTTCTTCCAACTGAAAGATGAAGAGTGCCTCCATCCTGATGATGATGAATTATAAACTTTTGTGAAACAAAGTATGTCCTATTGATCGAGCTCCCACAGCAATCTTTAAGCTACCTATACATTTTTGGATGCGTTTTGGAACCTAGCCTTATTCAAATTTTAAGTAAATATAAAATCTTTTGGATTATTGATATAGTATGCATTTAGGTCCCAATTTATAGAGATCGTTTGGAAGTTAATGTAAAAGGCTTGGTGAGGGTTTTTGCTGGCCTTTTCGTCGTTTTGGAGCAATTTTGGGTGTCTTCGAAATGAAATCGTGTGGTTCGTCTTTTCTACCGATTTCCTTCAAAAAAGGAGGAGGTTCTCAATTCGACTGTATTTTTTTATGTTTGTTACCTCATAACTTTGTATTGGGTGTACCGATTTTTAGGTTTATTGGGAAGGGAACATGGACAGTAGGTACATCATTTTTTTTTAAATCATTATGTCATAGACAAAAAATGCAATAAACAATTTAATGTCTCCAATAGTTAAGCACTTTTTGTTATTTAGTTATATATACCAAGCCTATTGATTATTTTACTAGGTATGTCTGGCACAGCTGACATAAATAAGGAATTTCAGAACCAATCAATATCCAAGATAATTACTAACTTTTTGCCTTGCCTTGCCTATATGTTGCTTAGGTACTCGTTTGCCACAATAGGGATGTTTCCTGAGTAAAAAATATATGATTATGTTTAGTCCGTCAGGTAGATTATAGAAAAATATTGGACACGTATTTTTTCCTTTATCAAATCTATAAAAACTGACGAAGATACAAAGCTTCAAAGATCAGGAGTGGGGGCTTGTGACGTTACGGCTCGTTAAAAATTGTAGCGAGTAGGTAGTGACGTCACACGAGTTTTCAACGCTCTGTATCGGCTTCATTTTTTGTTTACGTGAAAAAAGAAAAAATACGTGTCCAATATTTTTTGGAAATCTATCTGACGGACTAATTAGATTTTTTTAGTCAACTACCCCATTATCTGGGGGAACTCCGTGTAGGCTTTAGGTATAAGGGTAATGTATTCTTCATTAAACTTAACTGTTCAAGACTGTGAACTCAATAGACGAAGTTCGATTCGCTAGGAAAAAGAATGACTGCGGCAGTAAAGAATAAGTTTGATCTCTCTCGGAACTGTCATAGTTATTTTTATGATAATTAATTTGTTAACATTGGTACGTATGCGTGTACTACATAAATATAATCATACGGAACATCCACAGAACAGATAAAAGAGGTCCTCTTTTATCTGTTCTGTGGTCTTACCCATGCGTTCAACAAATCATAATAATTATAAATAACAATACTTTCCTCTTTCTACTGGGATTATTGCCCTATACGACGTCAAATGTCTAGGTAGGTATATTTAAATGGTATATACCAATATACCTACAGTTGAAGTCGTTTAGGACAATGATCGTTTAATTTATATGTATACTATAACGTAAAAGCCGGATATTTGAAATTACTTTATGTATGTCTCAATACAAAAAAGCAAACTATTTTATTTGTAAAACGGGTAACTACTTCGGTTTATTATCTTCAAATTTGTGAAAAATCTTCAAATTAATTAAAAAAAAGCATTATCTTTAATATTACCAGAAAATTCACGATGTCTGCGGATCCCTAAATTTTGTGACAGCTATTCCATCTAATCCATATAAATTACGTTTTCGATAGTTGCCCGTCCGATAAAAAGAACATTTATGCCCCCAAAAACTTTGACCGCACCTTGCTTTCTAATGCAGTCGCACACACACACACACACATGCAATACGGTCGTAGTAGGTAGCCGTTGTAGAATGTTTCGATTTATAAATAAAATAACATGTAATTCCTCCGCGAAACTAAAGTAATTAAAATCGAGGTAACTGCCCTGTGGCAACTATCGTGGTTTTGTTTTACCCTATATCACCGGAAAATTGCAAACGGCGCGGGCGGCGGCGCGGCGTAAGATTGTAAAATATCTCGCATGAAATTGTTCACTATTTTTTTTGTTATGACACGGATCCGTTCGTAAACTCTGTTTGCACCTTCAGGCATAGAATCCTAAAAGGACACAGAGCGATATGGAGTCCACTATTCCGTTCTCCCTCTAAAGCTGTACTTATATTATTCTCGTATCCAGGGCGTTACATTCCCCGCCATGCACACGCTGCTATCAAAGTGGGCGCCTCCTTCTGAGAGGAGCTTCATGGCTGCCCTGACTTATGCTGGAACTTCTCTGGGAACTGTCATGTCCATGCTGATGGCAGGAGTGCTCACTGCTAATATTGGTAAGACCCTCAGGATTAACTTAGTGAACTTAGCTAATGTAGTAATTCTTATACGCAGAGTTCTGTCATCTGAATGTATTGCTGAAGCGAAAAATCAGGACTTTTATAATCCTGACTATTTTTTAATAAATTACTGGCCTTTCCAAAAGGCTTCGCTAGCGTTCTAGTAGCCTATAACCGTCTCCAGGATCTATCTCTGTACCAACATTCATCAGAATCAGCAGTGCTATTCTGTAAGAACTCACGTGCGAATTCGATTCATATCTCATTCTCGATTACACTTCGTAACTCACCTGAAGTGAAAAGTATTTGATATTCTGACTGTCAAGTTAAATAACTTTTCACTTAAAAGTAGTTCGCTTCACCTATGTTCTCACTTAGCGGCGCTAGTGTAGTTTTCATCAAGCTAAGAATACCAAATAGAGTTTTCCCGCTTTCACCGCCGAATCAGAAGTGAGAACTGGAGTGAGTTCTTACAGAATAGCATTGCAGCTCGGTGATTTAGGTGTAAACTGTGTAAGCGTAAAAGACAAACTCACATTCGCATTTATAAATTGTCATTTAAAATTATACATGACATACATAGTTGAATGTATGAAGAAAACCAATGTATTTTTCTACCGGCTGTACTTCTCAGGCCTACTTTTGGGAACTGCCTGACTGTATATTATAATTTACAGTTGGTCAAAACTCATTGTGCACTGCCTAAGATTGCTATTGCCTCGGCTGTAATGCCTTCCCCAAAAACGGTATTTTAGGTATTTATTGAACAACTAACACAGTGTTGTCTTTTTAACCCAAAGGTTGACTGGTAGAGAATGTCTTGTTGCATTAAGTCCACCCATGTACCACTATTGTACATAAACTTTAAATAAATACTTACGTTCAATCCTCCGGGCCAACAGGTTGGGAAAGCGTGTTCTACGTGATGGGAGGCCTGTCCCTCATATGGTGCGTGCTATGGGTGGTGCTGGTGCAGGACTGCCCGCAGCAGCAGCCGTTCATGACTGCCGCCGAGAGGGACATGGTGCTCACTGCGCTCGGCAACCAGGGCCAGCAGGCTAATAAGGTGAGCCAGGACTTGGGTCAACAGGAGATGATAAGCTTTGAGAATACACATGCTTGGCTGATATGTTGTGGACGTCTTTTGGATGAAGTGATGATAATGAACACATTTTTTTATATGAACAGTCAGTAATGGTACTTGTACATAGGCGGAGAGTTACCTTGAACGCGGCGGGCACTAGGAAGAATGTGGATGGGTTTTAGTCAGTAAGAGTCTGACTCTCCCTTCTGCTCCGCCTAGAGCGGGAGAAGCATTTGATGGGAACTAAAAAAAAACATACATATATGCGGACTAATTGCAGACACACACTTGTCGACACCATGCCTTTGACAATGAAATCAATAATGGAAATAGTTCCCTGTTCAGTGATTTTTAACCGACTTCTAAAAAAGGATTAGGTTCTCAATTCGGATGTTTGTATTTTTGTTTTTAATGTTTGTTCGCGCATAACTCCGTCGCTTGCCAACCGATTTGAAAAATTATTTTTTTGTTGGAAAGGGTATACTTCCCAAATGGTCCCATGAATGCGGTTTTTTTGTTAATTTCAATAAATTATAGCAAATCTGTCGGGATAGCTGAAATCGCATGTTTGTTTATTGTTTACACCAATTTATACCACGTAGGTACGCTGTGATGGGTATGTTTAGCTGGGAGTGAACCACTAAAAAGTGAAAAATAAAAAAAAACTTTTTACAAAAAATAAAACCGACTTCTAAACAAAAAAACCAAAAAGTATAAAATAACTTTAATTTCGGAAGTTGGTGTGTCAACAACAAAAAAGCAACCAAAAACACCGAGTTCCGAAATTAAAGTTATTTTATACCTTTTGGTTTTTTTGTTTAGAAGTCGGTTTTATTTTTTGTAAAAAGTTTTTTAAATAGAAATTCTTGAATATGACTTCTCTATCATAGTATGTATCAATTTCTGCCACTAGGCTACGAGTTAGATATGTCTGCGCATTAGACATTTCCACTTTGTTTACAAAGTATGATAATTATTGTTACATGTATATATCATACATATTATAATTATTGTTGACAGTAGAAAGGGGCCATTCAAATATTACGTAAGCACTAAAGGGGGTGGGGGGTTCTTGATTTGCTTATTTTTGATGACATGGGGGACAGGGGGATTCGGGATGTCTTACATCAGCAATATCGATTTATTTAATTTTTCAGATTTTAGTCGATTATGGTTTGAACACTTGGCGATCCAGCGATATATTAGCCACTGGGCTATCAATGCCCTAATAGCGAACTTAATTTCAGACAAAAAATTCCTTATTTCTAGACTTATTAACTGCTGCTTTATGAACCGATAAGGAAACCAGAACAGATCCAATAATACTTATAAATATGTTTACGTAGGCAATAGGGGGGGGGGGGAAGAGCCTTGCTAACTTTTGCTGACGAGGGGGGGGGGGGGGGTAAAAATATCAAAAATTCTGCTTACGTCAATCGTACTTACAGCCATCTTTCAATGTAGATAATAATGGCAGATAACCCAATAACCAGCACAGACCTGATTCCGGGGGGTTTTTTCTCCAAAGTCCAAAAGGGAAAAACCAATAACAATATCTTGTTAACAGCACAAGCACCCGGTACCGTGGCGCGCCGTGTTCACGTCGCCGGCCTTCCTAGCTATCCTGGTAGCGCACACGTGCTCCAACTTCGGCTGGTACATGGTGCTCATCGAACTGCCCTTCTACATGAAGCAGGTGCTCAAGTTTAACATGACCGAGGTAAGTTTCTCTCAAATAAAAAAAAACTAAACTTCTCTCAAATATACAGGGTTATTTGAAAAACACCAACAACCTCTTAAGAGGTCATTGTACTCATCATTATGAACAACTTTTACTATGGGAACAAACCTGAAATCGCGAAAAAAAATCAGCTGTTCCCTACACTTATGTTCGTATAACTCATCGACATGTAGGGAACAGCTGACTGACTGGTTGCCGTCCTGATGTTCATTCCAAAGGAAGATCCTGGACAAAGAAAGAGCAGTGGATAAACCCAGAACGGTGTGAGAACAGACCACACATACATAGGTCATCATCTGCCTAGCCTTTTTCCAACTATATTGGGGTCGGCTCCCAGTCAAACCGGATTCAGCTGAATACTTGTATTTTAACCCCAGTTCCCCAGTTTATGGTAGGCACCAGACCTCCACAACCCATAAACTGGGGAACACGGTTCTTCTTGGCAAGACTGGTGTCAGATTTTCTGGCTTCTGACATTCCGTAACGACTGCCAAAGATCTCCAAATGACAGCCGGGACTAACGGCTTAACGTGCTTTCCGAGGCACGGAGGAGTCTCGTTATGTTAAGATGGTCACCCATCCACAGGCCAACCTCGGCAAGCGTTGCTTAACCTTGAAGATCGACCCGTGCGGCTGTTGTAATTTAGCCACGAGCTCCTGCACCACACATACATAGGTATTCTGGAATAAAACGGTTTTTTTTTTCAGAATGCTTTGGCAGTGTCTTTGCCCTTCCTGTCTCTATGGTTCTTCAGCATGATCCTGAGCCGAGCCTTGGACTGGTTGCGCGGCAAGGACATCATCACCACCACCACAGCGAGGAAGATTGGAACCATCTTTGGTAAGATTAGTTAACTATTATTTTTTTAAAGTTTTGCCAAGCGCTGTGAGTTTTCCTGTATAGAGGATGTGTTAACAAACATATAAGCTCACATTCACAAACAGTCAGACCTGGAACAACTATCTGAAGGCCATACAAATCTTTGTTCAGTGCGGGAATCGAACCCACGATGCGCAGCGCAGCAACCATCCGTGTCGCTAACTAACTAATAACACAGAATCGGACGCATGTACTTTTCTGAAGATAAACGTTATGTTCTTAATTAACTTTCTAATCCTATATATCGTGTGCGTGCAAAATAGGTAAATTAATTTTCAAGAACAAGGCCCATTATTTATTTTAAATACTACGGGTTGATTCACTGCATAAAAATTGGTTGATAAAGTTAATTCGTGCATGGACTATTGGACAATAAAATAATAACAATGAGATCTTAATCTGTGCATTTCCGAACTCTTGCTTTTGGCATGTTTTTACCCGACTGTCCCATTAGGAGGGTAATCTTTTTCAAGAATATTTTTATAGTGTTTATTTTTTTGGTACGCCAAACGAGGTATTATTAGATTCGTCTTGAGTGTCGATGTGGCATAGGCTATACGCCTACACGTCTAAGTATATGATTTTTATATATATATATATATTGTCATGTCGGGTATCAATATACCCAAAAATGTAACCCACTAAAATGTTCGAAATAAAAAAAATACTTTTATTTTTAAGCTACTTAAAAATAAAAATATTAGTATAAGTAGCAAGTAGTATTAGTATTAGTAGTGTTAGTAGTTGTGGTTAGTAGTATTAGTAGTAGGTAAGTATGTTAGTATTAGTAGTAGTAGTTTTTATTTTGTTTTATCGTGTTTGAAAGACACGCAGGTTTGCCCAGGTTCCCCCCAATGGGGTTAATAAGCCAGCCCTGGTGGCAGCAACTCGGCGTAACAGTAACAAGTGGTATGCCCTGGTCCCGCAGCGTCGCTAGTGCCGGGCGCCTGCCTGCTGGCGATCTGCTACGTCGGCTGCGAGCGCACGGCGGCGGTGGCGCTCACGGCGCTGGCCGTCACCTGCATCGGCGGCATGTTCTGCGGCTTCCTCTCCAACCATATTGATATCGCGCCCAACTTTGCTGGTAAGAGACCTTATGAAATGTTTTTTTTTTTTTTGAATTGGCGTAGAAAACTGTCTGGAAGGATTTTGGGGACGCGTCCGCCCAGCAATGGAATACAAAATGATTTTATAAGGACTTAATGAGTAGTTGTAGATTTGCCCTAACAGGTTCTTTTATATCGTTAGTTCAAATCCAACCAGGCAGGTATCTACTTAAAATTTAATTTATTTCAAATTCTGCATAAACAATACCAAAACGTGCTGAAAGGAACAATTATATTATTTTTTAAGTTACAGACACAAAATAAACTTACTCGTGAAATAAATAAGTACATTAAATGAAAAAAAAAACAATTAAATATTTTACTCAATCATCAAGATTTGGAAAACTGAAATGTTAATATATTTTTGTTGAGGACCGTACTTGTATCATTTACAGCGCTATTCATAAAACATTTTAACAATATGTATAATGTATTTAGTTCTGTTTGCAATCCTGTATAATGTTTATTTTTAAATTATGTCTTAAGTGATTCTTTACTAACTTTAATTGATCTTGTCCACTAGTTCCTACTTGTCATCGTTGTTTTATTTAAAATCTTACTTGTAAGTAATTTGAATCAAAACCGCAAGTGTTTATAAATAAATTGCGGTTATTCTCAGCAGTTCCTTTAGCTAAGTAATACGTATTGTTATGTTTACTTCCCAGGTACCCTGATGGCTATCACCAATACTGTGGCGACTGTTCCCGGTATTGTGGTGCCCATATTCGTCAGCCATGTCACTCATGGAAATGTAAGTGGTTCTAGGGTTTTGTTTAGCATTACAACCTTTTTAGATATTACATATACAGTGTAAACTCTTTATAACGAAACTCAAGGGACTGAGCATTTTTTGTCGTTATAGAGAGTTATCGTTATATGTAGTTCAGCACTTCCGAGAAAATTAAGGATAACAAAAGCTAGACCGACCTCGGATGTTTTGGAGCTTCAAAGTCTTTTGTTACCTGATAACATAACATAAACAATAATACTGATAATAAATATTTACTGTCTAAAAATATGAACACATTTCTTCGTAATAGAGCAATATGTGGGTTTTAATGCAAACCAACCAAGTTGGGCTCACTTTAACGTTACAGGGAGTTTATTGTTATAAAGGATAACGTTATAAAGAGTTTACACTGTATTTTATAAAGTCAGCAAAACAAAAGAAAATCGCAGTCGGCATTCATAATCGAATGTAATGCAAGAACTATTGCTTCATATGTTTAGAAAATGGTCTGCTCCACAACGTTAATCACGCAATGAAACCAGTTGCAATTTCAAGATGACGACACGGCTGGCGCAGTGGTTGAGCGATTGGCTGCTGCGCTGCGTGTTGCGGGTTCGATTCCCGCACGGAACAAATATCTGTTGGTATGGCCTGCAGGTAGTTGTCGCGGGTCTGACAGTTTGTGTATGTGATTTTTGTATTGTTACATGTTTGTAAACGCACCCTATGGATAACCCACGATGCAGGAGAAAATTTTTGTTATATGCGGCTGATTAGTAATTTTTGTATTACAGGCATGATTATATGAAACTGCATATTAGGATTGGCAATACTACTATTGTTGAATTCAAAATTTTCTTTGAAAAAAAAAAAATAGATTACTGTGGTCATATATTTTTAAATATTATTTATGTTTCGAAGATGATCCCTACTTACCGATTAATTCTCATACGCTTTGTAATAAATTAACCAATTTAAATTAATTTTCCAGCAAACAATCTCAGCGTGGCGCAAAATCTTCTTCACGACCATAGGTCTGTACGTGACAGAGCTAGTTGTGTACACCATCTTCGGCTCTGGAGAAGAACAGCCTTGGAATAAGGTGGAGACGGAAGAAGACAAGAAGGAGAGCCATAAGCCTCTCAATAAGGAATAAGAATACTTATTTAAAAAGAAATAAAGAAGAATTATATAGTTGGAAAAATTATGTTATGTGTGATAGAGAATTAAGTTTTTTTTTTTGTTTTTGCTGAAGAGTAGATTTTTTTTTTATAGAAACGCAATATTTGTGTTACGGCTCATTTTAAAGAACTCAAAAGGACGGAAGGACGGAAGGAAAAAAGTATTGACAAATGACAACCTACTCTCAATAGAGTTTATAGGAAAATATTTTGGAACAGAAGAAGAATTTCAACGTTCTGCTAGATATGGAATCTAAATCGCCGTTTCTGAAACAAAACAAAATAACAACCCGTCCCTAATTATTGGCAAGTCAAGTGAAATTATTGGCAACACATTCAAACAGTTAGAGCAACGGGAGAATTCAATTAAGACTCCTGTGTAATACCTGTCGTACCTACTGTGTGGATCAGAATGTTTGTCTGTGAAAAAGATTGATTAAAATAATTTTAATGTAGCGGAGATGAGAATGTTGAGATGGAGTAACGAGGATGGATAGTGAGAAAAAAAAACAAATAATTAAAAACAATATAAAACACGCCTGCCATGTCAAAAAGTGAACTAAAAAATTTAAAACAAGTCAGATAATAATCTTTTAATTGCAGTCAGGGGTAAAGAACTATTCAAAGAAACCGTCCCGGAATTTTTTTTTTTTGTTTTTTTTTAACATAACCCATGACGCATCATTTGTATTATTTTAAATTCTTAGCCTATGTTACATAGGATAACTCAATGCTTGTAACGATACCATATACATTGATATCGTTAGGCCGTTAAGAAGTTATGGTGGAAAAAACTCACAAACATACATACATGAACCCTGAAAAAATAACACTTCTTTTTTGGGCAGTCGTGTAATTAGTACATTAGAGTTTAGAGTTACTTAAAGTGGCGCCAGTGACGAAAAAGTTTGAAGGCGGGAACCACTCAACTTGGTCACGTGAAGAGGAGGGATGAAACTCATGTAACTAAAAGGGTTATGAATATAAATGTGCATGGATTGTGTGAGGAGTGTTAACGAAAAGGGAGTTAGTGATAGCGTGACGGCTGACAGGACAGAATCGAGAAAAGTAACGTGTTGCGCCGAGCCCAAGTAACATGGGATAAGGACAGGAAGATGAATATCGATATTTGATTTAATGGCGATGATTTAAATTATCTCAAACAATAAATTGAAGTATCTATAGGAAACGTGCACGGCGTAGACTATGCCATCTAGTGTTGCAAATCTGAAACTTTTACGTTGTAAATATTTGACCTGTACTGCCACCTATACTTCCTGCACCCTCCGTTTACGGGAACGTGCACAAAGTAGACTGTGCCATCTAGTGTTGCAAATTTAAAACTTATAAGTAAAAATATACTTGACATTGACGCGTCTGTGCTGCCACCTATAGTTTCTGCAATTTCCCTATAGGACAAATAATATTACACTTTTCATTTAGTCCTAAATTGGGGTTAGTTTATGGGTAAGAAAAATGTGGTAGTAACCCAGACAAGCTCGTAAAAATGTGAAGTTACTTAATAGCAGAAATAAGTGAGAGATTTGGCAAATTAAAATTAGAAATTTAAATGTTTGACACTATGCTTTAAATGTTGTAGTAGGAAAAATAATACTTTATTAGTAAATTTGAACCGATTTAAAAGTCCTAACAAAGGAATAAATAATTAAAGGAAAACCTATTGTGCATAAATGAGTAGGTTTCTAACTAAATATTTTTGTAACATACTACCACAATTTTCTAATCAGAATGTGCCATGGTGTTATTTGTAAAAAACACTTTTATACATAATTTAAAATCTTGCAAGTTATGTAACATTTTTAAAGATTTTTTGTTTATACAAACGTTTTTTATATTATATGAGTACTTAGAATGTACTTCTATGCTAAAATGGGGTAGATTTAAGTGAAACTAATAACTAATATTGATTTTTTTGTTGAAAATTAATTTAATTTTAAAGATATTGTAATGAATATTGACTGACAGAGATATTTTCCTGCACAAATGGTATCAGTATGAATATTAAGTTTTGATAAAAGTATTTGAAATTATATGCATTTTAATATAGAAGACTTGTATTTAGTAAGTATATTTAATTTTATAAATATTTACCAACGTAGATGTTTTGTACTTAAAACCGTAAGTTCGCTTACCAAAGACAAATTGTGTACTTATGCAAAGGTTTTATTAAGGTTTTTAATAAATAAACGTTTGATCTATTATATTTAATTTTATTATGTAAAAATCCTTATATACAATATTTACAGATTTCCTCTATTATATCCTGTAAGAGTTCGTTTGGAACTTCTCATAGCAACACATCAATTGCATTGAAACCTAAGTTCATTTCGGTATTTTTACAATTTCAATGTTCTTTAATTAGATTTGGAAGAAAAACGCTCGATTTCAGAATTTGTCTTTAAAAAGGTGTTAGAGGTTGACACCTTTTTAAATGCATTCTGAAATCGAATCTTTGATGTCAAATTTTTACTGGTTTTCATGCTATGTTAAGTTCTCAACTTGAACTTCTTAGTTCAGAAACCGGGGGAAATTTAATATGTCTCTTGCTACATTATCGTAAAAGATCATATAGAAATAAATAAATTTCAATATTTTTAAAGTCTTCCGCCATCTACCGGACACGAACAAGCTTGCATACGTAGGAGGGTCCGAAGTTGGCGCCGACAGAGGGCGTGACGAGCTGGCCGTACTTGGGCGCTGCGGAGCCGGCGCCCAGCGCCAGCGTGCTCGCCAGCCCTGACAGGGTGGACGACATGTCCCTGAAACAATTTCCGATGTAACGCTTATAACTACTAGCTTTTACTCGCGACTTCGTACGCGTATATTCTGTTTTTTCCCGTTTCCGATCCTATAGCCTTCTTCATGAAACTGGCTATCATATAAAAATAATTTTCCAAATCCCACAGGTTTCAGACATTACCGCGTTCAAATAAATAAACTCTTCATTTTTATATAATATTACTAGTTGTCCCGCTCAACTTCGTCTGCGTCACATAAGATAGAAAAAAAACCGTTTTTGCAACATTTTTCATTGATGCTCCGCTTCTATTGGTCGTAGCGTGATGTTATACAGCCTATAGCCTTCCTCGATAAATGTACTATCCAACACTAAATATTGTTTTAATTCGAACCAGTAGTTCCTGAGATCAGCGCGTTCAACCAAACAAACAGCTAAACTCTTCAGCTTTATAAGTATAGAAGATTAGCGGTATGAGAAGATAAGAATAGGTACATAGAAAGATAGCATACTGTTAACTGTGTATCCAACCTACACCCCGCCAGCCAGCACGGAGCAAGTTATGGAGCCTATATAAGTCAACGCATAGCGAATGGCCAGTAGCTATAGTCCGGCTTAGCAGTAACCAGCCTTAGTGTTCTGAACAGCGAGTGATCACGTCCAAAATAAAAAAAATAAAGACCAGCTCATTTCCGTATCCGGCGGCGCGCACTCTATAGTTCATTTAATTAATTTTGTAACGTAAATTTATTACTTTTCTGTTTATTTCTTTCGTGTTTTAATAGAGTAGGTAGGTACTCTTTAACTTTCATTGCTTTATTCAATGTCTAAAAATACTTTTTATGATACATCATAATAAATAAAATAAAGGCTTAAAAATAATATGGTGTAATAATGGGCGGTCTTATAAATTAGCGCCTCCCTTCTGGACTTTAAGACGTTTCAGCGTCTAAACATTGTGGAGAGTTAGGGTTGCCCAATAACTGTCGTCAATCTTTATTCTAACAGGTTTTTCTTTAATTCAATAACCACTGGAAAACATAATATATTTAAGCGAATTTAACGAGTCATTTAACGATTTCGCACCACTATAAAAAGGGTATTAAATTAAATATTTTTTGTAAATGCTCTCACTTGACAGTGGCGACCAGGCTGTGTCCCTCGAAGGCCTGCTTCAGCGCCATGTGCACGACGCCATCGTTCTGCACGGGGCTCAGCGAGCACGTCGAGTACACCACCGTGCCGCCTACCTTCACTAGTCTTAGAGCATTACTGGAATACATCGAACATAATTAATTAGTAAGTTAGCAAAGGAAAACAGGTTTTCAGTGGTCGCCTTAGAGGACATGACGTACGGAAATCAATAGGATAGATATGTGTGATAAATACAGGAGTAAATACAAAAGTAAACCCAAAAATAAAAAATACATACATCATATAATATAGATAAACGAATTGTATTACATCAGACTCATAGAACTTCATATTATTTTATCAAACACAAGAGAAATACCCACAAAGTGCAAGCATATTTATTTCTTGCCCTGTTCCGCCCCCCCACGCCCCACCTGCACCCGCACGCGCACAGCTGGTGGAAGGTGCGATAAAGCATCATTATCTACGGATCTGTATAGTCTTTTCTGTACTATAATGGGGTCGGTTTCCAGTCAAACCGGATTCAGCTAAATACCAGTATTTTACGGAAGGTGCGATAAAGCGGTTGATCTATTAAAGTAAGTGAATTCGTAATGATACATAATACATATATGTATAGGTTACAGCATTTTAACAAAAACAATTTAAAAATGTACTTATTGTGTTAAAAGAAAAACATGGATTAATAGTTTTTTTTTAACATGACCCCATACAACCACATTTCAACCATTTTGGTCCTAATCTAAATTGGAAGACATATGACATACAAAAATTGACATTGGGCCTTAGTACTAAATTAAGGTACAGCAGCCCAGCTCAAAGTTTGCGTCACAGTAGCGGGAACATTATAGCACGCTTAATTGATTGACTGTCTGTAATTGGTTTGTTATTAACACGTTAAAAGTTCGCTGAGCATTAACACACTAAATAATTTCACTAGTCCGTAGCACCAGAGCCCATAGAGTTACAATGAGCTCGCGTACCGCATAGGGCACACAAACTAGACTCGACCGTGCCACAAATGGTACTTTTGAACTATTAACGTGTTAAAGTAGGTATAGTAAAATATTGTATGGAACACTTTAATGCTCATAAGTACTGTCATACTTACAGCAACAACTGCGACTGCATTTCAGGTATCCTGAGCCTTTCCTTGATCCTGTCCGGTCTGAAGATGTTGTTCTCATCATCGTTCATGGAGTGACGGTCGGTCGTGCATGGCACGTCCACTAGGACCTAGAAAGGAATTAAGATTAAAACTGTTAAACTCGTAACGAAGTCGTAGGCGCAGGCCTACTGATGGCTGGATCGCCATCCGGTAACAACTAAAAAAAAAAGAAACTAAGCCCGGGTCGACGGCGCGTCGTGTTCCACGCGCGCCTCAAAGAGCCGTCAGCAAAGAAGACGGGGACGGGGGTCAGTGCTGCGGCCATGGAATGCGGCGAGCATTAGGAGGAACACGGGAAGGTTTTAGTCAGTAAGAGTCTGACACCCAGAGCGGAATGAATCATTTGATGATTTCCTATTCAGAATAAAAAAGACTGACACAATGTACGGTTTGGCCTCAGGGAACGGGTGTCACCAATGGCGGCGGTGTGGCGGCATACGCATAGTTTACACACCACGGCTAAATGTGTTCTCAGCCGCAACCAGTATAGTAGACTGACTGAGAGCTTAGAAATATCTCTATCAATTTGGTCTTGGAGACAAAATATTTGAAAGATCTTGTGGTGAGCAAGATATGAAGAAGAATCGGGGTAAAGACGGAGAGTTCCTCAAGAAGTTCCAAAAATACAGACTATATACCCTTTTTTTCCGAAGAATGTCGCAACCTAGATATTTCGGCACTAAAAGTTTCAGAAATCAACTAATTAAGTTTAGTTTCTATACTATTCGTAATGTTTGGTTCTCGATATAATGAAAAAGTTCAACTTCCATTTTAACAACCTTCTTAATAGAAATGGCCAGCTAAAAAAAAAAGCTACGCTATAGCTTGAGTTTTTGGCAATGGATTCAAATGATCTCTAATTCTAAATTCAATTATTCTCCAGTAGAAGTCTACACTGCCATACCTTGTCGAATCCTTGGTCGTCAGTGAACAGTCGGCCGTCCACTCTCTTGAAGACGACTCGTTCCCGCCATTTGTTGCTGGTTTCGAAGTCGAATAGGTAGTTGCGGAAAGTTCGCTGTATTCTGAAATATGGAGACGAGAATGTGGTAGTTGCACTCACTAAGGTAAGAGGGGTGATTTCTGTCTCTCAGTTTGCCAGAGTTCAGTCCTATTTTACTCGTCCGACGATAAAGAAACTAGGATCAGGATTTAGTAAATTTTGTAAACTGTGTCTTTAGCATTTTTATTCTTTGTTGTTTGATATTTCACAATATTTTATCATAATTCTTACAAAAAATGCAGCAGCCTATAAATCCTATACCTAATCGTTTCGTTTTAGCATGCATGGCAATAGCTACATGTTGGGCTCACAAAACATAACAGAGACAAGAGTAGCTTGCCACCTGTGATACAGGACCCTCCTAGTACAGGCACATAACATTGTTCTACCTAGATTATTATCTAAGACTAGCTGCTGCCCGCGACTTCGTCCCCGTGGAATCCCCGATTTTAAAACATTCTTTATCGCTGCTCCGCTCCTATTGGCTTAAGCGTGATGATATATAGCCTAAAGCCTTCCTCGATAAATGGTCTATTCAACCCAAAAATAATTTTTCAATTCGAACCAGTAGTTCCTGAGATTAGCGCGTTCAAACAAACAAACAAACAAACTCTTCAGCTTTATAATATTAGTATAGATTTATTATTCTACAATAGCAATATAAATTTTGAATAAAGATTCATTATTATTTTATTTAAAGCTGGCCCCTACCTAATCTAGCTATTGAAAAAGAATGTTCATTTGCATAAAGGCAATGTAAACTTACCTATTCAACCTAGATATAGAAATGTCATTGCAAACAATAATGTCAGGCAGCAATGTCTGTAACGCGACTAGGGCTTTGCCCCCGGGCGCTGAACATAGGTCGAGCACCCGGTCACCGGGTTGAAGTCCTAACGCTAGAACTGCGAGAACGCTTCCACAGTCCATTGGGTAGTAGTTGAAAACACCTGAAAAAGGATAAATCTTTGGTGATCACCCATCATCTAGCAATCATCGATGAAACTAGAACTCAATTGCTGTCAAGAACTTGAGTAAAATTAATATTCTTACTAATTTTTTCTCACTAGTATTATAAAGGTGAAGATTTGTTAGGATTGTATGCTTGTTACTCTTTAACTTCAGCAATTTGATATCCTCCTTCCGCTAGCGATGATCAACTGTCGGGCGCCACTCTGCCATCCGCGGCTCTTACCCCCCGGGCTGGCTGGCGCCGGGTTATTGTTATTATGACAAATAGATAGTGGACATATTTTGCTGATTTAAAGCCAGATAAAAAGCTTAAAAAAATATTTAAACAAATAATAAATGTGTTCCATTATTGATATGGAACCACCAACATTTTTTGGCTGAATAAAAAATATCCTGTTTATGTACGAGTAATTCGTGTTTATGTTTAGACAAGCAAAGTCGCACTTATAAAGAAATTCAAACATAAGATTACCTGTTTGACATCTTTTGGGTTCAGGAAAAGTTGTTGCTTCACTGTCCATTTCATAAGTGAAAACTTTCAAATGTTCAGGATAGTTCAGTGGGCCTTCTGGTTGTATCACAAGAGGGAAGTCTTTGTCCTCTGAAACACATAGACAAATTACAATTTCAAAAATACTTTTTACAAAAAAAAGAAGAAACAGCCAATATCTAAACAAAAATAGGATAAAATTAATTTCCAAACTCGGTGTTCTGAACACCAACTTCTGAAATTAAAGTTATTTTATACTTTTTTTATTTAGAAGTTGGTTGTTTTTTTTTTTTTGTAAAATGCTTTTTATTTTTCACTTTTTAGTGGTAGACTTCAAAAGCGGGATACATTATAAGGTAAAACACAAAAAAAAAATACAGTCGACTTGAGAAAATTACTTATGTGATTACATAAAAAAATAACTGGCCAAGTAAGAATCAGACTCGCATGCAATTGGGGAGTGTAGGGGACCACTTCTGAGAAAAAAAGCGATATTATGTGTGTAACACAATACTTACTAGATAAAAAAGAATAATGCACAGACTCTGACACCCACTCATCCATTCCTTTCAGCTTGGTGGCAGGTAGGAACTGGTACAGGGCCTCAGACGTCATTCCCAGAGATGGGTCTATTATTCTGGACTCATCTATCTCAGCTTCTGCTATAGAATCGTCTAGAGTTCTGTTTGGGTAGGATCTGGAACATAGGTTTGTGATTGTTGACAAATTAACTAAACAAAGCAAAGATTGCAGATTATATTTAGGAAGTACACATAAGGTCTCATTATTAAGTATTATTTTTCTGTAGTAAAAATAGGTCATCACTGTCTTAAAAAGTTTATGAAGTGTTTTGGTTTTCCCTAATATGACATGGTTAATCACTTCTGGAAGATTTATACTATGAAACAAGTCCACAATTCTAAAAACTTAACTTTTTAGTCAAAACAGATAGGAACCTTATACACAATATAGTTATTAAACTTACACTTCCTCTTTGACTTTCCTCACTACAATATCTTCATCATCCCTCATATCCAATTTCTCAGGTTTATTCTCAGAGTCAGGGTAAATACTAGATATTTCATCTGTCTGTTGCTTTTCTATATAATCTGCTAGTCTGTCGGACTGTGCATTTGTGTCTGCAGGCACTTGTGTTGGCTCTAGTGTAATGTTGTACTCTTTATGAAAGTCTTGCTGTATTGATATTAAGTTCTTTAGGCAGTGGGCTCCTGGAAAAATTAAATTAATTATGAAGCTATGTTTTGAGTTTAAATGTTTTGCATTTGTTGCACTCTGACGTTATCTGCTTTTCCTAGTTAGAACTATTTAGAATATTCACCCCTATTTGTAAGCTCTTCCATTGTCTTCTCAGCGTCTCCATAATTATTTACAACGGCTACATACTTTGACCGACGAAGCATAGCTTCTCGCATCGACTCCCATTTGTTGCCGAAAACTGATCCATAGAACTCATCAAAATGATTCAAAGCCTTGTATTTTGGGCTTGTCTTTTTCTTCAATTTGGACTGTAAAATGAATTATTGTTTAGTTTGCAATGGTTTGCAATCTCACATCACTGTGATTGAGAAATTATGTGTTTTCGTTAAAGTATTTACCCAATGTATCTTCGTTTTATGTCGAGCTTGTAGCACTAAATAAGAAGTAGCACATGTGTTTCTGTAAACATTTGATATGTTAAACATTTTCAAATATTTTCAGCCTTTATTTTGATTTCGAACTTATTTTGAGGTTAATGTGAATCTGTCTTCTGAAATTGACGTTAGTTGCGTTTAGTTGTAAAAGAAATCGATGAATGTAGGGCCCTTTGGGTTTGGTAATTTTTCCTATTTTGTTCGACCCCCTATCGATGTGTTTTTTTTTTGTTTTTTAGTTGTGCAACTATTTAGTTGATAATATGCAGATCTCTATTGTTCTTTATTTTTGGATACATAACTGTAGTTATTCGATCCAAAATTGTATGAATGCCCTGGCTGGCCTTTATCGTACCGTTTCGGTACACTTGGGACTGAGAGCTGTGTTTTTCTGAAATTCATCCGAAAATATCTCTACTTTTGGATGTGCGCACAAATAAGAATTTGGTTTTGAATGACCAAATCCTTATTTATTTGTTCCTGAATCTAAATTTAAATAAAATAATTATGAATCTACACAGATGATACTTATTTTGTGATTATAATAACGAGTAAGTTTTTAAGCAGGAACGCAGATGTAACCCTGTCAAATTGACACTGACTGAAATAGAAATGTCATTCTGATCTACTCGCACTTGCGCCCGCGAATACCAAATTGGAGTATTGATTTGTTTACAAGTAGTGGCGCACGGAGATTTCTTGAGTATCTTGCACTATAGCTATATCCTACAGCCTTGTCAGAGCGATTGGGAGATAATATCCCGCTTAATTACTGCTTTCCGTGTCTGACTTTATCAGTGGTCGGTGCCAGCTGTGAGCCTCCCCGCGAGTTCCGGCGGCTTATAAGCTAATTACCACAGTTTGGGGCGAGTTGTTTTATCGATCACTCGCCCTTCGGTGCCCCGCTTCAGTGGTGTACTACGAGCCGCTACGAGACTTGATAAGGATCTGAGAATGTGCGACGAAATGATGTATGTCAATGGTTTTATTCACGAATTGGGTCATCGATGAGTTTCTCTCGGAGTCTTGGCTGACGCGGTGTATTCGCGCAGAACACCCGATACTGGTTGTTTATTTATGATAGCTGTAATTACGTCTCCCAGGCAATGGATAGTGCAGTGATTGTGTTTTGAGGGGTATTAGAAAACAGTAGTCATGTATGGGATGTTGTATGTTGGCTCATTGGCGGGTAACAAGGTGGCATGGATAGCGGCAGGCTGGAGGCGGCCCCTTCCGGGGCGGCACACCTGGACACAGTGAGGGCCCTGCACCAGACTGTAGTGTCACTTAGAACTGCACTTGAGGTATCCAAGAATGAATTGAAACAGTTGAAGGAAAAGTATGAGCAGCACTCCCATTGTTTAGAATATACAGATATTATAGAAAAATTGACTTTAGAGAACCATATTCTGAGGCGTAGAATAATAGATTCAGATTATGAAGAAAAGGATCCTAATGCACAGAACATAAAGTTGGAAGTTACCTACAGCCCACACACTCAAAATATTGAAGAATACACTAGCAGTGAAGTAGTGATTGCAACTGCTACTGACAGGAACAGCACTATAGATGAGCTAGAACCCATCCCACAGGAGTCAGATGAGAATAGTAATTTTTGCTCAGCAGAAATATTGAAAGAAATTCCAGAAGACTTAGGAGAATTTTCTGACTCACCTGAATTCAATGAGTCCGGAGAATACATCCCTGATGAGGCAAACAATAATTCTGAAGTAGAAGGAATCTCCCAGATCTCCAGTCTACCCAAACAAACTGAGGACTCTGAAGGAGCACATCTACCAAGTTTTAAAACAAAGCTTGAACTGCTATCAAAGTTTGACGTTAGGATTAAAGTACGAACTTTGAAAGAAGGTACAATTATTTCCAGTACTACATCGGAAAGTGATTCTTCTGAAGAAAAGAAAGGTTTTGAAAAGGAATCAACGTCATTTAAGAGTGGTCAGCACTATCAAGAGAGAGAAGAGCAATTTGATAATAATAAGACAGTGAATATAAAATCTTATTCTACGGATAACGTCAGGATGGCGGTGCCAAATGAAGCGGATGCCAAGAGTAAAACAGACAAGTTTGATGTCCAAGTCAAGATCACGTCTGAAGAGAATCTCATTGTGAAGGAAAATGTGGAGAGGAGCAGAAGAAAGGATACCCTCAACTTGGATGTTGATGATCTAAGTCTTAGGTGAGATTTTTATGTCCCTTTAATTATTTCTTTTAGCTGTTGTAGTAGGTTTGAGGGAGCAAGTCCTATTTCTAGTAGTGGTCAACATGCCAGATACTTGGTTGTGGATATCAGGCAGCTCCATGTGAAACACTGGTATTGAGTTCCTTCCTCCGGTCCCACATATTTGGGAAAAGGCTTAGGCTATGATGGATGATGATATTTAAAAAAAAAAAAACACAAACATCCGAATTGAGAACCTCCTCCTTTTTTAGAAGTCGGTTAAAAAATTTAAAAGGTTTTTGATAGCAAATTTTGTTTTATTTATTTAAACTTTATGTACAATAGTGGTACATGGGGGACTTAATGCAACAAGGCATTCTCTACCAAGTGACCTGTGGGTTAAAAAGACAACACTTCTTTGGTATGTGTACAACAAATAAATAAAATACAAAATAATTTTTTTTTGGGAATGAAATTACAAATAATATAATATAATACTAATAAAATACATATACATATATGTATTTTATAAAATAATAAACTAATAAATATGATGTTTTATAATCATTTTTACGTATAAGAGAACTTATAAATTATAATGAAGACCAAACTATGAATTAATTGGCTTTGCAAAAATAACAACGAATATCTCGTAGCCTGTTCAAAAAAAGTATTTACCACGTTTTTCTTTTTTTCGAGAGTTGCGGTTTTCTCTATTTATGCATAGCAAAAACATGCGTCTGTTACATTTGGCTGTTGTTGTTTTTCTCTCGTATCCAAATGGGAATAGGTAGGTTAAGCGCCGGCCCGAAGTAAATTTTAGAATGGAGCGAGATCCAATTATGGCGCCTTTCCCGTTTACTCCCAATAATATATACCTACCTTACCTATACCAATTGTGAGTGTAAAGCGCCCCCTAGGATTTGGCGCCTGGAGCGACTGCTCCGTTCGCCGTATGGGCGGGCCGGCCCTGGGTAGGTAGGTATAGCTTCAGTAAATAACTGGGCTGAATACACAAGGAGCAATTTTGAGCTGGACATATTAGTATCGCCATATTCCCCACTAGTGGTGGCCAATAGTGCATTTCAATACGTTTTCTGTAAGCTAGAGTGGGCGAGCAGGCCATAGAGTATTATTATAATGCTGGAGCATCCCCATCATACATAAAAACCCTTGGGTAGGTAGGTCGAGGTTCGGTCAACATTTCAAGCAAATTGCCAGCATTATCCCTTGCGAAAAGCAATCAGTTGCGATCGAACCTACCCTTTCGCCAAATTTGATAAATCTCGTCCGATGAATCGTTTCTAAACTTGGGATGATAGACGATTATGAAGATTGACGTGTGACTTCCAGCCGACCAGCTGTCAAGCTGTCTATGTTGAGATATCTAAGTGGTCAGCGGGGTCAGCTTTTACCCATGCAGTTCAATTCCTAATCTATTACAGAAACCCTTAGGATTTCACCAGCCAGTTGTAGACTGAAACGTAAATTGGAAGTTAACAAGCATTGACGTGACTTATCAGATTAATAAAGCCTCTGGAGGCGCGATGCCGTGGGCATGCAATACAATACAGAAAGCCGACATGTTCAAAATTAGTTCGCCGGTATTACGTACCTATATTTGAGCAAGATAATCAATTGAAAGCAAAGTCACAAAACCTTGCGTCTTTGATTGCAAAAGATTTCGAATATCTACGAAACTTTGAAAGCCCCGCTCCAATCCTAAAGTAATCAACGCAATTTTCAGATTCAATCTTTGCCGAACAAATCTTGTCATCCTTTTTGAGCCTTCCAAATTAAGAGTAAGCCACCTACGCGCGCCGTGGGGCACAGGAGACGAGAGGAAATTCAATCACGGAGCCATCGACTCCTTGGTGTTTAATGAATGAATTCCTGATATTATGGCGATTGTTATCAGAAAATTACTTTTCTTCAAACATTTAGACCTATTATCGCAAGCGTAACTCGGTTATCCTTAAATTAAAAGATAAATTGTGCACATAATTGAAACCATTCACTGAAAAGTACACGGAATCAACCCTCACGACATCGCGTTTCTGCCTGACGTCTCAAATTTCAGCGCTATCATCCACATTTCTGACTACCCTCCTTATTTATGACGCGCGGCATTGCAAAGGAACACGATATCGTGTTTTTGATGCCAACTCTGGCTGTATATGTAGATAGGGATATGCCATTAATAATCCAACTTTTAACGGTGAAACTTACTTCACCATGGCAACTCGTTAATTCCCCCTTTTAACCCTGATTTTAAGGAAGAATGTGGGTAGGTACTTGGTGAAACTTTTCGTTCGTACGTATACCACCTACTTGTCTGTAATTCGATAGGTTGTCAGTGAGAGGTCCTGGCAAAATATGATTGTACAGTTTGATGAAGAAGTAGATAGCATCAAATTGCAGCATTATAAGGTTTCACCCTACGGACACGGAATAATAATAAGGGAAATTGTTATTTCATCCCCTGTGACCTAGTTCCAGCCGTGAGCTATTTATAAGTAAATGAGGTTATTCTGCTACAGCCAGGCTACGCAGACGCACTAGTACATATTCATTCGTTATTTATTTGTTTTCGTAAGCGACAGTATGTATGAAGGCGCGAAAGTGGGCCCAATGCAATTCCTTGTGGCTTTTTATTGCTAAATGAATTTAAATGATCCTTCTACCTTTTTCTTTTCATCGTTTGAAGATATCAGTGACAGTTTAGGCGTGATTTTTGGAGCAAGCAAGTGGGCTTAAATCTCTTTTTACGAGTAGTTTTGTATCATTGATCCGTCAATTTCATAACGGTTCAAGTAAGTATTCTTTCAAGAATATATTCACCAACTTTTAGAGAGGACCGTTTTGAAAATCTTGTGTTTTATTCACGCTTCTAAAATAAACATGGTATAATATAAACTGGCTGCAAGAGCAAACTACCCGTAACCTCGCATAGAGTGCTGCATGCAAACTTAAAGCGGTAAACAGAAGCCGTTTGTTTGAAGCTCATGTTTTAGTTATATGGAAAATAGCGGGGGTACAACATGTTGGGGGTAAAAAACAAAAAAAATACGGTTCAGTTTTCATAACCCGTTCATATTCAATTATGAAAAAAAAATAGATTAAAAAAAATCTGTGCCCTTAAATTATTACACGATTGCCCAAAAAAGGAGTGTTTTGAGGGCTCATGTATGTCATGTATGTTTGTGAGTTTCTTTATTCCACCATAACTTCTAAACGGCTTAACTGATATCAATGTATGTGGTATCGTTAGAAGCGTTGAGTTATCGTGGGTAACATAGGCTAGTAAAATTTTGAAAAAAATAAAAATGGGAACCATGGTTCATAAATAAATACGAAAATATTTTGTTTTCATGAAAATTACGACTACGTATACTATCATCGTCTCATGTTCAATCGTGCTTGCTTAGTACATAGCAAAAAAGGTATGAAATAAAAAACCAATAATTTAAAACATTAAAAAACACGCCTGCCATTTGAAAAAGTGAACTAAAAAATTAAAAACAAGGTAGATAATAATCTTTTCATTGCAGTCGGGAGAAGGTTCCTTTGAATAGATTATTATCTACCTTGTTTTTTTTTGCTGAGGTATACCTACGTTCAAAAATGTAATGAATACTTTTTTTCGAGAGTTCATAACATTGAAAACTGACCCTGGATATTACCATAACAATTCAAAGGTATGAATGTTAACGGAGCTAATAGAAGTGTGTAAGGATCTTAGATCAGCTACAGCACGTTGCGTTCTATAATTTCTACTGCCTGTACCCATGGGGATGGTCGTGAGGTTACATACATAAGTATGGAAAGTCAGATTGCTTGTGAATTTTTCTTACAAGTTAGACTGACGATAAATTCCTCAGCGTCGGCGTTGCAACAGAAAGCATTTCCCCTGAGAGACTACAGCTGAAAGTCTCTGAAAAGATCGGAATTTTTAAAACCTTACGAAAAGGTTTTCTCTTTTCTAAAGTAGAAGCAGCAAGCAAGCTTTCAAAGATCAAATTGTGAATGTTTTTTACGTATACTATCTTGCGCAATTGATTCTAATAAAGTGGACACTTGGTTACTCCGATTAATTTTATTGTTGTCGTAATTAGTAATTCAAGCTGAAGTGGGATTGGGCGGGTCACATATGTAGGATGTATCACAATAGATGGGCCAGAGTCGTCACGCGGTGGGAGCCAAAGAACGGTCATCGTGGCGTGACGACTTGGTGGCGTTCATGATGGATTGATCGGAGAGGACAACACACTGGGAAGAGTGGAAGGCTATGGGGGAGACCTTTGCCCAGCAGTGGCACGGTATAGATGGTTAAAAAAAGTCATTCTGATAAATTGGATGTATGAAGAAAAGCGATTTTTGTTTTACACGTTAACTTTACAAAGATAACATATGACGTCAACCTACGTTACCAACTACGTAAATAATACTGTCTCAGCCAATTGCCGTCCACTGCTGAACGTAAGCCTCCCCCAAAGAGCGCCAACCATCCTGGTCTTGAGGAGTCCGGTGGGCAACCTGGTTAATCAAGAATCCGCCAGAGTCGAGATAGTAAAGTCTCCACTGTAATATGAATCAGGAATACTCGGACAAAATTGCCTCATCCGCCCAAGAAATTATTATGAGCATAGTTTTCCAGAACTGTTACAAAACTGGCTTACCTAGTTAGGTAGTTACTTCACATTTAGTACGTTATTTTCAATAGAACCCTGTCTATTTATAGATCGACAACGTACTAAGGTATTTTCTCACTAAACGGCTTTTCCATGTAAGACACGGCTTATACCAAACGTGCAACTGTAAAACCTATATTATAGTTTTATGTTTAGAATAAAATTGTTACCTTCGTACCAATAACTTGACATCGTGACATCTAGAGTTTATTTTGCCGGTGTACTGTTTAAATAAACATTTTAAACTGGGTTTTACTACAAGCAGACGAACGTAAATACTCGTTTGAATTTGGCAAGCAAACAAAGTTGGATCCTACGCTTCTAGTTCTATGTGAGTGAGACTTTAAATGCATGGCCGACATGAATAATACATACAACATGTTTGCTGCAAACGGCTTGCATGGAATTTTGTAGAGCGAATTCGACGCAACATCTTCCATTTTACTGCAACAATATCTTCGATCAATATTTGTTATCAAAGCATAGATCATTTTATAACGTTGAACAAAACCTAATAAATTACCTATCCTATCTTTGGCCGGAATCTCTTACTTTATGACATTACGTAGTGAGTGCCAATTACATTAATGCAGTATGTCTCACTTCTTTATACCAGACAGGTGCAATCCTTGTATTTTTAAGGAACGTTCACTTTCGTATCTCAGACTAACACTTCTAATTTCACTTAATTAATTTCCGCCGAGATGATATTGCGACTTGAATTTGGACGTTTGTTTCATTACAAAAGTTGGCTTTCTGAAACCTGAATTTCAACCCTATTTAATAAACTACTATCTACTTAGATACCTAACCAACGTGACTGGTAAAATGGTCCAAACCGGCTCTAAACATTTGAACTCTCTTTAAACTTGCCGTGGGTGCGTTTACAAACATATAAACTTACATACCTACAGAAACAGCCAAACCGGGAAACAACATAGGCTACACAAATATTTGTTTCGTGCGGGAATCGAAACCACGACACGCAGCGCAGTAGCCAATCACTCAATCACTGCGCCAACCGTGTCAATTTCTTCATTGACTGTCTAGATCATATTGCTACTGGAATTTGAATGTTTTTAAGCACAAGTATGAATTGGCCTTCTGAAAGCTGAATTTTATTCGCCTATGTTACAGACTACTCTCTTCTCGCTAGGTACTAAGATCTTTTCAGACAGATTAAACTATCTCAGAACACATTAACTTTCAGTCTCCTCAAATTCTAGTCCAGCGGGCGTACCATGACGTCTTTTTTTTTTTTATTTAGATTAACCAACAATTGTTTACACATATACATTTGTATCTTAAATACTAGGGTAACATTTACAAGTGCAACAATTAATTGAAGGTTAACACCTCGTGCACAAAAAAAACGGCTTTGTAAAACATATCTTATTTGAACTTATATGAAATTTTATTATACATACAAGAAAATATAATAATTAAGAAAGCCAACAATTATCATTCAATACTGTATATTGATACGACACAATAAAATATAAAAAAAAAAATAACATTGGCATAAAATGACTGATTAAATCTTATATAATTGATTAAGTTATGACTGATTAATAATAAAAAATTACGAATAAAATTAAAAGGGATGAAGCTATATAGGGTGCATAACTCTATCCCTCTTTCTCGCTCGAAAGACTCACGTTTTAACACCTTACGGTACGTCCGTTGGTCCAACACAGACATAGAGTCTAGCTTTAGCTTCGATTCAGTCTAACTTACTCGCGCAAAAGTTTGCGCACAAACAGAGCGGGGCAACTCTATTTGTATGACTTTGTTTCGCTGAAGGTTTCAGGGAAATTGCTCGATCCCCATGATTCATTTTATTGTGAGTTGCTTTTTATTGTTTGTTCAACAAAGAGCGAAGACGGGCTTCAAACACAATCAAATCTTATTCCGAATCAATTTCAAAGCAGCTTTCAGCTCGCGTTGGTTATTTTTAAACTGTTTTGTGTATAGATTCTATACAACCATCTTTGTAGAGCGATTTTGCTCCAGCTTTTATAGAAACTGCGAGGGATTTGAATTAGAAATGGTTTTCAGAGAGATTACTAAAACATTTCGATTTGAAAAAAAAATTAAACAATGGTCGATCTTACCGCAAAAGGCGAATTTGTCCAGATAACTTTTTGTGTTTGGTGTACTGGAAAATTGTTCTCACAATACGTTTCTTAAAAAAAACAATTATATTTAACATCTAACTTCATCTGGACTTATTGACAGCCATTTATCTAGTAAGACTTTCAATAATCCAGATTACGGCAGATCCGTACGTAATCGTGAAGTGAATCCATTTAAGTCCCCCCACAATCTAATTGACCTTGACTAATGCTATCGCAAAGACATTAAATGCCTTGATTATCATATTATTTTCATTATTCATAGCAAAACACCTTATTTTATATCAATGCTGGAGTGCTTGGATTTGGATTGCTGAGCTGCAGCATTTCTCTTTTATTAGAACATCTTGCAACCGAGGCCAAGTGTTTATTATTGTAATATCTTAGCATATCTATTCTTGAAGATAATATTTTCTATGGCGATCTACAATATTTCCGCGGAAGCAAACGTAGGACAGCATATATGCTGTCCTATCAGAAATAGGACAAGTATCCAAGTATTTCAAGTATCCAAGTTTCCTAATAACACTACTATAGTAGTGTTACTAGGAAACTTGGATGCTATATTGATTTTGCTGATACAAAGCGTTCCTTCAACGGAAACGGAAATTTATAATAAATTGAAGAGTACGACCTAGATACAGTATCTTGACATGGAAATTCCGTACCCACCCACCATTTTAATGTTGTGTTGACATACGCTTACAGTGGCCGTATTACGAAGTGCCAATGCCATCATGATTCGTGTGAGGGAAAGGGATAGTGCTATTCGTCTTGTGTAACTCCGTCTCTCTCTGACACAGAAATCATGATGGATTTAAGACGTCATAATAGGTCCCCAGGAGCTACATTTCGCTAGCTATCATGAAGTTCTGAGTAAGGCTGGTTTTCAAAGATATAGCAAGTCAGCCATCCCCTCCTGGGTTTACCGCGTCGCCGGTTCCTGGTGTTTGGACCCAATTTGTCGCTACTTTCGCTCAGTTTTCTTGTGGCATACGGCAGATATGACCTGCCCATTTCCATTTTAATTTGGCAGCTGTGTTGCCTACATTTGAGTTTTATTGTTTACGCTAAGATCTACTTTAATAACTCCTCATCCTCCCAGATCGATGTCCGAAGGCGACAACTCAGTGTTCTCTGAAGGGGGCACCACTCCCATGGACCCGAATGCAGCAGCTGTGGGAGACGAGAAACAAGAGGATAACGCCAGCGGCAACGAGTCTGAAGAGGTGGACGATATAGAACTTATATTTACCACTGACGAGTCTAAGGATATGAGTAATTTGCAGGTGAGGGTAGTTTGAAGAAAGTTCTCCGTGAACCTTGACACAAGTGTGAAATTCTTCAAGGTTTTACTAACTGAAGCTGTTGGCTGTGATTAAGCTTCCCTTGGTTTCGCTCGCATCTTATCGGAAACTTTATGTAACTGATGGATAAATAATCATAGTGAGCTTATCTCACACGTATTGACTATGTCCGGGGACACGGTCTATTCATTTTCTAAGGTGGATCAAGACTCGTTCAGCCATTATGGGAGCACGATTGCCTAAAATCAGTGATTACTATTGTATAGTGCGCACATTTATAATATTCCTGGAATGGGATTGAAAGACGAAAATCTGCAGAAAGTCAGTAATTTTAGGGAATATAAATTTTAGGCAAAATGGCAGGTTTTAAATGGCTTGCCCGAGCCCCGAGCTTTGATGATATGACCATTACTTAAGATTGTTAGTGATATTTGAAAACTTTTGGGCTGTTTTTCATTAGGGTAAATTACATTAAAAGCAAAGTTTCAGTGTGTTAATTATGTGATATTTGCAAAGTTTTTATTGGGATACTTAAAACTTTATATGCCTCATTTATTTAATAATTAATTGAAGCTGTTTATTAAAGAATTTTTATTTTCAGAATTGGTTCGGCGTTGTGAAGGTTTAACGTGACAAATAAAATCCTTTCTCTGTTCCATTCAGGAGGACCTAGTCTCCATACGCGAGGGTGACCAATGGGCTCCGCAATCAGCTTCAACAGCCCACTCCACTCCTGTCCTCATAAAATTCCACACCTTAGACCCTGATTTCCAGCCAGGACCTGAAACCAAAGAGAAGTCGACAGAAAACCAAGAAAACGACCAGACCGTAGAGGTCTCGAAACAAAAAAGAGTTTCGTTGCCAAATGACAAGGAAATCAGACACGTTGCCTTTAATAGTAAAGGCAGCTTAGATCTACCAGGTCGGAGTATTCTGAAGAGTTGCGACAATAGGTCAGAAAATATGCTGTTTAGGAAAAGTCCTAATGTAAGTTCTAGGAGACTGGACAGCATTGACAGTTTGACTTGCGAATACAATCGAGGTTTAAGTTTCGATAACACGAAGTCTTCGAGCTTCGAACTCGGTTCCAGCATGGATATCCTGCATCGAGAGGAGAGCGTTGATAGCTTCCACAGGAACATACACTTGGGACATCGGTATTCGGTGTTCGCGGAGACTGATATCTCGAAGTGTGGAACTTCTGAAGATGATTTGGCAGCTAACTTGAATGTTAGGAGGAATACTTGTCCTAATCCGTTTCAATACAGGTGAGATTGTTTTCTAGTTTTTGATCGAATTCCTATATAGGTAACTCTTTAATTAGAATATTTCTGATTTTAGGAAACTACAGTTTTTCAGTCACTAACATACTTCATAAAGTAAAAAAGCCTGCTTCATACTTAATGGTAACCTGAAATGACATTTTGTGCATTCTGTTCTGTGTCTTGACTGTTTTAGTGTGTTGTGTGAAAATTTCTCAGAAGTAGCTCTTGTACCTTACCGTTTACTGAAAATTTACTATTCAGCATAAGATTATTAAGAGAAATTAGTTTTTTCAAAAACTTCTTCAAGTCTGTAATATAGCTGAAATGGGCCTTTTTAGTGTATATGTTATATTTTTATGTACCGTGCGTTTGTATTCTTAATCCATCAGACCATCAGGCTACCGCGGCGTATCCCGTCCGCCGGGCCCGTTCAAGGCAGGCACGGCTCGGCTCCGGCCAGTGCTGCGCGACGGAGCCACCGCGCGGCGCGAGAGTGGCGCGCAGACTGACGTGTGCGCACTGCCGCCCAGGTGGAGCTCCGACGGGTATCTGGCTCATAAGGTAAGTTACCATAGACAGAACTGGCCCAGAGAACTTGATTAACGGATAGAACTGTGCTTAGGTGTAATGAGCTGTTCATGCCATCGATGACATATTAGGTGAAGAATTTCGTAGCGTAATGACAGGATCAGAGGTGTTAAGAATCGAATGGGCTGGTGATGACATGCAATAGGACATGGAGGGGCCTATGCGTGATACTAATTTGTACAGGTAAGCTGATGATTAAGCTTAATCTATACTATAATATTATAAAGCTGAAGAGTTTGTTTGTTTGTTTGAACGCGCTAATCTCAGGAACTACTGGTCCGATTTGAAAAAATCTTTCAGTGTTAGATAGCCCATTTATCGAGGAAGGCTATAGGCTATATATCATCACGCTAAGACCAATAGGAGCGAAGTAGTCATGAAAAATGTGACCGACCAGCGTTGGCAATGTCTGAGTGTGGCGAACGCCTTTAGCCACCAGCATTCTACTAGAAGGGATCGTATAGGACGTGTACTACAAGTGCTGCAGTACGCCCCCTCCCGCAGCTGGCGGTGGCGCCCACGGTGCCGGGCGCGCGCGGCGTGGCGGCGGGCCGGCGCCTCACCGTGCCCGAGGCGCGGCCGCCGCCCCCCGCGCGCCGCACGGACGAGACACGACGAGTGCTGCTCAGTGATATTGGTAACCTATATTTTTCTTTTTCATGTCGTTTGACTCCTCAAATTTTGTTCGACTAGTATGTGACTTTGACACCTGTGTCAAAGGCCAGGTTCAGATCCTGGAAGGTAGAGGACAAGAAAGTAGGTAGGGCATATCTTACGATTGGGCGTGTCGTGGCAATGTCTGAAAACAATTATTCACTCTTCCTTTGTAATTTTCCGACAGCGCGCGGCGGCGCGTGCGTCTCATGTAGGTATCTACCTACTTTATGTCTAGTGCACTACTATTGATTCTCGCTCTTTCGAGTTTATGAACACTATTTTATTGATTAGAAAAAAAAAAACATTTTTTTTTTAGTTTTACTTTGTGTTTCGATAGTAGTACTGATGGGTAATCGTCCTGCCGCGGGAAAACAACCATTAAGATTTCACACTGTATACTAATTGTACGGGGCGGACGTGATCGACTGGACTGTAGGGTGGCCAGGGTAGGTTATCCTATTCTTCAAAAGTGGACTGTATGGTGACAACCCACCTAGGTATAAATGATCCAGACGCGTTGACGCTCCGTCTATAAGCTACGGGCCATGAGGATGCAACCCTTAGCTGAATACTTGCTATACTTGCTGTTATTCACACAATATATAGGGGTAGGTATTGAGGGCTTACCAATAAAGTCACAATAAAACACTATTTAACTTGTTCACTATGCACTTAGCGATTTGAAGGGTGAAATTCGCGACTATATGATTCTACATTTAGGTATAAGCTCAAACTATCTTGCAAATGACTACAAATTTAATAAACTTCCTATGTTACTATTGTACGGCGTAACTGTACCGTATCGACACCCAAAAAATCACCGTGTGTGATGAAGTTTATTAACTCAAATTTTCATTATGCTAATCCTAGAATTTAGGCTATATCTAGGCTTAGGTGTATGTGAGTAGGGGTTGTCGTACCTTTATGGATAGCCCTCGGTAAGCTCCATACAGCGGAGACGAATTCACCCCTTCATCCCCCTCCATGTAGGGGTGGGATGCCAAAAACTATACAAAACTATTGTAGGCACGAAGCTATTACCTACTTGGGGTGAATTTACCGTAAAACTATGCTAGGAGGGCTATACAGCTATATGTATCTCTATAGATACGACAACCCTCTACAAAACTACATATGTTTCAACCCTGTCACTCAAGGGGTTGCAACTCTATAAGCGTATATGTTTCAGGGGGATAAAAATAAACAGTTTTATTTAAACCTAAATTACGGCTTTATGCCTGCATACACTATAAACATCTATATATCCCCTGAAAGGATTTTTCAAGGCGGTTCTGTTTCAGACATTTAGAAGTCTAGAATCTAGACTTGTATTTTCAGGAAAGGAAGAGGGTAGATGCAAAGTGTTTTATTTTTGTGCATACCTTCACCAGGGCTATTTATCAAAACCATTGACCAATCACGTACCAGCATCCTCCTGCTCTGTGATTGGTCAGTGTCGCTTTTAGCTATGCGACTACCTTTGACCTAATACTTCAAGTCTCAAATTACCAAGCCCTTTCTATTTACCTATGTATGTCTGTCTGTGTGTGTATATACCTCGATTACCTTATATACCACCGATCACCTTTATATACCTTTATATACCTTGATTACCTTTATATACCTTCGATTACCAGGGTTACCATGTGTTTACTGTTATGTGTAAGGGATAGGATACCCTACCTAACTATATTCTATTTACTTGGAAGAAATAAAGGCTCCAAGGGCTTATATACTGCCTCTTGAGAGCAAACGACTGTAATGAATGTGTTTTATTTCAATAACAAACTATGTATCAACTATAGCTACCTATAACTATCTATACTATGCAGCTTTATTTGTTACAGTATTCTATGTACTAACTAACTACCTATAACTACCTATACTATGTAGTCGCGGTTTTATTTATTTGCAACATTCTATGTACTACTATAGCTACCTATAACTATCTATACTATGTAGCTAAGACGCATCGTCGCGAACACTAATATACTATTAATGATTTTCTCGTAGGGTTCACATCGATGGTGCCCGAGCTGTCCCGCTCAGCAGACCCGGTGTGGGCGCTGGGCAAGCGACAGCCGCAACCTGACGACTCCACCACTACGTCGACTTCCAAGTTAGTCTGCCTTTTTATTGTATTTATAAAGGCCTGTACAGACCTACGCGTTATTAAATATTTTGTAGTTATTTTGTATGGATAACCGCGGCTAAAGCGAAAAGAAGTCAGTATCTTGTCTCTTGGTTAGCGAAACAGGTTCCACCATGGTGGTGGTGCTAGGTCAGCGTCAAATAAATACATTGCTCCCCGGTACTCACACCACACAAATCTAGTGGCGTGGCGTGCTAGCGAAAATAGTTTCCTTCAAGTTTGGGTAGAAATGCGGGGTGAAGAAAAACTAAGCTTTTATTGGGAATTTCACTTAAACACTATATAAAGGTTTCTCAAAAAGCACCCATTTACTTAAAATATGTGAAAATTCTAAGCAAATTTCAATTTTATTCACCATTGCAGTACCCAAGTACCTACAGGGAACGTGCACGGCGTAGACTATGTCATCTAGTGTTGCAAATCTGAAACTTTTACCTTGTAAATATTTGACCGTTTAGGGGAACGTGTCACGAAGTAGACAGTGCCATCTAGCGTTGCGAATTTGAAACTTATACGTAAAATATACTTGACATTGACGCGTCTGTGCTGCCACCTATAGTGTCTGCACGTTCCCTATAGCGTCAGCTATATCTGCCTAGATTTGAAAAGTATAACTACCGCATGCATGAATACAGCGTGGGACTGAACAGTCCTTTAAATGATGCCCATCTTGTTGAACTTGTTGATGACCAGTACTTTAAATGATGACCATCTTATTGAATTTCTTGATGAACAGTCCTTTAAATGATGACCATCTTATTGAACTTCTTGATGAACAGTCTTTTCAATGATGACCATCTTATTGAACTTCTTGATGAACAGTTCTTTACTTTTGAATATTGTCATGTCCTCGCTGATACTATACATTTTTCGTATTTTCGCTAATTTCTTAATGTTTGTAATGAAAATATATTCCTGATTACTAGATTCTTGTCTCGAGGCTCGTCGTACCGCTCACCCTGCCTCAGCATAGACAGGAGCAATGATTGGACACCACAACATGTCTATTTGCCGCCGTCAAGGGGTAAGCATCTTTGAAGCAGTATAAATCTTGAATGCTGTGTACAGATGTAATTGGAGTGCAGATAAAAATGTTATCATGTAAATGTAATCTTAATCACTACTTGGTTTGTATCTATAACTGTATGTTTTGTTTCGTTGGGCACTTTTTGGTAGGGGAAAATCTTGTGGGATCGTGCTCAAGTGTATATACGGATGGGTTTCAGTCAGTAAGAGTCTGACACTCCCTTCAGCTCAGCCCATAGCGGAAGATATCATTTGGTGATTTCCCATCCATAAATAAAAGGGGTTGAAATGTATACAGAGTGATCAGAACTGCGTGGTCATATTTAGGGTTATGTTCGTATTTCAAATACAGTAAAGAACGAATACTAAAAACAGAAAACACGACTAAAAAGTACCAAACAAACCACTTTTGAAGCAGTCTGATGCAGTTGGTGCCATCAATAGGGTAGTTAACTAAAAAAATCTAATTAGTCCGTTAGAAAGATTTCCAAAAAATATTGGACACGTATTTTTTCTTTTTTTACGTAAACAAAAAAATTAAGACGATACAGCGTGTTGAAAACTCGTGCGACGTCACTACTCGCTACAATTTTTACCGAGCCGTGACGTCACAAGCCCCCACTCCTGATCTTTGATGCTTTGTATCTTCGTCAGTTTTTATAGATTTGATAAAGGAAAAAATACGTGTCCAATATTTTTCTATAATCTAACTGACGGACTAAACATAATCATATATCTTTTACTCTGGAAACATTCCTATTCTGTAATTTAACTAAAATAAATGCTATCAACTGTATAGAGCGCGTTATTTACTTTAGGTTAAACTGTTATGTTTTATTTCCAGAAGTCAGCCGGCCATGGCGCAGCTCGTTACCAGACGTGCGTCGCGACGATACTGATGAGTTGCTGGAAGAGGCGGAGATATTCGTGAGGCGATCCATCGACAACTTGCGGGCGCCTAGCGTTGACTGTAAGTCCGGCTTAAGTGTTTGCCCAGAATAGGGTATTTTACTAGATAGAAAAATTATAAATCTATTTAGTCTGTCCGTTGGATTTTTTTAAAATATTGGGCACGACTTTTTTTCCTTTATAAAATCTATAAAAAATTAACGAAAATAAAGAGCATCAAAGACCAGGGAGTGGGGCTTGTGACGTCACGTCGTGGTAAAAATAATAAATACGGGAAATCTATCTGGCGAACTAATTAGATTTTTTTAATCAGCTAGCCTATTGAAAAGGGAGGATCCGACCAATGTAACTGATGGACTAATTAGATTTTTTTAGTCAACTACCCTATTTAGGACACCTTGTTCCTTGTACCTCATTCGTAAAGCTTATTTTCCAATGTTTGATGCACTTGATGAAGTTCTAGCACAGACATCATACAAGAATGAAATTCCTTTTGTCAAATTAGGCTAGTTTTTTATGTTGTTGTATCAATAGATATTTGACTGGATTTTTACTATTTTTCTCCAAAGCAAAGAGAACGAAAAGATGCTGAGTTTTTTAATATTAAAATTTGACTTGCTAGCGTCTTAAGTCAATGATAATCAGATTCTGATTTTATCAGATACAGCACTATACTCCATTCACAATAAGATTAGACATTGGAACAAAATTGTTTACAGTCCGTTCAACCGATTTTACTTCTATTCCGTAGGCATAAGGATGGCATTAAACGCAAAAACGTGATTGCAATACCAACTGTTTACTGCAGCCACCATGTGTCATGCCATCAACGCAATAAGTCAAAATCGTTTGAACGGACTGTAAAAAAGATGTATTTCAATGTCTAATCTTATCGTGAATGGGGTATAATTGCTTGTGACGTCACTGGTCATACTGAATTTTACCATGCAGCACAGCACAGACGATGTTTTGGGTGATCAACTGATAAGGATAGAAGAATAACTCAAAAGCTTGTAATATCTCTATTTTTCCATCGGTTTTTATGTATAAGTCATACTATTTTAGTTGCATCTGTCAAATGAGTATACATGCATTTTTTTTTTAATAGTAGTCGAGAATTACACTGTAATTTTTAAGCTAGTCTTACCCTTACTATGTGATTACAAATGATATAGGTTTTATTGTTTTAAATTATTATAGAATACTATAAAATGACGTATTTACCAAAAAATATTCAGTTTCTAAGGAAGAATGATGAAGGAATATTTTCAAATGTTATTCATGTGGTTTTTCACAAGCTACATATGCTCCTTCCCACCGACTTCGTAAGGTCTGATGAATGATGACTCATTTGTGGATTTTGGTATCCGTTTTTACAATAAACTTCGACTTTCTTTTCTTGACCTGCCTTTTAACTCATTTAAAGCTAACGTTAAATCTAACCTTTGCTGGAAGGCATACTATTCTATTAACTACTATTTAAACGGTAAGAATAGTTGGGCGCTGTGTTAAACGCAAGACAATGTCTTATTTATCATGTTGTCATGTTGTTGTTGTATATATATATATATATATATATATATATATATATATATGTCATAAGCTAAATTAACTTATGACAGTTTATATATGAGTTGATATAATATTGTTTTTTATTTTTATTTATCTGACGACTATGTCGGTCAATCTGCTTTTACTTTATTGACTCTCTTTACAATGTTTTATACTGAATTGATTTATGATTTCCATTTGGATATTTTTTTTTCTCCCATGTCATGATTTAATGACTTTGCATACTGTTGTATAAATTCAAGTTCTTAAAACGCAATAGATAGATGTGTTGCTGGGGAGTTTGTTGCGCCACTTTCCAGCTAAAAACACTTGCAAGTGGTGTCGGGTGGGCGTTTTGAGGGTCTTTATGTAAAATTTGACTTTCAAAAAGTGCTGGATCTCAGCTTAGTTTGAATAAATGACTTGATTTTTTCAGTGGAGAAATCAATGGGAGTGTCGGGCTCGCCGTACATCCCGGCCGAGCCGCGGCAGCTGCGCCTGGGCCACAGCGTCAAGGTCATCACGCCGCACGGCCGCGTCGCGCTCGGCCGCGTCAGGTACTTCTTATATAAACATACGAGTGACAGGAAATTATTTCTTTAAAAAAACAGTTTTTAACTCGACCGTGTGACACATCTGAAGAAAAGGTCCCAAAAATATTTTTCTTGTAACTCCGAAATTAATGATCTTTACGTATAGATTGTTGGAAAATGTATAAGAAGGCTCTATAGTATCATTCGAGTCCGACGTGCACTTGGTCGGTGTAAGGACAAGTACAGCAGCGTGTGGTGCGCAGGTACGTGGGGCTGGCGGGCAGCAGCTCGGCCAGCAGCGGCGTGGTGGTGGGCGTGGAGCTGCCGGCGCAGCCCGGCCTGCCGCGCAACGACGGCCTGCACCGCGGCCGCCGCTACTTCCTGGCGCCCGCGCTACACACCGCGCTCTTCGTGCCCTTCGCCAAGGTCGTCATGGCCTGGGCGCACTAGTGCCGCGCTCTTCGTGCCCTTCGCCAAGGTCGTCATGGCCTGGGCGCACTAGTGCCGCGCTCTTCGTGCCCTTCGCCAAGGTCGTCATGGCCTGGGCGCACTAGTGCCGCGCTCTTCGTGCCCTTCGCCAAGCTCGTCATGGCCTGGGCGCACTAGTGCCGCGCTCTTCGTGCCCTTCGCCAAGCTCGTCATGGCCTGGGCGCACTAGTGCCGCGCTCTGCTGCGCTGCTCGGGTACCGACCTGCGACCTGTTACCATATCCACGGTTGATATTTTAAATGTCGTATATGACGTACATTGCACTGTTGGATTTTCAACTGTCGGCACTGAACGGACCGTTGAGAATCCAAAAGTTGATCGTCTGCACCTTCATTTTTTTTAAAGAGGGGTAATCATCAAATGACTTCTCCCGCTCTGGGCGGAGCGGAAGACTGTCAGACTCTTACTACCTAGTGCCCGCCGCGTGTCAGGGCCGCGGTGACTCTTTCGAACAAATTCCGCAACCAGGCGAAGCCGCTGGCGGACGCTGGTATTCAATAAGTAATGGGCAGTCAACCTTGCTGATATGATATTTTCCCATCTCGGGATGAGCTATGCTCGTACAGCCAACAATATCTGTAGTAAAACTTACTTGCAAAAATCGGCTTTATTGCAACTGGGAACTTTCCTTCTCACCAGTGGTACGCAGGCCTACAATAAACATAAAAAGCGCGCGAACGGTCACAAAAAAACGGGTGCAGTACTTTTTTACCTCTTTATTAACGTTCCGATATTTGGATCCGCGTGTAATAAGGCCTAATTGTGTACAACAAAGCCTAATTGTGCTTGTGTTTATGTAAATTAATTATTTAGAAATACAATATAACCGCGAAGATAAGTGTGGAATTACCATAGAGAAAAAGAAACTCGATAAAAAAAATATTAACTTGTAAAATTATAACAGTTTGAATATGTGAAATGTTTCCAAATAAATTGGAAAATGTTTGGTGTGTTGATGAAAATAAAATGATGGATCTATACATGTCATGCAAGGCATGACAAGTTGCAACGGTGTGGAAAGCTTAGGCTGCATATTAAAACAGTAATGATTTGAAACGTTTTTAAGTACTGGACTTTTATGTCCAAGAAAAAGTGATTTAGGTTGCGAATTATTATAAATTAGATGGCATTCGAATATCCCGATTAAAGCGTGTAGGCTGGCTTTGCCTACATTGAAAGTCATATGTAACGAACTAATTATATTCGAAATGATACAAGAAGAAATGAGAAAGAAAAATAATAAATTATTATTATTAGGTATGCAAGAACAACTTACTTCTTGTATCATTCTCTATAATAAAAATATTAAAGATTCAAGAAAGCAGTTTATAATAATAATTTGACTTCTAAATAAACACCGACAAATGCAAATGAGAGAAACATTACAAAATAAGACGTCGGCGCATTATAATATTAGAGTTAATATATTCAAATATAAAGAAGTAAAAGTATTATTCTTACTAGTCTATGGTCTAATGATACAGCTTAGCTAAATATGTATGTAACTGTCGAAATTTTGATGTAAGATTACTGTATCAAATTGTGTATTGATGTGCCTCCGGAAAACATACAGCATTGTTTATGAAGAAGCATAGTATACTTAGCCATAAATGCACGGTCAATAGTATGGATAATTGGTTCAACCTAAGAATACTAGATGGCGTAACTATCGCCACTGTTTTATTGCTAAACTGTACCAGCTAGGACGCGGGAACGGCTGTCATTTTTAACGTTCATAGCGTTGTGTACTTTCGCCGTGCGCGGTCGAAATCCTAAAATATTCAGTTAATCGGTGAACTTTTTTAAAATTAACTACTATAAAGCGTTAGATAATCTAGTACTGCATTAATTACTGTTTTCTTACAAACTTTATAATGCACCAACAATATGTACCGAATATGACGGAGAGCAGGGGAGACGTGATCGAACAACCAAATAATATTAACAGTGACTTTTTGATAAATCCGTCAACAGAAACACCCAAATCGTTAGATTTAGGCTCCTGTAAGACCGATTTTGACGAGAAAAAAATCCTTAAAAAAGCTGATGAAAAACGGTTACGTCAGTTAATAAGTCTCCAGCATTTTAACACCCCTATGTGGCAGCATATTCGTTATAAAAAGGCCTTGGTAGATATGCTCGCGTTTCCGGGGTTTTGCAATTTAAAAATAAACGATGAAATATGTTCTTTAAATAAAGGAAAAGATTTCTTGGCCTCGACGGAAGAAATCATGGCTGCAACTACCAACGCCTTGTTACATCAAAGACAATTATTGCAATCCGGTTTACAAGGAATTATTGATTGGGCTCACAATAACCCTACAGAGTTAAAATCCGATAATCTCTTTAACAAAATTTCTGAAATATTCGGCAATGAGTCACCTTCTTATAAATTATCCGAACAAACTTTACAAATTATCTGTGGTAAAAGGGCCGAATGTATTGAAACTAGACGTTAAAGGTTAATTAGCGAAATTCCGGATTAAAGTATTCAAGCTGCGCTGAGTAACATTCCTCCTAGCGAAGAATTTTTGTTTGACAAGACAAAACTTACATCCCTTATCCACTCCCTCGGAGGGCCTCATTTTTGGTTATCACCACCACAAGTGTCCAAGGCTAAAGAACACCTGAAAACCAAATATAAAGAACCCACACCGTCTACCTCAAAGTACAGACCTCAGACCCAATACAATAAAAATAATTTTCGAGATACCTACAAAAAACAACAAACAAAACAAACGTACAAAGGTAAAAGCGACAATTATAAACAAAATAAGAATTATTCATTTCGAAACAAAGAAGGAAAAAAGTGACTACCCGACACATTTCAGAGGAGGTTGTTTAAAGCCGTTCAAAAACCGTTGGCACGCACTTGGCGCCAACAAATTCATAATATCAGCAATCACGGGGTTTCGAATACCCCTTTACAAGAAACCTCCTCTGCTAATGCCAACAAGGCAGATCATGTCGCAATACACAACCAAGCCGTCCCCTGCAATGTCACTGACATTCAAGGAACTCTTGGATCAAGGGGTTTTGCAACGAGTTTTCAACAAAACGCCCAGTTTTATCTCAAAGCTTTTTCTGCGGAAGAAAAGCGACGGATCGATGCGACCAATTTTCGATCTCAGAGAATTGAACAAATTCGTGAAGACAAGGCATTTTCGTCTAATTTCTCATGCCTCGGTCCCAGATTTCCTCCAACCGGGAGACTGGATGACAAAAATAGATATATCCCAGGCATATTTTCATCTACCCGCAGCAAAATCTCACCGGCCTTTTTTAAGAATCAGTTACAAAGATCAGTTATACGAGATGACATGCCTACCTTTCGGACTGGCTTCAGCGCCACACCTCTTTTCTTCTGTAACATGCTGGGTCGCGGAGACCTTGCGTGCAAAGGGATATCGAGTGCTAGTCTACCTAGACGATTTCCTTTTGGTCAACCAAGACCAATCCAAGTTATGTCGTCAGGCTGCGGAAGCCGTGAGGCACTTGGAACACCTGGGCTGGCAAATAAACTTCCAAAAATCTGTCTTAGTCCCAACTCAAGATTTGGAATACCTTGGCATTCGTTGGCAAACGTCAGTAAATACAATGTCGTTACCAATAAAGAGGAGACAGAGTATCAACGCCACGTTAGATCGGTCGTTGTTAAAAAGTCACATAAACCTCCGGGAACTACAAGTTCTGTTGGGCCAGCTAAATTTTGCGAACTTCGTCATACCCAGAGGGAGACTGCATTGTCGAAAAATGCAAATCTTCTTGCGACACTTCAACAAGACACGACCTCGCCAAAGACAGCCGTTTCCTCAAGTTGTGTACCAAGAGATGATGTGGTGGCGCGGAGCCACATGTCACAAATTGCCTATACACAAAGAGCCTGCTACCCATTTCCTAGCGACGGACGCTTCGGATTGGGGTTGGGGTGCCCACCTAGATGGGAATCTAATGTCAGGTGCATGGTCAACTCACCAAAAAAGATGGCACTGCAACAAAAAGGAGCTATATGCAGTAATAGCAGCAATCAAGACGAACGTAAAGGCATTACAAAAGTCACACGTACTGATTCAATCAGACAATCGAACCCTGATTGCTTATATTCGGAAAGAGGGAGGAACCAGGTCGTTGGGGTTACTAGCACTAACCTTCAAACTTTTACACCTAACCGAAAAGTACAACATAACCCTATCAGCACACTACCTGCCAGGGAGATACAACATAATAGCGGACAGACTATCCCGAGGGAAACAACCCTCGGAATGGCATCTTCTACCTCGAGCGACTGCGGAAGTCTTTCGGAAGTGGGGCCGCCCAGAAATAGACCTGTTTGCGACACAGGAGACCGCTGTTGTGAAAAACTACGTATCGATAGACTGCAGAGATCGATCTGCAAATTATACAGATGCCTTCAGCAGACCCTGGAAACATCAGCTAGCATGGGTGTTCCCCCCACCCAGCCTGATGCCCAGAGTCTTGGCACACCTAAACAATGCAACGGGAATTTACTTGATAGTAGCTCCAGAGTGGCCTCGAGTTTTCTGGCTCGAAGACCTGAAATCCAGAGCTCTAGATCACCCACACGAACTCCGAAACCTGTCGGAGACAATGATAGATGTCACAACATCCCAGCCCCCTCCACAGGTACAGACATTGACCTTGAAAGTCTGGAAAATTGGGGGTGGGGTGCCCAAATAAAAGAGTGGTCCTCTCAAGAGAAAGAACTCTTAAAGAATAGCTGGCGACAATCAACATTATCAACCTATATACCGGCTCTGAGAAGATGGCTATCTTGGTGCTCCAACTCTCAAGTAAATCCAAAACATCCTCAACCAGCGGACATTGCTAAATTTTTAATATTTCTCTTTCTAAAAGAAAATTTATCGTATAGCACTATCCTTGTACACAAGTCGGCAGTTCTAACTTTTTGCGGCCCACATGCGGAACAACAAATATTTTCAAATTTCATTATAAAACATACCCTTAAGGCAATAGGAGTAGCAAAGCCAAAAGTGGTGAGGCCATCGGTCACGTGGGATCCACGAATCGTACTTAATTGGCTTTCATCCCATCCAACTAAAGACACATTATTTGATTTAGCTCGTAGAACAGCCACAGTTTTGTTGTTAGCTTCGGGCCGCAGAGTTCACGACCTAACTTTGCTCAAAATCTCAAATGACAACTTCTTGGATGACGGTGATAATATCTATTTAATACCGGCATTTGGATCTAAGACTGATACACACTATTATCGTCAGTCCGCATGGAAGCTTTCTAAACATCATGATAAAAATATATGTCCAGTCACTTTAGTTAGGCTTTTAATACAAAAAAATAGTACGAGGAGATCTGAAGTTAACAATTTAAACAATCTTTTTATCACTGTATGTAATAAAACAAAAGCTGCCTCACGTACTGTAATTGGGAACTGGGTACGCACAGTTCTCAAAGATAGTGGAATTCAGGCTTCCCCAGGAAGCTGTAGATCAGCGGTAGCTTCTTTAGGATGGTTAGATAATCAATCAATAGATGGCATTTTATCACGGGGTAATTGGAAATCATCCAATACAATTTTTAATCATTACTGTCGCGAAATAGAGCTCCCTAGAGACAGTCGTAACTTATTCTTCAATACATTAACTCCATCTTAAATTACAGTTTTACATTATGTATCAAATCTGCAATGCAAGAAAGTATAGAATTAGGAATGGCTAAACTCTTACTGATTATTATTAGAGCAAATTTATAATTAATTCCTAAAGTAAAGAAAGTTCTGTTATTTTATTTTCCATGTAAAATGCAAAATATTTTTTTTTGTTTTGTAACTACTAAATATAGTAAATAAATAAATAAATTATTGCTACCACAGAAGAATGCTGTTATTCTAATTTCAGAATAACCTTTATGATCATCATAGCGTTGTGTATTACAAAATATATCACCAGCAGATAACAAACACGTCTTCATAAACAATGCTGTATGTTTTCCGGAGGCACATCAATATAGCGGTTTTACATAAAAATAAAACCGATATTATGTGCCGAGAGGGAAAACATACAGCATTGTAGGAAGCTCTTCCTGGTGAAGACTATGAACGTTAAAAATGACAGCCGTTCCCGCGTCCTAGCTGGTACAGTTTAGCAATAAAACAGTGGCGATAGTTACGCCATCTAGTATTCTTAGGTTGAACCAATTATCCATACTATTGACCGTGCATTTATGGCTAAGTATACTATGCTTCTTCATAAACAATGCTGTATGTTTTCCCTCTCGGCACATAATATCGGTTTTATTTTTATGTAAAACCGCTATTTTGTGAGGGATGATTAAGGTTCTAAGATAAGATGTTTTATAGTAGCGACATTGTTGTATTGAGTTTCTTAACACTTTCGGAACTTCAAACTCAGCATGTAGCCGAAAAATAATTTGTTTGTGTGAAACAACTCATCGTTATACATATATAGCGACGACTAGGATGAGAGTTTTGGGCACACGAACGAATTATCGTCCGCCCCATTTGCTGAGTTCTGGGCACTGAACGTTTTAATTGGTCTACTTTGGTTACAAGATTTTTATTTTTTTAAACATTTCAGTATGATTGGAAACAAATTGAAGGCCAGTGGCAGTTCCCGTGTTTTAAGAACGTTCGAATTCTATTCTTAGTTTAAATCTGTCAAAAACAAAAATATCTCGAATTTCGGTACATCTTTGTCAAGTTTTTGACATATATTGTTATATTACAACATTATATTGTACTTCATTTTAAGGAACTCAGTCAAGCCTTGTTTTTATTGGAAACGCAAGCGCGTTTGTGGCTACGGCAATGTCGAGACTATAAAATAATTTCCTAGTCACTTCTCGTATAAGCTCAATGGCTACTAGCAAACTACCCTACATTAAGACATTATAAATGTTGTAGTAATATTTGTATGGAATTGAATGTAGCCTAACTATGTTTTAACGGAGTTTTTTTTTATCTTGATATTAATATATAAAGCACATAGTGGATATATATGGTATCTATGTATGATTGTCTCTACATAAATATATAAGTAAATGGTACTATGTTAGTTCTTCGTGAGAATCAGCACTGCCGATTTCTAGAGATTACATTTGGACAGTTATTAATTAAGTCGACGTATATATGTATGTGGCCACGGGGCCCAAATATTACAGCTTTTTAATGTATCATCGACACGAAAAGAAGAAGTAATAGACAACTTTGGGAGTAAATAATAATAGGACCTAAGCCAGAAAGTTATAGTAGTAATAATAATTATTTTACATTCTGGCTACAGTATTTACTATTTACTTAAATAGTTGAGTAGTACCGAAATGACGTCAATATTCTATAAATATGTAGGCATAGGTATATACGTAAGACATTTATATAATATTCAGAATGTTGTCTATGGGCAAGATTTAAAGACAACTTTACCAAGTAAGCGTTTCAGACAAATTTGAACTTTATAATCTGGCGTAAAATATTCACATTTGTATTTGCGAATGTGAGCAAACGTTGCGTAAGAATATGAACATTAAATTCATTTTAATAAAGTTTATATTCGTCTGACAAGCGCATCGTGTTTTCAATTAAAATCGGAAGTTAGATCTCGTTAGGTTTTTATTGCATTATGCTCTATACCAAAGCACATAAGACCTAAAATGGATTGTGTTCAGTTTTGAATAGGCTAGTTATATGCATTGCATGTGTGTATTAATGTATGCCTAAGAAAATAATATAATTACGTAGAAGAAAAATGGAGGTTAGAAATTAATAAGTTTAGATATACGCCAACTAATCACTAAATGCATTTAGCGCTAAACAAATTTAAATCATGTATTGAAATCCAAGCGAAGCTACCTTTTCTCGAAACGCTTTGTCGTTTTTTAATATCGATGTATTAAATATGTGTAAAATCAATCATAATTAAATTAAAAAATCGAGATAATTTCAAGCCACCTACTGAAGTTTCGACTCTGGCGTTGTTTATTATAAGTTGATTTTAAATAATAATGTTGAAGTTAAAAATTTCATTTGTGGGGAAGTAAGCCTATAGTTCTTATTTGCTGAATTATCTTGTCGTCATATAATGAGACAAGAATAAGACCTAATTAAATAATAATTGTAGTAATGATTTCTATACTATATTTCGATAAGACTATTACTAATTGATAATGGATGGCTAAGTGTTCAGTGTACATGCGACTTCATGTTTTGTCAATCATTAATTTAAAGTGGTTATTCATATGGTGCATATTTGATATTTTATAGCTGTTGTCTAACCTCCAAAAATATTAATATCATCAATAAATCTGCAGTCAGATATGACCCATAAGTTACGCCTATTTTGGGCCCACTTATTCCTAAAAAGTCAATGGCTTGCATATTTATCAAGTTGATAAAAGCCGCGGTAGATAGGCATATTGAAGCGCAAAATTACACGGATGGAGGAGAATTAAATTTGGCAGTTGAATGAATTGTCAACAGCCAATCGCATTACTTGATTTATGTTTAACTAGCAGCGCCCTGCGGCTTCATCCGCGTTGTTCTCGTTCCCGTGGCAATACGGGGATAAAATATAGCCTATGACACTCCACAATAACGTAGCTTTCTATTGGTGATTTTTTTTTAAATCGGTTCATTAGATCCAGAGATTGCCCCTTACAACGTCACAAACTCACAAACGTTACCTCTTTATAATATTACTATAGACTAGCAACGCCCCGCGGTCCATATCCAGCCAGGCGCATTACTTTGTGTAATTAATTTCGTCACCACTGCTCTCAAAATGGTGAAGGAAAACATCGTGAGGAAACCGGCATGTCCTAGAACCAAAAATTCGAAGACATGTGACATTCACCAAGCCGCACTGGGCCCGCGTGGTGGATTACGGCCCATTCCCTCTCCTAGAGAAGAGGCCTGTGTCCCAGCAGTGGGAACATTAAAAGGCTGATTCCCCGCGGTTTCAACCGCGTAGTACCCGTTCCCGTAGGAATATGGAGATGCAATATAACCTATGGTAGTCGCTGATAATGTAGCTTTCCATTGGTGAAAAATGGTTAAAATCGATCCAGTAGTTTCAGAGCTTATTCGGTACAAACCAACAAACAAAAAACTATTTCCTCTTTATAATATTAGTTCCTCTTTATATTATTATAGATATGTGACGCATTTTAATTATATTTCTAGAAAACGGCGATATTAAGGAAAGTTCCTTAAAAATTGTATTATTACTAATTATTAGATAATGCTCGTGGCTAAATTATAACAGTCGCACGGGTCGATCTCCAAGGTTAAGCAACGCTTGCCGAGGTTGGTCTGTGGATGGGTGACCATCTTAACATAACGAGACTTCTCAGTGCCTCAGAAAGCACGTTAAGCCGTTGGTCCCGGCTGTCATTTGGAGATCTTTGGCAGTCGTTACGGATTGTCAGAAGCCAGAAAATCTGACACCAGTCTTGCCAAGAAGTATCGTGTTCCCCAGTTTATGGGTTGTGGAGGTCTGGTAGGCAGCCGCTCCACGTAAAATACTGGTATTCAGCTGAATCCGGCATGACTGGGAGCCGACCCCTATATAGTTGGGAAAAGGCTAGGCAGATAATGATTAGAAAATCTTCGTACATGTACGTGTAGGGCCTGTGGCGGTGAGACCTAAGGTCTACTTACATGAAAACCAACCAAAATTAAATTAGGGTCATACCTGACTGCAGTTTAGTTTCTCTTTCCTTCATATTCTTATAATGATATAAAGGTAATAGGGATGTTAGCTCGTGTTTATTTAAACTAAAATGGTAGAATATTGTGTTTACTGTGTAGATATATAAAATGGTCTAGCGGCGAAGTACTTCAAATTTATAGTGATTAGTAATATATTAATGTGTATGGCTAAGTATTGCTCATACTTCTAAAATGGTGCTCTGTTAGTTTGTCTTTCTATACAGAGTGTTATGAAAATTGTACATTAGCATTTCATTAAAAAACTGGAATTTTAGATTGCATTTTTCATAATATTCTGTGTACCTACATATTCGCTTATTAACAATTTTTATAAGTCGCTTAGTTCAGTAATAGTAGTACATAGTCTCATTTGAAATTTATCAATTTTATTTACGCATATTTTTATAAATACCTAGTTATTTTTCTATGCAATTCTACAATTTTATACTGTACCTAAGGGTGGATGCGTACTGGATAAAGTATTTCGTTTGAATGTACAGTCGAGGAAGGAAGTCTTACTCACTTGTCAAACGTCATTTTCGCCGCCAAAAATGTCAGATTGACTTCCTCGACAGTACCCGGCCTGCTATTGCATATCAAAAATAAATCGTAATTAATATTTTCTTATCTCTGCGACAATCTGTCTGTGAACTTTTAAATGTTTTAGAAGCTTAGCTTAGCCGTTTCGAATGTGTATTTGATGTATAGTGTAATATAACGTACATATTTGTAATTAACTTATTGATATGAGCTGTCTATTGTGTTTGGGAATAAGTTATGTATCTAACTTTTTTGGAGAAAAGCTATTTTTAAAACTATTGCAGTCTCATCCCGAAACATTACAATTTACTGTAAACACATTATATCTGCGGTCTATTTTCAGTATTTGGTTTCCAAAACGAAAACAGACACCAAAATTCAGTCAGTGATTTCTGGCTATTTAAATACCTAGTTACTGTATAACTAGAAAAATCATTGACCACAAACAGGCCTAAATGGGCGAGATATGTCTATGATACGCCTAAAACTTAAGGACGAACCATTTCTCAAACATAACAGACAGGTAGCACTAAACCAAAAATATATTTCTCGACTTACCTAATATATTGACTCGGGTGAACTCGAAATACTTAATGCCTGCTGTTTTAAAACGTATAAATATAACATTGCTAAAGACTTATCACGAGTCACAGTAAAACTTCTGAAAGTGCAACATGTTACTGTAACATTACTTTCAGTGTATCATGTTCGTTACACACGTCACATGTAACAAATTGTGTGAGTCATCTGATTATTTTCAACACGATAAGTTTGTAATAAATTTTACGTGATTATAAAATCTCCATATATAGTGAACAGATAATTTTCAATACAATCCAAAGATGATAATTTAAATCAAAAGTATTATATAGGGTGTTTCAGAAGTGCTTACAATTAGGAAAAAATATATTAAAAAAAAGTTTTATATAGAAACCTGATCGCGAAAAAAATAATCAATTTTGAAGCTGTCTGTTACAGGAAATGTTGTTTATTTTAGTTCAATCACGGATTCGATGGCACCGACTGAATCAGGCTGCATGAAAAGGTCGGGTTTTTGGAAAAACTCATTTTATTTTTTATTGTTTCTTTACTCTATAGCAGCTACAGAATACCGCCCCACGCACTTCTGGAACCGTCTGTACGAGAAGTAAGAGTTTAGAATCTTACGCGATTTATTATAAACATACAGTTTTCGCAGTAGTCCGGTGACATTTTCCATATTTATTGAAATAATTGCCTTAAGTAGAGCATATGACTTCATTTCTATGAACAGTTTCATTCTGATAAAATCGTAAAGAAATGATGCTATAGTTCTGACATTTTACTAACGCGCGTCAAATGTCAAAATGCGCATTCGTAAATTGCACCGACTATACCAAGACATATATTTATTATTTGACCAATGGTTTTGATAAATGAAAAGAAAAGGATGTGATTGTCTAACAGTGTATTATTATGTATGGTATTTAGGATACGGTCAGCAATGTTACCTGAACTTGTATGCAAAGAATAATCGAGACGTTTTACACATTGGTATCTTCCGCAGTATTAAATAATATCATAATAATATAATAATAATACCTGGGATACATACATATATGTACAGTCACGGAGTAAAAAAGTTAAGCATGTTTCCTTACTCAAATAAGGTCATTTTTGCACTTTAACAAAAACATAAACCCGGTATTAGCAACATTCATATATGTGAGGAAGTAAAAATATCTTATACTAATGCAATAACAAAAGCTAACATGTTAATTCCTTGACTGTACATTGGCGAAAGATATAAATGTTACAAAAATCTTTGTTTCCAGATGAATGCATGCTCTTTAAAAATATTGGTGAATTTGAATTTATGATACCAGTGAGGAAAACGTTCTAAAAAGTCCTAACAGTGAAGTGTGGAATATGATGTTCTCAATAGCTCAAATCTTATACAAATATGCCTAAGTTTTGATCTCATTTATTTATTTTGTTTTCTTTATTTAGATCTGTAAGTACTACTGTGATTTTTTATTTATGTGGACTGAGTTAATCAGTATTATATTATTCTGAATTATGTACTTATAAACTTGACAGTTGATTTTAGCTTTTTGATATATTTGTTTTGTGATTGAAATACAAAAATAATGTAAGTAGGAAGTTCATGTGCACCAACGTCTATATTGTATAAGAAAATGGCTATAAATTGGCTTACAGAGGAAAAATAGTGTTCATCAAAATGTGCCAAACACTGGCTAAATGTCATGGGAATCTATGTAATATAGCATCTGTCTGTACAAAAGCCTTTGCCTAAATATTATAAAAAAGATAGCATTAATTTCATGCACAAACTAACTTTTCAAAATGGCAACCCAACGGTCTAACAAAAATACTTGCAAATTTGTACAATCAGAAAAGAAAATTTTCAATGCCTAATCTACTAAATTTTCTTCTTAAAAAAACCCTATCTTTTGGATGTACAATTTGATTTTGTACAACTCTGATTGTATATGTGTATACCTGTTATGTATAGGTAGTCTATGTCATATACATGTAGGTAGAATCTTAGATCGAAACACCCTTATCTATGCTGTTGATGAGATCAAAAGAAATCTATTTTAAATATCATTGTACGAGATTATATATTAAGTGTAAGAAATAAAAGTATTAAAAATGTTCATGATTTTTTCTAAATACCTTCTGTCATTGATATATTCAACATCATCTTGGTTAAGAACATTAGACACGGGTACAATAAAATAAAAATACAACTATACGTTGTAAACATGTTTATTTATCGTCGATTGAGAAAAAGGGATATAAAACAAACAAATTGTCGAGAAATTAACAATGATTTAATTAACAGCAACAAATAACAATATTGTGCAACAAAACTTATAAATAGTTTGTTTTAAATCGCACCAGGTAGCTTGGTATAAAGAAGGGTGAAAAACAAAAGAATAGAATAGAAATAGGAAAGCAGACCAAAGGTTTAGTAAGAAGAAATGAAGAAGAAAGCATGCAGTTGAAAAGGAGAAAATATTTAAGCAGAAATAAAACTAGTATAGAAACAGAAAAGCTCAAAGGTAGAGAAAAGGAAAGCAGTAGATTAAAAAGAACTGAAAGATTCAGAAAAAGTGTGTAGGGATACAAGATTAAGTAAGATGTAAAACCAAGAAGAAAAAAGACGTAATGATTTAGAAAAAAGAAATATTTAAGTAAAAAAATAGGTAGAAGCATGCAGTAAAATTGAAGCGTGAAATTAAAAATAAGAGAAGTGAGATAAAAGTGTAAATATTGTGTAAAAGTAAGAAAGTAAAGAAAAGTAAGAAAAATAAATTTGAAAAAATAAGCGTCAGAAAAAAGAAAAGCAAAAAGAATAAAGAATATCATCAGCTCGGTGACAAATGAGCTAAAGTAAAGATGTGAAGGGAATATAAATAAAATAGTAAGAGAGAAAGAAGGTTAAGGATCAGGAAAAGTAAAGAGATGCGTAAAAGGAAAATAGAACAAACAATCAAGATTTAGAAAAAGCGTTTGAAGTGAGATGCAAAGGAAGATAAAAGCAGTAAGAAAAAGATTTAAAGTAAGGTATAAAAGAGATAAATGAAAGGAAATCAGAAAGAAGGGAACAAAGATAAAGAAGTAGAACGCAAGGAATGACAGTTTAAAAAGTGGAAATAAAGTAAAGGAGTGTGTAGATAAGTAAAGTTTGAAATGAGTACAGAAAGCAGATAGCAGTGACAGATATTTCTACTTTTAGGTGCGTTGTTCTTGTCCGTTGAGTAACAAATGTGCTTGTAAAGTTTCCTTTCTTGAAGTTGTAGGCAACAGGGAAGAGCACATCAATATTGCGCTATGCTTGTTTAAACTCCCGTGTGATGAGTGACAAGTTTATTAAGCATTTGGTGCTGTAGGCTGAAGTTGGAACCTCCGCTAACATCGTAGTTCTTAACAGTAAAAAAGTGATTCGAAGGTTTATTGATCAGCACTATTATATAGTACCTTTTTAACACAACTTTTTCAAGTTATTGCCGTATCTACCTTGTTAACACAACTTTTTCAAGTTATTGCCGTATCTGATACAGAGTTTTACTTGTTGATCCCAGATAACAATCTTGTATTTTCTATAGGATTCGGTATGCGCTGTAGACTTGGTTCTCCCAACTCCGGTCCTCGTTTTTAAGGAGTACATACGAACTAAGCTATTTTAGCTTGCCAGGCTAATTAATCTAAACATGATTAAAGAAGAACGGGATAAAAAAGAAGAAAATAGAACGTGGAGACAGATGCATGTATGTGTAGAATGTTTTATAAAGAGGAGGTGAAAATAAAAATGTATTGCGCCGTGAACAAAAGTAAAGGCAAGATGAGGAACATGAGAATGATGTATTTTGTTTAAGGAAAGAAGAAAATGACAGAAATAGTCTTGTGAAATATAGCTTCGGTTTAAGTCAGATTATAAAATGTGTATAAAATGCATGAAAAATGGGTAGATAGAGAGTGAGGTGACAGATTTATATTGAAGCAAAAAGAGTTTTTGGTAGATCGATAGGTAGTTTTGAAAAACAGGTAGGTAAATAATAAAATAGATAAAGATATTCTGAAGAAAAAAGTGACATGTGTTGTGAGAAATTGAAAATCTATAATAATATTATTTTTTTGGAATAGAAGAAAACATTTTAGGAAAGGTGAAAGAAAAGAAAGACAGGAAGAGAAAAGTAAAAAGATTATAGTGATAACTTTTCTAAAATGATTGTCTCCATTTTAATAAAAAAACGAAGTAAAATAGATATAGGAAAAAGTAGTAACTAGTAATTCATAGAAATAAGATATATATAGTAAAGATGCAAGTTAAAGAACAAAGACTTGATGTAATATTTATGATATAAACGTGTTTTGATGCGATGAATAAAAGAAATACAATGATTCAATACCATACGTGTATAGGTGTATTGGTATAAGAAGGAAATTGAGGAACAAAAGATAAGAAACAAAGTAGAATAGAAAATAAGAAGTTAGTTAAGTAGAAGGTAAAAAAAAAGTGAAACGTAATAGAGGAGGATATATCAATAGAACAAGACTTATAAGAAATAGTAAAGGTAAAATATTAATAGTAACTTTAGATAGAATACAATACATATACATACAATATAAAGAGAGTAACTGGTTATAATTATAAATAAGAAAGAAATAAAACAATTATTTAAGAGATTTTTAAAAGAATCGAATCGAATAAGGTAAAGACAGAATGGAAAATAAAATATACTACTGTTGTAATCATAATAGATGAAAAGTAAAACAGGTATACAGATAAACAAAGATGAAGTTGGAAAAAAAATAATAGATGAAATCAAAAAGTGAAAGACGTCTAGAAAGTACGAAAAAAGTAGGAAAAAATAACGTAAAGTTCAAAGAAGGATAACAGATTAAAGAGAAGAGGAAACTGGAAACAAGAATAAAGATCGATAGAAAATATAAAAGAAGAGAAGAGAAATGAGTATCTTGTAAAAGATTCCACAGAATCAAGAGCCGTGGAAGAAATGAGAAATAGGATAAGAAAGTAACATTTTAAGAAAATAGTAAGAAAGAGTATATAAATCATAACATTTTAAAGGAGACGATAGAGTAATAGTAAGTAAAAGAAATGATAAAATATAATAAAACATTAGAATTGAAAATTATGGCCGTGATAAATTTATCTTCATGAACATGTAATGTGACGTTGAAAATAAGAACAGTGAGATACTTTTTTATTGATAGTGAATCAGAAGCATTGATTGTGTGATTTTAGATTATTTATCATGATGAGTTTAGAGCAGAATAAGATGCGATAAAGAGTAGATTTAGAAAAAGAGACGCTGAGTAGCCTGATGGAAGTGTTTTACTTGAACCATATCTAACAAAAACCTTTGCACCAACATTTGCAGCAGGTTTGTTAAAGGTCCATGTAGCGAGAATCTTGATTCTCTCTGGAATCCAATCCCTTGATAAAGCTTTGATAAATGTTAAAGAAGAAAGAGAACAATATAGGCATATGATGATGGTGATATATCAGGTTTTAAAGATAAAGATAGTCCTAGTAAAGGAAATAGTGAAAATGCGTGAGAGTAAAGTAAAATAAGTGAAGTGATAGCATGAAATGAAACGAAGGAGGATGTAACAGTTTATATTTGTAAAAAAAAAAAACAAATAAATGAAAGCGATACAGAAATAGCAGACAGATGGATAAGAAAGTAGAAATAATAAGTAAGAATGATGTAAGAGTAAGTAGTAGAATTGATGATATTGTACTTACTTGAAAAATTAGTAGTAATGTTTTGAGTACAATCATTTATAAAAGGAAGCGTGAAAAGCAAGCATAACAGTGGAGTGCAATGTGATAGCAGATAGAAAAAAGAGAGAAGTATAAAAGATAAAGCAAGAGAAGAAGAAATAACTACCTCAGTACGTATCACAGTGTACTTTGTAAACTTATCTCTAAGGAAAAAGGAACTAACGTTGAAAGTGCATGTAAAAAACATTAAGCGGAATGAACCGTTTGTAACAAATGTGCGGTTATTCAGCTACGAACTAATCCTAATAATATCACTTGAAATAATACTGTCTTTGGTCTTATTTGAATAACAAGTGCTTGGCAAGATAAGTGAACAAATGAACCTCTAAATTGGCAAGTTTTTTGGGCGAGAGTTTTTTCCATTTTGGAAGGTAAGTTAATCCAATGTATAATATAGAAAATATTTCAATTAATACTTTCGTACCAAAGGCCTAACCTTTAACAAAAACTGACAAGTTATTTTTAAACCTCACAACTCCTTAAAATCAGACATTTGCGAGTGGGATTAACCTCCAACCTTTTAAGTAGGCTTTGCTCTAGTCGCTCTTTAAATGTTCTACTTTCTATAGCTAGAATCTTGTTGGTTATTGACCGGATAGTCAGCGTACCAGCCAAAGGCTCCGTTGTCGCCGGTGTGGGCTCCGAAGTCCACGTATTCCCCGAAGTCAGGCGGTCTCTCCGCGAACTGAGAGGCTCCGCCGAAGGACGCTGATCCTGACGTGTCTTGTGGCTCTGGCTGCTGCTGAAGTCTTATGAGCCTCGCTGGGGGCTCATTCTCGGGGGGAGGAGCCAGGGCTACCGCTGTAATTAGAAAAAGTCTTGATTGAGTACCAGAGAACTCCATAGTTCTAGACGATTCTAATAAAACATTCTGGTGACCTACTAACTAGTGCAAAAAAACAATGCGTACTAATGGCAAAGAAACAACCAAGTAATGATTTGATTGTGAGATGATTAATAACTAAAAAAAGGAGGCTAACTGGGAGCAAGACAAAATAAAAGTGATGTTGCAAAATGCTGTTTTTTTATCTCTATCTAGATTCGAATGCAAACCAAGTTAATGAGCATATTCTCATGGCCAATATTTTTATGCGAAAAGTTTCAAAACTCGAACCGTAGGAAACACGCATTCGCATGCATAATAGTGTTTACGAAACATGTGATAGTAATAGTTTTTTTAGCATGCACTAACCGCCACAATCATTGAATTAAGCGTGCGTGACCGAACTTAATTGGGCAACGCCAACACTGCCCCGCTAAAAGTACTGCACTACGATAGCCGCAAGACTTGCGACATGCTCGCCTACTCGAAGCACTTACTCTCATGATTTATGACAGAATTATACTACACAAACTCATAAAGCAATCTAACCAGCAAACTTAACAGTCAATTCAAAACACGTAGGAATCGAAAGTTATAATAAAGTTACAGCATAATATAAAATGATTGTGAAATAGGTACACTTTTTTGCAAGATTACGTAAATCAGTTTACAAGATCTAACAATGAGGAAAGTAAACGGTACTTCGGGCTTGTAAGTACGTCTTTGTTCACTGAGCGAACGGACACGATCCCATTCAATGTAAAACAAGTTATGGCAGTTGCATAGAAAGTAGCTGATCCTTTGTTCTGCAGTGAAAGTGATGGAGCCAGGGTAATCTTGATTGATGGGCGTACGAATCGACATTACAGATCCATTTCGCTGTCTGGCATTTCACAATGAGTCGTCAAGTAAGACGAAAGGTGTTAGGAAGTACTTTCAAAATGCCGAACGACAATTTTTAATAACTTGTTAATTTTAAAAGTCACGGCTGTGTAAGAATCTCTTCGGAACTACATCACAACTACACTTACATAGTAATAAATGATAATAATCAAGCTAGACTAATATAAAATGATAAACTCGTTTCCTTTCCGCACGCAATCGCTTTGCCTTCTTCTTGGTCAATAAAATAGAAATCAAATAGATGATCTGATTGTTCGCAAACGTAACAAGATGTTACAGTATAGTAAATAATAATGGAGCAATTTGAGTAATTGATGAGATTTTACAACAGGTGCAGAGAGGTGAGAGTTTACAAACAAAAGAAACTGAGTGTAACAAATCAGATGAAACAAACAAACGAAGGCTTTACTAGAATCGAAGAATATCGAAAATCATATTTAGCCAGAAAGTAAAAGCTTGTTTATGGAAAAGGAAAATTTGGAGCCTAAGATAAAGGTATAATAAAAACAGACTTAATCAAAAGGACTCACGTTGTTGCTGGTACTGTTGCAACGGTATCTGCTGATAATCTTGTTGATACAACTGCACCGGTGGCGGTGGAGGTGACAGCGTCTGCCTCGGCACGCGACGCACGTGCAACTGTGACAGATCTACGAAGGCGATCTGATCGGCCGGTACCGCGATGTAGGAAGGCATGGCCGTAGTTACGGCGGCCAGAGCAGCCAGGATTAGTGTGTGCTGTAAGAGGAAGATATGGTTAAACATGATGGGAGATACAGGTACACACATTTAACAAACAGAAGAAGAGAAAGAACAGAAAAATAGATACAAAGATGGTGCATATCTAGGTATAACTATAACGAAGTACCTATCTTGAAGACCAATGAAAAAATTATCGATTGAAGATTAGAATAAAAGACTCAGTTAAGATCAATCAGCAAAGAACTTCTAAGATTGACATGTTATTGTTGAATCAAACGAGTTTATTTAAGAACTCCAAAGTGGCAGCGAACGAAAACCATGTCTCATCATCGAGTTAGTTGAAGAGTTCGTATTTATTTTCCAAGTTTTTATAAATAAAACTTTTTAACAAAAAAATACAACCGACTTTTACACAAAAAATCAAAAAAGTGCAAAATAACTTTAATTTCGGAACTCGGTGTTTGTGGTTGCTTTTTCGTGTTTGAACACCGACTTCCGAAATTAAAGTTATTTTGCACTTTTTTGATTTTTTGTGTAAAAGTCGGTTGTATTTTTTTGTTAAAAAGTTTTTTATTTTTCACTTTTTAGTGGTACCTACACCCCCTCCCCTCCCCCACCTAAACGAACCAATCACATTGGTGTAAAAAAAAAGTACTGCTCCTTTGCAGAATACACTAAGACGTCGTCAATGTAGACAATGTAGATATTTTTTTTAGATTTTTCGAAAACCGCTTGGTCGATTTCGATAAAATTTTCATGGGACCATTTGGGAAGTATACCCTTTCCAACAAAAAAAGAATTTTTCAAATCGCTCCACAAGCGACGGAGTTATGCGCGAACAAACATAAAAAAAAAAAAAAAAAATACAAACATCCGAATTGAGAACCTCCTCCTTTTTTAGAAGTCGGTTAAAAATGTGGGTCGTTCTGTCAGTGTCTTTCATCGGTGATATATCTACATTTAGACCGGTTCATATATTATTGCTTCACGAAATTATTTCAACAGTTGTGCAAACTATGTGGTACTTGAATATATAGAGTACTTTCTCTCGTCGGTTGGTTGATGCTTGAAGGACCATTTATGGTTCTAGAAATTGGTCTTTCAAGATATTTTTTGTTTTTATATTTTTGTAACTACAACCGCTAATTCTATTAATTAATTAATGATGCAAAAACCAGCTTCTCTCATGTTAGCATATCTACATAATGTGTATCTGAAGCTACCATAATGCTATGTTCTGGCAGCAGCATGGTGATAGTAAACACATCAAAAAGCCTAATGATATCACAATTCTAATGCCACATCTCGCGTGTGTCAAAACAATCTTGATGTTAATGTCTTTATCTTTACTATTACTATTGTCTAAAGAGGGTTTATGTCGTAAGCAGCAAGAAGTACAAGTAGTATTCTCAGATTACACTTCGTTATTATGTTGGTAAGAGTAATTATAATGTACTTAGTTACAGCACGTAACAGACTACTTAGTCATTTGTCACCGTGGTGAGGTAATGTTTGTCAGCTGAATTATGTATTATGTGCGGAGTTAGACTACGCAGCGTACCATGTATGTATGACGAGGCGTTTTGCTTTCTCTGCGAGATTAACTTTGAAAGTCAATGACAGTTGCGATTGCGAAATTGAATTGAAAGTGCATTGACATTGAGGTTTGATGTGTGAGAGTAATTTAAAGTTGTAGATGGAAAATTTTTAACGTAAACAGGGCTATTTGTTGTCCAATTCGTCAACAATTGTTAGTAATTCGAAGCTTTTAAATGAAACTATCTTGCTATGACATAGATAGACAAATAGACCTCATTGTTTTAAAGCCTTAATGTGATGCTGATGAGCAATATATTTTCCTGACTGTACAAAATTATATGTAGGGGAGGCCGGGGCTTCAATTAACAGAGGTAAGTATTAACAAGCGAATTTCTAAGAAACTATGAATAGCACGACACTAACGATTGCTGGTATTCGTCCTCACGAGAGTGCTGTACAGGTTGAGACTCATCAGTACCGCTCAGTGCGCCGAGGGTGCGAGATATGTGATGTGCGTCTATTTTGGCCAGGTAACAAACTTTTTTCACTTTACAAGTTTTTGATTTACGTGTTGAATATTTGATTTTGCCGTAATATTTTTTTATTTCGTGGTGGCTAATTTTATTCTTAATAATTCTACATAACTTTTCTAACGCTAACGTAAACAATTTCTTAATTATAGTTTTTATTATTGAAAAAGTATCCATGGGGCTAAAATTAACAAAATATACGGGGCAAGTATTAACATGTTAATTCTTACCCGGGCTAGTATTAACAGTGTATCCTACCTATAGATTCTATTGTTTTGTGTATATTCATCATGGTATCCAATTACTATTTATCTTAAATGTTACAGCATGAGGACTTATAAGAGAAAAACCGCTCGAGGCATGACTACGCTGGAGGATTACGAGTCAGCTGCTTTAGAAATAATGCAGAAGAAAAGAAACTACAGGGAAGTAGCCACAGAATTTCAAATCTGTCACGTTATGCTGTTCAAGTTTATGTAAAAGAAGAAAACAGGAGTTCCAGTAGAAGTAGGCTACAAAAAGATCCGGTTCCTTCTTTAATCACATAAGTCTGATTAAAGAACATATTGAAAATATGATACTTAGAAGACTGTTAAGTTATTGTAATAGTAAAAGTAGTTGAACTACTTTTTAGCTTAATTTTTATTGTTTCAATTAGTAAAAAATATGATTATTGAAAACTGACGTTTGCTTCAATAATACAACAATAAAAGTAGCTGTTATTAATAAGAAGTCATTAAGAGATTTGTTGATTTGTTCTTCTCTAAAGGGAGGTTTTGTTTGGGTTTCCATTTCTTTATATTTATATTGCTAAAATATTGTTGCGTGGACAAAATGATATATTTGTTTAAGCTTAATGTTGATTATATAGCTTATTAAAAAAAAATACATATTTCTTTTTTGTTTTCTTTGATTTTAGAGGAAATTAACAAAAATGTTAATTGTTGCCCCTTTTGTTAATACTTACCTCAGAACCGTTAATTCTAGCCCCGATCGCGGGGTAAGTATTAACTTCTGACTTTTCTGAGTAAAATCGACTTTTTCAAAAAAGTACCAATTTCTTGTCAAATTAAAACGAACGATATGGTTATTGAATAGTTAGGACGTCATTTAACACAAAAATCATATCAAAATGTTTAGGCGTTTTGAAGCTACAACTTAAAATATAAATTTTGTTAATTCGCGCCCCGGTCTCCCCTATACATTTTGGTTGCTAAACTCAACTTACTTTGCATGATAAAATCATAAAAACATTTAAACAAAGTTCCACCTCCATAAACGAAGACGAAAATCATTAATTTCGCTACCATAAAAGGAGCTTACAAGAACGTCTAAAGATATCCGTCGCAATCACAATATGTTACAAATATGTACATATGTATCTTAACCCATATTGCCTCACGGTATACTGCAATAAGGGAAGCCAGTAAGTTAACGTTTAGCGGCGCTTGCGCAACGGTAGTAATTGGAGCCCGCCCGAGTTGCGTAACCAAAGACATGCGCAGTGGACCGCAGAGTTCATTGTTTAACACGAAAGCTTTCAGTGTCGAAACGTCAAACAATTTATGAGAAAAAGATTATATCGATTGCTTTTTGCAAGTTTTAAGTGAGTATGGTGTGAACTGGGAACTTGAGGTTGATGAAATCAAAGAAAAATACACGTAGCTGTACCCACCTACATCTATACCTACAAATATTATAAAGAGGTACCTAACGTTTGTTATCAAACGTTTAACGTTTAACGTTTGAGGTTGTAACGCTGGATCTACTGAACCGATTTTCAAAATTATTTCACCAATAGAAAGCTACGTTATTGTGGAGTGTCATAGGCATCTAAGGCATCGTATATTTTATTCTTCCCGTATTGCCACGGGAACGGGAACAACGCCGGTGAAAGCGAAGGGCCGCTGCTAGTATTTAATATTCTTAAAGGTACGTGCAGTCCTAAGTAGTCCTAACTATTGAGTCACTAAGACTATCGTATCGAATTTCCAGATTGCAGTAATGCACAAAGCTACGGCCCATTACCCCATTGACACTAAGTCGAGGTACGTTTTAAGTGCCGACCATGCAAAATTGATGATTGCTGTTGGAAAACAAATGAAGACTTGAATAGACTAAGCGTGTCACGTAGGATTATCGTTAACCTAATTCAGATGGTGAGATACATACATATATGCAGGACTGTGCTGTGCAATCGTAGATACGAAATAGAAACTAAAATTGTTAACTGTTAAAATATATGAGCATCATTCAGAACTGTTAGATAACATCAATTAAAACAAAATAACTCATCAATCAATTCGTGAATGACTCACAACACAAATCCCACTCATAGCTAGCATAAAACGACCATTTATAGTTATATTATTATGTATATTGAATCATTGAAATGTCGTAATAAAACAACTCTAATTTGTGTAGGCCGTGTCTGTGGGTGTAAGTTGTCAATTAAATTAAATAGTTACCGACAGTAGGCGGTGGAAATATACACCTACCGCAGACTTTCCATTTAGACCTTGAAATTGCCTTTTAAAACTTGCGACCTTACTAACTGTCGCGACAAAAGCTTTTCAATGACCGGTATCATTGAAAATGTCAGCATGACTGTCGTTTTATATTCATTCAGGATTTTATTACTTGTCGTTAATAAACCATCGACTTTGTGATTGGTCGACGTATAAAGAAAAAGGTCGCAGAATTTAATCAGTAGAGAAAGTCTTACCGTAATTATCCTGTCGTTATTGAAAGGTGAGCGCATACAGGTGATTAATTTGATTAATAAGGAAGATAAATCTAACAACTAGGCTTCAACTATGTAACCTTTTCCTGTAAAATTATAGGAAAACGCTAATTATGGGTTGTTTTACAAAGTGATATTGATTACAAAAAAAGTTTTACTAATAATATGGTTCCCATGTCTAGACTTACATATCTAGGTGCTTTAATTTTCACATGTCTCAGGCCAATTAAGTGAATTATAATGGCAGGCCGCAGTTTTGACACCTCAGCATCGAACAATGTAACATTTACTACACGCTTGAGAATCTTCACATGTTTTGTTGTTAAAAATTTCACACATTGTGGTCATAACAATGCGTGGTTTCGTTATGCGCAACGATCTGTAGGACAAGGCTGAATGTGCTTAATGTTACACTATTCAGTTTTTTAAACAATTTTTCTTCTTTTAGCTAATTCTCCGGTTTTTTGGATACTGGCTATTGCAAACCACACTTAACTTTGCGCTATTATGTGCCCTTAAACGCTTATGCAAAATATCCGGCTCGAAGGACCAAAATATTAAGACGGGGTTCGGAAAACTGATCCATTAATACGAAGTTATTTTTAATGAATTATGGGTGATTTTCAATCTAAAAGCTACACGTGCTATGATAAATTACATTGAACGTTTATAACAAGTCTGTATAATGTATTCAGATATCAATTGCAATACTGCATCTTAAGTGTCATAAAGAATTTGAATTGCGCAGTCTTTGCCAGTTCTACATACCTTACTATAACAAATGGTATCAGTGAGTCCATCTAACTAAAGTAACAATAATATTTCAAATCTGTCAGATGTTATCAATCTCTGATCTATAGTTTTCACTTACCTACTAATGCAATAAAGTGAGTTTTGGTTGAAAGAAAAGCGTGTGCCTACCTACTGCTTAAGATTTGCTTGCAAATATTTTCTTACTACCAACTAAGCTAAACATAATTTAAGGGGCGACTACCCCAAAGGTTTCGACAGAGGTGTACCTTCCTATGGCTGTCTTAGGTGCTGGCGCCTCTTGCCCGGCTCTTGCAGGAGCCTCGCGCAATCCAAATAAAAAAAAAAACCTTAGACCTCACTTACTACACCCACAGTTCGCCAGTTGTGTTAAAGTCCTGTCTAAAACCACAGACTGATAAGTGACTGACAGATAACGCACAGCCGAAATTTTTGATCTTAGAAAGTTGAAGTTCGTTGAAGAACATTCCTAGGAGACTGGGAAAAACAAGATATGCGCGTATGAAGTCCGGCAAAGGCTAGTTCACAGGCAAAACCTAGTTCATAATAAAATCTAACCTTTCTCTAATTTAAATACTAATTAGCAGATTGTTTATTCAAAATTTCTCAACGGAGAATTGAATTTATATCTGCTAATCAGTATTTAACTAAGCATATGGTTAAAAAGTTTTATTCGTAGTGCTGTTTTAGTTAGGAAGTTTCAGAGCTATCTAAACACAACTCATTATTTGCGGTACCTACTCACGATTTACTTTCAAATAACCGCGTCGAAAAGCGAAATGACGTTATGTAAGAAACGTTTTCATGCTTGATTTGTTGTCAAAATACCGACAAGATATTGTTTAACATTCGTTTCTTCGTTTTTGGAACTGCTTATGTAAGTTTTTGTCTAAGCGAGTGTTTCTTTTTTTAATCCCTGGTTTCTGAACAGAAAATTTTAATTCTATGTTTTTACTTTAAGCATGACAAGATTTATCTTTAAAGAACAGTTTGGCAAGTTCTCAGCATAAAAATCCCAATTCAGAAGCCAAATATAAACAATCAATTGTAAAATTTTGTTTAGGTTTATTTTAAAACATTTATTTTCAATCGAATCCAATTCAAAGTCAAGTTATTGAACCCAATAACAACTGTTACGTACAAATTACAATTAGAAAGTAGAGTAAATACGATTTCATGGCTTTGTGAACCAATTGCTGTCAATTATACAACGTGCGCCGGCGCCGATGCGATTGCTAGCGATTAAAAGAAAACCGACTTTTTCCTTTCTTTTGGACCGGAAAGGTAATCGATTCTTTTCGACTTGTTTGCCAGTTATCACCTCTATATTGGTTTTTGACGGATTTTACGTAACAATGATAGTTGACCGGTAAAATATTAGACTTAATATTATACCGGTAAACTTATGTTAATACTTCAGTGTGGGAAAGTAGCTGTATTTTGAAAGTGTATATAATTTTATAAATTCAAAAAGTATTTTACACTACGTGGGCCTTTGCCCACGACTTAATACGCGCATATTGCGTTATGTCCTGTTCCCGTAGGAATTTCGGGTAATTTTCTTTATTTGCTCCCCTACACTCTCCCCAAGGAACCTTAGATGTACATTCAGTTCTTCGATCAGTAGTTTGACTGTGTTAGTCACTGAATCAGTCACACATCAGTAACGGAAGTTTTACACAATACATTTAATTAATTAAAGTTTTTAGTTTTAAATGTTATGTCTATGAAACGTACGTATGCAGTATTTAATTTCACGCATCTTTAGATACCAGTCATTAAGGACGCGAATCTTTTCCAATATGCACATAATAAATTAATAATGTATTTTGAAGCTCGTAACATCAACTTGGTATTTGTATCCGGATTGAAAGTTACTTAGGAACTTCACAAAATATAATAACTGTGACATGATTAACTGCTTAATTAGTTGATAAAGCTTAGTAAGTCACACAAGCATCTTGATCATTTAGGGTAGCTGATCTGGGATAATAGTAGTTTCGGGTCCCAACTCCCGATATGACTTCGATTTTTGTTGGAGCCATGCTGCTCCTTGTCCGATTGACAAAGTAATTGCAACCAACAAACAGTGCTTTTCAATACAGTAACTTACTGTTACATGTACTTTATTTAGTACCTATTTCACCGATACAAAAATTAACCTACCAACACAATAAATTAAGATTTGTAGGTATCACGCCCGTGTTCCTTCTAATGCCCTTAGCGTTTCAAGACCGCGGTGACTCTTTCGATAAAAAAAAAAAACATAAAAGATATGGGTCCTAGGAGTAAGTGCTAAAGTTCTGCTTCATAAAACTGAGCTTTTCTCAAACGTGGCTGTTTAGTGAGGTTGAATAGGTACCATACCAACACAATAAATATTAAGATTTGTATCACGTTCCGGCTGAGTGCAACTGTGCCCCGCGGCTCCGCCCGTTCCTGATATCCTTCAACATTTCCGCGGGTGAAAGGGTTTTCAATGTCATTCGCTTTTTGCTTTGTGTTTAAATCTATACTAATACTAGCTTCTGTCCGCGACTTCGTCCCCGTGGAATCCCCGATTTTAAAACATTCTTTATCGCTGCTCCGCTCCTATTGGCTTAAGCGTGATGATATATAGCCTAAAGCCTTCCTCGATAAATGGTCTATTCAACCCAAAAAGAATTTTTCAATTCGAACCAGTAGTTCCTGAGATTAGCGCGTTCAAACAAACAAACAAACTCTTCAGCTTTATAATATTTGTATATATAGATTATAAAGCTGAGAGTTTTTTTGTTTGTTTGTTGGAACGCGCTAATCTCAGGAACTACAGGTCCGATTTGAAAAAATCTTTCAGTGTTAGATAGCCCATTTATCGAGGAAGGCTATAGGCTATATATCGTCACGCTAAGACCAATAGGAGCGGAGCAGTCATGAAAAATGTGACACAAACGAAGTTGTGCGGACAGCTAGTAACTAATAATACGCGTTCTATATGCTACTGTCAACGAAGTATGTTGTACCAAGGTCGATAGAAAAAGCTGATCGACATGAATTGCAAGTTTGCAGTTTTTTTTGTTGAGTCACAAAGGAAACTTGCTGTGAAGGATTTCCTTATGAATGGATTGTTTTTGTTACGGTTTTTCTATGTAAAAACTGTATAGCTAACGTTAGTTTTTCCTCAAATTATAAATATCTGAAGAAGTGGAATTATACCTATATATAAGTATATAAAGTACTAGGTACCTCTATGTCTTACGGAATGCATTGGTTTATAAGTACTACTTAAGTATTTTTATTTTATTACTTATTTGAAAGTCTTGATATACATATATTGGTAAGGTATTTTATAGTATTGATTTAGAAATGTTACTTTTATTCAAAGCAAAAAAAACCTACAACTTAGGTATTGATAGGTTCTTATGATTTATAAAATTTGTCTTGATCACCAGTTGAAATAAATAAATAGGCCTCTATTAGTAAGAACATAAATATAAACCTTGTGTAGCGAATTGAGTTTTCTCGGAAATTAATTTTCTTGGTTACTGGAAAAATCTACGAATGGTCAGTAGGTAAGTAAATTAAAAAATGTAAAGATTGTTTTTGGCGTGAGTATTTAGTAAGTATTTAAATTATAATTTGTGTTGTCTATCATATTTAAAAAAAAAAATCAATTGGAAGTTAATTATATTCTGGTTTTAATGATAATTTATAATTGTAATTGTTGGCTCTCTGCACGTGTTGGTAATAACTGTAAGTGCAAAGAGTAGCTGAACTAAAATAAATCAATAATACCCTTATACGATGATAGAAAAAATAATAACCAACTTGTAATACCTGAGTATTAATATTATCGCAAGTAAGCCATCAAGCCACTGAATAAGGACCAAATGGTCCTTATTCAGTTTCAGTAGTTTTTAACCGTTCAGAGTCCTATTTTATTAAAAAGAAAAAAGCTGCTTGATAGATATTATTTTTTAATTTTTCAGAATAAAAATATGGTACCTATACTACGGGATTTCATAATTTAAAATTCCAAGTAGAGCATGCCATAGTAATCAGTTGTGTAAACTTCAATAAACAAGAACATTTCAGCCTTCAGAATTTCGGTCAATTGACGCTCTATTAAATTTATGATTAGTGGCCAATTAAACTGTACTCACTAAAAGCTGTATTGGGTAATATAGTAAATTGCTATACCTTATAAATTCGGAGTTAAATATTAGTCGGATACCTATCATATGCAAAATGGCGTAACTATAGTCCAATACGTCGGTCTGTTCTTTGGTATTAAAAGCGTTTAACTAGTCACAAAAATCATAAGCCGGTTTGAAAATAACATAATACCGTTATAAGTTGTATAATACCTAACATATAATAAAAATAATAAAATATACTTTCACTAAGTCACTAAAACTAAATACACTATAATAAACACAAAATATACATTAATACACTATCTATATTATAATAGATATTACGTAAAAAAATAAAACAAACACAAGACGGAGGAAATCGAAAGTGAATAGTGAACTGACCATTTTCGTCCAGAGATGGCGTGACTGACGCGGCACGACGCGTGAGCTTCGACTGAGCTCGCTAAACCATTGCTACAATTTATAAAGTATCCGGCCAGAGCGGTTTCACTTTCTACTCGGTCCGGTCGAACATGATCCACTTTTTTACGGTCGCCATAACTCTTACGCCTTGAATGGTAAACAAAGAACTTCATTTAACCCTCTGGAGAAAAGACCATGTGGTTCAAAAGTAAATTTTCTGGTCCTTCGAGCCGCTTGCCATATGAGCTGCATAGCACTCGAGATACGAGTTGTATAGTGGTAGGTATATTTGCATACGTAGCGAACTTGACACAACATGTCATGTGACTCAGTGAAAATAACTCGCTGAACTCTTGTCTAAATTCGCTCCTTTAAAGGCGCCTTGCGTGGCCGTGGAGTTGGGAGTTGCTTCAGACTGGTTTTAAAGTGACAAACCCGATTCCGGGTAGGTCTCGTGTGTAGGGGAGAGTCCTACAGTACCGGCCAGCATCCAGTACCGGCCAGTTGCAAATTCTCTAATTCTATAATAGATGGTGCTGACAGACTTTAGGCTATTAGTGCGGTACCCTCATGCAAGTATATACCCCGCGCGGCGTCGACCTGCCATGACCGGTTCACTGTCAGTGCAAAAATTTCTGTTGCGCGCGATGAAAGTACACTACGTAATTAAAATTCTGTTGGTGATTTTCGAAGTTCAAGGATTCAATTTAAAACAAATCACTCCTGGTAAGTTTAGTATGCTTATATAGCTATTAGAAACCGATTATTATTGCAACCTCTGCACGTTTGTTTTCATCTGATATCAAAACTTTTTTATTTTTCGTTTCCTCCAGTGCCGGCCAATACGCTGTCCTGCAATACCGGCCATTCCTTAACTTAGTTTTAGGAGGCTTGCTTTATTACAGATACACAAAAATGCCAAATAATACAAGTGATGGTCAGACGAGGCAAAAAAAAACCAGCAGGCTAATGCCTTTAAACAAGCAAGAATTTTTACGTCTCGCTTTTCAACTGGCAGAAAAATTAAGGCTACCTCACCAATTCAATAAAGAGAAAAAATCTGCAGGGAAAAAATACTATTATTCGTTCATGAAAAGACATGCCATGTTGACTTATAATTGTAACGAGTACTCCGTACAAAAAAAATCTGGAAGAGAAAAAATAGGCAAAAAAAAAAAATTGAATCACATAGGTAAGCCAGATAAAAATATTCTTGAAGAAAATAATAACAAGAAAACTAAGGTTTCAGGAAGAGGTGGTAATAGAAAAGGTAAGAGTTTACTGTCAGGAAGAGATGTCAGTAAGAAAACAAAAAAAAATCCAAACGAAAACCTGCTTCCTACTCACACACCAATTGAAGAAGAGACAGTTTGCCCTTTGTGCGCTGAATGTCATGAAGAAGATTGGATACAGTGCGGAGACTGTAAAATTTGGGTCCATGAGGCTTGTGCAAATATATCGGAGCTATCCGATCAGTACATTTGCGATTATTGTATTGTTTAAATGGTTACATTCTTACTGGCCGGTACTGAAGGCCATTTTTTTTTAGTCTGATTTTGTATAGTCCTTGAATTGCAATAATAAAGCTGATGATTTCTAAACGATTTGGTTGTTTGTTGTTTTTATTAATAGCACAATAGTTCTTGCAAATATATCAGGAGGTATTGAACATCTAACCTTAAGTATTTTGATTTTTTTGTAGATAAACCTTAAGGTGACGGTACTGTAGGACTCTCCCCTATATTATGTTCTTGAATCTGTTCATCAAGCTAAAAAAAAGTGGCGTCGGTAGGAACCACTTAAACTGAGAGAAACCCACGCAACCAACAACTAATAACGCAGTTTTTCAGAACGTTCAGGTGTAGGTACAATATTTGGGAGTGTCCTGGAATCTCCTGAAAATTCGTGACCTGTGCTTGGAGACGCAAATATCTCCTTGCAACGGGTTTGTTACGAGTATTCTTAGGAACTAGGTACTTTCTCGAGATTCAAACTTTTCAATTTATTTTCGAAAGATGAAGCAGCGTTGCATTAAAATAGGAATAAAAGCACCTAACATAAAATACATATTTTTTAGGGTTCCGTAAGTCCGAAAAAAAAACGGACTTCTTATAGGATCACTCGTGTGTCCGTGTGTCCGTCTGTCCGTCCGTCACAGTCAATTATCTCCAAATCTACTAGACTGATTAAGTTACACATATCAATTTATGTGACCCAAACGCAGCTCAGGTGTGACGTGAATAGATGAAATCTGTATATGGTCATGTTTGGGGGGAAGGTGGAAAATAAACTAATAATAAGGTGGAAAATAAAACTGCATCGTGTGACATATCAAATGGAAGGTCTTGTTGTGATGATCTTAAATATATTTTATTGTAATTTTAAAATAAATAGTTTCCAAATTGTTCAAGAAAATAGTCGAAAAGTGACCATTTCTTATCTCCGAAACTACTGAACCTAACATTTTCAAAAAAATACAGAAATTACTTTTCTACCTACAGATTATAGGAAAACCTATAAGAAGGCCATGATATTAAAATAACATGGTAAATCACTCAATTCAAACAAATTCACCACGCACAATGGTGAATTTGTGGGAGAACATATTTTTCTGACCGTGTGAAGGAGCAAACCTTACGTCTCAGCCGCCGCAACAAAAGAAGACGCTCCGCGCGTCGGGGGTAGCATAACGATTCCCGGCCACCGTAGGCACGGGCCTGCGATCGATGAACGGCGTGCCACCCAACGGTGGCACGTCGTTCTATAGCAACCAGGCCCGGGTCGACAGCACGTTGAATCCACGCACGCCTCAAAGAGGTTTTAACATGCAAGACGGGGCAAGTCTGCCAGGGTTGAGGAATTTGTTCGAAAGAGTCACCGCGGCCCTGGAACGCAAAGGACATTAAGAGGATCACGGATGAATCTGACACTTCCTTCCGCTCAGCTCAGATCGAATGCCAGCCATAAAAAAGGTACCTACCTAATTAACCTGTTTTAGTTGGTAAGTTATTTCGTAAATGGTCCTTTTATTTTTTATAGCGCAATTTATATTAACATTATAAAGATCTGATTGTTTGTTTGTATTGAATAGGCTACGAAACTACTGAACCGATTTTAAAATTATTTCACTTTTGGGAAGCTACACTGTCCACGGGTAACATACCTAGGTTATATTTTATCCCCATATTCCCACGGGAACGGGAACTACACGGGAGAAACCGCGGGGTGCTGCTAGTATAGAAATAATAGTGCAATGTTGATTATAGTTTAAGTTACAACAATAGATACTGACCTAAGAGTGCTCACCGGACACGGCTGTATCGGGAGGCACCTGTGTCGGATCCAGCGGGAGGACACGTCCGGGTGTCAACACTGTGTGGATCGTCCGGAGGACACGGTGGGGCATAGGGTGGAGGTCTGCCCTGCTTGGGCGGTGCAACGCCGTGTCCTCGTCGAGGCGATCGGCGGCGGCGTCCTCTTGCGTCCGGCCCTGGTTCAAACCATGGTCCGGAGCGAGGAGGCATGGGAAGCGGTCGCCTCCTTCTGCGAAGCAGTAATGCTAGCGAAGGAGGAGGTGGAACGCGTGCGAGAGAGGGAAACCTGACGCCCCAGCCGCCAGAAGAACAGAAGAAGACGCCCCGGGCGTCGGGAAACGCAGGGCGAAGCCCGGCCACCGTAGGCGCGGGTTTGCAGATGGCGAGCTACGGGTGGCTCGCCGTCCGATATCAACCAAGCCCAAGTCGACGGCGCGTAGTGTTCCACGCGCGTCTCAAGCCTGAGCAAGCTGAGCCGTCAGCAACGAACACAGGCAACGAAGACGGGGCCCCATAGTGTCAGTGCCTGCTAGGGTTGCGAAATTTGTTCGAAAGAGTCACCGCGGCCCTGAAACGCAAAGGGCACAAGAAGGATCACGGGTGGGTTTTAGTCAGTAAGAGTCTGACACTCCCTTCCACTCCGCGAGCGGGTGAAGTCATTTCCCGATGATGATTTCCCATCCAAAAAAAAAGATGCGCACTTGATATAAATCGTGGTTTGCGTTTGCGCTCCATAAACAACTCAGAACTGTCTGAAATGTAGTTATTAGATATGTATCTGTAATTAATTAGTTGTTCTGGTGTAAACCCGTGTAATCGTTACAACATCTCGAAGGCATTGTACAATTGGGGTCATTCTGGGTTATCTGTAACCCTGTACGTTACCGTACCGACGACCGACTCTGTACGCATTAGAAAATTGTTAGGTAATTACGAGATTTCTCCAGACGATTTCCACGTTAAACTACGAATGAAAGAAATACATTGTTTTAGTGTTAACTGAATAAGTACAATGATAGTTTACAAACGCCGTAAATGTTTAGGTACTACGAAGTGAATTTTGGAATGGAAAACATGTAAATACCTTAGTAGGTTACTCACCATACTAAAACTGATTCAGAATTTTCAGAGCAATATTCGTATTTTATTAATTGTCTGCAACTGCATGTTTACGGGTGCATATTTAGACGATGATGATGAATACATACTGAGTTTAATAAAAATACCAAACATATAACAGCCAAAAAACTTTAGTCCTTCGAATATCTACTTGTTAAAGCTGAATCTGTGACTCGATTCTCACGACAGAATTAGACACGGCGGCTGGGAGAAAATTTCAATTATTTACATGACAATGTAAAGCTCACGGTGCAATGAGAAAAAAGAGACTTACATTCAAGTAAGTCAATTTCAAGAATAAGATTCCTAAACGAACTTCTTTTGACGGTTACTGGTCAACTTTGGATTCGAACGGACGGAGTTGTAGGTATTTTCTTTTGGTCCTTCCTTTGGCAACACTCTCTATTATTAAGTTCTATATGACCATTCTGAAAATAAACAACAACAACAACATTCCAATAAACCTGCAACAATCTGGATTCTTTTTGAACGCCAGAGCATACACGCATCGGCGTACCCCCTGCGCCAAGCAACAAGCTCGCCATATTGTTTCTCACATATTTGTGACGATGGCGTCCAGGGTAAGCTGTATCAGCGATTGACACATATACATAGTTATGTTATACTGTTCAATATTTCAGTTCGAAGCCAACCACTGCTAGGTAGGTGGGCCTCCCCTTTCTTTTCCATCTACCTATGTGCTTCCATCTGTATTAAACAATGCCACCAACCCATCGCGATTTTAGACTACTTTAGTTGATCTTGTCATTCGATGTCATGATGACTAACGAGCTTTTAAATCATTATTTAATTATTAATTCTGACAGTCGTTGTGTGTCAAAAAAGATGGAGGTACCTAGTCCAATCTAAAACTAGGTGACCTTGACGATGACATTTCTATAAGGGAAGTACATTCACAATTAATTTATAACTAATTAATGAACGCTAGTGGTCTAGATAAATTTTAATTCCAGTTTTTAGAGCCAAAATAAGTTTAGCATAGCCAAAAATCCTAAAATAAAAAGTGTTAATGCTAGGTGCTTTATTTATTCAAACTGTTCAAATTAGCTGTCATTCATATGACATTAAAAGATTTTACCTAGGTATGTGGTCTGGTAGTTTGTTTATTTCATTACACACTTTAACCGAGTTAGTTGAAGTAAGTTAAAATTCTCACATTGTGTGCGAGGCACGGGTCCTGCATACAAAATGGCTGATAAGTAGGTACCTACCCTCTTACGTAAGAGCTACGGATTTCTAACCTTCTTAAGGATTTGAGTATTGGATAGAATTTAAATGTTACCAGAGGCTTCCGTGTTCGTCTGGAAACAAAAACGTGATATAGAAAGTTGAATGGGAAAGGGTAAGATATGTATGTAAGACGGTGTTTGACGGTTTAAAACGCCCTTTGTTGGATTCACTTCGAAAGTGGCACTGTACACTTTACTCACAGAATTGTGTTATATAATTTACTCACTTGGTGTAAGAAAACCTCAAAACCCCGACTGTAAGGACCACAAACATTTTACTTTATAATTGCTTTGGCATTGGGTAGTGTGGACCAAAAAATATGCCTTTTACTTTGCTGCGGATAAACTTTATTTGAAAATATTTAATACTCGTCATTAAGTAGGTACCTACTCTCAGCAGATAAATAGGAGTGGGCCAGTAATAGGTACTCTGTAGGACACAATAACAAATAGCCGTGCTAACAAACAAAACAAATAGGTCCGGAGACACATGAGGCATAAATAAATATATCGGAGGAGATTAAGTAGCTACATAGGAAACTTTTATGAAAAAATATTACAAATTGTTCCTCCTGCACGAAATTCGGCCACGATGGACTATCTAACCGGAGATTAGCCAAGTACACACGAGATATCATAGCGCACTGTGTGTGCACAAGCATTCTACTCTCTTATTTCTTTATGTCAACATTGCAAATGGGTCGTCAACCCGACGCGGCGACGCGACCGGTGAGGGAGGTGACTAAAAGACGCTGATCCTAATTCATATAATTAGGATCAGCGTCTTGTAGTTCTTTCCGAGGCATGGGTCCTAAAGGGAACGTGCACGGCGTAGACTATGCCATCTAGTGTTGCAAATCTGAAACTTTTACGTTGTAAATATTTGACCTGTGCTGCCACCTATACTTCCTGCACCCCCCGTTTAGGGGAACGTGCACGAAGTAGACTGTGCCATCTAGCGCTAATTGAAACTTATAAGTAAAATATACTTGACATTATCGCGTCCGTGCTGCCACCTATAGTTTCTGCTCGTTCCCAAAAGGAAACAACAGGTATCCCGACCTGGGACTCGGGTCCTGAACCAAGTATTTGCGCTCGCACCTGAGACCAATGACTAATGAGGCGTAGTGGCGGAATACTCGGCATTAATCATGCATAGTAGGTAGGTACCCACAGAATATAAAAAACAGAAATACAAATATGTTTTTTTTATTCAAATACTATATCAATAGTAGGTACGTTTCACAGGCTAACCTGTGAAACGTGGTACTATTGATATAGTATTAGTACCAATCTAATAATCTACTATATAAAAATAAGTCGGTTTTTCCTTCCTGACGCTGTAACTCCAGAACAGATTTCCACGGTTTTGCATTCGTTGGAAAGGTCTCGGGCTCCGTGAGGTTTATAGCAAAGAAAATTCAGGAAAAATTTCAGCAGAAAAGCGGGAAAATCTTTTTTCATTTTTTTAAATATGGCAAAACAACGTTTGCTGGGTCAGCTAGTTACCTATAATAATTTAATCACCAGTTTTCACAGCTGGTCTGGTGATTTGAAAACTGGACCGGACTGGTAATCTGTGAACGTTTTTCCTGATTTGCTGTTATTCATGTGGGATTATCCGCAAGCAAGATTATAAATCTTTTGTTTTCCTTTAATATTCGATATAGGAATTCCTGAATCAACAAATATAATCTATACTAATATTATAAAGCTGAAGAGATTGTTTGTTTGTTTGTTTGAACGCGCTAATCTCAGGAACTACTGGTTCGAATTGAAAAATTCTTTTTGGGTTGAATAGACCATTTATCGAGGAAGGCTTTAGGCTATATATCATCACGCTTACGCAGCAGCAGCTAGTGTAAGATAAGATGAGCACAACTTCTTTTGTGTTCTGTTTCGTCAGTTAGGTAGAATGCTGAGGTTATTATCCTAGGAAGTAAAGCATGTTTTATTTTTATTTTGGATGGACAATCTTCAATTAACTTCTCCCGAGAGTGTTAGCTAAAATCTTGTTGACTAAACCCCACCCGTGTTCCTCACCTTGGAGTTCCAGGGCCGCAATAACTCTTTCGAATAATTCCGAAACGATGATCCTTTAACCTTTTGCTATCCCATTCAACCTGGGCCTTCTGGTTTTTTTTTTAGGGCTCTACCATGCATAATATGCTGTTACGATGATAATGATACACCATGATGGATGTGTGTGAATGTTTGTTAAGTGTATCCATTCTTTTATTCACGTACTTATTGTGTGTAAACGGCGTAATATGCACAATGCATATTGCATTATAATTAACACTTGCGACACATTATGTTACTTCACTAACCTACTGATATCAATTTTACACTCGAATGGAGTCATGCGATATTTAAATATGAGCACTTAGTAATAGTTTGGTTTTATGAAGACTCCTAAAAATGTACCTTCTGTTTCGTGAACTTAAAACCAGAGAGGGTTTCCAGTTTTTATGTTCTACTAACTCCATGCTAAGCGATCTAATTTTAGTCTGATTCTGAAGCCAGATCACGTACGTATCTATTTTTAAGGAACTAGATGTAATAAATCTGAAAATGTCGGGTGCTAAATTACAATCATGATAAGCGTACCAGAGGGACACGATAACTATAAGTACTAATAGTTGGTTTTGGTACGTAGAGTAGGTACATAAGTTCTCGACTCCCGTCCAAGTGACATGTTTGACTCACTTATATACTTAGACAGTAAAAACGCTTCCATTCTGACCACTTTAAATAATCTTATTTGCATTAGCATCTAAGATTATTTAAAGTAGCCGACGACGCGGCGACGCTTGAATAACAAAATCTTAAAGAAAAATCTAGAAAAAAAAACTAGATTATTGTAACAAACTTAATTACTATCGGAAGCCGTTCTCTTGATTGTGTTGATAGTTTGCAGTCGGGCGATCTTGATGTTACGTAAGATCGATTAAGAATCGATAAAGAGTGTAACCCCAATGTGCAGCCCCATAAAATTGTAGATTGTTTTCAGAAAATTATGCTCGGGGATCGGTGAGCGATCTGTGGAAAACGTTGAATATCTACTTACATAAATGTATTTGTATATCCATCTATACTCCATTCGCAATAAGATTAGACATTTAAACAAAACTGTTTACAGTCCGTTCAACCGATTTTCACGTCTATTCTGTAGGCATAAGGATGGCATTAAAAGCAAAAACGGGATTATAATACCAACTGTTTACTGCAGCTGCCATGTGTCATCCCACAAACGCAATAAAAGTCAAAATCGGATGAACGGTCTGTAAAACAGATTTATTTCAATGTCTTATCTTATTGCGAATGGGGTATAATAGGGCCTTAGGTTTCTAGATTATAGGCTTTACGTATATGTCCTTAGTCGAACGAAGTATTCAGTTAATCATCCCAAGCAGATCAAGCACTGGGTGGTGCAAAGAATTTTAGTGACTCACTTTCTGATAAAATAAACCAATCTATTTTTTTCCATTTGGAAGTTGGCACAGTTACTGTTTTAAATCGCTACAAAACTGCAGATCAGCATCACTGATAAAATTACCATATATTAATATTCAGATTAATAGATAATTTGTGCATTTCTGTAACGGATGTAGATATTTCGAAATAAGTGAAATTTCCGCCGTGATCGTCTTCATTATCTACCTATGCAAAAAATATATAAAAAGTGGTTATAAGTGGATCGAATACATTACGCGGCAATTGCGGAAAATCGCGTCCAACCGTTTACGACTTTAACAAAAAGCTTCATTTAAGATATCGTGACGAGCCACAGTAAGTAACTAGTATCGAGAAACACGGCTAATGGCGGGATCGACACAATTTCTTCATCAGTACTGCTTCCTTTTCTAGGCATTGCTTGTTCTGCCTAGATCCAGATTCAGTTGGCTTCGTGAAAGCGAGCCGACTAACCAGTAAGTCTTTCATTATATTCTTATATAGATAGTACATGGTAGTACTTGCCTGTATTGTTGGAAAGCTTGTAATTGCAAAGGGAAAGTACGCTGGCTTGAATAACTTAGACTGTGAATCCAGTCTGGGCTGGAGTAAAAGTCTGAAGCTTGCAAAATGAAGATATCAATAATTGCCAAATCGGTTTGTCGATATTATGTAACATACAAGTTTAATCCCTTCATCAAATAGAAAATAAACAAACTGGAAATTAGGGACCTGGAATTTGATGAGTCTAATTAATTGTTTTTGTTTATTAGAACACCAACAGCCTAAATGGCTTGGGTAAAAATGTACACAATAGCTGGACATGACCATTTGATCAGTGATGAACTCATGACATCAATCCGTCGCATGTTTTAGTGAGCAAGGTATCCAAAACGGTTGCTAGGGTTGCGGAATTTGTTCGAAAGAGTCACCGCGGCCCTTGGAACGTAAAGGGCACAAGAAGGATCACGGGTGGGTTTTAGTCACTAAGAGTCTGACTCTCCCTTCCGCTCCGCCCAGAGCGGGAGAAGTCATTTCATAACTTCCCATCCAGAAAAATAAGAGGTATTCAAAACGGCAGATAAGTAATGTGCACTTTGTAAAACTCAACTAGACGAGTTCAATAAAGAAGAAAAGGGGCAATATACCTATAGAATTTCAGTAAGGAAATCGCACTGATCTGAATTTTAGAAATCCAAAAGCACTATTAGGTATCCCTAATATCCATAATCTGATCTATCCAAGAATTACACGGCAAAAACCTAAAAGTCTATTCACCTACATTGCGTATTTCCGTTGCACGACTCGGGCAAGGAAGCCGTTACCCAACAGTCCATAAGCGATGAACTAACAACTGTCACTCGGTGAGTTATTATCTCACGCGATCGTGTACGTTAACGTTTATTTGTTTATTAGGTACATCTTACGATAGTTGGGCACGTTTAAATGTTTATGGATTTGATGAAAGACTATAGTTAGCGGTTCAAGAATTCGATTGCATGGACTAGCTCACTGACCGCGCTCCAAATAAAATCAAGAAGGTCTTCAAAGGTCCTTAATTCTTATCCAGATATTCACTACCTAATTAACTACTTACAATTTACACGTATTAGGATTTTCCTGTAATGATAGCGGTGGTTGTGATAAATAAGTAAATACTTCAAATATTCGCGGCACAAAGAAATAGATATTATCTAGACCGTACCTTGCGGCAGGTATTTTTTAGGAGTTTCATCATCTGCCTAGCCTTTTCCCAACTATATTGGGGTCGGCTACCAATCAAACTGGATTCAGCTGAACACCAGTATTTTACGTTGAGCGGCTGCCTTGCCAGACGGAGGTCTAGCAGGCAGCCGCTCAACGTAAAATACAACCCATTAATAGTGAGAAGTACCGACCCAACACGATACTTCTTGGCAAGACTGGTGTCAGTTTTTCTGGCTTCTGACAATCCGTAACGACTGCCGAAGATCTACAAATGACAGCCGGGACCAACGGTTTAGCGTAGTTTCCGAGACACGGAGGAATCTCGATATGTTAAGATGGTCACCCCATATTTTCACCTTAACTGGTGTTTGGTACCTATTATTTAAAAGCGGAAGTATGTAAGTATATGTAAACTAAATAAACCGCAGTAACCAAGACATAAACCAAAGCATAAACATTTTCTTGCTATAATTTGGTTGAATGTGGCTTGTTTTATCAATGCTGAGAACACCTACAACAAATCAGTCTGGTCAAGGGTAGATCAAAGAGAGCGTGGTAAACTTTACTAATTAATTTTACAGAGCTACCTACTGTTCTTAATTACTCTGTTGATTTTTCGTAATTACCTACGAGCAACATTATCTACAGAAACCTAATTAAACAATAATTATTATTAATTGTCTGTTGAGATAGATGGTTTATCGCGTGACTGTTTTTAATTAGGGCTTAGGAACACCACTTCAGGAAGTAATTTTTAGAGTGTGGGTTTGCAAAATCAGCTAACTACGTGCAAATAACTATATTTTTGCTATGAGGCACTATAAGCTATATTTTCGACCTACAAACACTAGTAATTTTTAATTTCTGAACGAACACTATATTTTGTATTTTATATTAAATTCGTATCGAATTCGCAACAGCAACCAACCGAACAGCATCATAATGTTCAACCGCTGCAACAATCATACCGGTTCCACCATATTGTTCGTAGGTCAAATCACAAAGTTGTTCACCTTAGCGACCATTTCTACCTACGTATATTATTCACAATATACATATCCTACATGCACGATCGATCACTATAACTAATCGTGTAAGTATTCCCCTTTTCAATCTTTACAAACTTCCGCCATCGCGGCCTCGGCATGTTTCTTCTTACCTACTTTACTCTCGATCGCGTTTTTTGCTCAGTTGTTTATAGAAAATATATGCATGATGGCTATATATGGATAAAATGCATTTTCCTATATTATAAGTGACAACTGAGAGGCGTTAACGACGATTTAGTTGGGAAATGCAACACACTGGGATGTGTGGCAGGCAATGGGGGAAACCTTTGTCTAGCAGTGGAACAGTTTAAATTGATGTTTTTTTTATTTTTATTAACACTCATATTAAGCGGACTTGGTCTTGGAAGATTATGCTGAAGAAAACTGTAAGGTCCGATGTCTGCAGTAAGTAGACAATAATTCTTCATAATCAAATATCGGACTTTCGTAAAAAATTATTTCGATCGTGAAACTCGTTAATAGTCACGGTAGTTATCTTTTCTGGCAATTGGAATAGTCATTTAGAATGTTGGTTGTTAATTTTGATATGGCTCTTTCCGAGCAGAACCTTTATCCATGTTTTCAACAGTAACTAAACAACACCGATAGGACACTGAAGCGCTGTTTGTTTTAATGATCTTGGTACTTTGAAATCACCTATGGGTGGCGCACGTTAAATAATTGAAGTCTCTCTACTATCTGTTCTTATCTAAACAATCAATTATGGACCTTCTTCTTTACCTACTAGAAAATTAAAGGATCACGATAGATATCGATACAAGTTCCAAGACAGCTTTATGTAATTGTATTTCTGTTTTTGAAACGAAGCATGCAAGCTTTGCAATGAATGAATGTCCGCTTTTGCAATTTTGTTCTGGTGCCCCTCAGGTTTTGCCAGTACACGCATACCTAACTATCCAAAATTCACCTAAATCTTCAGAATCTTGTTTGTCGAATCGTGGTGGGGAAAATCCTCCACAATATATTAAACCATACCTACCATGTAGAATTTTCCCCCCTTCCCTTGTCAGAATATTTCAGTCAGCTCTAGAATATTCCAACCACCACCGGAAGGAAAAATAATGGCAGTCTCTTTACCGTGAAACCAACATGATAATTAGATTCCGCTGCTGTTTTATTACGTAACCAGTGTTATCACTTCGTCGATAATATCACCGTCACTGTCGCGATACCTAGATTTTATGTAATTCTGCACAAAACGCTTTCGTTTGTTGCACTTGGTCCGTTCGTCACAAATTGATATTGGTTAGGCCGATTGGTACAAGAAACAAGCTTGTTACGTCATTTGTTAGCCAAAACATTGTAGGCTTTTTTATATTGCTACAATTAAGCAATTAGTTACATGATAGATCATGTAACTAATTGCTTAATTTTAACTAACTAACTTTTAAGAAAACTTTAGATACAGCTATCCTTCTCTTCTTTCAGTGGTTTGTTTACTGCCGAGCGTCGTGATTTTCCCAACCAAACTTTTAGGCCTCCTTAACATCAAGCTTATAGTAGGATTGCCATCCATCATGTTGTCCTGGTTTACATAATGTCCTGGTATGTCCTGGATAGGTCCATTCAGCGTCCAGTCAGCGTTTCTAATCAGCGTCCTGGGCAGATCAAATAGTTTTTATCTGGGAGATCTAGATACTAATCGAAATTTAAGATTGTATTACGGATTCAAGTGTTTGTTATTTATTTTTGTAACTCTTTTAATTTTATTAAAACCCTGTCCCGAAAAAAAATCTTATTATTAAATTGAATTTAACTTAAACTGGTTTCATCGGTACATATTAATTAAATAATTGCTACTATATTACTGCGGCTTGTTTTAAACTGAATTTTCCTGGTTTTTCCTACATCAAATTCTAGTTTTTGAAATTCAGCGTTGTCCCTAGTTATAGTAGTCTGCTGGAGTCAGGATTCAGGAGGCAGGATGAAACTATGGTTGACACCAGATAAATGTGTATGTGTGTGTGTGTAATGTGCCCTTTCCTTGATATCTCTTCGTAGGTACATGAACAAAAAAAAATGAATCGTTTTCCATTACTAGTAAATATAAAGGATCACGATGGATGTCGGTTCAATATAGCATTAATTCATTATTTCTGTTTTAAGAATTAAGGTTGTCAATAAATGTAGGTGGGTCAATGACCGTTATAACACATTTATTTGGTGTCGACTTTAGGCCCTCTATCCAGCTGAAAACTTGGAATCTCTCATCCATTTCGAACAAGCTACTAACAATGATCTGTCTGAAAAGCTGTCCGCTGTACAAAGCTATGTTGTTGTATTTTTGTATCTGAATGGCGTTCATGTTCTGTTGACCCACATTCGATACGGGAAATAGTTTAAACGGCGCGTGTAAGCAGAAATATGCGTGTCTTTCCTGCACTCGTATGTATAGGCAAGGTAGGTAAGTCGGCACGCTAGCTTCGAGCGTTTGAAGGTATGTACCTACTTGTGATTTACGCCTCATATAGAGATCATAACATGCCATGGATCTGCTAATGTAAAACTCAAGTTTTTTTAACGATTCCTTTCTGTGTTCTCTACTTTGTCACTCTGGAATGGACTATTATGCTTCATTTTCTAAGTACAAACTTTTTAGTAGGTATGATATACAACTGCAAACGCCAATGTTTCTTCAAAATGGTGGAATTGGCATTCTGTTCTACATCTATCTATATGTACATATATGGTAATCAATTAGCTATGACAATGGGCAATAAATATAATTATATAAAACTCTTCCGTTACTGAGTGACTGTCAGACACCACACAGCTGAAACTACTGGTTGCAGAATGCTGAAATTTGGCATGTAGATTCGTTGGGGACTGTAGGGGAGCACTAAGAGGATTTTCCGAAATTTCTATTGGAACGGGAAAAACGGGATAAGCGCGTACGACGCAGGACGTAGCGGGCAATAACCTGTTAAGAATACCTGTCTGTTGATCGAACTCGCAACTATTTTCCGCTTTTGAACCACTGCACTATTGCCGCTATTAAAACAACAGTTTAGTGTGTTTAAATACATATGGGTAGGTATATTTATATTAAATGACACACTCACAATCACTCACAGTAGGTATGTAGACACATACATCCATGTGCATACTGTGAGGGTCTCATTTTTATAATTTTGGGGGTCACAAAGACGTACTAACCGGTGAGGTCGTGGCTTCGCTCCCGTTATGGAACAAGTTCTTTATTTATTATGTACAATTCTTATAAAAAACATAAAATATTTTTTTCTTTAGTTACTTAAACATTTTGTAAGCCAAGGTAAAGTTAATACTTAAAGGTTTTCTGTGCCCAGAACTCTGCATGTGGGTCCAATAATAATTTTGTTCGTGTGCCCGCAACTCCTCCCAAGTCCGAATGAAAGTATTAATTTCAAAGCCTTGAGCATAATTAAGTTAGGTTCTTGTTATTTTTACGACTCTGCAGTCGAAAATGAGTGTTATGTGTTCAGCAGCATTCATGTACCTTCATAATGTACTAGCAGCATCCTGCAATTTCACCCACGTTGTTCCCGTTCACACACGACACGGTTGGCGCAGTGGTTGAGCGTTCGATTGCTGCTCTGCGTATCGCGGGTTCGATCCCCGCACGGAACAAATGTTTGCTTGGCCTACAGATAATTGTTCGGGGTCTGGGTGTCTTGTGTATGTGAATTTTCATGTATGTGAACGCAATCCACGATACAGGAGTAAATCCTATAGTGTGGGGCAACGTTTTTATAAATAAATAAAAAATCCCGTGGCTATACGCGGATAAAATATAGCCTATGTTACTCAGGTTGAATGAAGCTTTCTAATGGTGAAAGAATTTTTGAAATCGGCATTGCAGTTTTTGAGTTTATATCATTACAAACATACTCACACACACACACACACAAAAATTCAAGCGTTTCCTCTTAATAATATAACTGCACATGTATTTTTGTGAGTTTTTTTTCTAATCTACGTTCTAAATCTTGTAGATCCTACAAGACTTATTGCTATATAATCTACATGCCTTGCCTGCTAAAACTTGTAAGTCAATTTTCCAAGGCTGGCAATTTTATTATTATATCAGGAGTATTCCTGAAAGCTGTGCAACTAGAAATGGTCATAACATCAAAGTAAGTATACATAACTAGTTTAGCCGCTGATCAAAATACCATAATCGTATTTCTGTTTATTTATTTTTTCTTTTATTCTCTGCATCACCCAAAGGTTTACTGGTAGAAAATACCCAAGGCCTTAATTAAGTCCGCTTCTGTAGATACATCTGTATGCGTCAACTATTAAATAAATAAATAACTAACCAGCTACGTTTTTCTTTGGTTTCACTTTTGTTAAACCGTCACCAATCCGTCAATTCCCATCGCTTGTACCACCGTAACAATGATTTAAGTTTAACAACAGCGATTCGGAACCGTTTCAAAAGGTAAATAGATACAATTGGCAGAGAGAGCACTACGCTTTCGAGTCATCGTCTGTCTATTATCATTGTTTACCTGTATTGGAGGACTGACAGACATCATACCGTGTAATGACCAGTGATTATGTTGGCAGTCTAATGGTGAATACGGTTTTCGCTCACGATTTTTAGACGTTTACGGTTACTGAACGTGTATTTCGGAAAACAGCACTTACGTAACAGTTGAGTCGATTGTACCAAATTATATTGTGCTGAAAAATAAAATTATGTAGATATCAATGACTGACTGACTCGCTGATTTGAATTATGTTGAACGACGATGAACAAAAAATCTTGCCAAATCCTACTTTAATACAAAATGTTGACTAGTTCTCATGCTGAACTCCAGTTTAACAAGTTTTCGTCTTCAAATACATAATCCAGAAACCGAAGCATGTTACTTTCAGTTGGATTGCTTGTATTAGTTCTTAATTATCCATTTCTAATTCCATATTCTTTTTTGAAAAACGTTCCCACTCGCATGTCAGCCGCAATCTGTCAAAAAAATAGGGAAATTGCGTATAATTTAAGCCCTCGGGAATTCGTCACCCTAACTTTTAGGAAAATCAAAATAAAGGTACCTAATGATTTGCAATAAAAAAAACACTTCTGTTCTTCCACAAATGTATTTCTGTTGAAAAAGAATTTACAAAGTCCATAATTTTACAAAATATGTATATTCGAGTTTCAACAAGAGTCTATACGAATAGACAACTAATACTAACAAAAAAAAAACAAAGTTATAACTCTATGGTTATAAGTTTATAACATTTTAGTTCGAAAACTAGAAAACAATACTTTTCCCGCGTTTCGCAGGTTTGTACAAAAAATGGTATGGCACCGTTACATTTTCAGTTCCAAATCAACCAATAGCAATGTTACATTTTGCAACTTCAAACTGCAACAACTAATGTTGTTAACTAGTGCCATACTACAAAAAAAAAAAAAAAAACTAATGTCGTTGCTGATTGGCTGATGTAGACGTACAAGATAAGCCGTGACTGGTTAATATTCTCCAACTCGTACCTACGTACATAGATCATAAGATATATGACACAATTTCAGTGAGTCATTTCACACAATCGTATAAATTAAACCTCACATTCGTTGTGGTGTCAAATAAAATAAATAAAAGCGAAAAAAAAATTGCCAAAAAAAATTGAGCACTTATAGTAGTAAGTACTTTAACATAAAAAATATACAAAAGTTGGGATGTACACACTATGTACCTCAAACACTGGGAAATATATTTTATAAGTATTCTTTGTGACTTTAGCACCATTTATTTGCACAATGACGTTTCCATCTACCTTACTCCTTGACATATGTAGCAAGGACAGGGCGGACTGAACGTTTTTCTGACGTCACAAATTGGCCCTTAATAGGCCTATCTATTTCAAAGCGAACTCGCCACGCGGGCTTGTTTTTTCGGGAACGTTTGTGTACTCGAGATATTAAAAATGCCGCATTACTTGAATGATGGACGCGTCTATGCAAAATATTTAAATCTATGACTTTATTCTTAATAGGGGTGTTTCCTGAGTAAAAATTATATGATTATGTTTAGTCCGTCAGTTAGATTATAGAAAAATATTGAACACGTATTTTTTCCTTTATCAAATCTATAAAAACTGACGAAGATAAAAAGCATCAAAGATCAGGAGTGGGATCGTGTGACGTCACGGCTCGCTAAAAATTGTAGCGAGTAGTGACGTCACACGAGTTTTCAACGCACTGTATCGTCTTCATTTTTTGTTTATGTGAAAAAAAAAATACGTGTCCAATATTTTTTGGAAATCTATCAGATGGACTAATCAGATTTTTTTAGTCAACTACCCTATTCGTCATAGGCGCAAAGCGCGCGCGGCAGTTCGTTTATGACCTAAACCTCGCCTTTCCTTGTCACCATTTATTGTCTACTAGCTCCTCATAAAATACTAAGGGAGGATAAAACCGGGATGAAAGGTATCATTACTACTCTGGGACATGTCTATTCTTTTTTCAGCCGTTAAGACCTGAAAATGTATCAGACAACGTTTCCGAAAACAAACATAATAAAGAAATAAAGGTAGTTATAGCCTCTGATACCTTATTTCTTTACAAAATTTGAACGTAGATTACACGATGAAATAATGACATAATGCGAAACCATTATCTGTAAGAGAGTTTAATCATTTCGAATTTAATCTGCATGTTTTTGACTGTATGAAAAGTACGAAGAATTGTTTCGGAACATATTTCCAACAAAAGACAGTGTTATTCGAAATACGTCGACAAGGTTTTTTTTTCATTTAACAAACACACCAAACAAATATGATTCCACAAAATGCAGGCAAATTAAAGCCTCGTATTCAGGCAACACTTGACGTAGAACACGTGACGCCCAACATATGCAGCTATGTTGCACAACAACGCGCGACGTTGCCAACGTGCAACATCTAAATAAATATAACTCAAAAGTGACTGACTGACTGACATGGTGATCTATCAACGCACAGCCCAAACCACTAAACGGATCGGGCTGAAATTTGGCATACAGGTAGATGTTATGACGTAGGTATCCGCTAAGAGAGGATTTTGATGAATTCTACCCCCAAGGGGATAAAATAGGGGATGAAAGTTTGTATGAAACTTTGTCAATTTTAAACCGATTTCAAAATCGGGCTGAGTTTCAAAATCGGGGGTAAAGTAAGTATTCCACGCGGACGAAGTCGCGGGCAGAAGCTAGTTGACAATATTACTAAAAAAAGCTTCCTTGTTGCCGTTCAACATCATGTGCAACATGTTGTGCATCATGTAGCGCGTCAAATGTTGCCTCGTGTATATGAGGCTTAACTGAGATGTGGCAGAAGCAACAACTCAACAACAACACATTATTAACTTATTGCTACCAAGCGGCTGTTAGTGCCTACTTAAGCTTAAATGTTATTTACAATCACAGATATATTTCTACCATTGTTTAAACTAATATCTTATTTTTCTGGACTCTTAAAATTGTAGCATGAAAAATTCTGTTGATTGACCTTTAAAGTTGAATAAAAAATACTGTATATTTTAATCTGGGAACGAGAATTGGTAGAAAATATAAATACTATGAAGGTAGAAAACTATAAGTTAAGGTAAGTACTTTATACATTAGAAATACATTTCAAACTGTCCTTTTTTGCATTTACATACTTACTAATATCTCACATGCATTCTTAAATTAATTCTTAGAAAAAAGAAGTTTCGTTTCGTTATAAGTTCTACTTCATGTCAACACATAAGATTAGACATCATATTATATACTGTTAATGATTGGCTGTTCTCATTTCTGTCAATCAATCACAGTGGTGGCTTTGACAAGGTATTCATCGATAACAGATTAGTTTCATCGATAACAGATTTGCAACAAACACTAGATGGCATAGTCTACGCCATGCACGTCCCTGTAGGGCAGCTAAATACCAGTATTTAAAATTCCTCCTAGTTACTGGGTAACACGGTACTCCTTGGCAAGACTGATGGGAGATTTTCTGACTTATTAACCTTAACAACTGTCAAAGATCTATAAATGAATGCAACTGACTGACTGACAAGATCTTCAGGAAATTTACAAAATACTCTGATACCGACATTAGCTATTTATAAAGCTATTTAAATATTGAAAAACGTATCAACTGTATTTTACATTAACCCGGTAGTTTTACTCGTCTGAAATAAAACCTAAAACTAAAAAAAATGACTTCTTGATATTAATCAACATTAATTCGTACATGTATCATTCTTTATTGGACATGTTTTAGGCCAAGATTCTCAAATAAATTATCATTGCGTTATACATAAACTAAACACATTTCAAGCTATGCTATTGAAATTTTGATCAAAGAATCAAAGCAACACAAATTTGTCACATTCATTTTACGTAAATGTTCGTTCAAAACACTAGGCCTCAATCATTTACAACTTGTAGGTATACCGCTAAATATACAAAAAGCATTTCTATTGTAAGATTAGGAACACAGCAAACATACATTAAGCACTATTAAAAAATAAGAAACCCTATGGTTCTATAATCTACTTTTCTCTATGGTTGATATAGAAAGAAGTAGCATTATGATAACGCACAACCTTGCAAATAAACCTCTTTTCAAGTTTTGAACATAAGTTAAAGCTTTTTTCTATTCACGGACTAAGAAAATTCTGTTTTTGGAAGATAACATTTTAAAATATCATTAGAAAGGAAGTTATTCAAGTAGTTGGCAATTGACTTATATTTTTATTACCGAGTGAGTTAAAATATCTTTAACAAGATAGTAGAAAACGTGTACTTACAAGAAAATATGTATTTTAACATGAGACTCAGATATCACATAGTGGATACAAAGGTTTGACGATGGGACACATTTAATTATCGTAAATACCATATTCAACGTATACAAACTTAAATAACTTGTAATACAACAGTTATCTTTAATCCGGACATATGTAACACTAGTATGGTTAAAAGTCGCGACGGCGAAATGTGTTTATACATTCCTGATGTTTTAGGGCGCTCTTGCGTCTTGCGTTATTCGGGCGTAGACGTGACGGTGACGCTACGTTAACATAGCGTAGTATGTAGCGTTTACGCTGGACTTAAAATCAGGACTAAAGCCCGTATTCCAGAGAAGGACCTCCACTCGACTTAGTGGCCATAAAATTGAAATAAAAAACGCTAAATTGAAGCCACTAATTTTCAATTAGAAGATTTTTAAGGTGCATTCGAGTTAGAGGACACGACTTGAATACAGCGGCAAAAACTTTAATGAACATTATAACAATACAATATTTTTCAAATCTTCCACACAGACAAAGTCGTCGCGACTTTTCAAAAGAATTACAAACTAAAAACTCACTAATTATCATGTTGCGATCTCTCGAGAAAGTCAAGATTGTGATGGGAGTCTATTCTGTTCATATTCGCTTTGAGCTCATCCAGAGCCGACTTTCCCAGAATAGGGCTGGAGGGCGCGGGAGGAACCAGCGTGTCTAACGAACCAGTTTCAATATTCCCCTCTTTGTCTAGATTCTGTTTCTCCATGTGTAAGAAGTTTTCTTGGGAACCGTTCAGGGCTTTGGACAAGGAGTTGTCTGGGTAAGATAGGTCGAAGTTGGATATGGATAGTAGCTTGTCTCCCGTTTCTAGGCCCGAGGATAGAGATTTCGCAGTTGTCATTCGGTCGTTATCTGTAAGGTAAAGTTCAATGTTAATTAAGGAGTTTCTGTATTGTTCTACGTTTTAATTGCAGATAAGGCGACCATTGGGCAGGAATACCTACTGGTAGAAAATTCAGAAGGATGGTCAATATCAAAATCTTATATGATTATTGTGGTATTTACTTGTTAATCCTACTATTTGTTATATTGTAGTTTTTGCCAAAACTGTAACTGTGAGTCAGTCAAAATTTAGGTAGGTGTATGTCACCGAAAAATGCCAAACTACGTAAGATTATTAAATATCTTGAGAGATTGTAAACTTTTTATAAATTGTCAACTGGACATTTGGAATATTTTTTTTACGCATCAATATTTGATCGTCTAAAATCTCTCGAATTCTAAAAAAAAATCTTAAGTTATCTGGTGACAAATACATCTCAAACTTTTGCAAGAATTGCAATATTTCATTCTAAGATTACAACAATAAAAAAAAAAAAACAAAATAAGCGGTACTTCTGGACATGACTCGTATTGCTTGGAGGTTCTTCTCTCTTTGGATCTTGATCCCTGGTCCCGATACCGTTTGCTTCTGTTTTTCTTTTTACAGAAATATTAAAGACGCCAAGGAAATGAATACACGTAACTAAATAATCATCATCTTCCTGCCCTTATCCCATGATACTTGGGGTCGGCGCAACATGTCTTTTTCTTCCATTCTGTCCTGTCAGCCGTCACGCTATTTCTAACTCCTTTTTCTTTCATATCACTCCTCACACAATCCATCAATCGTTTCTTTGGCCTACCTCTCCCTTTCCATCCATCCACATTCATATTCATAACTCTTTTAGTTACATGTGTTTCATCCCTCCTTTTTACATGACCATACTAAGACAAGCGGTTCCCTTTCAACTTTTACGTCACTAGCGCCACTTTGAAACTACCTCTAATGTACTCATTTCTCACTTTATCCATCCTCGTAACTCCACACATCCATCTCAACAGTCTCATCGCTAATGTAATCTATTTTCATCCATCTTTTTCACAGCCCAACATTCTGATCCACACAGTACGACAGGTCTTATCACGGACTTGTAGATTTTTCCCTTTAACTTGAGACGTAACTAAATAGTACAAATAGGAAATAACGTTACCATTCTCGGAGTCTTCAGACGTCTTTTGTGTCTGGTCGCCGTCATCCTTGTGGTCCTTCGGCACGGAGGAGCTCCGCCCTCCCTCTAACATTCCCAACACCCTGCACACAACATTACGTTCAGGCAGTTTTCAACCCTACCCTTATCGTAATAGTGCCTTGATTCAACTAAATATATGTGGTTTTCAGGTCGTGCATTACATTTTCAGTGTATTTTGTACCTCTTTATCATCCATTTTTAGCATACGAAAAAATACATAAATATATTAGCTTGCATGTATATACAATATTGTGATAAAAATGTGTATAGAGTAGCAATAGGTTTATAACATCAATGTTTACGGTTCTTCTGATTTGTGTTTTTGCCTTATTAAATTAGAATGTATTCCATTCTACTTTATATGAGCAAAACCGTAAACATTAATAAAATATGAATATACTTATCCACGTCAGATAAAATAGGTGATGGTGACACGTGTCCACCTGCAGTCATCTCGCATACCAATTGCATTACATTGCGGCCCCCCGAGGTATAATATGATTAATAATAATAATAATAATATAATAATAATAATATAACTTTTATTTCGGGTAACAAAGACCCATAACATATATACCTTACAGACTATCATACATATTTATATAAAAACAAAAACAATACACTATTTTATTTTACACGAAGCGTCGGCGTCGTGTTACGCTGCGTGGTGTCGCGTAGTCTCCCGCGGAATCGCCGATACACGACACCCTTCGGCCAAAACTCCTCCTTGAGGAAGGTCTCGATATGATGAGTCGGAACTCGCACCACGAACGACTTGAAATTAGTGTTATGGCGCGGCTCCAACTTCTCTACCCTTAAGGTCCAAGGTCCAAGGGGATTAATCGTTCCATCAAGCTCGGCAATGTAATTAAACTTGTATGCGAGTTGCTTACAGCTGGAAATACGGCCTAACACATCGTGCCCATAATTCTGGATCGAATAGGTAGAGCATATTTAACTCAAAATCATTGTTAATACCTTCTTTCTCTCGAAATATTATTCATAAGCAATGTTTTGTTTAACACGAAAGGAAGTAAACTAATATCGCCTGCTTTAAAATGTTGAAAGTCAAATAAAAACCGTCATATTTAAATGCTACGTGTCATTTCCTTTGCTCAAATTCAAGTAAAATATACTCTCTATTTTGACTCCAGGTTATCAATTAATATTTTTTTATTTACATTGTTGAAGATAAATAAACGAATATGAATATCTATCTATGCCCTTGAGATAAATAAAGATCATTGAGCTATGAAAGTCTTTATCTTGAACATGTGCCAAGCACGCTTTCTTAGAAGTAACCTTCGAGTATGTACTTTTGACTTTAAGACCCCCAAGATTGTTCCAAAAATATATAAAAAAAAAAAAAACAAAATCTTTTATTCAAATACGTTGAGTGGGTGCCAGCACTTTTTGAATGTCAAAGTTCTACATAAAGACATTTCCCCCAATACGGCCGCCCGTCGCCACTTCCTAAAGCTTCTTCTTTAGGAAGTGGTGACGGGCGGCCGTTCGCGCAACAAACTCCCTAGCAACACTTAGCTATCGGGTGACACAGACAAGGTAAAGTAGAACCTACCGTGAGTTGCCGAGGTCCCCGAAGGGAGGCCTGTGTGCGTGCTGCGGGGGCGAAGGCCTGTCCGCCGGCCCGGGCTCCGCTAGCCCCTCCGCGATGAGCGCCGCGCCGATGTCCAGCTCGCCTTCTGTAATATGTTGTTATTCTTGGATCTTATGTGGATCATAAGAGTATTTTCCTGACAAAGTCCATCTCAGCCCACTTGCACACATAAAAGAAAAAAATTTTTTTTTAATGAGATGCTTTGGTAGGGCATTGATTTGGGCTTATCATGGGTGCTATCCAGGCCCAAAAAAGTGCTGTAGAACGATTTTATTAAAATAAAAAATTTATAAAGGGGAAAAAAAATTAAAAGTTGCCCGTAAAATGGAAAATTTTGAGAATATCGGTAAGCGATTTTTTCTGCGATTATTCTACATTTGAGCTCAGTTGGGTCAGCTTCACCGATTGTTAATCATATATATGTATATACTAGCTTCTGCCCGCGACTTCGTCCGCGTGGAATAGTTACTTTACCCCCGATTTTGAAACTCTCAGTCCGATCGGTTTAAAATTGACAAAGTTTCATCCCCTATTTTATCCCCTCGGGGTTTGAATTAATCAAAATCCTTTCTTAGCGGATGCCTACGTCATAACATCTACCTGCATGCCAAATTTCAGCCCGATCAGTTCAGTGGTTTGGGCTGTGCGTTGATAGATCACTATGTCAGTCAGTCAGTCACTTTTGAGTTATATATATTTAGATTTACCGTCGGTGTTGTCAAACAACTTGATGCCAGGTATCTCTCTCTCCTTTTCACCTTCAGCAGTCGCAGTCTTCTTGTACGTGCATGTTTTCGACAGCAACGGCTTCCATCTGGCCACCTGATTCACAAGTTGTTTTTTTTCCATTAGTATGTATAAAAATATATATAAAACACGGTGTTTCAAAGTGCGTGGTGACAAACGAAGTTGCGTGGTTCAGCTAGTATCTTATATAGAATTATATGTAACTTCGCACAACTTCGTTTGTGCCACATTTTCCACTATTTATTTCGCTCCTATTGGTCTTAGCGTGATGATATATAGCCTTATAGCCTAACCTACCCTAACACTGAAAGATATTTTCAAATCGGACCAGTAGTTCCTTCTCTTCAGCTTTAAATTTTAGTAAAGAAACAGTAAAGAAACAATAGCAAAATAAAAAATAATTACTTCAATATGGCTACAAAAAGCGCCTATTTTACTTCGCAAATTTTTAGCGACTAGCGTGTGTGAGAGAGAGTTCTCACTCTTCTGTGAGAAAAAGAGAGAGAGAGAGAGAAGTGTTAAAAAGAGAGGAGAGCGAGAGAGAAGAGAGACAGAGAGATAGAGAGACGGGGAGGGAAAGTGGTGCCAGGATCTACCAGGATACTGGAGTAGTTGTACTTTTTTCTTTCTTTTTGTGGATGGGAAATCATCAAATGACGGCTCCCGCTCTGGGTGGAGCGGAACGGAGTGACATACTTTTATTGACTCATCTGTAAACCCATGCGTGTTCCTCCTAATGCCCTTTATGTTCCAAGGCTGCGGAGACTCTTGCGATCAAATCCCACAACCTTGGCAGGCTGTACCCGATTACGTTGCTGACGTCACTTAGAGGCGCGCGTGGAACACGACGCACCGTCGACTCGGGCCTGCGGGCGTACGATGACGTCTTAAAACGTGAGTCTTCCGGGCGAGGAAAAGGGATGGAGCTATATAGGGTGAATAACTCTATCCCTCTTTCTCGCTCGGAAGACTCACGTTTTAACACCTCATGGCACGCCCGCTGGTTGCTATCGGACGGCGAGCCAAACATAGCTCACCGTCCGCAGGCCCGCGGAGTAAGTGGCCGGGAATCGCCCTGCGACTCCCGACGCATCTTCTGTAGCGGCAGCTAGGACGTGAGGTTTGCGTCTCCCTTACGCGGTCCGCCTCCTCCTTGCCTGCTTGCCATGTCCTCATCCTCATCCTCAATCAGATCCGGAAGCGAAAGGCCAACACCACCTATCAGAGTAGCTGTACCTGCGTGAGCTCCTCGAAGCGTTCGATGGCGAGCGGCGCCCAGCGCCCGCGCGGCACCTCGGCCGACGCCGCGGGGCTCACGCCTGCCAGGAAACACTCCATCGCCTGCAAACATACACAATTACACATATTAACACTTATTTAAAGTTATAGTATTTTTTAAATATATAATCCTGTGTTGTCCAGCTGCAGGACAAAGGTCTCACCCATCCTTCCACTTTTCATAAAAACCAGGATTTCAGCTCATCTCACCCAGTCTGTCTGGACCTGCCGCTTTATTGTTTCCTGGTATTTATGATCAATTGTTCTCCTGACATGGAAACATGTGGCCAGCCCAAGTCTATAATCTAGCAGCTATCTGTGTTCTGGAACGAACTATAGAGTTCCCAATGCGGTCTGTAAGTTTGACAGCTATACTTCATTCAATCATTCCATACCCGTTGGTTTAGCGACACGGTTGGTGCAGTGGCTGAGTAATTTGCTGATACGCTGCGTGTTGATTCTTAAAAATGTTTCACTACAGATACATAGTTGTTCTAGGTCTGGTAAAAGCCCACGATACAGGTGAAATTCCTAGTGTATGGCAATATTTTCATGAAAAAAAAAATGGAATAATAATAAATCCGCCTCGTACCTGGAACCTAAGCCGCAGCAAGTCGGCGCGCAGTTCGCACAACTCGTGTGTTGCCACATACTCGCTGTCACCGTAGTCCAAGAAAAACACGTCCGCGACCTGCATAACAAGAAAAAATATTTCAAATCTTTATAGCAATATAATATTTACAAATACAGTGTTAATATTAATAAAAATAAACAACTAGCTGCTGCCCGCGACTTCGTCCCCGTGGAATCCCCGATTTTAAAACATTCTTTATCGCTGCTCCGCTGCTATTGGCTTAAGCGAGATGATATATAGCCTAAAGCCTTCCTCGATAAATGGTCTATTCAACCCAAAAAGAATTTTTCAATTCGAACCAGTAGTTCCTGAGATTAGCGCGTTCAAACAAACAAACAAACTCTTCAGCTTTATAATATTAGTATAGACTAGCAGCGCCCCGCGGTTTCACCCGCGTAGTTCCCGTTCCCATGGGAATATGGAGATAAAATATAGCCTATAGCCTTCCTCGATAAATGGACTATCTAACACTGAAAGAATTTTTCAAATCGGACCAGTAGTTCCTGAGATTAGCGCGTTCAAACAAACAAACAAACTCTTCAGCTTTATAATATTAGTATAGATATAGACATTGTCAGGCTCCGCAAAATGTTAAAGTACGGAGGTGAGGATTTATTTGGGAAGTACGTATTTTTGCTTTTAGAAATCGATGATATTTGAAAAGATAAAGGCGCATCAAAGTTCAGGAGAGGCGGCTGGTGACGTCATTTGTTTGTATTAAGTTTATTACCAACGTGTGACATCGGGCGAGTTTTCAACGCACTGTGTAGTCAGCCACACATCTTTAGGTAACTTTGCTCGAAAAAACCAGACGGGTGTTGTGTCTGGTGGGCAACTGCCCAATGGTTGATATTTGGCCATTTCAATCGCAGGGAAATCTCTGATACTGCAATACAGGATATGTATGACGTCTGGTCCTTAGTGTTCATATATGGCGGTATGGATGCCGCTATAAAAAATATGAGAATTTAAAATAAAATACCTGTTTGGAGGCGTCGAACTCGTTGGGCCGGATGTCGTGTACCCTGGCGCGGTACCAGCGACCGTCGTGCCGGAACACGGCGGCCACCACTTGGCCGACGGACACGTGCGCCAACTGGAAACAAAATAAGAATTATTGACAGTATTACAAAATTAAAGAAAAATACTCAAATGATTTATTTCAATCAAACCATTTTCAGGCTATTTTCAACCCGCACTGGACCCGCGTGGTGGATTACGGCCCGTTCCCTCTCCTAGAGAGGAGGCCTGTGTCCCAGCAGTGGGAACATTAAAAGGCTGATTATGCTTATTATTATTTTCAGGCTCTTTTGAATTGTCAAGGTCGGTCGGTCAAAAACATGAAGCCCGCGTTCGAGAGCTATATTTCTATGGAAGACGTCCATTTTTGTTTGTTTATTTGTACCTCTGTGTGTGTATGAGGGGAATCAACTATTTTTCTTTCTTTCTTTCACTGACACTGTTGAAAAATAATACATTTCTCCATCCGTACTTCCACATATGTACTAAGCGTATTTTCTATTATTCCATGTATGTCCTGAGCGGTTTCATCCAGTCATGGCAGCCGATCTCACTCAACTGAGACTAGGCATCGAGTAATATTTTAATACAAAAGTAACTGTCTGTCTGTCAGTCCTCTTCATGTCTTAACGGCTGATCGGATAGATGAACTTGGCATACGGGTAGACCATGTCCTAGAATAAGCCATAGGATATTTATTATCACTGGAGTTCAGTGGCGTGCAGTGGTTCGAGTTAGGGTAGGCCAGAAAATAATGTCCAAAAAAAAACACCACATTATTCAGGGTTGAAATTTGGTGTCCTTTTTTTTGTTTTTTTTTTTTTAAATAGGCAATTTAAAAAAACTCATTTAATTAAAAATCAACCCTGAATAATGTGGTTATTTTTTAAAATTTATTCGGACATTTTCTCTGGCCTACCCTAACTCGAACCACTGCACGCCACTGCTGGAGTTGTTCCCTTGGGATAATTTTCAACGAAGCGAAGCTACACTATACGACATTAAGGTACTCTAAACAGTTTGGTTTGAAATGAAGAGTGCCAGTTACCGAACCTGCTCCTACTGTGTCCTGCGATCTATCAGATTGACATCAGAGATAACATAAATGTTTCAAACAGATGAAACATCCGTGTAGTCGAGTTTTGCAAGAACTAAATTGTCATTTAGACAGATACGAATCGCGTTATATTTTTTGCCACAAAGAGCGAGAAAAAGGGATGGAGCTATATAGGGTGTATAACTCTATCCCTCCTTCTCGCTCGGAAGACTCATGTTTTAACAGCTCATGGTACGCCCGCTGGTCGTTCTTGACAATCAATTACTGTTCAGATAAAAATGAAATGATTATGTAAAAGTCGATCCTTAACAACTAGAAGAGTTTTTAATTGTGATACTTACCGCATGGGCCTCTCTGTTCTCCTTCTTGCCGTAGTACTCCGTCATCTCTTCCACCAGCGAGTCTAGCTGCGTGACCTGAGGGCCGACGAACTGCACCCAGAATCTGGACGGAGACGACACCGCCGACACATACACCTCGATCGGAGCACCCCTGGTCTCTGTGCGAGGAAGTACCAACACGTTAATTTAATCATGAGTTTAAAAAAGCCTCTCTCAGGGTATTTCACCAGATAGGAAAATAATAATTCTATTTTGTTCGTTAGTTTTTTTTTTAATAATTTGGACACTTATTTTTTAGCATTTCAACCGATAAAAAAAAATTAAATATAAAGCGCATCCAAGTTTAATAGTAGGAGCTGGTGCTGTCTCGATCTCAGCGCACTATATCGTCTTATTTTTACGTTTACATGAAAAATCTAAAAATATGTGTCCAATATTTTTTGGAATTCTATCTTACCGATTAATTCGTTTTTTCAGTTAACTACCCTATTGCCAAATGGACTTACAAACAGAAGTCGAGAGTTAGAAGCCTCAGCTCATTGACTACACAAGTTGCGTTTTTTAAGTTGTCTAATATACCAATAATTTTGAATTCGAACCAGGAGTTTGATCAATCACCACGAATAACCTGTACTAAATTTTGGATACTCCGAATGTATTTAATTGAACCAATACAAAAACCAAAACAATATAACACCACCATAGACCCAAACCGTGAAAACTGTTTGCTTACTACCCAGCACTAAAAATAAAACACTCGGACATCACAAAAAACACACAAACACAAAACATATAATTATATACTTATACACACTAGTGCGTACCACACGTCTTAGGAGAAAGGCGGGGTGAGCGGTAAATATTGAGCTTTAAAAACCTCTGAAACAAATACTTACAACTGCAACTTGGGCGTCTAAAAAGTAATTTTATACATCTATACTACTATTATAAAGAGAAAGATTTGTTTGTTTGTTTGTATTGAATAGGCTCCGAAACTACTGAACCGATTTGAAAAAATGTTCACTGTTTGGAATTGGAAGCTACACTATCCCCGGGTGATATAGGCTATATTTTATCCCCGTATTCCCACAGGAACGGGAACTACGCGGGTGAAACCGCTGGGCGCTGCTAGTGTTATATAATTATGTTGGCGTAAAATATACGGTTTCGGATATATCAATAAATAAAATAGCCTATCGATTTCGTGAGCGTTTTCTTTGAAAGGCTCCGTTTAATCCCCGGGCTAAAAGACATACTTACAGCCAATGTGCTTAAAACAACACTTAATCAACGGGGTGGCAGATGCTTAGGCCGTTCAAGGAACCGTGTGTCGAATACATATAATATTTAATTTTGGGAATTCTAAATTCAAACCGCATTCTAACCTCAGCGACACAGCCCCGTGTGCTGTGCGGAGCTCCTATTTCTGTTCACAGTATAAAAGAACCTAACCTATCCGTGTCCGGGTGCTTTGCTATGTTCATCTGCTCCTCCTGTTCCTTGTGTGTTATGCTTCAGCTTAATAGCTAGGCAATTCAATAAACGATATTAAAGCAAGTCATTTTCCAAGCTGTTAAATTAAATGCCGGGATGTTGTGGCGTCACGTATTGTGCATATCGTCCCCTTAGCAAACAACACCGCTCAAGTCATTTTGAATAACTTTAATATTAGAACGAAAAAAAAACGATTAATTTAGTGTAACCAATGTACTGGGGCACTTCTGTGACAACTATTTAGGTTTCACCTAGGCTTGGTTGATCGAGTGGTGAATCCAAGTATAGTTTATATCAGTTCAATCGGTGACAAAGAGTACTATTTCCACCTCATTCAAATTTTGTGAAATAACTAGCAAAAATGACTCGCGGTGTTGTTTGCTAAGGGACGATATGTGAACGCACCTTAGATGTAGTATTGCATGTTTTAATATTTAAGTCGCACCGTTGTTAAGTGGCAACACAAGAGACGATTCGGGGCGCCACCGCTTAGCGTCCCTCTCTCACTTGTTCACTGCCGCGAGACACGAACTACGTTAGACCATGCTATGTAACCTAGTAATAGTTTGTCACATTACGTATATTTGAGTAACAAATAACAATATATTGACATTTGATACGGAATCCTCAATGTGCGAAGTCAGACACGCACTTCGCTATTTTTTACCTTATTCTAACCACAGGGAAAACATGTTATAACAAGTCGATGTTCCAAATTACATTGATGATAACCGACTTCATATATAATATTTTGTCCAGTGTATTTTTTCTACTGGACCAAGTTTGATGAAAGAATGGTGGCCAGATGACGAAACGATAGCGTCACTAAATGCCATATATATGAAAAATACCCTTGTTTTTAAGACAGACAAATACATACAGCCAAAGGGTTGAATTATAAAGTTAAATTAAATTCAAAACAATAAAAAAAAAAAAATAAACAAACAAACCGTTAAATTGTCTTTAGAAAGTGTTCACGAGTGAGATAAAGCTATCATTGTTTTCCCCACTTAATACACGTCAAGCCAGTTGGAGCAAAATAGTTGTAGTTTTCTTTGAATTATCGGTCACAAAATCTGTCGTGAAAGCAGGTCAGACTTCATGAGTTAGCTTGACAGGTTTGACATTTTGACATTAATGTCCTATTTTTTGGCTAAATCTCTGAGTGAAATTGAAATAAATGGAAACGAGATCGCTAATTACCCGCCTCGCTTATGGCTAACTACTACTACTTTTAGGCTCGGCCGCAGTCGGGTAAAGAAAGGTAGTTATTGATTCTAACCTCAAAAGGATTGTTGACGTTATTATAAAAAATCGTGGCTTTAGACATGATTTTCAAACGGGATGGTGTTTACAACATAAATACAAACCAGTGTAAGCATAGTTGGCCAATGTTCTTTCACTGTTTCCCAAGTTGAAGCACACAAATTTGACCTTAAGTTTTGTCTCCCATTGGGGTGATGACAATTTGGTCTCTTTTAACGCCTCCAAAATACAAGCGAGTCTTTTTACCGCTAAATGGAGTAATTTCGACCTAACTCCTACTTTTCGGGGTACATCTGTTCCTGTAACTAACTGATCGGCTCTAGCTCTTAGGCTTGGAGTTGGCATCCAGTCTTAACTTCGGCGCCACCATTGAGTACAAGGCCCAAACTACGGCCAAAAAGCTGAACATCCTAAATAGAGTGAAGCGATACTTCACGCCGGGAAAGCTTTTATAGCTTTACAAAGCACCAATCCGGTCCTGCATAAAGTATTGCAGCCACCTTTGGGATGGTTCAGCTAAATATCAACTAGCCGCACTTGACTCGGTGGAACGCAGAGCTAAGAGGCTCATTGGCGATAAAAGACTGGTGAATGCCAAGCTTCACAGCCTGGGTCATCGACGCAAGGTCGCCTGCTTGTCACGTTATCTACAGATTGTACTTCGGCGAGTGTGCCCATGAACTCCATGTCCTCATTCCACCGGCCCCCTTCTACCATAGGACATCTAGAGGCACTGTAGGTTACCATCCCTTTTTTTTTTTTTTTGGATGGGAAATCATCAAATTACCCCTCCCGCCCTGGGTGGAGCGGTAAGGAGTGTCAGACTTTTACTGACTAAAACCCACCCGTGCTCCTCCATGTGCCCTTTGCGTTCCAGGGCCGCGGTAACTCTTTCGAACAAATTCCGCAACCCTAGCAGGCACCGACCCTATGGGGCCCCGTCTCTGGTGCTGACGGCTCCTTGAGGCGCGCGTGAAGCACAACGCGTCGTCGACTCAGCCTGGTATCGGACGGCGAGCCACCCACGCTCACCGTCCACAGGCATCAGCCACTGCGCAATTTTATTTTATTTTATTTTATTTATTAGGTCTACCAACAATTGTTTACACTAATTTACAAACAAAATAAACATGTTTTTTATAGTTTACACAGTGCAACAATTACTTAAAGGTAAACACCACATGGACAACAAAAAAACAATAATAAGTAATTATGCAGCTTACAATGCATATTTCACAAGTAAGCTTAGTAAAATATATAGACCGAATATAATATATATATATATATATATATATACCTATGCTAAATATAATAGTACAATATCCTCGAAAAATTTCGTACAAAAACTCCAAAATCATTTACAACAAATCTGTTATACAGTTCAAAAATTTAAATTTTTGCTTCCTTAGAGAATCAAAGTGAAAATCAACCTTATCGCTACAACTATTCAAAACCCTACAAAACCTAGCACATGGAGAGTTAGATCCTAACACCGTTCTTCTCATTGGAGGGCAAAATGGAGTAATGGGTTTGCGCGGAATTCTCGACGGAGCACGAAAGTTAAAGAGTGCGAGCAGCGGCGGGGAGTCGATATTACCTTTTAAGATTTTGCTAGCAAAAATTGCGTCGTTCAAACACCTTCGTTCTTCCAAGGTGTTCATGTTGAAGTATTTCAATCTCTTTCTGTAAGAACGCTCTTTTTTAGTTATTCCCGCAGAAAAAGCCAGATGCCAGACGAAGCGTTTTTGGACTCGTTCAATACGCAGACTATTTACAGCGTAGTGTGGCCGCCACACCACACTGCAATACTCTAATATGCTACGTACTAAACTCTGATAAATCAAGATTTTAGTTTTGATTTGACGAAAACCTTTACATTGTCTTATAACAAATCCCATCATCCTGGATGCTTTTTTAGAAATGTGATCTAAGTGTGGTGCAAAGGTTAGTTTTTGATCAAATAGAACTCCAAGGTCACGTATAGTGTCCACTTCATTAACTTTGTCCTCATTGATGTAATAGACTGTCTTTATTGGATTATTCTTTCTTGTATATCTAACGTGGTAACATTTCTTTGAATTCAGATACATTGCATTCCTTTCACACCACTGAATTAGACTATTGAGATCCAACTGTAAGAGTGTGGCGTCTCTGTTAGATTTAACAATTCTAAGAAACTTCAAATCGTCCGCATACATAAAAATTTTAGAGTGCCGTAGACAGTTGGGAATGTCATTAATAAAATAGTTGAAAAATATTGGGCCTAGATGTGAGCCTTGTGGAACTCCAGATGATATATTATATACGTTAGATTGATAACCGTTTACCACAACAAAAAAAGATCTACCTGTCAAGTATAAAATCACCCATTCAAACAAGTCCCCAGTAATACCATAAGCACGTAACTTATTACATAAGACTCTATGGGAAACTCTATCAAAGGCTTTGCTGAAGTCAGTATAAATGACGTCAGCTTGGTGACCCGAGTCAAGAGCTTCAATCAACAGCTCCGTGAATGGAACCAGATTAGAGCTTGTGGATCGTGATCCAACAAAACCGTGCTGATGATCGCTAATGAATAATTTTAGATGGCTTTGGAAATACGGGCAGAGCAGTGATTCAAACACTTTAGCAAACGTTGAAAGAATTGAGATAGGCCTATAGTTAGTTATATCATCGTTACTATCTGATTTATGTACAGGCACCACCTTAGCCATTTTCCATTTTAGAGGGAATACGCCAGAAGATAAGGATTTGCTGTATATAAGCATAAGAGGGCACACTAACTCCTCCGCACAATACGAAATAAAAATCGGCGGTATGCCATCAGGGCCAGCTCCTTTGTTAATATCTAAACTTTTAAGTTTTTGAAGTAATGTCTCGCTGCTAATTTTTGGACTTGTTAAACATAAACTGTTATTTTCAAGAGATTTTATTAATATTTTAGTATCTATTTCCTTGCTCAATTCTTGTTCGGGGCTATAAACAGACGCGAAGTTGGTAGCGAACATTTCACAAATTAATGTACCGTCAGATGTGAACATTGATCCATTTCTCATGGTCATGGGGAAGGTACTAGACCCTCCTCGTTTATTTTTTACGTGCGTCCAAAATAACTTTGGGTTGTTTTTTAGTTCATTTTCAAGGCCATCAATATAAACCTTGTAACAAGAAGTGGCCAAGCCATCGCAACGCTTACTAATTAATTTTAACTCAATCAAGTCCATAGGGTTTTTATATTTATTGTATCGCCTTCTAATATTATTTTTTAGATTTAACAATTTAATAAGTTTATAGTTAAACCACTGAGGATACTTACTTTTTTTTGGGACTCGTGAGGGAATAAACTGATGTATAGCGTCTTTAAGTGTCTCGTAAAAAACATCCAACATCATATTCACACTATCGCTACCCTCAAATAATTTAACCCAATCTAATTGTTTCAAAAAGTTACGAATTATTTCATAATTCGCAGTACGAAAATTAGGCCTGATTTTGGCACTATTGTATGGTAGATTGGCGTCCCCATTCAAGGAAACAACTATGTCGAGAGGTGGATGCTGTTTATCGACATTACTTATTGGACTAATACTTTTGCTCACGCTACATGAAGAATATGTTGACAAAACTAGATCCAAAATTCGACTAGCGTCGTTTGCCACCAAATTAAACTGTCTAAGTCTGTTAACATGAGTAAAATCAATCAATATTTCGCTAGTACTAGGCAAACTAAGTTTATTATACGATTTTCCCACTAAAGTCCAATCAATGCAGCTCAAATTGAAGTCACCCACAATAAAAATACTTGAATCTGAACATTGTTCAATAACAGCATTACACTGATCCAAATAGTGCTCCAGAGAAGAACGGCGTATAGGAGGAGGCAGGTATACTGCGCAGAGAACCATTCGGCGAACAGTACATGATATTGGCAAGTCAATACTTACCCATAAGTCTTCACAATCACTTTCCCAATTCTTAATACGTTTAGACTTGATTTGTTTATTAACGGCTATTAAAACCCCACCCCCTTCTTTTCCACTCTGAAAAGGCGAAGTTTCTCTATCTCTTCTGTATACCACGTACCTATCATCGAACAGCTCGCTGCTCAGCACAGAGCCATTTAACCAAGTCTCAGACAGAATGATTATATCATAATTATTACAGGCAATATTACGAGATACGGTATGAGTCTTAGTTCTTAACCCTCGAGTATTCTGATAATATATTTGCAAGTTATTAAATTTAAATGATTAAATTTACAAGTGCACGTAATAATATATGTTTCGATTGTTTTTTTTTTTTTTAAGTACGTACACATTATTTTAACTTATTTAAAGTGTCCAAGCTTCCAATAAGAATATGCTCGTCGCCATCCATCTTTCTGACAAATATCCTACCGTTCCTCACCCACACGTACTTATATCCCTTCTCTTTTGCCTTAAGTCTTGTTGCAGCGTGAAGAGCTTTGTTTGCAGGGGATAAATGCTCGGCGACAAACACAGGAGATCCATTTCCAGCTATACCGAAATCTGCGGTATTGAGTTTTTTGTGGCTTTTACTTTTATTATAATTGATTACGGATGCCAACAGCTGATCGCGGATTCTCGGAGAGGCCAGCTGAACCACAATAGAACGAGGGCGAATATTACTCTTGTTAAGTTTAGCTATTCTTGTACAGTGTAAAATATCGCTATCTTGAATCTCACAACCGACCACTGAGCCCAACTGCTTGACAAGGGTGTACAGGTTTTCCTGTCTATTTTCAGGTAAACACTGCAGCTCCAGGTTGTTGGCACGTGTCTGCTGTTCCAAATAATTTAGACGCTGACCAAGATCCGAAACTGTGTTCTGCAGTTTAATATTATAGTCTTTTAGTTCTTTGGTAGTACTCTTAAACTTGGCGTGCTCCGACCGAAACTCATCAAATTGACTTGAGTGGAAATTCAAAGATATTCTAAATTCTTCAAGATCCGCACGAATCGGGGCCAACTCACTATTGACAATGTTTACAATCGTACTATTTATTTGCTTGATCATAGCAGCAAATTCAGTTTTAATAACTTCCTGCACAATTGAGCGCACCTCGTCACCGGTAACCGCAGGAGCTGGCTCTGGAGGAGAATTTAAGGCCGGCCTCTTGTTTCCTCTTGAAGCTGAGACGTTACGCTCCGGAGTACTGTCTTTATTAGACGACATTTGGCTGGATAACTTAAATAAGTTCGCCGTATAGTAAAAAACAAAACACCGTCGCTGTGTCGCACTAGCGAGCTCGCGAGAAGAACGTCGTAAGTGATGCGTATATCACGGCGCTTACGCGTACCGGGCAAAACTCAGCGGTACCATTCACTGACGGTATCTGTTTTATTTTAAGTTTATGAGTTTTGATAAATATTGCAAATGAATTGCAGATTAACACTCTGTAACTGTTCACTCACTTATCACTTTTGTACTAAAAACTGTCAAATAGTCTTTTCTCAAAAAATTTCGTCCAACACTGCTTTTAAAACATAAATAACAATTAAAGTTTGGGGAACACAATTACTATTATGTTTACCGCACGGTAGTCAAACACACGCTATAGCACAGCGGCCGACTTGTCTCTGGAGGAGGCCGAAGTGGGACCATTACTGGCACTCCATTTCAGCCCCCTCCCGAGTACCGGGAGTCGCAGCACCCACAGCAGAAGCGGCAGGTTACCATCCCTACCTTGTTGCTATTTCATCAATTCGCACCAAGCGTTTCCAATCGTCTTTTGTAATACGCACAGCAACGGAGTGGAATTCACTGCCTGCGCCTGTGTTTCTGAACGTATTCAACCCTGATTTCCTCAAAGTTAGAGTGAACAGGCTTCTTCTGGGTAAGCTCATTCCATCATCGACTTTGTCTGTCACCTGCGACCTAGACTAGAGTCACGAGCATATCCATCTGACAAAAAACAAAACAAAAAAATGGATAATTATTCCAATCCAACCGTGCTTTGGACAAACAAACATACGTTCAGACATGAACATACGTGTGTACGTATACTCGTTTAGAAGGCCTAGTAGTAGATAAGTTCTCTTAAGTACTTTGTAATATTGAAAATTGTTGTGTTCACACCTTGAAACGTGAGATATTCTTGGGGCCTTTATTTCTATACTTATTAAATAGATTTTCATTCTTTTTTTAATTTTTCCTATTTCTTCCAGGTGAGAACCTATAGTGTTGCCACACTTATTGCTCGAGAACACGTATGGATCAATGTCGAGCAATTAGTGAAGTAATTTGCAGAAACTCCAATAAAATACGGCAATGTACTACTAATATTAGTATAACTTTAATAATCTATACTAATACTAGCTGACCCGGCAAACGTCGTTTTGCCACATAAAATAAACTAAAAAATTTAGGGGTGGACCACCCTTAACATTTAGGAGGATGAAAAATAGATGTCCGATTCGCCACCCTAGCCGATATGCACGCTAAGATTCACGAAAATCGGTCGAGCCGTTACGGAGGAGTTCAACCACAAACACCGTGACACGAGAATTTTATATATCTATACTACTATTATAAAGAGGAAAGATTTGTTTGTTTGTTTTTTTTTTGTATTGAATAGGCTCCGAAACTACTGAACCGATTTGAAAAATTCTTTCACTGTTTGGAACATTCACCTTACTTTCACCCACATTCACCCTGAGTAACATAGGCTATATTTGATCACCATATTCCCACGGGAACGGGAACTACGCGGGTGAAACCGCGAGGCGCTGCTAGTAAGATTTTAGAGGTAACGTTTGTGAGTGTGTGACGTTGTTAGGGGTAATCTCTGGATCTACTGAACCGATTTTCAAAATTATTTCACCAATAGAAAGCTACGTTATTGTGGAGTGTTGGCTATATGTTATCTACGTATTGCCACGGGAACGGGAACAACGCGGGCGCTTTCTCTGTCCCTATATCCCTCGGTATATTAAAACTTTAAAACCACGCAACGGATTTTGATACGGTTTTTTTTAATAGGTAGAATGATTGAAGAGGAAGGTTTATATGTATAATACATGCATATTATAGTAGAGAAAACATTAGTATCTACATTGCATCCTTACGAAGCCGGGGCGGGTCGCTAGTATTATATAATTTTAATGTTAACTTTGCATGTTGCGGTGTCCTATAATTGGGGAGCACATACATTTTCGTTCTAGCTCTTATAATATAGCAAGTAAGTTGTATTATTTTTTGGAGATCCTAATAAAATAAATAGATATTGTTTCTAATTGCTCCGTACAATAGGGATGTTTCCTGAGTAAAAAATATATGATTATGTTTAGTCCGTCAGTTAGATTATAGAAAAATATTGGACACGTATTTTTTCCTTTATCAAATCTATATAAACTGACGAAGATACAAAGCATCAAAGATCAGGAGTGGGGGCTTGTGACGTCACGGCTCGGTAAAAATTGTAGCGAGTAGTGACGTCACACGAGTTTTCAACGCACTGTATCGTCTTCATTTTTTGTTTACGTGAAAAAAGAAAAAATACGTGTCCAATATTTTTTGGAAATCTATCCGACGGACTAATTAGATTTTTTTAGTCAACTACCCTATTACATATTGCTGAAACAAGTGTCCAACTACAAACTGCATCTTTTTGTCCTTCAATCCGATTTTGGTAATTCATAGAAGCCGTGAGTGAAGCTTGGTTAGCCGGTCAGACCTTTGAGACGGAACCCTCTTAGCGCGCGTCCTTGCAGTAGTGGCAAATCCTTATGGATGAACTAGCAGGGAATTAAAGTAAAATACTAGTTGAATAGTATACAAAATTATTGATGTACCTCTAGTTACAGCTCTTTACAAAATAATGGTAAACATGATACACAAACATATGTAACATACCATAAAGCAGTACAACTATAAAAAAAATTATTGAAATTGGTTATGTAAAGCAATTTCAATCACTTTTGTTTTTCCAAAAATATTCGCATCATTAATTTTTCATGTCATAGTAACGCACGGAGCATCTGATTTAACTCTCAATATTTCACGGTTGTGCACGAGATTTTTTTTTTCATAATGATGTTTACAATTACCCCTTTTGCAGGGTTTCCAGTCAATTGTATAAAAAATTAACAACATTTATTACAATTAATACTTTACTCATAATACCGATGAATATACTGATTAATTTATTCATCTAGTTCGAAGAAAGAAAGAAAATAATGCCAAACTATATCCAGAAAGCTCACAAACTTCACAATACATAATTTACGTTTATATCCATATTTCTGGTTGTTAGCCAGAGAGATCATCGAGATCAGATTTTTCTCGACCGCAGTGTCTCGATGCAGCAGGGCCATCTTAAGGTTGTAGTTCACTATCGTTATGGTCGGCGCGTCCATCACACGTCTTATGAAACAGGCAATAGCGTCGTCAAAGTGGTCGGTGTAATAAACGCAACTCTCAGTGTGCCTAGACACTGCCACTATCGCATGAGGCACACTGTCGTGGACCTGAAGTCTCCTGCTTTTCGTGTTTATTATTACCACGAACTTGTATGTCAAACCCTGAGCTTCATGTATAGTTAGGATGCGTGACCCAGTACCGGAACCATACCCCTTGCTGGCGAGGCCAGCCTTCTCCTTCTGAGTATGAACCAAGTAAAGGGTCATCGCGGACGTGTTGGGTATTTGTGCTCCGGTATACCTCTTCACCTTCAGTGAATGAACCTGCTCCCTTGACGAATATATCCCCTTGTACACGTCACTCAGGGCATATGCTACATCCATCGGATTGCGGTGCGTGCATAGCAATTCCTGGGTTATTTTAGCCACTAGGTTTGGACCGGTATACCAAAGTTGAAATAGTTTTTCTCTGTCCAAAAAGGGTAACTGATTGACATCTCCGATGAGGACGATTTCCTTCGCTCCAGCCAACCGTGCAGCCATTATTATAGAGCCAAAGTGGTTCATTAAAGCTTCGTCTACTGTTAAACGGTAGTATTTCTCTTTCAATCCGTTGGCAAGGATTGAAGCCAAAGTGCGAACCCTATTCGTGACTTGGTCTCCTAGGCGGTGCCTTAGCCTCTGTTTGAGGTCCTTGGCCGCCTCGATAGTCGTTGTCACAACAATGTCTTTCTTCTCGTCAAAGTGATTGACTACCCAGGTTGTTTTGCCGCACCCGGGAACACCATTTATCCATTCTATTTTGGGTACTGGCCAAAGCTGGGCACCGTAAGGTACCTTAGTCTTCCGAATGGTTTGTGCCGTGTTAAGAATCTTGTCCTGCAGCATAATCTTAGTGAACTTGGCTGTCACCACAATGGGTTTGTCTTTAGGTGCATCGAAAGTCGTTTTACCTGAGCTCATTGACTTATACTCGTTCTTTGGCACAAAGGCGCCTATTCCGCTGTAAGCATACATATACGTGCCCGTCATTTCTCCTTTAATTACCTGGTGAGTAACGTTGTTATATACGGCTCCTTCTGTTTCATCGAGTAGCTCGCGTAGCTGTATAACTTTATTCGACTGAAAAGCCCACAAAATGTCGTTGCATTTTACAAGGTATACCTGTTTGGTGGCCGCCTCAATGGCCAGGTACTCGATGAACGCGTTTTGGACGTGGTCGTACACACATCTGGGGACGTTGAGGTAGGGCGCAATGACGCCCCACTCCTTATTGTCAGCTCGCCAGCGGGTCACGGTGGGGCGTGGCTGCTTTGGGGTTGGCCACTCTGGAACATTTCGAGTTGCCGTTGTTGATTCCTTCACCGGTTTCACGGGTGTCTCCTGTTTTGCGGGTTGTCGCCACACTAGGCTTACAAAGTATTTAAAATAACAAAAAACATTTTTCTTCCATTTAAAAATAAAAAGAATAAAATGGTGACGTTGTGGCATCGTTCTCTCTGGGGCTGGTCGCTGTTGTACCCTTTCGGAGACACTTTTTATGGCTCGGAGCAACAAGACGCCAGGCTGGCAGGAACGGCGGCTGCTCTCGTTTGCTGCATCGTTCTCCGGAACTATAAGGAACATAAGACTTCGGTGTGATAGTTTTACTGCCAAATGTTACAATCATGTACATAGATACTTCAAGTCCAGGTATTTAAACTGAATTAAAAAACTGATCCAAACCGTACACTTTATGTAAACGGTTGACGAATGAGGCAACAGCATTTTTCTTTAGTCCATGAGCACTAGAACGAATAGGCTAGCGTATGATTGCGAGCCAATATGATACAGTACCTTTATGTGTGTTTGTATACTCAAAACATAATTAAATATTGTTCTATTTGATCCATCTTTGTGATTCTACCCTCAAAATGTAACCTTGAATTGCAGGCGTCAGTTACTGACGCGACTATCAAATCTATACTAATATTATAAAGCTGAAGAGTTTGTTTGTTTGTTTGTTTGAACGCGCTAATCTCAGGAACTACTGGTTCGAATTGAAAAATTCATTTTGCGTTGAATAGACCATTTATCGAGGAAGGCTTTAGGCTATATATCATCACGCTTAAGCCAATAGGAGCGGAGCAGCGATAAAGAATGTTTTAAAATCGGGGATTCCACGGGGACGAAGTCGCGGGCAGCAGCTAGTCTATACTAATATTATAAAGCTGAAGAGTTTGTTTGTTTGAACGCGCTAATCTCAGGAACTACTGGTTCGAATTGAAAAATTCTTTTTGGGTCGAATAAACCATTTATCGAGGAAGGCTTTAGGCTATATATCATCACGCTTAAGCCAATAGGAGCGGAGCAGCGATAAAGAATGTTTTAAAATCGGGGATTCCACGGGGACGAAGTCGCGGGCAGCAGCTAGTTGTATCATATTTTAACTAGTTTGTAACAACACTTAACTAGTTCTTTCTTAACTTAACTGTGCATTTTTTTAGGACGAAATTATAGCCTACCTTATTCAACTATAATTTGCTTCCTACGATTGAAAAATAAAACAACGGGTTGCACTCTGGGAGTGTGAAAGCGTGAGCATTAGCGTTGTGCATTTTTGAATATTTTGGAATGGTTAGGGAATAATTTCGCACAAATTGCTTTATTTATCAGAACAAAAGTACAATCATTTATGTGGTAGAATACAATATACATATATTTATATATTGCGTTATCGTATACAAACACGACAATTTCTATTACTTAAGAAATGTTAAACTATTACAATTATTTTACATTAAAAAGTTTATCTCTAGTGATTTTTCGAGCAAGCGCCCTTTTTTTTTGGATTGGAAATCATCAAATGACTGCCCCCGCTCTGGGCGGAGCGAAAGGGAGTGTCAGACTCTTACTGACTAAAACCCACCCGTGTTCCTGCTTGTGCCCTTTGCGTTCCAGGGCCGCGGTCACTCTTTCGAACAAATTCCGCAACCTCGAGCAAGCGCCCTGCGCCTCTTAAGCGGAACAGCAGGAGCAGGATATCACTTTCTCTCCTACGCCGCGCCGGCGGTATACTCTCCCTCCGTCTAATGAATTTTCGATACAGTCACGTGTCCTGAGGCGAGTTTCAGTTTTTACCCATCCCAAAAAAAGTGCACAACGCCGATAGAGAAGTTTTCACTTCCAAAATTCGTAATGAGTACAATAATTCTAGTATAAACTATACGTCTATACATATGTATAAATACAATTGGAGCGTCTGTTTATAATATTGAAATAAACGCTTTTTACTAGATGCATATACCTATTAATATATACGGTACATACACCAAAAAAAACCTTTTTTACATTTTTTGTCTGTCTGTTTGTTCCGGCTAATCTCTGAAATAACTGCCAATAAACTATCTGCCAATAAAAGATCCGTCAAAATCGGTCCAGCCGGACCGATTTTGACGGACCTTTTATTGCCCCAGAAGAGTAAGAAAAAAAAAGTAGAGGCAGAGAAAGAAACTTAAAATAGATTATACTAACTTAACTAAAATTATTATCATATATTTATACATATAAATCAAATTAAAATAAACATACAAATAAATTTACCTAAATACATACTTATAATAAAATAATACATACCAATAATATACACAGAATCACAGTATAGTGGACAGATAATGATCTTTTACTTGTTTTTAACACGCTTTTATTAGCTTCACTTGTAACTAACTATGTATGTAAGAAAATCTTGGAATCTTAATTTGACCCACTTCCCGGTCTTCGATTAGGATGAAATTTTGCACACGCTCTGAGTTCTGATGACAATATATGACTAGCTAAGAAACGTCATTACAAATCCAATATGGCGGCCTCCCCAAGATGGCGGACTGGCTGTTTGAAATCCACCCCCATGACATGGGTATCAATTGAAAGGGTTTGCTGTCAGGAAAACGAAAAAAAATAGTCACGTGACTTAGATCCAAAATGGTGGACGTCCAAGATGGCGGACAGGCTATTTGAAATGCACCCCCATGATATGGGTATCAAATGAAAGGGTTTGCTGAATGGGATACGAAAAAAAATTATTTTTTGCAAAAAAAAAAAACACCGGTTTCAAAAAACCCTAGAAGCACTAAAAAGTTAAAAATAATTCTATAACCTACCTATATTAATAAACCTAACCTAACCTACGACTAACTACTATAATCTATCGCTCATTTGCTACAAGTTCGACATATTTCAAAATACATAGATTAATTGATAGTTAGTAGTATACATAGTTGAGTTTCAAAAATTGCACTTCGTTTACTGTAAAACCGTAATTTCTCAAAGCTCTATAGTAACAGAGAGAGAGAGCAGATATTCTCCAAGAAATTGCGTTTTCACAGTAAACGGCTCGCAATTTTTCAACACATCTGTCATTCATAACTAAAAATCATCAATATGATATGTCGAACTTGTAGCAAATGAGCGCTATTTACGAGTAGTACCTACTTTGTGCCTATTCGACAATAGAACCATTATAATGTTTTTAATTTTTTAGTTCAGTTTTTGACATGGCAGGCGATTTTTATAACTTTTTTTTTTCAACCGACAGGACAAAAGCAATGATCAATCAAAAAAAAAAAAAAAAAAAAAAATTGATTGAGTCAGGCGTTACTTTGCGGAAATCCATTTTAACTTTGAAAATGAAAACAAAATATCTAGTTAAACACCGAAAACAACGTTTATGTAGCGTTCAGAACGGACCAGAATATACGCCGTATTTGTAACGGAGATGATATTTTAGAAAATAGTAAAAAGTCTGGGGTGTATAGGCTGGTCTGTGATGAATGCAACGGGGTGTATGTGGGTCAGACGGGCCGAAACTTTGACATAAGGTATGGGGAACATGTTTCCGCGTATAGAAATGGCCATTCGGACAAATCGAATTACGCGAAACATTTAATTGATACCGGCCATTCTTTGCGCGACAACAATAGTTTTAATATACTACATATTTGTGATAAGGGTTTCCGGCTGTGTGTTTTGGAACAATTAGAGATTTTTAAACATAGTAATAATAATAATTTTGCACTGTTGAATGACCAGACGAATTTGGTTTCTTCCCCTTTACTGCGAATGTTTGCGGGTAGTTGTACACAAATAACCAACGGTGGCCAACAAACCAATAACCAATCTATCGCATACTGGAGATAGAAAAACAAATGAAACAACAGAAAACCTATATCATTTTTCTGTTGTTTCATTTGTTTTTCTATCTCCAGTATGTGATAGATCGGTTATTGGTTTCGGCCGTTAACCGATATCAATGTGTGTCATTAGAAGCGTTAAGTTATCCCGGATAACTTAGGCTAGAGAAAATTTAAAAAAGTAAAAAGGGTAGCCATGGTTCATAAATAAAAAACCTAAATATTTGGTTTTCATGAAAATTACACTACATATACTGTCATCGTCTAAAGCTTGCAAAAAAGTGTGAAATAAAAAAAACACGCCTGTTATGTCAAAAAGAGAACTAAACAATTTAAAACAAGGCAGATAATAATCTTTTTTTTTATAGTTCTTTACATGCCTCCCGACTGCATTAGAAATATATGACCGAAATAAACTTGAATTCGTATTTAAAAAGGTCATAAATCACAGAACCAATTATGTAATTGGTTCTGTGATTTATGACCTTGAGTCTAATAATATAATTATTAGACTAAGAGACATAAAATTCAACATATTTTCTACAAATCAAACTTATAGTTACAGTGTTTAGGTCTAATTTTCATCTAGTAATACAGTTTTAGGTACCTACGTACCTAGGTGGCTACATTTTTTGATAGCGGCAATACAACACAGTCTTCAGCAGCTGAATTTTCTGAGACCTAATCAGGATACCGTGCGTATGCGGCCAGATGACGTTTGTAGCGTCTTTCAATTATTAGTTTTCAAGAAATGTTGGAATGTTCGGTTGTTAGCGTGTTGTTGTTGGTGTCTATGGAGATCCTTAATACTCATGTTTGTAAAGAAATAAGTTACTGATAGATTTATTTATTATTACTAGCCCATACGAATGCACATTTAGTTACTTTCCCTTACGCAGGCTCTCTCGGAGTTCGAATATATGGAGTTTGTCAACTATCGTCTAATATTTTATATTGACTAGTGCAAAAGATGATCACTTTTCGACAATGCTTCCCCACAAATGTTCACAGTGCAAGGTATTTCAATTACAATGATAAATTTTTCGTTTTCCTTTGAAAACTCCTAAAATCTCTCGCCTTTACCTACTCCTCAAAACATTTGTTAACAAGTTGTTTACTGTCTTTTTCGATCTTTGTATTGCGTACCGTCCAAACTTTCATTCAAATCGGTTTACTACTTTCAAATATTTTAGACTTGGACAACCCTAAAACAGAATAAATTTTGTCGCCTGCAAACGCTCTTAAACTAGCCTTGATTTTGTTTATTTATTTAAGGATTACCAACAAGTAAACTACACTACAAAAACTTATACCTAATAATTTTGTCTTATTATTGAACTCACAATTTTCTTCTAAAAATATGACAAGCAATTCTAGACAAACCGGTATTTCATCGACTTGGCCACCTGGGCCGGAACGGAAGGGAGTGCCAGACCCCCCCGCCCCCCGTGTTCCTCCTAATGCCCTTCTTGTTCCATTGCTGCGGTGTTCTATCCAAGAAGAAATTCCGCAACCCTGGCAGGCACCGGCCCTTAGCGGGTCCCGTCTTCTACGCTGACATATCTTGGTGGCTTACATGTGAATCCTACAGATGTTTCTAGATTTTTCTATAAACTGTTATGTCAACGTTGTTGTACAAAACCACTCGTTATAGGGAACGTGCACGAGCTATAGGCGGCAGCGCAGGATTTTCAAAGTCAAAATAAAAGTTAAGTTTCAAATTTGCGCCCCTAGATGGCACAAATGTAGACTGCACGTTTCCTATAGCCCAATGATCCAAGTATGGTCAGTGTATAAAGGAGCATGCTGTTAGCAAATCTTACCAGGCCTCTTATATTGGACATGCCTGTGCACTTGAGAGTCACCTGACACGTCTTCGGCGTTGTCGCTGGTGCTCGCGGAAGGCGTCGGCGACGGCGACTTCGAAGAGGATTGTACGTGGCGAGGACTACGTTTCGACTGCTCGATTTCACGGCGACACTTCTCTTGGGCTACCTGTAAATGTAATTTTGTATTCTTAATTTTGGTTACTAGTTGGAAATGCGGCAGGACCCAAGCAAATAACGTTGGTGCGGTTCATATGGAAATCGTGTTGGAATTAAACCGTTATAAGCGCGTTTACCGGTCTTAAACGAAGCAAAAGGAGTATGTAAGATGCGCAGGAGATTTGAGGAGATGGCGTTCTATAGTTTTTGCCTAGGAAAAAGACGCGTGTTCATTTTGTATAAAAAAACACGCGTCTGTTGTGTATGTATGTTATGGATTTATACCCATATTATTATATTTACATAATTTTGGTTTAAATCCATCTCTAGATGAGACTAATCCAGCGTAAAACATTGGTACCTAAATGTTATGTTCATCGACCAATAGGGTAGTTAACTAAAAAATTCTGATTAGTCCGTCGGAGAGATTTTCAAAAAATATTGGGCACGGTATTTTTTTTTTTTACGTAAACAAAAAATAAAGACTATACAGGGCGTTGGAAACTCGTGTGACGTCACTACTTGCTACAATTTTTACCTAGCAGTGACGTCACACGCTCCCACTCCTCATCTTTGTTGCTCTTTATCTTCGTCAGTTTTTATAGATTTGATAAAGGAAAAAATACGTGTCCAATATGTTATTATAATCTAACTGACGGACTAAACATAGTCATATATTTTTACTTAGGAAACATCCCTATTGTATTGATTCTGTTCGTGGATCAAGGAAAGTTATGTACGGCAGTGTTCCACACTTTGGCTGTGCGGATATCTAACTCTATAAAACTAATTTACTCACGCAATTTTCTATGAGATCCTTGGCAACCTTGATCTGTTCCTTGGTGCCCAAAAAAATGACCTTCCGTTCCATTCCCTTGTCGTTGCCTGATGAGATCTTGATTTTCGCTCCACTGCGATGGCTTATTGAACTAATGTTCTCGCCTTGGGTACCTGATGAAGGAAATGGTCCAGAATTTAAGGATGATTACTTCCATTCTTCGCAGTCACAGAACAAACCAGCAGTACCTAAATTTTAAATAAGCAATCTGTCTGGTGGATGGATGTGATATCGTATTGCCCAATGAGTGCTTGTGGAAGTCAGAGAAGCAGTCCAACAGCCCGTTGCAGTCTTGCAGTCCACTGCTGGACATAGGCCTCTCCAATTGCACGCCACTTAGATCTATTTTCTGCTACTCGCATCCATTTTCTGCCAGCCATCCTGTGCAAATTGTCACTCCACCGTGCCTGAGGACGTCCTACACTACGTTTGCCGAGACGCGGTCTCCACTCTAGAACTCGTTTACCCCAACGGTTGTCGGTTCTACGACTAATATGGCCAGCCCACTGCAACTTCAGCTTAGTAATCCTATATCTATAGCTATATCGATGACCTTGCCGCTCTGACGGATCACCTCATTTCTGATGCGATCCCTCAGAGACACACCGAGCATAGCTCTTTCCATAGCCCGCTGAGCGACTTTGAGCTTGTGGACCATACGAGCCGTCAGTGTCCACGTTTCGGCTCCGTATGTCATGACGGGTAGGACGCCCTAATTGAAGACTTTCGTCTTTAGGCACTGTGGGATCGACGATGTAAAGACTCGACGTAGCTTCTCAAATGCTTCCCAGCCAGCTGCAAGAGAAGCAGTCGCGTGTGCAGTGAGCAGGCCCTCGCTAGGCAGCTGGATTAAGGACTTGCTATAGAAATCGGTACTTCCAGGCACGGCACGCTTTGTTAGGAGGTTCCTCTCTCTGGAGCCCTGACCGCCGGTAGCATTGCCATTCCGATGGCAAATGTTTTTTAGATTTTGTTATTGAAATATTTAAAAAAATTATGTATAGGAATATGTATTCGATTTAATAAAAAAATAGTTTTCCTAAGCTACTAATTGTGATTACAGAACCCTAACCCTCAGCGGATATTGTGTCTACTTACATATATGTTCAAATAGCGCGAAGAACTTATACTTCGTAACATTTGTGTGACGACAGGTCTTGTAGTTTTCATGTGGCGGTAAAGATGTCGCTACTGACTTACTCACCAATGATCCTACCACAGGCCCAGGGCGGTACACTCATACTATCTTCAATGTTGACCGGCTGCTGGTTGATAAAGTCGTGTATGAGGGTCTCGGCGATCTGCGTGGCATCACTCCGACCCCTGATGACGCACACGTCGTGGTCTTTGTCGCTGAACTCTTTCACGTTCACCTTCGCTCCTGTGGTCCTCTCTATCTCTTTTATGTTGGATCCGCCGCGGCCTGGAGACAAAAGATATCGACAATGAACGAGTTAGAAGACAGCCGAATACGATTAAAGGTCAATCTCGAAGCCTTTAAACCCTTTGGCATTGAAGCAGATTTTTGACTCCATATAGAGTCCCGGGTCGGTGGCAAACAAAAACATCACAATAAGAACGTTTTCTTAGCACGAGCAAAACAATATTTAGTTCCTTTATTTTGGCATCCATTCGTATTATTAGACTAGAAAGAGAATAGGGGGTAAAACATACCCGGGAGTAAAACAAAAGGGAGGGAGAGTGCGTGATTGACTATGCTTTTTGTCTCTTCAGTCTTAACATCGCCAACGCTTCGATGCCGCGCCGTTTCGACACTTTAATTTGCGACCTTTTCCCTTCTCCCTTAGAAGGTCAAAAGTCTCGTAATCAGTAATCCCTAAAAGTTGTGGCATTCAGGGTTTGCAGTTTAATCATTTTCAGAAAAAAAAAAGTTGTAATGAATCTACTTACAATCGTAAAGGAACTGTACAAGTACCTACTTATCCTTGGCTTTAATCTCGAATTACATTATTACCAAATAATATGCATGACTTTATTTCACAAGATTATGAGTTTCTTATTACCGCTTAAATATAATACCTATCAATTTCCTGCAACTGGATACGTTATCTACTCTTCGTTCTATTTCATTCAGTTTCTGATACGAAACGAATTCCTAGAATGTTTATGTAGACTGGCCCACATAACCCAAGCGTGCTTGACGCTTGCGAGAATGCAAAAAAAAAACAAAAACACAATCGCGAAAATGCGAGGCAAGTTCAATGTTAATAATATGCGTGATTGAAAGAGCCAAATTGTGTAGATAATTCTAAAATATGTCTAAAATAGTAACAATTTTTATATTGAAAGGTAAACATATCATACTCTTCTAAAAAATTGATTCGCTGGTAAAAACTTGCCAAGGCAAATCTGGAGCCTTTAATTTAATTTATATTATATCAGGCCTATCTACCTATTTCGAAAGTAAGTAGCAAGATTTTATAAGAATGTATGTACAAGTATAACACAAATGTTACAATCAAAGACAATATAACCACTTGACTGCGCATACAGTGCCCCGACGCTCGAAAATGATAAGTATTTTGTCGCCTATATATAGGCTACGGTAAGAGTAACCATTTTAGTTGTGCCCAAGTGTAAGATCTGTGTGCACGCTAGATTAATACAAATTTTGATAACTTTTTATGCAATTTTATCGTATCCAAATGCCTTCATGCGCGGTGAAATGGTGCGGGAAGCATTCCAAGACATCTAGATACAAAAAGGATGGCATAACTTTTCATCGATAAGTGAACGAAAACTATGTTTGATTTAACCAGATTATGAGTCACCGCGGGGGTCTATTTAAAATGGTGTTTGGGGTGAACGAGTACACTTTTGAGTTCCGCGTTGATGTCTTTTGGAAACGTCTCGTTCTTTCATTAGAAAATTCTAATGCTTCTATCGCTTTTTTTCTCTTTGTATTTTTATCGAGAAAAATAGTGGTGTCAATAATAGCTAGCTGAAAGTCGATATCGAAAAAACTATTTGTTTTTATTCTATTCACATACTGTGATAAAATACCTGTCTACTTTTAACCGATTTCAAAAAAGGAGGAGTTTTCAGTTCGTCAGTATTTTTTATGCAAGTTTCGGGATTTTTTTGTTTCTCTCTGTCCCCGACCGGGACCGATCGTTTATTTTATTATTTTAGATCGGTTTTAAAATCTCTGATTGGATATAATTTAATAATATAATTATATATCTAAATATATATAACTCAAAAGGGACTGACTGACTGACATAGTGATCTATCAACGCACAGCCCAAACCACTGAACGGATCGCGCTGAAATTTGGCATGCAGGACATATACCAAAATAATTCATTTTAAAAATCAATAATAACAGGATACGTCTGTTTATTTTTGTAATTCATTGATTTTGATTAAATAATCATAATCATTTATTCATTTGCAAACATGGGTATTTTTACAGGTATTTGATTTATAATAAGTCCTCCATATTCTACCGTCACATGTGCATGCAAATAACATTAAATTTAAAATTAAACATTGGCATGAAATATTAAAAAAATAATAATAATAGTTATGTCAAACGGAAAAAATGTCATATTACATAAATATATATATATCATATTATATATATACAAATGGAACAAACATGTCAAACAGAACATTAACTTCAATAGTAAAATAAATTAAATGCAAAAATAATAATAATGTCAAATGGAACAAATTGAAAATTGTTTCTATGGTTTTAATTGAGTATTTTTCATAATGTTAAAATCCATTTTATCGATATCGATTATTTTCCCCTAATGAAGTAGTGCAACCCTAACGATAGGCATACCTACGCAACTTGACCTTGAACTGACCAATTGCAGTCGCGCATTCTTCCTCGTCCCCCGGCCCACAGTAGCACAGTAAAAATATGGAACAGTATGGAAACTAAGCCCATTTGTTGAAATAATTACCTACGCTCCAGTAGAGAGTTAGGGTTGTCACTTTTAATGTTTGCAATAAGTGTTTTATTGGAACGAAGTTCTTTAACACGACTTGCGGCAACTCCTAAGTTGACTGGGAGAAATAGTCACGCGAAAATGCGTTAGTGCATGTTATTCCATGCGACTTTCTTCTTTGGTCAAAATGTAAATAATGCCATTGTAAAAAAAAAATACAAACTGAATATTGTTTATCATTTCTATGCCATTTTATTCCATTTCAATGATACCTAATATCTGCCCTAAAATTTTGATGAAGGTTTTCTGTACTTATGTTGAAAAATTATTGTTACTTATTTTGTGAAGTAAGTACGTTTCTATGTGTATGTTTCGAAGGCTAAATTTCCTTTGACTAGACTAGAATATAATGTTGTCGTAAAATTATGGTCATTTATTTTTTCATACTCATAAGGATTAATTTATTCCATATGTTATATAAATTATAATACAATATAAATTAAAATTAGTCTTCGGTATAAGGATTTAATACTAGTATTAAAAATCTGTGCTTGGGTACACAGTTTTTGCAAAACGAAAACCTGAGTGGTCCACCTATAGCCATTATAATAGCGTAGGTATTATCTATGAACACGGCACCCGCCACTGAGCGCACCGCGAAAGTCCCTTAGGGGCCTCGTAGATGTGCGCGTCTGTGTGAGTGTGCCGTTTCGACCTTTTGTTCGTAGTTTCTGTACTGTTCCATATTTCTACTGTGACAGTAGTGAGTCGTGTGCTTAGAAGAAATCAGCCTATACGCTCTCTAGTGGTTACATTCTCTATGGTTACAATAAATTGTTCGCAATGATGTGAGTCCGCTGACCCAGCGTTGTTAGGAGCAGTTTGTGTTATTATCAGTTATCTTTTATAAATAATTCGTAAGTAGGTACCTATAAAACGACAGAAACGACCTTTCATCATGGAGCTTATTCTCCTGCGAACTAATTTTTTATTTTCAAACGGGTGGACGCCGTAGGGCCAAAGCTAGTCCATAACCATTGAATGCTACTAAATAAAATTGTTTGACAAATTTTGAACAATGAACAGCAGTATCACAATCAATTTAATTTCATGTCTTCAATCCGTGACATCTAGCAAAGAGGAAATGATTTTATTACGATTATGGCGAAGGTAGATGAAACTTTTCAGTGTTTTTCAGTCTGTTTTCAGGCGCTTTAAGAGTAATAGATTTTTGTTTAAGTAAAGGCCGAGGTGAAAGTACATGGGCACAGTTTATTGGCAGCCCGCATGCTATGCGCCACGTAACGCTTGAAAACACACTGACCGATATTTCCATAGGCTCGGTTTTGTCTCCTACCGTCATATAAATGAGGGAGTGGCTCCCATATTATTATTATACTCTTTGGGAGTGGTATGGCCAGTTTAGTAGCAACCTCGGGCGGAACAAACACATTGATACGACAATATAAGTCAAATTCTGGAATGTTGGTTATAATGTCATCTAATTCTAATCTAAACTAATAAGAGTTAAAATATTTTGTTTTGTTTATAATGGGTAATGTGATCCGGTTACTAAAGTTCTTTCACCAGTTGACAAACACTATTTTTATTTTTATCCGGAAAGATGCACATTTCGAGCGAAGCCGTGGGAAAAATCTAGTAAGAAAATACTTCCTTTTCTTATATCATAAACTAGCAGCGCCCAGTGGTTCCAATCGCGTAGTTCCCGTTCCCGTGGGAATACGGGGATAAAAAATAGCCTCCATTACTCGCTGTTAATTTTGCTTTCCATTGGTGAAAGAGTTAGATTAGACCTTGGAGAAGAACATAGGTTACTTTTTATTTTCGAACGAGTTTTCCGAGTTCCGAGTTTCACTGCCACAAGCTAGTTAATTATAATGTTCCAACGCATGCTGACACACACACATCATCCGTAGGGACAATCCCGAAGTTGCGGAATTTGTTCGAAAGAGTCACGGCCCTGGAACGCAAAGGCCACAAGTAGGATCACGGGTGGGTTTTAGTCAGTAAGAGTCTGACACTCCCTTCCGCTCTGCCCAGAGCTGGAGAAGTCATTTGATGATTTCCCAACCAAAAAAAAAACTGACAATCCCAAAGTATTAGAAGTGTCTGATGACGATACGCATATAACAGACGATGACGTCACAAGATGACGAGAGCAGCCGCAATTCTATCGATACTTATCTAACGGTTCAAATCACAGACGCAAGAAGCGTCCAAAAACAGTCATGATGTCATTAACCTTTAACTACCGACCTATACGTCTCACAGACGTAATAACTTTTAATTTCGAAATATTTCTAAAATCACGTCACCTTCGGCGTCGCCCTTCCCGCTACCTTCCTCCCTCCTCGTCCCAAGCAATCAGTCGACGCTGCGCCCGCGGCGAGTGCACAAGTCTCCGTATTGAAGCGATCGACGTCTCACAGACGTAAGTACGGTGTTTATGTACTAAATTTCGTACGTCTCTTGGTCGTCACCTCGGTATTCATGTGTGGTAGCTTATAGTGTCTGATTGACGTCACATCGGCTATAAAATTATACTTTTAATTACAGAATGCCTAAAAGGAGAAACATCACGTCTATTGAGCGGGTAAAACCTGCAAATGATGACGGTTCAGTTCCCGAGAAGCCTGAGAAACTGCGAAAACAGAATAGGCGTTTAGAAGATAAAGATATATGTGAAAATCTCATAAACGAGAGTGACGACAACTGTAGTGATTTTGACGACGATGTAGGCGATCCTGATTTTATTTTAGCGAGCGATCACAACACGGAATCCGAACAATCCGATGAGGATGATGTTGAGGTCGCGTATCCCCATTTTGAGGAAGTTTACCACGGAGAAATCAACCTTAATCACGACAATGAAGAACAAGAAAGAGAAGTACGAGCTCAGGGAGCCAGGACATTACATCACAGATCGAAGAAGAGACATTGGTCAGAGAGGAACAGCATGGCGTAGCAGAGACTAGAATTGAAGAGGTCGGAGAGGAGCATTATAGCGAAGTAGAGACGCGAAATGACCAGGGTAGTGAAGATCTTAGAACAGACCAGGAGCCAAATGAAGAATCAACAGGAGAGCTGCCGCGCTACTTTTACGGGAAGAATAGGTACAAATGGGCATCGGCGGAAGTACTGTTGTTGCAAATGCAAGAAACCAATGTGCCTTACTTGCTGCCTACAAATATGAATTGACTGTAAACGTACGTAGTGAATGTACCAAATATTCGAGGGCTGTCATTATTTTTATTTTTTAACTAAGAAGTAAGATTTATGTTTTATTTTGATAATAGTTTGTAGAAGATAACATATTTTAAGTTCATTTGTTGTTGATTACTTAATTTTAGAGAAAAACGAGACTGAAGTAAGTCCTTAAAATTTAGTGCCAAATAATTGTGATCTCTCGAATAAATGTTGATTTTACCTGAAAAATGGCGTGTATTTTTTTTTTATTCTGTAGTTTGTTACCTCAAACACTAATCTTTTTAATGTATAAAACAGAAAAATATAGCATGCAAATACACATTTTATTTCAGTACTTAAACTTTGACGTCTCTCAGTCGTCACGTCGGCGTAAGTGCTACGTTTAGACCAGGTCGGCAGCTAAAGGTTAATATAAAAAAACTTTTGATTTAAAATAAACGCGTAATTAAGTATTGTGTATGTTTCAGTTTTACGTCAAAGCTATAGTTGAATTCAACGAAAGGCCGATTGGACTTTTTTTTTTCTGGCACATGTATAGGACATGAGTATCTTTTATTCGGACTGAATCTAGGAGCCGGTAGCAAGGATTTGTTCAGAACATAAGGATACAAAATTCAACTCGGCAAATTTTGTGCTCTTAAAATTAAGGGGCATAATGTCTTAGGCATTGTACCGGCAGTTTCAAGTGATCCCTGATAATAGGAGTGCAATCGCGGAGAACATCGATTATAAATGTTAAAGGAGGACGTTTGGACGGTGGCTTACTGCAATTGATCAGATTTATCAGACGAGCAACGTCCCGCGGGGTCACCCACTTTTTTCCCGTTCCTAAGGGAATACGGGGATAAAATATAGCCTATGACACTCACAAATAATGTGGCTCTCTATTAGCAAAGAATTTTAAAAATCGGTTCAGTAAATCCAGAGATTAGCCCCTGCAACCTCACGTATTCACAAAATTTAACGATTTATAATATAGTTGGTTCAAATGATGATAACTCAAAAAAGCTTATTTTTCAGGAGAGCGATTTGAAATCTTTAAATCGGTATGTATTTAAATCTGTTGTAAATAATTTTAAATCGGAAGATAATACCCCGCACCCCCGCCAATTTGACGTCATAACGTTTTGCAAGTGCAACTAGGTATGTTCGTTATAAAGATCGCAGGATTTTTAGTAGGTCTGTACTTTTAGGTTGAAAATCGTAAATTTTGAGTTAGTACTCTGTTCATTCAAACGAACGATATGATATAGTATAGAAGTACATCCCGTAGTATAATTTTCAATCTTCAAACGTACGAACTCAACTCTAGAAAGCCACCTCTACGTATTCAAAACTTTTCTTTCGAATGAAGCATATTATTTGTTTTGAGAAATATTCGAAAACAGAACTCGATGCAGCGCTACAACACAGGATATCGTCTGTTTTCTATTTCTTTAACCTTCGCTGCGCACTGACATCAGACGCACGTGTCGAGTTTACAGAAATGCAGATATAGCACAGCAATGTAGTAAATATAGCGCGAATACATCATGCGGGACAGCTGGTCTACGCGTATATTTGTTAGTGCAGAAATTTATCGCAGATTATAATTATTATGCAACATTTAATGGGTCAATTCGGCAGACGACTTCGGCGTGCCGAAGGCTCGGTTGAAACTTTGCTGAACTTAGTGGACTTCGGCTGCCTAATGCGCATGAGCCATATAGGTATGTACTACTACTGCCTACAGTTGAAACAGTATGCGGGCCGCTGGATTAACTACTATAATAAATGTAGTCGGTTGGCGAACTGTTGTTTTTTGTATCTCGTGTCCTTCTGTTAGTAGTTCTAGCTACAACAAAAGCGCTTATTACACAATCCAATTTTTAGGAAACCTAAATTGGATACAATTTAGGAACTCGAACTAAATCGGCCTCTAACTTCAATTACACTATCCTGTTTACTAAATTGACTTCCTAAAAATTGGATAGTGTAATAAGCGCTATAGGAGGCAGATATCCAGCTGTTTTTATCCAGTTTCAACTCATTTTTTTTTTCTTTATTTTCCATTCTTTACATGGACACGATTTACGGTTTGTAGTCTTTTAAAATTAATAGATAAACTGCCCTGACTTTTCTTAGTCCCGAAACGGCGCCGAAGCGTTTAAGGACTGGACATACATTACCTAACCTAACATCATACAGAGGCGTTCAATAGTACTTATGTATGTTGACACATGTAATTATCGCACGCCTTTGCGTAACGTCGTCTGCCACAGGTAATTGTCAAAGAAGCCTTTTAGTTAGCAGTGAATTATTTACAAGGGCACGAGTTGTATAATAAATAAGAAACTAAGAAGGCTAGCTATTAATCATGGAAACCTTACAAATTAACCGCTGTGATCCTGTGATTTGCTGCGATGATTTTTACAATCGACAAAATACAGACGAAGCGCTGTCATCAATATCTGGGTAGTAGAGAAGTATAAGTGAAGGGAGATAGTGGGAACGCAGGGCGATTCCCGGCTACCATAGGTACGGCTGTTTATTATTTTTTATTTTTTTTTGGTTGGGTAATCATCAAATGACTTCTCCAACTCTGGGCTGGACTAAAACCCACCCGTGATCCTTCTTGTGCCCTTTGCGTTCCAGAATCGCGGTGACTCTTTCGACCAAATTCCGCAACACCGTAGGCACGGGCCTGCGGTTGGCGAGCTATGGGTGGCTCGCCGTCCGATAGCAACCGGGCCTAGGTCGACGGCGCGTCGTGTTCCACGCGCGCCTCAAAGAGGTGTCAGCAATGAAGATAGGCCCCATTGGGTCAGTGCCTGCTAGGGTTGCGGAATTCGCCCTGGAACGCAACGGACACTAGGAGGAACACCGGTGGGTTTTAGTCAGTAAGAGTCCGACACTCCCTTCCACTCCGCCCAGAGCGGGAGAAGTCAATTGCTGATTTACCCATCCAGAAAAAAAATGTGTCCTTGACCACATTAGTGATTTGTGCAGTGTCATTCTACAAATAGATTTTTGTACAGGAAAATCGTATCACGCAAGATGACCTCGACCATGACAAAAGATGATCATTTAAAGGTGATGCAATGCGTTTGCTTTAGCATATGATTAGACGTTGTGATATAAATTCAGATGGCACGGTCATTGCGCAAATTGAGTCATCGACTCGAGCAGAAGAAATAAAATGGGTGGTGCGTTCGGAAAGGTTGACATTATTTTGCGAGAACTGTTGCCGAAATGGGTTGAAAGTGTTTCTGTGAAAGACAACTCAAGTACAATATCACCAAATCATTAATTGACTAGATTTTGCCCGCGATGTCGTACGCGCCTATAGATCCCTGTGTGGCTACTATATAAAAAAAAACCGAATCCGTCTGACAGTTCCAGAGATTAGCGCGTTCAAACAAACTCTTCAGCTTCATTATATTAGGAAATATACATTATGTATGTGTATATTATAAATCATATAGTACATATAAAACACCTAATTATGACTTTTCTAAGAGTCTGACAGCCAATCTTACTTAAGCGTTATCGTGTTACCCAGTAACTGGGTTTTGCAGGTCATACAGGCAGCCGATCAAAATACTAGTATTCAGTAAGACTAGATACCAACCTAAACTTTTTAGGAAAAAGATAACTTTACGAGAGAACTGGATAGGTTAAGGCTCATCAAGCTGGCCTCGTTGATGAGAGGAAAGCCCATCCTATCCAGTTTTTCGTGGTATTCATACGTTTTAAATACAGTATTCCGAACCAAGTGTGTCAGTGAGACATTTATTTTCAAGATGCACGCTTCAGTCACACGTATAACGGTTGTTTACGTTCAGATATTTATAGGTCGTTTAGAGCATATTTATAGATAGTTTAGAGCATATTTATAGCGGTTTTAAATAATATCAATTATTTTTTTTTATCTTAAACAATGAGCTCCGAACTGTTTTATTAAAACATAGCAGTTGTTTATGGTTTGGGAGACCAGACGGTGATTTAATTTTGGGGCGGCTTTTGGCCAGCTGTGGAACGGGCCAGTTAATTAATTATTCAGCGGGGTGATTGCGTACCACACAAGATAACGCATTTCATCAATGTACTCATTGCGTTTTCCAGAAACGAATTTTTCAAACATAAGCAATGGATTAGTTATTTTCTTCAAATTTCTTTCAGATTGTGATCAAACAGTGAGTAACATCATGGAGTGGTCAGGTTAGTAAGTAAGTTATATTATTATTATAGCTAGCCTGACATGTCCCACTGCTGGGCAAAGGCCTCCCTCCACTCCTTCCACTTTTCCCGATCCTGTGCCACATCCTGCCAATTCCCAAGGAAGACATCCAAGTCGTCCCGCCATCTCCTTCGTGGTCTGCCGCGGCCCCGTCTCGCGATGTCGGGGCCCCAATTTTGAGTTTTATAGGCCCACCGCTCGATGGACAACGGCAGACATGTCCAGCCCAGTCCCATTTAAGCTGAGCAGTAAGTAAGTAGTTAAATAAAAACACAAGCAACAGACAGTTGGATCACTGCTGTGTGTATAACATTAGCCGTGGATAAACAGGTCTCCAGTTGGATAAGGAGCTTTCAGAATGACTTGGCTCAATATTCTCGAGAAAATAGATACACTAATACAACATTCAAGATACGCTTCATTCATGGATCTATATTTAACTGAGTACATGCTATTTCAACATAAATGTTGTTGGTAATTTTTTATTTAGTTTGTATTCTCTTTTGGAATGACCGTCAATCTTTTTGAGACAATTCCCGCCAGGGGCTATATTTTTATAGTAGAATAAAATTAATTATGAAAATAGCCTAGGGAATACTGGAGTTATGAAAATATATATGGCAAGGCGAAGTTTCATTTATCATCATCATATCATCTGAAACACGTCCACTGCTTTACATAGGCCTGCCACAAGTGTTGCCACATAACCCGGTCCTGGGTGCCTCGCATCCAACGGCTTCCCTCGACCCTCAACATATCATCAGCACCAGTTTACTTATCTGTCTAAAAGTACTAGACGAGCCCTCAAGTAAAGGCTGCAAAATTCGAGTAGGACAACCCAAAACTTGATGGACTCGCAGACTTTGCTGCGGTTGCGTCGAGGATCGGGTCACCTCCTTCCCTCAAATATGAAGTGGCTGAGCTGGATCAGCCACGTGGCAACAGTTACGTAGCAAATGCTACGGGCCGAGGGGTCCGCGCTTGGACTAACAAAAACAAGTTGTCGAGTTAACACCTTCCATACTGAGGAAAAGCCGTTTTGAGCGGTTTTCATGCATATTTTCCCAACCTGCATATTATCCCAACCTGTAAGTCACTAATTTTGTTTTTTTTGGGGGACTGTCTTGAAAATTATGGTCGTTCAAATAGGATTGATTTTCAACCGAGTTTGAATAAACTACTTTTTATTTTGATTTTAGACGTAACGGTCGTCTAAAATCAATCAAAGTAAAAAGTAGTTTATTCAAACTCAAGGTTTCCGATATAGAGGTAAGCGGAACAGGGAAGTCCAGCAAACTTCCATAGAAATGGGAGGATCCTCCGACCGGACCGGTTGTTGTGTTCGGTGGGCAACTGCCCGATAGTTGATATTAGGACTGTTGTATACGTTCAAATCGCACGGGAAACTCTGATACCGTGATGCAGGATTTCGTCCACTTACGTCGCTGCTGGCGGGATAGATTGCTGCGTTTCTTTTTTTTGCCGTAAAAATTTTTGCTTCTTTAGTTTTTCTTGTGGCGGCATTGATGTCGCTACACCGGATCAAAGTGTATGCGGAAGATAGAGAACCGTCTTGCAGTGGACTGATTTGGATGACAAGCTGTAAACAGTCATGTGAGACACTGGATATTTGCTAACCCTTCATATACACAACAGTAATCGCACTTATTAATACTTGCGTGAAACACAAAACGGCCGTTTCTAATCGTCGTAAACGGGAATAACGCTGCTGTAAATCTATTACCTACTTCGAATTATCAACTTTTATGAGGGAATTAATTTATACAAATTCACTGCCAAGAAAAATGGCCTAAGTAATCCGTTAAAAGGGCAATTCGAAAGCCCATAAAATGAGACTGTCACCAGAAAATTGCAGACCCCGTAACATTAATAAATCTTTTTTTTTAAATAAAACGTTGCCCCACACTAGGAATTTCTACTATGTCGTGGGTGCGTTCACAAACATAAAATCACAAATACACAAATCGTCAGACCCGGAACAACTACCAGTACAATTACTCGATGTATAGATAAAATCGTTTTGTATAGAATAAATCCCATCAAAATCCAATACATTCCAATATTATCTTCATGTCTTATTAAGAAAAAAAAATGCAATTTATCGCGATATTTTACAATAATACAGCGTTAGAAATTTTCCGATGTCATGACCATGCGAAGTGGCGAGTTTCTAAGATAAGGTGCGCCTATTCCGGAAGTGGGAACAACTTATTTACACAAATAATAAAAGGCCGCCTTGAGCAAGCTTTGATAACAAAGTTTCAGTTACGAGAAGGAATTTCGTTTGTAGAATGAGATATTAACAAGACGGCACTTTAACACATTTGACTAAATAGTTAGATAAGACAATTAACTCACACTTCAAATAGAGAATGACCATAGAAATATAAAATACAGGAGAAGTGGCAAGGGGGCGTGTCGGCGTCCTCGCGACATGCTCTGGGCGAGCATGTCTTACGCAATGGTCGAATCCGCGAACTAGTGCGCTTATGACCGTGAGCGTGATAAGATATAAGAATGCCGTGTTGTTCAGTGTTTTCTTGTAAAAACCGAAGCATAAACCAAAACTTTGTTAATTATGGAATCACTTACCATATCAAAGTACAAGTATTTTACTATATTTGTCTTTAAAATCATGAAAAACAAATCGTAAAATATTTCTTGCTTATACTGTGTTATTTTTGTTTTCAAATGTCACAGCGACAATAACATATTACAATGAATACACTGCTCCTTAACCACTACCTAAGTTTGTCGCTAAGTGACTGGATGAGCAATGTAAAAATCACAAAACGATACTTTAGCAAGCCGATGTATCGCATAGTACGGCCGCTGCTTCTTGCCGCGAGTTAGTGATGTAATTGTGCAGATACACTGTCGACAACAATGTCGATTGTTGAATGAAATATTACAAAAGTGTACCAAACTTTCTTAGATTTCATTATATTTTTGGTAAATAATCGTTCAAGTGTTTTTGGCTTTGAATTATCGTGTTTATGCCTTATTCTCGTGCTACTTCCTTACTTTTTATGGTAATTGTATTTTACTTTCGATAAAGTTTCGAATGCATTATAGTAATCGGCATGTTTAAGATAATATATTAGTGACCTTTGCTTAAAATTAGTCAATAATTTCATGCTATTTATTTGTTATACATGGGCAGCATGGTGTGTGTAATAAATGCAGAATCGACAACTTTCCGATTTAGTCAATCACTATATGTAAAATAAATTGCTTTTGCACAGCACAACGATACCCACCGTTGTTTTTGTGTGAGTAAGTTGTACGGTGTACGGTAAATACACGCTGTGCTTAGTAGGATAAGGTTTATAATTGATTGTGTAGTACAGTCCGATTTCAGAAATGCGGGTGTGTGTGCGACTGCGTATCTATTGCTTTTACTGAACTGCATTCGTAGTAGTTGCCGGGTGGTAGGGCAAAACAGGAGACACAGGTTCCGATACATTTTCGGCTACAGGGCATATCTCCTTGTTTATTATATCTATGAGAATGACCTAATGTCTAAGATTATGCTTGTTTTGCTTGAAAATACTAGCAATAATGTAATCATTTAAATATAATAAACTCGTCAAATAATGCTTTCTAGTATACCACCTTGAGGTTATGCAAAACCTAGAGTTAAAATTTTAGCATCAATAAAATGGCCATGTGACAGCATATACACAATAACATTCATATAAATTTCTCATAAATGTTATTAACAATTCTGTTGTACCTAGTAATTTCATACAAATGAAGAATGAATGTACAACTTGCGTGCTTATTAACTATATGGAAGCTTTTCCTCAGCTTTTGGCCTATTCCACTGGAACCATGCTTTCATCTGAGACTAGAAGCTCCTTTTTTCCTATTTATATCCACAATTCCCATCTGGCCCTTAATAATATTAGTTTACGTAAAACAATTAGAAAATAACCATTTGTCATCATCTTCCTAGCCTTTTCCCAACTATATTGGGGTCGGCTCGCAGACAAGCCAGCTTCAGCTGAATACCAGTATTTTACGTCGAGCGGTTGCCTACCAGACCTCCACAACCCATTAACTGGGGCAACTTCTTGGCAAGACTGGTGTCAGATTTTCTGGCTTCTGACAATCCATAACAACTGACAAATATCTACAAATGACAGCCAGGACCAATGGCTTAACGTGCTTTCCAAGGCAGGGAGAAGTCTCGCTATGTTAAGATGGTCACCCATCCACAGACCAACTTCGGCAAGCATTATAATTATAATTTAGCCATTTCCTCCTCCTGAAAACAACCATTTGTATTTACAAAACACAATAAAGTACTCACCAATCAAAGCAGGCACAATATTCTTCGGAACAGATACTTCAATGACATTTACACGTGAAGTCTTCACTCTTTTGTTATCCTCTTCATCTTCTTCTTTTTGAAATATGTAGTAAACTACTAATGCACTGACTGTCACCAAAGAAATGCCCAGTGCTATGGGCACTAGTAGTTTTGACTGCATTGTGCTGCAACAAAAACAAGTTTTTTTTTTTTTGCTTTTCAGGTGTATTGTACCTGTTTTTTTTTGGGCATTGAGAATAGAATTAGGATGGCGTCTCTTTGTCGCATCTTTTTTCAGGGTTAGTGGATTATTCTAAAAATATTATACACTTTGTAGATTTGTTCAGCCACTTATTTAAAATTTACTTCACTAATTAAACTTACTATTATTATAAGAGATGTTGTCGGAATTTATTTCTCTGCATTGCTATTGATAAATGGCATGCCCCGAAGAATATCATTTTATTTTTAATATCTTAGTTTTATTCTTGGTAGAAAAGTAAAGAAATAAATGCATTGTAGATCAAACTATTTTATTCAAGTTCAATGTTGTTCAGTAGTGTAGTTTGTTGAGTATCCAAGGAATTTTCATGGATTAATAAATTACATTTCTTTTTCAAGCAAAGTTTTAGAAATTCTAGTGCCACATTATGGCAAATTGAAACTGTAAGTCTAGAAAGTGGTCGCTCTAAACGGATTATACACAATAGATAGGCTGTTGTTTAAATTACCTTGTATCGATGCTGATTTTATATAAAACTATCTATTAGCAGCTATGACATAATAACGAGAGTAAAAATTACTTCACGCGAGTAATATGATACGTTGTCTTTCACAAGAATTAAATCATTTAGTTACCTTTAGCCTTCAACACCAACTAAAAATAAATCGCACCAGCAGAATAACACACTTCTCTTTAAACAATTTTTCACGTGTATTATTATCTCACCAAACAATTGGGCATTTTCAACAGAAATTTACAATTTGACAGTCGACCGACAGAAGACAGATTGTATTTTTATAAATCTGTCAGAGAGGAGTAGGCGAGAAACATCTATGTCAATTAGGCATGGGCAAAAATCGATATATCAAAATATCAATATTATATTAACATAGTTATCGATATATATCGTCGATATTTTTAATCGCGATATATCGATATAAAATTTTTATTTTAGAGTATCGAATTCGTATCAATTTCGATTTATTTTTCGCAATTTTGATATGCATACTCGTTGTATCCGTGTCGCGGGATTTTTTAATTCGATACGCATGCTCCTCGCGTATCGAATTAAAAAATCCCGCTACAATCTTTATGAAATGCAATATAGCAGTAAGACTATTGGTTGCGTGAGACGAATATGACCCTGAAGTGAACAGAAAATTAACAATTTTCGGGTTTTTTTTTTCATCAAAGCAATCATAAAACCTTAAAATAATATGTTAAATATATTAAATTGATTAAGCTCGAGCATTAATAAAAAAATAATGCTTTTAGTTTTTACGAAGTTTGAATGCTTTGGGAATATGTATGAATAATCATGCGAAAATTGACGATAAATCGATATTTTTCACTCGATAATTATAACTACTGTTTAAAAATATTGATACGATAAATATCGATATATTTTTTTCACTTGCCGATCCCTAATGTCAACGGCGAGAAAGCAAATCCATAGATTAAAAACATGAAATCTGTCAAGACTATATTCTATACTCTAAGGTCAAGACTCTCTATGGAAAAAAAACGCAAGTGTTGCCAATAACGGTCATTGGATAAAATGGTAGGTTGGTAGAATTTAACTTCTTTCGTACTTTATTCAATGACCGCAAGAAAATTGTCACAGTGCCTTCAGAAGCTCATAAATCCATCTGGCCATAATTCGAACTGAGTATTCAAGGCAACGTCGTAATTCCCGTCTTCGAAAAATTTGAGACGGCCGTTTCATCACAGGCTACAACTTCTCATCCTGTTGAAATCAGTCCACTACAGAACGGGTCTTTGTCTTCCGCATACAATTTGAACTGATGATGATGATCAATCATAGAAAAAAACTAAATAAATTTTTACGACAGGAAAAAGAAACTCAGCGTCATCTGTCACGCAAGCAGCAAACTAAGTAAACGAAATCCTGCATCGCGGTATCAAAGTTTTCCGTACGATTAGAACATATACCTACATCAGCCCAAATGTTAGGTTCAGTTCTGGTTGGTCGAAAAATCTTCCCTTTTCAATATAGGTTTGCGGGACTTTACTCCCTGTACGGCATAGGTGCATAGGCGCCCTGTAGGTAAGCTAATAGGGTCATCGCTGGTTGTGAACTAATTAATTCCACATAATGCCACCGGGTTAGATAAGATAGTGACACTAACAATAACGTGAAGGTTTATATAGGTATATATATTTTGTCATTGAATATAAAACTGCCGATTACAAACGAAACAAAAAAATGACATCGGCCATGAATACAATAGTGCCACAATAGTGCCAAATCATATTTTTTTGAATCTGTTAATTTTGAAGGAACAGGTAGGTATATATGGTATAAATCGTGTATATTATCAAGGATGATTAAATATAAAGTTGTCCGGAGGCAGTTAAGGCTTTGTGTTTACAAAATAGTTCTAAAAATAGGTTTATTGCCTATGGATTCTTAGCATAGGTACCTAGTATTAGATTGGATTTTGGGCAACAACATTCAGACCAATACCATATCATAATCTTCTTAGCTTTCCTGTAGATTTTAGGATACCTACCTACCTATCCCATGAAGCTTTCAAGATTACGAAATACCTACTATCTCATTCAAGAAGCACATGGAGATTAGAAACCGAGCAAATACCTACAACCAATGTGTTGTAAGAACGCCTGTAAATAAATACTTCTCTCTCACTACTTGTGTCTAATATATGCTTTATTATTAGGTATATTGATTTCAAAGGCTAAATATACTCAGAATAAAATACGCAGATAGAATTTAAATTAAACTTCTTTGTTACAAGACCATAACAACAAGAACTATTTTGTTGCTGTCGTAAAACTCAACATAGGTACCTACCTATAGGTACTATGTACCTCGAAACTTGTATCCTGCTTATAAGAAAATTATAACTTAGCGTAATGCTAAAGTTCTACCTACTGTTCAAGAAATCGCGTGACTATGATGGCACAAACCTATTCCATCAGCTGTCAAGCCTTAATAGTATGGTTCGTCGTTCATAACTCAATTTTCCTCAAATAATTGTCCACACTTGCCTTTTCTCACGGGTTCAATATAAATGACTCATTTTGTTTTCATTTTCAGCTTTTTTCTTTTACTGGACTTGGAACATTTTTCATGTAAACGGATTTTGGATTATTTACATCGACAGAATGTCTTGGGATATCACTTTAGGTACGCTCTAATGTTTTTTTTATTCATTTTATTTGGGACCATTTGAAGCAACCCAGAGGTTATAACATAAAACTTTGTTTATGATAGTAAATAATAAAATATCATGCCTCTGTAACAGTAAATATCCACGTGGTCACTAACTAACACTATTATATTACCTACACAATATATCGGTAGTTCGGTACCTATGTACATCTTGAAAATAATTACAACAAAAACTAGGTCAACGAGGTCATAAGCACGAAGGATAACGTATAATAAAGTAATAAATAAACGCTCAACTATGTTTTTGCATCGACACGACCTTTGCCATTTTTTTCATGTCTTTCAGTTTCATGTCGTAAACAAATGATTCCCTCGTTCCGATTGTTGATTTTAGGGGTGACCAGACATTTCGTTAGTGTTTTTTTTTCTAGAAGGGATTAACCTAACTCTTACAAAATAATGCGAAAGCGAGTTTGTTTTCTATGATTATATTAATGCGAAAGTTTGGATGGATGAATACCTATGTGTTTTTCAATCACGCCAGTACGGCTGAATGGATGTGGATGAACTTTCGCACAGAGAATGATCTGGAATAACACATAGGCTGCTTTTTATCCCGGGAGTACCTACCTTGGCGTAGCTTCAAGATTTAACTCATCAAGCATTTCTTTCAAATAAACCATTTACAGTCACATAACATACGCATAGCATAATCAGCCTTCTAAGTTCCCACTGCTTGGACACAGGCCTCCTCCCTAGGTGAGGGAATGGGCCGTAATCCACTACGCGGGCCGGGGGCCCAGTGCGAGTTGGTGAATGTCATGTCTTCGAATTTTTGGTTTTTGGACATGTTGGTTTCCTCACCATGTTTTCCTTCACCGTTTTGAGAGCAGTGGTGATGAAATTAATTACACAAAGTAATACGCCTGGCTGCAGGGGTTTGAACCCGCGACCTACAATTCGTAAGTCACCTTAAGGGGCCGTTACCACTTGGCCACCACTGCTCTTACAATTACGCTACAGTCACATAGGTAGCGAGACATAAAAATAACTGGTCAAGTGCGAGTCGTACTCGCGTGGATAGGGTTCCGAACGAATTTCAGTTTTGTTATTTTATTTTATCACCGTAGACTTCTTATAGGTTTTCCTGTAAGCTAAGGTAAATAAATATAATGCGCATTTTCTGTTGGGTTATTTTAGATAGGGGGAAATTTCATTATTCGTCTAATTGATTAGCTTAAAAACTATTCATTATAAAATTTTAGAACCACAATAAGCCCTTTCATTAGTTATGTCACACAGTACAGATTGATAAACTTGTCTTTATTGTAATTTTCTAGTTTGTCTCCCAAAGAACCACCTAATGTGCCCATACACAAAAAATATTTATTTACATAATGCGTCTGTGTTTGGGTCATAGAAGTAATATGTGCCCCATATTTCAAAAGAATTGGTCCAGTAGATTCGGAGAAAATTGGCTGTGACAAACGGACAGACAGACATCCGAGTGACCTATAAGCTACCTTTTTGAGATTTGTCTGTTACTTCACACGAATCAGATCGAGCAGGGATGCTTAATAGTGGAGTCCGATTAGCAGCTCAGTCAGCGCGACACTTAGCACTCTATGAAGTTTCATACTAAATTTTGAAATTCAATATCTTTTGATATTGTCGGTCGATTTTGATGAAATGAGCGCCTAATACCTACTACTCTGGACCACACATGATATTTTTACACATAAATTTCAAATTGTACAAACATACAGGCATACAGATGATACAGATAAAGAGGCAAAATTAAAAATAAAGAGTTTGTTTTTGTATTCTATGAGTTACTTTTATGCAGAAATATTCAATGTTATAACTATTCAAACGGACACGGCAAGTTGATATAGATAACGAGAAGAACCCAGCAGTGCTATTCTGTAAGAACTCACGTGCGAATTCGATTCATATCTCATTTTCGATTACACTTCGTAACTCACCTGAAGTGAAAAGTCTTTGATATTCTGACTGTCACGAATAACTTTTCACTTAAAAGAAGTTCGCTTCACATATGTTCTCACTTAGTGGCGCTAGTGTAGTTTTCAACAAGTTACAGAATACCAAATAGAGTTTTCACCGCAGAATTTCTTACAGAATAGCATTGCAGGTCACCGAAATAGCGCGAAAAATTTCCATACTTAATTAGAAGTGGGCCAGGCGCGTTTCTCGCGTTACAGTTGGCACAGACTTTAAATGTTGTCAAACCTGACTTGGTACAGAAAAATCTCTACAAGTTCAAATCTACTTCTATCGGAAAGCACAAGCTTTGCTTATTACCCGTTTGTGCGTAAGCAATGCCAGGGTTATATTTTTCATGCGCATTTGAATATGTATGTGAAGGTAGTTACTCAGTACTCTAAAAGCACCTACGGTGGGTGGTTTAGAGCTAGATTCTGTTTATTCGCTATGCACATCCACAAAAACCACCGGGTGTTTTTTTGCCACCACCTAACCTAAATATCAAAACCCAAAGCAGAAGAAATCATTTGATGATTACCCATCCTTAAAAAACCTACTAAAATAGTTTTGACGATAAAGGAATATCCTAAATTAATTTTCGACTTGGACATACTCGCAGAGGCACCGAGCGTGCGCCTCAATAAAGCGTAGGTAATATGGTTGGATTTGTCATATTTTTTTTTATTGTCCTAACAATCACGAAAGCTTCGCGAACCGAGAATGTTAGTCTAGTAAAGGCACTGTACACAAGAGTTAGTGGCAAACATGCAACGACCATACGCGCGCCGATATTTGGCCCCCAACAATATGGGAGAGGCCTTTCATGGCGGTAAAGATTTAAAAACGTTTAGTTTATTTACCTTCTGAGTAATAAAGTGCACAGAATTAGAGTAACATAAAAAGTTGCATACCTGTTAGTAGCGGCACTTGGTGCTAAAGTGAACAAAAACTTATTTTAATTAAAAAAAACATAATTCAAGGGGATGATTCTAGGGTGTAATTTCAACGTAAATAAGTCTGTAAAGCGTTATGGAAGTTGAAAGGCGGCCACTTGTTATCTCAAATATTTACCTACTTGCCAGCTGGAACCATAATTTTATTTGATTATTCTTTCAGATTTCGAATATGTAGTTACCAAAAAGGCTCAGCCACGCATATGCTTTCTGTCTGCACAAGACCGAGATGTGTTACCAATCAGAGGTCCTGGCTTGAGTCCTTTTATGCGCCGAATGGCCAATGAATTGAGAGACAATCTAGGACCCGGATCTTATGAACCCACGCAAAATGCGTTTTCTAAAGTCAATAACCGGGTATGTAATCCTACTTGGTACTGTTATATTCTTCTCTGTACCTATATAAAATACTTTGGTCTGACTGATCAACTCACAGCCTAAACCGCTGGTCTTCCTTAAATGATGTAGGCATCCGATAAGAAAGGATCTCCTAAGAGTGCCTAAGAGGGTGAAATAGGGGATGAATGTTTGCATGAAAAATCTTATTCTTTGGGACAATATAAATGTAAGATATAATATAAAGAGAGAAGAGAGATATATAAAGAGACTATTACGATGTCTTCTGCATGGTGGAGATTCCAGGAAAGTGCAGCCTGAATTTCTTTGGTAGTGAGATCCAACAAGTTAAATAAAATTAAAAATTTAAAAAACCCTCGGCACAAAAACCTAACTCCCCTTTAAAAAATAGTAAAATAAATACATAAGTGTGTATTTATAATAATTCTAAAAAAATATGTCGCGTTGGGGGATCGCTCCAAATTATTTATCATCTACGATTTTTTTTAGTATCACATGCCTACCTGTTTAGTCTTTTACCCAACGCGACGTGTTTTTTTAGAATTAATAATACATATTATACTCATAAGATTGAGTTTTTTTAAAATTATTTTTTTACTTTTTATAGGGGAGTTAGGTTTTTGTGTAGGGGTTTTTTTTTAATTTTTAATTTTTTTTATTATACTATTTATAGGCTACTTATAAGAACACTCTCGATTAAGTGATCAATATTCTCTTTCAGTGCGCTTTCATTTGAGATCCCACTCGAGTATATTTGCAGACGTTCGGTTATTTTTCCCCCGTTCACCCCCCACAACTTTTAAACGACCAACCGATTTTCATCAAACATGTCTAATAACACTTACCCGTAACTCACCTTTCATGCAAAAAAAACTAAATTGAAATCGCTTCATGCGTTCGCGAGCTACGAAGCCACAGACAGACAGACAGACACGTCAAACTTATAACACCATTCTTTTTGCGTCGGGGGTTAAAAACTGGACTCTGTAGAGAGCCTTGGTTACTACTTACTCAAACCAGCAATGCTTTTATTTTACGAATATATAGGTACCTATGTATATATATGTAGGAATACATCGCAGTAGGTACCTACATGTCGTGTATGCTAAACATTTGAATTTGAAAACCCGTACCTATTTATCAGAAGACAACTGCTAAGCTGTCTTCTGATACATGAAACTAAACTGAAAAGCTCCAAACCAAATATTACATATCATTTGCAAGTAGGTAGTTTTTAATGCAATTGGTGATAGTCATTCATTTTATTTCTATTATTCATCTCAGATTTGATGGTGTCTACAGCATCAGCCGATCCATTTTATGGCGATCTATTAATAAAATGTATTTTTTCAGATTTATAGCAAGTATGGTCTGGGTGCGAAAACCTCACGCTGGGTAATGAAACACGAGTATCAGCCCCCACCCAAGGAGCCCCGTCCAAAGACCCCACTCAAACAAAATTGCGCGCCATTCAATTCCACATCTAAGAGAAAGGGCATTTTTTCTACTTTGAGCTATCCGGCGTAAGATTTATATAAATTTATCTATACTCGTACTAAACGATATATAATCATAACAAATATCATAAATGCGAATGCGACTTTGTTTTTTTAAGTTTGCTTTACAACTAAACCACTGAACCGATTAAAAAAAAATACTCGTATGGAAAGCTACATCATCAGCGAGTAGCGTCCCGCGGTTTATGCGCGTAGGTCACGTTCCCGTGGGAATACGGGGATAAAGTAGGTATAGCCTATGCCACCCGGGGATAGTATAACTTCCTTTCTTCTTCTTTCTGTATAGTTTTTCAAATGGGTTGATTAGTTTCGGAGCCTATTCAATACAAACTATTTGATATATAGACTAACTGCCACCCGCGTGAATGAAAGAAATTATCCCAAGGGAATATATTCCCAGGACAAAAATTATTATAATATGTGTTATTCCAGACTATAATCTACCTCTGTGCCAAATTTCATCCAGGTCTGGTCTGCCGTTCTGACGTAAAATAGTAACAAACATCCTGGATACATACAAACTTTCACGTTTATAGAATTAGTAAAGATTCTTTTTCAAAGTTACGTTTTTGAATTTCTGGTTACTACAAAACTGAGTTCATTTGTTAAAGATTTTCAAAATAGATCAGGTTTTACTTCGTTTATTTAAACTTGTTTTCGTTTCACGAGAAAGTAGCATCTTAGCGAATCTTAGAAACCCACGACCATTTGTTTTGGAGATTGGCTCGTGAATAGCTATGCTGCATCACCAGTGAGATTTGTTCAACTTATAAAATCTATAGATACCTACTAAATCCTTCTTTCTTTTTCGTGGTTTCAGACCTTGCGACTACTGTCCTTCATATACGAAAAAACAAATGAAATTCGCACATTCCTTCTCAGGGAAAAAGATACTTAGGTGTCCCGTAGAGGTAAGAAATATAATTTTGTTCACTTGGCATATTGATAACGAACATTTTTCTACACTCTCTTTTACATTTTATTTCAATACTTCGTTTTAAGATAATGAATGCATGTAGATACATCACAAGATAAATGCAAACTCCGTATAAGATGATAAAATATGTTGAAAAATTACAAACTGACGATAAAATGTCAACAATCCCTCTGTGTCGTTTCATGAAACAGTAAACTGACATAAACTGGTCAATCAATCACCGCATAGGTTTTAGACCTATGCGCTGATTGATAGCCTATTTTATATACATATATCCGTTTTGATGTGATTGTAAAATTGGAAACTTACACATATATCCGTTTTGATGTGATTGTAAAATTGGAAACTTATGGCTTCTCATTGGTCTTATATCCGTTTTGATGTGATTGTAAAATTGGAAACTTATGGCTTCTCATTGGTCTTATATCCGTTTTGATGTGATTGTAAAATTGGAAACTTATGGCTTCTCATTGGTCTTTGTCAATCAATTTTGACTTACTGCATAACCTCATGGGGTGGAGCATGCAAAACCTTACTACTAACCGCCGAAAGAGCTCAAAGAGCGATTCTCAAGGTGTCTACTTGCCGCCCTTTCCTCTTTCCCACTAACTTACTCTATAAATCTTGTGAAGTACTAACAGTTCGACAATTATTCATAACTAGCTGTCCGCACAACTTCGTTTGTGTCACATTTTTCATGACTGCTCCGCTCCTATTGGTCTTAGCGTGATGATACATAGCCTATAGCCTTCCTCGGTAAATGGGCTATCTAACAATGAAAGATTTTTTCAAATCGGACCAGGAGTTCCTGAGATTAGCGCGTTCAAACAAACAAACAAACAAACTCTTCAGCTTTATAATATATTAGTATTAGTATTAGTATTAGTATTAGTATTAGTATTAGTATTAGTATTAGTATTAGTATAGTATTAGTATTAGTATTAGTATTAGTATTAGTATTAGTATTAGTATTAGTATTAGTATTAGTATAGTATAGTATTAGTATTAGTATTAGTATAGATGAGCACTGTACTAAAACAACACGCAGTCCTTCGCTACAGCACTGAATTTACTAGCAAGAGACGAAAAGACATTGTTTGCCCCACAAAAAGTACAAAACATGCTTTCACAGCCAAATTTTATGTCTTCCTTGGACCACTACTCTATAACAGACTTAATGCAAAAGCAAATATTTTTTCGCTAAATTATGCAAATTGCAAGAAAACTGTCAAGATAGCTCTTCAAAGTCTGTCCTATGAAGACACAGAGAAGTTGTTACTCGTATTAAAATAAGATTGTTTAGTGTACTATTTATTTATTTTTAACTAGCTTCTGCCAGCGACTTCGTCCGCGTGGAATAGTTACTTTATCCCCGATTTTGAAACTCTCAGCCCGATAGGTTTAAAATTGACAAAAGATAGACATGCTGTTTCGGGATATTTTTTAGATAATTTTATGTAGAACATTTCCGTAATACATGATTTCTATGTAACTTTAACCATTAAGGCTACACACGCGACGGAAGCTTAAAAAATGGAGTAACTTCTTCCGTTTTCCCAACATTTTCCTTCACTGCTCTGCTCCTATTGATTGTAGCGTGATGAAAAGTATACTATAACCTGCCCAGGAGTATGAAGAATAATTGCACCAAGTTTCGTTAAAATCGGTCGAGTAGTTTTTGTTTCTATAAAGAACATACAGACAGACAGACAGACAGACAGACAGAAAGACAGACAGACAGACAAAAATTTTACTGATTGCATTTTTGGCACCAGTATCGATCACTAATCACCCCCTGATAGTTATTTTGAAAATATATTCCTTGTACAGAATTGACCTCTCTACAGATTTATTATAAGTATAGATTAGTTAGCTAAGGTAATGTATCTACTTAGATTTTAGGAGGTAAGATTCTTTTACTATTTACACCTTATTTAAATACCTAACTTTCATTATAATATATGTATAATTACAGTGATTATTTTGTAATGGTTTTACCTACTCTCGCCTGAAACACAGGAAATCCTAGTTCAGGCAAATAACACTAGTGTACTTTATGTTAGATTTAAGCAAACTGTATTTACTGTGTTCCATGAAAAATTGAATAAAAAATGTATTATTATTATTATTTGTTGGTGTAGGCTCAAAGGTACGCGATACCTAGTTACGAATGAGAGTTTTCAGGAAAATTAGGTCACCAGTTGGCGCCAATTGGCGAGAGGTCCTCTTTTTCGAACTTGTCACACACCACATTATTTTTGTTATTTACCGTTAAATGTTTTACTCGCTAATCGAAAGTGCTCATTTGTTTTAGATAAAATGTGTACCATATAATTTGGATGAATGTGGATATTGTGGATGTTCATGCTCCCAACAGGGTGATTATTGGCAATTCGAAAATAGAATATTCTTATGCAGAAGACACTATGATCGTTTATTCAAACATTGCCTGGCCAAATTCCAAGGCGCTAAACTAGCTGAATTCAAGGTAGGTACACAATATGGTTTTTGACACATATTGGCAATAAATTATAAAATTTACTTATTAACGCTTGGATTAATTATGATAAGCATAATTTTTGTTTTCTTTACAGTCGGTAAGGGACTGCTTTTTCATGCACGCACACAACAGTTGCAAAGCAGCTCTGAAGATTATGAAATCCCAAGAGATAGTAAAGAAGTTGAGAAAGGAAGCGTATCTGGATCTATTCTTCCCACAACGTCGATTTTGTGAAACTTAATTTTTATTATATAGATAATTATTTATTATATTTTGAAGATGAAGATACCGTAGATTGGTATTAGTAGTTATTTTGTTCTTTTAACTAGCAACACTACGAAAGTCGCTTTCATTGACTTGACTGAACAGGAATAGCTAAAAGGCACAGAGTTCAAGTCAAGCCTAGCTAAATAAATAATAAAAAAAGCAATCATCTGACTTTCCTCGACGAGTCCCTTTCGTATTTATTATTAAATTTGATAACGAATCGATAGTTTGGAGCAAGTATAGCGAAGGAATCATGAAACTGGAATCGAATAATAAAATGATAAATAGCGAGAGCAGCGCTGACCTATCCGAAGAAGTAGTGGATCCACGACAAAATGCTGAAGACATTATCGACGAAATACTCGCAGAGTTTTCTGAGTCGCGATCTCCCGATACTGGGAGAAATGGAAACGGTTTGCCCGAAAATCTGTTTAGTATGATACAGCCGCCGAGGACGCGGACTCCAGCAAATTCATTCTCTGAAATAGACGATATAGATCCGCAGTCGGACCTCGGTACGTCCATAAGAAACAAGTGTTTGGAACTGGAAGAGATCCTCCAGAGCCTTAAATCGCGGCTCAACCATGTCGTTTTGGATGAGAATATTGTTCTCAGCCCCGAGGCTAACTCCATGGAGGCGCAACTAGAGCACGACCTGGATACAGACTGCCAGGAGGACCTGTCTCTTCATGAATTCCTTGAGCTGCTGCACTCGCAAAGCAAAATCAGTCCAACAGGTGTACAGTGATTGCTTAGTTGGCTATCCCTATGAACTTAATCATAAGACAAAATTTACATGAATTTACTGTGTGGAAATTTGAATTTTAGATTTTATTCAAGTACTATTAAAATATTCAGGCCTGATATTGTTTCATTATTTCATAATCTAGGGGAAGGAATTGATATAATCACAAACATTTTGTACAAGAATATTTATTTTTAATAAAAAACTAATGGTATGATAAATCATAGATAACAATAATAAGGTTATTAATATTATCTATGATTATACTAGTTTACATTGCTTTAAGACAAAAGTGATAACAAAAACTAGTCATCAAACATATTCTGAACATCAGTGCTGATAGTTAACTCAGTAGAATTAGGGATTGTATCATTTTCATACATCTGACTTTCTTCATGGCTGTGCTCATCTTCATAAGTACTTAAACTATTTTCTTGTTTCAAAATATAGCTCACTTGTTTCTCTGTCATTAAATCTATTACCTCAGTTTTATCACAATCCACCAGTTCTGTTTTCAATTTCTTTATCCAATCATTGTAATCAGTGGGATCTGTCTTCACAAATTCAGATCTCAAATGCTTCATAGCATCGAATGCTTTATAGAAGTTGCCATCAATGTTGTTATGAATCAAACTCTCAATAGCCTTGATCATTTCTGTGGCCAGTTCTGACAGAGGTTTATTCCTGCTTTGAAGGGCCTTGAAGTCTTCAACAGGACTAACAGTGCTTATAGTTTTAATTTCATCCACAGCCTCTTTAGTAGGCAAGTGAATTTTAGGCATATTTGGAATGTTTGGATTATCTGCCTGCAAGTCTCCAACAGGAATTTTGAATTCATCAATGTCCAATGGTATATTCTTATTTTTCCTTTTCTTTACTTCAACCTTAGTTAATGTGAACAAGTTCTTCAACTTCTCTAAAGGCTTTTTTGCATTCTCTTCCAGTAGTGGTGGCACTTTAAAAAGAGTCAGTATCTCCTCTCTTGGTTTAGGTAATGGTTTGTCTGGATTCAAGGCACGGAAAGCAATGCAGTCCAGAACATACTGTACAGAAGGGCTCACACACTCAGCTATAGGGAATGCTTCAGTATCATCAAATGTGTCATCATATGCTTTGGTCAAGTCCATAGCATTTATGAGCTCTTTGAAAGCATCCACTTGTTCTTGTGTACATTTATACTTTTTCAAATTGGTTGCCGGGAATGACATCTGTTTTATATCTTCCTTGTAACATATACCAATCAATGACAGACACACAAAATTATTTGTATCAATGACAGGCATCAGAGCAAACATTTTAGGGTTTGAATTATTGAAGTGTACTTTCCGTACAATGCCAACAAGGTTCAGTTCATGGAGACATTCTACAAGACATCTGACAGCTATTTGTGCTCTCTTATCGCCTTTCCTACCAAATACATAATTCAAACCGTCTCCATTTAAGTTCTGCCATTTAATGTTATCAGCTGAAGTAAAACCATACACTGACAAACATTTATCTCCAGGTTTATACATCATTGTTTGTTTATCAGTCTCTGAAAACGGTATAATCTTCTGTCCGTACTGGTAGCCTTGGACTTTTTCAGATGCTTCAACTTTTGTGCCACTTTCCTGATTAACATATTCTTTAGTTTTCACTACTGCTTCTGATGTGCTGGATGTGGTTGTAACAGGGTCTTTAACAGCTTTTTGCCAACTTTTGACAGCAGGGTCATCTTTCAGTCTACTGTAACTTGAGACTGGGATCTTAATATTTGGGCCAATGCTTAGGTCTATATTCCATGGCACAGCATTAGTAATCTTCTTTCTGTGGAACAGTAAGTCATACTTCATGATGTTTTCCAATGTGCCAGTAGCACCATCAGTAGCTTCCACAAACTGCTTGATTAATTCTGTGGACTCATTTTCATATTCTTTGGAGTAAATGTTTGGACCTATAACATCAACTTCATAGCCCTCTTCTTTGAACCCGTTTAGGACCTGAAAGATTTATAGTTAGTTTCATTACAGTGTACTGTTCATGTTTCATATTCAATGAATCTTCGAATAAACAGTTGTTATATCTATTGGTTTTTATATCATATCAACTATGAAACAACTAAAACATGACAGGGAAAGAGTAAGAGGTATAAAACCCTGTTATACATGTCTTATACTGTACCTCATCAACACTATCTGGATCACACGACGGTGGCTTCTTGAAGTTTGTCATAAGTATAATCTTCTTACTTGCTAACTTGACACCGCTGACGCCATTTTTATAATAGTCTGCTGCTACTAAGAGTGCATCAAACCAGTCACCTCTGCTTTCTGATGGCTGAAATACAAAAAAAGAAAGGTAAAATTGTTGATTATGAAATTTCCAACAGCAATTGAAAGGTGCACTATCGCTTAGTGCTTTACTTTTAATTCTGGAAAAATCCTGAAAAAGCAAGGGATAAAAGCCTGGTCCACTGAATGCATACAAAGGCACAACATTTCACAATACAAGATCTAAAAAGATCAGCAGTGTACTGAGGAAATTGAGACTCATCAAGGCCTCAATATTTTGAAATTATTTGTTTGAGCATGCATTGAGTATTATTTACCTTTTCCGGTAGATTACTTATCATCTTCCAAGTTGGAGCCTGTAATTCTGATAAGAGTTCTATATGTCTGAAAGCTCCTTCATACTGACTTGCCATGTTGTTCTTGGTTTTCTTGGAGCCCAACAGTATTATACCGACCAAGTTCTTGCCCTGGCTCAATATTTTACGTTCGAGGATACGAGCAGTACATTCCCTCGCACTTTCAAAGAAACTTTTTTGGTTTTTCTCGTCTACAGTGGAAACATTTCGTCCGATATCCAAAATAATCACAGTAGCTTGAGACATTTTGAACTATTGGCAAGCACCAACTTGATTTATTTTTACTAGAATTAGTTCAAAGAATTTTCGGTTTACGAATTCTCACAGCGATAACAAAACAATCTATTTACACTTTTTCCCGGTAACAAACATGTTCCGACAAGATTTTGACAATATGACAGTTTGACTCACAGAACATATTTTGACTACTTTGAGTCTTTGAATCTTGGTCCGAGCTTTGAATTTTGTTGTTTGTTAAAAGACTTTGACAACTTTGACAGTTCCTACGCACAATCCACAAATTCGTTACTTATTGTTTTTGCCGATAGCGTTAGCGACATTTGCTAGGAACTGTGAAAATAACAGATTTTCGCTAAATATAGAAAAAATGTTGCTTCAGCGAATGCTAAAAAAATGGGAACCGTATAAAATCATTGGTTTCCCAGTCATTGGTTTCTCAAGATGCACTAGCATAACCATCCAACTTTAGATATTGATTCAGTATAATTCTAATCTTAAGCCATATTCAAGAATTATTTTCTTACTCAAAGATTTACAGCTACTATAAAACTTCTTTTTTTTTTCTTTTTCTTTGCACAACAACAAACTAGCTGCAAAAGTAATGATGCAGTTGGCAACACGGCATCAATTAATGTCATTGAGTAGGCGTCAAGATTCAATCGATTGTTGTTGTAAAATTGTTTACAAAAAACAGAAACGCAATCAACGTTATATTCATAATGATCATTTACATTTGTCTGATCTCGTTTGTTCTGTGGGTCGGTTATAAGTTTATATAATTCCTTCTATTTATCCAATTCAAAAATGTGAACTAAGTATCGTAGAATTTTCATATTTTATTAGAATATTAGCTAAGAGATCTACAATGTCTACAACTTTCGCAAATAGAAGTAAAATCATTACAGAAATGATGAAGTTTTCGTTTCACCACAGAGCTTTTTATTGCTACCTTGGCATGAGTGTTTGGATATTCTTTCTAATAACAGGTAAATATTATATTTTTATAAAAGTCTATTTCTCTCTTTGCATCATATTCTTTCTTTAAATTATATTTTTTAGTCTACAATATGTATATGTAAATAAGGACGGTTTCCGCAACCCCACAACTAAGTGCGTATTTTGCGTGAGTACTAAGCCCTGTAATCCATGACTACCTAGCAGCTTAGAAGATGTGCTGCTGTCTCATCCTCTTCCAGCCAGGCTCTTCAAAATGGGCTGTCAGTGCCTTCTATGACATAGAGGTGTTTATTAAAAGACCTATGACGAGTTGTGACAGCTGTGACTATGTAACTGTTGTCAGTCTTAGGGTGTTGTTTTACCTTCATGGTAATCGCACAATGTGCTGGCTGTAAAGAATTTATGGTTTTAGTTTTTATTGAAGTGTTGTCGCCTAGCAACCTTGACTGATATTTTATTCTGTCTTTTAGTTCTGTCATATAAATATGTTATACTTTTCTTGTTATTTGATATATTCTTATTTAGGCAATAAACCCATTATTTCGAGCGCTGTGTTTATTTCACTGCACAATAAACAACAGGTTATGGGCCCAGGTAATATGGGCTGCCTATTTATTTGAAGAATAATCTCATAACAAAAATCTCAAGTCGTGAAAATGCAATCTTCAACTGTTTTGAATTTTGAGAAACTTTCTGGCCAGGACAATTATGGTACCTGGGCCTTTGCAATGGAAATGTTTCTGATTGACTTGGATCTGTGGGAGTGCATCGATGAGAAGTTCCAGACTGACTCAGTGGAGGCGCAGAAAAAGGATGCCAAAGCTCGGAGTAAGATTTGTCTCATGTGTTCAAGTAAAATTTACCCTATGATCATGAACGTCAAAACAGCGAGAGATACGTGGTTAGCGCTGAAGCGAGCGTATGCTGACGGTGGATTACTGCGGCGGTTATATCTACTGCGGAAGCTTTTCAACGTCAAATTAACGTCATTTAGCACTATCGAGGAGTACCTGAATGATGTACAGACCACGAGTCAAGCATTAGTGAGCATCAAAGCTGGTCTTGATGATGAGTTCGTCGGGATTATAATGCTGGCTGGTTTGACAGAAGCGTTCAACTCCCTCGTGATGACGCTAGAGCATTCTAATGTCAAGATTTCTACGGAAACTGTTACGGCGGCGCTACTTAAGGAAAGTATGAGGAACAACACAACAGAAGACAACTCTGCACTGATGTCAAATAATGATAATACCAAGAAGGTGGTGATATGTCATTTGTGTAAGAAGAAAGGACACTATAAGTGGCAGTGCAAGGACAAGAAAGCTAAAAACAACAATGGTTCTACAGCTCAAGATAAGAAGAGTAAAGGAACAGCCGGGCTGATAACTGCTTTGTCAGCCAAAGTCGGCGAAAACCAGTGGGTCATAGATTCCGGAGCTACATCCCATATGACGTCAGACAAGCACATCTTGGAGAACAAGGAAAATATAAGTTCAAAGGTGATAACAACTGCGAACAATGATCAAATTGTTTCCAAATTGAAAGGTGATGTGTTTGCCATGGGACGTACTATACGGTTTGAGGATGTTCTGATGTTACCAGGTTTGATGACTAATTTATTATCTGTGAGTAAGATGTGTAGTAAGGATTTTGTTGTTGTTTTTAATAAATATTGTTGTAAAGTTTTTAAGAAAACTGACGTCACTCTAGCAGGTAATCCGTTATTTACGGCACCACTAAAACAGGGTTTATATGTTTTAGATAAAGAGGCAGCGATGGTTCTTACGTCTCCTCCAGATACCTCAGGTACTTCTAGTGCTTACAATTTATGGCATAGAAGGTTAGGGCACTTGAGTGGACCTTTGATGGATAAATTGAAAGGTTTGACAGATGGACTGTCATATGGAGCAGTGAGCACGGAACCGTGTGAAGGTTGCTGCAAAGGTAAAGAGTGCGTCAAGAAATTTCCTAAGAGGAAAGGTAAGAGAGCTAAGGAATTGCTTGAAATTGTACATACGGATTTAGCGGGCCCGATGGAAGTGGAATCCTTAGGCGGTAATAGATATTATTTAATACTAGCTGCTGCCCGCGACTTCGTCCCCGTGGAATCCCCGATTTTAAAACATTCTTTATCGCTGCTCCGGTCCTTTTGGCTTAAGCGTGATGATATATAGCCTAAAGCCTTCCTCGATAAATGGTCTATTCAACCCAAAAAGAATTTTTCAATTCGAACCAGTAGTTCCTGAGATTAGCGCGTTCAAACAAACAAACAAACAAACAAACAAACAACCAAACAAACAAACTCTTCAGCTTTATAATATTAGTATAGATTTGTCGATGATTATAGTAGGAAAACGTTTGGATACTTGCTAAAATCAAAGACTGAAGTATTCGCTAGATTCAAAGAATTCAAAGCTCTCGTAGAGAATCAAACGGGCAAGAAAATTAAGAAGTTGCGTAGCGATAATGGGACGGAGTACACCAATGGCCAATTCCAGCATTTTCTTAAGCAGTGTGGTATTCAGCATCAGACGTCTGTGCCGCATACTCCTCAGCAGAACGGTGTTGCGGAGCGTACCATACGTACCATCACCGAGAAAGCTAGGTGTATGCTGCACGACGCTGGTCTGGATAAAAGGCTATGGGGAGAAGCTATTGGATGTGCTGTTTATTTGAAGAACCGGTCTCCCACTATGGCTTTGGTCGATAAAACACCTGAAGAGGTGTTTACTGGAGAGCGAGTCGACCTGTCGAATCTACGAGTATTCGGGTCCAGGGCTCATGTTCTCATAAAGGATCATAGCAGGAAGAAATTTGATACCAAGACGGTTCAAATGACAATGACAGGGTATGCCACGAACAAGAAGGCTTACCGCTTCATTAACTTTGATAAAGATCCCAGAACAGTTATATTCGCTCGAGACGCAACATTTTTTGAAACTGTACCAGTAGATAAGAAAAAGGAAACAGTTCCAAATGATTCTGTAGACATATATGTACAGAATGATATTTCTGCTGAACCAGAGGTACCGAGAGTCGTCGGACCTGTTGCAGCTAGTGCCCCAGTGAGTCCAGTTGTTCATGTAGATAGTCGAGCAGAAATGACATCTAGTCCAACGACGGAATCGGATTCCGGAGAAACCTTTTACGACTCTGTCGACTCAGACCGTCCTGTGGCAGAGGATTTGCAAGTTCCAGTGAACGTGAATGCTCCTGAACCTGCAAGTGATGTGGTTGGTGGTCCTGCTGATCGCCGCTACCCACTTACGGCCGAACCCAATAACCGATCTATCACATACTGGAGATAGATAAACAAATGAAACAACAGAAAAATTATATAGGTTTTCTGTTGTTTCATTTGTTTTTCTATCTCCAGTATGCTATAGATTGGTTATTGGGTTCGGCCGTTAGAGATAGACGTCCTAAACGAGAACAGGACATGGTCTATAATTTTCATATAATGGATGTTCCTGATCCTGTTTCGGTTCAAGATGCCATGGAGCGCTCAGACAAAATGTTATGGTTAGAAGCTATGAAAGACGAGTATAATTCCCTGAAGGCAAATAATACCTGGGAGCTAGTTGATCGACCATTGCATGTTAATGTCGTTAAATCAAAATGGGTTTTCAAGCTGAAGATTGGAGCGGATGGAAGCGTTCAGCGCCATAAGGCTAGGCTGGTCGCTAAGGGCTATTCGCAAAGACCGGGCGAAGACTATTTTGAGACATACGCACCAGTGGTAAAACTATCATCGATTCGTCTTTTACTGGCGCTGGCAGCTGAAAAGAACTTTAGTATACATCATATTGATGTCACTACTGCATTTCTATATGGTGATTTACAGGAGGACATTTATGTGGAACAGCCAGAATTTTTCGTTCAAGAGGGGGAAGAACGCAAGGTTTGCAAGCTGAAGAAGGCTTTATATGGCCTCAAACAAGCTGCAAAATGTTGGAACGACAAAATTCATGCACATTTAATAAAAATCGGCTTTACGCGATCAAAATATGATCAGTGCGTATACATCAAGAGGAATGGGAATTTATTTATAGCCTGTTATTTATACCCTGCCCTCACCCTGTATGTGGACGATATACACATATTCACAAACAGTGATTCTGAAGCCGGCGTAGTGAAAAAGCTTATTCGGAATGCTTTCAAAATAAAGGATCTCGGATTTGCTAGAGAATGTCTTGGGATGCGGATTGAACGAGATAGTGAGAAGCAAGAAATCCGTCTCTCACAGAAGACGTATATACAGAAGATCCTTGAAAAGTACGGGATGCAGGACTGTAAACCAGTAAGTACACCCGTTGAGACGAATCTTCGTCTTGATCGTGGGTCTAAAAATGATAATCCACGGTATCAAGAGATAATAGGATCGCTGATGTATCTTGCATGCTGTACCAGACCAGATATATCGTATGCAGTAACTATGTTGAGCCAATTCAATAACTGCAATGATTCAACACACATGGCTGCAGTGAAGCGTGTGCTGAGGTATCTGAAGGGGACGGTGGATCTGTCACTGTCTTATAAAAAGTGTAATAAAGCTTTATGCGCCTATGCTGATTCCGATTGGGGGAATGGACCCGATGGGAAGTCTTTCTCAGGTTACACCCTGATATTCGGCGGAGCTGCGATCGCTTGGCAGTCCAAAAAGCAGCGATGTGTTGCTTTAAGTACTGCTGAAGCAGAATACATCGCAATTTGTGAAGCTGCTAAAGAAGTGGTGTCTGTTAACGGGTTATTTGCCGAACTGACGGACCTAAGGCACACTATTACTATATATAGTGACAGTCAGAGTGCCGGTAAACTTGTTTATACGCCTGCAATAGGTAAGCGTACAAAACATGTAAATATTAGGTACCATTTTGTTCGCGAGCTGGCAGAGCAAAGGGTAATTTCTGTCAAGTATTGTGAAACTGCCCTCATGCCTGCAGACATGTTTACGAAGGGTGTTACTAGGCTGAAATATCAGTTTTGTGCTAAACATTGTGGATTAAGTGGGGGTGTTGTTTTACCTTCATGGTAATCGCACAATGTGCTGGCTGTAAAGAATTTATGGTTTTAGTTTTTATTGAAGTGTTGTCGCCTAGCAACCTTGACTGATATTTTATTCTGTCTTTTAGTTCTGTCATATAAATATGTTATACTTTTCTTGTTATTTGATATATTCTTATTTAGGCAATAAACCCATTATTTCGAGCGCTGTGTTTATTTCACTGCACAATAAACAACATAGGGCCTATAATTAAGATCATTTGATCATACTATATCCTTAGTCATACTGTGTGTCCCAAATGATAGTGATTAAAGAATCAATGAATACCGCTGTGAAGACCAGAAAATTTCAATAAGCCTTCTTCAAATTGGTACTTGCCTTTTCACAATATAGTCTGCCAGTATTATTCGGTACTTATTTAAAATCTGTTACTATATCATCTAATAGTAACAGATTTTAAGAACATGTCAAATATATTAGGGTATATTTGAAAGAAACAAACAAACAAAAAAAAAACTGTTTAGTGAAACTAAAGAAAAGTTTAGTTTCACTGAATCAGTTTTTTTTTAGTTTTGTAAATAATGTAAAGAAACTTATAGAAAAATATAAGAAAATATATTACTAGATGCACCTTATTTTCCCAATACTGAATGTTTAAACAACTCAATTTTGCCTAAAAGTGCAGTAGCACCCCTTTTCCTCAGTTTGTATTAAAAATATGGCATAGCTTGGCCCCAATTTTTTTTTATTGTCTTGTCATTAATGTTTCTATTGTTCTGAAATATTTATTTTATAGACTTTAGTATTTTGTTTTTCTAGTAATGTATAAATACATGTCTTTGGGTGAAGAAACAATAGCAGTGAAGAAGGTAATACGAAATGAATACATATCAAAGAGTGACGCAAAGTTTAGGAAGATCTACTTGAGAGCCTGCAACCCCCCCGACAGTATTGTGAGAGGATCTGAAGGTATTTAATGGTTTTTCTAAATATTAACATTTATATAACTGATCATTCCCGTTAAAAATTGACCACTTAAGTAGTTATCCAACACTATTAAAAAAATTGTGTGCTATTATTTTATTATATAATAAATTTTATTTTCAAGAGCATACAAGTAGGTAAGACAATGGTGGAGTTGACAATTTCCAGTGATGGGTATAAACGCATCACTGGAAATTGTCAACTGAACATTTGCAACACTTTTTTACGCATGTAAATTTAAAAGATTTTAATCTCTCGAAGTCATTCCGAGAAATTCCGCCGGATCTTGGAGACGCTCATCTTCGCAAAGTTCGTCAAAATGGCGTTCTGCCTTCCTCTGACAAGTTTAAGAAAATTCAGAGTTCATGGATAATTTTTCTGCTACACTATTTGCTGCCATTTTTATATTTAAAAAATAATTTTGTTAACTATCCAATTCTTCTCTCCAAAATTCTAAAAACTATTCATGCAGCTTCTATAGCACTTCAGTCTAAAGTCACTGATCTTTCAAATGCCATAAAACGACAGCAAAAAAAAAAAAAATGAAATAAAGCGACTACGCGCTAAGGGTACCCTATGTGGGGTACGGAGTTACGGACCCCGGCCTGCTAAGGGGGGAGCAGTTAGGGACGGGCTGGATCAAACAAGGAGATGGTTGCTGTCGGACGGTTGAATATGTTCTAATCGCATGGAAAGCTTTGATACCGTGCTGCACGATTTGTATGACGGCAGGGTTTTTTGTATGTGGCGGTATAGATAGATACAAAGTATATTTTTTAGTGTGTGGCGATATAGGTAGATGCCGCTACAGTTACGTAAAGTAATCATCTGTCCCCAGGAGTCGTCGACAGTGACACGTGGTTGCTGCAAGGAGCTTTGGTCGTGACGCGCCACGGTGACAGAGGACCTCTGACACATCTCAAGAACGGAGACAAACTGCCATGTGACGCCGAGCCTGTCTCGCCTCTCCTGAAAAGGTAGGCCCGTGTGGCAGAACCCAAATTGGAGCGAATAAAGTAAATAAATAAAGGTATTTCAAACCGTATTGTGTGACATTTCAAACAAAAGGTCTTAAAAGTATCAAGTTTTTTCATAATCTATATCTATACTAATATTATAAAGAGGAAAGATTTAATTTTAAATTGAAAACAATATAATATCTAGTTTTAATTTCCGCGAATATTAGTGGGTTGCAGGTATGCACCTCCCTCCCGCCCGCTATATTATGCACATGCAAGATTACAAGGCAAATGCAATGCAAGGAATTAAAACTAGATATATTGTTTTCAATTTAAAATTAAAAATGGATTTCCGCAAAGTAACGCTTGACTCAATCAATTTTAGGAAAGATTTATATTTTTGTATATAACGAATAAACTCAAAAACTACTGGACCGATTTCAAAAATTCTTTCACCATTAGAAAGCTACATTCACCCTAAGTAACATAGGCTATATTTTATCCCCATATTCTCACGGGAACGGGAAGTACGCGGGTAAAACCGCGGGGCGCTGCTATATCTAATATAAATAATGTTGACGTAAATACAACTAAAATATGTACCTATTAATTAATAAACATAAAAGCAATTTTACTTTAAAACGTTATAAAGTAAGATTAAAATTTACGCCTGTATATTTATTGAGTCCGCAAAAGTTTATTTTTATTTTTGGTAAGCGTCATGCTTGGTGCAAAAAAATTCTTTTTCATTCTTTATATGGCTTATATCAAATGTGATCTCATGTCCTAGCTATGAAGAGTTCGTTGCTAACGGCAGTTCGACGGGGCGAGCGTGGTGGGTTTCCGTGGCGGGTCCGTTCCATAACTTCCCGTCGCTACCTGCGCGCGCAGCCGGCACCCGCTGCGCACTCGGTCAGCTCACGCCACGAGGACTGCTGCAGATGATCACCGTCGGTAAGACATTACTCACTAACTACCGCAGCTCACGAGTACCTACGGCAGCAGATATCACCGTATTATCCCTACACTTAACATATGTGTCTAAAGCTGCAACTTCAGTCATATGTTTTTTTTCAGGTAACATTTTAAGAGAAGCATATGGGGAGAAACTGAACCTGGAAACTGTGGAACCACAAGGGAAAAAAGATACGGGTAAGAATGTTTTTTTTTTTCTAGTTTTTGACACTTAATTAAGCGTATCGATGACAAAATATTTTTTTTAGCTATGTGAGGTAACAGGGTTACAGAGCATGCGGTGCAATATGAAAATTGGAGCGTTGGCTGCAGTAAGATGTGGTGAACGCACTAATGACAAGGTTTTAACTGAATATTGTCGCATATTTTCGTTTTTTTTTTTCTCGATTATATGGCACCAGTTGAGAAGTATACTCGGTGTTTTTTTATTGATTTAATGGGTGATTTTTATTGATCGTTTGGAAATACTCATGGATGTTTTCCAACCTGGGGCAAGCGCATTGGTCTGTCAGACTCGTATTGACTAAAACCACGCGGTGTGCACCTTTGACCGGGGCGCTGGAGTGATTGCGCACTTCGTCACGCCAGGTATTGACCCACATTAATTCATGCGGATCCCGTCAACTTCTGCGGCCGCATACGGCTGCACATAGCCGCTATTCCTCTAGAGGGGCGCGCGCGGAACACAACATACCGTCGTCTCCGGCCTTTGACTGTTGAGGCAACAGACTTCCCAAGATAGTTCCCTGCAGGCCGCACACTATGGCGGCCGGAGATCATTCCGCTCTCTCCGGCGCCCGGTGCGTCTGCTGCGGATAGGGAGAGGTTTTTGATCTCTCTGCTCCCTTTCCGCCGCCACTTTGACTACCTTTCCTACCTAGTAAAAGGAGGCGATGGCATCCCATGCGCTCTCGCTCTGAACCATGATCTGAACAACGACCGAAAGCGAAGAGCGGGCGTGAGTTTCCAGCCTATGCGACACAGGAACTTTCCAAAACATACATGTTCAGGAAGCACCTGCGTCAGCTGGTGAGTGAGGGCGTCTCTCCAGCCTCTCTTTTATAACGGGTCTTACAGCCGCTGCCAGGGCGTGCCTTGCGCATGTTGCTGCTCACATTCCACCGCTAGGACTTGGCGAAGCCCAACACTGCTCCTCAATATGTCGAAGAATCAGGGACTCGCTCCGATTCCGCGTGCCCCGGCGCCATAGTTTTAGTGACGCCAAGAGTTTTACGAGATTCCAAGTTGCTGAGGGGTCGCTGCCGTGTAAGAGATCGTATGGTATCCCCTTATCACCCTGATGCCCTGATAGCCATTGTTCTCGCAATAGTCTTTCGATATGGCGGGCCATCGGGGTGTCCGCACACACTGGCGCCCCATAAAGATCTTCACGTAGAGCTCCCACCAGGAGGTATTATCCCCCTAGGTTAGCAGTAGCCAGAGTGCCCACTGAGCTCACCAACGGCTGTGGAGCAGAGGGCACGGGAATTAGCGGCATCTTTTTTGGCCGCCTTGTCTTTTCGGCCTTTTCTTGGCCCCGGTTTGTTGCCATTCTCCTTCTCGAGGGTTGGGAGTCTTGGGAGCCTTAGGGCCATCGTGGGTAGGGGCCTAGGTAATCGTACCTAATGTACCCGGGACCGCAACACTCGCCGTCTTTTTCCGCTTTCCTTTTGAAGCGATTTTACCGTGTGTACAGCCAGATGCAACTTCATGGTAGCTGTGCACACGAAGCGAGTCGCAGTAAATACTCAATTCGTTGCGAGTGGCGCATTCTATATAGGTATTTGTCCTTTTGACTTAAACTTTTCCCTTCTCCAGGTGAAGTAGTATCATACAGCACGCGCTACCGCCGGACGTACCAGTCGCTTGTGTCGCTGTGGTGGGGCGCTGCGAGAGGGGGCGCGGGGGCGCGAGCTGGGGGCGCGCGGGAGGCGCATAGCGTCGCCTTCTGCTTCAGGGACTGCGCCTGTGCTGCACACCATGCACTCAACAAGTTAGTATAGCTACAGTGCCGCTGGGGGGCGCGGGGGCGCGAGCAGGGGGCGCGCGGGAGGCGCATAGCGTCGCCTTCTGCTTCAGGGACTGCGCCTGTGCTGCACACCATGCACTCAACAAGTTAGTATAGCTACAGTGCCGCTGGGGGGCGCGGGGGCGCGAGCAGGGGGCGCGCGGGAGGCGCATAGCGTCGCCTTCTGCTTCAGGGACTGCGCCTGTGCTGCACACCATGCACTCAACAAGTTAGTATAGCTACAGTGCCGCTGGGGGGCGCGGGGGCGCGAGCAGGGGGCGCGCGGGAGGCGCATAGCGTCGCCTTCTGCTTCAGGGACTGCGCCTGTGCTGCACACCATGCACTCAACAAGTTAGTATAGCTACAGTGCCGCTGGGGGGCGCGGGGGCGCGAGCAGGGGGCGCGCGGGAGGCGCATAGCGTCGCCTTCTGCTTCAGGGACTGCGCCTGTGCTGCACACCATGCACTCAACAAGTTAGTATAGCTACAGTGCCGCTGGGGGGCGCGGGGGCGCGAGCAGGGGGCGCGCGGGAGGCGCATAGCGTCGCCTTCTGCTTCAGGGACTGCGCCTGTGCTGCACACCATGCACTCAACAAGTTAGTATAGCTACAGTGCCGCTGGGGGGCGCGGGGGCGCGAGCTGGGGGCGCGCGGGAGGCGCATAGCGTCGCCTTCTGCTTCACGTCTCTGTCACCACCTGGTCACATCCGATTCATAATTAGGAGTGCCTACGACTGTATTATTTTTAAAATGAATTTTGTAAGCCTATATTTGAAATAATAAAGTCATTATTAAATTTCCAGAAAAATCAACTCTCAAGCGAAGAACCGTCTCGAATCTCACCCGGCGATCAAAGAGCTGGTCAGCAAGCTGTCCAAGGTACTGTTCGAATCTCAAGAGCACCCGGACGCGGACGTGGTGCGGGACGCGCTGCTCGCCTACATGTGCCACGACGCGCCACTACCCTGCTCAGAAAAACCTAAGCCTCCAAGTAAGACCAAACTTTCACTAGACAAAAAACACCGAAAATTTCGCCCAAACACCATCCCTTCCAGAAAAATTCTCGATGTAGACATTGACACACTAAACATGGAGTTGGACTACATTAACAACCAAATGGACTTCAACAATGAAATAGGCAGGAAAGCTAGAGATATCATCGGAAAATATTATGACAGCAAGCAAAAAGCGCCTTTAGATTTTGACGCTCAAATGGAAAGAGAGAAGCTGCTCTACTATCAACAAAGGTACTTAGACAATGCAGATGGTTATGAAGATGTGGTCATCGTCAAAAAGAATCTCGACGCCGATTTCAACTTCCCGAACGACGCCCGAATGGATACGGACTTTGACGAAGACTACAGAGAACCAACACCGGAGAGCTCTGAAGATTTCTGTATCAAGAAGGAGCACGTCATGTCTTTGTTTGCGTACTTAGAGTGGAGTTATCGACAGGAAATCAAGAACGTACATAACAGACGAAGAGGCCTGTTAGTAGCGTATGGATTGATACACAATATAGTCCAGAATATGATACGAATGATTTCCGAAAATAAACCGAAGTTTGTCGTATACTCGGGCCACGATAAGACGCTGCAAGCGTTGATCTTAGCCCTAGGACTCAACAACTACCAACACTATAACATACAATACGCATCGCGAATGATCTTTGAGGTTTATAGAAAGAAGGATTTACGCGACGAATTCAAATTCACGAAACGAAAAGCGATAGCTCAAGATTTCTACTTCCGCGTAGTGTATAACGGTGAAGACGTCACTAATAAGTTGAGTTTCTGCAAAGCTAGGCAGAACGTGGTCATGAAAGTTGTAGACCCTATAGATGATGTTAAGATTTACAATACATATCTCTGTTCTATAGAAAATATTGTCAGGTTTATACACGACGATTATTTTGCTAGCTTCAATGTGACTAACTTTAAAGACGCGTGCGCAAGCTACGGGAACTCGAAGCATATCTATTAGTTTTTAAGTTTTGACTTTTAGGAACAATTTATTTATGTTTTTGTGTACTTACTAAAGTGCAGTGGTTTGGGATGAAATTCGAATGTTTTTTTTTCGGATTTTATTATAAACTTAAAACAATAATTAATTATACCTAAGTTACAAGAGGCATTTAAGAGATTATTTTATGAATCAATGAGATTATTTTTAATCCTTATAATATAAGCATATCAATTTTAATACTCACAAGACTAATTTATATCCTCGTGATTATTTTTATTAACTTAGCCTTAATTGATCTCGTTTAAACTTTATTTTTATAGTTATATTCAATTTAATGAATCAGTATGTCCAATGAGATGCTTGTTTTGCGTTAATTAAAAATGGCTAAACGCTAGTTTTAATAGGGAAGATGCAATTACAGAATCCATGAACATTTTGTTATTGAAATGATAAAATAGTATAAAAGAAGGGCCACTGCAATGTTGCAATACATGCCAGTTCATGATCTCTGTGCAGACAGGAGTGACTTCATCGTCCGTTTTCGCGGGAAAAGAAAAACAGTCAGTTTATAATCGCAATTTTGGCAATACATTAAACCGTTTCATTTTTTAATTTTACACGGAATTCTGTTATATGAAAGCAAGATGAAAATATTGCATGTTATATTTTGTGACGGTATTGCTCTTTGTCTATGGTCTTAACGAAACACACCCGCACAAGCAAAACTCGCGTCTTATTGTGATAGCTATACCCACATATCGTAAAATATAATTTTACTTGTACACTGTCAATATCATTAGTGGTTGAATAGAAATTATTTTATAATATTAAGAAAAACACAGTAAACTTTAGAATATTTTATTTATTTAAAACTGGTAATTATTATTATTTTTGCTTCTAAGAACAAGTACATAACTTCTGACAACAACATGATTATCATGTTTGTTAAACTACAAACTCAATGACACACTTACAGGCTCTGTAACTAAAACTCATAGCTCTAAAGTGACACGCTGGTGTACTCAACAATGCTATGTTGCCGAGATTCTTATTTGGAATTAAAGTTCTCATATACCGATTTTTGTCTCGAAATACCTCGAGAATGATGCACTTTTTTTGTTTGTTAAGCGCTATCCGTAACTGGCAGTGGGTAACATTGTGCGCCGCAATTGGAAGGAAAACCAAAATGTCTATGGGTCACTAGAGCAATAAGACATTGCTTTATCTGTGGACATTCTATTGAAAAAAAAAAAAAGAAATGACATAATATCAGGGTCCCACGTCAATAATTCAATATCTGTAGGTATACAGATATTGAATTTCATTGATATATGCAGCTTAGCATTGCTTGTTTAAACGAGTTTTGTCCGCAGCAGCAGTGTCATTTGACCTGCCCACTAAACATTTTTGCTGAATGTACTTTTCTTAAACAATTTTAACTGACACTTTTTATTCAATCACGAATGATACAAATAGTACCCTAATGCCATTTACATATCTGTATCGGTACTTTAATTATATTTAAGAGAAGAAAAATGAAAAGACTGCACTTAGAACTTTTATTTTTATAGTTTACTTTATTAGTTCGTGTATTTGATTTTATTTATTTATTTATATTAAAGCGTTGATTGATTGTATGTTTCGTTTTAGTATTTTCCAGGACTTAATGCACCAGTGATTTAGAATTTAAAAGCTAAAAAAAGCGCACAGTTCACGAAAGCATGGATCTCAATGTTCTTTATTTCCTGGAAAACGGAGTATGTGCCACTTTTTATAAGTAGATGCAATGTTTATTCAAAATAATATAACTTCCAAATAGATGACCACACATTAAACTGTTTCAATCTCAATAGTGTTTTTATTTGTACATTTCCTTAGCTTTAGACTTCATTGTGTCTTTTTATTTGGAAAGTGAGTGAATAGTTTTTTCTAAAGATATTGCGCATCCAAACGCTTGGCTCCTACAGAAACATTCATAGCAATGATATGAAGATATTAAACGGTCTGTGAATATTTCTTTTTTAAAGGCGCTTTACGTTGTTCTTTTGTTCCATACCCGAAAAACATTTTTATTCAGTTTATGTAACGGAACTCATTGTGTGTGAGTCCAAAGCACATAGACGGTTTTTAAGTAACACGCAGCTTGACCATGATCTGTGGGTCTATTTACAAGACTGCCCAAAAAAGGAGTGTTATGTTTTACAATCTGTGTGTATGTTTCTTTATTCCACCATAACTTCTAAACGGCTTAATTGATATTAATGTATGTGGTATCGTTAGAAGCGTTGAGTTATCCCGGGTAACATATCTAGAATTCTGATTTTTGTTTTAAATAAATAGTGGAAGCCATGGTTCATAAAAAAAAAACGAAAATATTTTGTTATCACGAAAATTACGACTACGTATACCTGTATTTTATATTTCTATGACTATCATATCATAGTCACAAGCTTGCTTAGTTTATAGCAAAAAGGTATAAAATAAAAACAAATAAACTAAAAAACTCGCCTGGCATAACAAAACGTGGACTTTAATATTATTAAAAACAAGGTAGACAATATTTTTTTTTTCATTGCAGTCGGGTTACGGTTCCTTTGAATAATTCTTTACTCCCCTGACTGCAATGAAAAGATTATTATCTATCTTGTTTTAAATTTTTTGTCGTGTTTTTTTAATTATTGTTTTTTTTTTGTCAATATCGCACCATGTAACAACAACAACAACTTCGGTGGACTGAGCACGAACTGAACTGCCATTCTATCGGATCTCGTCTGTCACGGTGAGAGGTTTACAGAATCGCAATGCTGCTTATCATTCCTTCGTTGGTTATTCATATCCTATTATATATCGGCTAATTGCCGTCCACTGCTGAACGTAAGCCTCCAAAGAGCGTCAACTATCCCCGTCTTGAGGAGACCACATACATCCGTAGCCAGCCACCTCTTTCAATTCGTGACCGTCAAAATGAAGGGACCAGTCTCCAATGGTTGTCAATCACTACATATAAAACAAAGTCGCTTCCCGCTGTCTGTCCCTATGTATGCTTAAATCTTTAAAACTACGCAACGTATTTTGATGCGGTTTTTTTTAATAGATAGAGTGAATGTATATTATAGTAGAGGAAACATTAGTACATTGAACCCGTGCGAAGCCGGCGCGGGTCGCTAGTTATACATAAAAAAATAATACCATTAATCTACTATTTCCTACCTCCCCTATAATTTTAGGTCCCTCCGTCATGATATCGTGAAGGAGGGACCAAGCATTTTGTTAAAATATTATTTATATAATGAGGTAGCTAAAATTGTAGCAAATATTAGATTAATGGTATTATTTTTTTATGTATAATTGACAATTATTGGAGACTTGGTCCCTTCATTTTGATGGTCACCTTCAAATCTTATCCTAATATTGTGGTCATTAGGAGGTGTGAAGGTATATGTTTTATACTTTGCTCACTATAGATGGATAAGCAAGTAAAATTTATATATGTCCTTATGTAGGTATTGTGACATTTAACAGCCGGATAAAAATATTGATTTGTTTGTCTGCAAGTCTAATAAACCTGCATAATGATGTTGATATATTCAAATGGTCATACGTCAGGAATACATAGGTATTGTGGTAGTGAGCTACACGAGTTCATTCTCATTCATAATATTTTGTACTACAACTATAGCATTCCCGCGGCTTATCCTATAAAAACCGTGCATTTTTATGGGATAAAAAGTAGTAGTAACTACCACCGAACGATAGTGCAGCTTTAATATTTGTTATTATTATTGGTAAACTCGCCTTTAAGGAGCTCGTGGTTAAAGAATAACAGCCGCACGGGTCTACCTTCAAGGTTAAGCAACGCTTACCAAGGTTGATTCGTGGATAGGTTAAGATGGTCATCTTAACATACCGAGAGTCCTCCGTGCCTCGGAAAGCACGTTAAGCCGTTGGTCCCGGCTGTCATTTGTAGATCTTTGGCAGTCGTTACGGATCAATTCTGGCTCCAGCCTTGCCAAGAAGTACCGTGTTACCCAGACTGCTGCTGCTGAGAAGGTCTGGTAGGCCCCACGTAAAATACTGGTATTCAGCTGGGTCCGGTTTGACTGGAAGCCGAAACCAATATAGTTGGGAAAAGGCTAGGCAGATGATGAAACTACGAACTCGCTTGATAGAAAGCGATGATGCATTCTTGCCTAGAAATAACCTATTCCCTGATAAATTAAAGACCCGTAGGTTGTATCTAAAGAAAAAAACAGGTTCCGACAGGAAATTCGTCGCAGCTGTACGCACAATGAAAGTAATCTCAAAATGGTTTGTGATTGTGCGTATTGACCATAGAAATATAAAATATTGATTATGTGTACTTGTCAGAGATTGTTTTTTACAAACAACACTTTTGCCTGTTCATAACTAGTATTAAGATGTAATGCCAAGATTGATGGTGAGATAAACAATAGTGATTCATTTAATTTATACCTATGTTGTTTTTGTTATTGTAGCGTTACATTGGAATGCAAAGTGGCACTCCTTCAGTAGGTACCTTGATATTTACGGCATTAGGTATTCTAAAAACATGGAAAATACTAGTGAGCTGTTTACCTGAGTTTTGGACATCCACATTGACTTCGAGCCGTTTGGGGTTAAAGTCTCCGGTCGTGGGGTTCAAGTGCTCATAACTAGCTTAAAGTAAAAAAGTAAAGTAAAAACCCAAGGGCTGGCTTTTACCTTGGACAAAGGATAAGCATTGCTATACAACGTGGCAATGCTGCCAGCCTTTTGGGTACATTACCAGTGGCCAGGGATGCGGAGGAATTTTTCGACATAGCCTTTGACTATGTTTGTTGACGATTATTTTTTAATGACGAATTACGCAATCACTGCAACAGCGCTCCGGGTAAGGGGAGCTGCAAAACACCGTATTTTTTTTTTTAAATACATGAGAGGAGTGGTGGCCAAGTGGTAACGGGCTAACGGCCCCGACTTACGAATTGTAGGTCGCGGATTCAAACCTAGCCAGGCGCATTACTTAGTGTAATTAACTTCATCACCACTGCTCTCAAAACGGTGAAGGAAAACATCGTGAGGAAACCGGCATGTCCTAGAACCAAAAATTCGAAGACTGTGACATTCACCAACCCGTACTGGGCCCGCGTGCTGGATTACGGCCCATTCCCTCTCCTAGAGAGGAGGCCTGTGTCCCAGCAGTGGGAACACTGAACGGCTGATTATGCTATGCTAATCTAAGATTATAGCTATCAGGAAACACAGACTATGGCAGAGAATTCTACTCCTTAGCTGTACGAAAAATGAAAGTTTTCTCAAAACTATTTGTGCGTATGGGTGGGATGTCCACCATGTGCATCGCTTCGCATGCTGATCAGTAAGAGTCTGAAATACCCCTCTGGCCAGTCCTGAGTGAGGAACATTCATGAGGATTCTCAAATGATAAAAACGGACCTCATACCTTCTAAGAAGTAGTGCTCTGCTTACGACTACCGAGGCAGTTCAATATCGAAGTCAGTGAAATTCTAAGTCATTTAGAGTACCTATTATATTAGTCGTCAGGGAAACAAACAGTTAAGCGTAGTCTAGCAATCATTGCTCATTCACTCTGCTGTTGTGTACAAGTACATTGGTCTGCACCAGTTCCATTGTGAAAAAAAAAGTATTTGTTTTTTACTACTCGTCAATTGGCATCGTGAAACAGCGACGGTGACAGTCGCCAAGCTGAAAATACCATCTGGTAGACCGGGCGGTTACTAACCTCGGTATGTAGGTATGTAGGTGAGTGGGTTAACACGAATATTCGCTGGTCGAGTCTACGTGACAGCTGTAGTGTCAGAGCTTTGTTGTTGTTGATCTAATTGGTTATTGCCAACAATTTTATTAAACAAAAGCTACTAACTTGTAAAAAGTTTTTTATTTTTCACTTTTTATTGGTAGGTACTCCCCCTCACCTAAGTAGTACCTACCCTTACAAATATCACGTTAGCCCTGCATACTACTACCTAGTTTCCATTGGCCAAATGCAGTACTGTCCCCTAATTCTTAACTGTTAAGGAGTTCTGTAGCTTCACCATCAGCACAGCAGCATCAGATGTTGACGCTGAAGCATATACCTAAGTAAGACATGATTATTACGTAACAAAAGCGCCGAACGTACAATTTTAGGTGGATCCCATCATCAGATCCTGACCTGGTGAAAATGAGACCACTTCAGAAGTGAACACTATCCAACAAAAAAAAAAAAATTGAAATCCCGTCTATAATTGACGGAAATATCGGTGAACATACATAAAAAATATATTATACATACAGACGAATTGAGAACCTCCACCTTTTTTTGAAGTCGGTTAAAAATAGCCATCTTCGTCGTCTTCCTGCCGTTGGGGAGCTCTTTTCTAAACAATAAAAGCTACACGGATCGGACATGGAGGTACGCGGGCCGAGATCCGCCCGTGAATGAGTGACCAGCATGGTGAGCGGCTTGCGTCGCCACATATTCATATTGAAAGAACCAGCCAGGGTAACTCATAGGTAATAGTGCTAAAAGCTGAATGTTTGAGTACCTATTGTACTAGACCGGGGATGGCGATCCTTTATTGGTAATCGTGCCATTGTTTATAAAAAGAAAAATAATGTGGCCATGTCGCGCCATTAGTCTAATGTGCAAAAACACTATAAACTTAATAGTATCAACTTTTCTTGTTATTTTTTCACATTAAATTGCACTTAACTGTTTATTTGCAACCCAAAACACGTACCTATAGAAATCTTGATGTCCATTTTATAATTAATAACAATAGAAAAGTATTAGTAAGCAGGATATCTGCTGTTAATAATAATCTACTGACTACTACTGACGTGCCTAAATTATTTCGAAACGCCACCATTCGCATGCGTGCTATAGATTAGAGTATTACGAGGTTTCAGCACCATCTTTATTCAAGCGTGAAAGAGAATACCCATAGCATCATTCTTCTTTCAGACTGGAATTATTATGGCGTTTATCCATAGAATCGATATAATCCTAAGTAATACGTTGGTTGTTGTCTTTCACGCCAAAATCGCCGAACCGATATTAATGAATTTTGGTGTAGAGATAGATGGGACTATGGAGCCGGTAATCGGTTACTTTAAAGCGTGAAAAGCCGCGGGTAGAAGCTAGTTAAAGGTAAAATTTGAAAGTAGCTCTATCTGTTACCTCTTCTAGGTACATGAATTTCTAGGAAGCTTCCTGGAATGAATGAATGGCACAAGGGTCATGTCTTGGAATAGGACGGAATACTTTTCATCCCGGGAGTTCGTTCCCTTGGGATAATGCTTGACATTTCGCGGGCATCGTCGCTGGCAAAACATATTACTTTATAGTACGGTCCTAGCAGTGCGTCAGACAGTCATTGACATCTCAGCAAATCTACGTGACTGACGCAACGTCAATCGGCACTATTGTTGTTGATGTCAGTAGACGAGATATAAATAAATTGAACGATGAGCTGACGACTGAGAGACGTGCATGCTGCCTGTTGGGCGATTCGAGCGTCACATATGTTCATGAGGACGGTTCCAGACCACGTGGCTTTCCACTGTTTATTGGAGTAATGATCCACTGAAAATTATTTATAGAAAGGTGTAAAAGCTTCCTTCCAAAACCTCTTTTCCATTAATTAACAACTAGTTTCTTGAACACTTTCGAATTCGGTGCCCAGTGGGCGTACCAAAACCTCGAGAAAAATGGATGGAGCTATATAGGGTGTATAACTCTATCCCTCTTTCTCGCTTGGTATGCCCGCAGAACTTGGATATGGGTCGTACAATAATTCCTTCGTGTGCCCACAATTCCTTGTTATATGTAGCGAGGACCTGGACGCGAGTTATTGGCACCGAAAGTGTGAATGCAGATTTTCAAGTTAAGAACTTAGGTTTAAGGTAAGTAAAATCACTACATCTTCTTGTAAGACAAGGAGCAAAATGAGTTAAAGTCTATTTAAAACGAATGTTCAATTTACTTGATAGAATAGGTACATTGCTGAATCAGTAGTCGAGGCCAGGCAAACAAATACCTATGCTAAACCTAAAACCCACTAACAATTTAGATTCACTGCAATTGTATCTCAACAATAAGCGAGCGCCATCTTGGGAAACGGGGGCTAAAGGGCGGTCGACCAAGGTAAGCGCAGCTACACCTAACACAAATATGTCGTCGGGGCACATTTTGAAAGGACAGTACTGAGGTGTGCCTTTTGAAATTGCACCATAATAATCGCTAATAACGTTGTTATGATGGAAATATTGAATGTCAACTGTCCATATTTGTAATGTTTGTTTAGCATGAGCAAAATAAGCCTAGAAATTCATCTGTCCTTTTAGTGTTGGGGTCGGCTTTCAGTGTAGCCGGCATTCAGTCAATTTCGTTATGTTAAGATTGTCACCCATTCATGGACTGACCTCGGTAAGCTTTACTTAACATTGAAGATCGATCGGAGTGGCTGTTATCTACACTAATATTATAACGTCCGGGGCACCTTCTGTTGCGGTGGTTAGGGTGTGAGATTTGCATTTCCCGCTTGTGGTCCGCCTCCTCCTTCGCTAGCATTATTGCTTCGCAGCAGGAGGTGACTGCGTCACATGTCTTACGTTCCGCACCATGGATTGAACAGTAACGGGAGTGAGAGGTCGCCGCCGCCGATTGCCTCAACGAAGACACGGCGTTGTTCCGCCCAAGCATGGTAGACCTCCACCGTATGCTCCACCGTGTCCTCCGGACGATCCGGTCGTCCGGTAAAGCGGAAGGTGAGGACGCCGTGGCGCTTCTCCAACCATTCCTCACAGAGGAACCCCGATATCACCACGACAGTGGCGTCGCAGCGCTGGGTTATAGTGCCTGCCTGGGTTCGAACCTACGACACAACTTTGATTATATAATGTCATTACATTATCATATAACCAAGGCGACACAACTGCTTTTACATTTTTCCGTCTACGTTTACAGTTGTCATGATTTGGTCATTAGATCTTTGATAGTGGTCCTGAAATACTGTCACTCTATTGCTTCAATCGAGGTAAAATATTTAGCTACATATGAAGTAATACAGTTTGTTAGAAAGTAGCAAATGTAGCGAAATTAAGCGCGTGGGAGTTCGGCCACGTGTAGAAGTAAAGGTCAGAGGGATTGTGTTACAGCCATTGTGTAAGATACTTACTTGCTTAGCTAGCATATAATGGATAAACATAATTATTATGTATGGTCGCGGTCTAAACATGTTTATCACTTATTTTTTTCAAATTAGATTCTTGATTTCAATGTGTGCACTAATACCCATTTTTTTTTTGTGGCGACTAAACTATTTTTTTTTAAATTTAACATAAGATAAATAAAGACTAGTAACACTATTCTTTGATAACTAAAAATGTATCGAAAAATGCATAACTAAATTGTAATAACAATTTATTTTAATCAGTAGTTGAGTCAACAACGCAATACAAAACTCGCCCTAAGCCTCTGCTGTTCATTCGTCCGGCCATCTGTCAGTTGTTTGTGTCTCTGTGTCACATAAACCGTAAGGGTCATGAGACACAGCCCTAACTGGACAGTGGTCATTTTGAAAGAGTACTGCAGTGCTACTCTGTAAGAACTCACGTGCGAATTCGATTCATATTATCTCATTTTCGATTACACTTCGTAACTCACCTGAAGTGAAAAGTATTTCATACTAGCTTCTGCCAGCGACTTCGTCCGCGTAGATGTCGGAAATTGTCCCAAGGGAACATAATCCCGGGATATAAAGTATCCTATGTGTTATTCCAGACTATGATCTATATCTGTGCCAAATTTCATCAAGATCCATTCAGTAGTTTTTGCGTGAAAGAGTAACAAACATCCATACATCCATACTTACAAACTTTCGCGTTTATAATATTAGTAGGATTCTGACTGTCAAGTTAAGTTCGCTTCACCTATGTTCTCACTTAGTGGCGCTAGTGTAGTTTTCATCAAGTTACAGAATACCAAATACAGTTTTCACCGCAGAATCAGAAGTGAGAACTGGAGTTAGTTCTTACAGAATAGCATTGCTATACCTTACTAGAAGAAAAAAATCGAGTTATGATACGGAATCCTTCGTGTTTGAGTCTGTCTCGCATTGACCGACGTATGAGTTATGAGTTTATGACATCTGTCTGCTGTTTCCAAACCTTTGAGTTTCAATCAAACAGGCCTTCAGTTTATTATTATTATTGAATACTTTACGCATACAAATGTACAGAGGCGGACTTAATGCCTTAGGCAATTTCTACCAGTCAAAGTTTGACGACACGGTTGGCGCAGTGGTTGAGTGTTCAGTTGCTGCGCTACGTGTCGCCGGTTTGATCCCCGCACGGAACAAATGTTTGTATGGCCTACAGATAATTGTTCCGGGTCTGGGTGTCTTGTGCATGTGAGTTTACATGATTGTGAACGCACCCACGATACAGCAGTAAATCCTAGTGTGGGGCAACGTTTTTTTTAAAAACAAACAAAAGTAAGTAGGTAAGTTTGTTCTGAACATCCATGGCATGACGTTTTTTGAATGAGCGATTCACTAATCACTTTTAGAATATGTTTTAATTAGTATCGTATCCTGTCTGTACCGCATTTTAAGCCTATTTACGGAATAAAATAACCTCAGGTCAACAAGGACACTGGTTTATGATTATTTTACGATCCACTTTCGCCCTTCAAAATCTACCTATAATGTCTTGTACCTGCACTACCTATGTGCAATATAAAATTAATTATTTTATTACTTAGTCACGTGTTTATAATTTTAAACTGCATAATGTTTTGTTTGTGTTCGCGACGAACGTCACAAATAGTTTTATATAACTCGCGTATACATATGTACATCAGCAATTCAGCATCTGCCTAGCCTTTTCCCAACTATATACGGGTCGGCTCCCAGTTAAGCCGGATTCCGCTGAATATCAGTATTTTATGTGAAGCGGCTGCCTACCAGACCTCCGCAACCCATAAACTGGGGAACACGGTACTTCTTGGTAAGAACTGGTGTCAGATTTTCTGACTTCTGAAAATCCGTAACGACTGCCAAAGATCTCCAAATGACACGGAGAAGTCTTGTTATGTTAAGATGGTCACCCATCCACAGACCAACCTTGGCAAGCGTTCCTTAACCTTGAAGGTCGACCCGTGCGGCTGTTATAATTTAGCCACGAGCTCCTCGCGTATACTTATGTAGGTACTTACTAGCTGCTGTCCGCGACTTCGTCCCCGTGGAATCCCCGATTTTAAAACATTATTTATCGCTGCTCCGCTCCTATTGGCTTAAGCGTGATGATATATAGCCAAAAGCCTTCCTCGATAAATGGTCTATTCAACCCAAAAAGAATTTTTCAACTCGAACCAGTAGTTCCTGAGATTAGCGCGTTCAAACAAACAAACAAACAAACAAACAAACTCTTCAGCTTTATAATATTAGTATAGATGTAATATAATAAGCTTTTTTGAAGGATGGGAAGTCGGTGCGGAAACCAGTGTCCTTATGCCCTTTGCGTCCCAGCACCGCGATGACTCTTTCGAATAAATTCAGCAACCCTGGCAGGGACTGGCTCCAGCGTTGGGTGGCTCATTGTCCGATAACAATCAGGCCCGGTCGAACGACGCGGCGCCTTGTTCGTGTTGTGGTCCACGCGTGCTAAAAAGTCTATCTTTTTTTTCATAATTTTATAGCAGGTACAGAATACCTCCCTGAAATAATTATGACCACGCATTTCTAGTATACCCTTTTTTTTTGGATGGCAAATTATCAAATGACATCTCCCGCTCTGGGCGGAGCGGGAGGGAGTGTCAGACTCTTACTGACTACCTAAAACCCACCCGTGTTCTAGTATACCCTAGCGTTATTACCATACATAGATATTACCTTTAGGCAATCTGACGTAGGCCGGCAAGATTCAGTTTAGCGCATTGTTTGGTCATTCATTATTGATATTCTGTTGAAATTAATGTGGGTATTTTCTTAGCTGATGGTGTTTGCACAATTGTTTTGTGCGTTTTATAAAGTTCTGCAAACTCTTTGCTGACATTGCTGGGTAAATGGAACATGAATCATTGATTATAATTGAACAAGGGCAAATATTATGTTGGTGTCATCTACTCAGAATTTGTAAAAAAATATAATATTAATAATATTTATAATTGTACCTTTTTTATTTACCTAAATAAATCACTACATTTATTATTCAATTATTCTTTAAAATTATTAATAAAATACAGCTAAATAAGCTATAATATAGAATATATATATATATATATATATAATTATGTACAAGCGGAGTAAAAAGAGGGAACGACTCATAGGGCATCGAAAAATTGGTCCACATCGCTGTCAACGGGAAAAGTGCCCAGAACACTGGCCGCATTGCCACGTTGCTTGAATGGCAATACTGATTCGTTGACCAAAGAAAAGGCCAGCCCTCTGGTCACGTGAAGAGTCGACTTTATAATTGTATAATTCATAAATCCTTTGAAGATATTACGTCAGAGTAGAGTACCTATATGGCCTATTCATACCAACGGTCTCAAGAACAAAGTTTATTAGTATTTAGCCTTGTGAGGCAATGCTTGCCGTGTTCGGTCTGTGGATGGGTGACCATCTAAACATACCTAGATTCCTCCGTGCCTTGGAAAGCACGTAAGATCCCGGCTATCATAGACGTTTGGCAGTCGTTACGCCACAGATTGTCAGAACCCAGAAAATCTGACTCCAGTCTTGCCTAAATAAAAGTACCGTGTCACCCAATATATGGGTTGCGGAGGTCTGCTAGGCAGCCGTTCCACATAAAATACTGGTATTCAGCTGAATCCGTTTTGCCTGGAAATCGACCCAAATATAGTTGAGAAAAGGCTAGGCAGATGATGAAATTGTGAGGTCAACTAAAGCTTTGTGGGGAAAACAGTATTTTTTTGTTTGAGGAATTTCTATTAAAAAAATTACTGTCTGTTTAAAGTATTAATTTACCAAACTTTTACTAAAAAAAAACCTTTTTCTAGTTGGCCTAATACTTTTAAACGGTAGGTACACGACAGAGAAATTACAACGGAAAGAGATCACATTTTAGTAAATAATCACAAAAACTTTATATTTTGATATCCATCAGAGAATGATGTAAAATAGTCCAATACTTTCGTCAGCCCACACTAGAATTTAGCGTGACTATTCTCGATAGCTACAAGTTGTTCCGTTTCAATTGTTGCATTAGTTCGAAAGTGTTCCTTTTGTTATCTCAGATAACAGGCAGTGGAACGAATACACTGCATTATTAACTTTATTCAACGTCAATAACGTGGCGCAGGTAGGGAGGCTATGTTGTTTCAATAGTCCGGACAAAAAAAAACCTGGCCTAAGATTAGAACCTATGAATAAGATTGTATTATATCGGTAACTTTTTCGTACGTTTTGTCGAGTTGTTTGAACATAATTGTGCTGAATTGCTGATGTTCTTTCCTGCAACTTGCCTGTGATTTGGGAGTAAGTAATTTTTCATACGCAATAAAACTATTAGGGCATCAAGCCTTACCATAATTGTTTACAGCTAGTGGTTTAAAGCGCTGGGTAGGCCAACGTGGTAGTTGAGGACATGGTGGAGCATACGGTGGAGGTCTGCCCAGCTGGGGCAGAGCATAGCCATGTCCTCGTCGAGGCGATCGGCGGCGACGACCACCTCTCGATTCCGGCCCTGGCAGTAATGCTAGCGAAGGAGGAGGCAGATCACGTGAAGGAGATCGAAACCTCACGCCTCAGGAATTGCAGGGCGATTTCCGCCTACTGTAGACACAGGGTCTACGGATGGCGAGCTATGGGTGGCTCACCGTCCGACCAGACCCTTGTCGACGGCCCGTGACATCTCAAAGAGATGTCAGCAAAGAAGACGGAGTCAGTGCCTGCTAGGGTTCCGGAATTTGTTCGAAAGAGTCACCGCGGACGCAAAGGGCACTAGGAGGAACACGGGTGGGTTTTAGTTAGTAAGAGTCCGACACTCCCTTCCACTTCGCCCAGAGCGGGAAAAGTCATTTGATGATTTTCCATCCAGAGAAAATGAGTTCAACGTGATAGTTAGACAACGTTGTTTTGCTACATTGAACTGCTAAAACAGCGCTAGAACCAGAAAAGAACCTCCGCTAAATTCTTTCTGCGGCCTCTACAATTCGCCTCTTTATTCTAACCTATTTTTAATCGGAGAGCCTCAAATCCGAAAATTTCCGATTAAACCCGATTGCATGGTCGCTCTAGCCGCGAACTACGCAGTTAGTCAGTCAAGGTCGACGGTCGTGGATGCGTGATGTGTGCACTACAACATTTTTTATTTATTTTATTAATGGCTGCTGGGACGATAAAACGAACTCTGTTGATAGGCGGTGCTTGCGTGTCCAGGTCTTATACGCACGCTTGTATGGTAATAAAATATGAAAAAAACTCGTAATTAACAGCAGTAATAAATTCTAGAGTAAGATGTTTTTTTACTTCCAGTATTGTCCGGAGTTTTTTTCTCCTATAATATTCTAGCAAGTGCAAATTCAATTTTAAACCTAAGCTGTCACCAAAATTTTAGTCCCTAACAGTCTTGTAAGGGATTTTTTTTAACTTTCTACATCTTAATGAGGCGTCGTGAGTGTCTACCTCTGGATAGTGTCTTCGATACTATCTATGGTGATATCATCTAGAAATAAAATCACTTCATCATCTTGGACTGAACTTTGTGATGGATCGTTTCCTTAACCTACATCGTTAAGTTTTCAGGAAATGCTTTTGTCGTCTGGCAAATTTCGGCTTCAATTTAACATTATTTGTTGTATATGCAGGTGAGCAAAAACAATTCACAGACTGCTAAATTTTAGCCACGTACATACATGTACGCCCGAAACCAGATTAGTTCACTCCAAGTCACAAGTTCAAAGGTGAAACAAGTTTGCTGACACAAAGTAACAACTTATTTCGTGAGACAGATCGACATCTACCTACTAGAACACCAATAAATTAATAATATACTCATTTGACGCATGCTCCCAATGAGTGGATTTCCTTGACCTATCAAAAATTTATGTTATTATATTATTAGATAATTTAATATTTAAGTATGAGGACTGAGCATTAGGAACTGAGGAACTTAGCATTGCTCCGGTTCCATCTTTGTCAAGAGCTTAATTTGCTCTTTCGTCTTATTGTATTTTGTTGGATTGGATGCTTCTAAGTTTTAAATATACCTACCTACTACGCAGGACAGGAGTAGCTCTGTTAGTAGAACTTGTTGTTAGTGGCGTCAGTTTTCTATCATTTAATCAGGATACATGTAGGCTGTTACGGATCTACTGATTTTTTACGATCTACGGATTTATCGATGGACTTCGCGTTAGTTTGCAAAATTGTAAAACATCTGCTTCGAGTTTCAGACTGAACCTTTTCTTTGTGTACAATAATATTACTTTTAGTTTCCATAGAGATAGATATGACCCAAAATATTTTATCATAAATATCTATCAGACTAGTAACAACGAGATATTGATTGGTAGTCACGTTTTCCTAAAAAAAACTATAGATAACAGAGCAATTATCTACATAGTTGTAACGTATCACGTGTAACTATTTATAAAATATGATATATGGGTGAATTGCGCAAGCAAAAAAAATACACGGCAAACCTGAGAACGGTAGTGCAATGTGCTGGTTTTTTATTTTATATATTTTTTCTCAACAATGTAAGTACTTCTCTACCTTGGCAAAAAAAATCATTGATTTCTACCCTCTAATATACCAAAAAAAATAATTACAAAGTGTTATTTTATCATCACGGTGGCCTGTCCCGAACCCAATTCCGCTCATAAAATACCTTCCCCTGCCAATGGATTCATAATATGGATTTAAATCGATTCTCTTATCATTAAATTATAATATATTCGATCAAATAAAACTATTTTTGTTTGTTTATCTTATTTCTCATGGATTTGACAGGCAGTCAACTTTTGTCTGGAAAAAAGTTATCATTTCAGAGGACAGTAAGTTTTAGTAGATTATCCATGTCAACATTGCGTTGTTACGCCCCTCTCACCTTTCCTCACTTCGGATCAGTCCGGCTCAAGCTCTCGGCGCGAACGCAGCGGTCTCAAAGCTTGCGGTTTTTCCGCCAAAAAAGTAAGTTTATCATTTCAGTAACATGGGGACAAAAATAGTTTCATTTCGGTGACTGTAATAACTCGTGCTAGATTCGTTTAATTTGTTTCAAAATTGTGTATTAAATTCGCCGTAAGTACTGTTTTGTTTGAGTAGTGTTCATATTTTTATAATAATTTTATTTCGGAGTTAAATGTAGAACTAACCTCTATTTTATCATCTCAGTGTTATCATTTCAGTGGATTCGGTGGACTGTTATACCAATTACAGTCCACCGGAATGAAATGTATCTCCGAAATGATAAAACCATAAAGTTTTAGAGATCCTTGTATCAAATACAAAGTCATAGTTTTGTAATGTAAGTGTAGATTAGATTATTCGGGTGTATTTGTTGTGTAATATTTGTGTTTAAGATATATAATATACACATATTTCTATGTAGCTAGTACATGTATATATTGGGTTGGTAGGAAAATAATGAGCGTTGCAAATAAACAAAACAATTTTAAGTTATATTTTTAACTAGCTGCTGCCCGCGACTTCGTCCCCTTGGAATCCCCGATTTTAAAACATTATTTATTGCTGCTCCGCTCCTATTGGCTTAAGCGTGATGATATATAGCCCTAAAGCCTTCCTCGATAAATGGTCTATTCAACCCAAAAAGAATTTTTCAATTAGAACCAGTAGTTCCTGAGATTAGCGCGTTCAAACAAACAAACAAACAAACTCTTCAGCTTTATAATATTAGTATAGATTTACAATTACTTGTCTTTATAGTAGGCACCGTTGTTATCTACAACCCATTTCCAGCGATTAGGTAAAGCATGGATACCCTCAGCGTAAAAACTTGGGAGCCGTGAGGCAAAAAAGCTTTCGGGGAAATCTGTTAACTGTGCTCTATCATCAATTTTTTTGTCCTGTATATGATTACTGAGAGAGCGTAACAAATGAAAATCCGTTGGCGCTAGATCGGGAGAGTAAGGTGGATGTGGCAGTAGCTCCCATTCAAAATCCTTCTGACGAACGACTTTGGCTATGTGCGGCCGAGCGTTGTCGTGAAGGAAGTATATCTTTGAGTGTTCACGGCGCTTTTTGTTGATTTCTGTACGGAGTCGGTCAAGCTGATGGCAGTATATTGTCGAGTCCACGGTGATATTATCGGGTAGTAGCTCCCAGTATACAATATAAGAGTTGATTTAATTTTAGAAGTTTTACTTATATACCTGTAGAAACAGTATTCTCGTTTCGTTACCAATTTAACTAAATTATACCTAGCATTTTTCTCTTAGTGCAACGGGTACACATTATGTATTACTATTAATGGCATAACTTACAAATGCAGCCATCATATTAATCAGAAACTTTAAGCTTTCTTATCGCGCTTCGTTCACTCTTTTGAAAATATATCAAGTAAATTAGTATTAGTTCATAAACAAACAAAAATATTTATTTATGGTTACCAGCATTTACGATAAAGTTTTCCAACATTTTCACACAACAACAACCAGAAAAATTACCAAAGGTTATTTAAGTGAAGAAACAATTCATTCATATCATAATAAATATTAGGTACAATAATATCATTCTTTGAGGTTATTGTAACCTCAAAGAATGATATATGTAATACTAACTGTAATATCTATATATTAATGATGATATTAAAATAACTGTCTACTGTCCTGTCTCAGTGTTTATCTAAAATTTGTGGAAATCAAACCTAAAAAAGTACGGAACCCTGGCTGCCCGGCACGGTTGTTCTTAGCTGTATCATTTCGGTGGATTTATTTCATTCCGGTGCACAGTTTATCATTTCGGTGGTCATTTTTATCATTTCGGTAGACACTTTTCATTTCAGTGGACTCTTAAAAATTCATCCTTAAATATTTATGTAAGTTTTGATGAAATTTGATGTCCACTCACGCACAATGTTATAAAATAGGCTAAAGTTTTATTTGTCACTAAAAATATGTAGATAGCATTGAAATTAAAAAATCCCACCGAAATGACATATAAAAATCACTTGTTGAAATTTACCCATATTTATAAAATTAGATCAAATATTTTATCAATCTACCTATATGTATATATATAATCCGTATTTCCCTTGGCCTCGGCATCCCGCTTGAACGGCTGGACCGATTTCTTTAAATGTTTTTTATTGTATCTGATACTGTCAGGAGAAGGTTCTTATGAAATAAAATAAAAAATACAGTTAAAGCGGCCGGGGCGGGCCACTAGCATTATTATAATAATAAGATAGGTACTTGCAATAATTTGTAAAGATTGTTGGTATAATAGGAGCTCGAGGCTAAATTATTAAGATCGATCTCTAAGGTTAAGCAAGGTTTGTCAAGGTGATGTGGTGATGTGAATGGCTGACCATCTTAGCATACGGGGACTCTTCCTCGGAAAGTCCTTGCCTCGGAAAGCACGTTAAGCCGTTGGTCCCGGCTGTCATTTGTAGATCTTTGGCAGTCGTTACGGATTGTCAGAAGCCAGAAAATATGACTCCAGTCTTGCGAATAAGTGCCGTGTTTATAGAGGTCTGGTAGACAGCCTCGCCGGGTAAAATACTGGTACTCAGCTGATTCTGGGTTGAGGGGAAGCCAACTTCAATATAGTTGGGAAAAGGCTAGGCACATGATGATGTTGTAATCTATACTAATATTTTAAAGAGGTAACATTTGTGAGACTGTGACGTTGGGTAAATTCTGGATCCACTGAACCTATTTGAAGCAATTTTTCACTGTTGGGAAGCTACACTATCCCCGGGTGACATAGGCTATATTTTATTCCCTTATTCCCACGGGAACGGGACCTACGCGGGTGAAACCGCGAGGCGCTGCTAGTAATACTAATAAGTAGGTTATGTGCGAGTCACTATGTGTTGTTATCAAACAAAGTAAATAGAATTTGTTATGTAACATGTGTGTGTAAATTAACTTTAAAACTGTTGTCATGCATTAGATATGTTATCTATGTAAACCAGTGTAAACTCAGTTATCAATCTACTTCTTTGGGGATTAGGATTATGCCTATCAAATATTCTTGATTTTTTGCAGGTATATAGGCTTGAACTATTTCTGTCAAGAAAGCATATCATAACATAACGCCCGGACTCTGCGAAAGACTAGGTGTTTTTTTACTTTATTATAGGTCATAGGTGGCAGACACTAAGTCGACGATGGAATGAGCTTACCCAGAAGAAGCCTCTTCATTCTCAACTGCGAGCGCTGCTGTCTGAAATACAGATATTTAGTTATCTAGTTCAGACACAGATGTTCACAGAACTGTATTTGTTCATAAACTGTATCTCAAAGTGTGTGTATCCTAGAAACTAAGATGTATTTTTGCATGCAAAATAAAATAAACTTGTGGTGTTTACCATTAAAAGACGGACACATGGACCAGGGGAGTTTATTTAAAACCACATTGAGAATACAAATAACGGTTATAACATACTTTTTGTAGCACATTAGAACATTCAGTGTCACTTGAAAGCGAGCGGGGCAGAGACTAACGGCGCGCGGCCTCCTGCGCGCGTGGGGCTCGCTACATGTAAGCGTCGGCGGCAAGCGCTGTGATTGGTTACCAGTCCGCAAGGACGTTTGGCGGGGTATTTAAAAGGTTTAGTGATGTGCGCGCTACATCCTCCTCCTCCAAGTCACGACATCGTCCCGAGAGTGATTTGGAACAAATAAAAAAAACTAGGAGCGCGCCTTACTTTTTCGACTTAGGTGGCCGGCCTCGCCGACGGCGTGGTTGGACCGGTTCAATTGTCTCAGTCTGATTACGAATAAGTGCCATCAGGTCCGAAACATGAAAACGACCTAAAAGATGACCCTGACTATCGACCAACTCGTAGGTTGTGGGGCTGATAACCTTTTTAATAGTATATGGCCCATCCCTCTGAGGCATAAACTTCCGAGTCAAACCTTTGGGTGCATTACTGAGAGAATGGGTGGTTAACAATACCTGGTCACCAACCTGGAATTGCCCTTCTGAAAGGATTAGCAAATCGTCCAAATAACATAATAAGGTAACGTCCTTCAGAGTAGACCCAGACCGGAAACGGTCCATTAACCTCTGGAAGGTGGCGGGAGCATTCTTGAGACCAAAGGGCATTCGAGTAAAACGGTACGTACCCAGAGGTGAGACGAACGCCGTCTTGTCCCTGTCCACAGGAGATACACTTATTTGCCAGTAACCTGACCGCAGATCTATTGTACTCATGTACCCTTCCCTCTTAGTGGCGTGAAGTAAGTCCTCGATGACAGGCAAAGGGTAAGTGTCACTTTTAGTGATCGCATTAAGCCGGCGGTAGTCTACACAAAACCTATACGTACCATCCTTCTTAGGGACGAGGAGAGCGGGTGCAGCCCACGCTGACTCGCACTCCTCGATCACACCATCGGACAACATCTTGTTAATCTCTAGCTCCATTGTGGCCCTCTTAGCGGGCGTGAGGCGGTACGGAGGCACCGCAATAGGCGCATGCCCTCCTGTGTTGATTTGATGCTCGGCAAAACGAGTCGCTTCTCCTCCTAGACGGAACACATCTTCGTGGTGCTGAAGCAAATCTGTAAGCTGTTGGCGTTGATCACCAGTAAGTAATAAGCCTTCGTCAGCCCTTAGCGAAATAGAAGACACAGGGATTGGATCGTGCTGTACCATCGTCTCACCCTCATAGTCAAGCGGGTAGGTCTGCGTGCAACCAGAGTAGTGCCAAGAACAAGCAGAAAAATCAAGAACCATACCTGCAGCGTTGAGGAAGTCGATGCCCAGGAGAGTATCGTTGTTGTCAGCATCAGGGAAAATTATAAAATCTACTCGAACACTTTTGTCCACAGAGATGATGACGTCAACGCGAGCCACCAGAACCTCCCGAGGATGGACAACACCATCAGCCAGCTTCACGTTAACCTGCTTAGCACAAAAGGTAAGCCCCTTTTCTATAAATATTTTATAAAGCTTATGTCCTGCTATGGAACACCTAGCTGCTGTATCAATCAAAGCCGTGCCCCGCAAACCAAGAACCTGAATACTAAGCACTGGCCTCCGTAGCGGTGAGTGTACGGTCGTCGCCTGCAAAACGCGAGACGCAGATAGCAAGACCGCAGGCGTAACACCACCCCCAGGAACAGTAGTTGTCGCCGTATTGTCGGCGCATAATGAGGAAACTACCGAAGGCGTGTTCAACTGATCGACTTTTGAGCAGCACAATCCACGAGTTGGGACGATAGTTGGTGAGTTTACCCTAACAGGCGAGGGACTAACATTAGGTGCGATAACAGGTAAATCTACCCCACCAGGTGAGTTGCTGCTACAATTTCCAACAACAGGTACATTTACCCTACTAGGTGAGCTGCTGCTACAATTTTCAACAATAGGTACATTTACCCTACAAGGTGAGTTGCTGTTACAATTTTCAACAATAGGTACATTTACCCTACAAGGTGAGTTGCTGTTACAATTGAAAGTATTATCAAAACGATAGCACGGTTGCGATTGCAAGTACGATGAATAATTACTACAATAACTATTAGAATCAAAACGCGTCTCACGTGTTTGTTTACATAGTTGAACATTGTTGTTATTATGTCTATCACTATTACGAGTAATAATATCATGACTTGGAGTGTCATTCGAGGACGTAGTAACATGTTTAGATTCACTTACCAAATCCGGGGAATAATTTTCGATAGTTAAAGATGAAAACGCTAAGTTATTGCTACATTTAGAGCATTGTGACCTCACTACCCCTTTTGCTCCGCAACCATAACAATAAAGAGACTTATCATTAGCACTGCACTTATTCAACTTATTACAGTCATTACGTACGTGTCCGTATTGTTTACAATAAACGCATTTAGGTTTCGCGACATTTTGGTTCGGAGGCGGATTCGCGGAACTATCTTGAGCGGCCGTTGTTCGTTGTGACGACGTCGCGTCGCCCGCAGGTGTACTCGACGACGGTGGTGCGCTGGCTGAGCTCGGCGCTGCTGGCGCTGCGGAGCGGCGCGGCGGGACCGGCGCGCGCTGAGCCGCGCCTCCACTGCGGCCGTCTGCGGTTGATGGCCGGGCGCTGGGCTGCGGACCGGGCTGATACTGGATACGCGTATCAGATTCTTCAATTTCTATGGAACGGGCGATGCGCAGCATGCTTGAGAAGTCTTTGAATTCTTCCCTTCTCAGGTGTTTTCGAATTCGAACGTCAAGTAGGCCGTAAACCATGTCGACTTGCGCTTTTTCAGATATGTCCCCGGCAGGGATTTTCGATAGTAATGCACGGCATTTAGCGACGAACACGTCCGTGTTTTGGTGACGTTGTTGTTGCTCAAATAATTCTTTATAGATACGGTGTGGAGGTCTCTTATCACCGTAGGTACTGATCAATAAAATTATGGCCTCGTCCCATGAGTGGATTTCCTTCTTGACTCCCTGGTACCATATGGCGGCATTCTTCGTGAGTACCATAGAGAGGCCCCTAAGGGCATTTTCTTCAGACACATTTGCGCAGTCCTTGTAGCTCTGAATGGCGTCTATGAAAGCGTCCACGGACTCGTCGGCGTCACCGCCGAACCTGGCGGTGCAATGCGTGAAAGTACCGTTACCGGTGACCGGTAATGCAGATGCAGAGGGAACTGGGGATGACGGCTGGCGACTTATTACTTTCTCCAGCAGGCGCTCGAACGCTTCGGTTTGGGACCGTTGCATGGCGGCCATCATGGCGGCAACTTGTCCTGATGAAAAACTTTCGGGGCTATCGGTGACCTTGTCATCGTCGACATCCACGTCGATCTCGTCTTCCGAGGGTGTCGCGGGATTCTTGCGCGAACGAGGCATAGTGATGGTTAACACACGCGAAATACGTTAACGCTGTTTAGTTCGCACGAGCACTAAACTTATTCACTCGCGGCACGTTGGGCAGCCACTTGTGGTGTTTACCATTAAAAGACGGACACATGGACCAGGGGAGTTTATTTAAAACCACATTGAGAATACAAATAACGGTTATAACATACTTTTTGTAGCACATTAGAACATTCAGTGTCACTTGAAAGCGAGCGGGGCAGAGACTAACGGCACGCGGCCTCCTGCGCGCGTGGGGCTCGCTACATGTAAGCGTCGGCGGCAAGCGCTGTGATTGGTTACCAGTCCGCAAGGACGTTTGGCGGGGTATTTAAAAGGTTTAGTGATGTGCGCGCTACAAACTTATATAAACTTTGAAGAGATTTGGGTTGAGTGCGTTCGGAAACATACGCAGGCAGCGATTTCCACTCCTTTGCTGTGCACATTGTAAAAGACGATTGGAACGCTTGTTGCGAATAGGCGGCACTTTTCAGAATAGCATGGCAGGGCGCCAATCTCAACATTGATCATCTCAGCAAAATACGCAGGAGATATTACAAGTTTACAAGTGTGTACGCAAACATAGCTCCACTTTCCGCTCCTTTACTCTCATATTCGAGATACAAGGCGCGGGAGCGTTACGCTTTTTTTTTTTTTTTTTTCTGGATGGGAAATCATCAAATGACCCCTCCCGCCCTGGGTGGAGCGGTAGGGAGTGTCAGACTTTTACTGACTAAAACCCACCCGTGATCCTTCTTGTGCCCTATGCGTTCCAGGGCCGCGGTAACTCTTTCGAACAAATTCCGCAACCCTAGCAGGCACCAACCCTATGGGGTCCCGTCCTCGGTGCTGACGGCTCCTTGCGGCGCGCGTGGAACACAACGCGTCGTCGACTCAGCCTGGTATCGGACGGCGAGCCACCCACGCTCACCGTCCCCAGGCATCAGCCACTGCGCAATAGCACAGCGGCCGACTTGTCTCTGGAGGAGGCCGAAATGGGACCATTACTGGCACTCCATCTCAGCACCCTCCCGAGTACCGGGAGTCGCAGCACCCACAGCAGAAGCGGCAGAAGCGGCGACGGAAGCCGCGGCGGCGGCAGAGGCGGCGGCGGCGGCGGACCTCTTGCCCTTGGTCGGGGCGGATGGCGCGCAGGCCCTTCCCCCAGCCCAGTGCTCGGCCGGCTTGCCAGCAGCCGCACATGCACTGCAGTGCGGCGTGGCCTCGCACGAGCCGGCCCGATGACCGGGCTGACCACAGCGGAAACAAAGACCGCTGCGGTCCACCTCCGAGGGGCACATAGCTCCCGTGTGGTTGCCCACATGGCAGCGGTAGCACCTCAGAGGTCTGGGTTCCAGCAGTTTTACCCGCGCAGACACCCATCCCACCAAGAGCCTTCGGCCCTCCGACACAGTTCTGGCCGCCGTCACGGGGCAGCTCACCACAAGGGTTTGCATGCCCGTGTTGTCAGGCCGGAGGGTGCCCGCCTTGACGAGCTCGGCAGAGCACCCCCCAGTCCTGGCGACGGCGGCCACAACTTCCTCCTCCGTAACGGAGTCATCCAGGCCCACTATGCGCATGTCGATGCGCTTAGTCGGCCTGGACACCCGGACCTCGTCCGCGGGTAAGACCGCCCTCAGCTTTTCGGCCAAGGCGTCCGCGAACGGGCCACTCTCCGCTCCGGCGAGCTCGAGCTTGCGGGCACCGGTTAGGGTCCTCCTGACCCCGATGCCCCCGCTGATGCCCAGCTCTTGGAGGCTCACCGCCTCCTTCGCCCGCTTCAGTACGGCGAGATACGTCACGCCCCTCTGTTCCGCTTCCGGCTGCAGTGTTAACACTACAGCTGCGGACTTCGGGGCGCGAAGCCTCACCGCAATGGCGTTGGCCTTCCGCCGCTGCTTCCTCGCCTTCTTCTTGGCCGCCTCTTTGGCCTTCCGCTTCTGGCCAGCAACCTGCCACTCGGCCTCGGCCGCAGGAGGGTCCGAGGGTGGGGGTGGGGGCGGCTGCGGCGCCACTGACGCAGCAGCCTCAGCCGCTCCCCCTCCAGCCTTCCTCCTTCCCCTCTTCGCCGGGGCCGACTTGGTCGTCGCCGGCGTCGCAAGCGCCGGCGTCACAGGCGCTGGCGCGGCTCCCACCTTGGCCTTCGCCGCCTGTCCGGACGTTCCCGGGCTGGCAGCCACCGCGGCTGCATACGAGGCCGCCTTCTGCTGGCCCGGGGGCCTCTGTGTCGCCGCTAACGGGGGACGCCGGACAATGCCCTCCAACACTGAGACCTGCCTCCGGAAGGGAGCCAGCTCCTGCCGCACCAGGTCCCGTACCTGGCTCAGCACTTGGCCCCCCTCCGGCGCTGCCGGACTCAGTCCCCCTCGCGGCTCCACAGAGGCCGCCCTAGCCATCCCCGCCAGGTCTCTCCGGAGCGACTCATTCTCCCGAATGAGTCGCTCCGTAACGACCGCGAGGCGGGCGACCTCCGACCTCAACTCTGACGCCTCCTTTGAGGCAGGCCCGTTGGCCGCCGCTGCCGCCAGGATGGAGGCTTTGGCCGCGCTTATGGCCTCCCGCTTCGAGGATTGCTTCCTCTTGAAGGCCACAGCGCGGATCGCGGCCTCCACTACCTCCTCAAACCGGGCCCTCTGCTCCTCGGCAGCGGGAGGTTCCTCTCCCGGGGACTCCGAGTCGTCAGAGTCGAGAGTAGGCGGAAGAGTAGAGGGAGCCCTGCGACCGCTCCCTCCAGGGCGACGCCCCTCCTCCACCAACCTCCCGGCCCGACGCTCCTCCCGGGTAGAGGGAGCCAGCCCCCTCCCTGCCTCACAGCCCCTGCCCCGCCTAGCGGTGGGGATCTTGCGGGCGGAGGCGAACTCGCCCTCGGAGGACGACTCCTTGTCGTCCTCCCGTCTGGGCCGCTTGCGGACGAGCTTGACGCCCTCCACAGCGACCCCCCTTCCTCCGTCTTCAGAGCCCGCCGAGCTGACCGTTACTAGGTCTGGCGCGGAGCCGGAATCCGACTCCGCACCACCCCGGCGCTCAGGCGAACCCTCCACTACGCAATCGTACGCCATCAGCTCCTTAAAGGAAGCGGACTCGGATGACGACGATTGGGAGCCTCCTCGGCTCGTGTTGCCACTGGCAAACGGAAGGCGTTTGGTGCCCATCCCAGAGTACGGAGGGCAGCCCGCCGAAGCGGGGTGGGATTCCCCGACCGCTGAGCAGTCGGGACCCACCTGGGGACTCATTTTGCAAATGCCTTTTCTCATATTTTCCTTTTAGAGGGTGCGGTCCCTTACTCCTCCGCCCTTTCTCCCTCACAGGGCCTCTCCTCCCACCCGCTCACTGCCTTCACAGCCACGTCTGATGAGCAGACGCGTACCAGAAGGCAGTGAGCGGGATTCCTCGCGTGTGTGTCTCTCTTGGTCTGATCCCTCACTTGCGACCTTCCGGCATGAGTGGCTCTACCGGGAAAGCTCGCAAGATCATTGAGACGCTCAAGCCCCACCACGACGACAACGTGGAGACACATTCGGTGGGGAGCGTTACGCTACTAGTCAGTGTTACACGTATCGTGAAAACTCAGTACACATTTTGTCCGACCTAAAGTCGAAACCACGAGACTAAACGGGTAGTTATCGTATAGACGCAGAACGAGCATATTTTCTAGAAGAAGGAGTGGTATTATTACTTAGAACTTAAATGTCTCTGCTTTTTACGAGTCTCTGAATTTGTGAAGTGAAGACTAGGTAGGTAGGATTATTGAAATAATGAACGGAACGCTCTAAACTCTTGAAAACAAAGTTTTTTGTTTTATTAAAACCGCGCCCTAAAGAGACGACTTCAGCCAAGTAGGGACCTAATTCCGGTCTGAAGAGACCTTTTGGTGTAGGTAAAGTTTCGGCATAAAAATGTCCGCTCCGATAAAATTGGTTATTTTATTAGCCTACCTCGGCTTGAGGTGCAATAAGGATTCCATTCCAGAAAAGTGCTACCCGAAGACGACCATTTTTCAATGTTTTTTTTCTTTTTTTATATTTTTTAGTGTTCTTTTTTAATCTTTAGTTTTATTATACATTTTTACGGGAGGTACCTGTTTCGGATTCAGCAGGAGGATACGTCCGGGTGTCAACACTGTGTGGATCACCCGGAGGACACGGACGACACGGTGGAGCATACGGAGGAGATCTGCCCTGTCAGGGCGGAGCAACGCCGTGTCAAGGCCCTGGTTCAAGAGTCCGGAGCGAGGAGGCATGGGAAGCGGTCACCTCCTTCTGCGAAGCAGAAATGATAGCGAAGGAGGAGGCGGACCGCGTGCGGGAGAGGGAAACCTCACGCTTCAGCCGCCGCAACAGAAGAAGACGCCCCGGGCGCCCGGGCGTCAGGGCAATTCCCGGTCACCGCAGGCGCGGGCCTACGGATGGTGAACTATGGCGTGGCTCGCCATCCGATAGCAACCAAGCCCGGGTGAACGGCACGTCGTGTTCCACGCGCGCCTCAAAGAACGGTCAGCACCAGAAGACGGGGCCCCATAGCGTCAGTGCCTGCTAGGGTTGCGGACTGGTTTCGAAAGAGTCACCGCGGTCCTGGAACGCAAAGGGCACTAGAAGAATCACGGGTGAGTTTTAGTCAGTAAGAGTCTGACACTCCCTTCCACTCCGCTCAGAGCCGGAGAAGTTTTGATTTACCATCCAGAAAAAAGAAAATTATACATGTAGGTACATATTCATTTAACTTTTTATTTCGTCTTTCTATATGACTTTATAATTAGTGTCTTTGTGAATGACTTTTAGTCATTTATTATTTTTTCTTTTTTAATGACTGATTTTCAATCAGTCAGTGTCAGTGTCAAATTTTCATAAGTTTAAAATACGTTTATAAAAGGTGACAAACTATTTCACAAACAAAACAAATTTGTCTATTGAAAAATCGTCCCTAAGTCTGTTAGTTCGAACAAATGACTAGAACGGATAATGTTCGTTTGGGGCTGGATTTGTCTACACATGTCCGAACAAATTCGGAAGGATGGTCACCCTAAGTTGAATTCAATACGGCTCTCAAAGGGCAAAGATTTTATAGCTCCAAATTTAGTATTAGGGGAGCGTTTTAGTATTTGTTTTTGTCTTATCTTACGATAATTTTTAAACCTGGTTTCTCTGCATATGGAACCAGAAAAATTTACAAGAATCATGCGCGAAAGGAGACATGGCTAGTAAGGGGTAAGGCAATGAAAAGAGAGGTATTTAAATATAGGGAATACATGGCTCGCCGACCCCAAATAAATTGAGCTAAGGACAAGAGAAATGACGACGAGAACTAGGATAAAAGAACAAAAAAATATAACCGACTTCTAAACGTCTAATTGTAAATTATAAATAAAATATCTTTAATTTCGGAAGTCGGTGTTTTTGGTTGTTTCTTCGTTTTTTGAAGTCGGTTGTATTTTTTTTTACTTTTAGTGGTGATACCCCACAGCTACACGTACCCATCATCATCAAACAGATATGCGATTTCATAATCCCAGAAGATTTGCTGTCATTTATTGAAGACTTTCGTTTCCTATCTCCCAAGTTCTTCATCAAATCTTCACCATACTAGAAGGGAACACCTCAAAATACTACGATGCTCTTCCAAATCATCGTATACAGTTTTTTTTTAATTTGAAAATGAAAATAATATATCTAGTTTTAATTTCCGCGAATATTAGTGGGTTGCAGGTATGCACCTCCCTCCCGCCCGCTTCATTATGCACATGCAAGATTACAAGGCAAATGCAAGGATTTTAAGCACATGCAGGAAGGCAAAACCCAACACCATTACCGACACGTGTTTCGCCTCTCCACGAGGCATCCTCAGGGGACGTGTTGACTCGCTGACCGTTGAGTTGCGACCCCGCAACTCAACGGTCAGCGAGTCATGGTGTTGGGTTTTGCTTTGCCTTCCTGCATGTGCTTAAAATCCTTGCATTTGCCTTGTAATCTTGCATGTGCATAATGAAGCGGGCGGGAGGGAGGTGCATACCTGCAACCCACTAATATTCGCGGAAATTAAAACTAGATATATTATTTTCATTTTCAAATTTAAAATGGATTTCCGCAAAGTAACGCCTGACTCAATCAATTTTACAGTTTTTTTGTTCATATGGCATCGACAAGTGAGAATGAGATCAATGTAGGCGAAGCCACGCATTATTAGTGGTAACTCAAATACTAGTCGTCAGATCTCACTCAAATTTAAATGGCACCACATGACAAGCTTTCGAACACAAAAAGAATCATCAACAAAAAAAATACAGTCGACTTGAGAACCTCCTCCTTTTTTGGAATTCAGTGACTAAGGACTACTAATTTCATTAGTCTGTGTGTGTAGAGTTGGGTCCCTAAATACACTAAATTGGGTCACCTATTTATATTCGCAGTCTCTTCCGTTGTGTAAAATGGAATCAAGGGCAGATTTGTTTGTGGGGCCTGTACAACGAGGTTCAATGAGCGCCTACCTACTCAGACTTTTGCATTTATAAATTAAATTTTAAGTCCAACCTGCTCAGGTTTTGCACGGGTGTATATCCGTACTAACTAATATAATAAAGAGGAAATTTTTTATTGCTTTTTGTCTATACCGAATAAGCTCCGAAACTTCTGGACAGATTTTAACCATTAACACAGCAATGGGAAGATACATTATCAACGAATAACATAGGCTATATTTTATCCCCGTATTCCCATAAAAACGGGAACTACGCGCTCTTTCCATTAGATGAAGCCTCAGAACAGAAAAATATGTGTTCTGTGGTTAAAACCGTATAAAAATCCGCTTTCTGGTTGGGAAGAAGTAAACGGAAATATACGGAGGCAGACGGTGAATTTTTTTTTTTACTATTTCCATTTAGAGATAAGACAGAGATAGTCTTGGTACAACTTAGCGTAGTCTTCCGTAATTCTGGTTATTTTAACGTTCACGCCTTATCGCCAGAACGAATTAAAATGAAACTTAGTAAAACCAACGGATTCCCTCGATTAAGATTCTTTCATCAAGATAGATCTTCCCCTTCCTGCCAGGGTTACGGAATTCGTTCGAAAGAATCACCGCGGCCCTGAAACCCATCCGTGTTCCTCCTAATGCCTAAACGTATTAGGAGGAACACCGATGGGTTTTAGTCAGCAAGAGTCTAACCATGTCTGACAGTCCCATGATTTCCCAGCCTTTAAAAAGTACCTACTTCTCTTTGGGAAAATTTCTGAAATGCGGACGCAGCCGTCGCGTTGAAGAAAAAATAAAAATAAATTTCCTCATACATGGCAGATAGGACATTTATTAACAGGCTAACGGCCGAACCCAATAACCGATTTATCACATACTGGAGATAGAAAAACAAATGAAACAACAGAAAACCTATATAATTTTTCTGTTGTTTCATTTGTTTTTCTATCTCCAGTATGTGATAGATCGGTTATTGGTTTCGGCCGTAAGTAGGAGAGAAATGTAATGTATTGCAACTGAATGCCAATAAATAAAGTATCGACTACCTACCTACTTAAATTCAATTACAAAAAAGGAATGCAACGACAAGAAGTGACCGTATGTTGAGTATTATGTATAAAGAAATAACATATAATCAGTTCCGTCTTTACCATAAGGCCACAAGGGGCACGTGCCCAGGGCCCCGCTTCTCTGGGGCCCCCCAAATGATATTGTAGGTTCTTTTTAGGAAACGATCAATGCGAACCGTGAACTAGCTTCTAATGAATTTCAGTCAAACCTATTCCAGGTAAGATATAAACATTTTCGAACTCGGTCGCAAGATGAAATCTTAGAAAATTTTGGAGCTTGCTACGCTCGCTAGGTGAAGAAAGATTTTCAGCATGATTCAACGAAGTAACTTTTTGTTTCTTTGAAACCTCAAAAGAACATTTAACTTAAATTGGCTGCAAATTGATCTATCGATCTAGTTTTCAATATATATGTACATACCTACTTTGTTTCGATAGCATAAGAGTTCCCATCTCGCTTCGCTCACAAGATGAAATATTGTCTTTTCAAGTTTTTCTATATAATTAAACATATTGTTTGTTTGGCAAATAGAAAATCTACCTATCCGAGATTGGGTGCAAAATATTCTGAAGTCACTTTGCTCCCACTTGGATCCATAGTTTTCACAATTCTTAGCTTCGACGGCATACCTACGCTAAGGAGTAAATTTTCGAGCTAAAAAAAAATCGCTCGCTCTATAATACTTTTTTTTCTTGAAAAAATATCATTAGGTACATAACATTTTTTGTTAAGATATTATAAATACTCCATTAAGATATCATAAATAATTAATTAAAATAAGATATTATAAATACTCCACTGGGTACTACGGTTACGAAATCAGCTACGTGTGCTCCGACACTTTCTTGGCCTGTTTTCAGTTTTCCAAAAGGGCCCCGAACTCAGGTGTGCCCAGGGGCCCCTGCATGGGTTAAGACGGTCCTGCATATAATATCGAAAACACGTTCGTCAAATAAGGCAGCATGTACAGCTTTACACTGTCGCTCAAAATGAGGTACGATTCCTATATACACGTCATAATTCTTCTATATTACCCAGTTCTTGTTTACCGACCTTTATAGTGAAGAAATGATAATTCATCGTGATGTGCAGTTCAGTGAACTCGAACCTTGGCCCAGTCAGGCAGAGGACGGGGCAGCCTTGGCACTGAACCGCTTTCCGTCCAGTCGATGAACGAGAACGAATCAGTGGCGTTCGCGTTTCCTTTGGTTGTTTTAATGTTGATGAATATATAATAAAAGTTGGAATTAACTTAATACTGATTTGGTATTTAAATTCGTAAACCTTGTTAACAATCAATGAATAAGAATACACCAACCTGAATTCCTGTTTGAGGTTGACGGTCGGACATTTTGGAGGCTGCCTCCATGTGAATTTTGAAATGAATACCTACCTAATAAAAACATTATTCGACTCAATAATACATTTTACAATCAAATTAGACAATAATGACGAACATAATAAATTACTTGATTTTGATGTTTTCCGATTTAGTTTCAATTTATCTATACTAATATTTACATTCAGCCAAGAATTTTCAGTTGCATTAAGCTTTACAACATGATGAAATTGGCGCTCAGTATAATTCATTAATAGAAATTAATAAAAGAGCCTTGAAAAACAAGAAACACATCTATACTAATATTATAAAGCTGAAGAGTTTGTTTGTTTGTTTGTTTGAACGCGCTAATCTCAGGAACTACTGGTTCGAATTGAAAAATTCTTTTTGGGTTGAATAGACCATTTATCGAGGAAGGCTTTAGGCTATATATCATCACGCTTAAGCCAATAGGAGCGGAGCAGAGATAAATAATGTTTTATAATCGGGGATTCCACGGGGACGAAGTCGCGGGCAGCAGCTAGTTATAGATAACGCAAAACGTTGACATATATATAGCTATTAAGATAGAAGTATTAGACATACTCGGAACTCTAGCTTTCTAGAGAGAAGGAAAAATATAAAGTTCTAGTCTCTAACGATACAACTTTTCTTTAGAGATAACAGCATCTATTGATTTGTATTCCTGAAAAACCACGGAAAATCCTATGAGTAATATTAAACACCTAAACTTCAACCGCTTTATAGCATAGACAATTTATTTTCTTTCCTATCGGCCAGTTGCCAACGCCGGTTAAGACTGCATTGCTCGCAGCAATAAAAATTGTGTCGAGTTGCCGAGTTGGCAGCCTGCCTAAACCCCTTAAACTAATGCTATTCAGTAAAATATAGAATGGAATGTATCTTCGATTCGTCTTTTGTAGCAAATATTGATGCACTTCGCAGCAAATCTGGATGGGCTACGCAGCAAAATCACTATTCGTAATAAATGTCGGATTCGTAGCTAGATTAGATAGATTTCGTAGTACTTAAATCTGGATGAGCAGCGCAGCAAATCGCCCAAATTTCGATGGGTTTCGTAGCTAATCTGGAAGACTGTAGCAAATGTCGGATTCGTAGCTAGATTAGATAGCGCTCGTAGTAGGTACTTAAATCTGGATGAGCAGCGCAGCAAATCGCCCAAATTTCGATGGGTTCCGTAGCTAATCTGGAAGACTTTGTGGCAAATGTCGGATTCGTAGCTAGATTAGATAGTGCTCGTAGTACTTAAATCTGGATGAGTTGAGCAGCAAATCGCCCAAATTTGGATGGGTTTGGTAGCTAATCTGGATGACTTTGTAGCAAATGTCGGATTCGTAGCTATATTAGATAGCGCTCGTAGTACTTAAATCTGGATGAGTTGAGCAGCAAATCGCCCAAATTTGGATGGGTTTGGTAGCTAATCTGGAAGACTGTAGCAAATGTCGGACTCGTAGCTAGATTAGATAGCGCTCATAGTACTTAAATCTGGATGAGCAGCGCAGCAAATCGCCCAAATTTCGATGGGTTTCGTAGCTAATCTGGAAGACTGTAGCAAATGTCGGATTCGTAGCTAGATTAGATAACGTTCGTAGTACTTAAATCTGGATGAGCTACGCAGCAAATCGCCCAAATGACGATGGGTTTCGTCTCTGAAAAGTTTTTGTAGTAAATGTCGGATTCTTTGTAAGATTAGCATTAGCTTTCGTAGCAAATCTGGTTGAGCGACGCAGTTTAACTGCAGCCCTACCATGACGTCTTAAATCCATCATGATTCCTGTGTCAGAGAGAGACCGAGTTACACAAGACGAATAGCACTAGCCCTTTCCCTCACACTGGATCATGATAGCGTTGGCACTTCGAGGTATGGCCACTGGTTGGATTTGTGGCAATTATTCGATGGGTTTCGTTGACTTTCGGGTAAATTTGAATGTGCTGCATAGAATAAGTAATAAATTATGTTGTGTATGGGTTTCGTAGCAAATCTGGATAATGTATGGCTTTCTTTGGAAACGCGTGGCAATTCTTGATATTTCTATAATGACGGTGTAATCTAGTGGGATTTCTACTAGATGCACTATATTAGCTGAAATCATGTGCTTATCTTATTCAATATTATCATTAGTATATTATCATTACTAATCTACACTTTATATTGATTGTACTTGCAAGAAATCAACGTTGTTTACATACATTTTCTCATAACTCATGTAAGATATTAGATATTACCTCGATACAACGCAAAAGCATAAAAAAATAAGGAAAGCGGAAATTCTATTTATTTTCCATTAATTTCGAGAACACAATAGAAATTACACGTAACAATGTTCACAGAAGAATGCGTTTAAAACAATTAGTTATGCTAGACTCAAATGACCTTGACAATGACCATCTTATGCAATAAGCCATTTTGTTTCGCATACCTACTGCGACACGCTTGTGCAGGCATCAAGTTCAAGCGTTGGTACGTTACATAACTGTAAGCTAGAAAAGAATATTCTAATCTTCGATTTCTGAGTTAAGTATTTGGTACTTTATTTACAAGAAAATCTGATATATCCTTTGTCTAAACGTTTCCTAGCAGTTTTTTATTCCAATTTAATCTATCTATATCTTTATATGTGCCACTACAAACGTGGCCAACTTTTTTTTTGTTTTAACGATGGGAAACCATCGTGTGACTTCTCCCACTCTGGGCGGAGCGGAAGGGAGTGTCAGACTCTTACTGACTAAACCCCATCCGTGTTCCTCTTTGCCCTTCGTGCCCTTTGCGTCCGCGGTGACTCTTTCGAACAAATTCCGCAATCCTCCTAATTGCATTCGCATTGAGTTCCTGAGCCACGGTGACTCTTTCGAACAAACTCCATCTCGCCACCTACTGGACTATATATTGTATCTATAGATCATTTTAATTTTATAAACTTAATCAGTATTTAAACTAATCATACTTATTAATTAAGGCTGTCGAAATGAAATATTTCTCAAGCTCTACATCAATCTGTAAATCGTCACACATCGCTCATCTAATTCCTTTGTGAAAAGGTAACAAACATACAAACAGAAGAACAGAATAACTATCACATTTATTACAATAGGGAACGTGAAGAAACTATAGGTGGCAGCACAGGCGCGTCATGTCAAGTATGTTTTACTTATAAGTTTCGCAACGCTAGCTGGCACAGTCTACTTCGTGCACGTTCCCCTAAACGGTGGGTGCAGGAAGTATATGTGGCAGCACAGGTCAAATATTTACAACGTAAAAGTTTCAGATTTGCAACACTAGATGGCATAGTCTACATAATCAGCCTTTTAACGTTCCCACTGCTGGGACACAGGCCTCCTCTCTAGGAGAGGGAATGGGCCGTAATCCACCACGCGGGCCCAGTGCGGGTTGGTTGGCATAGTCTACGACGTGCACGTTCCCTATACATAGTATAATCGTCATCTGCTTAGCCGGCTTCCAGTCAAACCGATACCAGTCACATGCTACCTACATAATTATGTGTTTACATAATTATTTATTTTTGATTTTGAAAGTGTTCATTTTCATTATCATTAATTCAACAGAAAGTAGTCCACTACTGGACCTCCCGAGGTCTCCTTCATACTAGAGCAAACAGCGTAATTTAGTAAAACAATTCGACAATTCCATCAAAGAGAATCCCAAATGAGCGGCCTTTATCTCAAAACAATACCTTTCTGATTGTCAAAGTTTCGGGTGAAGGTATCAAATGTGGGTATCCTTTGAGCTATAAATATACGACTTTGATGCTTTTGGTTTCAGCGTTATAGTGGTGGTTTTATCCCTGCGGTCACCCGCAAAAAAAATGCGGATGAAAAGATGAAACGTTTGACCTATGTATATAAAAATAATAATACTCACTAATCGTGTAGCTATCAATCAGTGAAAGTATTTTCATGATTAGATCACTTTCTTCCAGCAAAACCTTCTCTAAAAAAACGAATCGCTTATTTTTTTTTGACCTATTGCACTTTTCTTGGTGAAAATTAAATGTTGATTGTTGATTAAATGTTGAAATGGTGAATTATTGAGCAACAATTCACCTTGATGCCATAAAGTTTTTTGTGGCGCTTCAGCTTCAAGAGTTCCGACACAAATATTATAATTTTTACTGAAAAAAAATTGATTGAGTCAGGCGTTACTTTGCGGAAATCCATTTTTATTTTGAAACTGAAAACAATATATCTACTACTCGCTGACCGTTCAACGGTCAGCGAGTCAACACGTCCCCTGAGGATGCCTCGTGGAGAGGCGAAACACGTGTCGGTAATGGTGTTGGGTTTTGCTTTGCCTTCCTGCTTGTGCATAAAATCCTTGCATTTGCCTAGTAATCTTGCATGTGCATAATATAGCGGGCGGGAGGGAGGTGCATACCTGCAACCCACTAATATTCGCGGAAATTAAAACTAGATATATTGTTTTCAATTTCAAAATTTTTACTGAGCTTGTAATATGGATCTCACTAACTTGAAATTGTAAGTTTATTTTTTTTAAATACTGTGTTCTTCTAGAGCAGCGCAATATGATTTTACTATAGAAAGGTACCTACTCGAACCGTCCGTTCAATTAAATAGTTAATTAGGAGTGGAAATGTTGTTTACGTTTCTTTTAATTGAGTAAAAATTGTAACTTGTTTACTGTTTGAACCATTGCGTTTCCGTTTTGATAGGAATTTTAATGGCGGAATAACAATAGACCAACTATTTACTTTTGTATGAACACATGTTGTTGAAGCTTTTGCGTTTTAACATTCCTATGTGTTTTCGTTTATCCGGTGTTTACATTAGTTATTAAAAAAAATGCGTTTTAATCAACTCGTGTTTTTTATGGGTTAGCTTTTTATTTCATAGTATTCAGCAAGGTCAGTTTAAAAAATAGTACATAGCGGTTTGAAAACAATAAAAATTTTTTAACCTTATTTTAAAGGTCTTTAGTGCCTACTAACTAACTACCTAGGTATGTGTTGATGTCTTTTCAGCGGAAAATGAAAATGATGGATTTACTTCAGCGAACTCAAAAAACATTTTAATAATTCTGAAAGGTTTCTTTCGAAGAAAACAGCGTAGTACTAATGAAAAAAACATTGCGAAATTCTTTCCGTATTTTTATTTTATTTTTAATTGACACAACTGTAGCTGACGCAATCGGGTGAGGCCATATAAATGCGCCGAAAGAAAAAAGAAAAATTGCGTCGTTTTCTTTAGAAATTGAAAACTCTTGCCGTTTAAAAATATACTTAGTTATATCCAGAAATAGACTTAGAGATTATCAAAAGGTCAAGGAACGTTATTATGGGATATTCTTTAGACTTATTGCGACAATTCTGTGGGTGTTTTCCTTTCTTACGTAATAAAATATTATAGAACAAAATTGCTGCCTCCGTCTGGGCCTCAAGTCTGCTATTACAGTATTGACAGAATGGTCTGTCATTGATGTCATAATAATTGTGATTTTGACAAGTTTGTTAATCTACTATTATTATTATAAAAGTGTCATTATGACTTTCCAATGGTCAACCACTAACACTTCATTGAATGGTAATCTCGTACATAATGACAAATTAATAACAGATGTATGCGGTAATCTGCTAAAATTTTGACAGTTCCGTTGATCAGTAACCTACCATTAGAACGTAATTGTGCAGTCATTGCTTTTAATACATCGGTTATTAAAAAGACCGACCAATAATCGACCATTATGAATTTAGCAGATTACGAACTTTTGATAGAGAGAGCTATAAACTAGGAAGGGGCGGGTCGCTAAAAAAATAAAAATCAAATCCGCCAAAGGTGGGCACATTGAGAAGATTAGCCATTTGTGTATTTCTGTTAATAATAAGTATTTTGTGAGTGTGATGTGATATCTGTGTGGTAGGTAGGTAGATTTTTTGTGTATTTGCTGTCACTGTCGACAAAATGGTGGACCAGCTTCTGCCCTGATCTCCGCCTGCGTGAAACATGTTCTGTTATCCTGAAGGACCGTACGACCAAGATGAAAGTGCATTATGATCTATTCCAGTTCATGGTCTACCTATGTGGTAAATTTCATCCAAATCCGTTGAACAGTTTTAGCGTGAAAGAGCACTAAACAAACACACATTTAGGATTAGGATTATTAGTTTGGATAGTCTTTTGCATCGCTGCCAAAATCTGGGCCGGGACTTGTTTTACTGAATAAATATCAAGTACTGTACATCGTCAGCATCTTATAATATTGTTAGTTATTATCTAAACATCTATACATATAAATAAAATTGGAGCGTCTTTTTGTAATAGTATAACCGCTTATTACTACACGGATATATTAATATATAAGTACGGTACATACACCAAAATAATTTTTTTATTATTTTTGTCTGTCTGTCTGTCTGTTTGTTCCGGCTAATCTCTGAAATGGCTGGACCGATTTTGACGGGACTTTTATTGGCAGGTAGCTGATGTCATGTAATAAGGAGTAACTTAGGCTAATATTCTTTTAGAAAAAATCTTTCGTTTTAGAAAAATAAAGTATTGTTGCAATGTCAAAATCATATAAATATAATATCTATGGTCAAAATACTGTCCAGTACCGCGCGCAGCTCACGCGTGCCACCACTGTGCCGTCACGTCGGCCGCCTTCCACCACTTCTCCCACCAAACGAATGTATTTCACAAAGTATCGGGGGGGTTAGTAAATATTCCACTCGGAAGAAGTCGCGGGCAGAAACTAGTATATTATAATAACGGTGTCCTTGAATACAATGGAGAATTTTCGTCGTAGTATCGACAGTGTGGCGTCGTGTTTATATCCATACCTATTTCCTTATCCGCCGTTTTCAGTTGTTTTGCGGAAGAGTTGTAATTTTTTTTTAGATCTGACGTTCCATAATGACTATTAATCCTATTTTCTTTAACAGTACCATCCAGTATAACAGGTGCTTGAGGAAATTACGCTTTTCTTATGCGCTTAGTGGAAGTCCTCGTTCACTTTGTGACTCACCTCTATTTTATAGAATTTTCCTGAAGGGGTAATGGAGTGTATAACTGTTTAATCCATGAATGTATGCATATACATGTACTAGCCATATCGTAGAATCGGCCATGACATGAAGTGTAAATAGTACATACCTACATTATAGAAATTATAATCAAACGTTCTTTACAGGTTTTAAATACACGATAGCCAAACAACGTAGAAAACATTAGCCTCTTTTTGGGGCAGTTGAGCAAAAAAGGTGTCAATCGTATTTTCTATCCAGCTGAAATTATTCTGTGGGCGCCAGAATTCATATAGTTTCAGTATCTTACAATCTAGCAACAGCAATGTACTACATTCATATTAGACATGTCCGCATGTACGTATGTATGGGTCTGACATGTAATTTTTTAACTTCTTTTTTATTATTTATTTTTTGACAATTGTTTTACATTTTTTTATTTTGGTTTGTTTATTTGTACCTTTGTGTGTGTATGGGGGAATAAACTATTTTTCTTTCTTTCTTTTCTCATTCATATCCTTACATTTAAAGGCCTTACTCTCTCACCTCTGTTTAAAGTAACAACTGTTTCCATAAATAATTAGCTAAGCACCTACTTATTTGAGATCAATAATTCATAGTCGAGGCGACAAATGGCGCCAAGTCTATTCAAAATTGTACGATTGTATGCGTAGGAGTCTTCCTGTTGTGGTATAGTACACAGAGCCATACATTTTAATTAATATCTCGGTCATGTGTGGTGGAAACATGTGTTATTGCACGTGTTTGAATGAGAACGTCACTGGTGCTCGATAGTGTGGAATTTTAGCATTATTGGGAAAAGTTTCGGTTTTGTCTTTGGAATAGTGTTGACAGATTTGAATTTTGACACATACAGCCACTAGTGTAGTCTTGTTTTTGATTTTCGAACTGTTGGATACTTTATTTTGACAATGTTACAAATCTTTATAATTATAATATTACAATTAGGATTATAGTGGTGTGAATTCTGGAAGAATTGGAAAATTCATGGAAATCACAGGGTAAATTACTGAAAAAAAAAAAGAATTTAACCGTCATAGAGATTTCCAAACAATATTGGACATGGATATATAACTATATTATATTCTTTTTTTCACGTAAGCAAAAGATGAACACGATACAGTGCTTCAAAACTCTCCTGATATCATGCGATATACCTACACATTTGACTAAAAACGTGACTTCACCAGCCCCCACTCTTGAATCTTGATGCAAAACGCATCACAATTAAACAAAACAAAATATTAAACAAATTTTATCGATTTGAAATGGCTAAAAATAACAAGTGTTCAATATTTTTTGAAAATCTAACGGACGAACTAAAAACTAGTAACATTTCCTATAGTTAATTGACTGTAAAATTAACATACCTCATCTGTAACATAATATACAGGGTGGAATTTTGTAATGCCACCTGGAGGGAAAGTACTCTTAATACTGCAGATAGAAAATTTTACTCAAAGGAAACATTCCTTTATTTTTGAATAGAAAGCAAACTGCATTCAAAGATGTTCGAAAATTCTCTTCTGCCACACCCGGGAATCGAACCGGCTAAAATCTGAAAAAATTATACCCTGTACTTTTATTGCATCGACCGTTAGGGTCAATTATAAGGATGAAATCTCTCTAACAAACATGATAAATTAAATGAAAGGAAAACCAGGAAATCTGAAGTTACAAATTCAATGAGTCAAGTTAAAGCTCTTTAACATCCATCTTTTGTAATGCAGACTCCTTTGCGACATAATCGTAGCTGCGTGTATGAGGTAACTTAAATATGGAATGTTAGATTAAAATTTAAAAATTAGATTGTCATAGTTGTTATTCACATTTGATTGTTTTTACAACTCATTTCACATTTTGTCTCACGGTGAAAATGGCTTATCAAGAACAGTTTGATTTAATGGAAGCTTATTTTTTAAATAACAAAAACGTGAATCTAGCTCTGCGTTGGTATGGAGAGAGATATCAAGACCGACAGGCACCAATTCGGTTCGTATTGAAAAGAATGGTAGAAAATTTAAGGAATACGGGTGGTTTCAAGAAGAGACGGCATACTATTCAGCAAAACTATTTCGATTTTGAACTAGATGTTTTAACATACTTTGAATAATTTCCGAAGGCTTCAAGTAGAGATGCTGCCGATGAATTAGGAACAACCCACACTCGCGTACTTAAAGTGCTGAAAAAGTATAAGTATAAAATAAATGCTATCGTGAAGGTCGGTTGGTGCAAAAATTGCATATTGGGGATCGTGAGAGACGATTACAATTTTGTGAAAACATGCTTGGAGAAATTGACCGTAACCCTAATTTTTTGAGTAACATTGTATGGTCTGACGAAACCAACTTCAGCAATAATGGCATGTACAATCGCCGTAATAACCACTATTGGTCTCGAGTGAATCCTGTTCGTGTTCATGAAACTAACAATCAAGTAAGATTTTCTTTCAACGTTTGGTGCGGAATTATGAGAAATAATGTAGTGTTAGTCCACGTGTACGAAGGTCATTTAAATACTGTCAAGTATATTGAAATACTGGATCTTTTAAGAAACGAGTTAAATGGTTTCCCCGAGGAAGAGCGAAACCAAATAATTCTACAGCAAGATGGTGCTCCAGCACATAACAGCAGAATCACTACTGCCTACATTAATAACCATTTTAATACCTGGATTGGTACAAACGGCACAATCAGATGGCCTGCGAGATCGCCAGATCTCACCCCATTAGATTTTTTTTTTGTGGGGATATGTAAAAAATCAAATTTACATGAAATCTTATGCGAATGACAACGAGTTGAGAGTTGAAGTTCAGGATACGATTTATAATATTCACCACAACACTATGTTAAAGGTTACTAGAAATGAATTCGTTAAAAGAATAAATTTGTGTATCCAAGAGAATGGAGCCCATTTCGAGCAACTAATTAGTTAGTTGACCATTTTTTGTAAATAATTAAATTAATTAAAGATTTCCTGGTTTTCCTTTCATTTAATTTATCATGTTTGTTAGAGAGATTTCATCCTTATAATTGACCCTAACGATCGATGCAATAAAAGTACAGGGTATAATTTTTTCAGATTTTAGCCGGTTCGATTCCCGGGTGTGGCAGAAGAGAATTTTCGAAAATCTTTGAATGCAGTTTGCTTTCTATTCAAAAATAAAGGAATGTTTCCTTTGAGTAAAATTTTCTATCTGCAGTATTAAGAGTACTTTCCCTCCAGGTGGCATTACAAAATTCCACCCTGTATATTAACAAAACCATACCATAGCCTAAAGAAGCAAAAACAATACATCATCTATATGCAATCGATCACTCTTAAGTTCAAAACAATAGTGTCATCTACGACAACACTTTCAATGTCAACTATCTCCGTCCATTACCACTAGTACACGTGCTTACCCACGTGGGTAAACAAAGAGGCGTGTCCCCTGACTCACCAACTTATGTAACTGAAGTTAAGCGCAGTTTTTGTAAACACATTCAAGGTTTCTATCGCGCGATTTCTGGCGACTGTCACTGAACAACACATGACGTAAAATTCAAAATGGCGCTTGTTTTGACGTTTGATGTTGTGCATAGAGCGTAAAGCCGCGCTATTCTTGTAGCCGCGCAAAACGATAGATCCCTAAAAATACTTCTGAATCCATCAGTTAAATACCAAAATTATTTATATTGTACAAGTTTTTTTAAATGAAGACTATAAAAATTGCATCAGACACTTCTTACATGGAAGTATCCCCAAATAGCACACTCCTGAACTTTCTCTTAGACAACTTTTATGGGTTTGAAAAGATTTAAACCAAAAATACGGGTGCAATGGTTTTTAATATAAAGTGATAGACTTAGAATCATATTTTTTAATCCTTCCGATGCCTGTTGGGCTAAGCAAAGTTTTAACCTATCACAGCCAGTCAGAATTGTTGCGGATCATCTGTTAGTATAACGGTAACGCTCGCTAACATCCTTGGAAAGTTTTGCTAATGCTGTCTCCAGACGGCCAATGCAGATTGCGACGGAGATACGAATGCGAACGTTACATAAAATGAGTAAAATTAGTCTTCTGGGATGGACAAACTTTCAATACAAAGCAAGCTTAAAAATGAGAAAAATTAGGTATTATTATCGCTCAGCAGTTGCCGCCTAAGTGTGTCGGTTGCTGAATATTCTGTTTTATTGCGGAAAAAAACTCGGCTTGAAGTGCTGTTTGTGTATGGGTTTGTAAGCATGAGTTGACTAAATGAGGCTTGATTAACATGTTAATTATGTCGTGTGGGTGTGTGTCGGTCTGACCAAATCGGGTTACGTTTTTTTGAGTGCTTATGACACAAGATATTTGTCTGAACTATACTCCATTCACAATAAGATTAGACATCGGAAAAAAATTGTTTACAGTCCGTTCAACCGATTTTTACTTCTATTCCGTACGCATAAGGATGGCTAGAAAAGCAAAAACGTGATTATAAGTAATACCAACTGTTTACTGCAGCTACCATGTGTCATGCCACCAACGCAATAGAAGTCAAAATCGGTTGAATGGACTGTAAAAAAGATGGATTTCAATGTCTAATCTTATCGCGAATGGGGTATAGGTGGCCAGGTCCAGGTTACGGGTAGTCAAGTCAGTCTTGTCAAGGGGCATCGTATTACGCTGCTGGGTTATTGAAATCAGATAGGCAGTCGCTTAACGTAAAATACTGGAATTCAGCTGCATCCAGTTAGACTGGAAGATGAGCCCTACACAGCTGGGACAGGGTAAGCAAATCCGGGTCCCGAGAGCTTTATCGTGCTTGTTTTCTGTTTTCTAGATTGTCTTCTTGTTCTCTACGGATTTTTCTTTGCTTGTAACCAGATCCTTCGTAGGTATATAGTCAACGAATTTTGAGAAGCTACTTTGATCCTCATCATCGTGATTTCAGCTGAAAGATGTTGACAAGTGCCGCCACAGTCCTGTGTCTCTCAAATCCAGTGGATTGCCGCGGCCTTCGCCAGATCATTGGTCCACCGTGTGGAAGGCCTTCAACGCTTCGTCTTCCGGTACTTACGCGGTCGTTACTCCAGAACCTTTCATCTTGATCCTAGGAGAAACAAAAACGAAAAATACAGTACATCGTCCCACGCAAGTTTGAAGAGTAGTCTCAGAGAAACCGGTTTTAATTTATGAATGTGTTTACAACTGCTGGTCACGTGTGCAATAAAAACAGGATTTAAATAATATTAATTATACTATGAATACAGTTTAGACACGAAATGCATCCGGCAGCTGACAAATCTCAAAAGTCTGCTATGAGCTTAAGAGCGCTTATTGGGTACAGCAACGAAACAGTAAAACCAAGAGGCGCTGAGCTGAGATGAGACGAGTTAAACTAGGTACTACCTTGGTCAAATGTAGCAACGGTCAATGAAAATATGAACGAAGGAAGGGAGGCCTTTTACCTGCAGTGGGACTTAACAGGCTCATTACATAAGGTGACAACAAAGTGAATAAAGAGCCTTTTTAAAAAGAGTTAGTTCGAAGATAGAACAAGAGAGAGTGACATTTCACTTTCTATAGAATAAGTTCTTAAAAATTGTTCTCACTATCTCTTTTTCGAAAAAGTTCTTTTCTACCTTTTTAGACCAAGGTATCTTGCGTATGCTTAACAAGTTTAAATAAAATCGGGTAATTCCTTTCCAAGGATAAGAATTTGCAAGTTTGTATGAACGCTTCTAAAAGAAGTTTGGGAGAACCGTGATTTAGGTAGTTATAAAAAAACGAGGAAGAGAGAGACGAGGCGGTTATGAAGAAACTAAATCTAACTACTTTTGTCCTGTAATCTATACTAATATTATAAAGCTGAAGAGTTTGTTTGTTTGTTTGTTTGAACGAGCTAATCTCAGGAACTACTGGTTCGAATTGAAAAATTCTTTTTGGGTTGAATAGACCATTTATCGAGGAAGGCTTTAGGCTATAAATCATCACGCTTAAGCCAATAGGAGCGGAGCAGCGATAAAGAATGCTTTGAAATCGGGGATTCCACGGGGACGAAGTTGCGGGCAGCAGCTAGTGGGATAATATAGGCTTTTGATGTTATATTTGCTATTGGGCATTATTTACGCTGGTTAGGAAACTAAATATTCCATCAGAATTGTTTTCCGTGTCTTTATTATGGATGACATCATCAAATGATTTCGTCGACTTCGACGAGAACCCATCTGTGTTCTTGCAAATGCCCTTTCAGGGCCGCGGTGACCCTTTCGAACAAGTTCCCTCCTACCAACCTCCATCCTACAAGTTACCTCTATATGCCTGGCTGTGTCTCATTATTTGGCGCCGGCTCCATTAGTCATTTTTCTCCGATATGTTTCATTATTATTCATCTTCCCCTCTTATTATTTTGCTGTGCCCGACAGGGTCCATTGAAATTTTACCTTTTTTGTTATACCATATATGTATGTACTACATATAGAATGCAATAAAGTATTGAATATTATCATTTTGCAATTTATTTATTCTGCTATAAAGTACCTATATGCAACACTATTTTCGTTTCTAAATTGCAATGTACAAAACATTCAAAGGAGCAACTTACAATATTATTAAGATGCCAAAAATAAACTCAATCATTCAGACATTTCTTTAGAAACTCTTATCAAAATTCATCAACACGCATGTGCCTTGGTTGATCGTGAATACTAAAACAAACTGGTTGATGGTTCTTATTCTACAGACATACATTCAAAGAATCGTACATTTGTATGAAAATTAACTGCCGATGTGTTTGCCCTTGGCAGTAATCAGTGGCCACATTGTTTCGTAGCTGATTTTGATATTGCAAGAATTTATATACATACTAGCTTCTGCCCGCGACTTCGTCCGCGTGGAATAGATACTTTCCCCCGATTTTGAAACTCTCAGCCCGATTGGTTTAAAATTGACAAAGTTTCATACAAACTTTCATCCCCTATTTTATCCCCTTGGGGGTAGAATTAATCAAAATCCTTTCTTAGCGGATGCCTACGTCATAACATCTACCTGCATGCCAAATTTCAGCCCGATCCGTTCAGTGGTTTGGGCTGTACGTTGATAGATCACTATGTCAGTCAGTCAGTCACTTTTGAGTTATGTATATTTAGATATATCATACGTAGTAAGTTGATTTAGCTCGTTCTCGGCTAAGCGCTAGCCGAGGACAGTCAATGAGACCATCTATTACGTAACGAGACTCCTCTGTCCCTCGGATACACATACAGCACGTTCAGCTCTCGGTTCCGTTTGTCATTTGCAGATCTTTAACAATCGTTACAGTTAGTGAGAAGCCAGAAAATTGGACACCAGCTTTGCCAAAGGCAGTTAATGGGTTGTGGGAGTTAAACAGGCTGTCTTGCAGGTGATATACTGGTACTCAGCTGCAACTGGCCCCAATATTCTGTGGAATAAATGATTTTTAGTTGGTTAAACATAGAGACATACATATAGTCAAAGAATAAACGTATGTATTGTGTAAGAAATTACTTAAGAGGGAGTGATATTACATAGAGATATTAAATAGAGGGGTTGACAAGGGGGAATCGAAGAAAAAAGCTAATCTCCGGATGTCCTAGTAGCATAATGTAATTAGGACAGAAAGTTGGTTAAGTAGGCACAAGAACTCGGATTTTTCTCATAATAGCACGTATGAACTACGGTTGAAAATGTTCAGTATCCAAGTTCAATTATTTGATAATTTAAATACTAAACATCATCTGCGATGCGATTTTTTAAGACGCATTTTAATTCCCCTTGTTAAGCAACACTTACATAAACTAACAGCGAAAGAGACTGCAGAAATTTTATTTATTTATTTAAAATTATGTACAATAGTGGTACTTAGGCGGACTGAATGCAACAAGGCATTCTCTACCATTCAACGTTTAGGGTAAAAAGTCTACACTGTGGTGGACAACAAAAAGAAAGAAAATTAAAATTGTATTTTGTTTCGGAAATAATAAACGAATTATGTAGATATCATCATCATCATCATCATGATATATTATTATGTACTAACACAATACCTACGTATATAATATGCAAAAATAATAAACCAATTATTATCTTCTAACGTTTCTGGTTATGAGAAATGATATAATTATGACGAAGACCGAACTAACAATGACAGGCGTTTAAGTAGTGTTTATGGATTTTACGCTTAAAGGAAAATTTTACCTCAGCTACCCAATAGGAGAGAGAAAGTTTGAGAGTCTTTAGAAACTGACTTATGGGATTTAATTCAAACAGATGAGGTTTAATTATAATGTAATTTGAGTCAACGGACAACAAACTGCCTCCGTCCAAGCTTCAAGAAGATCAATTTGTGTGTTGATGAATTCTTCAATCTTGATGAACTAAGGGTCTTAAATGATCAGAAATAATCCTTTATGGAATGAGCTGATAAAATTTCGGAGAAAAATAATGCGAGCTTGTCTGGTGTTCTGTGAGAGACAGTATGTGAGAGTGACCACTGTACATGATATTAGATTGTTATTCCAATGAGTTCAATCAATACTAATAATCATAATTCAATTATTTTCAAATTCTAAACAATTTCTCCATCCACACACATTATGTACTTTTTGGTGTTTGTTGTTATGTTAAAAACATAACAACAAACACCTTCTATGTTAAATTGGACTTCTACCGTTTTAATTAACTATAAATAAATAAATGTCAAAGGAGGGGCATTAACTTGGCTCATCCTAAGCATAACATGGCTTTAACCTTTGATTTTATCTTTTTCGTCATCTAACAATGTACTGCCCAGCAGGCTCTAAATTTACGTCTTTTTTATAGCGTCATTAAATTGATATTCAACGCAAGCATGTGAAAAAATCTTAATGATTCCAAAAATAGTCCCGTTTATTACTTGGATATCTGCTTACTTTGTACAGTCACGGGCATAAAACAAGAAATACAACGCAAAAAATAAAAGCTAGGTTTTACGAACATAGTATTCTAGAGACAACACTTTTATATAAAAGTATTAAATAGAATCTTTCACGCTGGTCGAACAATGGGCCTCATCAAAATTCTTAAAGTCAGTGGACACGGATATGCTCGGAGTTTCCTTGTGACATCGAATCAGAAATGAAGATATCCGCAGGAGAACTAAGGTACTGTAGTATTATATTATCTGTGACTAAGGTTACCTACATAGCTCGAAGAACTGCCAAACTTAAGTGGGAGGCGGAACGTGTAAGGAGCGGCAAACCTCACGGTCCAGCCACCGCAACAGAAGAAGACGCCTTGGGTGTCGGGTGTTGCCAGGCAAATAGGCCACCATAGGCGCGGGCCTGCCGATGGCAAGCGTTTCGTGGCTCACCGTCCGATAACATCGAGGCCCGGGTCGACGGCGTGTTGTGTTACCTCTTTTATCTGTTCTGTGTGTGTTAGCATAGCAAAGGTGTCAGCATAGAAGACGGGTAGTGCCTGCCAGGGTTTCGGAATTTGTTTGAAAGAGTCATCATGGCTCTGGAACGTAAAGGAAATTATGAGGAACACGAATGGGTTTTTAGTAAGTGAGAGTGTGACACGCTTCCACTCCGCCCAGAGCGGAACAAGTCATTTGATGATTTGACATCCATAAAAAAGTAGGCAGTACGCATTGCTTGTACAACAGATATCAATGGGATCGATAGTTTTAGGAGTTGCAACCACGTACCAGAAGACGCAGCGTTAGAACGCCTTCCAGAGGCCTATGACCTAGATAAGGACGCGGGAATCGGCTCATAGCACAGGTCAGTGTGACGACACTTGAGAGAGGCCAAAGTCCATGACCCGTAGTAGGTCGTCTTTCGACTAAAATAATGATGGAAGGTTCTTTCTCCAAGTTACACGTGTCAATTCCGAAGAAAATCCCTTTTATTATAATTAAGCATGTGACTGTACCTATAATTTTGTTTGTATGTGTTCGAGTTTAATTGTGGCAATAAAGGCTATTTTGCACGTCTATTATTTTACCCATTGACTTATATAATGTGTAGGTATACGTTTGTTTGGTTCAAACAGTCACGGTCAAGGTTATTTCGCCTCGTGGGAGTACAACATTACATATACATACATAATATGTATATACGTTTGTATGGAATGTATATGTTGTACAATTGCGTGACTAATGTGTACTTGGTTCGCTATTGTTCTGTGTTTAATAAAAATGATTTTCTTTTCAAACGAATTTAATTTGATTTGTCATAATTGTGGGATTTTTTCATATGGAAAATAGATTGGGTTTATTTATAAATGTTATTTTTCATTACGTGAACACCTGGCATGGACAAATCTCAAGGTTTTTCTTTCCTTAAGGACCTACTGAGTTTATTCTTTTGCTGGTGTGAAACAATTTCCTATGTAAACTTTCAAAGGCTTTTCCGTTTCGAAATTTTCGAAACAATTTAATAAGTGAACTTTCAAAGGTTTGTCTTTAACTTTCTTCTTCTTGAGTTAAATAAATTTAAAGACAAATCTTTAAATTTATTTAACTGAAACTGTTACGTCAGCCGTCGAGTCTATTGTTTTTTGAGGAAAAAAGTTTATTTTGATATTTTGTACGGGTATTTTTTTGTATGGGTAAGAATTGGGAAACATCGTACATGTTCACTGAATTGCTTACTGAGATAATCTTTTCTAAATTCCACCTTTTTAGTCACTGAAAGCCTAGTAAGTAGGTATCAGAGGCACTAAAAATGAGTGAATCTACGTATTGGAAAATTTATATATAAAAAATCGGTCAAGTGCGAGTTGGACGCGCGCACGAATTCCGTACCATTGACCAAGAAACATAAAAATAGGCCTTAATTATGGGGCCTTATTAGGGCTCCTTAATTATTTATTTTATTTTAATTTTATTATAAAAGTTTAGGTAAATACAACTGAGTATTATGTGAATATTTCAACCTGCCTACCTGTTGCCATTAGTGATATCGAGCACAAAACGGAAAAGGAATCGCTTTTGATGTATGGAAGCCCCCTTAATTATTTATTTTATTTTGTTTTTAGTATTTGTTGGTATAGCGGCAACAGAAATACATAATTTGTGTAAGTTTCAACTGTCTAGCTATCTCGGTTCTTGAGATACAGCCTGGTGACAGACGGACGGACAGACTGCGAAGTCTTATTCCCATTATTACCCTTTGGGTACGGAACCCTAAAAAGGCAGCGCGTGTTCCTGATCCATCAAGAAATGTCAAAACATTTTGATAACGCACAAAAACAAAAATTACTTTGTTTGTAAACAAGGCCGAGCCAAGATAAGCTTTGAAATTTGTTTGGTTACTGGCTAATAAATCTGACAAAATTGGCCGTAACCGTTATCTAAATGATGTAAATGTGACATTATTAATGACATAATAAAAAGATATGGTGAGGTATCTTTGAAACTAAGGTTCTACGCAATTCATTCGCATCATTGACTCTAGGAAATGTGCCCATAAAGTTGGAAAGAGGCTCATTATAGGTATACAAAGTGTAATTCTATCAACGATATCAAAAATCAAATCAAATGGCAAAAATGTATGGGTTTAACAAGTACTAGCTATCAAATCAAATCAAAAGTCATTTATTCAAACTAGGCTGAGAGACAGCACTTTTTGAACGTCAAATTTTACATAAAGACAGTCTCCCAAAACGCCCACCCGTCACCACTTCCTAGTGTTTTAACTGGGAAGAAGAAGTGGCGCTAAAAACTCCCCAGCAACACATCTGTCTATTGCGTTTTAATAACTTGAATTTATATAATAGTATGCAAAGTCATTAATACATGACAAAGGTAGAAAAAAAAATATCCAACGTGGAAATCATAAATCAATTCACTATAAACCATTGTAAAGATTAGATTGAGTCAATAAAGTAAAAACAAATTGACCTACATAGTCATAAAAAAATAAAAAAACAATATTATATGAACTCATACAACCCGCGTCTATCGAATAGTCACGTGATCAATACAGCCTCTTACCAGCCTTTTTGCCACTTTTCCTAGTTACAGCGATGCGTGACGAATTTCTGATTCCCCAATGTTTTATGGTTTTCATAAGGCTACGTCAGTGTTATGCTTTCCGTGAAAAACAATGTTTTCCTCCATAATCCTTGAGAATATGTGCCGCTATTGTGAGTCGTCAATCATCTAGACACTTACCCTAGTTTGTAAACACTTGACTAATTGCCAACATGATATACAAGACGGATGACAGGTTCAATGTTTTTCTTATCAGTTCTGTGAATTAGGAGGGAAAACGTTTTTGGAATAAATTAGAGGGCCAAAGAATCTGCATTATAGATAATCTTTTGGCATTATTTTCAACTTATATAATCATGTCTGTGTATCAACATCATCCTACATAATATTCTACATGTTCTTAACAATTTTGATATGACGGAAAGTTTAAGATTCCAGAATCTCGGAGGCATGTCCATATTAACATCTACGTTTCAGGTTATTGACCCCAAATCAATCTACCTATTCTGACCACTGATCATCATAAATTCATCATCAGTATACATGACGATTAAGGACTAGCCTCGTTCCAGAACTGACATCAATGTCAATATTATCCGAACAATGATGATACTGGTAGAAACTTGAACTTTGCTTAGACGTGCCCATCTTCGCCTTTTGTTTTAGAACACATAGCCTTGTACTACGCTAAGCGCGATCAGGGTACTATGACGTCTTAAACCATCATGATTCCAGTGTAAGGGGGAGATGGAGCTATAGAAGACACATAGCATTATCCTTTTACATAACGGAATCATAACGTCATTAGCCAAATAAAGAAAAAGTCCTCTGTGGAGGCAATGGATACATTTCCATGATAAATAATTTGATTCCTTATATTTATTGATCTTATTACTAACATAGGTTTATGGCGGTACCCGGACCAAATAACCTTGAGCATTCGTTCCCTCTTCGCCGCACCCGCAAGATTCGTACTTAGCGATTACGCTCAGATTTTATAGTAAAATCTATATAAAATCAAATTTTCGAGTTAAATAAAAAATAAAACTAGCAAAATGTTTATTATTAAATTACCTATCCATTACTTTAAGTAGCAAACCAAAATAATGGTTACTTTACGAGGAGATGCATGTTAAAAATAATTATTTCTCATTTCTGTCGTTTCGTTGCGACTCTATAATTAAACATTATTACTTAAAAAAAAAACTACCATATTGGAGTCAAGATTATGTAGAAATTTAATGTATTTTTTATTTGTTGATATTTCTAATGGATAATGAGAAGATGGCTCCTAAAAACTACACAAAAAACGGCTACCGCTGCGATTTGCACAGGGACGCGCCTTCATGTACATATTTACTAATACCATATGGACAACTTAGTCTGACATAAAAGAAATTGAATTGAATTGAAATATTATGAAGTCATAGCACGCATGTTTGCACATTCAATGCATTAATTTAGAATGATTCTGGTAGTATTGTTAATAGCCGCAGCTCGCCCGCTATTTTCATTGGACTCTTTATTTCTAAATTAAAAATATCTTGGTATTGTAGTTCACTAGACTTCCTGGCTTCGGCGGACTAGCGAAAAAATGTGTTCTATAAATATACGCGGGAATTCAAAATAAACAACTTTGTCTAGCTATTGCGAGCAAGTGGGTTGGAATGGGATGTTCAATTAACTATTTTATAAATAGAATTTGTTTTATTTTTAAACAGAGGGTAGCCTCTACTGGTACTCTACATCGTGTAAGCAGATTTTTTGTCATTTTTGGCCGCCCCCGAGCGGGACTCGTCAGTAATAGTAAGCAAAGCACATGCCTTCGTGCTGCAAAGCTGTTACATGCTTATGCTTACTTTAAACATTTATACCTAAGTATTTTTGAAACAAATAATTAAATATTGCTGACGTAATTACCATTCTGATCCCCCATCCCCCACGGCATAAAAAATAAGTAAATCAATGACCCGCCCCCTTTTGTTGCTTAAGTACGTAATACTTGAATGAAATCCTTAACGCTATCATCAGTCCTTAAAAGTAAATGATATTTATTTTGAGTCACTCCTGTCTGTCAGAGGTCATGAACTGTCATATATTAAGATTTGAGTTCGTCTTTTAATTGTCATCACACTAGAGACGTCACTAGACGCTGATTGTTGTACGTTCCGTTTCACGTTTTATTTATTCGTAATAGTTGTTAAAAATCAATATTAACTACAATAAAAACATTGCAGTGGCCCTTCTTTTATACTATTTTATCATTTCAATAACAACATTTTCATGAATTCTGTACTTGCATCTTTCCTATTGTAGAAACGCGATTATTTTTCCCGAGAAGAAAGAAGAGATATTTTTATTTAGGGATAAGTTACAAATAAAACTATACTTGGTCCGACTTAAGAGTAGTAAAAACAAAAGCATGTTTTAGTAGTAATTGTAAAATTAAAAGAATAAAAGAACATTGTTTCTAACAGAAAATTATGTAACTTTTTCATAGTTCTTTTTACGTAGGTAATAAATATATTTTCAATTCTAAAGTAGGTATTTGAGTTAGTCACTGCGCAGTTTGGCGATATTGGAGATAATAACAATACTTTGTTGCAAATTAGCAAGTAAATGAGTTGGTTTGTTTAGTGACTAATCAATTAATTCATTTAATGTCAGAATAGCTGAAAAACCGGTGTCAAACTTAGTTTTCAAAACTATTATTTTCATTTTCGTGATGTGAAGGCCGCATGCATAATTGATCAAGTATTTTTTTTAGTTTGAAAAATCGTAACTAGTATTATAAATCCGGAAGTGATTTGTTTGTTTGTTACGCATTCAAGCCTAAATCGACGAACGGTTTTGATTAATTTTTTTACAAAGACAGATAAAGGCTACATTAACGAAACGCGAAAGCGCGGGAAAAAAGCTAGCCTATACTAATAAGATGTTATTAATAAGAGGAATCACCACTACCACCACCTATTTTGTTGTTAACATCTTCTTTCTGTACACTTAGTTCGCAATAAAGAATTTTGAATAGAATTGAATTGAATGTTTTTCTTTTTTGTAACAAAACCAACTACTGGACTGATGGTAAACTATAATACATTATCAGCGAGTAGCACAGTATATTGAATCCCCATATTCCCACGGGAACGGAAACTACATGGGTGAAACAGCGGGGCGCCGCTAGTGGGTTACACATTCAAAAGGTACAGAGTACCACGCACTAATCTACAATGGTAATAAGTACATAACAATGTACCCAACCAACACGTGAGCAGTCAAGATAAGGCAACTGATCGCTACTAAAATATACACAATATATACCTACTATATGACATATACAAACGTTATATCCCGCGGTAACTAGGTCACGCGATTACCTCTATGAATCAAACATTTGTGAAGTTAAGGACAAACTTATTTTAAATTCATGATACGCTTGCCTTCAGGAATGGGTGAATATTTCAGTGGTTTCAGACGTGTTTATCTCCTAAGTAAATCTATACTAATATTATAAAGACAAAAGATTTTTTTGTTTGTTTGTTTGCACGGAATGAGCTCCGAAACTATGTAAGTAAGTGAAAAAATGGTTAAAATCGGTCCAGCGATTTTAACCATTTTTTTCATCAATGTACATAAATGGTGCTACATTATCAGCGAGTAATATAGGTTATATTTTATACATGTTCTTTTGTTGTATATTCCCACGGGAATGTAAACAACGCGGATAAAACCGCAGGGCGCTGCTAGTACTATATAATAATACTATAAAAAAGGAAAGATTTACTTGTTTGTTCGTTCCGAAACTACTGGACTGATTTTAACAATCTTTTCACTTTTATTTTTTTAGAATATTCCCACGGGAACGGGAAATACGCGGGTGAAGTGGGCGCTGCTATTTTATGATATTTTGGTTCTCCACGGGAGAGGAGTTGTTAAAACTATTGTAAATTGTGTTTTAAAAATACAGCATGAAGAAATTGTTATTTACCTACCTTAATGTTGATTTATCGTTAAATCTCAGAGTAGATATAATTTGTGCATCTTATTTTAGCAGTCACACAGGGAAACGTGCGTTGGTCCGGTATCCCGAAATATACCAATGTATTACGTAAACTTGTGATTATTTGCTTTTTGCTGACGAAAATATAAGATGTGTTGGGTCATTACACTAGCTATTTATTTCTTCATTGGCTCATTCTTCGCTAGCTTCTGCTAGCGTCTTCGCCTGGCGGAAATTATGTCTTAGAGGTCATACTAGGCGCATCTACCCCGGTTACTTTTTCTAACACCGGGATATCCTCTAATGATAATCGTGCGATCCCGGGATGTAGCCTGGATTGTAGACGCCTAATGACAATTTACAGCACTAAAATTAGGTACCCAAGATACCTAACCTTGCAAAGAAGACTGACCCATAGGGTCAGTGCCTGCTAGGGTTGCGGAATTTTTTCGAAAGAGTCACCGCGGCCCTGGAACGCAAAGGGCACAAGAAGGATCACGGGTGGGTTAAATAGTCAGTAAGAGTCTGACACTCCCTTCTGCTGCGCCCAGAGCGGGAGAAGTCATTTGATGATTTCCCATCCAGAAAAAAAAAAGATAGGTTCTATCCTTGTTCCAAGCTTATCCGAATACGTTTGTACGTTTCAATCACGTCTAAATGGCTGGACCATTTAGACGTGATTGAAACGTACAAACATACGACCTTCACATTTAAATATTTAGGGATAAGATTTTGTAGCTTTCCGAGCGTTTTCTTATTTTCTCTTCTATGTGGGAGTAAGGAAAAGTATAACAGCTGTTTTTATTTACAGCGCAAATTGTTTACTTAGATTATTCTTCTTTTCGTGTCAATTGAGTCATTTGAAGAAACGGAAGGACTACTCAAACCTTAGGAAATCAGACACACTCCAATACACTCAAACATAAAAAAAACAGATTTCATCATCTGCCTAGCCTTTTCCCAACTACATTAGGATAGGCTTCCAGTCAAGCCGGATTGCCGGAAAAAAAAACAGATTTGTGGAAAGATAATTCTTGGATTTTGCACCACGATAGTGCGGCTTCCCAGAAGGCCATCATTGTGAACGAATTTTTGATTAAAACTCTAAAAATACCATCGAACAAATATGTACCTATTTCACCAGATATAGCTACAACAGATTTCATTCGGTAGAAGATATAAAGAGGAATCTGAACTAAATTCCGAACAACACACTTTTTCCGGACAAATATTTCGATGATTGGATTATTCGTTGGCGTAAGTGTATCGTTTCTAAAGGAACATAGTTTGATGGTAATAAAATAAAAGATGAAGAATAACTAAAGTTTTGTGCATTATTAATCTTTTAACGGTAATTTCTTGGCTGAGTGGAATATATGATTATAATAATGTTTCAGTAGGTAATGTTCAATGCCCTTCAAAAGCTTGCATAATAATCATTACATAATATTAGAAAAGTGTTATCGTAAGTAATAAATGTTATAAAGTGAGCATACCTACTTGAATTACTAGCAGAGCCATTAGTCGTGCAAATGGTATGACCATAGAGAATAGAGACATGGCGGCAACTGCACCTGCGAAGTAGACTGTGCCATCTAGCGTTGCAAATTTGAAACTAATAAGTAAAATATACTTGACACTGACGCGTCTGTGCTGCCAGCTACATAATTATGTCACTTTTTTGTTGAGTAATAATCATAATCATTTATTTCCATAAAATATGATAGGTACCTACAGATGTTAAATAAAATCAAATTAGTGCATAGATATGTAATTCCACCATTTTGTGATAACTTGCAAATATGTATTAAGTTAGTAATTGTTTTAGTCACATTAAAAACAGTTATACACTATTACGGTATGGACTAATTAAAAAACATAACCCCCCTTCTGACGCAAACTGGTAAAAAGTACAGATATATTTGTTTGCTTGTTCAAAAAAGGAACTCTTAAAACAATCTGAAAGATTATTATTAAATATCTTCATCAGCGATAAAGTTATACAGTTTTCAAGTTCATTATAAGAATGAGAAGCTCGGCCGAGATTAACCAGCTTATTTTTTTCCAGGCAACAGATACCAAAGACTCTCCTGAAAAGACAAGAAAATCTGCTGGTCAGTCCATTTTTCCAGGCATTTTCCGTTTTTTTGGTTTCATCATTTCTAACCAGTTTCTCTACTCATTCTTGGGTCATGGCGTGCAAGAGCGGTTGAGATCCGGGCATAGAAAATGTGAAAAGAGACATGTTTTAGACGCACAGTCGGATTGTCCTCCTTCTAATAGGTATATGGCCAGTGAGCGGTTTGTGAAATGATGTGGTTATGAAGCTATGCCTTTTAATATTGGATATTGACGGCACACGAAAATTCTGACTTTGGCTTTAATGCTGGAAAGCCCAAACATATGTTCAGCTTATTCCGTGTTCTGTAATCGTACGAACGAAACGTAATCGTAACCTTTCGTCACGCGTTTGTTTTGCTGAATTACTTTCTGTTTTTTCACTGAAAACTTTAGGTATTTTTCACGTTTCGTAATTTTTATCGAGGGCCACGTAAAACTGTGAATAATTGTCCGCATGGTGATATGGTAATAATTATGAAATTATTTATTTAAATGTGTTTTTTGATACGGTTTGGCCGGTAGCCCAGTTTCAGTTTGGTAAACTTCAAGGTATTACTTACTAATATGAACTGCTCAGTTGAACATTTTTTTCGTTGTGTGTAGAGTTTCGTGTGCTTACCATGATCTAGAGTCATTAATAAATCATTTATCATGTATCATTAAGAGAGTATGATCATGATGAATGATATAGAGACGTTACTGAAAAGTTTTGTACCGACAACATAAACTATTTTATTTTATAAATTTTCCATCAGCGATTGCTAATTTTAGTTACACTGAAAGTAAATGAAGGAATCAACAGATATTAAATAAAATTGGATTTTAAGTAAACCATTTCCGACGAAATGAAAATATGGTAATTTTAATCCGTGAAAACTGAAATAATTTTCTTTGATTTCTGCATTAAATATTTTGTAGAGAAAAAACAAAGACAGTTCTTTGCTAACATAGACGGATAATACTTTAACTGTCAGATAATTCTTATCACTTACAGTTTTTGTCCTTGAAACTGTTCGCAGACAAAATAATACTAATGTTATCTCTATATGCTCGTGTTTTGGCAAAAACTAACAAAGTTTACATGTCATTATGTGTGTGGCGTATAAGCCAGCTTTCCACGGGTTTTCTTTAGAGGTTTGGACAAGAAAGCACGGTCTATTTGATCAACTTTGCTAGTAGGAATGGCCCTGTCTTATTTATTTTCAACTAGCGCCCCGCGGTTTCACCCGCGTATTACCTATATTCACCGGAGAAAGTGTAGCTTATTTTTCAAATCGGTCAATTAGTTTCAGAGCCTATTCAATGCAAACAAACAAACAAAAAAACAATCAAATCTTTCCTCTTTATAATATTAGTGTAGATTGAGGGGTGCTCGTGGTTAAATAATAAAACTTTTTACAAAAATAAAACCGACTTCTAAACAAAAAAAAACAAAAAGTATAAAATAACTTTAATTTCGGAAGTCGGTGTTTTGGTTGCTTTTTTGTTGTTGAACACACCGATTTTATACATTTTGTTTTTTTTTTGTTTAGAAGTCGGTTTTATTTTTTGTAAAAAGTTTTTTTAATTTTCACTTTTTAGTGGTTCACTCCTAGCTAAACATACCCATCACAGCGTACGTGGTATAAATTGGTGTAAACAATAAACAAACATGCGATTTCAGCTATCCCGACAGATTTTTTATCATTTATTGAAATTAACAAAACAACCGCTTGTTAGATTTCGATAAAATTTTCATGGGACCATTTGGGAAGTAGGTATACCCTTTCCAACAAAAAAAGAAATTTTCAAATCGGTTGGCAAGCGACGGAGTTATGCGCGAACAAACATTAAAAAAAAAAACATACAAACATTCGAATTGAGAACCTCCTCCTTTTTTAGAAGTCGGTTAAAAAGCCGCGCGTGTCGATCTTCAACAGATCTTCACGGAGGAGTCTTGGTATGTTAAGATGGTCACCCATCCACAGATCGACCTTGGCGTTGGTTAGATGGGTGACCATCTTAACATAGCGAGACTCCTTCGTGCCTCGGAAAGCATGTTAAGCCGTTGGTCCCGGCTGTCATTTGTAGATCTTTGACAGTCGTAACGAATCTGACACCAGCCTTGCAAAGAAAAGAAGTGTTTTACCTAGTAAATGAATTGTGGAGGTCTGGTAGGCAGCCGCTCCACGTAAAATACTGGTATTCAGCTGCTGGCTTGACTAGGAGCCGACCCCATTGTAGTTGGGAAAAAGCTAGGCAGATAATGATGAGTGTTTTATAGAGGCCTCAGGCTGCAAACAGAGTCAGGGGTTAGAGCAGTGCAGGATGGTCAATTTCTAGTGCATAAGGAATTATAGATACATAGGTACACCAGCGCTGTGGTATTTATTATTATTATTATTTTTTAATGTCGCAGCATATGCTGAGATAGGGACCTTTTTTGGCCTCGCACCGTTTAAAATTAATAAGCATAAGTACATAGCATTATCAGCCTTTTAATTTTGCCACTGCTGGGACACAGGCCTCCTCTCTAGGAGAGGGAATGGGCCGCAATCCACCACGCGGGCCCAGTGCGGGTTGGTACTGGTGGTAAATTAATAAGCGTAAAAAATAAACTTTAAATAATTTTTTGTATTTGTTTTGTGCGAGTCCAAAAAAATATTTCTTTCTTTCTTTTTTTAGTTAAAAAACTCAAATTTTTATTTAAAGCAACAGCAATGCTCTGTAGGTGAGGTTTGACTATGAACTATATTATTATAGCTTATCTATCTTTCTATTAAAAAACTTACAGGCGACATTATCATGTGTTATTATGATACTAGATTCAGATTTTATACTAAAAATATACCTAGTGCGTACGTGGTTTTGTACATGTGAACATTTTCGTATCATTTTTTTTAGGATACCTAAATACGTCTTGTGTTTTTTTGTTGACTGCATCGTCTTCCTGCCCTTATACCATGTTACTTGGGGTTGGCGCAAAACAGTTGTTTTCCATTCTGTCATGTCAACCGTCACGTTATCACTAACCTTTTCTTTCTTACATTTTGCACTCCTCACACAATCCATCCATCTTTTATTAGCCTTTCTTTTCCTTCTCTTCATACATTCACATTAAATAAAAACGGTTAAGTGCGTGTCGAGCCACACGCAAAGTCCGGTTCCGTTGTTGCAGGTTGCACGTCACAATAGGGATGTTTCCTGAGTAAAAAATATATGATTATGTTTAGTCCGTCATCGCGTCAGTTAGATTATAGAAAAATATTGGACATGTATTTTTTCCTTTATCAAATCTATACAAACTGACGAAGATACAAAGCATCAAAGGAGTGGGGCCTTGTGACGACACGGCTCGGTAAAAATTGTAGCGAGTAGTGACGTCACACGAGTTTTCAATGCACTGTACCGTCTTCATTTTTTGTTTACGTGAAAAAAGAAAAAATACGTGTCCAATATTTTTTGGAAATCTATCTGACGGACTAATTAGATTTTTTTAGTTAACTACCCTACTGACTTGAGGAATCAATCAAGAATGCCAAAGCCAACTAAATATTCTTTCTCAAAAGTGTTAATTACATATAAACGTTAGTACTTGGTCCCTACACACACGAGTACTTATCTTTGTACAAGTACTCGTGATATGTTGTAAGAAAGCCACTTTACACGTGTCTTTCTTAAGTTTCAGTCAACATCCATGGGAAAAAAATGTACCAAGTCATCATAATTCTTACATGTGCAAACTATACTCGTAAGTATGTATTAGGGTTTCCTTTCCGTGTTTTTAAATGATACAAAACTGACTTAACAACAACGTAAGTACATAATATGTTAATTAATATAATATTAATTATTACTTTGCTATCGTTGAGTATATCAGCAAAAAATCCTTGGAGTAAGAAATCGTGTAAGTATTTTTTTTATAAATACACAAATATTCAGACGTTCTTATCAGTGGTTTCAGCAACTTATGAAAATATAAAGATAATATGGAGTAGGTACTTATCTTTACTAATATTATAAAGAGGAAAGATTTGTATTTTTGTATGTAACGAATAAAATCAAAAACTACTGGACCGATTTCAAAAATTCTTTCACATTTAGAAAGCTACATTCACCCTGAGTAATATAGGCTATATTTTATCCCCATATTCCCACAGGAACGGGAACTACGCGGGTAATACCGCGGGGCACTGCTAGTAAAGTACAAACTTATGCCGAAAATCTTTTTCTGAAGAATTTATAAATGGCGAGTAATATCTTCTAAACAAAATCTGTCATATTGCAATATTTTCTCAAATAAAAGGCTTATTTTTTCTTTTATGCTTTCTTCTCTTTTTTTGCTCCTGGAATTAAAACGAAAGCAAAGCCGCGAGTTAAAGCTAGTGTTATGTATTTGCTCTCATACTAATCCATAAACAAATCCTCTAAATTACAGAGCAGGAAGTATTAGCATCGATTTTAAGAGTAAAAACATAATAATAATATGAATACCTCGGGTGCAAGCAACTGGTGCTCTTAAAATGCTCAAACAGGAATACTTGTAGAACAGCACTGTAAATTAAGTAATAAATAATAGGCCAATCTTGGCCCAACTCTCGAGGCCACAGCCAACATTGGCAACACTGCTCTTGACCCATATATACTCGTATAAAACATTTGTTAGGTCTGAGCACCGCGTGGTAACGCCACGTGGAGTTAAGAGGTTATGTGGTGGCCTTCAGGTGTATAAATAACATGGGTTAGTACAGCAATACACAATAGTAGTGTGTTGTGAGATCAATTTGTTTGATAAAAAGTTTTGGTGGAATTGTTTTGGGATATGGCTGGGTTTTTTTTTATGTATGGGAAATCATCGAATGACTTCTTCCGCTTTGGGCAGAGCGGATGGTTGTGTCAGACTCTATTGACTAAAAACCCATCCGTGTTCCACCTAATGCCCATTGCGTTATAGGGCCTCGGTGACTCTTGAACTAACTCCGCAACTCTAGCTCACACTAGCCATAGCGGGCTATTGGTAGGTTTGATTTACATGTTTCAAGGTTTTTTTTTTTGTTTTAAGACAGATGGAAACCTCTCAGATATACGTGGAAAAAATACTTAGTACAAGCGTTATATATGTAAGTACCTACACAAAGAAAGAAGATTTGTGGTTAAGATTGAAAATATTCAATTGATATTTTAGCATCAAGGGCTAAAAAATATTTAGATAAAGCATCTCTTAAAATAGAAATAAACTAATATTTGGTAATCAATAATATGCATATAAGATATGATTCACAATTCCTTACACAGTTTTTCATGCAAATAGTACCTATATCCTTAACTGCAGAATTTTGTAAACACTAAAATGCTCAGATTACCTACTGTTAATAATTTATTATACAAAATACATAATCGATTAAAGATAACCGAGAGGAATCAAGCCGTGGGAACATCGATTGTAATTCCACTACATCGTAACAATTTACTCGAGAAGTTCGAAATCGATTTATATAATTACACTTTAATGAACTGTATCATATTAGGTATATTGGAAAATAAATAAACGCTGTTATTTAAGTATTTAGCTGGAAATCTTAGTGTAGGTACATTCACTGCTCACGACGACTATATTGCCAATCTAATCGATCGATTTGAACCCCGACTGGTAACCTACCTAGGCCTCTCCTGGAGTTACTACTCAGACCATTATTAAACTACTGACCTTTCTTCTAAACACGAATTCGCCAATGAGCTGGTGGTGTCATCAATTATGAACTCATCATTGTTGTAGAATATTGTCAGTTGACACTGACTGCTCCAGAACGCTATTTAGATGTGCTGCTATCGTTCAGAAGGGCTATTCTGCAAATATCTCATCATTAAAACTTGAAGAAGTGTCACCGGACACGGAACTGTCAATCCTTCCACCAAATCTTTGGTAAAGTAAGCATGAAGTAAACTGTCATGCCAGCCTACTTCGGCCAGCTGTTTCATCGGTGAAACATACTGGGTAATTATCGAAGGTCAACTGTAACAAGTCCCTAATCAGTGTCATCCCTCGGGTGACCGATTTGTCATGCTCGCTTTCTTTTGCATTCTAATAACAGACTATATAATTAATCACGGAAGTTCTATATTTGAAGGCGCCCCATCCCATTTTCCAGTCGATCCAGTTTCCGAGATCGAGTACAACCAACTTAAAATATGACCAGGGCCGCTATTGTTCCTAATACCTATTAAAAACAACACAATAACAAACTTTCCTTCTTGATTACCTAACTACGTGCACCGACCTTGAAAATGCATATCAATATTATCAGTAACCGGTAAACTTGTTTACAAAACACGCCGTAGCTAATAGAGTTTCGTTTCCCAATAATACTAAATTAACGACTAGTAGAATCTTATTGTTCGTCATAATAATTATTATCTTTTCCTGTTCTTATCCCGATATAGGTTTTTGGGTTCGGCGTAACATCTTCTTGGTTTTCCATACGCATGGATACGCATTCCATACGTATGGATACGCATTCCATACGCATGGATACGCATTCCATACGCAGCATGGTCTTATTCTTCCATACGCATGGATACGCATTCATTCCATACTCTACGCAGCATGGTCTTTTTTTTTCCTATTAGTCGTCATCATAGCAGTCTCTACATTACAACTCAACTACATCGGAGCATCAAACTATCATTAAGCTTGTCATAAAATGAAGTTTTCGTGCTCGAAAGATGAGTAAGCGAATGTGTAAACGCTTGCTTTACATATCGGAGTTGGAGCGAGTTGAGCTGGAGTTTTGGAATATGAGCCTAAGTGTCCCAAATGCCTACTCACCTTTTATTTTGTGGATGGCAAGTCAAATGACTTCTTCTGCTCTGGGCGGAGCGGCAGAAAGTGTCAGACTCTTACTGACTAAAACTCATCCGTGTTCCTCCTAATTTGCGTTCCAGGGCCGCGGTGACTCTTTCGAACAAATTCTACAACCCTGGCAGGCACTGACCCTATCGGACCCCGACTATTATGCTGATATTTTGAAGCAAATGTCTACTCACGTGCACCCACGTTGATCTAAAAAATGCCCACCAATATGCCGCTATAAACGTGTCCACGTACTGGGCCCAAAAACTATAGCTATGTTAATGTATCTACCATCTACACGAAAAGTAGAAGAAGTCTTCCTTTATAGCCATAACACCCTTCACACAGCTCATCTATGGTTTCTTTATGGTCCAATAACGTGAGTTTACTCGAAAGACAAAATCTTCCTCCCAACACTTCTTGTTGCTAGTTGATTTTGTACAAGATAAAGAATTTACGAATATAAATTAGTCGACATCGCCTTATCGACTGAATAAACTACGCACATAACACTCCGTTGAAGTGTGGGTGCAACGTACGATAGCGTGTGCCTGTGTGCGGAATCAAAGATTGTGTGGAGTTTTTGAATCAGACGGGAGAGTAGGTAAAGAACAGCAGTGCGATTCTGTAAACATCGAATATGAAGTGAGCTGTCAATTGAACTGTCATTAACAGGTTAGAAATTTAAGCTTTGTATTTAAAAAAATATAAATATTTGTATTATGGAAGGATATGCTGGAACCAATAATGTAACATCTATTGTGCCATGTTCGAACAGATAAACATTTTTGATTTGATTTGATTTAACCCATAACTCAGCTGACTTCAAGCTCAGTCGACATAAATGTAAGCTTTCACGGTGTGATGTTTGTAGAATTGACCGGTTGTTGTAATTTTAAGCACGCGTGTTTGACAGCGTTTGGGATACATACTAAAACATAATATTTTGACTGAACAATGAACACTTGGTGTGTTGTTGGCAATTGATTTGATAATTCCCCGTCCATGAAAAAAGATAATGAAATTGTTTAAGCTAACTTATCTCACGTTCCTAAGTGTATGTCTGTAAACAACACATAACCTGAAAACAGGCTTAAGGAGTTTCAAGTAGATGATTTACACAAGCACCGTGTAGCCATTATAAGTTACCTCCTCGTTTGCATAAGTCATACCTAACAATTGTATCATTCATAGACTAGTTGCCTCAAGGTCACATCAACAAAGCCACGACAACAAACTGTCATATCTGGCTCATAATCTATGCTTGTTTTGATGTAGCTCGCCCATGTGTGACGTGTTTACAGTACACGAAACGCGAGTGTGTGCGTTTAGCTGGTAAACGTATTTATTTTAGGCACCGACTACACCCGGTTCAGTCCTCCTTGTCTTTCTGATCGACCAACAGTGTCAGTGTTCTGTGAAATTAGTAAAGAAAAGTTTGGAAAATGTCAGCATCACCCATTGCAAGACAAGCCACCAATGTTCAGGCCATTCCCTCCAGGAGGGTCCTTATTACAGACCCCTCGCAGATGCCTGATGTCTACTCCAGCACTCCTGGAGGCACTGTCTATTCTACCACCCCTGGAGGTAATTATCTTTAATTTAATTGGGTCATATAGCTATAATAGAGACAATTGGATAATACGCAGACGGCCTTGTTTGTAATTTATTATAGCATATCGCACCAAAACTATCAGACCGAAAAGCATCCGCAACACAAAAAAGAACAAAATCTCCTGTCTAATGACCAAGCCCTAAGGTTCAACAGCCTGTAAACTAGTGAGAATTAATTAATTATACAGACAGTCTAACAATAGTAGCTAAGGATTATGTACACAAACCGCCAAGCCTAACTCAAACAATAATATTCTCGTGCCAACATTTTCTGGGATACCTAAATGGAATTATGGACATAAATCTGAACGCGCTAATCTCAGGACCTACTGGTCCGATTTGAAAAAATCTTTCAGTGTTAGATAGCCCATTTATCGAGGAAGGCTATAGGCTATATTTTATCCCCATATTCCCACGGGAACGGGAACTACGCGGGTGAAACCGCGAGTCGCTGCTAGTATTTCATATACATACATGTGCGGTATAGGACACTATAGGAGTAATTCGCCCTCTCCTTCATCGTGAGTTGTAAAACTAATTTTAGAAGCGACAATGAACTTAATATTGATCTCAATTATTCATTAGCAACCTTGGAAGAGTTTAGTAAGTTCAACTATTACGATAAACTAATATAAAGTTTCGTTTAATGTAATATTACTTAATGAACTCCAGTTACTGTTGTTTAAAAACAAACTTATTACTGGGACTGATTGTCCCTATTATGATAGTAATTTCTCTTAACTATGTAACTACCTAATGTTAGAAAAGCAAATATATCCACGTATAAAATACCTAACAAAACAACTAATGTTTCTTTGAAGGAATAATGAATCTACATTAATATCTATACTAATATTGTAAAGAGGAAATATTTGTGTTTTTGTAACGAAATAACTCAAAAAGTACTAGACTGATTTCAAAAATTCTTTCACCATTATAATGCTAAATTATTACTGACTTCCTGAGAAACACAGGCTATATTACAATAATAAAATTACCACCCGTGCGAAGCCGGTAATAGAAAATAAAATAAAAAGGTAGCGTAGACGCAGATAATCGAAATAAAATCGGTCCAGAAGGCATTTCAAATCTTGCATAGAAACTCTAAAATGCTATCTTCCACAAAGATAAATTCCTAATCTATCAAAAGATATTCAAGAATTTACATAAGGTTAAATCAAAACATTTTGGAGTAATCCAGCTACTAAGAATGCTACTTATTTAAAACAAGATAATCCATGCCTCTGTTTATGTAACCCTTTAGATAACAACGACGTTACTTGTTTTTGTTATCACATAAAAACATTTATTACGACCGTAAATTATAGTTATTACAAACCACAGCCTACACAAACAGGCTAAAGTGGGCTTTTGCAATCTAAACTAGGTGCGTCAATTTAGTTTGTAAACCCACTTACAAATTCAAATCACTTGTGTCAGTAAACTACACTACGGGACTAACACTAAAATACGGGACTAACACAGGTCACCAAATCGATTCTGAAGAAACAGCATTTGCAAATTGTAACTCATTTTAGTGAGTTTCAGAACAAGAACTGAAGGCAAAACTTGGGAATATAAAATCTTTCCATATTTGAGAGATATCGTTTGTATATCAATTCCTCCATGAACTAATATTAGGCAAGCTAAAATCAAACTTTAGATGCACGTGTTGCTAAACATTTTTTTAAGATTTAAGCAGTTTTAAAAAGGATTAACTCTGGGCACTAATTCATAAGAGTATACTCTCAATAAAGGTAGACCGGACCAGCCATTGCGCCAAATAAAGGCCCATATTCCAAAAGCCCAACTCAACTAGAACTCCAATTCCGACAGGTAAACATTGTCATAAATTAAAGGTTTCGTGCTCGAGAGATGAGGAAGCAAATGTAACGCGCAGCTAAAACTCATGTCTCGAGCACGAAAATAGCGGGAAAAAAAAACGCCTGTCATAAATGACAAGTTTTAATGACGCTTTCAAGTTGAGTTGGAGTTCACATTCTGGAATATGGGCCTTTATTTTTCTTATGGGTGGGAATTCATCACGTCATGACTTCTCCCGCTCTGGGCAGAGCGGAAGAGTGTCAGACTCTTACTGACTAAATAAAACCCACCCGTGAACCTTCGAGTGCCCTATGCGTTCCAGAGCCGCGGTGACGCTTTCGAACAAAATCCGGAATCCAAGATGGACCTTAAACATTGAAACTTCCTAACCTAACCATTTATCGAAAACGTGACTCCATTACGTAAACACGCCACATGGCGATACGACTGTGTATGTTAGTTATATAACCACTTGGCAACGAGTCGGACATAATCGAACGTTTGTTTTGGATAATGGAACAACTATGTCCACCTATGCTTGTTTTCATTAACACCATGCATTGGCGCCACCTATTTGCGAAATTTGTTCCAAAGAGTAAACGTGGAGGAACAAGGAAGAAAGAAAGAAAAGAAAAGAAAGAAAATTTATTTAATTGCTACAAAACAACATACATTTATGGATTTTCCAGTAAAACCTAAACGATAGTATTGGTAGGGTACTTAAATTATGTCATTAAAGACAAATTACAATTTAATAACAATACAAATTAATAATAAAAGTGATTATGAGAGTATACATAATTATAAAGGAAGGAGGAAGGGTATAATTCAGTAAAAGTCTGACAAAAGGAAAATGGCACCTGTCTTCAAATCAAAATCAAAGAAACCATGTTCCACATTGACGGATTTCAAATTCTCAGAGCTCTGTTGAGAGTTGAAATTTCAATAGCGCGCTTGTTGCAGTCATTAAGGTGTCTGTGGAAGATTTTTTCATAATATTTGTTATTAATTTATACAGATTGTTTCTAGTTAAATATAATTTATTTCTGTTTTTAAAATTGTTCACTATATTTTTCTACGTTTTAATAATCGTAAACATATTTCCATATCGTTGTTTTTGCGTTTGGATACTAAAACTACGATAAAAATGTCAAGTCTTTATACATATACGTCATTAATACACAAATCTGCATACACAAACATTATGATTATGTAAATGAAGCAGAATACTAATGTTTATTATTAAATTCAAGGAAAAAACGATATGAGAATTGATCGATGATAAATTAAAAATCAATTTTAACGTAGGTAGGTTTACCTAATCTCCATTAAAAAATATGATTGAGTCAGGCGTTACTTTGTGGAAATCCATTTTAGATTCGAAAATGTATATAATATATCTAGTTCGGTTCGGGTTCTGGTTCAGTTGTGTGTACGGTCAGCGAGTCAACACGTCCCCTGAGGATGCCTCGTGGAGAGGCGAAACACGTGTCGGTATTGGTGTTGGGTTTTGCTTTGCCTTCCTGCATGTGCATATACTTATTCCTTGCTTTTGCCTTGTAATCTTGCATGTGCATAATATAGCGGGCGGGAGGGAGGTGCATACCTGCAACCCACACATATTCGCGGAAATTAGAACTAGATATATTATTTACATTTTCCAATTTTTTTCTTAAAAATCATTACGTCTTTTCAATAAAAATCGCATCATAGCCCTGTGAGATTATTGAAAGCAAAGTCCTCAAGCTCAAAGAAAGCGCTTCTGTATGCTTCAAGCGGCTTAAGGGTCACTAAGAACTAACTTATCTCCAAAATTAAAATGATGCTGGAAATGTCAGAAGACTTATGATTTTAAATGATATGTATACTAGCGGTCCGCCCCGGTATCGCACGGGTGCAATGTAGATACTAATGTTTTCTCTATTATAATATGCATGTATTATAGATATACACCTTCCTCTTGAAACACTATCTATTAGAAAAAAAGCGCATCAAAATTTGTTACGTAGTTTTAATGATCTTAGCATACATAGGGGCAGAGACAGCGGGAAACGACTTTATTTTATAGTATGTAGTGAGGTAGAAATTAATGGGTAATATACGGAGAGAATATAAAATTTAGAAGTAGGGATTGCAGAGGTAGAGTTTACGAAATATAGTTTACTATTGGGATCAATTCTGAAAAAGGTTGTTGTGGAATTGTGGAAGCTATTATTCCTATATATTGTAAATGTATATCGTAAATGTTTTGCACGTCTGTTATTGACAGAAACACTAGAATAAGACCTCATAAAATTTACTAAGTACGTCCATGTTTGTGTTATCGATGTTCCCATAAATAAATAAAAAATTGAAGGCTCCCGTAGATAGTCTTAAAATAATCTTCGCTTTATATTAATATACTCGTAATTGTCTTGTCAATGAGTGGATATAATCTGCAAGAACTCGTTCGTAGTAAATATTATGGCACCTATGTATGTAAACAGCCACTTCGGTTTGAGTGAAGAAACTAATGGGAGTTATGTTTGATTTTAATTACTTTTATCAAAAAAAAAATTTGGTCTTTGATAGAAGAAAATCATCAGAAATGGGAAGTTAAATTATTTTTGAGTGCCATTACCTTTTTTATCTGTAACTACTATTTAATATTATAAAGCTGAAGGGTTTGTTTGGCTAATCTCAGGAACTACTGATTCGTTTGAAAATTCTTTAAGAGCGTTGGATAGCACATTTATTGAGGAAGGCTATTAGGCTTTATAACATCAAGTTACAACCAATTGGAGCGAAGCATCAATGAAACATGTTGCAAAAACGGTTTTTTGTTCTCTCTCTTATGTGACGCAGACAAAGTTGCGCGGTTCCGCTAGTGTCGAAATCAATGCACCATTTTCTAGAGCGAAAGCCCACGGGGGAGAAGTAACTGGAAAAAGCTAGTTAAAAAACGGAATCTAGGTAATATTAAGATGAAGCATCAAGGCCGTTGCGATATATCCATAGAAATATAAATTATATGTAGGTATGGATATATCAAATAACAGAGATTTATTGAGTCCACCATCAATGGAGAATATCAAGTTCACACACGATTCGACCAGCTTTAGGTACTTCAAAAAAGGAGGAGGTTTTCAATTCCACTGTTTTTTTTTTCATAATGTTAGAATAAAGAACATATGCATAAATATTTGTAAAGTTCATTAATATAAAAAAATAACATATTGCATACGAAGGTACGCTATCTACATAAAATATGCTAAGCTAAACAAACTTATAATATCTATTATAAATTCATAACATTGATTCGCGGAAATGCTGAAATAGACTTGGAACATTATATTTTCGCCGTAGCTACACGACTGTCGACTGTTTTCCTCGTAAAATCATTTATATCTCATTATGTAACAGTTTCAACGACTTTGAACTTTGAGAAATGTTTATCAATGGAACGTAATTAATCTAAATATAACTGCCTTGTAGGTTCAGTCCAATTAGGCACCTATATTTAAATAATGATAAATTATGTAGTTGATAAGCCAAGTAGGTAACCCAAGTAGCACATGACAGCCGCATAGTGACTTGATTATAGAATTTTGTGACACTCAAGGCTGCTTTAGTTACCTGCTTAAGGGCTGTGTAGCTAACTACACAGCCCTTGTAATTCTAATTTGGGCCCCAAATTAAGCAGCCTTGAGCATTACAGTGACTGGTTAACGGTGGTATAATCATTGAAACAGCTGTACGAGGCCTGTACAATGGCTTATACTGCTATACAACAGCCATTGCAGCCTAAGATTCAGCTACTTTAATTCTCTTCAACAGCTTTTAGATGTTTTGAGGCTTGGCAATAGCTTTTATTAAAGTATAAATAACCAAACAAAAATACTTTTTTATTTAATTTTCTTTTGTGTATTTTGTGACAGATGACATTTATTGTTTGTTAAAGTGCGCGGGCGGACTATTATTTAAGGTAAGATATTTTTAATAGTTTTCACGTTGGTTTTAAGTGTCCTGTATATAAATTGAGTTGCGAGTACCACTTTACTGTTAATGTGTATAGGTAATTACATCAAATATTTCACGCGCCATCAGAATAATATCGCTTTAACGAAAATATTTCACAAGATTAAATGGTGTACGAATACTTAATAGATTTATCACTCAAATTATTGCTTTCGAACTTAATGTATTCTATTAGGAAATAAGTGGAAAATATATTGTTTGAATTAAAAGCTATCAAATATCCTTAAAAACTATAAGAAATCATTTGGATATTTAATAACAAATCGTTTCTGTACTGCTAAAATGGCGTTAATTTGTTATCCAGTACAAATTCTCCAGAAATTCTTTTAAAAAGTTATTTGCTGTACAGTGGTGTTACCAAGTCAATGTACCAGCTTCTAGCATTATAATGGCTGGAAAAGGATTTTAATTATCTTTCTTACTGTGTACTGGTATAAATATAGAGCATACAGTAGCTTTTCAGGGATAAAGAAATCTCGACAGAAAACCATTTCAATATGTACATTGTTTGGCTTTCGAAATACCCTTGCAAGCCCAGTAGTTAGGTAATTTTGCGCATCCTTCTCTTTTTTTAATTTAGTTTAGAACAGCGCTATCCATGTCATTTCGTCAAAACAACCGAAAAATATTTTGCTTTTCCCTTTTCGTATTATATTATGATTGTTAATTAGTTAATTATTGTTTTCAGGAATAATAATGCCGTTTAAAATAATCAAAACCGTTGAAAAAGGAAACGAAAGATTATAGAGAAGGAGAAGAAAAGTGGTTGGGAGCATTTCATTTTTCATAATGGCATTCGTAATTATGTTGTATTTTCACAAATTATGTTTCATATTGATTAAAAAACAGTATTTACAAATTTATACAATGATTTTTCTTATCATCTATACTTATAATAAATCTGTACTGAGGTCAATTCTGTACAAGGAATATATTTTCAAAATAACTATCAGGGGGTGATTAGTGATCGATACTGGTGCCAAAAACGCAATCAGTAAAATTTTTGTCTGTCTGTCTGTCTGTCTGTATGTTCTTTATAGAAACAAAAACTACTCGACCGATTTTAACGAAACTTGGTGCAATTATTCTTCATACTCCTGGGCAGGTTATAGTATACTTTTCATCACGCTACAATCAATAGGAGCAGAGCAGTGAAGGAAAATGTTGGGAAAACGGGAGAAGTTACTCCATTTTTTAAGCTTCCGTCGCGTGTGTAGCCTTAATGGTTAAAGTTACATAGAAATCATGTATTACGAAAATGTTTTACATAAAATTATCAAAAAAAGGTCCCAAACAGCATATGTCTATATTTTATGGTTGACTCACAATAACACGTGTAACTCCCGATAGCTTTGCAGTTCGGCGCTTTCTGATTATTTGTATGAAACTTTGTCAATTTTAAACCGATCGGGCTGAGAGTTTCAAAATCGGGGGTAAAGTAACTATTCCACGCGGACGAAGTCGCTGGCAGAAGCTAGTCCTTAATAAGATTGTACCTTTGCTAAATTTTGAAAATAAATTTTGGGGAAACTTTTATTATCCTTGGTCATGAAAAGCACCTCCTTTCGATCAGTACCTAGCACAACATTCACTGAGTCTTTTTGCTACCAGCGAAAGTGGTGTGCTACCTCTTCGCAACATCATTTTAATCAAATGCAATTTATTTTCAAAAGGATAGGCACACAAATCTATTTGTGCGGAACCCTATGCGTAAATGACACTGGCTTGTAAACATCAACTGCATCAGTACTGCTCCTTTGCAATTCGTCCATAGAAGCCTCAGCGTATTCTTTTAACAGTTTTCTTTTTACTCCACTTTTAATTTTTTATTTAAAGTGTATTATTAAAACATACGTAGTATAGCTCTTGAAATCGCTTCGCACATTATGCAAAAATAAATCAAATTTGACGTAATTTAAACACCAATAATCTAGATTTACTCTTAAATAACGCTGAAAGCTGTATAATAACTGTCAGCTACACTTTATGCATTGGCATTAGGATGGAGTACTCCTATTCCAATTTACAACTCAGGGTGTTTAATTATTCTCTTATAAATCTAACAGCATTTGTAGAAATTCCTTATACACTTTTAACCAGCCATTAACAAGCTCGTTGAAGTAGAATTACAATAGAATTAGTGTATACCAATTAAAAGCTAGTGGCATTATTCAATGTTTTAATGCAGCCCGCAGCATTACAAGAGAGGTGAATTTTACGTATTAACCAGCCGTTAACAAGCTTTAGGCTTCTAGACCAGCTAGTAGTATCTCAAACAGCCAAAAGCTGGACTAGAGCATTTTAAAATTCTACTTAAATGTTTTTAGTATACTTTTTCGCCACTATCAAGTCATTAGTCAGCTATGCTGTTTAATAGTGTATAATCTTTCCTTAATACAGTCTAAAGACTCACCCTATCCTTTAGTACAGCTGTATAAAAGCTGTAGACTGTAATGTAGCTTATTTATGACCTAATTCATCGCTAAAGTGCTACTTGGGAAATCAAACTGAATACACATATGTACATACATACTTTAGATACTATTGATATGTTGTTTTTGAGTTCGTAATTTAAAGAAAACGTAACGTTCGATTCATCCTCCCATCTTCTCGTGTGTTTGTCACCGATGTATTTAACAAGACCTGCAAAATGTGACGTAGATTTTAATCTTGATGATTGGTATAGAACGTGCAGAAACTATAGGTCACAGGTCAAATATTTACAACGTAAAAGTTTCAGATTTGTAACACTAGATGGCATAGTTTACGCCGTGCACGGTCCCTATAGACTTATTTAGTTCTCATTGACGTGCATTCAGGCCTCTATTTTTAAGACACTTAAAAATTGTTGTCGTGCTTTTTATTAATTGTTTCTGTTTCCTTCTTTCCAGGTACGAGGATAGTATACGAGAGATCGTTCATGATGTCGCTACGGCAATCCCCGATCTCTCAAACCCCACCGAAGTGTGCGTTACCAGCTGCACTGCTGAAGAACCCCAGTTCCGTCACCAATGTCATACAACCGTCCGCGGCCCAAAAGGCGCGCTCCAACTCGATCTCATTCGACGAGACGCAAGAAACATTCAGCATGGATCTCTAATAGGATAAGCTTTAAGTCATTACAAATACTTATAGTTCATTACACAATAGGGTATTTTAGTCCGTCGGTCGGTATATTTCTAAAAAATATTTGACACGTGTTTTTTCGCTTAAAAAACAAATGAAGACGATACAGTGCGTTGAAAACTCGTGTGACGTCACTACGATAGTACATTTTTTAATAGCGACGAGACGTCGCTAACGCCCCCTCTTTTCGCAAACTTTGATGCGCTTTATCTTTTTATTGATTCAAAATGGCAAAAAAATATGCGTCCAATATTTTTTCCAAAACCTGACTAACGGACGGACTAAATAGATTTTTTTTTCTATCTAGTAAAATACCCTATTTCTTGAGTAAGTTCCATATTGTGTCCGCTTACTTTATGTCTCTTTCCTAGCTTAAGTGTCAGTTTTGTTAAGCTTAGGTCCAGGAAATTAAAATAAGAAGTGTTTTAATACTTCCGGCCTAAGTGGTTACTTGTAAGTTAGCTTTAGCGTCTAAATGCGCGACTGAACATTATGATAGCGTTCTTATAAACGCGGTCCTTTGCCACGTCCGCCAAAAAAAAAAACAATAAAAAAAAAACAAATTATATAAAAATTTAATCAATTCTTTATGGAATGGATGAGTTTGTAATAGTATGAGACCAAAAATGTACCTATTTATTGTTGAAAAAAGTGGCAAAAGATAAATTGTAAATAATTGTTAGTTTTATGCGTGTAACGCACACCATAGGTGCTTAGTATTTTTATATTAAAAGCAAGTGCCATGACATGGAAGTTAATTCTAGTGACATAGTTTCCTTCCTACTGGTGTTGCTGACATTGTTATGAAATCTCAGATTTTTAATATTGTCTGTGGATTTTGCGATATTATTTTTGTTTTTTTTTTTTAAGACGGAAATCGGTCACAGATTGTTGAAATCTTGCAAGTCAAATTGTATTATTACGGTAGGAATCTGAAAATGTAGGAATTAATTGAAGTTTCTATTGTGGCTATACAAAGCTTTCTGGCATCCTTTGTTGATAATTTAAAACTTTCATGTTTTAGAATATTGCATCGGAATATTAGTCTGACTTTATTGACTTAATAGCCCTAGTTTTAAGAACTATTACTTATTGAAATGTTGTTCCAAAGCATTTAATTATGTCTGTATTGATGGAGCAGTCTCTTGTTAAATGTATGTGTTCCACGACTGTGGATGCTTTCAGTATACTTAGTGTGTGTATACTATGTTGATATTACGATATATATACGACTGCCAGTATATAATAATTATGGAAATAAAATGTTTAAATTTATTTTTGATAGTTTAATTATCTTAACAGCCAACGAACAGATTCACATTATATACCTTAAAATAGAGCTAACTAGTATAAAACTTAACACTAGCTGAATATCCTTAGATAGCTATGTACATCAAATGATTTTTACAAGTTTGGTAATCTACTTATATAAAAGTGTCATTGTGACTTTCCAATGGTCAACCACTGACACTCACTCAAATGGCCTAGAATGGTAATGTCGTACATAATGACGAATGAATCACAGACGTATGCGGTAATCTACTTACAACATGATCCCATTGTAAAATTACAATGGGATCATGTTGGAATGACAATAGCAGACATAATTATGCCTTATTTATTATTTAGTTCTAATTAAGTTACAGAGAAGACCTAACACATAATACGTGAGATATAGGATAGGCATGAGTGGCTCCCAAAGCAACCTTAATACCACGTCTAAGCTTAGGTATTTATTTAGCAAACAGATCCGGATCGACGGCGCGTCGTGTTCGAGGCGCCTCAAAGAGCTGTCAACAAAGAAAATGGTGACCATAGGGTCAGTGCCGGCTAGGGTTGCGGAATTTGTTAGAAAAAGTCACCGCGGCCTTGGAACGTATAGGGCACTAGGAGGAACATGGGTGGGTTTTAGTCAGTAAGAGCCTGACACTCCCTTCCGCTTCGCCCAGAGCGGTCATAAGTCATTCGATGATTTCCCATCCAGAAAAGAAGGTATTCATTTTAATGAGAATTTGTGAAAAGCCGACGCGTCCCAGCTCTTTATGAATACTAACTATATACGTTATTACCGACTCACGGTTACATGAGTCCTGTGGCCGTATTACGAAGTGCCAATGCCATCATGATTCGTGTGAGGGAAAGAGATAGTGCTATTCGTCTTGTGTAACTCCGTCTCTCTCTGACGCAGAAATCATGATGGATTTAAGACTTTATAATAGGTCGCCTGGGGCCGTACCACGAAGTGCCAATGCTATCATGATATCTGTGTGAAAAAGGGATAGTGCTATTCGTCTTGTATAATTCCGTCTCTCTCTGACACAGGAAGCATGATGGATTTAAGATGTCATGGTAGGGCTACAGAGCGGAGCGGTCATAATCACGGTTTATTTGGAGTAACACACTAGACGTGCACAAAGTGCTTCTCCTCCAGGCATGCTTAAGAACAAAGGTCTGTCTGCCACATCTGTCTTGTGTGTCACGCTAGAAATGTGAAGAACGATGATGAAGGTTTTCAGTTACTCGCTAGCCGTCGGTACTTGGTCAGCGTGCAAGCAGCGACTTTCGATGACGTGAGGCACAAATTGTCAGGGCTTGCTCATTCCAAATTCAAATGTACCAAAAATCACACCAATAAATGAATTTGTCATTTTTATTGGTGTGAGTTTTGGTACATTTTACATGAGATCTTAATAATAAATAAATTAGTTCCTCAAAAATCTACCTTTTAAAGGTGTACATTCTTTTACGAAACCGTTATAAAGAAAATAATTATAACAAAACACGACACAACTTAATACAAAATAAAAAAACTTAAAACAAGCAAAAAAAAAAAAAGAATACAATTGAGTACTTAAGTATAAATACAATGTCAAACTTAAATAAATATCAATGTCAAATAACTTAAATTTTATTTATTATTAGCTTAAAATTTATCATTTAGGAATTCGTCAATAGTATAGTAGCATATTTCTAATAAAAAATGTCTTCAATTATTTTTAAATTTAATAATATTTAAGTCCTTAATTCTATTAGGTAATTTATTCCACGTATCCATAGCCTGATATGTATTTGTTCATCCAGCAGAATTTATTGCCAATAATTTTTAACCGACTTCTAAAAAAGGAGGAGGTTCTCAATTCGGATGTTTGTTTTTTTTTTTTTTAGTAAATATGTGGATAATGTAGTAGGCTGCAATATTGTAAACGATCGTTTGAATCGGCAATTTTTTGTTGTTGTTAATATGTGTATTGTAGCTGTTTATTGCCCCATTTCACCCCCGTAGTTCCTGTTCCCGTGGGAATATGGGGATATATTATAGCCTTTGTTCACCGGAGATGGTGTAGCTTCCCAACAGTGAAAGAATTTTTCAAATCTGTCAAGTAGTTTCGGAGCCTATTCAACGGAAATAAAAAAAAATAGTCTTTCCTCTTTATAATATCAGTGTATATAAAATAAAATAACAATAGCTTCATCAAGAAGGGCATCACGAAAAAAGTTATCAAGAACTTACATACCTATTCCTCACCAATGTTTGATTAAGAACGTAAATAATTCATTAGGTACACATAACGCTTGCAAGGAGGTACAAATGTTATCGATAATAGCCATTATTTCATAGCCATAAGTAATGGCCATATCGGGCCCAAGGCTATGTTATCTGCGCTGCATTTTATGAGCAGTAATGTGGTATTGCGGTAGGTCATAAAGTTGTTGTTAAGTTAGGCCAAGAGTACCTACTGTACCCATGTTATAAATGGCCTTGTTTTGAAATCGCACTGGAAATATGTACCAAGAGTTTTGAAAACAATTGCTGCAAATCTGGAACTTTCTTTGTGGTAAAACTGTTCAATTCAGCACCTACACTCATAATTTAGGTATGCCGAAATGCCGAAATCCGTTCACCGCTGGACAAGGGTCCTGACTCCTGAGCTTCTCTCATTATATCGAGAGAAGGTTAATTCTAGACAAAAGTGCTCCATTGTCGACCACTACAATGGCGAGCACTGCAGTGGAGCACTCTTGGCATCAAGTCAGCTAGTAATCAAAATAAATGTAACCTTAACAATAATAAAAACAATCTGAATAAACTATTCCTAGTTATGTTAGTGTTGGGTTCCAGACATGATACCACTGGGAGAAACTCTTGGTGTCAGAGGTTTTCTGGCTTCTGGCTGCCCATAGCGACTGTCAATGGTCTAAAAATGACAGCCAGAACCAACGGCTTAACGTGTTTTTCATGATAGACACGGTTATACTATGGATGGTCTCCTAGATCCAGACTGACCATGGCATGCGTTGTTCATCTCGAAGACAGGGCCCCAAGTCTGCTATTTTTATAAATTTGTCATTCCAACACGATCCCATTGTCATTTTGCTAAAAGTTCGTAATCACCTAAATTCATAATGGTCGATCATTGGTCGGTCAATGGTCTTGTAATACTTTTTGATGACCGAGCTATTAAAAGCAATGTCTGCACAATGACCTTCAAATGGTAGGTCACTGATCAACGGAATTGTCAAAATTTTAGTAGATTACTGCATATGTACGTCTGTCATTCATTTATCATTATGTACCTAGGAGATTACCATTCTACGCCATTTCTTTCAATGGAGTGTCAGTGGTTTATCATTGGAAAGTCATAGTGACGCTTTTATATTAGTAGATTACCAAACTTGTAAAAATCAACCATTATGAAATCAATGATAGACCATTCTGACACTATTATAATAGCAGACTTGAGGCCCTGATCCGTTGCTGTTATTATTAGGCCACGAGCTCTTCAAACAGAAACGGGGAAAATATCAACACATTTATGAATTGTTGATGTTCTACATCGTTCCACCAGGTGCTACAAGTCCTTATTCCCTTCCTCCTAAATCACTCCTAAACAGTTACTGGCCCGAGAGTGACGTCAGAGTGGTGAGTGATAGCGACCCCGCACGCGATGGGTTCGGGAACCCGGCGTAGTATTATGTACCTTGTTACTATTTAGTATAGAATTATTTTTTAAATTACCTATCCGATTCTGTATAAAAAAAGGCCAGGATCTTGCTTGCCTGGTGCTACTTTGTCGTTGTCTGAGGGAATTCAATTGTTTAGCTTTCTCGTTGAAAGGCATATTTGCGAAAAATATAAGTCCTAATACATATTTTGATTTTATGAAGTGCTGGTAGGAGTTTGACACCATATTAGGAAATACAGAGTCTGTCTACAAGACTACAATAAAAGCATGTAATCATTCTTAAATTTGGTTTAACTTACAACATAATCCAAAGTAGGTAATGTTATGGAGAGGTAAAATGTTTTTTTTGCCTTTTTTGCTGAAGGTATACTTTGAAATTGCACATTCGATTAAGTATACTTAAAATGACAGAAGGACCTTAAGGTACCTGCAAATTTGTTTCACTTAAAGAGGTGTTCCACTTACCCAGTGTCTCAGATATCCAGGTATCAATAGATATCTGTCTCATTTACGGAGAGTTCCATCCACATAATGTAGGTACACAAAATATAGTCCCAATAAAAGAGGTAAATTACACTCGCTGTCTCAATTATAGAGGTGCTTGTGACGAATAAAATCGAAAGAACTAATCTCAGTAAAATAGGTAAAATATACTCACTGTTTCAATAATAGAGGTAGTTATGACGATAAAATGGAAAAAACCAATCCCAGATATAGAGGTTTGTGTTGCCCCACTAACAGAGGTAATTCAGTGGTAAAGTGTCGGGACCTAAGCAAGAGTTCCAGCTATGGAGGTTTCTCACTTATCCAGGTCCCACTTAACCAAGTTTTACTGTATATATCTAATCTCTTTTATTTCTTACCTTTTAATTAGTTGATATACTTACATGGAAATAAAATTTTGGTACTCGTCGTCAGATCAAATTAAAATGGGACCACATGACAAGCACCACCCAAGTAGCACACAAGCTCTATAACAAGCCGTACACCGGCCGGTTAGAAGCTTTTAATAACGGCATAGGCTCCATAAATAAGTTCTACAGGAGATGTACAAGCGGCTGCAGCGCCGCTCTACCCCTGTAGTGGTCCAAAATTATACAAAGGTTCTATCTAAGGTTCTATAATGTCTCTACAATGTTCGTAAATATGTGTTAGTACAGATATACAAAGGTGCTATGCGAGCGGTAGTGAGCGCCTCATTATCTAAAATAAGTTCTTGTAGCGCGACTGTAGGGCTCGCGTCTTATTTAGATGCGTCTGTATCTCTGAATTAGAGTTTACAGATCTGTATTAGATATACAGTAACGATATTTTGGGGAAATGAACAAAATATAACTGAAATTTTGACAAAGACGTCTACTTGTATGTGATTGATGGAAGACTTAAAATAATTGGAAAATAAACAACAGGTGAGTAGTGGTTATTTTTCCTTTTATGAATGCAAAGTACCAGTGCGAGTGCCAGTGTATTGTGTAATTTTAGCTAAAATATATACATATATTTTAGCTAAAATTTTCACGCGCCTGCGATTTATGTCGTTTTATGGATAAAAAGTACATTTGATTAGAAGGTGTGAATTTTACATTTAGTTTATATATGATAGTTTAGCTTTCTAGGTAGTTTCTTTAGAATTCTGGGTGAGAAAGAGCAACGTAAATTTGGTTTTTTATATATATAAATGATAAAAATAAATTATAAAAAATCATGAGAATTGCTTGTATTCACAATTATAATGGCGTCTCGGTTACAACAGCCTACAGAGTTTACTAGAACCATTCTATCGATTTAAACCGGTAGTATCCACCATTGTAGACCTTTTGGTTCTACGATTGTGGTATTGGCGATCTATTGTACTTTTTTAGGTGTACATCAGTCATTAATATATTCTTTTAAGAGTCTAAGGTTGTACAACGGGCTATTGATAATCCGTTGTGGCCGTTGTGGGTATCTAATTTTATTTAGGGGTCCATTATCAGCAGTGCTATTCTGTAAGAACTCACGTGCGAATTCGATTCATATCTCATTTTCGATTACACTTCGTAACTCACCTGAAGTGAAAAGTATTTGATATTCTGACTGTCCAGTTAAGTTCGCTTCACCTATGTTCTCACTTAGTGGCGCTAGTGTAGTTTTCATCAAGTTACAGAATACCAAATACAGTTTTCACCGCAGAATCAGAAGTGAGAACTGGAGTGAGTTCTTACAGAATAGCATTGCTGAACCTTAAAACCCCTGTTAATCCTTTTTATACTTTATCATTATTCGTTTGTGTGTTTTTATCTATACTAATTAAATAAGACTTACTGCAATATTTCTTGTTTATATAAAATTAGTTGAATATTTACAAATAACGTCTAGTATAATTATTTGAACCTTTAACTAGGAAAACATTAATTGCACCTAAATACGAAATAGTTAGCAGAGTATTATCCCTCATTTTTTTGCTTGTTGTTATCGGAGCTGCGGAGTGGATGCAGAGGCGGGTAGTCCGCATGCGACGCCTACATATCGGAGGCTGAGGAAGCGGGCGAGTATGCGCCGCGCCTGACCGCCGCTCCATACCCCGCACTCTCCAAATAAAACATGTTATATTTATTTTTATTGTGTTGCCATGTTCCTCAATATTTCTTCCAATTTGCAGTAGTTTTTTATTAGAACGAACTACGGAATCCTCTTTATTTTCAATGCACTCATGACAGAATGGAGTCACAATAAAGCAATTATATTAGTAAAATACTTTTATCGCACTTCACCCGCTATATTGGCCCTAGAAACGAAATTTTTGAGCTTTGAGCTTTATAAGGCGTGTTTATCTTGCCATAAACAGTTATTTACCATACAGTTGCTGTAAAGGTAACCACTATAACGACCTACGTGCGACTATAGAATTATATTTCCCTGCTGTAGATATAGAGTTTCAAAGGTACTAGGTAGTACTATTTAACAGCTTAGACATTTAGAAATACGCAATATACAACCTAAAGCACTTTAGAGGAAGCTTATAACTCCATTTAAACACTTTTAACTATTAAAGCCCTCTAAGATCTAGCAGTGTTTTAAAAGATATTTATAACTCTGCTTTATATTGAATACCCGTACAATAACTCTATAACACGCTTTTGTATCTTCATTGGGATTATATTTACTGTTGTACGGCTATTGTACCACATGCCTGTTAAAGAACTATAAAATACGCTACTGAACTACTTAAGTATTATAGTAAACCCATTGACCAGCTATTATAGAACATTCAGACTGTAAAGAAGTCATTTAAGCAGCTTGTGTGCTAGTTGGGCAGTTTTCGAATATAAAAAGAATCATCAAAATCGGTACAACCAGTAAAAAGTTATGAGGTAATACACACAAAAAAATACAGTCAACTTGACAACCTCCTTTTTTAAAATAATATAATCCTCAAGTACTTAGGTACAATTTTTTTTTATAAATGTTAGGTTATTTTTGAGCTCGCAGTCTCTTGGGCCCCGGGGCCCTCTCGGGTCGGGGGCCCGTGGCATTTTACCAGCCCTGCCACCCTGTAGTTTGCCACTGATGATAGGGTAGTGAACATTTTAATTTTAATGGTTATAAAAAGGGGGAGCCATGGGCCACAAATAAAAAAACAAAAATATTTTGTTTTCATGAAAATTAGACTACATTATACTGGCATCGTCTAAAGCTTGCAAAAAAGTATGAAATAAAGACAAATAATTAAGAAAATTAAAGAACACGCCTGCCATGTCAAAAATTGAACTAAAAAATTTAAAACAAGATAGATACTTAATAATCTTTTCATTACAGTTGGGCGGGGGTAAACCTGTAAAGAACTATTTAAAGCAACCGTCTCCGTTTTTATTGTAAACGTTTACAATAGTTACAATTCAATAGCTTTTGAAAACGGTTTAAAATTACCGATAAATTGCCAAACGCAAATTCTAATAATAATGTGTTTAATTATTTTTCACTACGGTAATGTTCTTTAAAAAAGCAAAGAAAAATATAGCAGTTTGTATAGCTTTTCATTAAAAAAAAAAACCTTTAAAATGTAACTGTCTACTATCACACGAAACAAAAAATGGAACGCCATTCAGGTATTCAAAAAAAAAACAACAGTTTATTTTTAAAACGGCATCGTTTGCATTTTTCATCAAAGCTGTCCGAGACTCTATCTAATATAATATTAACCAACTTTGGTTAAGCCACTGACATTCATAAACATTCGTTCTAATTAAAAATAATTTATCCTTTATCCAGAGGTTATTGAACCCTTGTTTAGCGGTATATGCGTAGTACAATTCCATGGATGTTGCGGCGAGCAACTGTAACCCTTAAACTTAGGAGCAATAAGTTTGATTTTACTTTAGCAAGTGGTACTTTACAGTCCCCTTTTCTACCCTCTCCCTTAACGTTATAATCTGTCTGGAACTAATCGGTTCTGATATTTGCCTCACTGTTCATTTCATAACGCTAATACGAAACGATTCTTGTAAAGGCAATATGTGTAAGAAGCACATAACTTCACGCTTGCGTTTCCCAACGGGCTAGGCAGAGAGAGAAGAGAGCCAACTAAATTTCATCCATGTAATAGACAGTAAGCTTATTGCCATCAATTGGGTACACTACCAGACTTAATAAGGATGTTAGCTAAAAAAATCGAATTAGTCCGTCGGATAGATTTCCAAAAAATATTGGACACGTATTTTTTCTTTTTTCACGTAAACAAAAAATGAAGACGTGCGTTGAAAATTCGTGTGACGTCACTGTTCGCTACAATTTTAACCGAACCGTAACGTCACAAGCCCCCACTCCTGATCTTTGATGCTTTGTATCTTCGTCAGTTTTTATAGATTTGATAAAGGTAAAAATACGTGTCCATTATTTTTCTATAATCTAACTGACGGACTAAACATAATCATATATTTTTTTACTCAGGAAACATCCCTATTGAGGAACTGTGGATGGTAAAACCCAATAAAACTTTGTCCGAGCCGAGAATCAAACCCAGCACCATACGCTCAGCAGCGCAGCACTTGCGATACTAAGATAAACGAGCAAGAATGTTTTTCATAAAATTTCAAATCTATACTAATATTATAAAGCTGAAGAGTTTGTTTGTTTGTTTGAACGTACTAATCTCAGGAACTACTGGTTCGAATTGAAAAATTCTTTTTGGGTTGAATAGACCATTTATCGAGGAAGGCTTTAGGCTATATATCATCACGCTTAAGCTAATAGGAGCGGAGCAGCGATAAAAAATGTTTTAAAATCGGAGATTCCACGGGGACGAAGTCGCGGACAGAAGCTAGTATTTCATAAAGGTTTCACAAAGGCGACTTTCTAAGTACCTACATACAAGGGCCGTTGGCATTTTAATTCATTGTTTGAAAGTTTGTTTTCGTAAAGAAATGTTGTATAAGTATTTTGTAAGGAATGTTGGTTAACAACTATGAAGCTATTTTAGATTTTTTTTATTTATGTATTTGTGTGCGTCATACTGTTAACGACGTCAATAGAATTAAATTAAATGTTTTATTTATGGACGCTTGCTTGCTTGTTGCTTGCTTTTTTTGGTTTTGTTAGCATCAAATTATACTTACTTACTTATATGGTGTACATAATAAAGATTATTCTATTTTATTAACGACATTAATCTGTTGGTCCCGGTATGATCCCGGTGGTCATTTGTCGATCTTTGGCAGTCATTAAGGATTGTCAGAAGTCAGATAATCTGACTCCAGTCTTGCCAAGAAGTATCGTGTTACCAACTTAATGGGTTGTGGAGGTCTGGTAGGCATCCGCTCCACGTAAAGTACTGGTATTAAGTACAAGTATTCAGCTGACTGCATTTTGACAGGAAGGCGACCCCAGTATAGTTGGGAAAAGACTCGGCACACGATAAAACTAAAGACTTTAAAATAAAATTCATATTGAAATAATCGGTCAAGACCGTTTTCTCCACGCGGTATTACAAAAAAAATTCAGTTCCTTATGTAATGAATGAACCGATTTTTAACGATGCACGCAATAAATCTACTAGTTAATGTTGGAAAGTTGAATTCACAGAACAGATAAAAGATGTGTTGAATTTAATGATATTTCTCTGACTCTTTTGGGTATGCGTCGGTATCAAGTCGATTTCCGAAAAAGAAAAATGAACGCCATAGGCTATTTTTAACTGGGAAAAACGCACGGTTCGTATGAGATGACATGCCACGGATAAAACCCGTAGGTAAAACCTAGTTTACAGTAATCTTTACTAACATTATAAAGAGGAGAGATTTTTTTGTTTGTTTTTAAATATATATTACTCAAAAACTACTGGACTGATTTAAAAAATTCTTTCACCATTAGAATGCTACATTATCCCTAAGTGACATAGGCTATATTAAAATAAATAAATGTCCACCCGTGCGAAGCTGGGATGGGCCGCTAGTCTATACTTCTATACAAATATTATAAAGAGGAAAGATTTGTATTTTTTTATGTAACGAGTAAACTCAAAAACTACTGGACCGATTTCAAAAATTCTTTCACCATTAGAAAGCTACATTCAGCCTGAGTAACATAGGCTATATTTTATCCATATATTCCCACGGGAACGGGAACTACGCGGGTAAAACCGCGGGGCGCTGCCAGTGCTCTATAAATACGTTGATGTACAAACGTTTTGCTCGTCATACGGAGCGTTGCATCATTGCTTCCGCATGTTGGAATTAACTAGGGGAATGGGGTAAGGGTTTATCTTTTAGAAGGGTCCCCCTTTGCAAGCAGGTCACAATATTTCATACAAGAATTCTATCGGGAGTACCTCACATGTTTTGTACAAAATATCCAATGTGATGTCTTTGCAGGTGCCATTCTCACCACACCAATGTCTGTGTTGGAACTTGATTTCAAATTTTTAGGGTTCGGTTCAGAAATCCGAATTAAAATACGGAACCCTACTATGATGGCTCGGTGCTCGCGAAACTTTGACATAACTCGGTCAAAGCTTTTAAACTACAGGTAAATATATATAAGAAATAATATATACTTACACGTCTATTTGTAACTCTGTTTATTTAAAATATTGCATTTTAAAATGTATTATTACTAGTTTCTCTCTTTGGAAGTGGTAAAGAGCTCCTAGCAAAATAGTTATATCAAAGTTACACGAACGCAACTTGTTAAGTGAGTGCATCAGTACTCAGAATGTGCCCGTAACAGGAACAAAAGGCACGTGTATCGTTATTTAAAACTGCCACTTTACGTGGAAAAGTTACTTTGAAACATAAGCTTAATTGGTTTAGAGGGAACTTTTACAATTAGACATTCTTTCTTTAGATAAGTCCTCGTGGCAATTAATTAGGTTAAGTTACCCGCTATTTATTTTAGTTTGGTTGACATTGACATCATGAATATACCATTATTTATATTGTCATTTAAATTATACAAGTATCGGAATTCCGCTGGATGGGACAAGTTGAAGATCAGTTGGTGGTGGGATTTGGGACGTAACGCATCAAAAAAATACGATTAAAGGAGATACAGAAATGACTGAAACGCCATACCAAATAGCAACGCCATCGATATGATTGATATGATGTATCTATTTACCTGTATATTTAACACCTTACAAACTGATTTACATCCGTACACTTCAACATTAGGTTCAGTTGAAAACCAGCGTCAGGCAGCTCCTAGTTGTCTGGCATTTTGCTGAACTGGACCTATTTGGCGCAGCCGCGGGTCACACAATGTTATTGTTTTAAAATTAAGTTTCCTTTTATTTGTGTCTAAATTGTGTGTATCTGTATGTGCCAAATAAATGTATTTTCTTTTCTTTTCTTTCTTTTCGATAAAGTTAGATCGAAGCTATGAAAAGCTTAAAATATGATATTCAAATTTTTTTTAAGGGCAATATTAAATGTTTGGTCAGAGCATTTTGATCATTAAAAGGTTTTAAAAATAAGCCACTCAGACAGCGACAGCACCCCACGCTCCCCTCTCGCGAAGGGAGTGAACGATCATCGAGGGCTGATGGTAGGTCTTAGGGATGAGCGTTGAATCAACGAACTAGTTGAATCAACCGTTAATCTCCGTCAACGTATTCAACGTTAACCGTTTATGAATCAACTAGTTGAATTCGTCAACGACGTTTATAAATTTAACTCGTGCGTCTCGTTGAATAATCGTCAACGTTTATGAATCAACTAGTTGAATTCGTCAACGACGTTTATTTTAACTCGTGCGTCTCGTTCATTATCGTCAACGTTTATGAATCAACTAGTTGAATTCGTCAACGACGTTTATTTTAACTCGTGCGTCTCGTTCAATAATCGTCAACGTTTATGAATCAACTAGTTGAATTCGTCAACGACGTTTATAAATTTAACTCGTGTGTCTCGTTCAATAATTATTGTTAACCCATACGCAAATAACTAAGCAAATTAAAAAATTAAAGTTGAAAATAACGTTATAGATTGCGAGCGACGGACATTTCATCCAATTTGAACTTTAAATATCGTATTGCAGAGTTGATTTTAGAAATACTTATTTTAAGGACCGTTTAACGAATGAACGGTTTACGTTGCAAGTTGACATTTGTAGTATGTTAACTCGTTGACGAATTTAACTAGTTGATTAACTAGTTGACAAACGCAAATCAACGTTAACGTTTCGTTAACGGAAAAACCGTCAACGACCCATCACTAGTAGGTCTACCACCGCCCGCCTCACGCTCAGGGCACCGCGCCACGTCTCATCAACGTGACTTGTGAGGACTCACATAGTGTGAAAGTCTCGCGAAGAGCTTACTATAGAAATGATCCTATGAAGTAAGGTCTTGATTTGAAACGGACAAGCCGCGGGGTGTCACTTAGCCGCGGAGAATCTTAACACCGCGATGTAGAAATGCGCGTCATCGGCACAGCGCCATCTAGTAACACGTTTGGGAGTTAGCAAAGAAGTTAAAAATAAATGATGTAGTGGTGGCAATGATAAAGACTTATTTATGTCATCATTCAAAATACAATTTACTCTATTGCATGCTGCTGACTGAAGTCGTTTAATCCAATCAACGATTCATAAATGTGTTTAGAATTAATTTATAATCTCATGAATAGAGACCGGATGATATGCAACATAAAAACTTATTATATGCATGCACATATGCATAAAAAATGCTTGAAATATTCACGAAAATTGGCTCAAACTGCGAACTTAAATGATACAATTTAGGAACCCAAAAAAAATTGAAACTTAGTTTTCATTATTTTATTTTAATATCAGCATACAACTATACGTCATTTATTATATCATTAGAAAAAAGAGGCTCGTAGAAGTAGGAGTACGAAACTTTTCATCTATCTACTCACCACGATGCTTGGATAGGTACATGAAATTACTAAAAAAAAAAATAGTAATATAATCAGTTCATTGAAACCAACTTTTTTAACAACCGACAAAATTAAAAACATTTTTTTTTTTGAATGGACCACTTGCAGTTCAGCACACTAAGGCTGGTTACTGCTCAACTGGACAATAACTAAAAACACGTGCTGTCACAACTTAGGAAGGGAATAGGTAACATTTTAGATTTGGTAGATTTAGGTTTCGTACTCCTACTTCTACGAGCCTCTTTTTTCTAATGATATAATAAATGGAGTATAGTTGTATGCTGATTTTAAAATAAAAGAATGAAAACTTACTTTCAATTTTTTTTTGGGTTTCTAATATGTATCTTTTAAGTTCGCAGTTTGTGCCAATTTTCTTGAATATTTCAAGCATTTTTTATGCATATGTGCATGCATATAATAAGTTTTTATGTTGCATATCATCCGGTCTCTATTCATGAGATTATAAATTAATTCTAAACACATTTATGAATCGTTGATTGGATTAAACGACTTCAGCCAGCAGCATGCAATAGAGTAAATTGAATTTGACTGATGACATGAACAAGTCTTTATCATCACCACCATTACATTATATATTTTTAACTTCTTTGCTAACTCCCAAACGTGTTACTAGATGGCGCTGTGCCGATGACGCGCATTTCTACATCGCGGTGTTAAGATTCTCCGCGGCTAAGTGACACCCCGCGGCTTGTCCGTTTCAAATCAAGACCTTACTTCATAGGATCATTTCTATAGTAAGCTCTTCGCGAGACTTTCACACTATGTGAGTCCTCACAAGTCACGTTGATGAGACGTGGCGCGGTGCCCTGAGCGTGAGGCGGGCGGTGGTAGACCTACCATCAGCCCTCGATGATCGTTCACTCCCTTCGCGAGAGGGGAGCGTGGGGTGCTGTCGCTGTCTGAGTGGCTTATTTTTAAAACCTTATAATGATAAAAATATACACATTTTGATATCAATAATATAATATTTTTTAAGTTTAAATACCGATTTAGTTCCAAGTCATTATGATTTTTGTCATCAATGGGACAACAAACGAAAGTATAATTTCGACACCCCCGTGGAATAAACCGGTAATCGCAAAAATCAAATTTTACAGGAAAAATGATTTAGTGTTTTTCGGGTATATCTCTTCAACAAAAGGTAATTATGCCAACATTGTTATATGACGGAAAAGCTAATTTTTACCCGAACGGTTTCTAATATTAAGTGTGACTATTAAATATACACAGAATTAGTTATTCACCAAAATACATATTACCGAAAATGGTTTCATAAAAATTTTAGGGAATTGACATCTTACAATCCTAACTTATCAATATTATTCCAGTAATGATTACTTACCGAATTATTCTAGTCAATTTCTTAAAAATCATAGGCATAATATTGCTTTACTGGATTATTAAACGTGTTTTTTCATTACAGAGAGAGATTGTAACGTTCAGTTACCGACTTATTGAGGTAAAATTTTAAATAACCATGAAAGGGTAAAGTAGTGTAACCCGTATTTTATAGGTTTTTTTTTATAGTCATATTATCGTAATAATTGAAAACCGATTATGTAAAATAAATTTGCTGTCGGTATCTTCGGGGGAATGATTAAAGAAAACTCACAAAACTTCCAAAAAATTAATAGTTTATTGGGAACAAAGTTCTCATAGAGATAAAAAATTACAATTAGTAAAAGTGTACAAAAGTAGCCAAGCCGACAGATTAAAAACTAATCAGGATTATCATTGGCATGGCGATCATTTCTACAAAAATGAAGGATTCATAAAACGCGTGGTAATACCGTGGAATCGCTCCACTATTGCACAAAGAGTAAATCTCAGTAAATTTGTGTGCACCGCCTTGCTTAAAGGAAGGGGTTGATGATAAGCACGTTCCAATACAGTATCTTCTATCAAAGCTCCAACTTTTTCATTGTATATTTTTCTCCTGAGACTTTGGAGTTTAGGATTTGATCAGGTGTGTAAATACACTTATTTCTCATGTTCCTTTCAATACAGGCATGCATCGAGTCTCCCTCATTCTGGCTATGTCCTGTCTTGAAAAATCTATGCATTATTGACAATTTTAAAGATTTTGGTGCATACGCATCTAAGGCAAAAATGTACCAATTCTTATTTTGGCCATAACAACCAACATAATAAAAGTATATCTTGTTAACACCTCGCTCCTTTTCACCCTTCAAGAATTACAACAAAACACTCCCAATTTCTATGCAGCCTCGTTTTGCGATTTGGTAATGCCACACGTAGCAATAGCCTTTTTTACGTAGAGCGTCAAAAATATTAAAATTGTACACAGGGTACTTGCGTTTATTGCGATTGTGAAATACTTAAAACTTTTTGCAGGTCGAAGATAGCAATCGTGCTATTGTTTTTGTCAATTGTAATGTTTTCTTCATGTTTAATCTGCCGATTTCTCTCTTTTCTATTGAAATGACGTCTGTAGCTTTCTTCTAAAGACTCTATCTCTCATGGACTGGCTTGCTCATATACGAAACATGTAGAACGTTGATCTTTTTAGGCTTAAAAAAGAGTAGTTAAATTTTGTGTTAAAAATTGTTTCATAATTATTGACTATTGACTGCAATCCTTTCTGGACTTGGAACATATTCTGAATAATCTGGAGAAAAATCAGCATCACTCACATCTCTATCGCAATCAGCGTATTTTTTATTTGGTAGATCTGAAATCAAAATAAAATTATTGTTTAAATAATTACCAAAAATTCTTAACTCCCGACTTTCTGAAAAAAAAAAATACTATAAAAGAGTTGGGAGCAAACAGATATTTTAAATATTAAAAAAATATAGTAAACCCTTTAAATTGGCGTCGCGATGATAATGAGAATACAATACGCTGGTCTGATGTAATTAAAATTAATGTATCACTATCACAACAGGACAAGATTCGTAAATTATAATCAGTCATAGTTTTGATAGACAGTGTTTCTACAGATTTACTCTCTTGTACGATATTAGCAAAGTTTCGATTCGAATTAAGTCCAGAACCTGAAAACACATTAAGTATAAGTTAGTTTCACGGCACAGTTGGCGCAGTAGTTAAGCAATTGGACAAAAAGCCTAATATCGTTTTACCCGACCCAGGAATTGAACCCGAGACCTCTTGCACAAAGTAGTACGAATTGCTAGTGTAACTGCTTTCTGCATTCTTGCTATACGTGCGAAAATCGAACACGCAACACGCAAGGCAGCAAAGGCAAAATATAATAGATACTATCTATCCTTAGTCAAAATTAATGCCAGCGAATGTACATAATTATAAACTAAATACAATGTTAATTTAATTACTTAATATTTTGATAAGTAGTACTCACTTGTAACTCGATCGTCACTATTGTCAATCATCAACAACATTCTTCTTACTCAAGGGTTTTTCAAAGGACGATCTTGTATCGATGCCGTAACACTTATTTTTTTTAGATACTAAAATATTATAATATCAAAACGATCGCTAAACTTTGCTACAAAAAATCAACAATTAGTACAGGCGCAATAATCTGTCGCAGTTTATTTCCTTATCGCAGACGCCGCTTATTAAATTAGTATTAGTATTAGCGCCAATACGTATATTAAGGTATAAATGTATGTCCCGGATGATAACTGTAACAGTGCATTACCGAAAATGTCTACCACAAAATTCACGATAGTAAACCTGTAATCGCGTTAACAAGAAATTCTGCTGAAATATTTTACAGTAATATTACTTTACCGAAACGTAGCCACATAATTTAATTTGTAATAATGTATTACGTTATTTTTCTAGTAAATAAAAAATAGAAAATTTCCAAAGAACAAAAGTGTCATATGGAAAACCGTTGAAAATAATCGCAGAAAAAAATTGAAAAAAATTGCACAGGTGTATCCCGACCCGTAGATCCCATAAATGATATAACAGTAACAAGTCAGTAATAGTATAATACAGGTTTATTCCTTGGGGGCGTCGATTTACTTTTGCTAGGCCTGAATAAAAGCTTTATCATCAAGGACGACCGTCATAACAAATAGCGGTACAAAATACCACGTGTTAACCAGTACAAAACAAACTCTGCCCACGCTTCTAAATCCACCTGAAGTGAAGTCTTGATGAAATTGAAATAATCGTAAAAAAAAAAAATTTTAAACGATAAATGAAATTCTCTTAAATTGCAAGTAGTCAGTGGCAAAGCTTGGTGCTGTATCAAAATGTGTAGGGGACCTAAAAAAAGGCAATAGTTTTTTTTATAAAAGAAACGAAAAATCCTTCTATCGAATTAAAATAATTATATATTGATTTGAAAATAAAAAATATTAAAAATTTAAAAATAGTTTTCGTTTTCTTTTATCTGAATTATATATTAATTCACTCGGTATATTGTGATTATTAATAAAATGGCGGGCCCAGTAGTTATTCTCAAAAATACTGTGGAACATATCATCATCCTCACTCTAGCTCTCATCATATCATTCGAACCGAACCTATCCGTGTCGGGAAACCCTAAGTTCCCTGCTCCTTATGTTCCACTACTTGGCAAGGCCAGAAAATTGTGGAACCGTAGACAGCTACCATGACGTCTTAAATTCATCATGATTCCTGTGTCAGAGAGACGAAGTTACACAAGACGAATAGCACTATCCCTTTCCCTCACACACATCATGATGGATTTAAGACGTCATGGTAGGGCTGCTGGTCGCCAAAATTTCGTCAGTTTATGTCAGTTCACAATTTCTCAGAGCGACATCGATAAATTATATTGATTATCTAATTCTGATGCGTAAAAAAGTATTCCAAATGTTCAGTTGACAATTTGTGGAGAGTTTACAATCTCTCAAGTTATTTTATAATCCTACGCATATTACAATTTGCCGGTGACTTATATGTATAATAAAAGATACAAGCACAAATAGGGGCTTGCTCACTACATACTATAAAATTTTAGTTTATGTATAGATAACCTCTTTTTTATATCAGTTAGCAATGTGCCACTGCCGCTTGTGTTTGTCTGTCTGAATGCGATCAACTCGAAAACTAGGTAGGTACCGAACGAATTATCATTATGGTTTGGATCATCGCTAGACGGTCTAATTTGGCTGAAATATGCCGATGATTGATGATAGATAAGGCCATATAGTTCCCGGGATCTTATACGCTCTGCTACCGTTGCGGGTTGCTAGTATTTTTATAAATGACGCAAGCATTCTTAAACACCTGAAAATTCTACAACAACCTTGAGTCTTCAAGGTCGAAGGCTGGTCATGATATTTTTGTAAGTTATTTTAAGCTCATGTTAGTAAATAATTATGAAGGCAGTAACAGTAAATCTTTTTGTAGCTACACTAAAAAAAATTAAAATTTGTATGTTAGCTGTTTACAATTTAATTATTTAAGACCTGTATTATGTACCTACCTATGATCCACAATAAATATATTAATCGATTGATTGATTGATTCATTATACATAGCGTGATTACGTAGACAGGTGTAGGTGATCCTGCAAGGGTTGTGGAATTGTTCGAAGCAGTTACCGCGGCCCTGGAACGCAAAGGGCATTTGGAGGAACACGGATGGGTTTTATTCAGTAAGAGTCTGACGCTTCCTGCCGCTCCGCCCACAGTGGGAGGAGCTATTTGCTGATTTCCCATAAAAAACGTGTTGGTGATATCAAGAATTGTGTTCCACACGCGCCTCATTGCGATGTCAGCGTAGTAATCGGGGTCCGATAGGACCAGTGCCTTACAGAGTTGCGGAATTTTTCCGAAATATTCACTGCGGCTAAGAGCTTTAAGAGGAACACGGATGAGTTTTAGCCAGTAAGAGTCCGACAATTCCTTCCATCCAGAACGGGAGGAGTCATTTGATGATTTCCCATCCATTAAAAAGGTGATATCAAGATTGAGTTCGGTGGCGAAACCTTTGATCAAAAAGCCATAAACAAACATACCTATTGTGAAATGGTTGTAGGTAATCATGACTTCTTACGAAACATCGACTACCTACAATGTTTTAATTGACTATTAGTTAAATTATATTATACCTTGATTATTGCTGTTTGTAATTATGTATCTACATTTGATTATTTATTAGTTATCTACCTACCCAGAAGTGTGGAGGTGGGTGGGTGTGGTATGTGGTTGTGTGTGAAGTGTGTGTGTTATAATATTGTCTTATATAGTAAATATTGCTTCTGTGTAAAATCTCATACACGTAACAATGGAAGGTCGCTTGCTGAAAAGATTCTCACAGCAAGCAGGCTGGACGAAAATAGTTGTAGAAAGTTTTGATGTCATGCGATTTTATTTAATAGGATTTATATAAAAATATATAATGGTCAGTGGACCGCAAGACATATTTAAAAAATAGGAATGGACGCAAAATATTCGCAAATACGAGTTACAATTATTATTTAAGGATTGTGTGACGGTTGTGGACAAGTGCGAAACCATCGCGCATGAAAAATTGATCGTGTAAGATTTGACATTAGCATGCATGGCTCGTAAAACGTGCAGGAAATTGGTCGTTGATCACATTGACTAATGTATTTCGGGCTTTCGATGTCGCACCAACAATTTGTCACATTACCGTGACTCGTTGTTCGAAAGAGTCCACCGCGCGCCCTGCAACGCAAAGGGTACTAGAAGGATCACAGGTGGGTTTTAGTCAGTAAGAGTCTGACACTCCCTTCCGCTCCGCCAAGAGCGGGAGAAGTCATTTGATGACTTCCCATCCAGAAAAAAAAGGTGGGTACCCTTTACCTAGCTAATTTATTAATTACCTAGCTATACTAAGCTAGGTAATTCCTTAAAGGAACCCTAGAGTGTCAGACTCGTACTGACTAAAACCCATTCATGTTCCTCGTAATGCCCTTTGTGTTCCAGGGCCGCGGTGACTCTTTCGAACAAATTCCGCAATTGCAATTCCGCTGAAAAGTGCTAGCTTCTCCCCCTTATTAGTACGAGTTCTTTCACATTTATAATAATAATTAGAAGATATTTAATTCCCGAATACGCACAGTATGGAGTGGCACGCGTGGCTACGTAAACATTGACTTATGCGCAGCGCCGGCGCCTCTAGGGCTTCGCTAAAGACATTAGGGACGACCTCGCGCGGCCACGGACAAGCGACGTGGATTCACTTTGATTTCTAATGAATAACCTTTGTTTGACTGTGGTTAATAATAGTTCCGTAGAGTTGTTTTTGGCATGACCGGTTTTTTTGGCTTTATAGAATTTTTGTTGTTTGTGTTAAGTCGGTGGTCCCGGCTGTCATTTGTAGATCTTTAGTAGTAGTTACGGATTGTGAGTCTGACTCCAGTCTTGCCAAAAAGTACCGTAAAAAAGTACCGTAAACCTAAATTATATCTAACTATGAACTTATTTATTCTTTCTCAAATTAAAATTTATTCAGGATAGCCGAGCGGAATAACGTTAACGTACGCGCGCGCACTCGGTCCTCTTCGTCGTCGAAAATGGCGCGCCGCCGCCGCGCCGCGCGGCTTGCGCGAGCGCCCCCCGCTGCTCCCCGCTCCTCTCCGGCGTGGTTCGCCATGCGCGTGGACATATTCCCAGCCTTGAAAGAGCTAACTTTCAACAGATTCCTCAGGTTCTTCTTCACCCGGCAGCCGGACGATGTAATGGATGGCTCTGCGGATTGTTCCTTTGGAAGTGTAGACATCTACCACACGACAAATGTTGTCTGCGCCCATGTGTAGATGTGTAATGCGGCCAAGCCGCCAGCGTTGAGGAGGCAGATTCTGGTCCTTTATTAATACCATGTCCCCAATTCTAGGATCGATAGACCCAGTTTTCCATTTGGAACGCTGCTGCAGTTCTGCGATGAACTCTTGAGACCATCTCTTCCAAAACGCGAGGCGTAATTTGCAGATAAGTTGGTACTTCGCTCTGGAGTCTTCTTCTGCAAAAGAGGGCACCGAAGTCAGTGGCCGTCCGATTAGAAAGTGCCCGGGGGTCAAAGGGTTTAAATCTAAGGGATCAGAAGACAAAGGGGAGAGTGGGCGAGAATTAAGGATTGCCTCTATTTGTGTAAAAAGAGTTGACAACTCCTCAAAAGTAAGGGAAACATTCGCTGCGGTTCTTTTTAAGTGATATTTTGCCGACTTTACGCCTGCCTCCCAGAGCCCACCAAAATGCGGTGAATAAGCTGGACTAAATTTAAATATAATGCCTTCATTAGTAGCATAATCAGTGACTGAGTCACGACTAGAGCGTAGCACCCTACCCAGTTCATTATTTGCCCCCACGAAGTTAGTGCCATTGTCACACCAAATTTCATAGGGCTTACCTCTGCGCGCCACAAATCGTCGCAAACATAAAATAAATGCTGATGTAGTTAGATCACTTACCAGCTCTAGGTGGACCGCTCTGGTACTTAAGCAAACAAATAGACAGAGGTAACATTTATGTATTCGATTACCTCTTCCCTTTTTACTAGAGATTTGAAACGGACCCGCGAAGTCAGTACCAGTCGAGTGGAAAGGGAAAGTAGGCCTCATCCTAGCTGATGGTAAGTTGCCCATTATTGGCTGTATAGTCTTACCACGAAATCTAGTGCATACAATGCATTGTTTATTGACTTTGCGCGCTAAGGTCCTCCCGCCTACAGGCCAGTACATTTCTCTCACAGAGGATAGTAACAACTGCGGACCTGCATGAAATAAACGTTGGTGTTCATTTTGCATTAATAAAAGGGTAAGTCTATGTTTACAATCGAATATAATTGGATGTTTCTTGTTATAATCAAAACTTGAATTGTCAAGACGACCTCCTACTCTTAATAAACCTTCAGAGTCAAGAAACGGATTTAAATTAAATATTTTTGAATGTTTTGGTATTCCTAAACCTTTAGTTAGAGATTTCAACTCTATATCAAATGATTCTTGTTGACATATTTTAAAGAGAATAGTATGTGATTTGTTTATTTCGCTAGTTTGTAGTGAACCATACAATCTAGTTTTGTTCCTACAATTATACACAAACCGCAATACATATGCAAACACACGACTTAAGTGATTAAACTTGGAATAATTGTTAAAATCAATAATAGAGTTATGACTGTCATCGTGAGTCACCTTTGTTTGTACATGAACCTTTAGTTCAGGTAATTCCACTGACTTATGTGGTTGTTGTGGCCAAGCAGGTGATCCCTCCTTTAAGAAGGGGGGTCCTTCCCACCACAAGGGTTCAACCTGCAGACGCTGAGGATCTACCCCTCTGGAAGCAAGATCTGCAGGGTTGAGGTGAGTGGGAACATGCCTCCACGTGAAACCCTGTGTCAATTCATTAATTTCAATTACGCGGTTGGCTACAAAAGCTTTTAAAAGATTTGGTTGAGCGTTAATCCAGCCAAGTACTACTGTTGAGTCAGTCCATATAACCTTTTGCTTGATCTTATGACTTCGAATGGACTGGATTACCTTTGTGGACAACTGAGCACCAAGTAGTGCGCCACACAATTCAAGGCGAGGTATGGTCATAGCTTTTAGAGGTGCAACCCTGGCCTTCGCACATAACAATTTAACATTTACAATATTCTCATTATTAATTGACCGTAGATAGACACAGGCTCCGTACGCTTCCTGGGAAGCATCTACAAAACAGTGTAATTCTACTGCCATGGGGAAATCACATAGTATATTTCTTGGCAAACTAATTTTAGACAGATTATTTATATTCTCTGTTAACTTTACCCACTTTTTTCCTATATGCGGTGGCACAGGATCATCCCAGCCTAACTTTTCCTTCCATAATTGCTGTAATATTATTTTAGCTTTAATTATGCATGCACATAGCAGCCCTAAAGGGTCAAATATTTTACAAGTTAACGATATAATAGTACGTTTAGTGAGTTTCCTACTCATATCCATATCAACCGCAAAATTTAATGTGTCCGGTGAAGGTGACCAGTTTAGTCCTAAAACTGTGGAATGTTTACTCAGATCAAGAATGTTAGGAGTGGTCTCTGTTTGTAACACCTTGGGACAGTTTGTGCGTATTTTATGAAGAGGGAAACAAGCTGAAGATAAGACTCTAGTGACCTCATCATATATTTCTTTAATTTCTTTCTCTGACTGACATCCAGTATTTAAATCATCCATGTAAATATCATGTTCTAAAATATTAGAAATTATGGGATTAGAACATTCGCGAGCTAACTGAAGAAGGCACCTCGTGCTCAAGAAAGGTGCAGACGCTGTCCCATAGGTGACAGTGTTTAGCTGCAAGACCTTTATAGGCTGAGAATAATCTTCCCTCCACAGAATCAATTGCAAATGTCGTTGGGATGGATCTATTTCAATTTGCCTATACATTTTTTGTATATCTCCAGTTAGTACATACTTATAAGTTCTAAACCTTAATAAAATAGACAACAAATCATCTTGTATTACTGGACCTATATACTGAATGTCATTTAACGATTTTCCTGAAGTTGTTTTGGCAGAGGCATCAAAAACAACACGTAACTTTGTGGTTTCACTTTGTTCTCTCAATACTGCATGATGTGGTAAGTAATATCCAAATAGAGGACGCTTAATCTCATGTAAATGACCGAAGTTCTTGTACTCCTCAATAAATGCTGTGTAACTTTGTTTGAGCTGATAATTATTATTTAATTTTTTCTCAAGATTAAGAAAACGCTTTTTCGCTAAGAAATAAGAATCGCCTAGTGCCTGTTCAGGAATCTCCTTAAATGGCATATTAACAGAAAATCGACCATTTGGAAGACGCTTCATATTTTCTAAAAAATGCTGTTCGCATAATTTGTCTTGGGGTGAAGTGTTATCCACATAATTAATTTCTTCCACTTCCCAAAACTTTTTAAGGTCATTATGAATTTCCTTCGTGAAACTACATGTCAAGTGATTAAGGCTACATTCTCCTAAACGGCCACTAACTAACCATCCGAACTTTGAATTTTGTAGGATAGGTTTACCTACACCCAATGAAATACGCTTTTTCCCTACAATATTCCAAAAAACATCTGCCCCTAATAAAATATCAATATTAGATGGATAATGGAACTTTGGGTCTGCAAGCACGATATTTTTGGGTAAATTTAGTTCCTGAATATTTACAGGTGCACTCGGTAAAGTTCCTGTAATCTGTGGTACAATTAGACAATTAATTTCCATATTGAAAGGATTTAATCGCGATTTTATACTTAAATTGCAGCGCTCGGATATATTAAAAGAAACATTATTAATACCTGAAATCCGTAAAGGTTCAGTAATCTTAACCGATAGTCCTAACTTGCTTTTCAGGTTTTCTTTCACAAAGGAAGATTGGCTGCCTGTGTCTAATAGAGCCCGAACAAGGTATGTCTGTTGATTGTACACATCCACTACCTCTACCATAGCGGTACACAACAGAACCTGGCTGATGGAGACAGCAGACAATGATACTGGTAGTGGTTCAGTTGATGTAGAAGGTGTAGCGGTAGTTGGGTCTCTCTCAGTCCTATTATTACCTTGAGGTTTATTAACATGCAATAAAGTGTTATGTTTTTGTTTACAAAACTTACATGAACTCTTCATATGACAACGAAATGACTTGTGACCCTCACGCAGACAATTTGAACACAATTTTAATTTTGATGCTTCTTTAAGCCTGTCTGGTACATTCATATTCCTGAATTTAGTACATTGATGAATACGATGACCCTGCTCACTGCACAATAAACACAAATATTCATTCAAGTTCTCAACCGAAGAGACCAAGGAACTAGATCTCTCTAGTTGTTTGTTTTTCCAATTATTTTTACTAAAATTACCTTTATCAGTTTTATTTTGTTGTGACGTAATTGATGTAGTTTCTAAAATATCCGCACGACTACGTATAAAATTAAAAAAGTCATTTAGCGTTGGCAAGTCAGGTAAAATATTCCTATGTTCTTCCCACTTTACGCCCGTACTGGTATCTAACTTCCCAGTAATCATAAATATTAACAAAGTATCCCACTGATCAGTTGGTTGCCCTAGAGTGTTGAGCGCTCTTAAATTTTTTGAAACAACATCCACTAAGTTACGCAATTCTTTAACCGATTCTTTTGTTAAGGTTTCAATACTACATAATGCCTTAAGGTGATTGTTAATGAGGATTTTCTTATTATTATATCTATCACAAAGTAACTCCCATGCTACAATATAATTTTCAGAGGTAAACTCTAATGACTTGATAACTTCAATGGCACCACCCTCCAGTGAGGATCTCAGATAGTGAAACTTATTGATGCCTGGTATTGATTCATTGCAATGAATTAATGATTGATAGGTGTCTCTAAATTCTAGCCATTTTAAATAAGAACCATTAAATGTTGGCAATTTTATTGTTGGCAGTTTTATTGACTGTAAGCCATGTGATGGGCAATTTGAATGAGAACCTCCGTTACTACATGCATCACCAAATTTTTCTTTTTGAGACCCTTTTCTTTCTAATAGATCCTCAATAATCGACATAACTGAAATAAACTTAGTTTCAACCGAATCTCTTAATGTGATTTGTTCCTCCGTATCGGATTCATCACAGCTGTTTTCAATTAATGTTTGAACTTCATTGAACTGTCTATATAATTCTTGCCCATTGTCCAAACGTCTACCTAACTCCTTTATATTTACGCCAGTTAGATCACAAATGTCTAGCTTTTGCATTTCCTGTACATATTCGTTTAATTTAGTTAAACGCCCTCTAATATTACCGCGTTTCCTAATTAATTCACTTAATTCACTTTTTCCCACATCCTTATTCATATTTGGCATCTTTAAATTACAATATCCGAGAATAATCAAACAATGAAATAGGTAATTAAGTGTGCATCAAACCCAACAGTCGATCCTGTAGGTATGTACGCTCCAGGCGCAGCTCGTAGCCACGCGGTGTCACGGCAGGCACGCCGCACGGCAAGATGGCCGCTTTGCTGCTTATTCCGCGACGGCCGAGGAGCCCCGGTCGCCACGTGGTGGCGTTCGTTGACGGGTACCGGGAGGCAGCTCGTAGTCGTCGCCGATGTTTTCCTGGAATTGTTCGGCAATTCTATTTGAAGCAGGGATGCAGTGCAAGGCTTTAAGCTGTGCAATTAGTGCACGAGACACGGAATTGGGGATTTTAGTACAGGAATGTAAGCATCAAAGAAATGAAAATGTGATAGGTAGATATTTAATGCATTAACTGCGAATGTTGTTGCACGATTAAAGACATGCTATGCTGGACATGAATAGTCGCCTATTAGACTCACAATTATTATGAGTTACGACAATTATTTTAAAAATTAGGTAAGTATGTACCTATAGGTATTCCTAATAGAATTTGAAAAAACCACAATGCGATTATGATAGCAGTAGGTAGCTGCCCCTTTTTAATATAGGAAGCAATAAACCCTTCACACACAAATAAAAACGGAAATCGGGAACGGAAATGTAAATAGGAACGAGCTTACTTCCCTCGGATAGACCACCTGACGCGATGCCCGCTATATCCAGGTAGATCTTCAAATAGGTAGCAGCCTCCTTGTGTTCCAGCGATTTCGCAGCAGTTGCACACGGCCGCGATCAGCGTTGAGCAGCGGCGCGTTCCCTCGTGGCCGTTTCGAACAATCGAGAACACGAACACGCCGACACCACCGAGCAGCAGTGTTTTCTTCGCTCCAACTTGCGTCTTGCAGTTTCTTATTGCACACGGTCGCCAAATGTTGGGTGATGCTGATGATGATTGATTCAAACGACGTAAATTCTTATTAAAATTTATTCAGGATAGCCGAGCGGAATAACGTTAACGTACGCGCGCGCACTCGGTCCTCTTCGTCGTCGAAAATGGCGCGCCGCCGCCGCGCCGCGCGGCTTGCGCGAGCGCCCCCCGCTGCTCCCCGCTCCTCTCCGGCGTGGTTCGCCATGCGCGTGGACACCTCAGTTGTATTTTGTTTCTTTGTTTTTTTTTCTGTAATCTTACTAATATTACTTTAGTATTATATTATCTGTGCTAATATTATAAACGCGTAAAAGTTTGTAAGTATGGACGTTTGTTACACTTTCACGCAAAAACTACTGAATGGATCTTGACACAGGATACTTTTTATCCCGGAATTATGTTCCCTTGGGATAATTTCCGACATTCACGCTAGCGAAGCCTCGGGCAGCAGCTAGTGTACCCATATTTATAAACCTCTTTATATGATATCTTACATAATCATAATCAGCCTTTTAATAATAATCATAATCATTTATTTAATTCAGACATAGTCCATACATTAAATAGAAATTTAATAAAAACACATTACATTACAATTACATAGTCAAAATTAAATTAAATTAAACATACACAACACATACATTTAATAACACACGCGGACATTTTTATTTTATTTTATATTATTTTATTAGATTTATTTTTTCAACAAACTTCAGCCCACGGCTTTGTTCACGTTAATTATCTTTTTTTTTCACAAAAAGGTGGCCTATAACAATTTCCAAATAAAATCACTCCCAAATTATGATATTTGCTAGGGAGTTAGGATAATAGGTATGTCAATCATGTACTTAAATGATGTATGTTATGTTTTCAATTAAGTTGTCGCCTTTTAATGCTGGCACTTTTGTACCTATTTTTCTGTTTCCTTCTTCTTTTATTAAATGTGTGTACATAAATTGTTAAATAAATAAACATTAAAAGGCTGATGGGACACAGGCTTTTCCTCTCTAGGAGAGGGAATGAGCCGTAATCCACCCCAGTGCAGGTTGGTGATATCTTATTGAAAATATTTTTGTACAAGAGTTCCAGCATCGAAACTGTTTCAAACGGCAGGGACTAACATAACGTAGGGGAACCCAATACCGCTAACGAGCGCACTGAGCGTTCTTGGTTGAATCGCTTTCGTTTGATAAATTTTATCCCACATACCACATATCAGCCTATTTCTTCGAGTTCAATCGATTGGTTCATTCGATTGTTTTTATTTTTTGCTGGTGACCATCATTTGCCTAGCCTTTTCCCAACTATATTGGGGTCGGCTCCAGTCAAGCCGGATTCAGCTGAATACCAGTATTTTACGTGGAGCGGCTGCCTACTAGATCTCCACTACCCAGGAACACGGTACTTCTTGGCAAGTCTGGTGTCAGATTTTCTGGCTTCTGACAATCTGTAACGACTGCCAAAGATCTCCAAATGACAGCCAGGACCAACGACTGAACGTGCTTTCCGAGGCACGGAGAAGTCGTTATGTTAAGATGGCCACCCATCCACAGACCAAGCTCGGCAAGCGTTACTTAACCTCGAAGATCGACCCGTTTTTTTTTTAATCATCAAATGACCCCTCCCGCCCTGGGTGGAGCGGTAGGGAGTGTCAGACTTTTACTGACTAAAACCCACCCGTGATGACCCGTGCTCCTCCATGTGCCCTTTGCGTTCCAGGGCCGCGGTAACTCTTTCGAACAAATTCCGCAACAAGATCGACCCGTGCGGCTGTTATAATTTAGCCACGAGATCCTCTTTTTTTGCTAGATTGAACAAATAACGCACAATATGTAGGTAAGCCTAGCCTTTTCCCAACTATATTGAGATCGACTTCCAGTCAAACAGGATTCAGCTGAATACCAGTACCTATTTTACGAGGAGCGGCTGGACAAACAATAACTGGGTAATGCAACTGACAAGACTGGCTAAACTGGAGCCAGATTATCTGTCTTCTGACAATCCGTAACAATAGCCAAAGATCTACAAATGTCAGCCGGGACCAACGGCTTAACGTGCTTTCCAAGGCGCAGAGGAGTTTCGGTATGTTAAGCCAGTCACCCACCCATCCACGGATCGACCTTGGCAAGCGTTGCTTAACTTTGGAGATCGACGCGTGCGCCTGTTATTATTAAGCCACGAGTTTCACGAACTGGTTGCATGAAAGAAAAATGTGCACTGTCTAAGAAGTCAACCTGCAGCCCTATTATGACGGCTTAAATCCATCATGATTTCTGTGTCAGAGAGAGATGGAGTTACACAAGACGAATAGCACTATCCCTTTCCCTCACACACATCATGATAGCATTGGCACTTCGTAGTAAGTACGGCCACTGTACCTATATTTCAATAGTTTTCGACTATAGCCATGTTGTATTGTGGTTGTGGAGCCCAAAATTCCATCAAAAGGAAAAAAGCTCCATTATTTCGTGTAATGGTCTTATTTTCTATGAACAGTCGTGACGCTATGCCTTGATGGACAAAACGAAGGCATGATATGAGGTGACGCATCGCTCTTGGAATTCAGCAAACGTCAGACTAGAATAGGATTTAACATGGAAATGTAATAACGTTACTCCTCTTAAATACTTTCAGTAGATATGTATATTTATTGCTAGACTTTCTCTGAATTTTAAGCCTGGTTCTACACATACTACCGGGTACTATACATATCTATACTAATATAATAAAGGAGGAAATATTTTTTTGTTTGTACCGAATAAGCTCCGAAATTACTTTACCGATTTTAACCATTTTTTCACCAATAGAAAGCTACGTTAACCTCGAATAATAGGCTATATTTTATCCTCGTTTTCCTACAGGAACGGGAACTATGCGCGTGAAACCGCGGGTAGCTATGTTATAAATGCTAAACTGAAATTGTTTGTTTGTTACACTTTCACGATGAAACAGCTGAACGGATCGGATTTTGATGAAATTTAACACATACATAGGTAGACCATGGCCTGGAATACAACATAGGATACTTTTCTTCTAAGCTCTATGCGTTCCAAGCCGCCAAAAAAAGCCAGTAATATTACAAATGCGAAAGTTTGGATGTTTGAAAAAAATACAGTCGACTTGAGAACCTCCTCCTTTTTGGGAAGTTGGTTAAAAAGAGTCATGATTCAGTCATTTCATACAATCCATTTATGAGTAACGTTACCGTCGCCTATCAATTTTTCACGGAACAGCTTTGAATACTACTCAGCATTTCTATTCACAAACATTCGAGTCCATTCAGAAACGAATGGTTGTTTTGCTGGTATCATAAATGTTCCTCGATTTTCGGAGCAGAAGACGAAAAGTGCTGAAGATATACCCAGTGGCGGCCTTTACCGCCACGAGGCCACGGGCGATAGATATTTGCGAGGCCCCTGGCGAAACATCTTTGTGAGGCCCTTGTCCTTTTTTATGAGTAAATAGGAATTTCAGAAATTTTGGGAATAGCTTGATATTAAAATTTTAAATAAAATCAAATTCAGCTAAGAAAATTTCAAACGGAAAAATTGCAAAGCCCATCTTGTGTTACTTCTCTCTCGTCTTACTCACTTCAAATCTTATTTACTATGGAATAACTTCATGTATTACAAACATCTAAAACGTGTTATAAAATGTAAGGTATTTTAACTCAGGTTGCGCGAGGCCCCTGACAGAGCGAGGCCCCGGGCGGTTGCCCTGTTCGCCACCCCCTAAGGCCGCCACTGGATATGCCTTGTGATGCCGTTGGAGTGCATTCGATGCAGACCCATAGGTACCTACATAAATACCTAAATAGACGTCTGGCACTGCACAGTCAGCTACGTTATTAGAGTACATAGATAACCTCGCTGAGTGGCGAATTTTTTACCAAATACATAATTAACTTTTAGGTACTTAAAATTAGAGTTCATTTTCTTTGTTTTTTTTTTTTTTGAGTGTACTTTGTATTAGGAATGGATATCATTTATTATAGATTACCTACAGCAGTCCACTTAGATATATGCCTGCCCAATGCCTTAAATGTTGCAGATAATAACAATTTTGAGTACTTAATTCAAATTTTCAACAAATTCAATTTCATGATGCTAATCGATTAACATCTGTAAACAGATTTAAAAGCTCATTTTGATAAAAGCCGTTTGTGTAAAGTCAAAAACGGCAAAAAAAAAACAAATTAAAAATAAACATATCGTGAAGTCTAATGCAGTTAAACACAAAAATACTGGTACATAAGTAAGTATAGTGGGCCTGCGGTCAGTAGGGCCTTTTGTTTGTTTTTTTTTTTGGATTGGAAATCATCAAATGACTTCTCCCGCTCTGGGCGGAGCGGAAGGGTGTGTCAGACTCTTACTGACTAAAACCCACCCGTGATCCTTCTTGTGTTCTTTACGTTCCAGGGCCGCGGTGACTCTTTCGAAGAAATTCGTTATCTTGGCAAGCACTGGCCCTATCGGATCCCGACTACTAGGCTCTATATATCATCACGCTTAAGCCAATAGGAGCGGAGCAGCGATAAAGAATGTTTTAAAATCGGGGATTCCACGGGGACGAAGTCGCGGGCAGCAGCTAGTGTATAATATTAGTATAGATTATTATAATCATTACCTTGACTTTATCCCAATATATTTGGGCTCGGCGCCAGTATGTACCTAGGTAATCATGTGCCATGTTTATGAGACGATATCTTATTGTTTACTTCCGTTATTTGTCGTCGTCTTAAACACAATTCATATATAATTATTTTGCTTACGTTTGCCTATTTTATTTTCTAAAAACTAACAGCCGCAGGGATCAATCTTCAAGGTTAAGCAACGCTTGCCAAGATTGGTCTGTGGATGGGTGACCATCTTAACATACCGAGTTTCCTCCGTGCCTCAGAAAGCACGCTAAGCCGTTGGTCCCGGCTGTCATTTGTAGATCTTTGGCAGTCGTTACGGATTGTCAGAAGCCAGAAAATCTGACTCCAGTCTTGCCAAGAAGTACCGTGTGGGTAACACGGTACTTTAGTTAATGGGTTGTGGAGGTAGGCAGCCGCTCCACGTAAAAGCCCAGCCGCTCCAGGTAGGTATTCAGCTGAATCCGGTTTGACTGGGAGCCGACCCCAATATAGTTGGGAAAAAGGCTTGACAGATGATTTTCTAAGGCCCAAATTACAAATGGTAAACTCCAACTCAACTCGAAATACGAGTAGTATTTCGAGTCGTATCCGAGCATAAAACTATCAACAAAGCTTGTCATACATTGAAGTTTTCATACTCCAGAAATTAGCAAGCAATGCGTAAATGCGCTTGCTCAGCTAAATATCATCTAACGATAGCTTTTCTTATTAGAAAAGCTATCGTTTTCGTGCTTATGTTGGAGTTGTAGTTCGAGTTGAGTTGAAATTAAAGTTTTGTTATAAGTATATGGAATTAAGTTCCATATTTAAAACTTTAATTCCCACGCATTACATTCTGTTCTATTTCCTTCTGTTCTATTTTTGTTTCCCTACACCTTATAATGTAGTTACCAGGGTTACATGACAGCATTAGAGCTCGTTCAGCCAAAAGCCTTTAATTGCCTCGCGGTCGTAATGAAAAGCATCGAGGTCGATCCCGAATCAACCCGCATTTGTGAGGGAGGTACATCAAAACACGGCCTATCAGAGGTAGCAGCCGCTCGGAGCTTCGGTGATTCGATTATAGTCCCGGAGCGGTCGCACTCCGCATTATTATGTAACATCCGCAATAATCCCGACCTGCCTGTCTCCTGCCCTAACTAATGTACTTTTCCAATTGAAAAATGACGCAGTTTTTTAAACTCGGATACGAAGGTAGACGGTTTTTACGGAGATGGGCGGTGGTCAGTAGTGGCGGTGTGCATTATGAACGTAATTGTGCTGTCTGTGCGGACATGATCGATGAGAGAGCGGACGGGCAGTCACACGCATGTACATAACTACGATTGAATGCGTAAGTATTCATAGAGGTGCGAATTAATTAAAATGTTATGACTTCCCAATCATGCTGTACTGAGAGCGAGTTGAACTGAAGTGCGCAGTCGTCACTTATGCTCTGAACTGGTAATGGTGACAGCCCCGGTTAGAGGCGTCGCTTTTAATTGGAATTAATAACCGATAAGTAATTCCGTGGTGCCGGGGGTTTGTTTACCGGGGCTGGAAAAGCGCGGGCGCGCGGGGCGGCGGGGGTGTCAGGCAGGGCGGCGGCGACAGCTGCTGCGCGCGCAGCGGTCGATAGCGGGCCCAGCGCGCAAGCGCGGCGCTATCGAGCCCACTCGGGCCGCCGCCGCCGCCGGCCGCACACGTGATGCATGCGGGCACCTAGCGGCTGCACGCGCGCGGGCCTCATGGGCACCGTGCTGAGCTTCAGCCCGCGCGAGCGGCGCCCGCCCGCCGCCGCGCCTCCGCCCGACCGCGCCGCGCTCGCCTACTCCTACGAGCGCCTCAACAACGCTAAGAACCGCGAGAACCGCGAGCTGCCGCGCGACGAGCGCCGCGCCACGCTCGACGACGCCGCGAAGATCATCTCCGAGAAGACTGCGCTCGAGAAGAATCTCAAGAAGCACTCGCTGTTTATAAATGCGCTTTCGTGGAAGCGGTTTTCTACGGCGAACAATAACAAGAAGAAGCTGGAATGCAAGAGCAAGAGTGTGGCAACGTTCCGGGCGCCGCTGACGGACAATGCGCCGGTGGACCGCAACAAGAACGCGCACGTGGGGGGCGTGTACGCGCGCGCGCCGCCACCCGCACCGCCCGACGCCGCGCGCGCCAACGCGCTCAACAACAATGTGCTGTGCTACGACAAGCTGGCCAGCGCGGGCCCGCCCGTGGCGCCGCGCAAGACCGTCATCCAGGCGTCCACGTCGGAGTTGCTCAAGTGCCTGGGCCTGTTCCTGCACGCGCGCTGCCATCGCCTTCGCGACTTCCAGGCGGGAGACGCCGTCATGTGGCTGCGGACCGTGGACCGCTCGCTGCTGCTGCAAGGATGGCAGGTAAACACAACCCCTGTCCTTTCTACCAAAACATAGATTCAACAACACGTACCAGCTGGCAATATGGACGACAAAACGGGACAACAGAAATGGCCGCCACTGTGTATAGCAATTCACCAATAGATTTGCTCAACAATACTGCAGAAAATTATTTCCAACAAAATTCTCGTTTGATTTGCTCTGTTTTTTCCCAAATCCCAACACTTTATTCTGTGTGGATTGAAATGTTTTGATCTTTAATGGGAGTTTTCTGCTGCAAACACATGATAACCTGCATCTTCGTCCATGACATGGTTGCAGTGACCCTGAGGGCTTGCCCTGTTATGTTTCGTTAAACCAATTCACATTGCACTGCTGTCCTCGCTTCAATTACTTGCCGTCACACCGAGTGGTTTGCGACAACCGTAATCATAACATTAAACATTTCAATTTTTTACGAAAATAATACTCATGTATATATATGTTAATTGACCAATTGGACCCTCAAACCTCCCGCAAAGTATTTCAAATTCCTATAATAAATTACTGTCGGAAACCATTGCCATACATTTTTAAAACGGTAATTACTGGCCTTCGCCTAAATATCATAGCTATTAACTACTAACCCTCACTCCAAACTGACGATTAAAATAAAACATTAAAGTGAATGTTCAAGTTTCAAATTTCCATTTTCACTTTTCCTCCTCGAAAATCGATAGAATAGAGACAGCGTCAATGAATATTAAATGAGACAGACGCCATTTAATGAAGAGTGTTGCATTCCTTTAGTAAACCTTTCATGATTAATTGAAGCGACTGAAACAGACTTTTACGCAACGCTATTTACATTATTTATCTTCTATCCTTTCATAAATCTGCGAGAAACATTTCTCAGAGCTTCCATTTTCTCGGAAACATGAGCAATTTATCCTTGCAAGTGCCCCGTTCTACGCAATATGCTAAAAGCCACATCTAATATTCAACGATGCTCAGTAAAACATCGCAGTACACTTTATCTGGTGGTCCGAATCATACACAAACGGTTGTAGGCAGTTCCATTCAATATAAATAGGGGACCGAAGCGTACGTCAGACGGAAAATCGATACGACGTTATGGCATCAAGAATTTTATACCCGTGCGTCTTTCTTCAACGATTTTGGTTTTGTTTAGAGTGAGAGAGAGATATCCATTGAGTATTGCTGTTTTCACGAAGGTAGACGGATTTTGAATATGTGCAATTATGACGTAATAGTTCATTATTTTGGTTTGACAGAACTTGTTTGAAATGTTAGAGACTCTTTGTGACATTTGAGAGTTGTTTACTTCTATTGTTTATAAGGATTCGGGGGTGTTGACATCTAAGGGATTTATGTACCTATATACTTAAAAATAAAATACTGTACGCTGCGCTGTATACATATATGTATCTGACAAATTCATTCTTTAAAATGAAAGCTTCCATGGTTTTGCCTTATTTTTGTGGTAAAATCGGAAAATTCGCTAGGTTTCAGTGCGAAAGGGAAAAAACCCAGACATCAATAAAGCCCATGGCCGGTGTATGGCGGCCATGTTGTCATTTCCGGAAAGAGGTGGAATGTTACGGCTCTTGTGTGTATTGGTGTGGGTAGGGTTATGTGAGGAATTATGGATTCATAAAAATTGCGACTCGATTCAAATGATAATAATAGGTGTTAGGGTGATAAAGTTGCTTATTCAGTGAGTGTAATAACGTAAAGAAAACACATGCGGTTCGTATGAAGTTATATTGGACACTGATTCAAAATGAAAAAGAACAAATAATAAAAGGGCGTTTTCAACCATGCAGGTTTTATCTGAACATACCGCCCACCAAAAGGACTTTATGGCCTTTTCTAAAGACTTATTTAACCATAAATTGCATAATACTATATATTAACATATATGTAAGTAACCTAAGTTTAACTTACACAAACAAAACATAAGCATTCCTCAAATTGAACTTAAATAAAATAATGATTCTAAACATATAAAGAGTACAAATAACATGTACATTAATCTTCGGAAGAAATTGGTAATGCACATAAGTTTGCACTTGATCTCCGAGTTATTTTACCGTTGTACCGTACTGTATACACACGTGTTAGTCCGTCGGGCCCGGGATGTTTTTCTACGATCCTTGCTAGAGCCCATTTACTCGGAGGCATGTTTTCGGTCTTAAGCAAAACAATGTCTCCGACTTCAAATTCTGGTGTTCTTTTCAACCATTTTGGCCTTTGGTTTAGTCGTGACAAATATTCGGTTTGCCACCGCTGCCAGAATACTTGAACAAGCCGTTGAATGTGGTTCCATCTGGACAGAAGATTGATGTTAGTAATTGAGTAATCACGATCAGGTATCGTAATTAGGCTTTCTCCGACCAGAAAATGACCAGGCGTAAGTACTTGTATGCCATCGATCGAATCAACATGGGTAGGTAGTGGTGTCAAAGGTCGAGAATTGAGACAGGCTTCGATCTGTGTGAGCACTGTAGTGAATTCCTCAAATGTACATTTCATTGTGAGCACCTTTCGTAAATGTTGTTTGACAGACTTGACGCCGGCTTCCCAAAGTCCTCCAAAGTTGGGACTATACGGCGGTGTAAATTGCCATTGTGTTCCATCGTTTGCTAGTTGATCAGCCATCTGTTCCGGTATCTGAAGTCCTGCTTCTTTCCACATTGTATGTAATTCCTTGTTAGATGCCACGAAGTTTGTGCCATTGTCACTCCATATTTCGTGACATCTTCCTCTTCTGGCCACAAAACGTTTGAATGCTGCGATGAATGCATTGGATGTTAGATCGCTTACTAATTCCAAATGTATTGCCTTAACCGCCATGCAAATGAATATGCAAATATATGCCTTGCTGGTTTTTGCTCCTCTTCCTTTTGAGTTTAATACATAAACAGGGCCAGCAAAGTCGACACCACTTCGAGCGAAAGGACGCGACGGAGTTACCCGAGATGCAGGTAAGTCGCCCATTATCTGTTGTCTACTAGCAGCTCGTTGCCGTGCACAAGTAAGACATCCATGTGTGTATTTCTTCACCAGATTTTTGCAGCCAACAATCCAGTATTTACTCATGAGGTAGGTTATCATCATGTTTATACCACCATGCATCGTTTTCAGGTGTGCGTCAGCCACTACCAATGGGACGAGGTTATTTTTCTTACCCAATATTATGGGATGTTTTTGGTTTTCACTAACATCCGAGTTTCTTAACCTTCCGCCCACCCTTAGGATATTTTGCTTGTCTAAAAACGGGTTCAGTGACTTCAAAACGCTAGTAGCACATACATTCTTATTTTCGTTTATTCTTTTAATTTCATTTGAAAACTCTTCTTCTTGTACTATTCTTATGCAAACTTCTAAGGCCTTCTGTATCTCTTCTGCTGTCATTGCATGGCCTAGTTTGCTAGGAACTTTCTTGAAATTTAAAAATCTTCTACAATGTACAATTACTCTTAATAATTCCATTAGTGATGCGTACTGTTCAAATTGAATTTGTTTCCTTCCTTCTCCAATAATATTTAAGTGGGACTGTATATTGCTTTTTCTTTCTAAATCTATTGTTAATGTTGGGGGTTTAGAGTATTTGATTTGTTGTTCTATAAGCCAAGTGGGTCCATTCCACCATAACTTATTTTTTTGTAGTTCTGTCATTGACGTTCCTCTTGAAGCTATATCAGCTGGATTATATGCTGACTGTACGTGAAACCATTGGGTACTGCTTATTTGCTCTAGTATTTCTACCACACGGTTAGCAACAAATGGTTTCCAGCGGTTTGGATCTCCAAATAGCCACGCTAGGACGATAGTAGAGTCGGTCCATGCAAACACATTGTGTGTGGGAATTCTCATAGCTTGACTCACCTTGAATAATAATTTTGCTAAAAGGGTTGCTCCACATAGTTCCAGTCGCGGTAGAGAAATTGTTTTTACAGGAGCTACTCTTGTTCTCGATGCGATAAGATTTATTATTGGGTCGCCATGTTTAGTTTGTACTCGGCAGTAAACTACCGCTGCGTAAGCTTTTTCAGAAGCATCGCAGAATCCATGTAGCGTTATCGCATGCTTTTCAGAATTTCTAGTTTTCAGCCAACGCCTAATTCTTAGCTCTTTGACATGTTCTAACTCTTTTCTAATGTATTTCCATTCTTGTTTAATCTCATCACTGATTTCTTGGTCCCATCCAACTCCTTCCAGCCACAATCGTTGTATCAGTATTTTTGCACTTACTATGACTGGTGATATCCAACCCAGTGGGTCAAACAACTTCTGTAAATCTGACAGGATTATTCTCTTCGTAATGTTTGGTGAGATTGGGTCTAAATTTAGTTGGTAATAAAACTCATCGCTTCCAAAATCCCATGATAGTCCAAGAGCTTTAATAGAGCCTTCTAGCTTGAAATCCATGTTAGCTTTTGTGGTGATTTTGTTTTTATCCATCAACTTAAGAAAATTCGTGTCATTAGATGCCCATTTTTGTAATTCAAAACCTCCTCGTTTCAGAATATCTGTAATTTGTTTACTGACACAAATTGCTTGTTCTACTGTATCGCAACCAGAAATCAAATCATCGACGTAGAAGTCTTCACGAATAATCTTGGCCGCATCAGGATATTCTACGCCTTCATCTTCTGCAAGTTTAATTAAAGTTTTGATGGCTAGATAAGGTGCAGAAGCTGTACCAAATGTTACTGTTTTTAATCTATAGTCTTTGATTTCAGCTGATTGGCAGTTTCGTTGGCTATTGGTTTCGACTTTACCATGCCACAGCACTCTGTGGTAATCTGTGTCATTTTTGTCCATCAGCACCATTCTGTACATTTTGGTCACGTCACTTGCAAAACAGACTTTATGCATCCGCCATCTCATAATGATACTTCGCATATCTTCCTGCAATACTGGGCCAACCATGAGCTCATCATTCAGAGAAACGCCATTATTGCCTTTGCTTGATGCGTCAAATACTACCCTTACTTTTGTTGTTTCTTTGTCTCTTCGAATTACGGCGTGATGCGGTAGGTAAACAGATCGGTTGTTCAACTCATCTTCTGGAACTTGTTCCATATGCTCCATTAACAAATACTCTTCCAATACTTTGTCATATTCTTCTCTCAATTCAGGAGATTTTTTAAATCTATTTTCTTGCTGAATTAAGCGTTTCAATGCAATTTCTCGAGTGTTCCCGTTCGGTGATGTTGGTTCAGTGATTCGAAATGGGAGCTTCACCACATATTGCCCTTTGTTATTCCTTCTATGATTCTTTTCATAGAATTCTTCACACTGCCTTTCCTCTCTGGTTTGCTTTCTCTGTCCATCTGGTTCTATTTCCCAGAGCGCTTTCAACAAGTCGTCTCCCATGACCTGGTGATGCATGACATGCACAGTTCTGTTGGTTGCGTTGCATCTTCCACTTTTCCAAACAAGATCCATCCAAGGCTTGTTTTGTGGGCACACGGTGACCCCGGTGGACCCTTTATTACTTGATCATGTATGATTTGTGCATATATATCGACACCCAGAAGTAAATCAATCGAGCCTGCCTGATAGTAGTTTTCATCAGCTAGAACTAACTTTTTCAGATGAGGCCAATTGTTTGTTTTGATTGTGCGGGATGGTATTCTTGAGATCAACGGCTTTGATAAAACATAGGTTTTAATTTTCACGTCAAAAGCTTCACATCTTGATTCGACGCTGATTTGAACCATTTGTTTGATATCTTCTCTCGTTGATCCCACACCAACGACTGTACCGGTAATAGGATATCGCTTGGCCTTGAGTTGTTGTACGGCTCGTTCGCTTATGAAGCTTGCTTGTGAACCCTGATCAATTAACGCTCGTAATAGAATGGTTTGGTCGTCTTCACTCCTCACTCGTACGATAGCAGTTGCTAATAATGCTGTACCTCCTTGTTTTGTTGTTGCGTGTGATGACACCATTGTTATATCTTCCTCTGTCTCTTCAATTTTCTTCATGTTTGCATGTAGTGCTACAGCAGGTTGTTTTGTTTGTTCTCTCTCTTTATTTCCAGCTGCGTCACGTTGTGTTATATCATCTTTGTTTTCATGAAGAAGTGAATGATGGCGTCTTCTGCAAATTCTACAGCTTGTTGGGATGCGACAATACCTTACAGAGTGTCCAGATGCAAGGCAATTGAAGCAAAGATTGTTTTGTTTGATGAACTCGCTTCTTTGCATTGGTGTTTGTTTTCCAAAATCCTTACAATGGCTAAGCGTATGATTTTCTTTGCACATTTGACATGTTTTTATTTGTTCTTCAGAAGTTGTTGCATGAAATGACTTCTCTCGAACATTAAACGAGCATGACGAATTAGACTTCTGTCTGGTTGGTTCTGTGAGTTCTAATGTACGAAATCGGCTTTCTAGGAACTTCCGAAGCATACCTAGCGAGGGTAGGTCATCAGACTCTTGCATTTTACTACTCACATGTTCTTCCCAATCTTTATGAGTTTCACAATCTAGCTTTTGCGCAATGACGTATATTATCAACGGATCCCAATTTTCTATATTAATTTTCATGTTTTCAAACTGATGTAAACATTCGAATGTTATATCTAACAAATTTTTGACAAGGCTTGAACTGTTTACTGTCATTTTCTTTTGACAGAAAAATCTTTTCATAATTGAATTAACATTAATTCGTTTATTGCCATACCTCATTTTTAAAATACTCCATGCTTGTTCGTAATTGGAATCTGTCACTTGAACATGTTTTAAAATTGATGACGCTTCTCCTGTCAGGCTGGTTTTCAAATAATGCAATTTTTCCACATTATTTAATGACACATTTTCATGCACAAGCGTACGAAACAAATCATGAAATGATAGCCACTCCTCATAATGACCACTGAATGTTGGTAGCTGTATCTTAGGCAATACCACTCGCGATTGTTGCGTATCTGTAGGTAATGGCGAAGTACTAGCGCAAACTGGTTGGGTTAATAAATCTTTCAAATCGGTCACCAAATTTATATATACCTCTTCATGTTCGTAAAATTCCTCCCTTTCTAGATAAGGTACTTGGTCGCGTTTTTCCTTTAGTAAATTTCTTATTAATTCACCGTGAGCTAGTTTGTATTCACTCCAATAATCTTCCACACATTTCAGACGAGATTCAACATAATTATGGGTTAACCTAGCCTTCGGGCACTTCTTTAGATTAATGTGCGTCTTCTTTAAAGTATGTGCTATATTTTCTATAACATTCAACGCTTTATCCACTTCGGTAGCCATTTTTGCGAAGAATTTCAGTGACTTTTCAAAACTTCAACTGTTCGTTATCCGGTTCGATTTTGGACCATATGTTAGGGTGATAAAGTTGCTTATTCATTGAGTGTAATAACGTAAAGAAAACACATGCGGTTCGTACGAAGTTATATTGGACACTGATTCAAAATGAAAAAGAACAAATAATAAAAGGGCGTTTTCAACCATGCAGGTTTTATCTGAACAATAGGTATCTACTATGAACCGTGTAACATAACTGAGGTAGATTGTATGAACTAACTTTTGCTATTTTCGTAAAACAATAAAAATGTAGCCAATAACCGTCTCCAGGGCCCCATCTATTTATGCACCTGAATTCATCAAAATCGGTTCAGCTATTTAAAGAACTGGATTATTTTTGGATGGACTAGCGTTTAGCCTATATTGTTTTATATCATACTTTTTAATAACTGCAATGCGACATGATATTTTTTTTTGTTATATTGCTATGGTTCCCACCACAGCAGAACCAAAAAAATATTTATTCTGGTCTTATGATAAATTATATTAATTTTGTAAGTAGGTTAAACACTTTTACACGACCAATTTTTTTTGGTAATTTTAAGCAAGATGAGGCCGGTGTTTCCTAGTAGACAACCCTGAGAAGAAACACTAATACAAACTCAGAGGTCAGTCACTTTTAAATTCCATACAATCCGTACTAATCAAATCATAAGAAAACCATGTAGATTAATGCCCGGGGGCCTGATGAGGAAAGTGCCACACAGATTTGAGTGGACCTGTCCAGACAGTACAAGCGGCCCCACACGTGAAGTTTATCGGTTACCGTGTAGCTCAGACTTTGAACTTTGAGGAGCTCAACGAACAAAACCAAAGTAAAGAAATTCAAGTTGGCCGCATAAGTTAATCTGCCTCGCATTTTCCCAACTTTATTGGGGTTACTGCCAGTACAACTGGATGTAGCTAAATACCAGTATTTTATCATCAATTGTACATTGAAATACCAAAGAACCTCGCCTCTAGTATTACTTACTTACTAATGAATAAAACGCGGATTGGTATTTAACTTCGTACTTATTTACGGCATCTGCTTTATAAAAACGCTTCTACATGACTGTCATATAAAACAAAGCATATTTTCCGTATTCATAATTCAAAATACTCTTTATTCTTTTGCCAGACACTTCCAAAGTTGTATCAATAAACTTGTCTGCCAGTGACCAAGTATCAGTTATGGACCAAGTATCAGTTATGGACCAAGTATCAGTTATGGACCAAGTGAGTTTATAGGACATTATGAAAAAATCCCGCGATATTTGAAAAATGGTCAATATGAGAGGGCAGTGTGACAACAACTACTTATTGAAATAATCAAATCGCCTGGTTTGATTAAGATTTTATGTCATATGGAGAATCAATATTTAACAACAAATTAAAATTAGTACCACCATTTCTATTTATAGACACAATTGCCAGTCAACTTTATAATTCTATTCCATGGCAATCGTACTTACTATTTCCGTATTGATCGTCATTAATTCGCCTAACAATAACGCAGCACAGTCACCGTCAGATTATGATCGCGTGCGGGTAATAAAACCTTTATAGATGACAACCAGACTGTAAGTCGATAAGTTGACGAATGAAGGGGAATTATTTGATACGAAGAGAATTTACGAGTAGTGATAATGTGTTAGAAAATCCACTGTAGGCTACGCTTCTCCCAGGTCGACGGCTCATCGTGTTCCACGCGCGCCTCAAAGAGATGTCAGTAAAAAAGACGGGGCCCATAGAGTCAGAGAGAGCAGTGGTGGCCGAGTGGTAACGGCCCCGACTTACGAGTTGTAGGTTGCGGGTTCAAACCCAGCCAGGCGAATTACTTTGTGTAATTAGTTTAATCACCACTGCTCTCAAAACGGTGAAGGAAAACATCGTGAGGGAACCGGCATGTCCTAGAACTAAAAAATCGAAGACATGTGACATTCACCAACCCGCACTGAGCCCGCGTGGTAGATTACGGCCCATTTCCTCTCCTAGAGAGGGGGCCTGTATCCCAGCAGTGAGAACGTTAAAAGGTTGATTATACTTATTATGCCATAGGGTCAGTGCCTGCTAGGGTTGAGGAATTTATTCGAAAGAGTCACTGCGGCCCTGGAACGGGAAGGGCACTGGAGAAACACGGGTGGGTTTTAATCCAGTAAGAGTCTGACACTCCTTTCCACTCCGCCTAGAGTGGAAGAAGTCAACTGATGATTTCCCATACATAAAAAGGCTGCTAAGGTAGACATTTTTGAAAAGGTATAGAGGTATGCGACTGTATAGCTCTGCCTCCCTCCTACACTGGAACCACGGTGTTATAAAACTTCATAGTACAGGTCCTTTGTACTATGTGATTATAGTTGCTATTAAAGTATTGAGGGTTATTGAGGAATTTGTTCGAAAGAATCGCCGTGGCCTTGAAATGCAGAGGGCATTAGTAGGAACACGGGTGGGTTTTAGTCAGTAAGAGTCTGACACTCCCTTGCGCCCCGTCCAGAGCAGGAGGAGTCACTTGATGATGGTGGCGAGGATCTTTAAAACAAAGCGACCCTCTGTGATTTGTGATTATAGTTAGTATTTACATCCATCCAATCTCCGTTCACAAGCGACTCCAACAGGTCTTGGAGTCTTAACAAATTCTATTTAAAACTTTTTTATAAAACTAGACAGTCGGAACAAACAAACAACTTAACAGTCGGAACAAACTTTAAATTCATGGAAAGGAATTCTAGTTTTAAAGTTATTTTATAAAGGGTATATATTTACATACGTGTCCCAGCAAAGCACAAAAAAATTAAATCAATAATTATTTGTAGGCTGAGATGTTAGTTATCGACGGCGTTTATAATCATAATAATAAAAATCATTTGATATAGAATTTTGCTTAAAAGTAATGATAGTAATTAAAAGAAAATAAACAAAAACCTAGACACACCGTCTACGTCTGCACAGTAGGCTCATCGGACTCATAACACCTGGAGTTCAGTGAACCTATTGAGCAGAACAGCATCTGCATCGGTTCTCTCGCCAGTCATGCAGAGGACGCTATTCGGGCTCGTCGCACCACCACCGACGACAACTTTTTTACGTATAATTGCGTAGAAGGCGTCAGAAAACGTTGCACTGCAATATCAAAGGAACCGAAACAGCAGCCCTATTATGACGTCTTAAATCCATCATGATTTCTGTATCAGAGAGAGACGGAGTTACACAAGACGAATAGCACTATCTCTTTCCCTCACACGAATCATGATAGCATTGGCACTTCGTAATACGGCCACAGAGCCCATTATTATACCTGTTTGACGCGCAAGGCATTGGAGGTTTTCTGTGTAAAGTTTGCCCACAGTTGGATTCCAGGGTCAGCACCGATATTTCAAAATCAAGAATCTTCAAAGTTTAGGTCTTAACCTACGAAATTGCCGTTTATTTTGTATCACCTTTTTTTCTGGATGGGAAATCATCAAATGACTTCTTCCGCTCTGGGCGGAGCGGAAGGGAGTGTCATTCTCTTACTGACTAAAACCCACCCGTGATCCTTCTTGTGCCCTTTACGTTCCTGGGCTGCGGTTACTCTTTCGAACAAACTTGTATCACCTTGAACTATAACTTCGTTAGAGCTCAGTCTCTTAATTCAAATAAACTTTAATTTTAAGAACGTTATTTCTTCTTAAAAACATGTTATTAATTTGTTTCCTTGAGTGTTTTTTCTCGTATTATAGCCATTATTGAATAAAGCACGTTAAGCCGTTGGTCCCGGCTGTCATTTATAGATCTTTGACATTCGTTACAAAGAAAATCTGAGTCCAGTCTTGCCAAGAAGTACCGTGTTACCCAGTTAATGGGTTGTGGAGGTCTGGCAGGCAGCCGTTCCACAGTAAATACTTATATTCAGCTGATATAATTAATTCCAAATTAAACTGAAGTACTCATAGTTCAAAGTGGCCCGGTAAATAAATCGACAATTTCATATTATATTAGATAGCTCACCGGAAAATTACTGACTTCCTAAGAATGTGAAATTGTATACAATTTCTTCTTAATAAGACACCGATATATTGGAAGCTATTGAAATTGGATGGAATTTATTCTATACTAGCAGCACCCCGCGGTTTCACCTACGTAGTTTCCGTTCCCGTGGGGACACAGGGATTAAATATAGTTTATGACAACTGCGGATAGTGTAGCTTCCCAACAGTGAAAGAATTTTTCAAATCAGTCAAGTAGTTTCGGAGCCTATTCAAAGCAAACATTAAAATCTTTCCTCTTTATAATATTAGTATATAATAGAAAGTATAGACAAAACTATTTTACATAATATATCGAGAAATTAAAATCGAATTAAGATTTATTAAAATCTCACGGAGTTTGCAATTTACCGGTGAGAGATATAACCCTATAATTCAGAAGTTCATTAAGGTGTCTCGTAGGGTAAGTCAAAAAGCCAATTAGCCAGTAAGATTTAAGTTCCCTGTAAAACAGGGCAATCGTATTTTCATTAATCACAGATCCAGTCTCCGAGCAACGGAAACTTTTCTAGTAAAAAAACTCAAACGTCTTTTTATAAGAAGAGGTACTGAATATGAACAAGATAGAACTGTCTGTTCTATGTGAAGGTATAGCCTCCTTCCGGTGTGGGTGACGTAGTCCGGGAAAACCGGACGAGAAACGATCGTAGACAGTGGTACGGGCTACGAGGTTCTACGAGGTGCTACGGGCTACGAGGCTACGCGGTGCTGCGGGCTACGAGGCGCTACGAATGCTTTGCTCATTATGTAACGCTCTGTAGCACTCTCTACGGATGATATGTTTCTTTGTTATTTTTGAGCACTTTAGTTCTCATAGTAGTAGAGTTTATTTTTGCTTCATATGTTGCCTTCAGAGATGCCAAGAAGTACGTCAGTAATGATGATAAAACAATAAATAATGTTGAGCTGTTCATTTAGAAATACTTTATTGTAAAGTGTTATTTGACATTTTCCAATACTATAAAACCTTGGCAATTTTCGTCTGTATATTGAATATCCACCTTACTATATTTTTTGCTGTGCTAAACTGCTAATCTATACTAATATTAAAAAGAGGAAAGATTTGTATTTTTGTATGTAACGAATAAACTCAAAAACTGATGGACCGATTTAAAAAATTCTTTCACCATTAGAAAGCTACATTTACCCTGAGTAACATAGGCTATATTTTATCCCCGTATTCCCACGGGAAAGGGAACTACGCGGATGAAACCGCGGGGCGCTGCTAGTAATATATTACATATTTTGCTAAGTAAAAAAGGAACTCAATTAAGAATGAACTAAAAAAAATATGGTCATTCGAAATCAAAAATTCAGCAATCTAAACAACAGCTTTTCACATTCAGATTTAAGTAGCAACTTAACCTAAATTCTGTAGAGCAGTCTAGGCCTCTCTAAGGTTGTGACACGGTTAGATTCAGATCAAGTTCAGAACCAGGTCATTGGTTTTAACTACACACGAAATGTCCACCATTTCGGTAGACAGTGACATTTGTTTTAGTATGGCAATAGAAGTCACTGACCCGCCTATTTTTTTCGCGTTCGTGATTTTAAACACGGAGTTCGTACTAATATTATATGTTAATCTATACTAATATTATAAAGCTGAAGAGTTTGTTTGTTTGGTTGTTTGTTTGTTTGTTTGTTTGTTTGTTTGTTTGTTTGAACGCGCTAATCTCAGGAACTACTGGTTCGAATTGAAAAATTCTTTTTGGGTTGAATAGACCATTTATCGAGGAAGGCTTTAGGCTATATATCATCACGCTTAAGCCAATAGGACCGGAGCAGCGATAAAGAATGTTTTAAAATCGGGGATTCCACGGGGACGAAGTCGCGGGCAGCAGCTAGTAGTTAATAAATATATACACCCCTAGTTTTTAATTAGTACAAATACTTTAAGGGCTTATTAGAAAAGGTCTTGTTATTATTTAAGAAAAGTCTCAAAAAATTATGTTTATAAACAGCAAAGTTATTAGCGTTTTTCATATCCTAAAATGCCACTCAACTTATAACAATATTGTACAGGCTATTGATTTATGAATGAATAAATGACGCTTAAAATGGAAAAACACTGTGCGTAGTATTTTCTAGTAGCAATTGTTATGAATGTTGATTCTATTATGAATTTACCAATTATTAAAAAACTCCGTGGACAATTTTAGGTTTTTATTTTTTTACTTTTGACTACACAAGTATGATCAGTAACGGGTACGGATAGAGCCCTGTTTTTTTTTGTACTAATTAAAAACTAGGGGTGTATAATTAAGTATTTTCGATGAAATTTGGAAAACAGTTAGAACCTGTATTAGGACATACTCTCGATTTCTGAACTAAGCAGTTCTATATTTCTCAAAGCTGGTCTACATAATAACAAAATTTGATGAAAAAGCAGGTTTCACACTTTGTTTAGTCTAAAATACTCAATTCAGAAACTCTTACCATCCGTAGTGATTGTGGTCGATGAGAGCGTGATTATTATAGCCTATCGGTAATTTAAAAAAAAAAGGACCAAGTGCGAGACGGACTTGCGTACGAAGGGTACCGTACCAATATCTATAAAAACGGAGCTTACCTTTAAATAATTGTTTTATTTTAATTTATTTTTTTATTTTTAAAGTGAACATACAACTTAATATTCTGGGAGTATTTCAAGCGTCTACCTTTTGCCGTTATCAATATCGAGCAAAAACAAGCAAAAAATTACGTCTGTTGTCTGGCCTTTAAATATTTATTTTATTCTGGTTTTAGTATTTGTTGTTATAGCGGCTACAGTACATCATCTGTGAAAATTTCAACAGTCTAACAATCACTGTTCATGAGGTTCTGAAGGCTGTAGCCTGGTGACAGACGCGAAGGACGGACAGCGGAGTCTTAGTAATCCCATTTTATCCTTTTGGTACGGGACCCTAAAAGTTAAATAGAATCAATTCAATTTTTTTTTAAGAATACCTTGCCCCACTCTAGTAATTTCTCCTGTATGTGGTATTGTATGACAAAATGGTAGACGGAACCACGGTTCGGCACAGACTCATTTAACTTTGACATTTCGTCCACCAGTTCGCCTAGATTCGTTCCCTTTGTCCATTATTTTTGATGCAGACTCGTGGTTCAAGTGTGTCCAATTTGTCCACACTCGCTGTCGTTTCAAAGAATGGGATTCGATTTGTTTCCAATTTTTTCCAGAGACAATCCAATTTGGTCGGGCGTTAAGCTGAAAGGCCGTGGTTTCGAATTCCATCCTATTTGACCCCTAGGGTGAAGTTCAAAGTAGGGTGAAGTTAAATGACAGTTTAGTAGGAATTGTATACTCAATTGTTGTCATCTATTAATAGATATTTAGTTATTGTTAAAAAATCTTCTTTGCTTGAGTTAAAATAAATTATTAGGTACTTAGTTATATGTTATATGTTCACTACTAAATATCCTACTTACATTTGTATCAATGTACCCCCAGCCGATATTGTTTTTTTTAGCACCAATGGGAAGCTACATTATCAGCAACTAACTAGGTTATATTTTATCCCCGTATTCCTACGGGAACGGGAACTATGCGGGTGAGACCGTGGGGCGCTGCTAGTACAATATAATACTTAACTCTTATTTTAGGAAGCTGCTTTCAAATTTTTATGACAAATCATTCATTACATTCTCATTTTATTCTTTGAATTACATGCCAAAATACATGCCCCCTAATTAAACTGAGATTCGTTCACCGTCAAATTATTGTTATGGCAGCCATTTTGAAGTCCAAGCACTGAGTATCCATCCCTACTATAACGGAAAGTTACAACGGGACATTTAACAAATAAACGAGGGCATTATCAACCTTTAGGGCAGAAAACCTGGCAAGTTAAAGGTCAAACTCTCCTCGCTAATTTCTTGTAACAGGTTTTCTGAAACGCAACCAATTTATTTATTCTGGACGCTTGAACATGGGTGATTTAATTTTTAATTATTTATTGTATAAATATAAATTTATAAAATAACTTATATTACGATTTTAGTGATAATAAAGTTTTGTATAAACTCCCAGTAAACCTTCTACATAGTTCTTACTTATTTCAATATGAATAATAATTTATTTGTGTTATTTTAACGTATTTTTTTTATTTGTAGTAAAACATTATTCTATAAAAAAAAAAACTTTAAAATAAACGAAATTTTGTTGCAATGGAACTTGAACTTTGTTTTATAAAATTTAGAGTGTATTGTAATAGAAATTCAAATGTATGTAGTAGTATGTGCATTGTAAAGAACGTCTGTGGAGTTGATACGAGGTTTTGTCTATACAGTTGGATCCGCTTATAATGACATCGAAGGGAAGTGGAAAATACGTCATATACTAAGCGGACGTCATAAAAAGCGTAATCTCAGGAACTAAGCTAATTCCCATCTTTGTTAGTTATTTTTTGTAATAAGGAAATAAACAAAAAAATTGTATATTGATAGTCGTAAATCAATGAAAACAAAGTGAGGAACAAATTCAGTATCACGTCCCGAATTATGTTTGGTTATAGTAATAATATAAACGAAGAGTAATAGAAACGAATAAACGAAGTCATGATATCCGCACTTTTTTAAAGAATTTAATATGTAAACCAAAATGAGCTCTGTTTTACTTCATATTAAGCGGTTGGTCATTATAAGCGGCGTCATAATAAACGGATTTTACTGTAGTTGGTTTTTCTCTATGGAAATCTACGATTTGGAATCTGAATCTTAGACCAATTGATGGATGATTCACAAAAATCTCAATCTCTCATTAAATAAGTACATTGACTTTGAGAAAATCTATTAAATTAAGGCTATATTTCTATTCAATTGCTTAGAACGCAAATCAATAGAAGTTTTATTACAAAACTTAGTGTTTGAATGCGAAGGTCAGTTATTTAGAAAGATTTAACAGCTTTTCGCTTCGCCCAAATAGTATTTCAGTACTATTAAATCAAGGATTATCTGGGAAAATTTTCGCAATAATGTGTGTTAAGAAATTAACTTTATTTCGTAAAGGATAGGGTACATTTTCTATTGTTTAATGCCGGCAACTCACTTCGCATATCCGCACAAATATTTTTCTTAATTTATCTGTTAAATAATTAACTTTATGACTATAATTTTAGGGTATGTTTTCTAATATCCAATTAATGTTATTTGTGTGTGAAGCTTATCTAAATATATATAACTCAAAAGTGACTGACTGACATATTGATCTATCAACGCACAGCCCAAACCACTGAACGGATCGGGCTGAAATTTGGCATGCAGGTAGATCTTATGACGTAGGCTAAGAAAGGATTTTGATTAATTCTACCCCCAAGGGGCTAAAATAGGGGACGAAAGTTTGTATGAAACTTTCGGATCCGAACCGATCGGGCTGAGAGTTTCAAAATTGGGGGTAAAGTAACTATTCCACGCGGACGATGTCGCGGGCAGAAGCTAGTCGTAACGTATACTCCAAAAAACTTTACGTAACGAATTTTTTGCTATTTTGCTTTATATATTTGCGGCACGGTTACGTGATCACAAATAATGAGTGTTGAGCGTTTAAATAATTGGTTGACCGTAAGGAAGGGGTGGGAAACCTGCGGCCCGCTGGAGTACTTGTGTCGTGACCATTGTTTACACGAAATTAAATTAGGTCCTATTCTAATGAACGGAACAGGTGTAAATCTGCTGAAAATAGACACAGGCACAAACCTCATTCTTTATGAATATTTACTGTTGCAACTGTTTTGTTTTTTGAAAAATATAAAGTATCAATTATATTTTTCAAGCTTAAAGTATTATCAAGATCAAATGCATTTTATAATTTACAATTACACAAAAACTTATCAGATAGTATCCATATACGGGCTAATAGAAAATATACATACATATGTAAATGTGCAAGGGGAGTACAATTGGTAGCATTCATAGGGCATCGAAAAATTCGTCCACATCGCTGTCAACGGGAACCCAGTTGCCCAGAACACTGGCCGCATTGCCACGTTGAATGGAAATGCTGATTCGTTAGCCAAAGAAAAGGCCAGCATTTACGTGGCCATGAATAATGTGTGTTGAGTGTTGTAAATAACGGGTTGACCGTAAACGAAATTAAATTAGCTCCTATTTAAATATATGGAACAGAACGTAAATCTGCTGAAAATAGACACAAACGCACACCTTATTTTTATGAATATTTACGTTGTGTTTTTTCCAATATTCAAATTGTAACTTTTTTACAAACGCAAAACTGTTTTCCTAAAGCGTATCTTAGCAGGTAGGAAAATATTTTTCTAGTTCATAATTACGAATTGAAGGCATTATTTATAAAAACCACCTTAGTCAAATTAGTTAGTCATACAATAGACTAAAAAAAACTTATTTACAACGTCATATTTAACTTTTTATACTATACTTGCTATTAATTATGATTTGCACTATATTAGCTATAATTTTGCATGTTTTGGACTTTTTGAAATATTCAAAAGGAAGAATAATATTTATTCAGCACATACCTACATGAAACACGCACGGTACATAGTAAAAAAAAGAAAAAATAGGTATGACAAGAACTAAGTGTGTGTCTCACGGCTGCACTAAATAAGTCCATTTCAGCGATATGTCAGACAGACTGATTCTGTCTGACGCTGGTTTTCTAATGAACCTTTCAAAGAAAGAGTGGCGGTTCATTTGAATCCTTATTAAAGAAAATATATATAAATTCCCTCATCTAGAGAGGAGGCCTGTGTCCCAAATATTTATTTTTGACATACCTAACTGCTTTTTGTCGAAACCACGTTGACAAAGATTGTTTATGAGGAACCGGTACAACGAATAACAGCAGATATGTATCTTATGACTTAACTTGTTTTTGAAGAAATATAAAATATAATCAGACAGCTTACGAATTCCTCTACAAGATGGCGTAACTAACTCATATCATGAAATTTTTGACGAGGTGGTTTTTGAAATAAATTCTTCAATTATTAGAACTTTAGTTTGAGGTTAGAGAGTATGCAATGGCGAGAAACTTTAAGACTTTTAATTAGAATAAGATATGGCACCTAAGAAATGTTCACGACTTCTGCCGTAGAGGGATCTTACGTGACTAAAGGTAGCAATTACCACTAGCGCTTGAAATACAACGTGGGCGAAGAAATTTGTACCAAGGTCCGTACGTAAGTCGAATATTTTCGGGTAATCAATACTTGCTACGGATATTCGTAGCATTCGTAGCACCGTACCAATACTCGTAGTCATAGCGCCTATGCGCCTACGCGGCTCACAAACAGGGCCCAAATTCTGCTATTTTTATAAATGCGTCATTCCAACACGATCCCGTTGTCATTTTGCTAAAAGTTCGTAATCTGCTAAATTCATAATGGTCGATCATTGGTCGGTCAATGGTCTCGTAAAACTTTTTGATAAACGAGCTATTAAAAGCAATGACTGCACAATCACGTTCTAATGGTAGCTCACTGATCAAAGGAATTGTGAAAAGTTTAGCAGAGTACCGCATGCGTCTGTCATTCATTTGTCATTAAGTACGAGATTACCATTCTATCCCATTTCTGTCAATGGAGTGTCAGTGGTTGACCACTAGAAAGTCATAATAACGCTTTTATATTAGTAGATTACCAAACTTGTAAAAATGAACCATTATGAAATCAATGATAGACCATTCTGACACTATTGTAATAGCAGACTTGAGGCCCTGATATTTATTTATGATCTAATTAGCGCGGTTGGTCTGTGAATGGGTGACAATCTTAACATACCGAGTTTCCGCCGTGCCTCGGAAAGCACGTTAAGCCGTTGCCGCGTTGGTCCCGGCTGTCATTTGTAGATCTTTGGCCGTCGATACGGATTGTCAGAACATCTGACACCAGTCTTGCCAAGAAGTATCGTCTTCCCCAGATATAGAGTTGTGGAGGTCTGGTAGGCAGCCGCTCCATGTTAAATATTGGTATTCAGTTGAATCCGGTATGACTGGAAGCCGACCCCAATATAGTTGGGAAAAGGCTAGGCAGATGATAAACTAGCGACGCGCACCGGCTTAGCACAGATGCAATGCTGATACTAAATCTCTACTATATTATGCATGTATTATACATATAAACCTACCTCTTTAATCACTATATCTATATAAAAACGCATCAAAAGTCGTTGCGTAGTTTTAAAGATCTAAGCATACATAGGGACAGACAGACAGCGGAAAGCGACTTTGTTTTATATTATATAGTGAAATGTAATCTAGATGTGATTGTTACCAACAGTGATTGTACAGTCAATAACAAATGAGGGTTTTCAGGAAAATTTTCGCCACCTGGTGGCGCCACTTAGGGCAGAGGTCTTCTTCTTAGAAAACGAAACTATGACGTTAACATGACGCTTTAACAATATCAGAATACATTAGTGTTTTGACAGGTGCTCAGACCAGACGCCTTAGTGCTGCCATCTGGTATCCGTAATTTCAGGAAACCCTCATTGAATAGACTTGTATACAAGCGTAACTTTTGCTTCACCTCCCATAATTTTATTACCATAATTTAATGTCTTTGTAAGACTAACTTCACAATTCAATGAATCGGTATTTTCGTCTCGAAACATCATTTTATAATAACTGTAATAACCCCACACGGCGACAACAATGCTGCGAAGTTTCGAGTGTCGAAAAGTCGCCGGCAAACCGCACGACCGCTTCGAGGAAAGACGCACTCGCTTCAAAACTACGTCAACAAAACAAAATGTGCAACGATTTCTTGTGAATGTCACCGGGATATTGTAAACGACGTAAGATTGTAGAATACCGCGTCAAATTGTGAGCTATTTATCTGCACTAATATTATAAAGAGGAACGATTTCTTTTTTTGTGTTTTTGTGTGTGTGTATGTTTGTAATCAATAAACTTAAAAACAATTCTTTCACCATTAGAAAGCTACATTCACGCTGAGTAACATGGCTATATTTTATCCCCGTATTGCCACGGCAACGGGAATTACGCAGGTGTAACCTCGGGGCGCTGCTATTCTTAGTAAGACACGGATATATTGGAAACTATTGAATTTGGATGGGATTTGGATATTACGGAATTGGCAATTTTACGGTGACATAATGGACATGCGGTGATCCCTCGCAACTCGTGGTGAGTCGTTGCGGTCACGCGGCAAACAATTATTAATTTACAGCAAGGGTCGCAGATCGTCCTACTATTGTGGATTTTTGTGGTGTCGATTTTTTTTTATTAAATACTAGCGACCCGCCCTGGCTTCGCACGGATGCAATGTAGATACTAATGTTTTCTCTACTATAATATGCATGTATTATACATATAAACCTTCCTTAAGAATCAGTCTATCTATTAAAAAAAAACGCATCAAAATCCGTTGCGTAGTTTTAAATATCTAAGCATACATAGGGACAGACGGCGGATAGCGACTTTGTTTTATACTATGTAGTGACTAGCAGCGCCCCGCGGTTTTATCCGCGTAGCTCCCGTTCCCGTGGGAATATGAGGATAAAATATAGCCTAAGTTACTCAGGGTGAATGTAGAATACCGTCTCAAATTATGAGCTAAATATTTATCTGCACTAATATTATAAAGAGGAACGTTTTTTTTATTTGTGTGTGTGTATGTTTGTAATGAATAAACTTAAAAACAATTCTTTCACCATTAGAAAGCTACATTCACGCTGAGTAACATGGCTATATTTTATCCCCGTATTGCCACGGCAACGGGAATTACGCAGGTGTAACCGCGGGGCGCTGCTATTCTTAGTAAGACACGGATATATTGGAAACTATTGAATTTGGATGGAATTTGGGTATTACGGCACCGGCAATTTAACGGTGACATAATGGACATGCACTGATCCCTCGCAACTCGTGATGAGTCGTTGCGGTCACGCGGCAAACAATTATTAATCTCTCACTGAGATTATCAGACTACAGCAAGGGTCGCAGATCGTCTTACTATTGTGGATTTTTGTTTTATTCGTTACATACAAACATACAAATCTTTCCTCTTTATAATATTAGTATAGATGTTCACCCGGTATGACCAAAGTTAAGCAACACATACCCAGACTGCATGGGTTTGAACCCGCGACCTACAATTCGCAAGTCGGCGCCGTTAACACTCGGCCACCACTGCATTGCATATCAATATGGTTTTATTTTCAACCTCATAATTAGCTTAGTTAATAACTAGATACGGTAGTAACCCTGAAACTTGTAAGGCATCGACATTGCTGTAACGAATCGATAGCGAGCGATGAGTCACAACTTAATTGTAGCTGGCTACACCGGCTCGACACCTGGCATACTTGGAAGTCAAAACAAAGGCAAGTTCACCAACTGTTTGCTCTTGTCATACGAGTATTCGTGTGAAGGGCAGTCACCTAAAAATATATAGATACCTGCCTAAATACGCGTACATACAGTCTACGAACAAAATATACCTAGCAAAATGTACATACCTAGCAAGATTGTTTGAAACTGAAATATAAAACGAAACGAAAGAATATAAATTAAATAATTAGGTACTGATGGTGATGATCCAGTTTAAAGGCCGTTCCAAATCTTTGAACTTTTAGCAAAATACTGTTTAAAGAAACAGAATAATTTCAACAAAAAACCCTATGTCACCGACATGGGATCTGATCAGTTTGTTTCACTGTAACTTCGAGATTTCACTGAAAACGATTACAGCCTTGGAATCTTCTTTAACAGTTTACCTTGTTGTTTTCAGGATGTGGCGTTCATAAACCCTGCGAACGTGGTGTTCGTGTACATGCTGGTGCGCGAGCTGGTAGACGGCGAGCGGATAGGCCGCCCGCAGGAGCTGCAGGCCGTGGTCCTCACCTGCCTCTACCTCTCCTACTCCTACATGGGCAACGAGATATCCTACCCGCTCAAACCCTTCCTAGTCGAAGACTCTAAAGATAAGTTCTGGGACCGCTGCCTCCTCATCGTCGACAGACTGTCCTTCAACATGCTGAGGATCAACTCGGAGCCCGGCTTCTTCACCGAAGTGTTCACGGAGCTGAAGGCGTGTGGCGTGGCGGTGGACAGCCCGCCGCCAGCGCCCGCGCACCCCGCCCCCGCGCCCCCTCACGCCATCAGCGCCGCCTGACACACGGAGGTCGCCGTCCTCCGGTTGGCACTCACTGACCGCCCCAGTCGTGTTTGATGTCGGCTCCTGACAGTCCAAGATCTTGGTCAATCGTCCAAGTTTGAGCGTTTCGAGTAGCAGTATGTTTATTGAGTCGTTTAGTGTTCAGAGTCGCGTTTAGAGTGGACAGTTACTTACTTTGTCCACAACGGTAGGCAAATTTAAAAAAATTAGCCTCGTACTGCGTCGTCAATATTTAACTACTTTTAGAATTGTCCATTTGTGCCCTAGCGACTTACAGCGGTAACTGCTTAGTTTTATTTAATTTGAGTCATAATTGCAACATAATCTAGTCACTTGTTATTATTATTTGTAAGCAACAATTTAGGGATACCACCTAAATAACAACTCGTTAGTTTTAGTCATACTTCCTTTCATTACTAAAGAAATCCATGCTGTGATTGCTCAAAAACGCTGACTAAATAAAATTAGGAGAGTAATAAATTGAAAAAAAAAAAATTGCTACGATTGACCAAGATTTAAAATGTCATTGCAATAGATAGACGAGTGAAAGGTAATAAATATACGAATTATGTGTGTTACCTTCATAATTCAGTATCGAGACTTTGAATTGATTCGAAGGAAGAATGTGATATCTAGTGGAATTTTCAGGACATTTTAGGGATCGGTAACATCTGATATTAGCATGATATTTGTGACTGGGACTGACAGTATAGGTATCAGATCAGTGCGTAGAGGGGATGGCGAAAAAGAAATGATGAAGCTTTAGATCTCTCGTGCATTAGACTGAAGTATCCAGGGTCAAATGGAGCACACGTACTCCCGAGTGAGCGGTCAGTATGGCCAGATGTGGCCGCTTAAGTGCGTGTGCTTCGCAAAATGTTCTTCCAGACCCTCGTGGCCAATAAGAACTGGCCGTAGGAATCACATACGCGAGCGTTAAAAAGCTGTAGTATGAAAGACTGCTGAAGTGGTAAAATCAGAGAACAAACGCGTTCACAGTTGTATTTCAAATTCAAAGCCAACGACAGAGACCGAGAACGCAACGAGCGCCTCTCGCCGGTAGTCGTTCAGTTATTGAAATGCATCTCTCTTGTCTGTGGTGTTTGGTGTGAACCACGTTGTAGTTGAAGCACTCTCATGTCTGTTCGTACGTTCGTAGGTAATTGTCTGGTAATGTTATTTTCTCGTGCCGCTGGACCAAGCGGTGTTTTAGTCCAATAGAACAGCGGTTAGCTAGTAAGTTAAGAGTTTCGTAATCGTAGTGAAATGAACGTATTGCCATATAGTTAGATGATATTAGAAAAATGTCTGGCAGGCGGGAGGATGCAATAAAGCGGGAACTCCGTCATGTAACCCGGTGAACCCTTCTATGAAGTGTACGTATTTAAATAAATTGGCCGGCTCAAAGCGGGACGACTCGATTGTTGTTGAGGCAATGAAATGTATTAACAAATAGGTCAAATTTTGCGAAGGGTTAAGCGTTTTGTACAGTAAAATCGAATAAAATAATACATCTAAGTCTTAACCGTTAGCATAGTTTAGAGAAATGGACGGCAGGCATAAGTCTGGGTGGCACTCGGTCCGGAACACCATAGACAACGTTTAAATCTTACAGTTAATGCATTCATCAATGTTGAAGACTATAGAGTCAGGAGGGGGTTTTGAGCTTCGTTAGGTACTATAAAAGTCCTAATTATCCGGCTTAAGTTAGCTATTTGGGGGAATCAGGTTCATAATTGAACAGCCTAATGATCGCAGTTAGGAAATAAGACCCGAAAAAACCAGCCACACCGAGTGCCGTAGTTAAGATAAATTGTTTAGTCGAGTGAATGTCTAAGGGTGATGATGTAAGTATTTAATAATAATAAACAAATAAATGAAAAAAAAAAGAATCTCATAATACGTTCCAGTCATTAAAGATTAGGTAAAGGTAGTCGTCTGTGATTTATTGAATTTTATATTTCTGTTTAGTTAAGTATTTGTTGTTTTCTGTTAACTATTTTTTATTTTTTTCACATTGAATTGTTACGATATTTATTATTATTGTATAAGATACTTATAATGGTTACTGTAAACGCAATAATTTATTTTGTTTGGATATTTCCTTGAATCTGAGAAGCACGATACGACGCCGTCTGTATGATATACAAAGTAAAACATAAAAATAATCACTAGTATATTAAATATTTGGATTGAAATGCTTTTTGAGAATTGATGAGACATTTGAAATTGATATTATTGTTATTTTATTTAAGTTATTTGTTTTATATTAAACGTAAAAGTAGATGACACGTTATTTTAATTAAATTGATCTCGATTTTAATGATGGGTAGGTAAGTCTTTCGCCGTGGCTACATTCCAATTACTAGGTAATACATAAGTCAGGTATATAAGGTCTTACGACCGATACAATTCAATATCGAATTTCGAAGATCTCTCCTAAGTATATAATAGTGTAACTTTGGTATTTGACGTGTGCATGTAACACTATTCTGAAGGTATACCTGGTCATATACCTATTCTAACATTATTCATATAACTCACGTTTGTTAATTAATCTATTGTAAATATACCCAATTATTAAAAAAAAAAACTTTCGTATATATAAGACTTGGTGTTTTATTTATTTCTAAGTATTTTATATTCAACCAACCATATTATTCCGAACCATAATTTATTCATACCAACCCGCACTGGGCCAGCGTGGTGGATTACGGCCCATTCCCTCTCCTAGAGAGGAGGCCTGAGTCCCAGCAGTGGGAATGTTAAAAGGCTGATTATGCTTATGCTTAGATTATTTTCCCCAGTAATCAGTCATTCTGAATGGTATCGAAAAAGGGATGGGACAGCTTTGCTGCCGTGCCTCCAGATTATATGCAATTATGATGTCTCAAGCGTAAGTCGGTAGGCAGCCAGAACTATAGGTTCTGTGTACCTCAGTATCCAAAATATAATGAGGCAGGTACCTACCAACCAATTTAACTTATCTTCAATAAAAAACAGCAGAACTGAATCCCAACATATATTATAATGCCAGCACTCAAAACCATGAGGAATTAGGTAATAGATATGGCCAATACGATAAGTAAAGAGAGCATAAAATACAGCACCTACTTCTTTGAGTAAAAGATGACTGAAAATATGGTTTATTGACGCATACGACTACTAGATCACAAGCGCGACTACTAAGCTTGGGGTCCTCGATTCCTAGGACAGTGCTTACGCGGGATATTTCAACGAAAAAAAAAAAAGACTCAAACCATTGATACTACCCTAATTAACTAACCAATTAGTAGTATTTGCACTTTCCAAAGACCGAGATTGTTTAGAAACGGTCCAGCGAATAGATTAATGCATAGTTATTTATTATTATTTAATTAACCTACTGAACTACCTACATCTCAGCTCTGCCGAATGCTTTGGAACACAAAGCAACCGGCGTGATGTTTAGATCCAACGCTAAGGTAGGTGAGTAAATTTATAATATTTGATGATAAAACAACTACAACGAGAAATAAACATTAAGGAATTATACTTGCACTTGAAAAACCTACTTATCTAAACTGCTTTTAAAAACAAATAATTAATATAAATAAAAAACACGCCTGTCATGTCAAAAATTGAACTAAAAAATTAAAAACAAGATAGATATTTTTTTTTCATTGCAGTCTGGGGACGTGTTCAATTTTTGACATAGCATGCCGATTTTTTATTTTTTTGATTTTTATTTCATACTTGTTTTGCAAGCTTTAGACGATAACAGTATGATTATATAATTAGTCTAATTTTCATGAAAAAACCAATATTTTGTTATTTTTTTTATTTATGAACCATGGCTACAGTATTACAATATTACAGTAGGGAAACGCCTTTGATGTCGCGCGATGCCGCCGCGGCCGCCAGTGTAGGTACTTACGCTGCCACATGGAAGTATGGAAGGGTTGTCACCAAATGGGAAATAAAACAATTGTGATTATTACTATTATGATGTAATCATTTATTCATATTTACATCCAAAATAATTGTGATTATTAAATCTAATATAATTACTTATTAAAAGTGTAAACCACATACGTACCTACATGTTATATAGGTAATAAGGATGTTTCCTGAGTAAAAATATCTGATTATGTTTAGTCCGTCAGTAAGATTATAGAAAAATATTGTTCACGTATTTTTTCCTTTATTAAATCTATAAAAACTGACGAAGATAAAAAGCATCAAAGATCAGGAGTGGCTTGTTACGTCACGGCTAGGTAAAAATTGTAGCGAGTAGTGACGTCACACGAGTTTTCAACGCACTCTATCGTCTTCGTTTTTTTCTTATTATATGAAAAAAGAAAAAAATACGTGTCCAATATTTTATGGAAATCTATCCGACGGAGTTATCAGATGTTTTTAGTCAACTACCTTATTGTACAACTGTTTTACTTTTCAATTACCGTCTTTGACAAGCTTCTATCCATAACTCGCGCCTGGAAAGTAGGTAGGTACCTACCTATAAATTCAATAAACAAACACATACCTTAACAATTTTATCAGACATAAAAATATAAGGAAAAGTGGCCAAAATTGTGTGCACAAGTCAGTTTTGTCTTAGCGGCGGCGGCGGGGCGTCTGGAATATTCCATAAGTCTATGGTACACAAATGAAAAAAACCTAACAGAACAGTTTGTGTGCACCATTATAGAATGTAAGTATAAGAAAATTATTAGGTACACAAAAAACACGCCCGCGTCTGCCCTTCGCGCTCGGTACCGCAAACTAAGCGTGTTTGCGGTACGCGGCCCGCGCCGCCCGACACCCCGCGAGTTCCCCTCCGTTGCTCTGCGCAAGTACATTCGTTGCCGTACTGTAGGGAATATTGTAATACTGTGCCATGGCTCCCCCAATTTATTTTTCACCCGGGATAACTTAGCGCTTCTAAAGATACCACATACCTACATTGATATCGTTAAGCCAATAAGAAGTTATGGTGGAATAAAGAAACTCAACACTTTGGGAAATGAGGAACTGTTGACGCTAATGCATAGAGTCTAATAAGTATAAAAAGCGCTAATGGACAAAACGAACAAAACTTTGAAGTATACTACGCACACGTTGTATACCTACTTCGAAGTTTCAAATTGATTCTAATAAGAAAAACAATGGAAAAATGGGTTTGCCCTAACAGTAAATTAGAACAACAGACAAAATAAGAACAATTATTATCTATTTTTTTTTTCTCCCTTATCTACATCACTGAGAAAAAAAACTACCAAATAGTAGAAACTTGTAAACTGAAAAGCCTAGCATCCTAGCCAAAAAAACTTTTGTGCTGTTGTGATTTTTCCATGGACTTATATTTTTATTTTTCCATTGAGGTAGGAATAATATATTTTTCACAAATTGCTTTTGCTTGTAGAAACCTGTCAGTATTATCTATGCCTGTCAGGCATCTGTCAGGGTGTCAGGCAAATGTTGTGTTGACATATAAACAGTGAACAAAGTTATGAATTTTAATTTTGTGAAAACATTTGAGTAAATAAATGTATAAAACCTTAGAAATCATCTAACAGTAATCAATTAATAAGAAAAGATAGTTAAATTCAACATTTTTCTTTTCTGGTTTGTTGTTGCACTTTTACCGGCAAAATGGATGATTATCCGGATCCCGATGAAGAATACGAGTTAATGTATGCTGATGAGCTGCAAATGCTAAAAGAAGACGAGGGCCCAGCAGGTAATGTAGACATCTTTTTTGCCCCACAAAATATATAAAGACTAAAATGATCAATTACATCTGTTGTAGGTTAGTTTTTAGTGCCTAAGTTTGAGACAATAATTTAGTTTGATCTAGTTGTTTAGACACAAAAATATGACTTTATTTAAGCTAAACTGCGGCTATAAAAATTAACTCCCAAAGGAAACATTCAAAGTATTAGTAGGTATAAACAAAAATATGTATTTGTATTTCAGAACCAAATATAGTAAAAAAGAAGCCACTACCAGCTAAACGCAGTCTCGACTTCTCCAGTCCCATAACCAAGAAGCCTATCCCTGACACAGATTCAAACCAGATACCAACAACCACTACTATAATACCAAACTCTAGAGCCACAGATAGTACTGATATCTCACTCACTCCAAATCTTGCGCCTTTAGAAGAATTTACACCAGTTTCAAGTAAGAGAACAGCTGATGAACTGTTTGGAGATATCGGAGACATTGACTTCAATGAAGTGGAGTTACCGAGTAAGAGACAGAAGACTGATGAGGAGAATGACATGGATCTTATTGAGAAGATTCTGGAAGGTCGGCGGTTGAAACAAAGTTTGTTGGAGCCCAGTGGTAGGATGCTTGGTGGTAGATCTGGGTTTAAAGCTAAGGACAATTTGTCACTTAATATTCCAAGGTAAAGTGTTGTATTCTTAATTAAAAGTAGTGGAATTTACTTTTCTAAATAAATATAGGGTGAATAATTTCTGAAACAGTTCCTAACACAAGCAATCTTTAAAATACAATAATAAAGTATATTTCACTCTATGGGGTATTTGATCTGTCTCATCTTATAGGATATAATAGGGTAGTTGACAAAAAAATCTAAAAAGTCCGTCCGTACATCCTTTTTCTTTTTTCACATAAGTAATAATTTATTTATGTACACTGATAGGCACACTGATATTCAACGCCAATGCGTTGAATATCAGTGTGCCGTCACTACTCGCTACAATTTTTACCATGACGTGATGTCACAAGCCTACAATAGCTTTGTAAATTTTTATAGATTTGATAAAGCAAAAAATATAATGTCAAATTTTAGATAATCTAATTCACAGACTAAATAGAATCATATTTTTACTCAGGAAACATCCCTATTGTTCCACTTTGACCCAAATTTCTCAAAAGATGGATATGGTTATTTTAACTTTAAATAATAATTATTTTCACCAATTAATGGTTCTTATAAATATGTTCCAGATGGGCCTTCATTCCCCTCACAAACTCAGATGGTGACCGGGTGTATGTGAGATTAGAATCAGAAGAGTCATGGGAGACTTCTCTGGACACTGGAGCTGAGCAGATGTCTTTACATGCTTCCTACGCCAAGACTTGGGCAGAAGCCAGGAAGATTGTACGTTGAGCTAGATTTTTCTTCAATTTACAGTCTAATATCTTTTAAATTTGTTCCCAAAACCAATAAACCATGGCTCTTTGACAGCGTTCTATCTTTTCACTGTGGTGTTTGGTGAGTGCCCAGGTTTCAAATCCACTTGGCGCTTCAGTCGCACTTGGCGGGTTTTTATTTTATGAGATATGTTTGCGTTTAGGTATATAGGTTGCATCAGTGCAAAACCAGGGTGGATCGCTAGTAATTAATTTGTAAATTATGATCTTATATGTGCCAGAGAACTTGGTTCTATGTAAGTTATAAACTAGTTTTTGTTCGAGTTTTTGCCTTATCTCTTTGTATTTCATGTTCCAGTTGGAAGAAAAACAACAGCGATTAATATCAGAAGAGGCTGCATCACAGCCACTACCGGATATGGATGCTGACATGAATAATAACATGCTGTGGGTAGATAAGTACAGGCCAACGTCATACCTGGACCTATTGTCTGAAGAGCCTGTGAATAGGGCCCTGCTGCATTGGCTGCACTTGTGGGACAAGGTAAGAGAGAAGAGTATTTTGTATAACAAAACAACATGCTGTGGGTACACAAATATAGGCCTCATGTCTGGACTTGTTGTCTGAAGAGCCTGTGAACAGGGCCCTGCTGCATTGGCTGCACTTGTGGGACAAGGTAAGAGAGAAGAGTATTTTGTATAACAAAACAACATGCTGTGGGTACACAAATATAGGCCTCATGTCTGGACTTGTTGTCTGAAGAGCCTGTGAACAGGGCCCTGCTGCATTGGCTGCACTTGTGGGACAAGGTAAGAGAGAAGAGTATTTTGTATAACAAAACAAAATGCTGTGGGTACACAAATATAGGCCTCATGTCTGGACTTGTTGTCTGAAGAGCCTGTGAACAGGGCCCTGCTGCATTGGCTGCACTTGTGGGACAAGGTAAGAGAGAAGAGTATTTAGTATAACAACATGCTGTGGGTAGACAAGTACAGGCCTTATACCTGGACCTATGTATTTTCTGAAGAGCCCGTGAACAGGGACCTGCTGCATTGGCTGCACAAATGGAAAAAAGAAACATATCTTATTGGCGATGGGCGGTTGTAAAGTTCTCACAACCGGCATACTTGCATGACCAGATGTATGTATGGATGTAAATGTAGCAAAAGGTGTGTGTAAGGATCGTGGCAGTTGGCGTTCAGCTTTTTCTGCTTATGCAACAAATAATCAACTACAACACACATTCATTAAAATCCACAGATAGTCTTCAAAAAAGAAGTAAAAACCAAGGAACCGCAGCAGCGCACTACCTTCAGTAAGAAAGCTGGCCAGTTCCAGCTTACCAACAAATGGAAAGGCAAGAAGGAGGAGGAACCGGAGATGGATGAAGATGGACGGCCTCACCACAAGGTGGCGCTGCTGTGCGGGCCTCCGGGGGTCGGGAAAACTACCCTGGCTCATCTACTGGCAAGGATAGCTGGTAATTAGACTGGATCACTGACTGGCTTTTTCCTTCAGCCTCGCTCCCGTGGCTTTTCCCTGAAAAATCGTATATTTATCCGAGATAAAAAATAGCCTCAAAAAGTAATGATTTAGTAATGCTAGTTTACTGAGATGAACGCAAATAATGTTGATTTTTTTTAAGATAACATTATCAATCAATCCCCGACACCATGTAACACAAGAAAATGGCAGGAAGATGATGATTATCCATCAGTCCCCCGGTTTTTTCTCTATTAGATACGTTATAGCCACTCTTGGAGATTTTTCTTTATCGGCGTTAAGCCCTTCAACGTAATTTAAGAAAAATAAAGAAAGAAAAAAAGTTTATTTGCACCAAGCATGAAGCATATCATAAAAAAAAAAAACTAATATTAATCTTCCTTGTCTAGGTATTCGGCGGGTGTCCTCTGCCTCTTTTACCAAGATATAATAATACGCTGTCGTGCGACTACACGAAAGCGTATTACATGACCAAAATGTAAACATAAAATTGTTATACAATTCATTGTCAGGTTATAGGCCAGTGGAACTGAACGCTTCGGACGAGCGCAGCACGGAAGCGTTCCGCAGCGCGCTGCAGAGCGCCACGCTCATGAGGTCTGTGCTGGACGCGGAGAGGCGACCCAACTGTCTGATATTGGGTGAGCATTGAAAAAATATTTTAGTGTTTGATAGCCCATTTGTGGAGCATCACTGAAAAATGTTGCAAAAATGCGTTTTGCTTTTTCTCTCATAATACACCCCTAGTTTTTAATTAGTACAAAAAATAACAGCGCTCTGTCCGTACCCGTTACTGATCATATTTGTGTAGTCAAAAGTAAAAACATAAAAACCTAAAATTGTCCACGGATTTTTTTAATAATTGGTAAATTCATAATAGAATCAATATTCAAAACTATTGCTACTAGAAAATACTACGCACAGTGTTTTTCCATTTTAATCGTCATTTATTCATTCATAAATCAATAGCCTGCATAATATTTTTATAAGTTGAGTGGCATTTTAGGATATAAAAAACGCTAATAACTTTGCTGTTTATTAACATAATTTTTTGAGACTTTTCTTAAATAATAACGAGACCTTTTCTAATAAGCCCTTAAAGTATTTGTACTAATTAAAAACTAGGGGTGTATATGTGACGCTGACGAAGCTATGCGTGGCAGCTAGTATCACTACATAGTATAAGACAAAGTCGCTTTCTGCTGTCTGCCCCTATGTATGTTTAGATCTTTAAAACTACGCACCAGATTTTAATGCAGTTTTTTAATACAGTGATTCAAGAGGAAGGTTTATATTTGTATAAAACATGCATAATATAGTAGAGGATATTTGTTCAGCGTTGCACCCGTGTGAAGCTGGGGCGGGTCGCCAGTAAAATATAATATAACAAAATATATGATGACAATATAGTGCGCTGAAATGTTTGTACATGGTCACAAACATTTCAGTGCACTATGTCGTCCTCATTTTTACCATACATTTTTTATTGTACTACTCATTTACAATTTCTATTGTACGATCTATTTGTTAATTTGATTGTACTGTTTATGTAGCAGTGACGTAACAAGCTGCCCCTTCTGAATTTTGATACTTTAAATTTTTGACTACATAAAGCATCACAACAAAGAACAATCATAATATGGGTCAAAATCATGAAAAAATATTATTAAACTAATATACGCGTTTAAATATACTGATATCACGCAGCGCACATTTCATAAAAAAAAAAACACTCAATATGAATTCCAGACGAGATCGACGGCGCCCCCCTGCCGACAGTGGAGCTGCTGGTGCGCTGGTGCACGGCGGCTGCCGCGGAGGGGAAGAAGAAGGCCAAGCAGCAGCCGCTGAAGAGGCCCGTTATCGCCATCTGTAATGATCTGTATGCCCCGTCTCTGAGGCCTTTGAGGTAAACTAGCTCTTGAGCTGTGAAAAAAGATTATGACCAGAAATATGTTGTCATAGATTTTTACGGTTTAAAAATATAAACTAATCCACCAAAAACATTTTCATGTAAAAATGTTGCCAAGACGTGTCTACGTAGCTTACCCTGTGTAAAAGTTATCAGATCTCGTATAAAGCCAAGCTCTAAAGACTGCACGCTCGAAAACGTGTGGCTTGGGGTGTTGCATGAAAGTGTTGACATTTTAGCTAAAATATAATACTAATGAGCCATAATCTCTGTCACAGGCCAGTTGCCCTAATTGTGCAAGTAGGCGGCGTTTCGATCAGCCGCCTGTCGTCCCGCTTGGCCCTCGTGTGTCAGCGTGAGGGGCTGACGGTGAGCGCGCACGTGACGCACGCGCTGGCGGCTCGCGTGCAAGGCGACGTGCGCGCCGCTATACAAGTGCTGAGCTTTATTAAAGCTCGTGCTCGTGCTCAGGTGACTATACTATAGTATCAAGCAGTCTATCTTCCCGCCTCACGCTCGTGTGTCAGCGTGAGGGGCTGACGGTGAGCGCGCACGTGACGCACGCGCTGGCGGCTCGCGTGCAAGGCGACGTGCGCGCCGCTATACAAGTGCTGAGCTTTATTAAAGCTCGTGCTCGTGCTCAGGTGACTATACTATAGTATCAAGCAGTCTATCTTCCCGCCTCACGCTCGTGTGTCAGCGTGAGGGGCTGACGGTGAGCGCGCACGTGACGCACGCGCTGGCGGCTCGCGTGCAAGGCGACGTGCGCGCCGCTATACAAGTGCTGAGCTTTATTAAAGCTCGTGCTCGTGCTCAGGTGACTATACTATAGTATCAAGCAGTCTATCTTCCCGCCTCACGCTCGTGTGTCAGCGTGAGGGGCTGACGGTGAGCGCGCACGTGACGCACGCGCTGGCGGCTCGCGTGCAAGGCGACGTGCGCGCCGCTATACAAGTGCTGAGCTTTATTAAAGCTCGTGCTCGTGCTCAGGTGACTATACTATAGTATCAAGCAGTCTATCTTCCCGCCTCACGCTCGTGTGTCAGCGTGAGGGGCTGACGGTGAGCGCGCACGTGACGCACGCGCTGGCGGCTCGCGTGCAAGGCGACGTGCGCGCCGCTATACAAGTGCTGAGCTTTATTAAAGCTCGTGCTCGTGCTCAGGTGACTATACTATAGTATCAAGCAGTCTATCTTCCTGCCTCACGCTCGTGTGTCAGCGTGAGGGGCTGACGGTGAGCGCGCACGTGACGCACGCGCTGGCGGCTCGCGTGCAAGGCGACGTGCGCGCCGCTATACAAGTGCTGAGCTTTATTAAAGCTCGGGCTCGTGCTCAGGTGACTATACTATAGTATCAAGCAGTCTATCTTCCCGCCTCACGCTCGTGTGTCAGCGTGAGGGGCTGACGGTGAGCGCGCACGTGACGCACGCGCTGGCGGCTCGCGTGCAAGGCGACGTGCGCGCCGCTATACAAGTGCTGAGCTTTATTAAAGCTCGTGCTCGTGCTCAGGTGACTATACTATAGTATCAAGCAGTCTATCTTCCCGCCTCACGCTCGTGTGTCAGCGTGAGGGGCTGACGGTGAGCGCGCACGTGACACGTGAGGGGCTGACAGTTATACGAGTATCCACAGACTAATTGAATCACCCGTTACGTTCATTCACGAGGGTTACGACTCCGAATGACGACCACCAAAGGAAGTCGTCCGGTTCTTCTTCAAGAGGAAACGATGCTGCTACCAACTAAATCCTTGATTTTTTTTTAAACTTTCTACTTTTCAATCTATATGGCCTATTTTATATATATAGAGTTACTAGTTTCGATATAATCTATAATTTAAGAACGTCAAAAACTCTAATCATTTAACTCTCGAACGTATATCTCCAGCTTAGCATGGAAGACGTGGAGAACGCTGCGATAGGAACGAAGGACTGCAACAAGAGCATCATGCAGGCGCTGCAAGCTATCTTCACGACCAACGACAAGGAACCCGAGGCCGTGCTCAAGATAATACAGGCTGCTGGCGAATATGATAGGTAACTTGTCCATCGAGTTTGAGGTTGATTGATTCAAAATTCAAAAGTCATTTATTCAAACTAGGCTGATAGACAGCACTTTTTGAACGTCAAATTTTACATAAAGACAGTCCCCCAAAACGCCCACCCGTCACCACTTCCTAGTGTTTTAGCTGGGAAGAAGAAGTGGCGCAACAAACTCCCCAGCAACACATCTGTCTATTACGTTTTAAGAACTTGAATTTATACAATAGTATGCAATGACAAAGGTAGAAAAAAATAATAATTATCCAACATGGAAATCATAAATCAATTCACTATAATACATTATAAAGAGTAGATTAAGTCAATAAAGTAAAAACAGATTGACCTACATAGTCATCAAAAATAAAAAAAAAAACAATATTATATGAACTCATATAACCCGTCATAAGCTAACTTATAGAGAAAGAACATGATAAAATTAAATAGGATATTGTCTTGCGTTCACCACAGCAACCAACTATTCTTATCGTCACAAATGGTCTTTAGAGGAAAGAATCACACATTCATAATCAAATTGTCATACAATTTTCCATTATACATTTTTCTGTAAATTAAAATGAATTATTTAATTATTATTGTATAGTAAGATCTCATTCAATGCTGTGCTTACCTATAATTTAGATGCATGCAATGCTATTATATTTTAAAATTATATGTATTATGTCTTTTGTGTGTATTTAGTTGGTTTGCCTCAATAAATAAATAAATCACACACATTTAAGTTGATCTGTGGCCGGTTAGTGGAAGCCTTTGACGGTTGTCGAGTAGCTCAACTTAGTACCAATAAATAGCTCAACAGTTCGACGAACCATGCGCCAGAAAGGACATTTGAATAGCAAAAGCACTAAACTTAAAAAAAAAAAAAAAACTTAGAAATGGAACAGAAAGCATAAGAAAAAACTAAAAAAGTGCTAATGGTGAAAGTCGCTTTTCTACATCAGTATGTAGCGAAAAGCGACTGTTTCTTTTTTGGAAAATGCTGAAGGGGGTTATAGCTTTTTATATTTTAAAGTCGCGTCGCGTGTTATGGTAGGTACATATAGAGGACATTTAAACAAATAAAAAATGGGAGCAATATGGTGTTTTAGAGTGTCCCGTTGCTAAAATATTTTAAGGAAGTGTTGCCTTCTTAGAACAATTCATTAAAAATGTATTCATTAGTGATTATATGCATTTGATCTAATTAAAGTACTAGCGACACTTTCGGATGGTGTAACAGTACAGAGTATATAGGTAGTGTAATAATACATTATGTGAAATTGCTTCCAAGAATTTGACCCCTATTAACGACACTTTCGTACAGGCAGTGAGATTGTGTAGAGTAGTATTTATTTTACTTGTCAAAAAACCTTGGTCCAAACAAATAATCTCGAACCATTAATTCCAGACTAGTGGACGGAATCTTCGAGAACTACCTGACGGCGCGAGTAGACGGGCGGCTCCTGATCGCGGTGGAGACGCTGTCCTGGCTGCGGCTGTATGACGTCATCAACAGCTGGACGCTGCGCCACCAGAACTACTCGCTGTACGCCGCGCTGCCGCTGTGCCTGTGGCGCTGCCACGCCGCGCTCGCTTCTAGAACGCCGCAGAGGATGAAGTTCCCCTGGCAGGCGCAAGAGGTACTGTACTGTCTTCACTTACTGCAAATCACCATTACTATAAAGTAACCTCCATTTTTTTTATTGTGAAATAGATTTGCTCCTGACTCTAGTCTAGGTCGCAGGTGACAGAGACAAAGTCTACGATGGAATGAGCTTACCCAGAAGAAGCCTGTTCACTCTAACTTTGAAGAGATTAGGGTTGAATGCGTTCGGAAACACAGACATAGGCAGAGAGTTTGCTGTGCCCATGATAAAAGATGATTGAAAACGCTTGGTGGAATAGCTACAAGGTAGGGATGGTAACCTTCAGCGCGTCTAGATGTCCTATGGTAGAAGGGGGCCGGTGGGATGAGGACGTGGAGTTCATGGGCACACTCGCCGAAGTACAATCAGTAGAAGACTGACAAGCAGGCGACCTTACGGCGATGACTCAGGCTGTGAAGCTTGGCATTTACCAGTTTTTCGTCACCAATGAGCCTTTTAGTTTTATTTAAAACTAGCTTCTGCTCGCGACTTCGTCCGCGTGGAATAGTTACTTTACCCCCGATTTTGAAACTCTCAGCCCGATAGGTTTATAATTGACTAAGTTTCATATATACTTTCATCCCCTATTTTATCCCCTAGGGGGTAGAATTAATCAATATCCTTTCTTAGCGGATGCCTACGTCATAACATCTACCTGCGTGCCAAATTTCAGCCCGATCCGTTCAGTGGTTTGGGCTGTGCATTGATAGATCACTATGTCAGTCATTCAATCACTTTTGAGTTATATACGATGTGGATCTGGACTTACGACATTAAATTAAAACGAGCACAGTACTAGTCCATTGAAACATTTTAAAACACGAAAATTAGTAGTTAATGGAAAATTTAACAATTGCAATTTTCAAACAAAATAAATATCAAAATCAACTGCATAAAAAGTAAACACGCTTTATCTACGAAAAGTCACTGACCTATTACGCGGCGTGGTGCGGGGTGCAGCGGTCAGTTGCGGTGCGGGACGTAGGTAGGTACTATAGTCGGAGAACAACAAATCACCAAGTTGCGCGTTCGCAACAAATCGTACCTATCGTACCTACCGTTTTGCACAGGTCCTTGACCTTACAATGTTTACCTATTATTATGGACTCAGATCTACAGCATGTTGAAAAATAAGAAAATGAAAAATAATTTCCTGTAGCTAAAGTATTCGTTGGATTTGATTGATTTTTTGTATACGGGTAAAGAACATGACACTCTTTAGGTGGCTTAAAGGAATGTCAATCGTCCTGCTCCACTTCATCATCTTAATGCTATATCTCTCCCCTGCAGATGTACCGCAAGAAGGTGGAGCTGGAGAGTATCGTGTCGTCGGTGCTGCGCGGCAGTGCGGCCGGCGTGTGCAGCAGTCGCGCGGCTTTACTGCTGGACGTGCTGCCGCTGCTGCCCTACCTGCTGGCGCCGCAGCTCAGAACTGCTAACGTGCAGGTACATTATAATACTTTCTATTACTTAGCAGCCTAGCGCCTTAGAGCTCGCGGTTCAATTTAAACAGCTACACGGGTCAATCTCCAAGGTTAAGCAACTCTTGCCGAGGTCGATCTGTGGATGGGTGTACCATCTTAACATACAGAGACTCTTCAGTCCCTCGGAAAATACGCGCAGCCGTTAGTCCCGGCTGTCGTTACGGATTGTCAGAATCCAGAAATTGGACTCCAGTCCTGCCAAGAAGTACCGTGTTACCCACTTGATATGTTGTGGAGGTCTGCTAATCAGCCGCTCCACGTAAAGTACTGGTATTCAGTTGAATCCGGTTTGACTGGTAGCCGACCCCAATATACAGGGTTATTTGTAAAACACCAACAACCTCTTAAGAGGTCATTGTACTCATCATTATGAACAACTTTTACTATTTTAATTATTTTATTTTTAACTATTTTTATTTTAAAGCAAATATATGGAGTTATATTGGGCTAGAATTGTTTTTTGGGCTTCTCTTTTCCTCCACGCGTTATGAACACATTTCCTACTTCTCACATGAATTTCTTCTTCATCTCTCATATTAAAGCAATTGCTGCTAACCGTGATCTTGAATATCGAGGCATTTTAACTGCTGAAAGGTACTAAAAATCACTGCACGCGACGTGTCGGTACTGACATGTATGAATAGCACGACACGGAACAGTACGGTACGGAACTGTCGTCACGTGTCGGCACTGTTGTGTGCGGATAGGCTTTCATAGCGTAAATAGTAACGCTAGCGTTATTTAATTCGTGCAGCTGTGCAGCGAGAGCGAGCGGCGCGCGCTGCGCACGTGCGCGGGCGCCATGTGCGACTACGGGCTGCGCTACGTGCAGCTGCGCGCGCCCGACGGGCTCTACGCGCACGTGCTGGACCCGCCCCTGCACACCATAGCGTTTTATGGTCAGTATACATACAGGCTGTAGCGGAAATAACACTAAACCTGATACAGAGTCATTGCACTCATTATAATGAACAACTTTTTATATGGAACCAACCCTGTAATAGATAATATTTTAGGTGTTCCACACTAAGCCCATCATGCCCTGTGTGATTTTCCCGATTTCATGTTGGCAAAAGAAATAATAAAAAAAAAATTAGGTTAGGTTTTGCTCAGCAAAATTGCTGGGCAAAGACGTCCCTTTTCCGTTCACGTCTTATGGATGTGAACTCATCAAATGACTGCTTCTGCTCTGGGCGGAGCGCAACTAAAACCCACCCGTGTTCCTCCTAACGACCGCCGCGTTCCAGGGCCGCGGTGACTCTTTCGAACAAATTCCGCTACCCTAGCAGCCAAATATTCCTGGCGATACTACTTGGCATGGCAACAGTCTATATGTGAATATCTTATTTTTGTACAAGAAATCTAGCTGTTGGATCACTATCACCGTTTTAAAATGAAAATTTCTGTTTACCAGGTTCAGAGGAGAAGGTCCGTCCACCGCCGGCGATCAGACAAGCGATAGCTCGCGAACAACAGCTGGAGATCATCAGGCGGAACGAGGAAATGGTAAGACATTCATGGTAATTTCAATGATGAGCACATAAACTGTAAGTGACTTTCTAGGAAAATAAATATGTAGTTTCCTGTTAGTCAGAAGCGAATGATGTATGTCTATACAGATTAATAGACTTTATTTCTGTTCATTAAAATGAGTCATCCTAATATAAAGCGATCGTCGCATGAATACGCGATCGTCGCATGAATACGCGATCGTCGCGTTAATCTGTACTGTAAACCCGACTGCGTTGTTGCGTGAACAGAGAACGCCTTCCGGTTTTGTACAACAACCGGTGTTCAGAACTCCGCTTATAGGTAGAACAATAATAATTTCGCTCACAACTCGTATTTGTATGTAGCAAGGACTCGGATGCGAGTTGTGGGCACACGAGAAAAATATTGTTTGCTCCATACTGGGCACCAAAAGTGTTAACTCGCGTATTGGAGGGATAATCACTTTGTGTCAAGACGACGTTGAAAATTCTAATAGGATCAATGGCCTCGACTATGATGCTAAAGCGGGGCAAATAATAATACAAGTGGTAGCATTGCTTAACCCTGGTAGTAGCTAAGTCAGTTGCGGATTTTTTTCGAAAGAGACTCCGCGGCTTTGTAACGCGGCGGGCATTAGGAGGATCACGGGTGGGTATTAGTCAGTAAGAGTCTGACACTCCCTTCCGTCCTCCAGTCATTTAATGATTTTCCATTTTTTAAAACGCAGCTAAGTCAACTGCACCGGAACGCTAACGAGTTTTTATTTTACTTTTACCCTGTGCCTTAACTAATGGCTAATTTAACGAATTTAACTTGGTATTCATATTATATTCTATAAAAAAAATATATTTTGTTAAAAATATACAAGGACCGCTAGCGGTAGCTGTAAAAAGCCTTCGTCGTTTGACTTTTTCCCGCGGTATCAAATTTGGTCCCAAAGGCTGTCATAAAATGATTACCTTTCAAGGTTTTGTGCTGTAATCTGTTACTCCGTATATAAGCTAAACTTTATATGTTGTGCTTAATAAATAATATATTCCAATAGGCAAACAGAGTCCCAGCTAGAAGCAATATCACCGGTACTCAGCCCACTAAGTCGAATGCTGAGAAAGATAAGCCAAGCACAAGCAAAGAAAAAGAGGCGCCGCTACCTAACCATTTACAAAGGTTGCAACCCAAAGCAGTCAAGAAAAATACTCCACAGGTAAGATATTTGAAGTATTACACTCGGGTTTGTTTCATTTCAAACCGTCTAATCGAGAGGAACTCCAGATCTATTGCTTCATATATTTAAAAATCGTCTTCTCTTCTTTAGTGGTATGCGGAGCAGGATCTAAAGTCCCACCAGCCTCCATAGAAAAGGGAGGATCTTCCGACCGACCGACGGTTGTTGTGTCCGGTGGGCAACTGCCCGATAGTTAATAAGGCCAGGCTACCTATTATGACGTCTTAAATCCATCATGATTTCTGTGTCAGAGAGAGACGGAGTTACACAAGACGAATAGCACTATCCCTTTCCCTCACACGAATCATGATAGCATTGGCACTTCGTAATACGGCCACTGTTCTAGGTTCGAATCGCACGGAAAACTTTGATACCGCGATGCAGGATCTCGTTCAGTTAGTTCGCTGCTGGCTGCCTAGATGGCGTTGCGTATCTTTGCCTGTTGCCGTACAAAGAACAATGCCCACATATAAGAACAACCGTGGCCTACAGTGAACACTGATAAATAGGGTATGGAATTATAGTTTAAGTTGTTATGAACACCTTCTAGTACATACCAGTTAAGAAAATAAGTCGCCATTTGGAAAAAAAAAACAGTTTATGGACATAATTGGTCTAAAAGTCGAGTGGGTTTCATTAAAAAAAAAAAAAAAATGGCCGTTTCTCAGTTTTAAAAACTGAAACCTGACTAACGTTTAGTTTTTCCGTAATTGATTAGATTTATACGAATTTAAATTAAATTGACCATAAAATGGCAACCCTAAACTTCATGTGAAAATAAAAGTCGCGTAATAATGAGTAAAATTACCTATTAATTTATTTGTCATGATCACGGCGTCTTACTTTGAGATAAAGCTTTAACGGATAATTCATGATAATTGCTATTTAAAAAACTTATATTTTTGTATTATCTTTCAAAACGTGTCCGAGGTGGGCCATATCTGAGCATAATTCTTTCGCTTCGTTTTGTGGCGGCATTGATGCTGCTTCATCACTCCTTACCGGTCGTGGATGAGTCGTCCATACAGTCATCTTGAGATGCTTGGCTGGCCAGTGGAAGGTTGGTTCCAGTGCGTCATATACCGCGATGTAGGATTTCGTTCAGTTAAGAAAGAAAACTCGTTTATTCCGCCATAGATGACGCACAAAAAAAAAACTAACATAAAAACAAGCAGAAAATAACGTTTCAATTAAAACTAAAAACAGTTAGTACGCTGCTGGCGTTTTTTTTTCTTCTAAATTTCGCTTTGTTAGTGTTTCTTGTTCATTGATGCCGCTACACTTCAACTTAAAACACGTAATAACTTACGATAACAACGATTTTTTAAATCTATACTAATATTATAAAGCTGAAGAGTTTGTTTGTTTGTTTGAACGCGCTAATCTCAGGAACTACTGGTTCGAATTGAAAAATTCTTTTTGGGTTGAATAGACCATTTATCGAGGAAGGCTTTAGGCTATATATCATCACGCTTAAGCCAATAGGAGCGGAGCAGCGATAAAGAATGTTTTAAAATCGGGTATTCCACGGGGACGAAGTCGCGGGCAGCAGCTAGTGTCAAAATAAAATCATATCTGATCGATTGCATACATTTTGGATACCATAATTAGGCTACGATTAGCAGTCAAGCGCGCGTAAATTGCTTGCTTGATAAGTTATCAACTGCCAGTTGTAAGTATTTGGCTCGGTTTTAGTCAGTTTGATCATTCGACGCGTAATTTGTTTTGACTATTTCCGTTTTAGCAACAGGGTTTTATTTTAGTTATAAAAATCATAATTCATTATTTTCCGTCAGTTGGATTTTCTAAAAATTTTGGACACGTATTTTATGTCATTTCAAATCGTAAAAAAATATAAAGATAAATCTTCAAAGTTCTAAAGTGGGGGCTGGTCACGTCGCTGGTATAAATTGTTCATGGATCGACTTTAGCAAGCATAACTTTTCCATAGACTGGCTTTTGCTGTAACTACTTAATCACGATGTAATGATGATAAGTGTGTAACACCTTTATTTTTACCCACCCTACTTCTTAACCACCCTTTCCTAGTAACCTTAAACGAGACACCACAAAATTCTTGCAATTAAAAAGAGTATCAAATCCGAGCGAGAGTGTTCCGTACACACGTCGCTAATATATTCCATCAGTCGAGTAAACTTCATCTGCTCGCGAGCTATTCAGGCGTTAACGAGTTCTTTCTCTGCGGAACCCTGTTAGCTGGGCGTATTGTGTAAGAAGATGATATTTTTTATTTGTGATATGAGGTTTCTATTGCTATCTCTTGCTTGGGTACACGAACGTGGTTTAAGAAAAGATAGGTAAATTATGTAAGGTTTAAAGATTTTGCGTAAGTATATTGGGTAAAATGTCGTTTATAATTGGATTTGGATTGGTCGACATCTCATCTTTTAAAGGATCAAAGTCTTTCAGAGCACCGCTATAACTTAAATAAATTCCATTTCCTATGCAATTTCACTAGTAACTAAAAATAATTATTTAAAAAACTAGTACATGATTAATTTAAAAACTAGTACATTCTTTATTCAAATGTTCTAAAGACAAGAGTTTTAAAATTCGAAAGTTATTTTAGAGAAAGTAGTCGTCAAGTAATTAGTAAATTGATAAACAAGCACGCGATTGGCGAGCTTCAAAGGTTACTTTATCCGTACATTTTTAGTAAAAATATCCTTTAGAAATGCACGGATGACTCGTGCATTTTAGTAGAGGTTGCAGTAGGGTGTAGTTATAGTCCCTGAGGGTACAGGAATTTGTTCGAACGAGTCACTGCGGCCCTGGATCGCAAAGGGCATTAGGAGGAATACGGATGGGCTTTACACTTCCTTTATTGGGAACAGTAAGACTCAGACACTCCCTTCCGCTCCAGGATATCCCATCCAGAAAAATGAGCAGTTGAAAAGTCAGTCAGCAGTTGAAAGTCAATAAAAAAACTTCAAAAACCCCCACCTTGTAAGATTTAAAAGGCAAGTTGAAGAATTAGTTTTGATCCTGGTTTCTCGGTTGTAATTATAGACAAACATTTAGAAAAAAAATCAAAAGCTGTTGACCCCAAATCCGCTTCGTCACTTCCTGGTCCTGTATAAAGCAGTATAATTTAAAACTAAGTACATACCAAGCATTATAATAAAATATCAGTGTATTTCCTAGCACAGAACATTATCTATCGCAAGTAATAGGCACGGCTAGGCGGAGGCAGTCTGCGAATCTCTCCTAATTAAAACTGTGTTTGCTTAATCCGCATCGCGTATTGTGAGAGCGTGAAAGCGCTTCAAAGCAACTTGCCACAGATTATACGGAACTGTAGAAGGGAGAAAAGCATATTTTGTGCCGCATTTTTAAGACGTGCGAGTACCTAGCAAGTCTATAGTCTGCCTACTATTTGTTCAAGTACTAATAACACAAGGACGAACCTCTAGACCAGTTGTAGAACGTGAAAAAATAATAGCTATTTTCATAATAAAGGGCAATCGTCACTGAAAATGTCGTGTAAAGTGTTTCCGTGAGTATTTTTGTTTTGAAAACAAAAGAAGTTTAGCTACACAATACTCCGCAATGCTGGTGTTACTATACAATCTTTAAAACTCTTGAGGCATACAGGCTAAAGATGCATAAACTTTTTTGTGGATGGGAAATCATCAAATGACTTCTTCCGCTGTGGGCGGAACGGAAGGGAGTGCCAGACTTACAGACTGAAGTCCACCCGTATTCCTCCTGGTGACTTTTTCGAAAGCTTTCGAAACTAATTAGTCCGTTAGATAGATTTCCAAAAAATATTGGACACGTATTTTTTCTTTTTTCACGTAGACAAAAAATGAGGACGATACAGAGCGTTGAAAACTCGTGTGACGTCACCAATCGCTACAATTTTTACCGAGCCGTAACGTCACAAGCCCCCACTTCTGATCTTTGATGCTTTGTATCTTCGTCAGTTTTTATAGATTTGATAAAGGAAAAAATACGTGTCCTATATTTTTCTATAATCTAACTGACGGACTAAACATAATCATATATTTTTTACTCAGGAAACATCCCTATTCCGCAACAAAATGCTTAGCTTGTCAGATCAGGCTGTTAGTAAGAAAACTTACCTCAAAATGTTTTTTGACTTTTCAACATTCTTAAACTATTGTTTGCGGGAGTAGATCGCAATTCAATGACAAACCCCTTGCGAAACATCGTGCGCTTATAAACAACAACATATATCGCTGGCCCCGGGCAATAAAGCGGTAATATCAAAAATCGAATTTTACAGGAGAAATAAAAGAAGCTAATTTGTTTATAGTGCAGCGTACAGTGATCCAAAACAGGCGTTCAAAATGTCAAATGAAAGCTAATTTTTTTACCAATATAACCTTTTAAAAATATTTGCCATAGTATAAATATTTAATGAAATAATTGAAAAAATGTATAATACAAATTATAGACGATCCTCTTTCAATTGTAACATCATTAATGTCTTTATAAACACATCGACCACTGAGATTCAAGAATGTAAGAAAATAATACGACGTAATTTCTACTTTAAATCTCGAGTGTACTAGACGATTACCACCTTCTTCAGGGAAATTTTATAGCCAAATCTTAGATGTATCATTCACTAATCGCCATTTTAGAATCTTATCAATAAAACATATTTTTATGTAACCATTGTAACAGACCGATCTAATAATGTGATATATTTTTATTTTTAACCATTTTAGACAGTATTTTACAAAATTAATATGTTAATACTACCTTATTTTTGTTTCATTAAATTTTAAATGAATACTTTCGTCTGTGAACCCCGACTGAATCGGTCTGACGCCATAGTTTAACTACAATATTTTGTCTACTTCGCTAACAGTAGAAGGTTTCATATTTTGTACTTATAAAAAAAAAAACCTTACAAATCACAAAAAAAAAATTAAGAAACAATCACACAAAACCCCTTAAAAAAGAAAAATACTAAGTTACCATAATTTTTATCAATTAATAAACTTTGGAAACAAACACAAAAACCACTTAAAAAAGAAAAAAATATTGATTTAACCTTAATTTAAATAAAATCACATAATTTATATTAGCTGTTATACTTTAGAAACAAAAATAAAATGGTCAAAACCTTTACATATCAACTTCTTTTCCTCATTTGAAAAAACTCCTAGAAATCTTGATTCCTTCTTACAGTCACAGTATAATCATGGGTGACTTAATACTTGCCTCCTAAAAATGGCCCATCGCTCTTCGTCTCTAACTAATATTACTGCTTGTAATAATCTTTCAATTCTTCCACTAAGTGCCAAGAAGTGAAGAAGTAGAGTTTTGAAAATGGTGAGCCATTTTCAAAACTCTACTTCTTCACTTCTTGACTTGATTCTTGTTTTGATCACATCGCTAACCATGGTCAATGCTCAGCTGAAGCCTTTTCCTACCATTACCTAATTTTCCTTTCATATAAAATTCGGCCACAAAAGCTTAAATTTTTATGCAACGTAATTTTGGTGGGATTTACATTGACAGTCTTTACGAGGATGTGAGAAATATAGATTGGTCTCCCCTGTTTGCATCCACGTCAGTCGACGAGTAAGTAAAATTTTCACAACTCGTGCAGCTATTATGACCTTCACGCACCTGTTTGAGCGGTAAAAGCATTTGCCGGCGCCGTGGCTGACAGATGACATTAAAAAGTTGATGACCAAGAAGGTTACGGCAAAGTCGAAATTTAAACGTCTGCACTGATGTAAATAGGGACAAATAAGCCGCAATCCTCAATCGCTGTAATAAAGTATGTAGGAATGCAAAGCGCCAACACATTCAAAACTCTGTCCAAAATGGGGACCCATCCAAAGTTTGGAATTTTCTAAGATCATGGGGGGTTGGTAAAACACAACAAGAGTCAATATAATGAATTGTATACGGCATACAATCGATTACCTCGAATGCAGTAGGAAGTGACTGTATCAGTCGCAAAATATTACTGTCCGTGCTGGACTTAATCCTTCCCGTCATTTGCCACATCCTCAACTTTTCTGTATCTACCGGTGTCTTTTCTAGTTCGTAGAAAGACGCTCAAATTATTCCATGACCAAAAAGTCCAACCCCACATCCTTCTCTGAATTCCGTCCAATATCCGTGTTACCATTCCTATCCAAAGTCCTAGAACAGTTAATCCACAATCAAATTAGTCTTTTACTATCCAAAAATAATCTCCTCAACCCCTTTCAGTCCAGTTTTCGTCCTGGTCACAGCACTAATACAGCGCTTCTGAATGTTACTGAAGATACTAGGTCAGCCATGGAAAGCGGTAATGTAACGGTCTTGGCATTACTTGATTTCAACAACGCTTTTGATTTCGATGTTTTTCTTAGCATCCTATGCTCTCTTAATGTATCTCTATCGGTGATTGACTGGTTTCGTAGTTACCTGTTTGGTCGCCGGCAACGTATATGCATCGGAGATACATCATCTTCGTGGTAGTACTTCTGCCAGGGTACCACAGAGTGGCATTTTATTCCCTTTACTTTTCGTAATATTACAATAAATTTCCGGGAAGAAAGGCGTAATAGCTTGTACAGAATAAAATCTCTTATGATGAGTTCGTATTAAATGTTTACGGTTTTTAACCGACTTCTAAAAAAGGAGGAGGTTCTCAATTCGGATGTTTGTATTTTTTTTTTTTTTTTTTATGTTTGTTCGCGCATAACTCCGTCGCTTTTCAACCGATTTGAAAAATTCTTTTTTTGTTCGAAAGGGTATACTTCCCAAATGGTCCCATGAAAATTTTATCGAAATCGACCAAGCGGTTTTCGAAAAATCTAAAAAAAATATCTAATTTACCTACATTGATGACCTCTTAGTTTACTCTGCAAAGGAGCAGTACGTTTTTTTTTACACCAATGTGATTGGTTCGTTTAGGTGGGGGAGGGGAGGGGGTTTAGGTACCACTAAAAAGTGAAAAATAAAAAACTTTTTACAAAAAAATACAACCGACTTTTCCACAAAAAATCAAAAAAGTACAAAATAACTTTGATTTCGGAAGTCGGTGTTCAAAAAATGAAAAAGGAACCACAAACACCGAGTTCCGAAATCAAAGTTATTTTGTACTTTTTTGATTTTTTGTGGAAAAGTCGGTTGTATTTTTTTGTAAAAAGTTTTTTTTGTGTAATGTTTCTTAGAGTAATGCAATAATACATAATTTAGTCATAAGAGAATTTTCCATTCAATAAAGCTGTTATTGTCATTTATTCCATTGAAATATTGTATTAAAAATATGAAAAAAATTAGAGTGATAGACTGATACTCAGAGAAGCCAAAAATCAAATAACATTAAAAAGGGCGTAACCGGTGTTTACCGCTTTATTGCCCGGGGCCAGCGATATATAAATTAATTAATTCTAATGTCAACTGAAAACAACTCCTGTCATTAACAATAAACGATCTGTTTCCTCACTGAGATTACTCCAGTTCTTAACACAAACTCTGTCACGTCTACCTCGCTTCATCACGTCTAAACACGTTCGTAGCGCGAAGTCACGTAATCACAGCAATCTCGGAGCGAGGGCTCGCACAAAAAGAAATAATTAACCCATCCGCGTCGCTGCACTTGTCACGTCAAGTCGCAGGTTTTAATGTCGCCGCTGTCACGCCGAGCTTGATAACACGTTAGGTGTTACTGTACAGAATTTTGTATGTTTCTTTAGTTGTTGTTAAAGAAATAATGTAACTGTGGTAGTTTGACTTGTCACGTCAAGTCGCAGCTTTTAATGTCGCCACTGTCACGCCGAGCTTGATAACACGTTTGGTGTTACAGTTACGGTATAGAATTTTGTATGCTTCTTTAGTTGTTGTTAAAGAAATAACCTAACTGTGGTAACTTGACTTGTCACGTTAAGTCGCAGTTTTTAATGTCGCCACTGTCACGCCGAGCTTGATAACACGTTTTTTGTTACAGTTACAGTATAGAATTTTGTATGTTTCTTTAGTTGTTGTTAAAGAAATAACATAACTGTGGTAGTTTGACTTGTCACGTCAAGTCGCAGCTTTTAATTTCGCCACTGTCACGCCGAGCTTGATAATACGTTTGGTGTTACTGTATAGAATTTTGTATGTTTCTTTAGTTGTTAAAGAAATAATGTAACTGTGGTAGTTTGACTTGTCACGTCAAGTCGCAGCTTTTAATGTCGCCACTGTCACGCCGAGCTTGATAACACGTTTGGTGTTACAGTTACGGTATAGAATTTTGTATGTTTCTTTAGTTGTTGTTAAAGAAATAATGTAACTGTGGTAGTTTGACTTGTCACGTCAAGTCGCAGCTTTTAATTTCGCCACTGTCACACCGAGCTTGATAATACGTTTGGTTTTACTGTATAGATTTTTGTATGTTTCTTTAGTTGTTGTTAAAGTAATAATGTAACTGTGGTAGTTTGACTTGTCACGTCAAGTCGCAGCATTTAATGTCGCCACTGCCGCGACATGGATTGTCATACGCCGAGGATGGTAACACGTTTGGTGTTACTGTGTTTCTAAAATTTAAAAATCAGTAAATGTATTCTTGTGGTTGCTCTTGTCACGTTAAGTTGCAGCTTGGTAACACGTATAGTATTATTACTGTGTGTTCGATGTTTTCTGTAGTTGTGAATAAGCAATCTAACTGGTAGTTTGGCCCACAAGTCGTAGCTTTTATGTTGCCCCTGTCAACACATTTGATGCCACTAAGCGTTTCAGTTTATAAGTAACCATTACCGTTTTCCTGTCATTGCATTTGTCACGTCAAGTCGCTGATTTTAGTTTGGTTTTGTCACGCTGCTGTTGGAAACACATTGTTGGTCTTAATCATAAAAAAAACTGAACTATCTATCACCTCTTGGTTTTACGTTGTGTAGGTATTATGTTGTTCAGTTATAAAAAAATAATTTGTTTATTGCATTGGCATTTAAATCAAGTTGCAGTTTTTAATGTCAGCACTCTCACTCTCTGGTATGTGTTAATGTGTATATATAGAACGTGGAACAAAATTTTAACCAACCTTTTCCAGCTGGTTCTAGTATGACGTCATGACATTACGCCACGCTGTGCATGACGTAACTCTTTGGTGTTGGTCTTATATTTCAGTTATCACTTACTTGTAACAACATGTATTTCTTAGTTCTAAGAGACCCAGATAAGCAGTCAAACAAGGGTTTCAAGCCACTCAAAAATAAATAATAAAAGAAAATATTTTGATTCGAACCAAAAGTTATGACATAAAATTAAAAATATGACGCAAAGTTAACGTCAAAACTTTTTAGATATTTCAAAATAAAATATCCCTTTTCTAAAGATAGTCGAGTTGTTTTTCCTAATTATAAGTCTTCCATTATTTAAAGAGCCCGTCAGAAAAGAAGCGTAAATCAAAAAATTTCTTAAAGGCTTCAATGTCAGAACTGAAAAGTTATCATTTTTTAAATGTATGGCTTTGAATCCAGCGTTTTTGTTTGAGGAGTGAATTTCTCATTCAATCAGCGTCCTCTGCTTCAATTGGTAATGATAATTTCAAGAATATGGCTGTGAAAAAATCTTCATTTAATTTAGCAGCAGGATCCACTGTTCTTACGTCTATTAGGAATAATAATCCACATTCAATTTTTAAAATAATGTCTCTTTGAAAGGAATGACTAAAATCAAATTATTATAAAAAATATCAACGAAATCACTACTCACTTTCTATGACTAATGCAATGAAAGTTAAAGAAAAAAATAGGATGTACATAGGTAATGAAAAAAAAATATATGTCATCATTTTTTTTTGTGAATCATAAATAATAAAAAGGCAATGTCAAATTTAAATTAAAAATATATTAAAAAAAAAACAAAAATTGATACTTATAAAAAGTTCAGTAAAAATTGTTACTGTGAAAAATATGAAACGGACTAGCATTGTATGCAACATTGGTCCATCTCCAAGGAAGTCGCTGCTTTACTTGCCCCACAGTAATTCCCATTAAAGTCTTGAGTCAGTTCCGTCAATACCCCAAGAGCCGACGGCCAGCCTCCCACCCTCTTCGTAAATACAATAACTAATCACAATAAAAGGGTTGCGGCTGTCTCTATTAAAAACTCGCTAAGAATATCATAAGGGGTGGTTAGGCTGAACGCACACTGCTTGATGTCTTTATTTCAACGCAGATTTTATTCTTCTAATTTCACGTGATACCAACTAAAATTTATTTGATGTAATACTTTAGTTTTCCTTATCTATGCCAATATAAAGGAGAACAAACAAAAAATAAATCGGTCGTGCCATTTTCAAGTTTCTATAAGATTAACGGAAATAGTTTTTTATTGATGTACTACATCTTATATATGAAATTCTCGTGTCACGGTGTTTGTGGTTGAATTCCTCTGAAACGGCTCGACCCATGTTCGTGATTCTTAGCGTGCATATTAGCTAGGGTGGCGAATCGGACAAAAACTATTTTTCATCCCCTTAAATGTTAAGGGTGATCCACCTCTAATTTTTTATTTTATTTTATTTGGCTAAACGACGTTTGCCGGGTCTGCTAGTATATATACATTATTATTTTAACGTTTGTAGGGGAACACATATGGGTCGAACAATATTTTTTTTCATGCGCCTGAACTCGTCCTTATATGTAGTGACAAATCGGATGCGTGACGATTTGCCTGTAAGTTGTGGTGGAACCTATGAATCAATCACGATATAACGATATGATTGTGCCGTCTTGACTGTCCGCATGGTACGCGTCTAAATGACCCACTGTATTTATAGAAAGAAAGAAAGGAAATAAATTTATTTAGCAAATACAGATATCTTACTACTATTATAAATACGTACATAAAAATTGGATGGATGTTGGTTACTCAAACTCGCTGGAACGACTGAACGGACCTGGATGAAATTTGGGACATAGATAGATTAAAGTCTGGAAGAACACGTACCTACATAGGCTATTCCAGATAATTTTACAATTTCCGATATTCACGTGCGCGAAACCGCTACCAGACTCTACTTTTCATTAAATTACCCTACGTGACCTACAAATCAGCCTGGTGTGCGTTCCGCCTTATTATTATGATTTTTCCCGGGTTTTCCTCCCGCTAATGGCGCTGCGATGGCGGCTCGTCAATTCATTGCGTCGCTTGCCATCCCTTCTGCTCGCATTATTTATTTATCATGATGTAATGTCGTGTCATCAGCCCTTGTGCTTGAAAATTGGGTGTGTCATGATCTTAACCAGCTGTTAGCGGTGATGCTAGCAGTTTTTTGTTAGCATAGAGTAAAATACAACTTTTTTTTTCTTTGCCATTGTATAAAACAAGCTAACCGTGCTCTGAGTGCGTGTGTGTTTTTCTGTGAGCTGTGTGTTGTTGTGTTTGTTAGCTTGTAAAAAATTAGGAGTGACTCTGAACTATTATGTACATTTACAGACAAATCTCACAAGACCATTAGCGCTAATTTATAAACCACACTAAGTAGCCAAAATCGTTAGCGTTAGGGAGGGTTCATATCTGACGGAACATACGTCGCGTATTATCGGTCGCGCAACGCCAGAACAGACAAATGTATAGAAAAACACTTGACCGTTCACACTCGACGCACTAACGTATCATCGGTTGAGTGTAAACGCTCATTTGCTTTTCTATACATTTGTCTGTTCTGGCGTTACGCGACCCATAATACGCGACGCATGTTCCGTCAGATATGAACCTTCCCTTACTCTATTTATTTGATAAAATTCTATTATTATTTATTTTGCTACTGTGGTTTAATCGAAAAAAATATGTTGAGGGTTTGACATTTGATTGTTGCCGAGACAAAATAGTTAGATTTCGAACATTTTTAATTCTGATAATTCAACATTGTTCTGCACTTGACCGAATTTATTTGGGAGTGGCACAATATGTATTTAGGTCACTAGTCATCCGTTAATAACTTCGGGATTTCTGTAACTACCTCGAGATTTTGAATCCCTCTAGTAGCTGATATTACCACAAACATCCTTAGTATTTAGCCCCAAAATACCAATTCTAAAACAGTTAAACCTCACACATTCACGTACAAACAGCACTAACATTGCAATAAAATACTGGCACACGAGTACATTAGGCGCCGCGGCAGCTAAGTGCCGCTCGCTAATTGTAACGTTTTAACCACTTTTGTGCGCCAACTACAAACTCGCCTGTTAGTTTCTTTGCGGAAAAGGGTATTTGACTAACGGCCGAAACCAATAACCTATCTATCACATACTGGAGATAGAAAATAATAATAATAATAAACCCCACTCCTTATATGATCTTTGATGCTTTTTAGCTTCGTCAATTTTTATAGATTTGATACGTGACAAATATTTTTTGGAAACCTATCTGAGGGACTAATTAGATTTTATTAGTCAAATACCTACTCTATTTCGGCGTAGAAATGTTAACCTTAAATAATATGTCAAAGAGTTCTAAATCTGGTTTACACAGACGACATTCTGACTGGAAAAAATCTAGGCTGGCAGAAACTGGATGCAAGAAGCCGAAAATAGACCTAAGTGGCGTGCAATTGGAGAGGTCTATGTCCAACAGTGAACTGCAACAGGCTGTTGCTGATAGATGATAAAAAGATACCTATGTCTTTTTTATGGATGGGAAATCATCAAATGCCACTTCCACTCTAGGCAGAGCAGAAGGGAGTGTCAGACTCTTACTGACTAACACTAATCCGTCCTAATGCCCTTTGCGTCCCAGGGCTACGTTGACTCTTTCGAACAAATGGTACCAATAGTTTTGCATTGTTGAAGAACGTGCCCGTGCTGGAAAGCTTTTTCCATATATCTACGAGTATATAATAATGTCACCGGATAATTGTAAATTTTGAATAAACATAAACTGACGACGTGTTGGCGATCTATCAATGGACGGTTCTACAATTTGTCGGATTTTTTGGCCTAGCCAAGTAGCGGAACAGAAGGCACAAGGGTTCCCCGACACGGATAGGCTGGAATGGTATAACGGGAGATAGAGAGAGTGAGCGAAGCGAGCGAACTTAGTCGCCGGTTATAATGTTGAAATTGTAATGCCTTACTTTTCGTTGCCCTCCGCGTCTCGGCAAACGTAGTGTAGGACGTCCTCAGGCACGGTGGAGTGACGATTTGCGCAGGGCGGCTGGCAGAAATTGGATGCGAGAAGCCGAAAATAGATCTAAGTGGCGTGCAATTGGAGAGGCCTATGTCCAGCAGTGGACTGCAACAGGCTGTTGAAGATGATGACTTTTCGTTACTTGCTATTCTACAATTACTCTGAATTACTTCGAGAGATCATAGACTATCAAATTTCGATGCGTAAAGTGTTCCAAATGTTCAGTTGATAATTTATCGAGAGTTTACAATCTCTCAAGATATTCTATAATCTTACGGAGTTTGCCATTTTCCGGTGACACAGTGCACAGGGCACTTATAAAATGCCAGGAGCTGGTCCGCGGTTAGTCGTTTACTATGTAGAATAAGCGGCAAGAAAATATCAACATCAATCTTTGTTTTAATAAAGCTCATTGTAATTGAAAGTCGATAATATTAACTCTTCTCAAATAAGAATTTCCAACAAATGTTGTTTAAAACTCACAAAACCCAGTCGGTTCTCAAAGATTTGGTTCTAATATTTGCATGAAAAAAAATTGAGTTATTGATGTTAGTTTAAAGATTATTATGTATCTAAATAGCACTTCATCAAACTCTACTTACCTCTAAATCGAAAAAGGCGCAAAGATAAAACAACCCTCCAAAAAAAATACAAAAACCCCATTCGACCAGTTTATTAGCATCTATTAGAGCAAGCCCCGACCTTCCCATTACACTGGCGAGCACAAAAATGTGTAACGCCCACCTAATAAATTTACCGGCAGTTAAGTCTCGCACGCGACCCAAAGTGGATGGTTAGCTGGATCCGTTGAGTGCTTTGTACGGATTTTATGTTCCGCGATTAGGGCATTTGATGCGATACACTGTAGTAATGGCTGGGTCAATTAAATGGACTTATGTGTAGATTTGGTGTTGCTTCGTGTTTGCAATGAAATTGTTTATTGGGTGTTGCACACTTTGTATTGTCGTGTTTTATGGTAATTTCTTATTACTTACGAGGCTATAGTTATTAACCAACCAAAGACACTATACTATTCCAAAATCGCACTTTTTCATGCATGAATAAAATGTTTAAGTAAACTTTCCAGTCAACTAAAAATAAATATGTTTGCTAAGACTTATTTCAAACCAATTTAAAATCCTCAACAACCGATAACCCGTGCCACAACCGACCTAGAACACAAAAAAAATCGCATGTCATTACGTCTGGTAACTAATGTCGAACATTAAGCACTCGACTCGCTCGTAATAAAAGCAATAACACTCCGAATAGGAAAGAGTGCCTCCGTAATGCGTCGGGTAAACGAATATGCGGGGAAATTGCGAGCCAGCGAACGAAGATGCGATTGAGAGAGCCCGGATACGAGCGATCATCAATCTACCCCCTACGTCGTAAATCACGCGTACAATAGCGAGGGTAGTGCTTAGGAAGAAAAACTATAGGTTTATATCCTTCCGGGCTCGACCAATCGGAAGCCGGTAGAGGGGGGGGGGAGGGAAGGGTTAGCGGGGATTGTGTTAAGGGGAGATGCGGTGTAATTGGTCAGTGATGAGCGTTCTGAGGAGTTTTGGTTTGGAAAGTCATCGAAGTTGGTTTTTGTTTATTATTAAAAATATAAATATATACGCTATATTATAAAGCTATCTCTGCAACTATGGGTTTGAATTAAGAAAATCTTTTAGTGTTGGATAGCTCTTTTATTGAGGTCGAACGGGGCGAAGGTGGTGTGACGATCTCATCGTGTTTGTTGGGCATACTTGACCAGATTTCGGCTAAGACTAGAGAGATTTGGATGGAGAAAGGGGCGGCCATTGCCCAGCTGTGGGGCGCAAATGTAGGCTAACACCTTTTTTTGCACATTCGGTGCCCAGAACTCGGCACACGGGTTCAATAATAATTTGTTTCTGTGCTCACAACACGCATCTGAGTCGTTGTTACGTATATCAACGAATTGTGGGCACACGAACAAATTATTGTAAAAAATAAAAGCACAACTAAAACTAGAGGTTGTTAAATATAGCAGCATAATGCTCACATGGCTCAGCTTAAAGTCTTCGAAAGCGTTTCGTAAAATTTCAACTCCTCTGTTACTAGCTGACCCACGGAACATCGTCTGCGCCAGATAAAATAGAGAAAAAAGACCAGAACTAAAATTTCAAGAGGGACACGACCTAATTCACAAACGTCACTCATTTTTAAGTCACAGTTACATTAATTATAGTAGTAAAACTAGCTGGCCCTCGCTACTTCGTCTGGTCACATAAGAGAGAGAGAATAATCCTGTTTTTGCAACATTTCACAATAATGCTCCGTTCCTTTTGGTTGCAGCGTGAAGTTATATAGCCCATTGTCTTCCTCGATACATGGGCTATCCAACACTAATAAGATTAGTACAAACAAACTCTTGAGTCATATTAATATAGATAACTAGCTGACCTGGCAAACGTCGTTTTGCCAAATAAAAATAAATAAATATGTAGTTAGGGGGTTGAAAAATAGATGTTGTCCGATTCCCTAGCCGATATGCACTTTAAGATTCACTACAATCGGTCGAGCCGTTTCGGAGGAGCTCAACCACAAACACCGTCACACGAGAATTTTATATAAAATCAGCTGTTCCCTACATTTTGATCAGTTATACGAACATAAATGTAGGGAACTGCTGATTTTTAGCGATATCAGGTTTGGTCCCATAGTAAAAGTTGTTCATAATGATGAGTACAATGACCTCTTAAGAGGTTGTTGGTGTTTTACAAATAACCCGGTAGGTATAAGATTAAGGCTGCTAGATCCAGTTAACACTATCAAAACAATCCACAAAAAATCCTCTACAATTTTTACATAAAACAGTTCCATCCAAGTGCGATATTCCGGAGTCGTTTACATTTCTCCTTCCCCTCTCTCGATCCGAAGTTATTCGGTTAGGGGTGAGATCCTTCCACGTCGCTCGGCCGCTGGTAAACCGTCCGTCATCCGCTAGGATTACTGGTAATCCTCAGAAGGCGATGGCGTAATGACTCCTGATGTGACGGCTTCATCCCAATTATTTATATTGATAAGGTCGCGGGTTTGGGACGCTTTTCGTTTTTGCGGTATGTGAGATTATGGTTTTAAAATTAATGTAGGTGTTTTATGTGGTTTGCGGGTTTTTTCGAGATTGAGACTAGGTACCTACGTATGGATTGGAATAGAGCTTGTTATTTAAGCAACGTTATCTAGGGAATGAGCAATGCTGAATATAATCGTTCCTAAATATAATCCACCATTTTTATCAATTCATTACTATCCAATTTATTTGATTAGAATTGTGTGAAAATAATACCGTTAAAATAACACAAAAACCGTATCACCTCTAATTACGTCACAGAATTAGATTTCCCTAAAGCATATAACATTTGAACACGATTTACTTTTTCGAACGAATTCATTTGCGGCTGGCAACACGTTGGAAAATTTGAATTTAGAACGCGTTCGGGGAGCGCGGGCCGCCGCGGCAAATTGTGAATTAGACCGCCGCGGGCGCACCGCACCACCGCTTGTTAGCTAGTTTTTACGCTGGCAACCCCTTTGTCAGGGAAATTGCATCAATGCCGTATTGCACTGTGTAGTCGGTTATTTAGACCGCGCGGAAAGATTGCTATATATTCCTTTTATTCCTGTTTTCAAATTCGTAATTTTGAGGTCGTGTATTTCGGATATTTATTTTTGTTTGTTTGAGTTAAAGTTACTTACCTAAATTAAAGAAAATACTTATGTTTCTTGAAACACAAATAATTTGAAACTACAGATTTATATTATTACTCAATTTATTCAAGTCGTTAGTGTCTAACGCCAGTCGATTGCGACAATGGCATTTCTACTAATTGCCCTTAGGGGTAGTGGGCCGTTCGTTTGGTACATTCAAATGATATAATATACACGCCCTGTGAGGGTGGTGGTTCCCTGCCGCGATGCAATCATGATGCTAATGATCCCTTAGCTTTATAACACAGATTCATTAGCAGTTAGTTTTGTAAGCTATAGTTTTGAGAGTTCAAAAATGTTTCTTTATATTTAGGTACCCAGATACATAGGTACCAATGTCATAGCTAGATTTTACTTTTTGAAAGTAAAGAAGAAAAGTGTTTCGGAAGTCCAAAGGTGAATAGGAAAATTTGATTCCAATATAATAATAATAATAATAATTTATTTAATTCAGACATAGTCCATACATTAAATATAAATTGAATAAACACATTACATTACATTTAAATTGTCAACATTAAATTAAATTAAACATACACACACACATTACAATTAAATATTCAGCAATAAATTAAATTACCGATGAAGAACAGCATTGATGTTGTTTCCGTAGTACACCGCAGACTATGACTAACCCATTTTTGCCTTAAGTTTTTTTATTCGATCCAAAAGTGACCATAAGAAATACGTTTGTGTATAAGAGTTATGCGACTGTTTTTGATGTACTTTAAAGTATATTCTATGTAGGCAAACGTTTTTTAGAGTGGTATACCTACATTTATTTCTTTACAATTAATTTGATAACATACATATGTTTTTGTTGTTTCACTTTTTGTTTTCTCTCCTTTTATTTTTATTTACACAAACCTATATACCTACCACAAGAGTGTCCTTTTATTTATATAAAATTTACATTGTATCTGTATGTGCCAAATAAATTTATTTTCGTTTCCTCTTTTTTTCTTTGCATATGTCACGAGAAAATGGCAAACTTCGTAAGACATTATGAGAAATTGCAGAATAGCAAGTAATGACTAGTTAAGGTTTGAACATTCTAAACGTAGACGGAGTCCCACTGCATGTTGCTCCTATTTCTGTCTGCAGGGTGTAAAAAAAATAACATGAATGGCATGACGGGAGCTAGAGCTTCGCTTGCTTGGCTCGCTCACTTTAGCTCCCGTTTTACCTTTCGAATCTAACCTATCCGTGTCGGGGAGCCATGAGTTCCCTATGGCCTATGTTCAGTGGCGTGCAGTGGTTCGTTGGGTAGGCCAGAAAATAATGTCCAAAAAAAACACCACATTATTATTCAGGGTTGAAATGTGGTGTTTTGTTTTTAAATAGGCTATTAAAAAAAAGTCATTTCATTAAAAATCAACCCTGAATAATGTGGTTATTTTTTTCAAATTTATATGGACATTTTCTCTGGCCTGCCCTAACTGGCACCACTGCACGCACCCGCCTATGTTCCCCTACTCGGCTGGGCCAGAAAAACCGATAAACTGTAGAACCGACATGATCTGACTTGATCTCTCATGGTGGCGAACAATCAGTTCGCCACCATGAGAGATAGGTGACTATCAAATTCCGATTCGTAAAAAAGTATTCCAAATGTTCAGTTGACAATTTATCGAGAATTTACAATATCTAGAGATATATTATAATCTAACACAATTTACAGTTATCCGGTGACATTATATTTGATTGAATTACGCATCTTGAAACCTAGGTATACTCTTTTTTCGTAGTTTATTCAGTTTCACGGCAACACTTCAAGCACTTAGATAATAACTAGAATAAACGCTCCGCCGAATATCGCCATTTTACACCGACTGTGCTGCTGTGCTAAGTGCTGAAAATCGCGTAAAGCGGAATTCGCAGATTAATTACGAGGAACACACTCATTCATTATCCTACTAAATTATTTATGAACATCATAAATAACACTGTAATTTTCATTTCACTCCGCATTACAAGGATTACGTTCCATTTTCCTCCCCTTTCTATTATTGTAACTAATCTTGTCACTAATCCCTATTCCGATTACGAACGCAGCAAATAGGCTCAAATAATGCGGTTCGAAATTTAAACACGCGTATAATTTTCGAAAGTGGATGCCATATGTGTTGCCAGAGGCGAAAAGTTTTTTTTTTGGCGCCACAGAGTCGCACCCGTTCGGATACGCTCTACTGACACCCGTTAAACGAGCATTAAGAACACAAATGTATTCACGAGTGGGGTGAGCGGATAATAAACGGTTTTATTGGCTTTATCCCGTTGTGTCTGAGCCTGAGCCAACATTGTTACTCGGTTTCTTTTTCGGTAAAGTAATTTAAATATTTTATTAGAGAATTTTTGGCTGATAAAGCGGGCTCGTTCGGATATTTTTACCATTTTCTGTTGGAAGCTAGTCAAAAAAATGTGATAAATTACCGTCATCGTTATATCTTGTGAAGGCACATTAGATTACATGATCGGTGTTCTTTTGAAAACTATTGATTCATTTATTTTACAGAATCCCAACTGGTTATAGTTTTGACAATTTCTTGCCCAAATCTGTAATGAATAAACATGGTTCCGTATTTTTCCGACTGAAAATCGGTGCTTTAATTTAAATCTTTCACATAGTACACTCAACATAGCCCATTACCATCTAAACAGCGGCCCTAACTTGAAACAACACTGGCCACCACCTCAGGCTAAAAAAACACATCAGAACCGCACATTTGTCTACAAAGCTGTGCGGTAATCATCTCTGTGCGTAGTGCAAACATGTGGCATATTGCGGAGCCCTATCAGATTAGCCAAACAATTTGCGAAGCACCACCCGCCCGCCGCGGCATTGAGGCAGGATGGCCGCGACCCCGCGAGCTAAATGACTTCACGCAACGTATAAAGGTTAATCGCTCGACCTGTGAATGGGTCTCCTTATCCGTTTTTTTTTTCTCTTTTATATGCGTTGATTGAAGTTGCCAGTAGGTGTTTGATTCTTAAAAAAGGATTACTCCCACGTTTACCTAAGAAATAATGTATGGATTTAAGTAGTTAAATTAAAAGGGAAATCCTGAATGTCGCCAAAAGATTTAGGCTATTACCGTGTTGCTACATGTTAAGCCAGAATTCAGGTGTAAATAGTAATTAATGTTCCACCCAAAATCTGAGAACTCTAACCGTTACTATAAATACATTTTAATACACGAAATAATTGGCATTTCTTTGAAAGTGTATCTATGCATATATATAATTTAAAAAAAATATAACATGTCTGTACATTGAAGATTTTGAAAAAAGAATATAAAGATGGTTTGTCTTTATTAGAGCAACAAACCAAAACAACTGATTTTAGAATTTTCCTGTCTCTCAGTCTGTATGTTTGTACTCGCATCACGCAAAAACGAATGCATAGATTTTAACGCAGTTTTCACCGCTCTACTGCTAGGTGCCTAACTTTAAATATAGGACTACATTTTACCGTTTAGAAATACTAGATTCTAAGTACCTACTACACGTACAAAGTCGCAGACAAAAGCTAGTGAAAAATAAAAGCAATCACGAAGCATAACAAGGTAGCTTTTCTCGGAAACCGAAGAGCATCCACCATGAAATAATAATTTCACGTGCACTGCATTTCGTAGAACTTTCTTCTTGGACGAAACTATGAAATCATTCCAACTAGGGAGTATACTATTACAAGGAAATATAATATAACGCTAAAACCAAGATTTATTTGAGAGTCAATAGGGTAGTTGACTAAAAAAATCTAATTAGTCCTTCAAATAGATTTCCAAAAATTTTTGAACACGTAGGTATTTTTTCTTTTTCCACATAAACAAAAAACGGAGACGATAAAGTGCGTTGCAGTGTGACGTTACTGCGTGCTACAATTTTTACCACGGCGTTACGTCACAATACCCCACTCCTGATATTTGATGCTTTACATCTTCGTCAACTTTTATAGATTTGAAAAAGCAAACAACAGGTACGTGTCCAATATTAATCGATTCGATAATCTAACCGACGGTCTAAATAGAATCATATTTTGTTACTCAGGAAACATCCCTATTATTTACTACAAGGCAACCGTGCTACATAATCGACCAATAGATGAGATAGTAGTAGTGCTGTGGATATATCAACAGCAACACTCCAAAAACTATTGTAAATAATTAATTATTTATTGCTCTTTTATATTTTATAAAACGTTGTTTGATTTGCTAAATATTCTCTTATACATTTTGCTATAACTAGCTGACCCACGCAACTTCATCTGCGTCGCTTAAGAGTGTACTGAGTAGAGTACTCTGCTCCTGTTGGTCGTAGCTTGATGTTATACAGTATGTTAAATAACAGAGGGCGTTCCTTTAAACTCGTTAATCTATATAATTAATAGATTAAAATAAAAATATTAGCATAGAATAATAAGCATAAAATAATCCAAATAAAAAAAAAATTGACAATAAATTCGAAACATCCTGTTTAAAATCAAAATAGTACTCGTAGTAGCAGTGCCCAAACCGGCAAGTACGCATGTACAGAGTGTTTCTTTAACGTATCAATTTAACGTTTTTAGTGAATATTTAAATAATAAAAAAAAAGCATTTTGTTTTCGAATGATAATATTTTTTTTTATAATATATGGATGCTATACTATTGCGGGTTAACGGGAACGCCCTCTGTTAGTTAACATACTGTAGCCTTCCTCGATAAATGGGTTATGCAACACTCAAATATTTTTTCAGATTTTTTTAAATACCTGATGACATAAAAAACATGACAATAATAACTTTAAAAAAGCTCTTACTAAATTATTTATTCGCAAGTGTTAGTACACAGTAGACGAATATTTAAACGACCAATTATGTTATTATAATGATGCCATTTAACCTTTAGATAATAAGTATTGTGACTATTTATTGACATTTTACAATATTTAAGCATGCATAATGTAATGACTCCTAATGGGTCACTTACAAATTTGTATGTCATAATTAAGACAAAACATAGCGCACCCCCTATTTATGTAAACCCCTATGTTTCACAAATAAATTGATTGATTGATTGAACCAGTAGTTCCTGAGATAAGCGTGTTCAAGCAAACACACTATACAGCTTTATAAATGGGAATGTTAGTCTGTTTGTTACACTTCACGCTTAAAACACTAAACCGTTTTTTTTAATTCTTTCGCCAGTGGAAAGATACATTATCAGCGAGTAACATAGGCAATATTTTATCCCCGTATTCCCACGGGAACGGGAACTACGCGGGTAGTAAAGTTATTACTAATATAATATAAATAAAGAAAAACCATTTTCACAATAATTAGAATTACTAGCATAGCATAATATAATGATCCTTTTAACGTTCCCACTGCTGGGACACAGGCCTCCTCTCTAGGACAGGAAATTTACAAACTATGAAATCTGAATAGTTTTAATTTAATTAATAGTATGATTATGTCGAGGGAAGAAAATACTGCGAAATTGGTAACAAGTTAGTTTTGGATCGTCCGAAAATATGTGGCCAGCTCTTTGTGTTTATGTGACTGCGCCTGAAGGAGTATTATTTTTAACCGACTTCTAAAAAAGGAGGAGGTTCTCAATTCGGATGTTTGTATGTTTTTTTTTTTTTTTTTTTTTTTTTTTATTGTTTGTTCGCGCATAACTCCGTCGCTTGTCAACCGATTTGAAAAATTCTTTTTTTGATGGAAAGGGTATACTTCCCAAATGGTCCCATGAAAATTTTATCGAAATCAACCAAGCGGTTTTCGAAAAATCAACAAAAATCTTAAAAAATTTGTACATTTTCTACATTGATGACCTCTTAGTTTACTCTGCGAAGGAGCAGTACGTTTTTTTTACACCAATGTGATTGGTTCGTTTAGGTGGGGGAGGGGAGCGGGTGTAGGTACCACTAAAAAGTGAAAAATAAAAAAAACTTTTTACAAAAAATAAAACCGACTTCTAAACAAAAAAAACCAAAAAGTATAAAATAACTTTAATTTCGGAAGTCGGTGTGTTCAACAACAAAAAAGCAACCAAAAACACCGAGTTCCGAAATTAAAGTTATTTTATACTTTTTGGTTTTTTTTGTTTAGAAGTCGGTTTTATTTTTTGTAAAAAGTTTTTATCGATGAGAACCGTTCTCTGCTCTGAGGACCCATAGCATCCGCAAACATAGGACCCAGGTATTCTCTTAGTGAAAGGATTCTGGTCATAACCACGCGGGCCCAATTGGTGGAAGTCAGACGTCTTCGGATTTTATGGTTCTAAAACATGGTGAGGGACCCACCATGGTTTCCTTTACCATATTCATATCTTTATTTCATATTCATATTCATTACCATTTTGAGAGCAGTGGTGACAAAATTGATAATTTACTTTTGCAGGCTCTAAGTACTTATTTCTGACACCTCAGTTCTGTGCTACTGCAACAAAATTAGCCATCGACACCGCAAGGCGAAAAATAATCAATTTTAAACATATTTTCCCTTTTAATATCGACGATATTCCTCCCATATTTTCTTGAAATTACGTCTTAATCCAAGTTATTGACATTGATAGGCGATCGATCACGCTCCCCAGAGAGTATCAATACAATTTTAAGTTTAACAAATCGTTCAGAGCCGAATGTAATTTGCATGAGAGCCTTGCCTTGCCTTCGTTTATTATGTATTTACGAAGCTGGGAAGGTGCTGGTATATTAAAGCAGGTTTTTTATGGTTTCGATCCAACTTCCTATTACGCGGAAATTGAAGTATTAGGTTAATTTAATGAAATAATATCTATTTCGAAAGCGTACTGGAGTCGGTCATTTGTAAAGAAATAAAAAGAGTTTATTTGATTTCAAGTACCAGTAAAATGCTCCTAGATATTATAGTTATTTTGTATAAATCTGGAAAACCGATTTGGCAATCAATCTTAGATTTATTAAACTGCTGGCTCTCAGCCTAATTTGAATAAATAGTTTTGTTTGTGTTGTGTTTTACATCTACAAGTTATGTCTTTGGAGCTAAGATCCGCACTTGTGACCATACTTTTGGTAAGCATATATTATAAATTACCTTTGTATGTGAATAGGGTAGTTGACTAAAAAAATCTGATTCGTCCGTCTGATAGATTTCCAAAAAATATTACATACATATTTTTTCTTTTTTCACATAAACAAAAAATGAAGACGATACAGTGCGTTAAAAACTCGTGTGACGTCACTACTCGCTACAATTTTTACCGGGCCGTGAAGTCACACGCTAACTCCTGAGTTTTGATGCTTTTTATCTTCGTCAGTTTTTATAGATTTGATAAAGGAAAAAATACGTGTCCAATATTTTTCTATAATCTAACTGACGGACTTAACATAATTATATATTTTTTACTCACGCAACATCCCTATTTCTACGTGTCATATCGTCCCAAGTGTTTGCAGTTCTACAGCAGTAATATTTGATATTAAAGTAAAAAATTAGTTCGTACTACTTTCATTGTGCCCACAGCTCATATTCCACCTGCCCTTATACGATTTTATTCGGGATCTGTTCAATAGATTTTTTCTTCCATTCTGTCCTGTCTACTGTTACCTATGACTGACTGACCTCCCCAGGTCAGTACGGGACGGGAAACGGGAGTGGAAACTCTTGACTTAAAGACCCCTCTTTAAGTCAAGAGTTTCCACTCCCGTTTTACCCGTTAGGGGTGGACTTTCGTAAAATCCGTGGATAACGGATGGACGGATTAGCGGATTTCTACACCCTATAAGGAACCTATCTGCCAAATTTCAAGTTTGTAAGTGTTATAGTTTCTAATATTTCGTGATTAATCAGTCGGTGGTATTTCTCATTTTTTAAGTATAGATAAGAAGTCAAATTATGACATCTCCTTTTCCAAGCTTTACAAATAATATCCTTAACAAAAAATCATTTAAAATCAAACCAAACAAAAGATAAACGAGAACAACAAAGTGTAAGACAAAGTAGAACATTTTGCCCCTAACGACAGGAACCTCTTCTGAATACTTTATGGACTTAAAGGCTATTTAGCTGCCCTGTCAACTGTAACTTTTATTGTCCTCCCACTATGAAATAAAGCCTCTATTGTAACGATATCAATAAGGCTTTGGCGTGGAACAAAGGACTCAATGATGTATTGGACTTATGTGGTCTTAGTTCTTATGTAATGTTTTGCGATTGGTCGATCTTATTCTTATTGTGTAGTAGGTATTGTACACAAATAGTTAAAATACAATTATTGTTAAATTAGGCTTAGGTTATGTGTCATTAGGTACCTCATCAGCCAGTCAATTCTGTTAAAATGTCACCGTGAAAACTTCAGGTGAATTCAGCGAGAACCGAACTGACATTCCACCTAAAGCTACGGATTCACAGCTCACTTCAAGCTTACTGCATCTAAACTCTCACGGAGAGTGATTACACACGCTTGTCTAAAAAGAGACCTTGACCTCTGAGTTTGTTTCGGTGTTTCTTCTCAGGGTAGTCAGCTAGGAAACACCGGCTTCATCTAGTTTAAAATGGCCAAAAAAGATTGACGTGTAAAAGTGTTTTTTACAACCTACTTACAAAATAAATATCATTTGTCATTTACAATCTTGACTTAAAGACCTTCGGTTTATACCTCCCTATGAGGAATTCATCTGCTTAGCCTTGCACACTTTTCATTTAAACCAGCTACACCCGTTTTGAGAAAAGATAAAACTATTGTATATGGTTATCTCATAGCCAAAATCGTCAAATGATTTCTACCGATCTGGGTGGAGTGGAAGGGAGTGTCAGACTCTTACTGACTAAAACCCACCCCTGTTCCTCCTCGTGCCCTTTGCGTTCCAGGGCCGCGATGACTCTTTCGAACCCTAGAAATTCCGTAGCACGGACCCTATGGGGCCCCATCTTCTTACTCTGACATCTCTTGGAGGTGCAAGTAGAATACGACGTGGGCCTGGATGGCGAGCCACCCATAGCTCGCCATCCGCAGACCCGCGCCTATGGTGGCCGGGGATCGTCGACTCCCGAGGCTCGGGGTGACTTCTTCTGTTACGGCGGCTGAGGCGTGAGGTTTCCCTCTCTCGCGCGCGGTATGCCTCCTCCTTCATTAGCATAAAAAATCCCTACCTACCCGTTCAATTCTAACGTCTATACTGACTTTTTACAATAGAAATTATAAAATCTAAAATAGATTTTAGCCAAGTAGGTAATCAGTATATAATTAACCCACCATTGGGGCATCAACAGCAGTGCAGGAGCAGTGGTGCCCGAGTGGTAACGGCCCCCGACTTACAAATTGTAAGCGCGGGTTCAAACCCAACTAGGCGCATTACTTTATGTAATTCATTTCATCACCACTGCTCTCAAAACGGTGAAGGAAAACATCGTGAGGAAACCGGCATGTCCTAGAACCAAAAATTCGAAGACATGTGACATTCACCAACCCGCACTGGGCCCGCGTGGTGGATTACGGCCCATTCCCTCTCCTAGAGAGGAGGCCTGTGTCCCAGCAGTGGGAACGTTAAAAGGCTGATTATGTATTATGTACGTATGGGGCATCAACCTCTCTGTAAATGAGTAGATACAGCCAGCTGTCTACTTTTCCAGTTTAGTTGTACCATCAATAGAAATAACCTACTTATTTCAAAAGTAGGTTACATGCAATCATAGATTCGTGCCATTACCTAAGTCTCTCCAGCACACACCACAGTCCAACCTCTATGCCTGTATGTGTGGTCCATTAAATAAATATCGAATAGGTTAGCGCGAGATCGGCACACGATGTATGGCCGGCATTACGGAATAAATGGCCAATTTGTATATAAATATATACATATCTGCCAACGTGAAATATTGTATTGGGATATAGAGGGCGGATTATAGGTATATTATGTAAACGGGTTATTATACAAGAGTGAATAGTTAGACTTCGTAAAAGGACTGAAATGAAATAGGCAGGAAACTAGACGAAACGAACTAGGCTACAGAATGAGAAGTACTGTTGAGTCACAAAAGGACTAAAATGAAATAGGCAGGAAACTAGACGAAACGAACAAGACTACAGAATTAGAAGTACTGTTGAACCACAAAAGGACTAAAATTAAATAGGCAGGAATCTTGACGAAACGAACTAAACTAAAAATGAGAAGTTCTGTTGAGTCGCAAGAAGACTAAAATAAAATAGGCAGGAAACTAGACGAAACGAATAAGACTACAGAATTAGAAGTACTGTTGAACCACAAAAGGACTAAATTAAATAGGCAAGAATCTTGACGAAACGAACTAAACTAAAAACGAGAAGTTCTGTTAAGTCACAAAAGGACTAAAATGAAATACGCAGGAAACTAGACGAAACGAATTAGGCTACAGAATAAGAAATACTGTTGCGTCACAAACGGACTAAAATGAAATTGGCAGGAAACTAGACGAAACACACTAGACTATAGAATTAGAAGTGCTGTTGACTCACAGCATTAGATACAGAAATTGATATTGATTGAGGGTTTCTGAATTGACTTGTGCGAATGCGCTGATTGGTTTTCAGGGTCCAGTACAGTTTGAGAAATACTCAGCTTTAAATGCATAATTCAGAAATCTAGGGTTGCTAGTTCAACAATGCAAATAGCCCATTCGGCAAGACAGGTTGATGATCGATATATAGTCATGCGATTTATTCTATAGATGAAATCTATGAATTACTAGCCTGCCCTATATGATATGAACCTTTGCATGAGAATTTTTCCCGCATAAAAAGGAATCTATGTCATCCAACTGTAGTGTATTTTTTTATAAGTGAAATAATATTTATAATGGGGATATTTCCTGAGTTAAAAAAAATATGATTCTCTTTAGTCTGTCAGTTAGATTACCGTGAAATATTGGGCACGTATTTTTTTATTTATGAAATCAATAAAAATTGATGAAGATAAAAAGCATCAAAGATCAGGAGTGGGCGCTTGTGAAGTCACGTCGTGGGAAATTTGTAGCACGTAGTGACGTCACCCGAGTTTTCAACGCACTGTATCCTCTTCGTTTTTTGTTTACGTGAAAGTAATACGTGTCCAATGTTTTTTGGACACGTATTAATTAGAATTTTTAGTCAAATACCCTATTCCGGATAGAACTTTTGATGTGTGTTTCAGTTTAGTTATGAGGAGGTAACTAATGAAATAGTCAGTTATTTGGAACTTCTTTGGTTCCAGTAGATTCAGCAGCGCATCTTCCTACGAGTATTATATCTGTAGGCGACCACTGAAATTCAGCGCTGTGCTGAGGGTCACCCACAGCTCAGCATTATGCTGAGAGGGAGCCTTTTTGCCACAACCATGCATGTCCTTTATATGTCTATACCTACTTAATGACATTTTTTATTTTTATTCTTAATTTTTAACTTGTCTTTACTAACATAATTTAAGGACTGCTAACACTTATGTTGTTTGTAGCAATTAAATACTTTTTCGTCCTTTCTTCTTTGTTCAAATTCAGGAAATCATCAACCAATCCCATAACACTATACAGAAACTTTAACAAGCAATCATAGGGTAAAGCCGTTCAAACTATTTTCTATCTCATAGCGACGGCAGTCGTAAACACAACCTCTTCTTTAGCCCCGCTCTATTTACGATACAGAACAAATAAGTATCAGAGGAGGGCAGGAGGGGCGAGAGGACAGGAAAACAATGAGAAATGACCGGCGGAAAATTGCGCGGATTCTGAACGCAATCCGAGTGGGGACGACGCGATCGCTGCTTAAGGAAGTGGGCAGGGACGAAGTGGATGGAACTGTTTTTCGAGGTTTCAGTTTTATGGCGTACTAGCTTATGCCCGCGACTTCGTTCGCGTGCAGTTCCATACAAAATGTTAACCCCTTTTCCACCCCCTTAGGGGACGAATTTTCAAAAATCCTTTCTTAGCGTATGCCTACGTCATAATATCTACCTGCATGCCAAATTTCAGCCCGATCCGTTCAGTGGTTTGGGTTGTGCGTTGATAGATCACTATGTCAGTCAGTCAGTCCCTTTTGAGTTATATATATTTAGATAGATTGAAGTGCCTTTCTGGTCTTTAAGTAAGCGATTTGTGTGCCTGGGTTGTTACGGGTAGTGTCGAAAAATCTTTAAAAGAAGTACATCGTTTTGTTAAAGACGATGTCTGCAATAGTGAATCTGTTCGATAAGAACACTTTAATGGTTACAAAACAATATTGCAGTTTTCCCATTAACCAGTGTGTGTGCTATCGCAATACTATTCACAGATCAAGTATTTCTACTTCCTCTGTAAGTTCGGAAAGCACATATCAATTAACGCCAGTTTGACTAAAACATTGATTTCAGACCGAAGCATCCTCGGGTATAACATGCCGACGATCCCTGTGGGTGACACATCCGGAAATCTCAGAAAACTTCCACTACGTTTTTCCCCTAATTTCTGAAGTCCTCGATTAATAAACAGCATAATCACCCCTCAATTACCTCAGCACTCAATCAAATCCAATCGTCCCATCCTTAGCTGGAGCAGGGCCCAGTGCACGTCTGTAGTCAAGCCCGAGGCGCCTCTGTGTTGGCGCGCACTCTATTTTCCTATTTGCGCGGCAGATTGGCTCTGATTGTATTGTTTGCGGCGGGGCGGGGCATTGATACCCGGACCCCACACCCCGCATACCCCCCATACCCCCACGGGGTGCAACCGAGCGGAAAAATGTTATCTACAACGTGAAATATCGCATGTTTGCGATAAATATTTGATAGGAGAATGGATTTTTAAATTTGTTTCGTGCGGACATTAGTTTTGCGGTCGGTTCTCCAGAGGCTGGTGCGATTTAGGTTTTGTTTGTTGCGTGTTACTATGTAGGTGAGACACGAGGAGCTCTCTCATGTAGAGAAGTAGGTAAGAGCAAATAGGTCGTAGAAGAAAAAAAGTGGCTGAAACAGTGATCGTATCCACTCAATTTTCGTATTTTCTTGAACCTCACAACGGGTCTATACAACCCATAGATCAACATACTGATCTTACGCACGTATACGTAGATAAATCTTTGACTTTTACCTAAAACAACCAAACAAATACCTTCGAATATTTCCTTAAAAATCCTATCATAAAAAGAATCCTTGTCCCATCAAAACGATATAAAGTAATCAAAACAACGCCTCCCCGTAGGTAATTGACAATATCGGCACATCTGATACTCCTCCTGTATAAGGTGACACCGCCGGTAACTTTTATGAGTGCGAAATTGTGTTTATGCGACGGTGGAGTGCGATTTACCGTCGCCCGCGCCGCGCGCACCGCGTAATCGGAAATATTGCACGAGAACTAAGTTAGGCTGTGGTGTAAGGATAGGAGTTAGCGGGTGTTGCACCGTGGGTCTTAGTGAGTAATGAGTCTGATACTCTCTTCAACTTCGCCCAGAGGAGGAGTTATAGGCTGATTTCCCATTAAAAAAAAAGGAGTTAGCGTGTACGAGAGGAAGTCTGTTCTGGCTTATAGAGAAAAATAGTAAAAGAATAACAATATAATTGAGTGATATTTAAATTTACAGAAAATTAAAATAAAACAAGATGATGTTCAAGTAAAAACATTGTGCCTTGCCGCGAATATTTTCTCAGAAAAAAAAAAACGGCACCTATAAATGTTCAATACATGGCATTTATTCAAGTTTTTTTTTTATCTTTGTCTAGGTAACATCAGTGCTTCTATATAATATTAGCTGCCGCCCGCGGCTCCGCCCTCGTGAATGATGGAAATTGTCCCTAGTAAACATACTCCCGGCATAAAAAGTCCCAAAGTATGTGTTTTTCCAGACTATAATCTACCTTTGTGCTGAATTCGATTCAGTCCGTTCAGTCGTTCTAACGTGAAAGAGTAACAAACATCCATACAATACATATAAAGTTTTAAGTTTATAATATCTCTCGCGTATCACTTGTACCACAAGGTAAAGCGGCCGCATCTGGTGGTATTGTCGATAGTTTTACTATGACTCTGTAACCAACTAGTAATTGGTTTGTATTGCCAGTTGATAGCTGACACCTTTTTGTAATATCATAGTTTATGACCGTAAATATATCTGTTTTTGTATCCTTTATGTATGTACATATGAGCGTAGTTATATGCGTTGACCATTTAAGTTAAATTTCCATTCGTCACCCTTTTTTTTAGGATGGGAAATTAACAAATGAATTCTCCCGCTCTGGCCAGAGCGGAAGGAAGTGTCAGACTCTTACTGACTAAAACCCACCCGTGATCCTCCTAGTGCCCTTTGCGTTCCAGGGCCGCGGTGACTCCTTCGAACTTATTCTACTACCCTAGTGCCTACTAGGGTAGTAGAATAAGTTCGAAGGAGTCCATTCGTTACCCTACTTTTATGGTAACTTCATAGTAAGTTAAAAATACTTTCTAAAACATCTTGTGGTAACCTGGAACCTAGATATTTTCAATGAAAACCGAGGAAAATATACGTACACATATATTATCATTTGCCTAGCCTTTTCCCAACTATATTGGGGTCGGCTTCCATTCATACCAGGTTCAGCTGAATACCAGTATTTACCGTGGAGCGGCTGCCTACCAGACCTCCACAACTCAATAACTGGGGAACACGGTACTTCTTGGCAAGACCTGGTGTCAGATTTTCTGGCTTCTGACAATCCGTAACAACTGCCAAAGATCTACAAATGACAGCTGGGACCAATGGCTTAATGTGCTTTCCTAGACACGGAGGAAACTCGGTATGTTAAGATGGTCACCCATCCACAGACCAACCTTGGCAAGCGTTGCTTAACCTTGAAGATTGACCCGTGCGGCTGTTATTATTTAGCCACGAGCTCCTCTTACGTATACATATATGTATATTTGCCGTGGTCTTTTGTTCGTATTGTTTTATTTCGTTACCAAAACGACACGACAGTTAAGTAAGCAATGAAAAAATACATTTTCAAAAGAATTCATAAGAATCTTCACGCATTAAACACATATGCTTAAAACAAGTTTAAATTTCGCTTAAAAGATTAAAATTGGATATTTTTTTTTCTCTACTTTTCTAAGTGTAACTATAATATGAAATGTAAAAAAAAAACTATTTTTAATTTTCAAAGGAAGAAAATAAGTAGGTATGCTATATTTATTTATTAAAATTCATTTTTTGTTACGCAATGTTATTTCAGAAAAAAAGACAATATTATCACTGACACAATCTAGCAGACATTTTCCTTAAGCTCTACAACTTATAAACAGCTCAAGTTAGTAGATTGTTAAGCGTGAGCGTCTCAGTGCGCATGAGATAATGACGTATCGTCGCCGTCTCGCCGCAGCCTCGTTAACGTGTCGTGCTCGTAAACAACAAACACTACACACTCGTGACTAACGTGGAAACTGACGAGATGAGGCAACGAGTCTTAAGTTTAAAGAAATAAAGGAAGAATGGTTTTATTGCTTACTAGAAGCGCGCCGCGGTTTCACCCGCGTAGTTCCCGTTCCCGTGGGAATACGGGGATAAAATATAGCCTATGTTACTCAGGGTGAATGTAGCTTTCTTTTGGTGAAAGATTTTTTTAAATAGGTCCAGTAGTTTTGAGCCTATTCTTTACAACCAACCAAACAACCAAACAAACAAACAAAGTTTTCCTCTTTATAATATTAGTATAAATAAACTGCTGAACGTGAGGTCCCGGATTCGATTCCAACGTCAGGCAATGTGTTTTTGGAATTTTCCACGATGAACTTCTCAGTACCAGCACAGTGTCTATATTAGTACCAATCTTATGGTAATCGGACTAAAACATGCCTTGAGTAATTTGAACGAATGTCCAATCAACAAAAACAATCAAATCAAAGCACTTGAGGCGCATACGTTTAAAACTAATTACATAAACTCATGCTTTGTTTCCTATGAGGATAGCCAGAAACCATCAACGTCCAATAAAAATTAAAAAAATACTATTTGCAACTTAAATCAATCAAACAGTTCTTGCCAACCTACATGGTTCTCATATGATTTGACCAGTACAATTATATGGACTTCAAAAGAGACCTTGACCTCTGAGTTTGTTTCGGTGTTTCTTCTCAGGGTAGTCAGCTAGGAAACATCGTCCTCATCTAGTTTTTATAACGGCCAAAAAAGATTGACGTGTAAAAGTGTTTTTACAACCTACTTAAAAAATAAAAATCATTTATCAACCCAATATAGCTTACCACCGAAAACATAAAACCCCAAATCCTTTAAAAAACAAATACTGTCCCTAATTGGACAAAGATACACACATGACGCTACATGCAACAAAATGCGGTTTTATTTTTTTAATTGTCTCTGAAGAGTAACACCCGCGTAATGACGGCTGTTAAGCACAAGACAAAGGTGTAGGAAGGTAAAGAAACGTGTTTCTGTGTGTGTATGATGTGTGTGCGTGTGTGTGAGTGAGGTACGTGTCGTTAGTGTCTTTGTGGGAACTGTTGCTTTTTACTTGTTAGTAATGAGAGATTCTTATGAGCAGTATCATGAGTTATGACGCGTCTTACTTGATAAGATAGATGCAAAGCTGTAAGATTTAAAACATAACTTATATTTTAGTCCTCGCGGTTGGATAAAAACCCATTTGTTTAACAAAATTTTGGTTTCACCTAAAGTATGCAATAAAAAAAACTGTATTTATACCGTACCAAGAATAGTAGTACTAAATTTATAGGCGAAAATCATAGCCGCAATGGGGATGTTTCCTGAGTAAAATACTAATATTATAAAGAGGAAAGATTTGTATTTTTGTATGTAACGAATAAACGCAAAAACTACTGGACCGATATCAAAAATTCTTTCACCATTAGAAAGCTACATTCGCCTTGAGTAACATAGGCTATATTTTAGCCCTTTATTCCCACGGGAACGGGAACTACGTGGGTGTAACCGCGGGGTTCTGCTAGTACTTGATAAGATAGATGTAAAACTATAATATTTAAAACATAACTTATCTTTTAGTCTTCGCGGTTGGATAAAAATCCATTTGTTTAACAAAATTTTGGTTTCACCTAAGTATGCAATAAAAAAACTGTAAACAGTATTTAAACCGTACCAAGATTCGTAGTACTAATTTTGTACGCGAAACCATATCTGCAATAGGGATGTTTCCTGAAATCCTGAGTAAAAAACATTTAGTCCCGTCAGTTAGATTATCGAAAAATATTGGACACGTATTTTTTGCTTTATCAAATCTAAAAAATTGACTAAGATAAAAAAGCATCAAAGATCAGAAGTGGAGGCTTGTGACGTTACATCGTGATAAAAATTATAGCACGTAGTGACGTCACATGAATTTCAAAGCACTGTATTATAATCTTCGTTTTTTCATGACATGAAAAAATAATGAAATAGCGTCCAATATTTTTTTGGAAATCTGTCTGACAGACTAATTAGATTTTTTAGTCAAGTTACCCTATTCTTAAAGCATATGTAAATCGCGAGACGCTGTGCTATCTTCTCTATGTATGTACATATAGTTAATTCATACTATATAAATCGTTTTGTTGCAGGTACACAAAGACTTCTTCGGTAGAATAGTTCCGTTGTCACAAGTACAACGAAATGGTAAGTTCGCATATCTTTCTTTTTTATCACTGACTAGCTGATCCGCGCAACTTCGTCTGCGTCACATAAGTTAGACAAACAAATAACCCTGTTTTTGCAACATAAACATTTTCATTGATGCTACGCGAATGGTATTTCGGCGAGTGTGCCCATGAACTCCACGACCTCATCACACCGGCCCCCTTCTACCATAGGACATCTTGACGCACTGTAAGTTACCATCCATACCTTGTTACTATTCCACCTAGTTTTTTATAATGCTCACAGCAAAGGAGTGAAACTCTGCCTGCGTCTGTGTTTCCGAACGCATTTTAACCCTGATCTCTTCAAAGTTAGAGTGAACAGGCTTCTTCTGGGTAAGCTCATTCCATCGTCGACTTTGTCTCTGCAACCTCTGACCTAGAGTCAAGAGCAAACCCTTCACAAAATAAAATTAGTCGTAGTGTGATGTTACAGCGTTCCTCGATAAACGGACAGTCCAAAACTATCATCGAATTATATCTATACTATCTATACTTATAATTAATATAATTTATAAAGAGGGAAGATTTGTATTTTTGTATGCAACGAATAAATTTAAAAACTACTGGACCGATTTCAAAAATTCTTTCACCATTCGAAAGCTACATTTACTTACATTACATATTTTATCCCCATATTCCCACGGGAACGGGAACTACGCGGGTAAAACTGCGGAGCGTTGCTAGTTATTTATATAATTCGAACGAGTAGTTCCTGACATTACGAGTAGCTCGTTCAACACAACAAACAAAAAAAATGTTCAGTTTTAAATATTAGCATAGATTAATATACCTATCTCGCTAGCGTTTGACCACTATCTCATCTGATGGACAGCCGACAAACGGAGCAACGTATTCACTATTGACTTCAATACCTCCAGGCTGTAGATACCAGGAATCACAGACTCAAAACCTCCTCGGAAATCTGCGCTGTACGCACAATCAAAGAATTCCCAACACGTTTTGTGCGCATTTAAAGGTGTACGAAAGTATCTCGTAGAAGAACTCCGAAATGTTGTTCCTTGTATTTTACAAGCTCAATAGTCGTCGACTGGTCATCTTACAAATACGTGATGAAATATTGAATGAAAACACTGAACAATTCTCTGTTGATCACACCGAATAAAAAAAAAATATTTCCAAAAAATAAAAATCCTTAGCTAACCAATATTTTTGGAGATCACATAAGCCGGTACTGATATCAGAGTGATGAAATGTTACAGTTAACTCTTACAGTTTATTAATATATTGTTTACGTAATAAAGACTAAGCCAATAATTATTTAAATACCGACGGTAATTTCCTACCGTGACAACGTAAAGAATTCAGTGTTTAAAACAGAGGGAACAGTTTACTTCTAGGCGATAGAAGCAATGGTCAACGATGAAGCACGCATCTTCATCGTTGACAATTGCTTCTATCGAGTGAAATAGTGGTCAGACGCGAGCCTATCAATAATGAATTAATACAAAAGAAGGCAATGTACATATATTCAAAAGTTTTCTACGAATCCATTACATAAACCATTTATCTAACAATGTAAACTACACATATGGAGGCATACATAAAACAATTAGCAGAAACCACACACACACACACAACACAGCCACCATTTAATACCACTTCCCGAAGTTCCCTGCGCTTATCACATAAAGTTAATCACACGTTCCTCTATTATTTTCAATTACTACCCTCGAGGCTGCTCAAAGGGTTGTTAATATTCGTTTGGGTGACAACCGAACATGGGCGCACCTGAACCGCGGGATGTAATAACGGTCGCCGGGCCGATTGTCTGACATTTTGCTGTTAGTAGCCGTAATATTGTCACGGATGAACGAAATTTTAATAAATTGAGGTTTTGGGGATGGTAGGCTGGGGTATAGTGGGAGAGATTTGTTGTCTTACACTTATATAACCTTTTGAACGCTAGTGTCACATTTATACGTCACCCAATAATTGTAAAACGAAAAGCGAAAAACGAAAAAACGAAAGTTTATAAAATATCTTGAGAGATTGTAAACTCTCGATAAATTGCCAACTGAACATTTGGAATATTTTTTACGCATTAAAATTTGATCCTACTAATATTATAAACGCGAAAGTTTGTAAGGATGGATGGATGGATGTTTGTTACTCTTTCACGCAAAAACTACTGAACGGATTTGGATGAAATTTGGCACACAGATGGTTTATAACCAAGACTAACATAGGATATATTTTTACCCCAATATTCCCATGGGATCGAAACTTATGCGGGTGAAATCGCGGTGCGCTGCTAGTAATCAATAATCTCTCGATGGCATTCCGAGATGTTGTAGAATAGCATGTAACGAAACGTTAAGTATTACAATTTCAACATGGATCCAGAATAGTACAATGTGCGCCGATTCGTTTACGGCGTTCAAAACGTTTAAGAATCATCCATAAAAGGTTTAGGCATCGTATTACTGTATCGTAATATATACGTTAGTTGACAATTGCAAACGCCGTAATATTGTAATTATCGCGTGAAATTGTAAACAATATTTTTTTAATAAGACACGGATATATTGAAATTATTGAATGGGATTTATTCCAAACAAAACTTTTTTTTTTCATAAAACCTATAATATGGACAAATTATTTTACTAGAATGTTACGGAGTCTGCAGTTTTCCGATGACACATGAATTCACAGCGACGTTTTACTGTCCTATACTGAGATCATAATACTTCGTTCATAGTAATCATTTATCTCCTCGGTGAAAGAAATACAATTTATAAGTGATGTTGTAAAAATTATATTCATTGCATTTTGTCCTGCATTAAACGATGTTATAATATGTTCGCTAAAATGTTTATTATACAGGTCACTATTTAATCAGTTTAGCTACTTACGTTGAAAAAAAAAAAATATAGCAATTTCTTCTAAATTTATTAAGAGACAACTGGACGAATCTACCACTTTAAATCTCAAATTACAATCTCTAGACCTTACCGCTCCTCCCTTCTTTGCACAACTAAATGCCCTTTTTTATGGATGGGAAATTATCAAATGACTTCTTCCACTCTGGGCGGAGCGGAAGGGAGTGTCAGACTCTTACTGACTAAATCCCATCCATGTTCCTCCTAATGCGTTCCAGGGCCGCGGTGACTCTTTCGAACAATATCCGCAACTCTGGCAGAACTAAATACAAATACTACTTATGTGATATTTTTTTTGAAAAATCTTTGTTGATTGGTCCAAAATAGGGTAGTTGACTAAAAAAAACTAATTAGTCCATCAGATAGATTTCCAAATCACTCCTGATCTATGATGCTTTATATCGTCAACTTTTATAGATTGTCCAATATTTTTCAATAATCTAACCGACCGTACTAAATGGAATCATATTTTTTTTTACTCAGGAAATATCCCTATTCTATTTAATAGCAAAAAAAAAATCAAATCATTTTAATTTTATTATAATTATATATAATTGTCATGGAGTAACACCTTAGGCATTCATCAAGAGACCACTAGATTAATCTACGACTTTAAATAACGAATTTAAACCTAAATCTCAATATCTAGACCTCACTCCTTCCATTGTGTCTTCAGCCTAAAGCGTCTCCCATCCCTCCTCTCTTCTAACCTCCCCCCTTATCCCCCCTTCCCTCTCCCCCCTAGCCGTCACAATTCTCGTTAAGGTGACTGTTTAATAATCTCAACGCGATTTGTAATGGGATTGAGTTGAACAGAACTCCCCGACGCTGTATTATATGTATTGTTTCAATGAGTACTGCTGTAAAGGTACCGTTGGACAATTTGATTTTTGTAATTCGTTCTGATTTTTTTTTTGTTTTGTGAAGAGTTGGGATTAGGGCTTAGATTCGGTTTGTGACTTCAAAATTGTTGTGTATTTGAGATTAATTAGGTCTTGAATTTATTTAATCGACTACATTAAGGAAAAATAAAACAAAAAATATAAGAAGAGAAAGTCATTGTATAAAAATCCCATTCAAAATATGTATATAAAAATAAGGAAATATTTATAAAACCTACATATAGCAAAACTACTTCAACTGAATCAAAAAGAAAAAACTAACATTTATTTAAAAAAATACTTGTATACTTGTCATACTTTAATTGTCCTACGAATTTAAAACAAGGAGAATAACTTAAAAGGGCTATTAACTACGTATTTAATTCATTGTAAGCACTACGAAGTCTCGTACATCCGTAGCCGCGTAGCCGGTAGCGTGCTACGGAATCTGCTACGCGGCTACGAGCTACGCCGCTACGAGCTACGATTTATAATTAAAATGTTTACTCAATGTCTTACTAGTGCTGTTTTAATGTTTACGTTTGTCTGGTTCTGTTTTAAGCTGATTTAGTAATACCAGTAAAGCTTTATTTTGCAAAAATATTTATATATTATAGCCATTTTGGTATTGTTTTTACATTTTGTTAAATTTTTAGAACTTAAACTCAGTAGTCGGGTTTTCAGCTTAAATTATCAAAAAGTGGTGAATTTTGGAGGCTAGTTTTTTTCGGTTTTTGAAGTTGAAACCGCTGATGATAAATAGATAAGTATTGATTGTAATAAATGAGAAATAAAGTGATTGAAAAAGTGAAAGCAAAAAAAAAACATGTCCAATATTACAATAAGGTTTTTATTTCCAAACATCTCTTTTATAAAGTTGTATCGGATAATTGGAAAAAGCGTAAGATTATAAAATATTTTGAGAGATTGTAAACTCTCGGCAAATTGTTAACTGAACATTTGGAATACTTTTTTTTGCATCAGAATTATCAATGTTGAAATGTTAATACTTAACAGTTTGTTACTTGCTATTCTATAATTTGTCGAAATGACTTTGAGAGATTATAGACTACCAAATTTTGATACATAGAAAAGTATTCCAAATGTTCAGTTGACAATTTATCGACACTTTACAATCACTCAAGCTATATTATAATCTTACGAAGTTTGCTATTATCCAGTGACAGAAACAACCAGATATTAAAAAAAAAATCGACGGTCTTTTTTTTAGTCTAAATTTATATCTTATATATAGCAGCGCCCCGCGGTTTCACCCGCGTAGTTCCTGTTTTCTTGGGAATACGGGGATAAAATATAGCCTATGTTAATCAGGGTGAATGCAGCTTTCTAATGGTGAAAGAATTTTTGAAATCGGTCCAGTAATTTTTGAGTTTATTCGTTACATACAAAAATACAAATTTTTCCTCTTTATAATATTAGTATAGATATTCAAAATCCATGTTGGAGAATATCATTCTTGCCATCAGTACAATACAATACGAAGTTATAATGAGTCCCTGTATAAACTAATTGTTCGTTGTGAGGCAGCGGCGCTTGAAATCGACTCGCTGTTTGATTTGCGCCCACTTTGTATTACATCGTTACAACGTTGTGGATTAAACGGTATTATTGTTATAACGCTGTAGATTTAACGGTAAATGTTAAGCAGATATTTTGATTGAACCGTAATTAGTTTGGGGGGTTCTTGTTTTTTTTTAAACTGATCAAATAGTTGGAAAGCCGGCCAAGTACGAGCCGCACTAGTTTTAAGCGTATTTTTAACCGACTTCCAAAACGGAGGAGGTTATCAAGTCGACTGTTTTTTTTTGTGTGTGTTACCTCATAACTTTGTACTGGGTGTACCGATTTTGATGATTCTTTTTACATTCGAAAGCTGGTGCTTATTTATTGAGATCTGACGACTAGTATTTGAGTTATCCCTAATAATGCTCCCTTTAAGTATTTTTCTCTCTCTGTTTGTCTTTATTTTATGTTGCACCTGCCAAGTCGTCTCTGCACTTCCCTAAGGTCGACTGGTAGAAAATGCCTATGGCATTAAGTCCGCCTTTGTACTTTTTTTTTACTAGTGCATAAAGTTTTAATAAATAAATAAAATAAATTAAACGATGAAATTGCATACGATGGTTTGGAAAGGCAACTTAATATTTCAAGGTAGTTCTTTATAGTTTGGTGAAGACAAGACCAGAGATAAAAAAACGGAACTGTTCAATAAATGATAGCAATTCTTTCGGGATTGGGGGGGGGGGGGGGTGGAAAATAAAAATCATCAATCAAATGAAAAATGAGGTGCTTTTGGTTGTTTCTTTGTTTTTTGAACACCGACTTCCGAAATTAAAGTTATTTTATACTTTAAGTATTTTTTTTTGTTTCGAAGTTGTTTTTTTTGGAAAATTGTAGGCTTGAAATGTTCAAATCGAAATAGAGATGATTAGGGGGGATGGTCAATTTTCATCCTTTTTCTTAGAACGTTTTAGATTAAACGGTAAATATTAAGCAGTTATTTTGATTGCGATGCAATTAGTTTGTGAAATCCAATGACGCAACTTAAATTTTCATCAAAATCGGGCCTGAGACACCTTTGAGTACTTTCCGCTATTGTCATCCACGCCCACTTGAAAAATTCACCCTGTATACAATACTGCAAGCGTCTTGGCAATATAACTGCGGTAGCGTCGTCTAGACATACTAATAAACAACATCATGTATAACAATTATCTTGCTAGTCTCTCTCTGAAGGCATTAACTACTTCCCCCTTCGCGACAGTTTGATATAACTAAGCGGAGTAGGTATCAAGTCGTTATATGCTAACAAACATAACAGGTAGTAACATTGAATATAAACACATCAAAAGTATCTAGGGATCAACATATATTTTTGCAATAACTTTTCTCCTGATTGATATTAATTAAAATTTTCTTTAAGGATTCATCAAATAAAGTGTTTTCGTTTGTCACAGTAACGATAAACCAAGTCACCTTTGCATTAATAAAGAAATTTGCCATTTTCCTAATAAAGGGATTTTTGACATTTGAACCACTAACATTAAAGTTCGAAAAAAAGTCTGAAATAACAGTTTTCTTTAAAATTTTATTGGGTAACTTAAACAATTAATAATCCGTGTTTCTACCGCGAACACTAACAACACAAGAACATCGGTTTGGCATACTCAAAATGAGTCCATCCAAATCACGCTGTGGAATGGCCGCCCATGTTCGTTGCAACAACAAAAAAAGGTCTTCTTGCGACTGGATACCCTCCATATTCGGCAGAGCTCTTCTCTGTAGCATATCCCATGCATGCTCAATCGGGTTCAAGTCTGGCGACTGAGCAGGCCAGGGCAGGACATTGATGTTAGCTGCGGCGAGAGTCTGTCTTACAACTCTTGCGGTGTGCGGTCGTGCATTATCATGCATTAACTGAAATAAGGGACCGATTTGCACTTGTAGAGGAACGATGACGTCTGATACAATCGTCTCAGCATAAATTTGAGCGTTGAGGTTGCCTCTGATCCAAATCAACTCAGTTCTTCCGCCGATCCAAATACCCGCCCATACTATGATGGTTCCACCACTATAAGGATGGACTTCCTGGCAGGATTTTAATCGCTGTTGGCGTCCAGGGGTTCTCCAGTGTCGTATACGTCTTGTATCCGGTCTCATACCAAAACGAGACTCATCAGAAAAGCACACGAAACGCCATTGTTCTTCTGCCCAATTTCTGTGTTCAAGAGCCCATTGATATCGAATCCTACGATTGTGCATTGCTATAGGTGGTACCCGTAGCGGTCTTCGGGAATGAAGGTTCGCTTCATGCAAGCGGTTTCTGACTGTTTGGTCGCTAATTAAGTTCCCTGAAGAGTGATGAAGCCTCACGGCTAACATCATGGCGGTTATTGTTGGAGCTCTTCGAGTTAAGATTTGAATGTATCGGTCTTGTCTCCGTGTGGTGCAGCGATACCGTCCTCCATGGCGCTCAGCCAAGGTACCAGTGCTTCGGTAACGTGTCCAAAGTCGACTGATAACACTCTGACTTGTATTCAGAGCTAAAGCCACAGTACGTTGCCGGGAACCAGCTTCTATCATTCCCACGGCTCTGAGCATTTCTTCCCTGCTTAAATGACGTCGCCGCTCCATAATAACGTTGGTTTTAATCAGTAGTAGGGAAACAGTAGCACTAATAATGTCTTCAATGCGTTGTATGTTTTTATAGGGAAAATATTGACAGCTTATTTTCATCTTTTACTCGAATTTGATTGAGAGTTCCTGATTCAAATTATGAAATGCACCAAAAAGGATCCATATAAATTTATAAAATCATAAATTTATTACAAAGCCACATCTCAATCTCAAGAAATCCGCATAAAAATGCTTGATCCCTAGACACTTTTGATGTGTTTATTTCTTTGTCATTTATCACATAACAAGTTGTTAAAAACCTGCGCAAATCGTCACTCCACCGTGCCTGAGGACGTCCTACACTACGTTTGCCGAGACGCGGTCTCCACTCTAGAACTCAGATATAGAGTTAGATAGATATATCAGATATAGATCGTATCCATTCAATATGACAACTCACTTTTGTGGCCTTACTAAAAGTTTTTTAACATTCTCGATTATCTTAGCGTAAACTTCAACTTGTATTGAAACTGAACAAGCGCCGTCTGGTGTCACTAACGGAAAACCTCTTTTTCTCTATACAATTTGACATAATCGAACTTTTACGTGAACGCGAGTACATTAAAAAACTCGCACTCACCCCTTCTCCACACATAACAGATTCTAACATTAAATGAATCTCTTAATAACTTAGCACACAATGCGTGGGTAGGGGGCGTCTCGCCGCAGTAATTAACAATGGCAAATATCGCCATTGTGTGGATGCCGCCCCGCCATGTACTACCTACTGGCGCTTGATAAATATCTCTCTATTAAAGAGAAGAAGAATACATACATATACCTCTTTACGTAAATTATAAACTCTACTAATATTATAAACGCGAAAGTTTGTTCTACTAATATTATAAACGCGAAAGTTTGTAAGTATGGATGGATGTTTGTTACTCTTTCACGCAAAAACTAGTGAACGGATTTCGATGAAATTTGGCACACAGATGTTTTATAACTAGGATTAACATATAGGAAATTTTTTACCCCGATATTCCCACGGGATCGAAACTTGCGCGGATGAAACCGTGGGGCGTTGCTAGTACATAATAAAACACACAATACTACATATGTGTTATTTTCCTTATTTATTTATATTTTGGAACTCGGAATTATCAAAATATTTGTTTCATTTAATGATAAATAATATTTATTTCGGAAATATGTTACAAATATATAGGTAGTCTCTTCTATATGTCAATTTTGTTTGTCAAATATAATAATATACTTGTTTGTAATATGTAAGTAGATGGTGGATTTTCCTAGCTACCTTGACAAGCAACACCGAAACCAACTCAAGAGGTCGATCTCATTTAATGTCCATTTTATCGGTTGATCTCTTTCAATAATTAAAACATTAATGACTGAAGTGCTCTTTTGAGGATTGCACTACACAGTTACGAGTAGACCAGGGCCCCAAGTCTGCTATTTTTATAAATTTGTCATTCCAACACGATCCCATTGTCATTTTTCTAAAAGTTTGTAATCTGCTAAATTCATAATGGATCATTGGTCTGTCAGTGGTCTCGTGCTACTTTTTGATAACCGAGCTATTGAAAGGAATGACTGCACAATGATGTTCTAATGATAGGTCACTGATCAAAGTAATTACTGTCAAAATTTTAGCAGATTACCGCATAAGTCTGTCATTATGTACGAGATTACCATTCTATGCCATTTCTTTAAATAAAGTGTCAGTGGTTAACCATTGGAAAGTCATAATGATGCTTTTACATTATTAGATTACCAAATTTGTCAAAATCAACCATTATGACATCAGTGATAGATCATTCTGACAATATTGTAATAGCAGACTTGAGGCCCAGTCCAGACAGTGCAAGCATTTGTCAGTTATCGTGTAGCTCAACATAGAAATTCAAAGTTTGATTAAGTTAAACTTTGATATCTCCATTATAATTATACAAAAATAAGATTATACAATTTGATGAGTTATACGAACATAAATGTATGGAACAGCTGTTTTTTTTTTCGCGATTTCATGTTTGGTCCCATAGTAAAAGTTATTCATAATGATGAGTACAATGACCTCTTAAGAGGTTGCTGGTGTTTTACAAATAACCCTGTATAAATAATATTATAAAGCTGAATAGTTTGTTTGGTTAGGCGCGATAATCTCAGGAACTACTCGTTCGAATTGAAAGAATATTTTAGTGTTGTATAGCCTACATAGGCTAGGTAGGCTATCGAGGATGGCTATTAAATAAAACGATACTGCCAACAGGAGCGGAGCATTCATAAAAATATTGCAAAAACAGGGTATTTTTCTTCTCTCTTATGTGACCAAACGAAGTTCCGCGGGACAGCTAGTAGGTAATTGATAAAATAACTGTTTTTATAGCAAACATAAGAACTGGTTTTATACCTTATTGCTACTTTGTTCCCACAGACCTTTGACAAGTAATTTTAATTAATACTAGCGCTCGTGGTTTCAGCCTCGTAGTTCCCGTTCCCGTGGGAATACTGGGATAAAATATAACATATTTTACTCGCTGACAATGTAGCTTTCCATTGGTGGAATAATGGTTAAAATCAGTTCTGTAGATTATTTATACCTAATATTAAGTATAGAAATATATTGTTATTTTCTCCACAGATCCAGTTGCCGACGTGATATCCTCAAGCAGCGTGTTCTACCACTACCAGGAAGGATTCAACAACGCGGTGCGACGGAATGTGCGCGTGCGCGATGTACTGTAACAGTTCCATACTGTGGTAGCAAAGCAACTATCGCGGGAACACGTGATCATTTTTGTTCGGCGAAACGTAACGTAAGACGAACTTTTTCGGTTTGCCTAACAAATTACCGCAACGATCGTAATGATTGCATTGTATTGAGACGACGTTTTAGAAGAAAATTGTAAGTTTAAATACTAGAATCCAGATACCGTAAACGAATGAATATCATGTCTTGTTCCATACTGTACTTGCCTTAGAAGATAAAAACTCGAGTAATAGTCAAGTCATTTATTTCAACTGGACCATTAAAACGCAATTTTGAACATAATAAAATATTATAGTGGCTCTAGTTGTCCATTGGCCAAAAGTAGATTATTATGGAGGATGCGTACAACAAACTCCATAGCTACTTTTCAAACTTAAGTTTTACTTATGCTATAAGATAAAGAATAAAAATAAAATAAAAGATAAAGAATAAAAAGATAAATATTAAGATATTAAGATATAGATTCGATACAGATATCGAATCGAGTGAGGTGATTTCAAGAAAATGAGTAGAACTAAAAATTAGTCTTTAATTTAACCGTAACGTCTTTTTAAATCGTAAATCTTTTTGTTTATTCGTCATTATGGTAGGCGCTACATAAATTTGCAGCTGAGTACTTTGACCTTTTCCAAATATAATATCTACTCGTAGGTACTCGAACAATGTTGTAATGTTCGAAGGAGTCACCGCGATCTTGAAACTTAAAAAAAAATTAGTCAGTAAGAGTTTGACTACAAAAACAAAAATCATTTTACATTACTAGAAAATGTAAAGGTCACGATTAATGTCGATTCAGGAAAGCTTTGTTCCATCCTTAATGTTAACAAGGTCTAAAATGTAAGGTAATTGTGGCTTTTTTGTCAGATTGCGACTAAGTAAACTAAATTGTGTGAAAATGAGTCAAATTGGAACTCTGTTGTCTAACATAGTAAAAAAAAAAAATGGTTTTTATACATTGAATAAAAATATCTTCGACTGACCAGTATATTCCAACTGCTGTACTGAATTAATAAATACTGATCAGTTTCAGTGTAGGTTCATCATTTGTTTCTTTAAATAAATAAGTCATAACAATAACAGCAGCGGATGCGCAGTAAATTGTAAACATGTGTCGTTTCTCTGCTTGCCACCTGAGATATTAACTTTGAGCATAAATCTTTAATGTTTCTAGTTACTGTATGAGCTTTAAAACATCTGTTTAGGTTCATTTTCATTTTCACTAATGTATTTTTAAAACTAATCAGAAACGTTACAGTTAAGTTTTTCATTCACACCATTTTTTGTTTTTCCGAAGTTGCATAGCTAAAGTTCTTATTTGATGTGAATAAAGTAACTATTGATATAACTTTATGCTGTCAAAATTGATTTCCACGCATATTAAAGATCTCAAAATCGATGAACATAGCTATGTTCGCTCGCTACATTCGCATAAACTCCCGTCATCCTATTCGAACCTAACCTGGGATTGCTAAGGTCCGAATAGGATGACGGGGTGCCCTAAATTCCATTCAAACTTACGACATATGTACATAATAAAGAGTATTTGAATATATTCTTAGCGCACATCGTAACCACGAATATTAACTACTTCAATAATGTCATCTCTAATTACAGTCATACTTTGTGAGACAAATGTGTAGATCTTTGGTAGTCGTTACGGATTGTCAGAAGCCAGAAAACCTGACTCAAGTCTTACCGAGAAGTACCGTGTTACCCAGTTAAGGCTCATATTGTTGAGGTCTGGTAGGCAGCCGCTCCACGCATATTCAGCTGAATCCGGTTTGACTGGCAGCCGACCTCAATATAGTTGGGCAGATTATGACTAACTCAAACATTTCTGTTAGCTTTATATTTCCAACTGAACATAAATTCCCACCTATGTATCATCGCACTTAACGGATATTAATAAAGTCTTTAAAACAACCATAGCAGAAGACATTATATTAAAAACTTCTTTCATAAATACATCGCGAACATAATTTACGATTCTTGTTACCGTTCTGTTGTCAAATACAAGTGATTAAGCATGAAAGTTTGAACAACTTGAAATTGTTGTCAACTCTGAAAATATGGAGTAATCCTGGAAGTGTCTTCTAAGATATTAATGTGAGAGGATTCCTCGTATTTTGATCAGGTAATGCTATTGTGTAACAATATGATCGTGATAACTTGTCGCAGAATTTGTTCGACATAGTCACCGCGGTCCTGGAACGCCCGTCCCTGGAAAACCCATCCTTGTTCCTCCTAATGCCTTTAAGCACAGATGGGTTTTAGTCAGTCAGAGTCTGACACACCCTTCCACTCCAAGCGCGCCTCATTGAGCTGTCAGCAACGAAGACGGGGCCCCATAGGGTCAGTACCTGCTAGGGTTGCGGAATTTGTTCGAAAGATTTACCGCGGCCCTGGAACGTAAAGGGCACAAGAAGGATCACGGGTGGGTTTTAGTCAGTGAGAGTCTGAGTGACACACCCTTCCACTCCGCCCAGAGCGGGAAAGTCATTTGATGAACTCCCTTGCATAAAAAAGGGCATTAGTATCGTAGTAATATATTCATAAAAGCCACATTTGTGAATATAAACAGGTTTTAGTTCACTCCGATGATGGGGGGCGGGGCAGCCAGCATATGTTAGTCCTATAAATTTGCACTTGTCTAGAATCCCTGTTTCACAAACACTATGCGACAAATTCCCAAATGAAAGCGCGCTGTTGGATTGTCAACTCTCTTCTTATTACTGAGAGTTTAAAAAACTACGTTGGTTTTTGTTGGGAAGTAGTGAAAACAAATAGTTTTTTATTTATGTCTTGAATATTTGAAAAAGTTATTGAATTTGAATGAACGCAATTTAGTTATCAATTGTGATCATAATTTAGCCAATATTGTTATTCGTATCAATGATAAAGCTTTACTTACACACTACGTGATTTGATGTAAATAGTGTAACTAAGTAATTTTTTCATGTAATTTAAGTAAGATAAGTCGGTAAACTTTTGATACAACTGTTATGTAATTAAAATAAATGATTGAAAATCAATTCTTTTGTTTTTCTTTATCATCATTATTCAAATCTATTTATCACACTATTATATCACATTATTATTTATCGTTCACTACACTTTTACATGTACGTATGTAACTATGATGTATCTATTTACCTGTATATTTAACACCGTAAAAACTGATTTTCATCCGTACACTTCAACGTTAGGTTCAGTTGAAAACCAGCGTCAGGCAGCTCCTAGTTGTCTGGCATTTTGCTGAACTGGACCTATTTGGCGCAGCCGCGGGTCACACAATGTTATTGTTTTAAAATTAAGTTTCCTTTTATTTGTGTCTACATTGTGTGTCTGTATGTGCCAAATAAATGTATTTTCTTTCTTTCATCAAAGCGCCGCTAGAACTTGGTTGCATTTCAAGTGCAAGCAATCATCCAGCTTGCTTTTACTCAGTCTCCTCCTGAAAATTTGTTCATGGCGAAACAGCCGACTATTCTGCCAACATGTCATCGTGTAAACTTAAAAAAGTGCGTTTCATGAAGGAATTCCCTTCGCCGTAATGTTGGCATTACGGAAAATCAGTGTTGCTATTAATAATTGTTGTATAATTTTAGCAATAAAACTACTATTAGGGAGATTAACTAATATTCCGTTACTTTTACCAACTACCTTAAAATTTTGTTTTTTTCTTTTGGAAACTGTAAAACTATTTTTTAATAAAATATACTTACTGCACAGGAATTCAGAACAATTCATAGCTTTATTGGAGTAGGCACTCACAGAATGAAACCACAGATTGTCCTTTTATCGAGTGCTGGAGCAGTCGAGTCTTAATACGTTTGTTGACTAGCTAATTTTTACATCACGGCATAAACATACTCTTTACAACACTAACGCGGGGAATCGAGAAATTTTTATTGGCAGCATTGATAGCCATCTTCATTCTTTGACGTTAAGACAGACAGGGCAGCTAACAATACGACGAAGGGAATTCTTTCGTGAAACGCACTGAAGTGAACTGTCAAACCGTCTTGTTTATTATCTATACTAATATTATAAAGAGGAAAGATTTGTATTTTGTATGTACGAATAAACTCAAAAACTACTGGACCGATTTCAAAAATTCTTTCACCATTAGAAAGCTACATTCAACCAGAGTAACATAGGCTAGGTATATTTTATCCCCGTATTCCCACGGGAACGGGACTACGCGGGTAAAACCGCGGGGCGCTGCTAGTTTATTTATATACTTAATTGTACTCCGAGGATAACAAAACAAAAGAAAACTACAACTTAAAACACAATAATGTACAATGGGCGGCCTTATCGAGTTCCGCGATCTCTTTATGTTCACTTCACCTAAGCTAATGGTGAGCAGTTTATAGAATCGCACTGCAGGTTGCAACGTCTACGTAAGTATTTTTTAGACAGACCAATTCCTTGTGTTATGGTAAATGTTGAGTAAAACCCTTCGATGGAACTGTGGCCATAGGCGACCTTAGGTCGAGCACAATCACGGGAAAAACTGGGATTGAAAGGGAGGTACTCACGGGTCTTCTTCGCAAACGACGTTTTTCTCGTGGCGCCACTCCAATACAGTCCGCGGACGTCCCTCGTTTCTCACTTAACACTTCACTGAATTGTTGAAAGTCTTCGTAGGTGGGTTTTGGTTACAACATTGTTCATTTATAATTATAGCCGGCAGAGGATCGCAAGCGCCACTTTTTCGTTACGTTCTTGAGTGTGTTAAAGGATTGACTGAATGCAGAAGGAAGGAAATGAATGAATGGAATGTAGGAATGGTTTTGAATGAGGAAGTTGTGTGATTGTGCGTTAGTCAATTGAAGGTTTCTTTTATATTTTGTTTTATTTATTTTGATACTTTGACACCTTTACAATTGAAAAATAAATAGTTTGACTGAAATGAACGCTTTAGAATTTGAGTAAGGCATAAACCTACCAGGCAGACATTATTATGAATAGATGAAACTAGGGCTATACTCGTAGTTCTTTCAACATTCGATTGAGAACGGTCAGTGACGCTGATCTAGGAAATGGCTGACGCAACGACAAATGTCTACATTTTCTACACTAATATTAATTATTTTATTTTAGGTATGCTGTTTGTAAAACTTAAAGCTAATTACAAGGCATGCTTACTATTCTAATAAAATGAAGGTAAATTACAATTTTGCACTTATAGTAAGCAAAACGAACGAATAAAATATTTCTGACTATAGGTACCTACTTACACCATAAATATGCACAACCAAAAACTCGGGTTTTCCTTTTCTTTTTCTATTTTATTGGTATTTTTAAAGAATAAAGAGTCATGATTTCTATTTTTTTATGTTTGTAACGAATAAACACAAAAACTACTGGACCGAATTAAAAAAATCTCTCACCATTAGAAGCTACATTATCCTTGTGTAACAGGCTATTTTGAATAAATTAACGTCTACCGTGAAGAACTTTTTCTAGAACGTTGCTTGCATCTAACTCTTAGGTGCTCTCAAAGAACTCAAACTTTTCACAACGTTGCGTCGATCGCCTAACAGGGTGGATAGAAATGAAAAATATATGAAAAATGTTGAGGATTCTGGAAAAAAAGGTAAAAGGAAGGACACCACTGGCACGTGTGCCGTTGGTTCGGTATTCTTAACTTAATAAATATGTATCATATTCATATTATGCTAGCCTGCAGCATATCTACGCTGAGCAAATGCTTCTCTCCGTAAGTAAATTGTTTAGTGGTCCTGATTTGTTGGCAGTGGCTTTTGTCCTATCTGACCTAAGCCCTACCTTATACGGAGTCTGCCGCGGTGGGTTCAGTGTCAGTGTTCCACAATGTGCCTGTTTTGATCCTCAGCTCATTGGGCAGACATGTCTAGCCCACTCTCACCTCAACTTGTTGATGAACGTCAATGATCTGTGATTGTTTTCATAACCCAATATTTATAGGATGCCTTAGATTTCGTACTAGACCACCAAATGAATATAGATACATAATAAGTACACCGCCACCGTGCCTGTTCATTTGGGTACGTCAAGTATTGAATCAATAGAGTCGCATTTGCTTCAGCACGGCAATGTGCAATAAACATGCTGGCACCTCTTTTGAATTCTGTAGCTGGTCGATAGCTGGTTAGGAGTTAAATGGCCAGCAGAGCCAGCTCTGTACTTAGGATAGGATGATCGGAAGGCTAAAGGGACTGTAATTAACTGCTACGATTAACCTCAGAGGTGGTTTTCGCTAGCTCGTTCTTTCTGGTTAGGCAGCTTTTCTCCTCAGCTCCCAATCTTGCTGTAGTAGTACACTAGGCACAGTTTAGTCTTATATAATACTTACCCACAATACGATACGATAAACTATATTTATTTGTAAGTAGCTTAAAAATAGTATAGGTATTTTTTTATTTATTTATCATTTACTAGCTTTGTCCGCGACTTAGTCCCCGTGGAATCCCCGATTTTAAAACATTCTTTATCGCTGCTCCGCTCCTATTGGCTTAAGCGTGATGATATATAGCCTAAAGCCTTCCTCGATAAATGGTCTATTCAACCCAAAAATAATTTTTCATTTCGAACCAGTAGTTCCTGAGATTAGCGCGTTCAAACAAACAAACAAACTCTTCAGCTTTATAATATTAGTATAGATACAAAAGAATACAGTAAGGTTTAAACTTGTGCTATCATGAATCTATCTCAATATCGAAAACTATACAAAATTAGTATTTAGTATATTACTAGCTGCTGCCCGCGACTTCGTCCCCGTGGAATCCCCGATTTTAAAACATTCTTTATCGCTGCTCCGCTCCTATTGGCTTAAGCGTGATGATATTATAGCCTTTAGCCTTCCTCGATAAATGGTCTATTCAACCCAAAAAGAATTTTTCAATTCGAACCAGTAGTTCCTGAGATTAGCGCGTTCAAACAAACAAACAAACAAACTCTTCAGCTTTATAATATTAGTATAGATATGCGTATGTTATCGTCGATACCAATTTATATAACCTTTAGGTCTTGAAATACGTAAAGGTGTTAAATAATACTTAAGTAATATTGCTTAAGTATACATTTGTCACGTGTGTCTCGTCTGCATATTCTGCGATATTTCCAGGGTCAAAATCAAAGGGTAAACGAGGCATTATGTGCAAACTTTTGAACAAACCGCGCAGTAGACATTGGCAAAATGCACTGTGCAATTGCCATTAAAAAAACGAATTAAGCAATTTAATTAAAATATTTTTTTTAGTAAAATTTACTTTTATTTATTTAAGTACCTATAAAGCAGGATCATTCGCGGCTGTTTGCCCTACACACTACATATACCTAACGTTTCATGTAGGTGTGTTGTGTGTATGAAGAACAGCCGCGGACGATCTTACCTAAATAAATCTATCTTGCCCCCCATAGGCCAGAAGCTGGGTACGCCCATGCAGACGATCTCCGTACCTCTTCGCACAGAGCAAACTAAATACTGTTGCGTAGGTTAGCTGTGAGCCGCTTTAGAGCGGCTTCATAACGACTTCCTTTTGAGTTACAGGTCTTAGGCTTTTAGCGATAAGGCCGCCCATTGTGTCACCCTATGTAATGTTTTCTTTGTCTATATTTTCTGTAACTTGTATGGTGTACATAATAAAGAGTATTCTATTCTACTCTATTCTCGTCCTTAATATAATGCAGCAAACCGTCAGAGATCGCTTTTCGGTTTTGCCGAACAAACGAACGCGACGATCGCGTAGGTAATCTTTTTTTTTGTAAAACGTCATCTATGTCACCACATATGAACTAAGACTTAACGTCACTGAAATCCTGACTCATGGTACCAAAGCTTTCCGTGCTATTTTAAAATATGATGACTCCATTAGTTACGTGTTTGTGGTGAGTAATAAACAAGATATATTAACCTAATATCACATATACATAACAGCCCAAATGTCAACCATTGGGCAGTTGCCCAGACTCAACACAGTCTGGTCTTCCATTTTCAATGGAGTTTTGCGGGACTTTCCACTCTGCCGCATACATTAGGACCATGCCTCAGTCTGCAATAATAAGGTACAAAAAAGGCCTCAAAATAAAACCAACAAATTTATCATTACGTAATATTATATTTCGCAATAATTAAAACAACTAATGGTACATTTCTAAGGTATATTATGTATAACGCATGTACACCCCGCGCCGACAATTCCCCGGGTCGTGCATAGTGCAGTTATCACCGTTCTCTCTCTATATACAGCATTGGCGCGGGCTCGCTTATGTATTAGGTTTATTATCACTATTATGTGTATGGAAAGGATAGGAAAATGGAATGTGGCAAGATTGTTTAAGGAATGCATTGTATGGAATCTGTAAAACAATGAAGTTTTTCAGCGTTTGCTACTTAAAATGATCTCAAAAGACCTTATGCAAGAAAGAAGTAATTACTCTTAACATGCGACATTCTGCCGTCTGTAGTGTGGCGAAGGCGATTTTCAAAACGTCAAAATGTATGGGAATGACAAACTCAATTTTGGTATTTCAATAGTCACATTCGCTGATAAAATGGAATTTTGTCTACAGCATATGAAGACCAATTCTATTATTTTGTAAGCAACGTTCGCATTCGCATCTCGGTCGCAATCTGTCAAAGATGCATGGAAATGAAGGTTTTTAGGGTTCCGTACCCAAAGGGTAAAGCAGGACCCTATTACTAAGACTCCGTCCGTCTGTCACCAGTCTGTATCTCATGAACTGTCATAGACAGTTGAAATTTTCACAGGTGATGTATTTTTGTTGCCGCTTTCACAACAAATACTAAAAAATAACAACAATCCTGATTTTTTTTGCTCGTTTTTGCTCGATATTGACAACGGCAACAGGTGGACGCTCGAAATATTCACAGAATATTTAGTCATAGATTCACTTTAAAGATTAACGTTATTTATAGAACTTGCTAAACGTTTGGTTGACACGTTGCGTGACCAAAGGGCTGGCTTTTACTTTGGACAGAGGATAAGTATGGCTATACAACGAGGGAATGCCGCCAGTCTATTGGGTTCACTCCCAGTCGATAGCGATGCAGACGAGTTTTTTTATGCCATTTTGTAGTTAGGAGAAGTTTAGTTTATTTTTAGGTTAAGAGTATATATAGTTAGATTTAAAGTAAAATAAATTGTTAACTAATATGAAAATACATTTTTCTTTAAAGATAAATAGATAAAATGAAACAGCGAGGGGGTCCCATACAACAGATATGATTTTCTTGCCGTTTTATAATGGTACGGAACCCTTCGTACGCGTGTCCGACTCGCACTTGGCCGGTTTTTGGTAGATTGCGAATGACATTCGAATGCGAACATTGTTTAAAAAAGCTTTTAAAATAGTAGAATCGGCCCTGTGATCGTTATCAATGAAACGATCTAAATCGTTTGTTGTAAAGCTTAAAGTTAAAATAATGAACTTGGTCTAAAAAATAATTTATAAACAGCTTCAAAAACTTTCCCATCATTTGCAAAAATATTGATGAATATTGATTTGGAATATGTGATTTTTCTTAATTATACCTTAATTAAATAACAAATGATTTCCGTATTTTTTGTTTCTTATCATTACTTAACTAGACTATATAAACTGTGATAACTATGTATATACAATTTTGTGATCTACATATTATGTACGTACGAACATCGAACTTTTATATCTAAATAATTATTATATTTATTTACAATTTTCTTACAATTAAAATAATGTAAAAAGGAAATATACACAACAGTTGGTCAAATACTGTAGCGGTGATGTAAATTATGTACAAATTAAAAATAATATACTTTCATATATTTTCTTGTCGGAAATAAAAACAATTATTAAAATAAAATTATATATTTTGTTGCCGAATATTTCTATCCCTTCTTGCAATTTAACTTTGTCACATATAAATAAACAGTAAATAAATTATTTTAATAAGTTATTATTAAATAGAATACAATATCTATATTTTTCAGAAGGTATGGCACAAATCATTGGCACTCATTTGTTTAAAATGGCTTTTTACTAATACTGAAGATTATACCAGCTATCATTATGTAATATTATGGCACATGAATTCACAAGGTACAAGTTGTCAAACACCGTTAGAGCTCCTTCACACTAAGTTGCAAGCAACGCGGCAGTAGCAGCGCGACAGTCCCGTTTCTCAGAAGCGGTAGATTTCCATACTAAAAAGAGCAGAGCGACAGCTGCGCGATACGTGATTGTCGATAGCGGATGGCAGCGCAATCCAGAATATTCTTGTTTTATTATTAACGCGACGTCGATGGCGCCGAAGGAGAACCGAAAAAAAGCAGGAGCAACGATAATGTTTCTTCGTTGGAATCCATTATTAGAAGGAAGAACGCCAACCTAACCAAGACAAGTCGCGCGACTGTACATGTAATTAGAAGGCATGTGCCGCATCGCACCTAATCGCTAATGTGAAGGGGCCCTTACATTTCAGCCGACATTTTTCGACCTACTCGACGTCCAGATTGTCTTTTAAAATAAATAAAATAATTAATAGGCACAACTTATAAAATTGATGATAATATGTATAGGGTTGTTTAATAAGCTGAAACACTCTTGGTAACGATGCTATGCTAAGTAAAAGAACACATGTGATTTAATTGCAGTAATTGAACAGCATTTAAAATGATCTTCATCAATGTGCTTGTAACATATATTATCACACCAAAAATGAACCTAATCTTCGAAGACTTAGCTAGACAAAACACCACCAGCTAAGTCCAAATCACGCTTGTAAGTTTCCAACGGTAGTATCTTCCTACTCAAGGTGTTTAGGCGGCTCATGCGCCTGCGACGTGGGCGGCGTGTCATGCGGCAGCAGCGGCAGCGGTGGCAGCGGCAGCGGCAGCGGCAGCGGCAGCAGCGCGCGCGACTGGAAGCTGGCGAGCTGGTGCAGCAGCGCGGCCGAGTGCTCGTGCGCCTTGCGCCGGAGCTCGGCCACGCTGGAGGAGCGGGCCTCCTCTTTGGGGCAGCACGGGCATGGGGCTCCCCAACCTACAGGAGTGAGATCTGATTAGACTCAAGTTTTAGATAACATTTTGAATTACACTCCTCAGCATCTGAAGCCGGTCATTATAGACTGCTGAGAATATCCCCCACGCTTCAGTGCCAACGAACAAAAGATGATGGTAGCATAATTATTTAGTGCTAGCAGTGCCTCGCGGTTTCACCTTCATAGTTCCCGTTCCCGTGAGAATGTGGGGATATAATATAGCCTTTGTCACCCGGGTATAGAGTAGCTTCCCAACAGTGAAAGAATTTTTCAAATCGTTTCAGGTTTCGGAGCCTAATTTATTGGTCAATTAACAGAAAAACATTATTTCATCTATTTTTGGACCACACGAGAGCTCCAAATAAAAGCTCCGAGAATTTTAATTTCAAGTCACATTAAAAAAATAAAATTTGAAATAAGTTTGTCCAATACATGACTATGCTATTGATCCCCTAAACCACTTGCAAACTTTGTTTTTTTACTAGATAACAACAACGGTGGGGAAAGGCAAACATTGAGTAAGTAATGCTTAGAACTAGCCACTGCTTGTTTTTCTCATTAGTACTTATTGACTCAACAAAATAAAATTCTCGTGCACTTTACCTTTTAGCGGGAAGAAGGGCTGCGACAAGTGGTTGAGGTGCTGCGACAGATGCGACAGATGCGGCGGCAGGAACAGCGGCGGCGGCGGCGCCGGGGGGGCCTCCCCCGCGCTGCCCGGGGACGTGCGGAACGCGCCCGTGCTGCAACAATGACAGAGAAGCTGTTACTGACATGCTCACCACGACATAAAGCCCCCACGATACCAAGCATAAGTATAATCAGCCTTTTAATGTTTCCACTGCTGGGACACAGGCCTCCTCTCTGGGAGAGGGAATGGGCCGTAATTCATCACGCGGGCCCAGTGCGGGTTGGTGAATGTCACATATCTTCGAACTTTTGGTTCTAGGACATGCCGGTTTCCTCACGATATTTTCCTTCACCGTTTTAAGAGCAGTGGTGATGAAAATGAATTACACAAAGTAATGCGCCTGGCTGGGTTTGAACCCGCGACCTACAATCGTGAGTCGGGTCCGTTACCACTCGGCCACCATTGCTAATAATAATTCTTTATTAGATTATAAACTTTGCATATATTGTGAATAGATCATTTTAAGTACTGTATTACGATACCAAAACCAGGGTATAACGCGAGAATACTTTCACTGTGCGTAGTGGAATTCTAGGCAAGCGTGCGTCATCGATCATAACAGCTTAACATCAGGTAAGATAGTAGTCAAGCGCGAGCCTACCAATAATAATTATAAAAGAAAAACAATTAGCGATTTGTTTTATTAGGTGTACCTAGTAGCTAACTTGTTTCTTGTAGATATTAGAAGGCGTCGAGTCACCCCCTCTCGTTTCTAGCAGCGTCGCTCCACTGCCCACAAATGTCGTTTGCAAGATCAAAGCCAGGCCCTCGCATCGATAGCGCACACACTTTCAACGTAAAACTTATCTAAATAAAACATTTTATTTACATAGACGTATGGAAATACAAAAAGGTTGATTTTCAACTAAATTTAATTTGCTTTTATCAAACTGCACATGTACATAAATATATCGTGTTTATTTTCGAAGTGGCAAATATAATTTTTGTTAACAATTTATTTTTTGGATGTTAACTAAACTTTTCAGTGGATTATGTAAATATAACTGCATAATTTATTTGCTTAAAGTTTTTATGAAAGTGCAGATTGTTTTCATGAACCATGATGCGAACAGAAAAATAGACACAAAGGTGACGGTTTTCTTTATTTGTTACGCATATTAAAATGTTTAAGTTACCTATTCAATCGTGTGACTTATAGCGACGAGTTCTTGCAGATATTTTACAATCACAGTACTTTGGTAAATGAAAAATATAGATCTCACTTTGCACTAACACACTAGCATTCAATGTAGAATCTCTGTATGTGCTAGTTACAAGAATATCTGATGGACAAAACATCAAGTTCATCGTTGACGGTCTATTAATGAGGTCCATCATCCTTGTTTTTTTTCTGTATGAGAAATCACCAAATGACTTCTCCCGCTCTGGGCGGAGCGGAAGGGAGTGTCAGACTCTTACTGACTAAAACCCACCCGTGATCCTTCTAGTGGTCTTTGCGTTCCAGGGCCGCAGTGACTCTTTGCCTGCATTATGCTACTTCTTGGCAAGCGTGCTGCACATTTTACCACATCATCGATTGTCGTTAGATAAGATAGTGATCACACGCAAGTCTATCAATTTCTAGAAACATACATATGTATGTATGTACATTTTAGATTCATAATATACACGAATTTCTAAGGATACTACCCTAGCTATCAATTTAACTATTAAGTACCTTAAATGCAAAACTAAAACACATGGGGCATGATGTTGTTTACAGAAACTATTGCAAAATTCAACGCTAGGTGGCGCTGGCGAGGGGAGGAGGGGAAGGCAGACAGAGACAATGAAATGAACGCTGGGCCGAGGTGTCGCATCGCTCCCGCATTCCCTCAGTGCATACTTGATGTACCGCGACGGAGGATGGGACGAGGGACAAGCTGAGCGGGAGCGGGAACGGGAATATGACGGATAGTGTCAGTCTGGCTTTGAGATGCGAACGTTTCTTTTGGATAGGTGCAGTCGGAGAGGTGTTTTTGTGTAAATTTATGTGTACCTTGTTGTTAATAGCTATTGTGACTTGATGCACACGAGATTAGTCGTTTTAATCATGTTTATATACATTAAGAAAATAATCTTTGGACAGTCATATTTTTATGTAAGATATTGCTAATTTAAAATACATTTTTGACTCAGCTAGATGAGCTTTTGAAACGGGTATAATTTGCTATCGTTATAGTGCAGCCATTATGAAAGACGAGATTAGTTTTCAGGCTAAGATAGCAAGCTAGCCAAACCAGACTCGAGCGTGAAGAACTATCTTCATTTCTATATGTGTGAAGTGCCAAGTCAGGATATTACTCGCTAGCTTTCCTAGCTTCAATACGCAGCCTTGTGTAATCTGAGCATAATCTAGTATAGCCCAGGTCGCTTCCCGCCGCCGCCTCCGCTCGTCGCTCGCACAGCCTCCCACAAATTCCCTCTAGCACTCGTTCAATGGAATCAAAGGATTTGTGTTCATTACCCGCTCAAATAATTGATGTGCGACGCGACACTAACGCTTTTAGTGTCGCCTACTTGTTTGTGCCATCAGTATTGGCACTTCAATTCATTGGTCAGGCTACTGGCTGGCTTTTTCTGTGGCAGATTTTTTTGGGTTGTCAGTCATTTGGTACATTTTTTGAATACAGAACTTGTCACAGCTTAAATTTGACACACTCCCGTCTTATCTCAACTTACTGGGAATATAGGCGTAGTGTTATGTAACTAGTGCCTTTTACCACAAAGTTACTGGACAAAGTACATAAAGTTCGGACAAGTTCAACTTGAGATAGCATACCTATATTTTCACCGATCATTATCAATTATCTCAACTTAAGCACATCATATTACGAGGTCAAGTCATGAGTTTTCATTCATTATTAAGTATTCGAAGTAACAATAAAGACAATCAAACATATTAAAATATAACTTCTTTAGTCAATGATACCTACACTCTAAAGAAAGCTTCAGTTAATCTAAATCAATTCCACTTCACCCGTCACACACAATTTAACCAATCAGAACCACAATTTTATTCAAACAACCCTTACACTTGACAGCACCCCAAGAAAATCTTTTTCAGATTAAAAAGATTTCAAAGTCTACAGTATCATTGATTCTCCTTGCAGCTCAATTCCATTATATCCAGCACGGGTCAAGTTAGGATTGTTTAACGAAGCGGGACTCTATTAATTGATTTTAGAGGGCCGGAGGGGAGGCAGGGGACATTTGGAAAATGTCCTCCTTGAGTCCCCACTAATATGAATATTCAACTAGAGTAGAAGCGGCTTGGTTGTAACAAAGAGAATTAATATTACAGCTAACAGCGTTAATGTTTTGATTAAGACGCGCCTGCTGAAATTGAGTGGCATTTAATATTCATAAACGATGTTAAGTAGTTATTTGTACATAGAGGTTCGCTGACTCCGCTTGTTTGTGAGTTTAAGTGTGATTGTAGTTGGATCATATTGTAATGAAAAGCTAGATTTCCTGTTTATTAAACCCCCTTTCTATTAAAGATTCTAAATCATGAAATTACTTCTTCCGCTCTGGGCGGAGCGGAAGGGAGTGTCACACTCTTACTGACTAAAACCCATCCGTGTTTTTCTTAATGCCTTTTACGTTCCACGGTGACTGTTTCGAATAAATTCCGCAACGTATTGAACCCCCACAAAGCGTAGGGACTACAGGAATATTCTAGTATGTTTTGCTCATGCTGACACGACAACAAAGTAACATCATCAATAAATTTCACAGCTATAATGCTGTGTAAAAAATTCTTCGCTCATAAAACGACTTGATCAAACAATTTTGTAAAGACACATTATATCATTGAAAAGTCTCATCAAGGTTCTTTCCACTACCTCTTCTGATGGGTAATTTGGTCGATTAACGATGAAGCATGTTTGTCTAGCAGTAACCTATTCCTATTTATCCTCGACTTAACGTAAGATCCCCAAGTTGCACTGTTCAGCTCAATTGCAAACATAACAATTATCTAGTTCATAGTTGACTTACAAGTCCTTAGAACAACCAACAAGTTAAGTAATACTAGCTTAGTGCTAGCCTATATGCTCTTGAAAACTGTAATCTATTTCTGTGCCAAATTTTATCCATAATCATTTGGCCGTTACGGCGTGATCGAATCACAAACATACATCCAAACTTTCCCATTTCCACTAGCAACGCCTCGCAGTTTCATCCGCGTAGTTCCCGTTCCCGTGAGAATACGGAGATAAAATATAGCCTATGTTAATCGCTGATATTGTATCTTTCCGTTGGTGAAAGATTTTTTTAAATCGGTCTGGTGGTTTAGGTTTGAAAGCGTAACAAACAAACTAACTCACATTCGCTTTTATTATATTAGTTAGGATAGTAAAACTATATACACATCTGTGGATCCTACATCACAAATACGAAAAGCATCTAGAAACCTAGCTATCACTCCGGGCCTAGGACCTGTAACCTATATTTAGTTGTGTGTGACGGCACGCGGTCGCCGCGTTAATGACGCCGTTCAATTATTCATGCAATTAACTGATTATAGCAACACTCCGGGCCTCACCCCCCTCCTACCTCGCCCTCCGGAGTCCCCGCGTTAGTAGATACCTAGTACTTAAATAAAGTGGTATGTAGGTGTGTGGCCATATAAGGGGAATTGATATTCTTGGTTTTGAATGTTTTATAGAATCGGTATATGCCATTTTAATCAGAAGATGAGTTTTCGAATAGTAAGATATAAAACTCCTGTTGCAAATTCGAAAACCACATGGGTTTTATACCTTTTTTTTAGATGGGAAATCTTCAAATTACTTCTCCCGCTCTGGGTGGAGCGGAAGGGAGTGTCAGACTCTTACTGACTAAAACCCACCCGTGGTCCTTCTAGTGCCCTTTGCGTTCCAGGGCTGCGGTGACTCTTTCGAACAAATTCTGCAACCCTAGCAGGCACTGATCCTATGGGGGGCCCCGTCTTATTTGCTGACAGCTCTTTGAGGCGCGCGCGGAACACAGACGCACCGTCGACCCGGGCCTGGTTGCTATCGGATGGCAAGCCGCGAGGCGACCCGCGCGTACGGTGGCCAGAAATCGCACTGCTTTTCCCGACGCCCGGGGCGTCTTCTTCTGTTGCGGTGGCTGGGGCGTGCGATGCTTTTATACCTTTTTTTTTTTGGGCGGGAAATCATCAAATGACTTCTCCCGCTCTGGGCGGAGCGGAAAAGAGTGTCAGACTCTTACTGACTAAAACCCACCCGTGTTCCTTCTTGTGCCTTTTCCGTTCCAGGGCCGCGGTGACTCTTTCGAACAAATTCCGCAACCCTAGCAGGCACTGACCCTATGGGGCCTCGTCTTCTTTGCCGACGGCTCTTTGAGGCGCGCGTGGAACACGACGCGCCGTCGACTCGGGCCTGGTTACTATCGGACGGCGAGCCACCCATAGCTCGCCATCCGCAGGCCCGCGCCTACGGTGGCCGGGAATCGCCCTGCGTTTCCCGACGCCCGGGGCGTCTCCTTCTGTTGCGGCGGCTGATGGTTTTTATACCTGCGTTTTACTTATCGTCTCTGTCAACTTTAAGCAATACTAGTGAATACCAAGAAGAAGAGGTCAGTGAAGTTGTTCACTCATAGTTAGCATTATTAAAAAATCATATAGGTAGAACATCACTATCTGGACACAGATTTAGACAAGCTTGATGTCAATCGACAGACTTGCTGAACCTTGACCCTGCCGTTGGATGGAACAGAATAAAACTAAATAACAAATAAAAAGAGACAGTGAAATCCTCCCAAACAGACGCACGTTTCTGATTATAAAAATGACCATAGATTGAAAAATTAAATATAACGGAATAAAAATACAGCTAAAAATTCCGGTGGTGGTAACAGCCCCGACATATGAACCCAGCCAGGCGCATTACTTTGTGTAATTTATTTCATCACCACTGCTCTCATAACGATGAAGGAAAACGTGAGGAAATTGGCACGTCCTAGAATCAAAAATTCGAAGGCATGTGACATTCACCAACCCGCACTGGGCCCGCGTGCTGGATTACGGCCCATTCCCTCTACTAGAGAGGAGGCCTGTGCCCCAGCAGTGGGAACGTTTAAAGGCTGATTATGCTTATGCTTATTATACCAAAAATTACTTGCTTAGAAAAAACCTCGTTCAGGCACCAATCAGCATATTTACTCAGGCACCAATCACATATACTTTGAGTAGTTTGATAAAGACTTACGTATCGCGTATCGGTTCGCGTATCCGTTCACGTATCGGTTTGCGTATCAGACATACTTCAGTAGTAATATGAACTGTTTCATACATACTTTTCAAATGAAACAGTTAACATTACCTTATTCAAGCATAACACCATCCGAACCCACGATTCCTGCCGTACAAATGAAAACCTAAACGCAATAAGTCCTAAGCCATCCAAACACCTACTAGAAAATGCACACATGAACCTCGCAACACGACCAGTCGGCCGTCGCCACCGTATCACGAAATTACTGTCAATTTATCACTCTGCATTATTAATTTTCATTTGTGCAACAGTATGTGAGGTAAGTGTGTATTCAGTTAGTGGGCCGACTATATTTGTATCATTTATTCATGGCGACGCGTCAGGCATTTCATGAGGTTGAATATCAAAGGCATAGACAATCAAATCATAGAGAATAGAGATGCGAATGCTTGATTGATTGTAGAGAATTTTTGGTCGCTGTTGATGTGTTTTTATAAAAATATATAGAAGCTTAGCCTTTTTTTTTTCTGCTGGATTTTCAAGTTACTAGTCTTGTCGAGGGTTGGGGGAAGGAAGGAGTTCAAATCTTGTTTATTTTTTAATTTTTTGTTGTAAGAGTACTAAAACCAAAAGCAGAGGGATTTTTCGATACAAAATTATTGGATACTTAAGAGTTTTTAAGTGTATAAATGTGCCTAGCCATAGTTTAATATTTCAAAAATACCTACATAATTATGTTTGTTGTAAATTACGTAATTTTTTGAATCCTTACTTCAAATGCAATATAATAGTTTGAAATACTTGCATACTAATGCACCAACCGCGATAATAAGCTACACACAAAAAACAGCCTAACAGTTTGAAAAGAGGTGTGATCTTATATATGCGCTAAGAAAAGGTTACGCTGTACCAGGTCGAAAGAGTCACCGCGGGCCTGGAAAGCAAAGAGCATTTGGAGGAACACGGATAAGTTTTAACAGTAACAGTCCGACATTCCCTTCCGCTCCGCCAATAGAGGAAGAAGTCATTTGATGATTCCCCATCCATAAAAAAGGCTACGCTTCGCACAATAATCGAGTCACAAAAGATGAAGAAAAACAGAATCAAAGAGAAAATAAGACTTACTTAAATACACATTTACAATACAGAGTAACCACACAAGTCGTATACATTTAAATTAGCTAATTTACAGCGTTACTCGCAAAGGGAAAATATTAAAACATCCTAACACTCAATTTATGTATATCTTTAAGGAGCAAATTTAATTCTTGAGCGAAGGTAGGCGGGCCGCGGAGTGGGGTCTAATTGGCAATTTTCTCTTTACGCCATTTTTTTCAGTTTTTAAGGAGAAAAATTCGTTAATGCATATTTAATAGCCGTAATCGCCTCTCCCTCCTAAGATATTACAAGTAACCAGCCACCGACTCCCTCTTTTAAATACAGCGGTATGTTTTTAAATTATATATCTACAACTAGTATTTCGCTTGGGGGCGCGAGTTGCAAGCAACCCGCGGTGTCTTTTTATTATTTTTAGTAACAATTATTATCTCTACAATGTCAGATTTCTGAGTTACGCAAAGGGGTTGAAAGAAGGGGGTTGAAAAGGGTTGAACTTTTTTTAGCCATATTTTCATCCAGACACCCTCTATACAACCCCGAAGACCATTTTTCTCTACAATGTCAAGTTTCTGACATACGCAAAGGGGTTGAAAGTAGGGGGTTGAATAGGGTTGAATTTTTGATTCTTCATATACCCATCCATACATGCTCTGTGTGACACAGATGTTCACAGAACTGTATTTGTTCATAAACTGTATCTCAAAGTGTGTGTATCCTAGAAACTAAGATGTATTTTTGCATGCAAAATAAAATAAACTTATTATTATTATTATCAGTTATCTTTTTTTTCTCAGCTCTTTTTTGGCTGGTTTTTACCACATTTATGGGCCAAGCCAAGTAAATGTAGCGTGTCGTGCGTTTAATGGATTGTGTGATGAGGTCTTACTTCGTTGTCATCTATCTGCATAAATTTTCTGACAATTCTGCATGTATTTAGAATCGCAGCCTTTTGCAATGTTATGTAGAGGGTTTCTGTAAGATCTAATAATTTTAAACTATGGAGGAGATAATTTGGGATAACACCTGTGGTGGAAAGTACTATTGGAACTACATATACTTTTTCTTGACGCCAGATTCTCATAACTTCATCTTTGAGTTCTGCGTATTTACTTATTTTTTCAGTGATCGTCTTCTGAATGTTATGTGTATTGGGCATTGCAATGTCTATGAAATAAGTTATTTTATTTATTTTATCCTGTAATGTTATATTCGGTCTATTATAATGTATGGTTCTGTCGGTGAGAATGGCACGGTCGTAGTAGAGCTTATGTGTAGTACTTTCTAAAATGGTTTGTGGTGTATAGTTGTAGTAAGGGGTTTTAGTGTTTTGAATGAGTGCGTGTTTGAGAGCTAGTTTTTGATGGATGACGTTTGCTACTTGGTTATGCCTATGAGTGTAATCGGTCTGCGTGAATGTTGTGCAGGCGCCAGTAATATGCTGAATGGTTTCAGGTTGGGTGTGACACTTGCGACATTTATCGTTTGTTACTGTAGGATCTTTAATTATATATTTTCTGTAATTTTTTTTGTGTTAATGATCTGTTATTATTATTATTATTTCCTTTATTCATTACATAAATACATATAAATTACATTTTTAAATATTAAAATACAATTATATAAAAATATTTAAAAATATAAAAAATAGTAGCCCACCGGTATCGGGAACAGGGTCCAAGCTACCGGCGGTCAGGGCCCCAGAGAGAGGAACCTCCTAACAATGCGAGCCGTGTCCAGAAGTACCGCTTTCTGGATCAAGCCCTTGATCCAGCTGCCTAAAGAGAACCTCTTAAGGTGTTGGTCGAGGCTCTTGGCTATTAAGCCATTGACGGAAACGACTATCGGTACAATGATTGCTGAATCCACATCCCACATGTCGACAACCTCGCGAGCCAAGTCAAGATATTTAATTTGCTTATCTTTCTCAGCTTTCACGAGGTTCTCGTCATGTGGAACATTTATGTCTACAATCATTGCACGCCTCACGATTCGGTCCACCACCACTATATCAAGCTTATTGGCAACAATAGTCCTGTCAGTGATGATGGACCGATCCCAGTACAATGTGATATTGCCATTATCGAGAACTGGGTCGGGCACATACCTGTAGTACGGCACCTCCGATTCCACAAGTGAGTATTTTAGAGCAAGTTGCTGGTGGATAATCCTGGCTACGAGGTTGTGCCTATGCAAATACTCTCAATACTTATTATTGTTATTATGTAATCCCGAAGACCATTTTTCTCTACAATGTCAAGTTTCTGAGATACGCAAAGGGGTTGAAAGAAGGGGGTTTAAAAGGGTTGAATAGGGTTGAATTTTTTATTGGCCATATACTCATACAGACACCTTGTAACAACCCCGAATAACATTTTTCTCTAAAATGTCAGATTTCTGAGATACGCAAAGGGGTTGAAAGAAGGGGGTTGAAAAGGGTCGATTTTTTTATAGGCCATATACTCACCCAGATACCCTCTATACAACCCCGAAAACCATTTATCTCTACGATGTCAGCTTTCTGAGATGGGTCTACCCTTTATAGCAGAACTTAATGTCATAATATTATTTTGCATAACAACGGATAGCATAATCTTCACTTCGCAGAAAATTGTTTGGTGTACCCTCATTTATCATACATTAAAAAGTCATAATTTTGTAAGTCAGAATCATCTTTAGGCATAAATTTCATATCCATAATGATTAAAAAGTAGAACCATCTTATCGCAGAAAGTTCACAGTCAGAATTGTCTTTTGGCAAACATTTCATATCGGTAGTCATTAAAAGGCAGAACTGGCATATTTCCGAAAGTTAACAGAATCATCTTTTGTCATACATTTTGACATCCATAAATAGAAAGACACATCTGTTATATTACAGAAAATTCAGTTACAATAATTTTGCATTTCTTACCAGAACAATAAAATTTGTACAAGCAAGCATGCAGCATGCAAGCAAGCACGCAGCATGCAAGCAAGCAAGCAGCATGCAAGCAATCATGCAGCATGCAAGCAAGCAAGCAACATGCAGCATGCATGGTTTCTGTCACGGCTACAGCGCTGCGGGGTTCCGGCGGTCCCACGCGAGTTTATCGTTGCAGATGGGTTTAACGCTCACCACCGCAGCTTCGGCTTGCTGCCCGGCTTCGCCGGCCAGCCTCAGCCGCGGCGGCGAGTGTTACAACCACCTGCTCCTCAACTCGCGGGCCGCCTCACCCCTCCGCGCCTTCGCGGTTTTAAATTACACTCTAGGGGTAGGGCAGACAAGACTACGTGGAGTCGGTTTTGCAGCGATTTGTTTCTGTCACTAAATTTTTAGTAAAAAGCGTTTACTGTTAAGACAATGTTTAAATTTTAATATAAGTACCTAAGATTAGATACAAATGCTTTTTTTATGGAAATGTTTAAAGAGATACATCCCAGGTGAAATTCTGTCATCTTCATAGTATGCCATGTGAAATTATGCAAAATGATCGTTGTTCAAAGTAAACATTGTGCTAAACGAAATTATGCGATGTTTTAACAATGCTAAAGGTAATTATGCCAAATAAAATTCTGCCATCCTAATAGTATGCCATTGTAAATTCGGGCATATAAATATTCGGCCAAACAATAGTTATACTAAATATTTTTTATGCCTTACAAATACTCGTTTAAAAAAGATTATGCCAAGTGTGTTATGCCAAGTAAAATTCGGAGCAACAAGATTCTGGCAGATAGAGGGAACCCTTCTGAGATACGCAAAAGGGTTTTTTTTTAAATTTACAGTTCATTACCGCGGACTTGGTGGTCCGCGCCTTTTTTTACAGGTTAAACTTGTTTAGATTTTTTTTTACATTACATATAGTATGTGCTTCCACATAGGACACTTTTCCTTAATCTTCGCACAAGTTATTCCTGTGAGCATACAATAAAAGCATTTCGTAGCTTATGGTCTATGTGAGTCCATCATTTTTTTTCTTTTTTTTTTCTTTGTGTTTTTATTTTGTTTTTTTTTTAATGTTTCTTTTTGTTTTTTTTTTTTTTATATGTATAATCTTCAGACTTTAGTTCTAAATTACTTATTACTATATTAGTTAAAACACGGATGTTTTGACACACTTAAAACAAATGGATATACATAAAGGGGTGATGCATGGCAGTTTGAGCCGGCCAACCTCGACCTTGCGGGAACGTGAGTATGACAGACTCACTCTGCCATGCAGCTTTACATAATGGTATTTTATTTAACATTATGGAGAATACAGAGTTTGGGTGGAGTTTATTATTGGGGACAGGGATTAGTTTAGGTGGGCCTAATGACCAGGGACTTCGCTAGTTTCTTCTTTCTTCGCAGGGAAGGAGAAAAGCTGGGTATAAGCTTCTGCATAGGCTCAAGCCGACCTAGAGCCCGAATACCTATCTCACCTTGCCTTGCAGCTCTGATCAACGGAAGCACCAGCAAAACGACCATAAAAGGTAGCAAGTATGCTGCACTGCCCCAAATGGTAGTTGCCACTCACCGATGCCGTATAATGCGAACCAAAGGGAAGACGATCGCATTATTCGAGTGGAGAGAGGAGACTCCATTTGCCCAGGCGAGCTCACTGCTCCAACAAATCAGAGAGGCAGGAGAACACACGGTCACAGCTCGCACTATAAGTGTTGACGCGGTGGTGGTCGGAGGGGAAAGAGGAGACGTCGCAGACCGCTTCGGCTGTTTAAAAGCCTCAGAACAGCATGAGTTAGTCGTCTATGAGGACAGAGGAGAAAGTTTGAGCTTTCTCAGAGCCCCAAGAGACCCAACAGCCAGCGCGACGAGCTTCAGAACGAGTCCGACCACTCAAAGTGGATCCGAGAGGGCCCAGGAGAAGGCAGCCGCCGAAAAAACTGCAAAGGAGCAGAGCAAAACTACCAGCCCAGAGGACCAAGCCCGGTCGAGGAGTCGCCTGAAAGCAATCGGCACTTTCCTCAGTTCTCTACTCCCTAGCACCAGCCGCAAATCTCAAGCTGATAAGGAGGGGGAAGCAGTGGAGAGGTTCTTCAGAAAAACACCAAGAGAACCATCACCGAAGAAGCCCACACCAACAAGAGCCGACAAAGGGCATGTTATCCCACCGACCCTCGCAGCCAATTCAGGCACTACGGACCACGTGAAGAGCGCTTTCCTCGAGTACATAGCAATCGTGAGAGCGACCAGAGAGGTTAATCTCATGACATGCAAGAAGATCCTGCAGACCTTCCAGAGAAACACTGAAGGACTGCTAAGGGTACTGCTCGAGGAGGCCGAGGCGGCCGTATACGACAACGTCAAATCTCAAGTCATCATAGGAGAAATGACGGGGTCGTATATGGCAGCTTTCAGCGCGGAGAGTGGCTTTGTGACCCTGTACGAGGAGCAAACGGGGCGCTCAGGCAAAATAAAATTCAGAGCACCGAACACCGACCCGATACTGATTACCGCCAAGTGTACCAAAATCATGCTGGATGACAAGATCTTTGAAATGGCTCAGTCCATTCTGGGGACTTCAGACATCCAGGAGCATTGGGCGGTACCCAGTATCAGGTGGGTAAACGGCAGTGGCGTGCAGTGGTTCGAGTTAGGCTAGGCCAGAAAATAATGTCCAAAAAAAAACACCACATTATTCAGGGTTGAAATTTGGTGTTTTTTTTTTAAATAGGCAATAAAAAAAAAAAAGAAACTCATTTCATTAAAAATCAACCCTAAATAATGTGGTTATTTTTTAAATATTATTTGGACATTTTCTCTGGCCTACCCTAACTCGAACCACTGCACGCCATTGGTAAACGGAGTTCCGGGTTGCGGCAAGACAACCTGGGTGGTGAAACACTTCGACGAGGAAAAGGACGTTGTGGCCACCACGACAACTGAAACTGCCAAAGATCTCAGGGAGAAGCTTGCGCACCGCTTAGGAGACCGAGTAAAGACAAAGGTGCGCACTATGGCCTCAATCTTAGTAAATGGGTTCAGGAAACAAGAGAAATGCTACCGCCTGACGGTAGACGAGGCAGAGTGAACCTATTCGAGTTAAGATATACCCGTCCATTTATGGTGGCTGGCATCACCCAGGAACTCCTCTGCACACATCGCAACCCGATGGATGGGCAGTAACGCGCGTTCTCGCTGATGTTGCTCGCGAACGGTGCTGAATTCCGGGATTCGCTAGGGGCCAGATTTTAGGGCTCTTTATGCCCTTTCAAACGACACCAATCTCGGTCTTCTAGCACCAGGGGTTACGAAGATAACTTGTGGGGGGTGAGGTACTCCCGAGGGGGTGGGGGGGGAAGGGGGAGGTTTCGTGGGGAGACGATAGGCGGTGAGGTCTTGGGGGGGTCTCGTGCGGAGGTAAGAGAGGGTGGGGTCTTGGTGGGGGCCTTGGGGGGTCTCGTGGGGAGGTGATGGGTGGTGGGGTCTTAGGAGTAGGGGTCTTGGGGGGTCTCGTGGGGAGGTGAGGTGTGGTGGGGTCTTGGGAGTGGGGCTCTTGGGAAATCGTCCTTCGTGTGGTAGTTTGGAGGTTTAAGTTGGGGTATACCCAGGTTGGGAGGGGATGGTCGTGAAAAGTAAGGGGGTGGGGTAAAGCTCGCGAACGGTGCTAAATTCCGGGATTCGCTAGGGGCCAGATTTTAGGGCTCTTTATGCTCTTTCAAACGACACCAATCTCGGTTTTCTAGCACCAGGGGTTACGAAGATAACTTGCGGGGGGGTGAAGTAGTCCCGAAGGGGGAGGGGGGGGAGGGGGAGGTTTCGTGGGGAGACGATAGGCGGTGGGGTCTTGGGGGGTCTCGTGCGGAGGTAAGAGGGGGTGGGGTCTTGGTGGGGGGTCTTTGGGGGTCTCGTGGGGAGGTGATGGATGGTGGGGTCTTGGGAGTGGGGTCTTGGTGGGTCTCGTGGGGAGGTGAGGGGTGGTGGGGTCTTGGGGGGTCTCGTGGAGAGGTGAGGGGTGGTGGGGTCTTGGGAGTGGGGGTCTTGGGGAATCGTCACTCGTGAGGTGGTTTGGAGGTTTAAGTTAGAGGGGGTATTCCCAGGTTGAGTGGGGGTGGTTGTGAAAAGTAAAGGGGGGCGGTAAAGCTCGCGAACGGTGCTGAATTCCGGGATTCGCTAGGGGCCAGATTTTAGGGCTCTTAATGCCCTTTCAAACGACACCAATCTCGGTCTTCTAGCACCAGGGGTTGCGAAGATAACTTGCGGGGGGGTGAGGTAGTCCCGAGGGGGGAGGGGGGGGATTTCGTGGGGAGACGATAGGCGGTGGGGTTTTGGGGGGTCTCGTGCGGAGGTAAGAGTGGGTGGGTTCTAGGGGGTCTCGTGGGGTTGGGTGAAGGGTTCAGGAGTTCCCTCAGGACTTACGTATGCGCTGGTGCGGAGCTGGAGCGGATTCTTCACGTCGGTCCGCGTGATAGCTGGTGTGGTAGAATAATTCTTCGGCCGGCTTCGGAGTCTTCACACAAGGCTAATATATTAAAGAAAAGCACGTGGTGACAAAAAGTGTGGTTATACCACGCGGTTTGAGGTTGTTTTTTGGTAATAACCTCGTGCTATTTGGCAATCTTGGTACCTTTATGTCTTTATTGGTTTCCCTCCGATTTCCAAGATTCTTACGCCGTTGAATTTGCCTTCGCCTCCTCTCTCTGGGTGAATTTGGGAGAGGTAATCCGACTACGTAAAGGGGTTGAAAGAAGGGGGTCGATAAGGGTTGGATAGGGTTGAATTTTTTATTGGTCGTATACTCATCCAGATACCCTCTATACAACCCCGAAGACCATTTTTCTCTAAAATGTCAGGTTTCTGAGATACGCAAAGGGGTTGAAACAAGGGGGTTGAAAAGGATTGAATAGGGTTGAATTTTTTAGTGGTAATATAGTCATCCAGACACCTATACAACCCCGAAGACCATTTTTCTCTACAATGTCAGGTTTCTGAGATATGCCAAGGGGTTGAAACAAGGGGGTTGAAAAGGGTTGAATGGGGTTGAATTTTTTATTGGCCATATACTCACCCAGATACCCTCTATACAACCCCGAAAACCATTTTTCTCTACAATGTCAGGTTTCTGAGATACGCAAAGGGGTTGAAAGTAGGGGGTTGAAAAGGGTTGAATAGGGTTGAATTTTTATTGGCCATATACTCATCCAGATACCCTCTATACAACCCCGAAAACCATTTTTCTCTACAATGTCAGATTTCTGAGATACGCAAAGGGGTTGTAAAAAGGGGGTTGAAAAGGGGTAATTTTTTTTTCGTTTTATACTCATCCAGACACCCTCTATATAAGCCCGAAAACCATTTTTCTCTTCGACGTCAGGTTTCTGAGATATGCCAAGGGGTTAAAACAAGGGGGTTGAAAAGGGTTGAATAGGGTTGAATTTTTTATTGGCCATATACTCACCCAAATACCCTCTATACAACCCCGAAAACCATTTTTCTCTAAAATGTCAGATTTCTGAGATACGCAAAGGGGTTGTAAAAAGGGGGTTGAAAAGGGGTAGTTTTTTTTTTTCGTTTTCTACTCATCCAAACACCCTCTATACAACCCCGAAAACCATTTTTCTCTTCGACGTCAGGTTTCCGAGATAAGCAATGGGGTTGAAAGAAGGGGGTTGAAAAGGGGTAGTTTCCGATTTTTCCCATACTCACCCCGACACCTTCTATACAACCCCATAAAAAGTTTTTCCCTCCTAGCACGGGAAGTGGGAGAACAATTGTGTCAATCAGTCAGTCAATCAATCAGTCAGTGGTTTTTTAATTATATATAATATAATTTGTTTTTTTAGTCTTTGTTTTCTGTTCCACGGATGATGGTCAGTTGGTTTTTTTATGACATGTTTTTTTACTTGATTTGGACTAAAAAAGTAGATTAGGTATTCATTAATTATCTTTAAATGTAGAGAACTTTTTCAAAATTTAGTAATTATTATAAGTGGGAAAAAATTTTTGCACCCGAAATGCAATACAAGACGCTTTCGCTGACTTCATAGCCTCCCGTCCGGCAGAATTCTACAGTAAAGGGATAAACAAATTGACATCAAAATGGAAAAATTGTATAGATAATTTGGGCCAGTAGCTAGGTACTTTGATCAGCCAAAAAAAAATCAAAATCTTTATATATTAAAATGTCCATACAAATCTCTAATTTCATAGCCAAAGACCTAATATTTTGAAATTTCAACAATCTCATTCTCTAATAAAATGGCACATTGCTTAGAAACTCTGGTCACCACTATAATACCCGCTTAGTTCCCGTTTCCATGGAAATGTGAAAAAAAAATTAAAATCGGTCCAATAGTTTTGGAGCTTATTCGGTATAAATAAACAAACAAAAAATCTTTCCTGTTTATAATTTTAATATAGATTACTCTCATTATAATTGCTCATTGGATTCACCCAGTGAATAACATCAAGAGTTCACAGCATGGTTTTAAGTGGTATCAATATCCCGTATCAATCCACCCTACCCATTTTGAACACTTTTAGGTATTTAACATCATTGACTGAGCTCAAATAAATAATTGCCTTCCTTGACTACTAATACACAATAAACATTGTATGTATCTGTTTGTCAACTAGTCTACAGACTAGACTAGCTGACAAACAGATACATATGTAAGTGTGTAGTTTTTGTAGTACACTACAAAAATTGTCTATCTTCAGAGGAGAGCGACTGCTTTTTTTATCTCCACGACTGCGTATCGTGGTAACACGGGAAGCTTGAATTTTTAATTTTCTGGTCTTGTTAGATTTCGCCTAATACAAAGTTTGCTAATAACTTGTATACATAGGTGTACACTATGAATAGTTGCGGAATTTGTACGAAAGAGTCATCGCGGCCCTGGAACGCAAAGGGCACAAGAAGGATCACGGGTGGGTTTTAGTCGGTAAGAGTCTGACACTCCCTTCCGCTCCGCCATGAGCGGGAGGAGTCATTCGATGATTTCCCATCCAAAAAAAAAGGTGTAGACTATGAATAGGTTACTGAAAGTTAAAAAACACACATAATTTTCTACACACATGTAGTAGTTCGAATCACCCGAAGGACCACCATTCCTTCCCAATATTCTAGAAACACCCTACCTGACACTCCTCCACTATCTCTCAAGGGTCCGGCCCGCGATCATTTTCTTTGAGTCGACCATAATCCCGCCTCATACATAATGCGAGCATATAAATTTCAATTTTAAACCAGCCCGGTTCAAGTTTCACCCATTTGCGGAATTACGCATAGGGTAGACCGGGGTAATCTGGTAATGCGTTTGCGACGCGACCTTATAAAATAAACAAGCTCTCTTTTGCACTCATCTTGAGTTTTGCTCATTTTTTTATTATTTTTGGCGGGTCCACTGTATTATGGAGAAGTCTGAAGCTGCAGTAAGATTCAGGAGCACTCACATAAATTAGACTGAACTACTGAAATAAACAGCTTCGTTTCAAATTATTACTGCTGTTGTTTTCGCTTGGCGTTTATGTAATTTTGATATTTAAAGTAAGATACAAAATTGTACTGTTGAGGTCGGCTCTTACTTAACTTCAAACGATCAATAATAATTTCGCGATTTATAGCGTTACTTCTAATTCCCTCATTTGAATTAAATCAGAATAGTCGACACTAGCTTTTCTTAAAATAAAAATATAAAACCCTTTTATGAAAAAAAAAACAATTTCTAATCATTTTTCAAGAATCGCAAATAATTTCTAGCAAACATACGGTTAGAATATAATTGAAGTTGTCGCACAACTATTCCACAAAATACTAATAAAAAAGACAATTTTAAATATAGCCCCACGTGATCACTGTACAAAAATTAACAAGTACAAATTAAACAAATACTTGTACAAGTGTATCGAATGCTAACTGACGAAGCGGAGTTGGGATGATCCCCACTTGATTGTACAACACAACAGTTGTTCTATACCCACCGCAGTCAACCCTAAACCGCTCGGGGTTACATCAGAAGTCGATAACAACGCTAATACGAGGGGGTTGAAAGGAAAAAAATACCGGCTTTGTAGTGATTGTGGTAGACGGGTTGTTGAAATGGTTACTATGTTATTTATTTGATTTTATGAAACAAAATAATAGCTTTGGTCGGCCTAAATTGATAGGGTTGAAAATCTAAAATTTGATAGTTTAATCTCGAAGACTAATGTAGGCTGGTACCTTTAGGCACTTACATCAGGTAAATGTTATAATTGATGTTTGTAAAATCCTTTAAATTTGTTTGAACATTAATTTATAGAAATCTGTGATGATTCATTTTAAAAATATCTTGAAATTGTGTAGCAACAGTGAAATAGTGTCGTGGCCAAACCAAAAGCCTATTCTATTATTCCAAAATAAAAATAGAAACATCATCTCCTATCTATTATTCTCAAAATATCCTCTATTCCCAAGCAGATCTCGTCAGCCGTCAATCGGCGGTAATCCGTAAGAAACAAATAATAACATTTGCCCAAATCCAGCGCTGCTAATGTAGCCGCGTCTCCCCGCGGACTTTAAACTGCTTACATTTGGTTTAAAAATCCCCGACCTCCCCAATAGAGCTTATAAGCCGTTCGGTGAGAGCTCCTTGCTAACAATAAAGATCTATACGTGATTTCAAAATGGCTTTTTGAAATTATTTATTTATTGAATTTTTTATTAGAAAAATTTGATTTGAGGAGATTTTAATATATTTTTACATTACATTTCTTTTCAAAGACCTAATCTATCCCGAAGTATTTGATTTCCAAAATCTCTGCTTATAATATACTAGCAGTGCCCAGCGGTTTCACCCGCTTAGTTCCCGTTCTCGTGGGAATATGTGGATAAAATATAGCCTATGTCACCCGGGGATAGTGTAGCTTTCCAACAGTGAAAGAATTTTTCAAATCAGATCACTAGTTTCGGAGCCTATTCAATGTAATCAAACAAACAATATTAGTATAGATATACATTTTTTAAAACTAAAACTATGTATCCATACCTATTTAGTCAAAAAATTATATCCAATAAATTTTAATGAACTTCGACAGAAACGTATCTAAATTGAACTTAAGCTTTAAAACCATAGCCCGATCAATTTAACCATAACTAATAAAAGACCAAACATATTAATCTAATAAAGGTTATTCTCAAACAAATTGTGGGGCTATTCTCACAAAATGAATCGAAACACATTCGTTCATATTACGCATATGAATTGAGACAGCATTGTCGTCCTGACTCATAAATTTCAATGAGTACATCGCAAGTTATCAAATTAGAAAAATTAAAAGTGATAAATAAAGTCCAATTAAACGTTATTGCGTAAAAAAGGCATAAATTAATGCGTTAGTCGTTCGTTCCGGCGGGAAAACATGTGACGTCTGACAAGTGACGTAGTGATGGGAATGATGGGAACGTTACGTGATTTTTCCGAATTGCTGAAAATTTGTCGATACCTACTTACTTTGGAAAGGTACATTATTTTGGCATTTTATGTATAAATTTGTTTTATAAAAAGACAGCGTTTATAATGAATGAACCTAACTACAAACTCAATTTCTAAACATGGTAATAATTTGATATTGACAGTTGCTTGTTGCACGAACAAGCTTGGCAGCGAGCTACATAATAAGTACCTATAAGATTTTAATTGGACGTAATCTATGGCAACGTTATACTTACATATTATTTATCTACCCTCAGAAAATGCGCAAATGAGAAGTTGCAACAGCACTTACAAAGCCTTAAACCGAAATAGAACTCTGTGAGAGGTCGATACGATCTCATTTACTTTGAATACATAATTTGTGTGTTCAGCCATCTACTTCAATGAAAACGATCACTGCACTAGAAATCACATAATTATTGCCATGCAGTATGCACGTAATAATGTGGACATTACTCAGGGTGATCATAAAATTAGGTTTAATAAAATGCACATCTAGCCACTTAGAGAGATTCGCGAGCTAACGTCAGTTGTGCGTCGTGCGACTGTTATTAGATGTGCTATTCAATCAAACTGCGTTTATGGGTGTCGCCATGTCCATTCATTTCAGCATGTTGAAACGCGTAATAGTAATGCGAATTACAACTGAAAATATGGTTTCGATAGTGCCCACTGAGATAAGAATCTACTTACGCAAATGTCAAAAGAATGAGATGACGTAAAAAATATTTTTATAGATTGCTCTTTTCGATTCAGCCTTCTCCTTCTTCTTCTCCTTCTCAAAACCATTGCTCGAATATTTTACAGATTTCCATTTTTATAATATGTATTATAGTAAAATAAGATTCGAAATGTTTTAGTCGTAATCTCTAGGATTTCTGGAGCCACATGCCTACCCACTACAGAAGGATCTATTAGCTTTATAAGTATATTAACAATACTAGTAGTGTATTTAGTTTTATTTTTTATTTTTCGATAAATCAACAAAACCTGAATCGTAGAGTCATTTCTATGTCCAAAACATCGATAGCAGGAATGTTGCGTCCCATCACTGTAGCTCATCACACGCGTTCTCTAATTACGCGCTTAAATTGTATTAATAAGTGCGCGACTGAAAGGGTTCTGTCACAATTAAATGGCATTTTAGCTGGTACGGAACCTGCCGCCATTGTTCTTAGTATGGGGGTCATTAGCATAATTTTAATTTTATTTGTTAATTATACTTGATATGATATCGTGTTAATGTGAGACTGATATTAATATGAAGAGGCTTTTGAATGGTTTTTGAGTTATTTGATAAGTGCCTGATCTGTTTTAAACCAGGATAGACTTATTAGTGGAAAATAACCGGCTTATTTTCTTGTATATTTATTAGACTATTAACAATAGAAAAAGTCGTGAGGCAGTTAAAATGTTTTATGAATATCCCAGGATTTTAAGCAAATCATCTATGTATAATTTTCAGTAGCTAAACCTATATAGTTAAAACCTATGTTAGATACATAAAACCTTTTACATTCAAAAGAAACTAAGTAACTAAACTACCCAATAACAAATTCACAAACTACCATACAACCCAAACCGATTTATTCAAGAAGTGGAATATAAAACTAAATTGCATAACATAAAACTTGAATTATACGGGGAGGAGGAAACTTGAGCGATACTAACATCAAAAGGGGGCTATTATGAAAAATCGTAACACGTTTACGGGGCGGACTGCGATACATTATTCATGAGTGAAATTGCTCCTTCCCCGCTACCTGTGAACGGAACTGTTATTTATACTCGTTCCGGGTAATAACTGTTATTGGGGAGTACGCCCCGCCCTATTTGGTGTACTGAAGTTAGGTTATGTGCCCGTTATTTATTGTTTATTGGTTCTAAAACGTTTTGTAAAATGTTTTTAAGTGTCCATTTTAGGTAGTAAGCAGTTATATCCGTCTATAGATTATATAAGTGTTTGTTGATTTTAAGTTCTTCTAATCCAATGCTCTTGAAGAGATAACAAAGAAGAATATTTACGAAGAAGAATGACTGATGATAATAGTTTATATTATCATCGTCATTGTTCTACGTAAATATTCTTCTTTTTTCATAGACCGGTATTTCTCACACTTAGGTATTTAATAAACTACAGCAACTGCAGGGCCGGTTTCACTAGTGTCGTTCCTGTTCCCGTGGGAATACGGATATAAATAATGGCCTATGTTACTCGCTGATAATGTAGCTTTCCTATGGTGAGAAAAACTTTTTACAAAAAATAAAACCGACTTCTAAACAAAAAAAAAAAAATAAAAAGTACAAAATAACTTTACTTTCGGAACTCGGTGTTTTTGGTTGCTTCATGTTTTTGAACACACCGAGTTCCGAAATTAAAGTTATTTTGTACTTTTTTTTTTTTTCTTGTTTAGAAGTCGGTTTTATTTTTTGTAAAAAGTTTTTATTTTTCCCTTTTTAGTGGTTCACTCCCAGCTAAACATACCCATCACAGCGTACGTGGTATAAATTGGTGTAAACAATAAACAAACATGCGATTTCAGCTATCCCGACAGATTTGCTATCATTTATTGAAATTAACAAAAAACCGCTTGTTCGATTTCGATAAAATTTTCATGGGACTATTTAGGAAGTATACCCTTTCCAACAAAAAAATAATTTTTCAAATCGGTTGGCAAGCGACGGAGTTATGCGCAAACAAACATTAAAAAAGCTTTTTACAAAAAAAACAACCGACTTTTACACAAAAAATCAAAAAAGTGCAAAATAACTTTAAAAGAAAATAATTTATATCATATTAAACCACGAGTCTTTGGTCACACCACAGACAAAAACAGAACACAGTTTAACAGTTGTCTATGCCACCAGATAGATACAACATAAAAACCAAAAAAACAATGGAAATAAAAGTAGACAGTTTGCCTACAACTACTTGAAAATATATCTAAATCCAGTTTGTGCGTCACATCCAAGCAAGAATCGGTCGTGCTCAGCATATTATGCCGCAACTCTGGACAAGTACAACAATCAGCGGCGCTGATTTTCAGCAACCACCGTTTAGTCCATGAATCTGTCATAAAACTCGTTCTAGACCAGAAGAAAACATAAAACTATCCACCAAATTCCCAATCAAACACCGACCAACAAAACAAAATCTATGTCCAATATCCACGTGCTCTACAGATCCTATCTTTCTTATCTTCCCGAAGTCTTATCTTCCCTTCTTTCCGTCATAAGGAGTCGAGTCACGGCCCACTGCGACTGTCGCAGCTAACCTGCTTACGGCACAAACACTCGTGATTGCTAACGATACCGACACGGCGACGCGACGACTCGGGAAATTCAATCTAACGTTTTTCTCTAAGGGAGGATTAGTTGGCTTTCTTCAGAGGTTTTTGTTTTTTGTTTTTGGTAAGTTTTAGGGTCTGTTCTATGCCACGTAACATGGACTAAGATTGAGCATAGGCTTTGAAGATTAAGCAATCTTCTAGAATTTTCTCTTGAAGATTCAAACTTAGGTGAATCCTTCTATTACTTCTTTGCAGTAATAATACTGGTTTACGGTTGTATAAAAGCGGCTTTGACAACCAAAGCCGCTCTTCTCTTCTTATAATCTTGAAAGCACTAATATTAGTAGTTAAAATCGCAAATGAGCTTCGAATGGTGTTTCCTCTAGCGATCATACAAGACGATGTATGTTATATAAAAAAGAAAGATATTTGGGACTCGCACAAGACAATTAGAATAGTAAACAAACAAAAAAAGTACTAGTCAATAAATTAACAAAAGCTATATATACTTATATCAGATTAATGATGATGATGAGGATTTATATGATGATGATGTTCTATGAGGGTTAGATCAGTTGTCATTTACACGTTAAAATGAATTAAACGACTGTAATAGTAGGTACAATGAGTAAATTGATGAATGTCACATAAGAACGTTCAGAATTCTATAGTCCCTACAAGATTCTTCAATCTGATTGCATAGCACCAATCACGGAAAATCTTCGACATTAAAATATCTGCGGATCAATATCCTTGATCCGATTATCCGAATGATAAAACGCGGAACAAACAGCGCGTTGATTATAAAAGTGGAGCAACAGCGCAAACGAGATGATCCGAGCGCCGCCTGTACAGTGTACGAGTACGGCGCAGCCGCTCGCCGTAAGCAAAAACTCAATTATCATATTTTATACCTCATAATACTTACGAAAAGATATTCAATTATATAATTTTTCCTCTGAAAAGGGAATCCCTTTTCATTTCTCATTTGGATTTTTCTCTTAAGCAATTACCAGTGCGCCCGGGGAGCGGCGCCGGAGCTGGGGAGCGCGAGATTGCCTCGCGAATACATTTGCGCGCCGGACGCGCCCGCTCTAATTTATCTTTTAACAAGGAATGGAATGTTATGTTAACTTATGCACAGACCGCGTTACTCTGTTTTCGTTTAATAAAAGTGTGTTTCGCGGATGATTTTATGAGTTTCGGCGAGTTATGAATTTGTTTGTGCGCAGAATAGAAATGAGCTCATTTCGTGCACCCCGGTGTTTTGTATGGAGATTACTTAGGTATCTAGAATTTATAAATCAGCTTTATGTACAAATGCTAAACCTAATACCTACAATCTAAAGATATTCCATTAGATTAGCATAGCTCTGTCAAACTCCAAACATAATTTTGCGAGAAGGACATTATGTTTGTTACAAACTCCCGCTCAATATCGGCAAGTCGCTCAGGCGGCTCGGCACAATTCGATTCCGACAAGCGGCGGATCGGATTCTGGCGAAACTCGTAATCGTATCGCGCGGCCGGGAACACAAATTATTCGTGCGCCGAAACTGGCTAACTTCGTCAACCCTATAAAGGAGGTAAAGAACAAAGCGGAACCACAATTGGCCGTGGATCCTCTACCTGAGTCGATGGAAGTTTTAAAAATGGCGGCTCTTTGAGAGCAAACTCGATAAGGGCGCGCCCGCGGGACGCGTAAATACAATTTGCAAGGAATCGCTCGTGCCTTTGACGTGAGTCGCGACTCGTAAGGCGCTGTTTGCCCTCTCGCCCCGTTCGCCCCGTTCGCCCCGCTCTGTGATACGTGTACGATCTGTCTACGTCTATAAGTGAAAAATCTAATATAGCCCCGATGAATATTTAGCGTGCTCTACAAACTAAGCTAATGCGATATCAAATCAATTTGTCTATTTAGTTTGAGAAGTCTGGCGCTGAGAAGTACTTGTCGGGAATGTGTTTTTTGAGATGTTAAAAGTACAGTACGCTATTCTGTTATTTATTCTTTTGGAGTGTTTATTTAATCTTGGCAGTCCTCCAGAGTATTCTTTTATTCGTCTCATTATTATGAAGCTCTTGAAGTCTCGGCCAGTACCGTTTTCAGTACGTATTCTTAGACAATAGGGATGTTTCCTGAGTAAAAAAATAAAAATGATTCTGTTTAGTCCGTCGGTTAGATTATTTAGACACGTATTTTTTACTTTTTCAAATCTGTAAAAGTTAAAGAAGATATAAAGCATAGAGAAGAGAGGGTGCTTGTGACGTCATGCCGTGTTAAAAATTGTAGCACATAGTGACGTCACACGAGTTTTCAACGCACTGTATCATTTTCATTTTTTGTTTACGTGAAAAAAATACGTGTCCAATATTTTTTTAGTCAAATACCTATAAACTTCATGCACAATAGTACTATGGTACCTACATGGGCGGACATAATGAAGCAAAGCATTCTCTCCCAGTCAACCTTTGGTTTAAAAGTATTACACTGTGGTAGGTGTACAGCAAATAAATAAAATTTAAATATGATTTTTTTTTGGAAAGATTATTCAAATAATACCTATATATAATACTAGTAAAATACATGCTAAAATAATAACGGGATAAATTTGATTGTGTCATATATGTACATCATACCTACTCTTTCCCAATTTCCAAACACTACCAAACCTAAACATTTTAAATTTACCAATGAATGCTTAATTTCACATTTCGACCCTAGTTTTAATTTATTATCTGGCGCCACAATTAATGAAAATCGACTTCGACTTCAAACAGATATGACGTAGCGACTTCATTTGAATGATGCGATGTTAATATTGTTATTTGATTGAGATAATTAATGGATTCTTTAGAACTTTTAGGTACCTAACTTAATGATTTAATATGGAAATTAGATGTTGTCTGTGTAAGTAGCTCCTTCAGTTGATGAGATATCAATGTTACTTATCTCACGAACGTCTTAAACAAAAGTATGTTTAATATGTTGTATTGTATTGTATTGTACCTACGATTGTTTGCATTTTTTTTTATATTCGGTAAGTATTGAGTGGCTGGCCCGCGCTACTTCGTCTGCGTCAAATTTTTCATGAATGCGTCGCTCCTATTGGTCGTAGCGTGATGTTATATGTACATCGCCTTCCTTAATAAAGGGACTATCCAACACTAATATTTTTTTCAGTAAGTCCTGAGATTAACGCGATCAACCAAACAAACAAACTCTTCAGCGTTCGACCACAATCTCACCGGATGGAACACTCATTAATCTATACTAATATTATAAAGAGGAAAGATTTGATTGTTTGTTTGTATTGAATAGGCTCCGAAACCACTGAACCGATTTGAATAATTCTTTCACTGTTGGGAAGCTACACTATCCCCGGGTGACATAGGTAATATTTTATCCCTATATTCCCACGGGAATGGGAACTATGCGGGTAAAAGCGCGGGGCGCTGCTAGTACTTTATATTTACGACTTTCAATATACCTTTCGAACGAAAAAAAAAAGTTTCTTGTCTATGAGGTAAATCTATTGTCTAACAATAAGTCAATCTATTCAAGATTTACAATGACAAAATTCAAAATCTACTACTACCTAGGTATTCCAAAAAACAAATGAACCAAATGAATGTCCTCACCAAAATACCTAGACACCCAGCCATCACAACCCTCTAATACCTACACTTAACCCGTAGGTGTTCACGTTGCCATGACAACCGCTCACCCTCCTTCCCATCCCTTATAACAACAACAAAACTGCACCCTATTTCATACCAAATAAAATTTAAATTCGTAAAACGGGTAAGGGTAAAAAGAGTTGGCATAACAAACGTAGGTAAAGTCGTTAGGTCGTCGTGTCGGTGTCGCTGTCGCGTCGTCCGTTACGTCACGGTAACAAGCCCGGCTCTGAACTCAGTTTAGTTTAGCGCTCTGCCAATATTTAGTTTAGGAGTTAACTGTGGATTGGTACCTTTTAACTGTTTGTGCTAGGGAATCTTACTAGGGCTTGGGATGAATTATTTTATAGTTAAGATTAAACTGTTTTTTTTTTTGTATTTTCATTTAAGAGTTTCTCAGAGTACCTATATGGTAAGTATAGAAATTGTATAGGTGAAAAAAAATAAATGGTTTAATTAACTTTACTATCACGATCTCATAGTTTCATCTAAAAGATCGTTAAAGCTAATAAAGCCATCTGAAACAGTCTTTTACAGCCAATTAATACATAAATAATTTTGCGATCTTAACATTTCATTGTGCAAAAAAATGCTTAAAAAAACATGAAAAAATTCCGACACCACTGATGCTCATTGCAGACTATACTGCAAATAGCATTAAGAGAGTGAACACAAGAGAAAAAAATAAAATAATTATGCAAAAACGAAAATAAGCAAGTATGTTTGGGAAAAACAGAAACCGCTCACCTTTTTTTGTATTTTTCGAATCTAGTCGCTCTCAATTTCTACTGTAGGATAAAGAGATCAAGCAATCAAAAAAAAAACAGCTTACACAAAAAGAGGGCAGAAATAATAAAAAGAGTGTCTAATTACCCTTGTACCATTTTACCCGCATACGGTCAGTGAAGGGTTAGCCCACCGTTCAATCTCAACCCGTGCCTGATCAATGGGCTATTTGATTTATTTTTTATTTTATGGCCACTTGATTCTATGGCTCTATGATTCTATGCGATTGTATGCAGGCGTGGATAATGTGCGTAAAAGGGGTATTTTATGTTTCATTGAATTGTACAATTGAGTACTTTGGGGAAAGTCAAATATTTTGGTGTTAAGTGTTTTGATTCTGGTCTCTGGACAAATGGACTGTGGGGTTAAGCTTTTCAATCACCAGACAGGATTGTATTTTTTTACTTTTAAATATCTAATTAATGGAAGATTGAACATTAAATTGAGGAACTTAGGCAGACGCCGGTTTTCATTCAAACAGAAAATCAGTGTCAAGAGATTGCAAATTAAACCCACTAAAGTTAAAGGCCGATATCATTTACACAAACAAAACAAAAACATGTTCGTAACATTTTTTTCGGGCCATTCATTAGCATTATAAAGGCGACTTCACGCTGTCGCGCAGATCGCTGCGGCACGCGCGTGTTGTTGCAAAATATTGTCAATTGCCCGCAGCGCGCTGCGGGTGGGAAGCTCATTGTGTTTTGTTCGGTAGCAGTGATTATTGTGAAAAACTTTCAAGATCTCGTATCTTGAAAGTTTTTCACAATACATACTAGAATATAGTTAAAAATGCAACAGGTGATTATTATCCAAAAAATACCTACCTTTCAACTGAATTGACATGAGAGTTATGGTTAGACTAAGCTCATCTCATAAATGTAACATATTTACAAAACTTTTCTGTCACTGGCAGAAACAGGTCGACTTTTCAAACGCGTTTAGCGCAAAACTTATTTTGCTATCGGTGATTCAAGTTGTCCTAAGTTTACAAATAAGCTTTACTTTTAACATCGTCGCCAATTTAAAGATCCAAGCTTAACTTTAGGTTGTGACCAATTGAAAAGAGAATAAAACAAAGCACACGTCTTCTCCATGAAATAAAACGTTCAACGATTTCTCCGATACATTGAGATAACTCTATTAAGACAGCATCAATACAACATAAAATAAGTCATTAAAAGTGATTTAGTCTTCTCAACAAAATCAAGATCCAATTACGGTACATTTAGCATCAATAGTCCACTTGAGCACACGCTCAAGTCGCGTGGCGTCCGTGCGTTTTGTTTATCCACCAGATTCGACTCAATATAGCGTTAAGTGATCGCCTATTGCGACCTTGGGGACACACCCTCGGCTTTCCGCTTTTTTAATCGCGTCGCGACGGGTCGCCGCGATTTATTATGGACAGTGTGAATGTGCTCTATTGTCCGAGTGAGTTTTGTTGCTTGATTGAGATCGGTTCCGCTATTAGGGCTATGTTTGTGTGACATTTTTATTTTTATAGTTTCGTTTTGGGCGGCGACGCATGGAAGCGTTGATTTATAAACGATGTCGTGATGTATGGACTATTAGTGGTAATAGCTTTTTAAAACACTTCCAATAATATACAAGATGGTTTTATCTTTTATGTTAATGTTTCTTTTTATAGGTTATCTAAAGGAAGCGTAAGCATACTAAATACGTTCTATCTAGAAATTCTACTTAAATGAATCTTTGATTAAGTGCTTAGTAAATAAGAAATTAAATATGGATTACAAACCGGAGATCGAACAGAGTAGCGAAGCATTGGAGAGGAGTCTGCCCATTGGGAAGATTGGGCGAATGTCCGCTGATGGAGAAAGAAAGAAAGGAAATTATAGACTTTAAATATTCCTACGTAAATGGAGATGACACATGTACCTACATTCAATTTCATTCGAATCAAAACAAAAAACAATAGGTTATAATAATATGCTGATGTTTTGGGTTAGTAATTGTACGTTAAATAATTAAGTATTAAGTATATTAGCCTAAGTATTTCAGACAGCTGATTGACCTCACAGGGTGATAAGGAACATACAATATTAAGACCCTTTTAGTATTTAACAACTCATTTTTAAGTAATGAACAGATTAATCACCAAAAAACATATAACGTAAATAATTATAACTTTTCATGAGCGAACTTTGATAATATTGTGCGTTGAACTTTTTTCAAAATTTAGTTTTTTGGTCCATTCAATATCTTCAGGAAGAGAATACCTTTTTTATGGATAAGACATCATATAAAATGACTTCTTCCGCTCTGGGCGGAGTGGGAGTGGCAGACTCTTACTGACTAAAACCCATCCGTGTTCCTCCTAATGACGTTTTCGTTCCATTCCGACCTTTCAATTCCAACCCGGGCCTGCTTGTTATCAGTGATAAGAGAATACCTGGGTGATCAAAGTACTTCACCTTTCTTTCCAAAATATATGTATATACATTAGTGAAAGTCTTTAACCCTCACACAACCACGTAAAAACCCTTCAACATGACTATCACACAGAAATAGCTAAACGACTCGAAACGAGCGGGTTGAACGTTGAGTCAACGCAGAACAATAGACCGGCTCAGTGTTCGTACTGTTCATTAATGGTATTAATTAATGCTTAATTGAGCCAAATAGAGTATCAATTTAGCGGACGGCAATTGGATCATGCATCCCGGGACACGATGTATGTATGTATGTATGTATGTTTGTACGTTGTGGAACAGTTAAACGGAGTTAGTGATGTAGCATGCTCGTGGTGTCGGATTTATTTTCGACTATCTGACCCGCGCAAATTCGACTGCGTCACAGCATCATCTGCCTAGCCTTTTCCCAACTACTGGGTCAAACCGGATTCAGCTGAATACCAGTATTTTACGTGGAGCGGCTGCCTACCAGACTTCCACAACCAATCAACTGTAACACAGTATCAGTCTGTCAGACTGGAGGCAGATTTACTGGCTTCTGACAATCCTTAACGACTGCCAAAGAACTACAAATGACAGCCAGGACCAACGGCTTACCGTGCTTTCCGAGGCACGGAGGAGCTTCGGTAAGTTAAGATGATCACCCATCTACAGACTTTGCTTAACCCTGGAGAACGACCAGCTTAGTCTGCGTCACATAAGAAAAAGCTCCGATTTTGCAACGTTTTTCATTGAAAATCCGCCTTCCTCGATAATAGGCTAGTTGACAAAATTTGGAAATTAGTTTAAATCTATAGCTTAGCATCTATTTCACCCCAAAAATATATTATTTTAAGAAAAATAGGTCTTTTACATTAGTATTTTGAGACTTTTGAAATGAATTTGAAATTGATCGCGAAAAAGGCCAAGACTGTCATGGCGTCTTTAATGACGTCACACCTCGGGAAACAGTCGTGTTTGTATATAACAGTCAGCTGTGTTTTTTAATAAATAATGAATTCCTCGTATTATAAATACTGTATAGTGCCCCAATGTAAAAGTACAACGGTAAAAACGCAAAACAAATTATTCATATAATATGTTCCAAACAATAAACAAATACGAAGAAAGTGGTTAAAAATGGCAAAGTGGGAAGATTCTCTTACTTTATCAACTGATTCCACAATTTATTTCATTATTATTTAAGTATTATACACAACTCAATGTACCTATTTATAAATGTACTTATAGTAAAAGAAATGAATTTTGCAAAATCTACCATAATATACTACACAAAACCTATAAAATTTTATGACTTGAATAGGGTTTTATGATTTATTTGAGTTAAATATTTATTTGTTTAAAGTCGTTTTTTGCTGCGAGTGCTGATTTTGAATCCTGAGTGTGGCGAGGGATTCCAAGGCACGAGATGCACATAACTTTTCACTTCAGCAGCGAGAACACTTTACGAGTTAAAATAATAAACAGGAATAGTAGGTACTTTATACTTAATTCTGCATTAATAACTTGTTGTTTTTACTCTTCCGGTGTTAAAATACTGTTCTCGTAGCTAGTTTCACTTATATTTTACGATTATTTTAATATTTTTTAACTTTTCAACTCTACGCCAGCCACGTTTGATTCTGGAGCTCTTTTATTTGAGTTGAGGTGTATTCGGAAATTGCACCCATGATATTTTATTATTCAAAATATATTATGTAACATTACTGAAACTAGAAATAAATATGTAGAGGTTTAATATCAGTTTTATTTGTAGTAAATACTTATTTTCGTTTAAATACAACAATAAGTTAAAAATTCAATAAATTACATTAAAAGACATAATTATCTTTTTGCAAAAATTCTTTAGTTAGTAACGAAATTCCGAACGTGTTTGTCTCTGAGGTCGAATTCAAAATCGGAACTTCGAAAGGCCTGGTCTTTGTCTCTCTCTCTTTCTAATGGCGGGAAAGAGATAGAGTGTAAATGTTTCGAATTGTAGGTATGATTAACCCAAGGCTGAATGAGATATTCGCGGCTTTCTGAAAATAAAATAATTTAAAAGTTATTCAGTGAGCAAAATCGATTTTGCTCACTAATTCAGGCAGCAAAACCTACAATCATGTTTGAGCTACTGAAGTGAAAATATTATTTTCGTTTTATAAAATGTAATAATTCAATGCAGCTATAAGGAACTACCATAGTTGAAAAAACGAAGGATGTCAATAATCGCAGAGTGTTTGAATGAGCCAAAAGAAAGTAGTACCCCAAGTTTATCCGTTTTTCAAAACGAACTGTATTAATTTAAAAACAATTGCTGAAAGCTCGCGAAATAACCTGTTCACTTTATACGAAAATGATAGCAACAACATTAGCGTTTCGCGAGGTGTGACGTCACGCTTCCGTGCTCTTCTCTGATTGGTGTTTAATGTCACGTGATTAAACGCCTAATTTTGTCGATTTTATTTTGCAAAAATATTTTTAATCCTTTGTTATATTAACAGAAAAGTTGTTTTTTTGTTTACTTATTATCATGGTTAATCCTTAGAAACTCAAAGCCATCCGATTTATTCTTAGTGGAAACAAGCCTATTGGGCTATCCAACACTAAAAGAAGTTTCTTCAGCTTTATAATATAAGTGGGTATAGATAGTAACGATTTTTATTGGTGAGTAATCGTGTTGCCTTTGATTGCGATTTAGCCAAATAAAATTATAGTCTCTGGGTTTGTTTCGGGTTTTATTCACAGTGGATTCAGCTGGGAAATACTGACCTCATTTAGTTTAAACTGAACAAAAATGATTGCGCGTAAAAGTAATATTCTTAACATATTTACAAAACAAATATATTTACTACGGGTTTCCATAGCCTTTGCATTTTACTTATCTGTTGTGAGGTAAGTACAGTGAGTTTGCACATTTTTAGCCATGTCTAAAGTTTAAATATTTTGGAAGAGCTACTTGATAATGAAAATAGTTTTTTTTTTTCAGTATTTGGCGACTATGATTTCATGTAGAAAATCTCGGATGGCCTGTAGAAAGAAGAAACATAACAAGTAATTAACAACAACATAATATACAAACTGCTTTGTCATCGCTCATTCTACGTACAGCCACAATAGAATCAAAAATCTAAAAAAAAAAACGATTAGCACATTGGCCAGCAATACCACATTGTTACAACATAATCAGACATCGAACACTGAAAAAAACGACTTGATTTCTAGTTACCGAATTTTCATTAGATAATTACTAAGTGTTTAGTTGCTGTGGTGACTGCCAAACGTTTGGGTACAGTAGCAAAACAAATTTAGTTACTTAATTTAGGTCTCATTACAAAACTGTTTGGTAAGATATAACATAACAGTTTTGCTATCAATTACTAAACGGAATAAGTGACGAGCTAATAATAGCTAAGCGGTTTAGTAAACAACAACATTTTAGTATTTAGTTACCAAATACTTTAGTTGTTGGCAACTTATCAGGTTTTAACAAAATAATGAGTGTATGCACAGCTAAATATAACTATATATTTATAACTAGCAGCGCCCGCGCTTTTACCCGCGTAGTTCCCGTTCCCGTGGGAATATGGGGATAAAATATGGCCTATGTCACCCGGGGATAGTGTAGCTTCCAAACAGTGAAAGAATTTTTCAAATCAGTTCAGTAGTTTCGGAGCCTATTCAATACAAACAAACAGACAAATCTTTCCTCTTTATAATAGTAGTATAGATTTAGAAAACAGAGCTGAACTTTAGTTCCAACTAACTATTATATAGTAAATAGTCAATAGCTGAACTATTCAGTTAACCTATTTTTTTCGATGAAACATTGCCGCCCTCCCTATTCCAAACTCGACATATCTCACAAGGAAGCCACACCAATATCACGAGCGGAGTGCGTCTCATCGTTTCATTACGACGTTAATTACTCGAATTGACTTAAACAGACATGCGATTAGTTGCGCGACAATCAACGACACTGTGGGCGAACCTTAGTAATTGATCCTTGTGAGTAGTGTGTAGGAACTGTGGGGACATCGTGAGTGCCTTGGGAGAGATATTAAGGTATTCTTTATATATTCTATCTCTCCCAAGACACCACACATGAATATACATACATATTTAGTAGCTAGATAATAAACGCCGCATCTTCAAGGTTAAGCAACGCTTGGGTCTGCGGATCGCGAGCTATGGGTGGCTCGCCGTTCGATAGCAACCAGGCCCGAGTCGACGGAGCGTCGTGTACCACGCGCGCCTCAAAGAGCCGTCAGCAGCGAAGACGGGGCCCCATAGGGTCAGTGCCTGCTAGGATTGCGGAATTTGTTCGAAAGAGTCACCGCGGCCCTGGAACGCAAAGGGCACAAGAAGGATCACGGGTGGGTTTTAGTCAGTAAGAGTCCGACACTCCCTTTTGCTCCGCCCAGAATGGGATAAGTCATTTGACGATTTCCCATTAAAAAAAAGATTAAGCAACGCTTGCCGACGGTGGTCTCTGGATGGGTGACCATCTTAACATATCGAGACTCCTCCGTGCCTTGAAAAGCACGTTAAGCCGTTGATCCCGGCTGTCATTTGTAGATCTTTCTTTGGCCGGCGTTACAGATTTTAGTCAGACGTCAGAAGCCAGAAAATCTGACTTTAGTCTTGCTACCCAGTTAATGGGTTGTGGCGGTCTAGTAGGCAGCCGCTCCACGTAAAATATTGGTATTCAGCTGAATCCGGTTTGACTGGAAGCCGACCCCAATATAGTTGGGAAAAGGCTAGGCAGATGATGGGATTGCAATGGAATCAGTTCTTTTTTGTAATTAGATATCGAGCCCTAGGACAAACATGATGTCATCATCATATTTTGTTTAAATTAGGATCTATTAAGACCTATTAATATGTTCGACCTAGTTATGTGGTAGGTAAATGGTACATCAAACATATCCGAAACTAGCTTCTGCCCGCGACTTCGTCCGCGTGGAATAGTTACTAACCCCCGATTTTTAAATATACTTACTTCATTCTACATATATGTGCAATATGTACCTATATATAAGCTCTAAAGACGAGACAAGAACTACCCCTTTTTAACAGAATTCAAAAAAAGGAGGAAGTTCTGATTCGACTGTTTTTTTTCAGCGATATTTTCGCCGATATTTTGTTAACCGATTTTGTCGGACTGGAATTTCAATTTGAAAAAGATCTGATGAAGAACTTGGGAGATAGGATTCTTCGGTATTGCTGAAATCGCATGTCAATTTATCACGCCGGTACGTTGTGCAGGAGTACGCAGATGTGTAAAGTCAACCCTGTTTTTGGGCAAAACTTTACTGTTTATGAATCGGTCTTGATTAATTGCTAGTCGGTTGATTTGGTTGTATCAAGTAGTTTTAAGCTTCAAAATTATTAAAGCATCTACCTGCACGGTAATTTTATCATCGTTGCAATATATTTGTTGATCGTTCTTACGTGATAATTCACCACACAAGTTATTAACTATAGCAACGATATACACGACGGCACACAGATATTCATCCAAATAAACTACAAACACAGAACCTTTCCGACCTCTCAACATCAAAAATGAAGTCCACCCAACAATACACATGAAGTATACAAACAGACAAAGCGATTTGTCGCTCGACATAGGATTAAACAAGGCGGGAATTAGCGAGCGTGTCGTCATTTCGCCTAACGTATTTATGTCGAATTTCGGCGACAATCGTATTGTGCGCTGTCGTGTCGAAGGATTTCATGCCAGAATAATACCTTTAATGAATATAAGACGCTTAGGTTATACGAAATGCTATGAGTGTTTTAAAATAACGTTTATGAAAAATCTTGGCGGAAATGGTTGACAATGTTGACATAGGTAATGTTAATGATTGATTGCATAATATTTGAGCAGCTTTTAGTTTTACTGGACACATTACATCAGACTTTAGATAATAAAGTCTATAAAAAAGTCACAGTTTTCAGCGTTGCTGCTGAATTATTCAGATGTAAGTTATCATCAATCAATCTATAAACGTTCCGATAAGTCAGGAACAGAAGCAAGAAATCAGAATATAGTGTGAACATCCGAATTAATATCCTTCTCCTTTTTTGAAGTCAGTTAAAAAAAAATAGTTTTAAAAAATTCCAATCAGTATCAAACCCGGTGCACCGACAGAGCGGCGTCGGGTACAAGCGACCGATGTAAATCTATTTGTCATATTAATGTGGACAATTAGGGCGAATGCGGGCGCAACCCTTGCGCGCGAAACCGCCGCGGGGTTCATTACACCGCCCAATTGTACCACACTGCCATGTGATCACGGGTGCACGAGAGATCAGAAGGACCACTCTAGTTTTATTGGTAGGCTCGCATTTGACAACAATCTCGCGATGATGTGGTCGACAATGGCGCACGCGTGCCTTAAAGTAACTTCCCTCCCTCCCCTCTTGACTTGAAGACCCCCATGTTACAGTCAGGTAGCAAAGACTTCGACAGTGAATTTGCAATCCATAGTTGTCGCATGTTTTGCCGATGGGATTCTCGCTGAATTGTTTGTAACTTAAACTTTTTTAATTTTCTTACAGAAAAAATTTGCGCCAGATTATTCAGTACTGATAATGATGAAGATTAGCGAGTACCAACACCACTATATGTAAAAAAATATATACTTGTAAAAAAAAAAACCAGTAACTTAGTATTAAACGGAAGTCACGGCGCCAGTATTGTAATAGTCTTGTGTAATGCTGACTTAATATTATAAATGCGAATGTGAGTTTGTTACACTTTAACAAATAAACCGATTTTAAAAATTATTTCACCATTCGGGCGCTACGTTACCAGCGAGTAATATAAGCTATTACATATTATATTTTATCTCCGTATTCCCACGGGAACGGGAACTAAGGAGGTGAAACCGCGGGGCTTTACAGTAAATGCACTACAAAGAAATAATAAATTGGTAGTAACCAATTTAATAATTATTTTTCTTAAAGATCAATTTCATAGAAATGCAGCTTTTGGTACTGTCATTTAAAAAATCTAGTACACCTATATAAACTCTAAATCGTTAAGATTACATTTTGTTTTAAGAAAACAAAATTAAGAAGGGTTAACCTTCTGTAATATTTATTTAATGACACAACACACTGATGGCGTTTTAATCGCATCTAATTAGATTTAACGACGATAGTGTTTTAAAAATATAATATAATAAAAGCGAGTGTAATTGCTTTTGTCATTGTTCGGTAGGATTAATTTGGTCTCATATTCGTACGTGGTCGTCAAATGATATTGAGCAAACTAAATTAAAATACTGAAGGTTGGTATGGTTTAATTGTAATTCAGTCTTAACACAGCTTCTTGATCTCTTTAAGTCTTTCTCTTCGTGAAATCTTTAGCTGTATTGTTTTTCAATTTACTAAGTTTTTTTTTCTTATATAATGTGGAAAAAGAATACAACTGACAAATGTCTTTACATTCATGATGAAAGTATTTATAAAACAAAACAAAAAAAGAAATTATGCAACATCAGTTTACAAAAAAAAAAATGTGGGCTTTATTTTGGCGCGTTTAAACATAGAAGGATAGTTGAGTATCCTGACGTGCCATATCTGCTATATAACCAATCCTTACGCCTGTACTAGAACCACCTGAAAACTTCAGTTTACGCCTCAAAGCTCCACTTCAAAACTGTGCGTGTATAAATAAATCTTATTTCAGTTCTATGACACAAACATCTTCTTAACATAATTTGTTAAAAGTTTATTTGTTGCACAGAAAAAACTGTTTTCTTTTTACCAATAAGTAAAATTGCACTCTGATGAAAAACGATAATGTGGTCAACTATAGAGCATACTTGCCTTAAACCAAACCATTCATTATTTGACTTAAATATCCGCAGTTTTTAACCAAAACTGTCCCACTGGACTCGACCTCTCCCCAAGTCCTTCCAAGATCTTTTCTCAAGGGCATCAAACCCTCGCGTTACGTATTCAGGTTATCTCGTATAATAGTCTAATACTAGCTGACCCGCGCAAGTTCATCTGCGTCACATAAGAGAGAAAAACATTTTTATCATTGGTGCTCCGCTCCTATTAGTCCTCCTCCTAGAGTTCCTCGATAAATGGACTATCTAACACGAAATAATTTTTCAAATCGAACCAGTTATTGCTGACATTAGCGCGTTCAGGCAAACAAACAAACTCTTCAGCATTATACATATTATAACCTCCAAAACCAAATAAGGTATTCAGGTACATATCAGTTTCAGCACTCATTGACATAATTGAATACAAGTAAGAGCTCAATTGATTCGGCGTCGCTCGGCATTGTTCGGCGTCGCTCGGCGTTGATACAATTATTATGATAATTCATCGCGCGTGTGAAACTGTTGTGTAATTGAACGTGCCTTGGTGCCGGGAGGAATAAATTTGGATGTGGTATGTATATTTTGGACCCAGCGGCGGCATTTGAAGGGTTGGGTCGGTATGTGTTTTGTTAAGAAACACAAACGTAAGTTAACAGAAATGTAAAACGTACATTGATGTCTGTCGAACCGATATCGAAAAAAATATTAACAATAAAATAATCGACTTAAGACTTAACTGAATAAGAGGAGGAGGATCTGAATTTGTTTATTTTTTGTATTTTTTTCAACATTATCTTAGTCAAACAAATACCTAAAAAACATTTTTATTATATTTCAAAACTATTCATACAATTATACATATATATAATTATACATATGAAGTAAAATAAATTTGATATAAAATAATATAATTATATATAATTTGCAGATCTCAATTTTAAAAAGAATAACATGTCACAAATGTTATTCCAACCTCCACGTCCCACTCCGTCCACTAAACAATTGATCGCATGCGCACGCGCCGCCATTCGTTCGAAATTCAAACGATAGCTGTTACAGTGATAGCCCAGAATGTATGGTTATTAGGGTTACAGTCGCAAAGGTCGCTGACACCAACTTTGACTACGTTATTTAAGAAGTACCTAAATTACGTGGTGTGTCACAAGGAATTGGTGCCGTAATTGAAATATTATGTTATCAGCTGACTGATTAAAATTGACCATAAAGCCGGACTTTTTTCACACATTTTTAAGTTTGTCTACTTTTTAATTGCATGATATAATGATTAGTGGAAGCACGGAGTCTCCTATAACAAGCAATTCTATGCTTAAAAGGTGATCTCCAAATAATTATATTGAAATGCCCTTTGTAATTGAAATAAACATATTTTTTTGTATTTTTGTTCTGAACTAGCTTATGTCCGCGACTTTGTCCACGTGGAATAGTTATTAAACATTCTTCATCTGTGATCCACTCCTATTGGTCTTAGCGCCTTCCTCGATAAAAGGGATATCTAATACTGAAAGAATTGTTCAAATCGAGCCAGGAGTTTCTGAGATTAGCGTATTCAAACAAACAAACAAACTCTGCAGCTTTATATATTAGTACTATGCGACCCGACGGGCTTCGCACGGGTGCAATGTAGATAGGTACTAATGTTTCCTCTACTATAATATGCATGTATTATACATATAAACTTTCCTCTTCAATCACTCTATCTGTTAAAAAAAAACCGCATCAAAATCCGTTGCGTAGTTTTAAAGATTTAAGCATACATAGGCATATAGGGACAGAGAAAGCGACTTTGTTTTATACTATTAGTATTTTAAACATATTTTATTTTTTCTAAGCAAGCGTACTTCGTTGCCTACTACATAACCGATTTCCATCAGGACATATTTTGGTCAAGCGCGAGCCTATCAATAATAATTAAAGATATAAAGTTGCTTGTATTGTTAACTTTAATTTTGATTTATTTATTACATACTCTGTAAAACGTCCTCCGATTACGGGTCATGAGTTACAGTCCGCTGACAGACATACGGACAGACGGCCAACAGAGGCTTAATAAGAGGGTTCCATTGTAACCAATCTTCGGGTAGGAAACCCTAAAAATCAATTCTTAGCTTATAATATTGATACTGGTTTGTGGACTGCATTGCCAGTGCCAGTAAGACGCGCTCAATCCTTACCTGTGTTCAAAAGGCTCGTGAAGGAACATCACATGTCGCTGTGATATCGACGTTCCCCATTTATCTATTGCCTATGTATTTGGTACATATGTATCTGTTGTTAAGATTACTTATTTATCTATATAAATATTAAATTATTTATAGTAACCGATGACAACCCCATTTATGTCCAGGCAATTACTGTCCATTCCAGGTTGCCTGGAAGAGATCGCAGAAGGCGATAAGGCCGCCAATTTTACATGTCTTTTAGTTTGTATTTTTTTTAACCCCGGTATACAATTAAGTATATAATAAATAAATAATACATACAAAAGAATTATACGTCCTATCACACTAAAGATATCCTAATCTCTTAGTAGCTGTCCTCTTGCCAAAAAATGCCTCTACATAGAACGTGCGATAAGTCCACACACCGGCGCTATAAGCCGGGCTCGACGCTACATATCACATTAGAGCGCTTCCGGTCCGACCGGAAGCACAGCTCAGCTCCGTAAGGCTCTGCTTGAGGCTTCCGAACTGATTTCACTGAGCTGAATGAATTTCGTGTTTAGAACAAGTAATAGAATTTGAGTTGGAAGCGTACGTTGAAATGCGTTGAGCTTTTGTCATTTTTTGGATAGGAAGTCATCTAGTGTCTTCTCCCGCTCTGGGCGAAGTGGGAGGGAGTGCCAGATTGTAGCTAACTTAAACCCACCCGTGTTCCGTCGAATACTCTTTGCTTTTCAGGCCCTTGGTAGCTCTCTCGAATAATGCGTCAACCCTGGCCAAACTAGCTACTATGGCGTCTGAAAGCCATCGCAAACATTCGATAAAAGCTGGCTGAACAAATGGACCCCCATCTTTCACGCAAAAACGACTTAACGGATTTTGATGAAACTTTACAGTAGGTACCTAATAGGTACATCATCTGAGTAACAAACAGGCTGTATCTTACAAAATATTCCTCTTTTATTAGTTACAGCAGTACTACGACCACGTGGTGGTGCCACAAGCAGATTCTAGTATCAAATTATATCCTAAACATAACGTGCGGTTTTTAATTGATCTGTTAGTTTGTCTAGTTTAAAAGGCTGAGATACAGACCTGGATTTATAAATAAAGCATGATTTCCAGACTGATCAAATCTAGAAAATCATTTGATTAATCCTTCCATGTTTGTCTTGTAGTCTAATTCATTTCCATGATTTAATATCTAAAATTAAACCTCCTCTAAAAGTATAACTTACAGATAATGAAGTTAATCAATACTTAACTAATTAAACTTGAACTTCAAGTTAATTTCTCAAGTGAAACAGAGTTAACCCGAGATCATTATTATTGACAATTAAACTTCGTCTGATTTGATTAAACTCAATCTTGGGAGTTTGACGGGACCAGCACAAACTCGCGAAATGTGGTTCAAGTTACTAAAGGGTGGAGTGTTATTCATGAATTTATTTTTAACAACTAACCCAGTCTTTCAACAAGTGTAATGTTTTCTTCATTTACGTTTTCTGTCATTTATATGGCGTACATAGTAAAAAGTATTATTAGTGTATTGTATTTGGCAAGACACAAGTCAGATTTTTTCAAACCCAGCCAGACGCATTACTTTGTGTAGTTAATTTCATCACCACTGCTCTCAAAACGGTGAAGGAAAACATCGTGAGGAGACCGGGATGTCCTAGAACCAAAAATTCGAAGATATGTGACATTCACCAACCCGCACTGGGCCCGCGTGGTGAATTACAGCCCATTCCCTCTCCTAGAGAGCAGGCCTGTGTCCCAGCAGTGGGAACATTAAAAGGCTGATTATAAGTCAGATTTTTTAGCATCTGGTTACCCGTGACGACTGTCAAAAATCTATAAATGACAGCCGGGGCCAACAGCATAACGTGCTTACTGTTGCACGGAGGAGTTTCGGTATGTAATGTGCCAGTTATTATTTAGCCACGAGCTTTTTATGTAATTAGAATGTGTTATTTCAAAAAACATAGTGAGTATCTCACAGCTGCACTAAAAAGGTCAATTTCAGCGATACGCCAGACAGACTGATGCTGTCTGAAGCTGATTTTCTAATGAACCTTTTAAAGGACGTGTGTCGGTTCATTTGGATCAGTATAATATATATACTTATAATAAATCTGTAGAGAGGTCAATTCTGTACATGGAATATATTTTCAAAATAACTATCAGGGGGTGATTAGTGATCGATACTGGTGCCAAAAATGCAATCAGTAAAATTTTTGTCTGTCTGTCTGTATGTTCTTTATAGAAACAAAAACTACTCGACGGATTTTAACGAAACTTGGTGCAATTATTCTTCATACTCCTGGGCAGGTTATAGTATACTTTTCATCACGCTACAATCAATAGGAGCAGAGCAGTGAAGGGAAATGTTGGGAAAACGGGAGAAGTTACTCCATTTTTTAAGCTTCCGTCGCGTGTGTAGCCTTAATGGCTAAAGTTACATAGAAATCATGTATGACGGAAATGTTCTACATAAAATTATCTAAAAATATTCCACAACAGCATATGTATAGACATATGCTGTTGTGGAATATTTTTAGATAATTTCATTAAGTCAACCATAAAAGATAGCTTTTATGGTTGACTCACAATAACACGTGTAACTCCCGGTAGCTTAGCAGTTCGGAGCTTTCTGATTATATTTGTTTACTCTTACGTTTATAATACTCTCACTCATCCCTAATTAAAAAAGTTAACATTATTACTAGTGCGCCTTACCATCAGAGATTGCATCGCTGCTTACCATCAGGTGGGATCGCAGTCAAGCACTAGTTTATAACAAGTTAAAAAAAAAAAACTATTCAATAAAAAAAGAATCATAGAAATCGGTACAGACACACCAAACTTATACATGAATACAATAATAAGCCATCGCGCCGTCGCGCTTTAATACTGAATCATGCTGTAAGGATTATTTTTGTGTAACGGTTGCCGTGCTCGACGCGGGTCGCGGTGGTAGGGTATAAAAAGGCGGGAGGTCCGGAGAGTTTCAAAATCGGGGGTAAAGTAACTTTTCCACGCGGACGAAGTCGCGGGCAAAAGCTAGTATACAAATAAATACTTTAAATATCTCTCAATGTTAAGATTAGCTGTAGCTGCTAGTGTTAAAATACCGGTAGGTACCTATGTATTTCCCTCTTTCAAATGCTCGTAAAACAAATAGAGTAATCAATAACAAAACACGATCAATTCCATCGACTTGATCGACTCGTCTGTGACACGCGCTAGTCTATGGCCTACATACCGGCTGTTACAACAAATTAATTTAAATGGCGGCCGCTGAATCATTGTCAATCAGGCACTGATGCTCCAGTGTTGTGCGCCTGATTTTGATATCAATGCACTTTATTTGGGAGTGTTTTAATATGTTTGTACGAAACAAATTGGAAATACGAGTAGGTAAACGAAACTGACTGACATACCCACGCACAGTCGAAACTACTGCGCTTAAGAATATGAAATTTTGCACAATACTTCCTTTTTTGATGTAAGTAGCATAATCAGCATTTTAATGTTCCCACTGCTGGGACACAGGCCTCCTCTCTAGGAGAGGGAATGGGCCGTAGTCCACCACGCGGGCCCAGTGCGGGTTGGTGAATGTCACATGTCTTCGAATTTTTGGTTCTAGGACATGCCGGTTTCCTCACAATGTTTTCCTTCACCGTTTTGTATTTGTTGATGTAAGTAGGTGTGATGTGGTAGGTATTTCATTTTTATATAGATGAGCACACAACATGAGGCATTGTTGGAAATTCAACCTTAAAAAGGGAAATTATTGTTTGTCTGAAATCTGTGCAGACAAAGTCTCGAGCGAAGTGATAGTTCAGAATTGAAATACTCATGCAATGTATCCATTTTGGGTAGACAAAGATCATCATTTAAGTGATAAAAGTGTTCTTAGTATTTGAAACAAGAGTGAGGCCAAGTTATAGATGCGATAACAAGACTAAAGAGTATGACTTAACTATGCAAGATGCGTCGTTGTCTGGCAGAGCAAAGGAAGAATTTTAAAGTTTAATATGACTGTTGAAAATAATAAGCCCAGCTTAAAAACAGACGCTGGGTGTCTCATGCCCTGCAAATGGTAAGTTGGTAACCCATTCAGTATTGGCACGTTCAGCACAATATCATTTAATTGTTGTTCTTATGTTCTTCTCTGTAAAGTTGCGATTGTTGCTTTGCAGCTGTGTTTCATCCTTATTGAATTCAAATTTTATATACAGGTATTCTATTCTTAGAAGAAGTGAGTAAACATCGCTGACTAAATGGTATTTTTTAAGCACCGTTTCCACGACGGCTAAAACCGTGAGGGATCCACAAAAAACTGTGCTTAAATCCAATTAACCAACTCTTTCAAACAGTTTTTCCATCATATCTAGTAAGTACACTGTTAATACTCGCGCATGGCTGCGCAAGCGCAATATAATTACGGTTGATTAGCGCGGGGCGGGCAGCGCGCTCTTAATTCAGTAATTGCCTTCATAAACTCCACTCGTCATAAGACCACCGAAGATGTGTGGACGGAGATGCAGAAGTTCCACTTGGAACAACGCTAAAAGACTGAGCACGAGCTAAGAGTGGAGAAAAAATGCAAATATACAGGGTTTATTTTATTTTTAACTAGCAGCGCCCCGCGGTTTTACCCGAGTAGTTCCCGTTCCCGTGGGAATATGGGCATAAAATATAGCCTATGTTACTCAGGGTGAATATAGCTTTCTAATGGTGAAAGAATTTTTGAAATCGGTCCAGTAGTTTTTGAGTTTATTCGTTACATACAAAAATATAAAAATACAAATCTTTCCTCTTTATAATATTAGTATAGATATAGATTAGTATAGATGAATAATTTTATTCAAAAATAACCCTGTAAGTATATCGTGACTCTAAGGAGCCATGTCTTTATCACAGTCACACTCGATTGCAATGGATCCTAGACTATGATCCATTTTTTATTTTACGGCAGCAAACGATTCCATCTAGATGCAACATACACGAAAACGCGTGTTAATTCCAAAGAAGGAGCGGTAATAAATAAAAGACCTCTTATTAAAATTGCGCGTTAGGTAATAAGCATATTTGATAAGATGCAGCCATTATAGTTAATTAATTCATAATTATACCTATTGTAAATCAAATATTTGGGAAGAGTAACTATAGAGTTTCTTGTCCATTTTTTGTCATAAAACTCACTTTTACGAATGGACAACTATCTACGTTCAAAAGTACCTTTTAACGGTCTCGTTCAAAATAAATGTTTTGACTTTGATCTGGAATGTGATATTCAAAATAATATGTATGTACTTCTGCGTATTTTTTTTCCATCTGGTAGATGACACACTCATGCGCACACTTGTTGTCATCACTTGTAACTTTTGTGTATTTAAATAAAGCATTACGTAGATTAGTTAATTAAAACGATCAGCGGTTGAGCTAAGATGATAGTCGCATTAATTACAAGAATAATACCATTCCGTGTTGTAATAATGTAGTTGGTTATCAAGTTATTAAAAGATTGTGGCTACGATCCAGATAGCAGTTGCAATTTTGAAATCAATAAAATTAAATTTTATACATTGATTTCAAAATTGGCTGCTTCAAAACTGGAGAAGGAAAGTACAAAAAGAGCTTGACTGAGCAACGCGACTGAACATATTTATTATTAACTAGCTGTTCCGCGCTTTTTCTGCTTTACATAAGAGCGAGAGAAATAAACACTGGTTTTTGCAAAGTTTTGTTGAAGCTCCAACAAAACTTTGCAGCGTTCGTAGCGTAGTGTAATATAGTCTATAGAAGTCTCGAATCAGGAGTACCTGAGATTAGCGTGTTTAATCACACAAAAAAGAAATAATCCATAAGCTTCATAATATTAGCAAAGACATGAAATTCTCACTGTCGACCAAAACTCAAAACTAAATAAAAAATAAAGCTATTATTTCGAATAAACCATTTACACTTTTGAATTGTCAAGGTCGGTTAGTCAAAAACATGAAGCTATTTGCACGTTCGAAATCGTAGATCAGTATGGAGAAGATCGTGCAAGAAACTCCACGGACACTCTATTTAATCATGTTCTGTGTGACAAAAAACTTGGTTACATTATCCTTGTTGCTTCTACATGTGAGGACAATGCAAAGAAAAAAGAAGGAAACTATAAAACAATTCAAAATATAGAAATTAAAATAAGTCAGTGGCATTTGTCCCACATGATGGTGAGCAATGATATGGCCGACGATGAAGCATGCTTGTTTAGAAGTACCTAACGTTTTGTATATAGTTAAACTCAGGTTATAGATAACAAAAAATACTAATTTCCAACAATCTATTAAAACGTTTGAATCTTTTAAGACGTTCTTCCAAAGTCAACGATACGAGTATATCTATTTCAATTTAACAATTTCAGGAGATATTCTCTCAGAGTTTAGTTACAAAAATGGTACTTACTGGTCAAAGGGAGAGAAAATGTGGTGTGGTGGTCGCTGGTCCATGGCACCGTCTCTGGAACTGGCGCTGCCAACTGATGGTGCCGGAGATGGACAGCTGGCTTCGGACCTGGATAGAACATTAAAGATTTAAGTCTTAAGAAAAATCAAGAAATGGAAAATAGGTACTCAAGAATAGGGTATTTTACTGTAAAAATCTAATTAGTTAAAAATATTGGACACGTATTTTTTCTTTTTTCGCGTAAACAAAAAATGAAGACGTTACAGTGCGTTGAAAACTCACGTGACGTCACTACGTTGCTAAAATTTTTACCAGCGACGTGACGTCACGTGAGTTTTCAACGCACTGTATCGTACGGACTAATTAGATTTTTACAGTAAAATACCCTATTAGCTTTAATGTCTGAAAATAGAAGAGAGACTGGACTGACACATTATGTAATTCTATGACTAATTATAGTAGCTAAAATAAATTTGCTAAATGTGTCCCATTCCACAGCTAATATTATTTTCTGATTGATAGTTTAAATTAGCCTGCCCCACACCATAATCCCTCATCCCTCCATACACGCGTTACACTGGAAGATATTATTTTATCCAGTTGACTAACGTAACTTCAATTGTATGATTTAACTTATCTGTCGATATACAATCTTCCAATCTTTCCTGTAACAGGCTGGTAACATCGGCCAAAGCTACTTCTAGGGAGCTCAAAAATATCTCTCATATCCTGGTGATCTGTTTGGCGAACGGTGTAGGTGCGAGTCGAACCCGTCATCCCTGACACAGGACATTCCACACTCTGATGAGTACTGAGTCTCTAGCTACATACCTCTCGTGCCGCGGCGATCGGTTGGGCGATCTGTTCGGCGAACGCAGCGGCGAGCGGCGCGGCGAGCCGGGGGTGACGGGCGGGGATGCGCGGGGGGAGCCTGCTGCGCCTGACACCGGTGACGCTTCAGCTGAGCCGCGGGACATGCCGCATTCTGAGGAACCCTGTGTGAGGAGACGAAGTTGAGATGGTAGTATCATGATACCTATTTTGTGTCGGTATGTGGATAAATTAGAAGCCCAAAAGTCGTATAACCAGTTGGGTATCATCGTATTACCTAGTAAATGGGTATGGAATCTGGCCATACCAGAGCTGTGCCCGGGATACAACCGACCGTGGCCCGTCAGGAGCTCAAAAATATAGATCATGCGCACAATCTATATGAACTCGTTGACTCACGTCCGTATCGGGCCACCTTGTGAGCCCTGATTGCAATTTCTACAATTTTTTAAGCAACTTTCGCATTCGCATCTTTTTTCAAAAATCTTAAATTTTCATATATTTTTGACATTTAGCGACTGACATAAATGCAAATGAGAGTGATGCTTAAATGATTTTTAGAATTGTTCCATGGATATGCCTATCGCGTGGTCATCAACCTTTCTACTATTATTTTGACACAATATTCTAAGGCAACGAAAAAGTCGACGTTTCTAGATGTTTCAGTAAAATCACAGAAACAAATCCACTGCTTCCCAAAAATATGTTTGATCCCCTATATATTTATTTCCAGACAGATATATTCGGGACACCTCAACAAATCAGTAAGCTTATCGCCATCACAACAGACATCCCTCCCTTATCGCACCTTATCGTCGGCGGGGTCCCTCTTAGTCAGCACGTCCCCTTCCCGCTTCCTCTGCTCCTCCTTCAGCCGCTCCGCTTTCCTCCACTTCGCTCGCCGGTTTTGGAACCACACCTGGTGACAAGGAGAAAGACAAGCGTATTTGCCGTAAAACTCCATATTTTACCTTCTGCTTAAAATGATGTTACCGGGTTTTGGAGGTCATTCATTCATTTATTTCAGTAACAATATTTGCATCGTATTAAAATTTTTATAAATCATTATTATCTACAACAGTAATCAAATACTTAATAATTTAAGTATTACCTACTGTTGTAGATAATATTAAAAAGTAAAACATTTGAAAATCCCTGAAAGATTCCTCCGTTAATTACACATGCCAGAAGTAATATAATAAGTAAGTAGAATAATGTCAATAAAACATTAATTCATTACACTTTGCCAAAAATAATAATTTAAAATATTCCGCTAGGTCAAATAGTCAGTCAGCCCACGTAAAATACTGGTATTCAGCTGAATCCAGTTTGAGTGGGAACCGCCTCTAATATCTTGGTAGTTGGGCAAGGGCTGGGCAGACGATGGCTATCTTAAAATTATGATTTTCATACGTAAATGTCCTATCCTATTATAACATTTAAACGTACCATAAACTCTATTCTCATTGAATTGTGTATTGTAGGTATACAAATTATAATTTCATTATCTGAGCGTAGACTTATTTTTCATTATCTATACTAATATTATAAAGAGGTAACGTTTGTGAGTTTGTGACATTGGAAGGGGTAATCTCTGGATCTACTAAACAGATTTTCAAAATTATTTCACCAATAGAAAGCTACGTTATTGTGGAGTGTCATAGGCTATATTGTATCTCCGTATTGCCACGGGAACGGGAACAACGCGGGTGAAACCGCGGGGCGCTGCTAGTAACTTATAAGTTACTAGCAGCGCCCCGCGGTTTCACCCGCGTAATTCGCGTAACGTAGCGTTGTTTTAGGTAGGTCATCTTTTCCTGGCGCATCGTGATCGTGAGTAGGTAATAAATGTGGAACAAATGTACAACGGATCATTGTTGTCTGAGAATAAACATTATCTACTACATAAAAATAAGTCGGGTTTTCCTTCCTGACGCTATAACTCCAGAACGCACGAACCGATTTCCACGGTTTTGCATTCGTTGGAAAGGTCTCGGACTCCGTGAGGTTTATAGCAAAGATATAGGAAAAATTTCAACAGAAAAGCGGGAAAATCTTTTTTCCTTTTTTTTAATTTTTTTTTTATATGGCAAAACAACGTTTGCTGGGTCAGCTAGTTTATTTTAAATATAAGTAAGTTTTTTTTGTACTATCTAAACTACTTACCAATTTTATCATGCAAGGAACTCTTTGTTGCCTAATAATATTTATAATGTGAAAAAATGACAACTGTTACCCTAAACCGTTAGTATTATAGACCTAATAAAATTTTATTCCCGTCATAAATATATCTAAATAGAATTTATAGGCTATCCCAGTAATCCTCAATAGGCGAGCTGTCAACACGGAACTCAGTAACAGCACATCATTACGACCCCATTTTGTACTCGTTGTAACTCTAAGATAACAGATCATCCGACCACTATATCGTATAAGGGCACCCGACCACCAAAAAGAAAGACCTACTATCATAAACATTTCCTCTGCTACGAGAGCTCTTGGTTAACTGATCGTCTCTTAATACAGGCCAATTTAACAAGATCCCTGCTGTCAAACGAATTGTTAGTTACAGTAGATCCTTTTATGTTGGCGCTTGTAAGCTGGTTAGCAAAATACGTCAGGGCCACATTTGCACTGCAATTTTCGCAATTTAGTTTTAATAAGCTTTGGTGGGTGAGTGCTGCGAAATCTAGGGGAGGATGAGCAAACGTAGTTGTGGCAGTAGGCAGAAAAGTAAAATGTAATTTAAGTCATTTTTTACTTGTTACTGTGTTGGTTAGTTTCTATTTAAGTTTTAGTATTAATCCTTACTTTTTTTATTTAGATAAAGGAATTAGTAACGTGTCGATTCGATATTAAAAGTGCATACTTATTTATAAATTTTATTGTACATTACTCCTATAGTTGTTTATATTATTAACAGCATAGCAAAACACTTATTTCGTATACGTATACGTATTTTCTTTAAATTATAAACTAGCTTTTTGTCATTATTTTCATTCAAAATTAATTATAAACATTCTAAATAAAACTTTATCCAAACGCTTGTCGCTTCTACATCGTTGACGCTTAATCTTTGCCCCGTAAGAGCGCCACAGTCCCTTAACACCAGTAAGCTAATTTCGTTAAAATAATAATCTGCCCATAATCCCGACCCGCCTAATAGTTTTTATCTCTTACGAGGGTAGAATTAATATTTGAACGTGTCGAACACCCCTGCTGAGCCACCCTTGTGACTTTATTGTTATTAGGGAAAATGTGCTTTGTGGTATTTTTGGTGGTTAATTTTTGAAGAAAATTGTGGTCTGGTGGTTTCAAAATATCAGACTCGTCTATTTAGCTGGTCGTGGTTTCACAGACTTGTAAAAACTTGTATTTATGTCAATTTGAATTTTGTATCTTGTGAGTATCTTCATGACTTACATTAAGGAACCTTTTTTTTCTGGATGGGAAATCATCAATCAGCTCTGGGCGGAGCGGAATGTAATATCAGACTCTTACTGACTAAAACCCACCCGTGATCCTTCTAGTGGCCTTTGCATTCCAGGGCCGCGGTGACTCTTTCGAACAAATTCCTCAACCCTAGCAGGTACTGACCCTATTGGGCCCCGTCTTCGTTGCTGACAGCTCTTTGAAGCGCGCGTGGAACACGATGTTGATTTAGGTAGGTCATTATTTCATGCAAATAATTAAGGACGATGCCGATGAGTTAAAGTTCTTTTTAGTTTAAGAATCACTAAAGAAGGTTTGAGTAAGTTGTCTTGATGTACAAATTGAAAACCCACCCCTATTTATACAACAGCATTAATGATCCATCAACACTTACTTTTTTAAACACAAAACTGCTATTAAATACAAAATTACTGATGCCATGATTCACAAACCAATTCACCCTATTGACGCCATTGTAGCCCAAAAACACATGTCGTAGATACCAAACCAGTATACGATGAACTTCGTTGCAATCTTCACCTTTCGCACCGTCTAAATTTCATATAAAATGACAAAATACATGGATAATAAAGTCTCTTGGGTTTGAAAAAAGCAATTATACCACAGTGCGAAGTGGCCATTTATACCGCCTATTTATTTATTATTATTTACTAAACACTTTACGCACACAATTGTACACAGGCGGACTTAATGCCTATGGACGCCAGCAATAGTAAAAGCATTTCTGTACTGCCCCAGAGGATATGGAGTTTCTTGTCCGTTCTTCCCCAGAAATTATCTATAATTCCGCATGGACAACTTGAGATGATTGAACTTTTATAACTGTAAATATTGACATTCAAAAGTGCCTTTTCATGGTCTAATTGAAATAAACGTTTTGACTTTCACCAGAACTAATAAAGATGCAATACCTAATTTGCTTGACTGGTGCTGATTTAGCACCTTCAAATCGAAACATAGCATCGCTTATAAGCAGCGGTAGACGTAGGTTTAATCATTATTTCCCAGAAAAACATGAACTAAATCAAAATAAAATCAATAAACTTTAAGTATATGAAATATACCAGTTTCACGCACTTTACAGGCAACAAGAGCAGCAAATAATGTTCTGCAGCAAAACACACTCACCGACCATATCTCCAGTAGAGAGTAAGATTTTGATCCTATGGACAGGAACGTGCAAGAAACTCCATGAACCCTTTTATTTAAGTCACTGTATAGTTAATTACAGAGACTTAAATATAAATGTATCGTCATTTATATTGGGAGTACTTTGAACGAGTTTCTAAGTAAAGAGTTTTACTAATACTGAACAGGGGTCACGAAAAATCGGACGCGCTCCTCTCATTAAGGGGTGTGCACACTAGGGGTCGGGTAATTACCTTCTGTTGCCAAACGTGGATTGTTTGTCGTCCTTTATACGGTGCATTGAGTGCGCTTACGTTAAATAATAACAAATATTGTTTGTGTGAACGACGCTTAAGGGCGGCCAGTTTAATTACTTCTTTTGTTTGGTACAATGGAAGTTTCAGTTTTTTGTGAATGGGCTTTGAAGTGTTAATGTCATTTAATAATGAGTTTGGAGTTTTAACGATGTAATCTTAATAGTTAATTATTATAACTCAATAAAATTAGTTTTTTTTTAAGATTGAAATTGATTTTATTTAGGTAGTTATAATATGTCACGACTTAATATGTCATACCAGTACAGAAGCTTACACTAAAATATTAAAAACTTAAAGTTTATCGCAACATTAAATGAGTACTTACAAAAAGCACTAAATGATTACTTTTCCACTATTACAATTTGATGTGTTGCCACAATTCCGTTTCAAAACATTCTCTCCTATTAAAAAAGAGACCACTCAATAAAAAACAAAATGATGCTTCAACCTTAATTCCACTAGTTAGAAAACACATTTCAAAGCGCAGACATGAAGTTGAAACAGAATTTAATTTCAAACATAAAAGTTTAATTCAAACTCACCACTTAGAGCATAACTCGCATGCACCACCTACTTAAAAGTTACTACCCCTTAATTGCGTCACCGCGAGTAATGTTTTAAAACACTTCATACGCGGAGTTAACGTGAAAGTTAACGTTAAAGACTCATGGAAATATGTTAAGAAACCGCGGCGAAACTGTTTAAGTAGCGGGGAATGTTTTCGCGACTCGTTTTAAGTGACAGCTCGTGTGTTAAGGGGAGGTTAACGTTAAGTGATTACAAGGTACGGTGGTTTGTTTTCGGTTGACGTTAAATATGTCGATGCTTTTTAACGGCGATGGTAAGATGCGCATAACAATTTCGTGTGATAGTGAATTTCCTCGCGCAACATAAAAGATTTCCATTACTTTGTATTATGTTTTTCCTTTGTTCACAGACGTTAAAAAAATTTTAGCGGTTTATTATTTTATTTTGTTTGAAAAATAATATTTGGCTACCATCTGAGACCAAACATAATGTTTTACAGTACAAATTAAAAACCACAGCTGATGCACAAGAAATAATTACTTTTCAAAACGCATTTTTGTGTTAAAATCCTTGTGAACTTCTTCTTATTTGTGGTTAATTACTTAAAGTATTTATTAAAAAAAAAACGGTTTATTAGTCATTTTCATGGCAATGATTTGATTTTTTATCTTAAAACATAAATTAATAAGACAGTAGTATCACACACGCTCTTAACATATTAATTAGAGCTGGCACACACTGTCGCCATTAAAAGACCCTAATAACCCCCGTCGCACGGCGGCTAATTTGAACAACTTGCCAATCTGCCCCGTACTCGATCATTTGGCGGCGGTTAACTTATTACTTAAGTTTAAACGGTGGTTTATGTCGCATGTTAGGTGGTTAGAAATTGAGTTGCTTATTTTGCGGCTAAAAATAAAGACGCTTAGAGGTTTGCTACTGTTCTTGAAATTTCAATTTATGAATAAAGCTTACCAATTGAAACAGTTCCAGTAAGTTTTTTAAGGTCATTTGATCCTATTTGGACTGTTTACTCAAACTTAAAACGTCAAAATTATAATATTGTTTTGCTTATATGCATAACTTTTACTCATTGCATTAGTGATATTTTTTTCAGTGTCGTTTCAAAATACAATAATGAACTGAATAGAAAAACAAAACTGACCGTGACAAAAACAGCGAGGGTAAGCACCAAGGCTTTTTGAAAATCCATCCTCAAATGGGTGTCTACAGTGTATGGAAATTTTGCTAAGAAAAACCATCGGGTACACAATTCGTCTCCCCTCCCCGCCCCCCAAATCCCAGAGCATCAAACGAGAACATAATAAAAACATTCTTAACCTAATACCAACACACAAGCTCCATCAAATTAACCCATATACCTTATACATTAAAATTAACTCTAGTAAATTACCCGAAGTATTCCCAAAACTGATTACATACAATCTACTCGAACCGACTGACTCGTGTGGTGTTAAGTTTTTCATCACATAATTAGGGGCAAATTGCCCCCCTTTCCCCACCCTGGGGATCCGGTAAATCTACCATTATCCCCACTAAGACACGAAGAGCTTTCTTAGCTCGCGATGTGGAGAGGTGGTAAGATTTGAGGTGGCATCTTAAAACATGAAGTACAACAGATGCATATGGAGTATCATAATATAGCATGAACTTAAAGAAGGATTTCCACATTTTCGTAAATTGAAATTGAGCGATTCAATTTTGGGATAATTTATAAAAGCCAGCAAAATCCACCTGTGGAAAATAATTAGAACTGTAGATTTGGTTAGGAACCGGTCTTCAAAGCGAATAGAACAGCACGTCTATCGCAAATTCGCAGATGAAGTTCACGCTGTTTGCTCGAAAATATCATCGTCACCACTTATGCATAAACATAAAAGCTAATCGCTTGGTTGTATAAACGCCGATTGCTCATTTTCTAACCTAAATAATTAAAATTTAAATACCTATTAGTAAAATACGACGAGCCCGAGAGTCCCGCCATTTTCCGACAAAACAAAACATTTCCCACAAAAATCACAGCACTACCAACCTCACCACCAAAAAAAAAAAACAAAAGAACATCATAGCTAATTCCATTTTCAAAATACCGCCTCCATGTTTAATCCGTTACGCGGTCGGACCGCGTCGTAATTAGATTCTGTCGCGGAGTGGTGTAATTCGCGCAAAATGGAAGACGTATCGCAGATAACATGTTTATGAGAAATTATCTGTAGGATCATATGGATTAGCTTGCAGTCGTATCTTGTAGTGACTTTGTGACAGTTTCATTTCTTGGAGGTTTACTGTTTAGTTTGTTAAGTAGTTTTGTAGTTTGTGTGGAGTTCATGTGCTGTGGTGGGTGGATTGAGAATTGGAAGCAGTTCATCATGCAACTTGGTGGAATGCTTTCCATTATTTGTTTTTGGATCGACTTTAGTGAATTTCGTACATTTTAAAGACTAAACAATATATTCGTTTACAAGAGAAGTGTTGTTGTTTCTTTTTTCTATAATTCGTCTTCATCATCTGCCTATAGTTCGTTCGCATTAAGAATGCAGTGAGTCATCAGTGCAACTGCAAGATAAAGGTGTACTCACAGTGGTGTTAAATTCAAACTTTCGAAGCAATACCTTCAACTGTCATTGTGAACTTGACTTTGTAACTTGGAACGATTTTATTGGTTAGGGGGCGGGGCTAGGCCGACGGACAATGATGACTCACTACATTCTTAAAGCGAATGTACTATAATCCCCAAGTATGTTGGAGTCAGCTTCGCTTCTAACTGAATGCCGACACCAGTATTTATCTTATTCTAACATACATATTAAGTAAGATTAATATTTTAAATTTCTTCACTTAAACATCTTTTTAACCGACTTCTAAAAAAGGAGGAGGTTCTCAATTCGGATGTTTGTATTTTTTTTTTATTGTTTGTTCGCGCATAACTCCGTCGCTTGTGAACCGATTTGAAAAATTCTTTTTTTGTTGGAAAGGGTATACTGCCCAAATGGTCCCATGAAAATTTTATCGAAAACAACCAAGTGGTTTTCGAAAAATCTAAAAAAAATATCTACATTGTCTACATTGACGACCTCTTAGTGTACTCTGCAAAGGAGCAGTGCTTTTTTTTACACCAATGTGATTGGTTCGTTTAGGTAGGGGGAGGGGAGTGGGTGTAGGTACCACTAAAAAGTGAAAAATAAAAAACTTTTTACAAAAAAAAATACAACCGACTTCTACACAAAAAATCAAAAAAGTGCAAAATAAATTTAATTTCGGAAGTCGGTGTTCAAAAAACGAAAAAGCAACCACAAACACCGAGTTCCGAAATTAAAGTTATTTTGCACTTTTTTGATTTTTTGTGTAGAAGTCGGTTGTATTTTTTTTTGTAAAAAGTTTTTAAAGGCTGATTTTTCAAGATTCTGATGTTTTTAAACTGAAAAATAACTATGTTGTTTACATATAAGTAATACTGTTTGACATATTGTCTGTACAAAAGCTGACAAAATACCACTTTTATTACCCAGGAGAAAGTTATGACTATTGAAAAATCAGACCTAATTGAACAAAATTTATGATCAATGGTTATTCTAAGTTAGAAACTGCTAATTTCAAGTAACGTTCTAATTCTATACAACTCCAATTACTCTCACTGTCAAAACTACACAAGTATCATACGACAAATATTAGTCGATGGTAATTTGTGCTGCATGACACGCACCGAAGGGGTTACCACGGGTAACACGCGATACAAGGGGTTACAGCGAGGGTTACAACATCACCCACTTACGACTAGTGTCATCTCACGAGTATAGTGTTCCAACTAATTGTGTTAATTCCTTGTTTCGTGTTATGACAGTTGATAGTAAAACTGTAAGTTCTAGGGTTGTATGAATCAGGGGCGATGATCCAATTTTTATTTCCTATTTATTGCACGTAAAAACATAAAATTATTTACAAAAAATCTCTAAGAAATAAAAAAAACTTTTGATTTTCAAATCTATACTAATATTATAAAGCTGAAGAGTTTGTTTGTTTGTTTGTTTGAACGCCCTAATCTCAGGAACTACTGGTTCGAATTGAAAAATTATTTTTGGGTTGAATAGACCATTTATCGAGGAAGGCTTTAGGCTATATATTATCACGCTTAAGCCAATAGGAGTAGAGCAGCGATAAAGAATGTTTTAAAATCGGGGATTCCACGGGAACGAAGTCGCGGGCAGCAGCTATGTTTTATACACGTAGTGTAGGTATTTGAAATAGAAAAAAATAAACAATAATAGACTATTGTTTATTTTTGTGTATTTCAAATACAGGAGAGCAACAGCGCATAAACGAGAGTAGTCGAATAAAAAAAAAAGTTTTTTTTATTGAATTATCAACCTGCATAATTAATCAGTCATAAAAAAACAAGTTGACCCGCGCGACTTCGTCTGCGTCACATAGGAGAGAGAGAAAAATAACCCAGTTTTTGCAACATTTTTATTAACTCTCAGGTCTTGTTAATCGAATCGTGATATAAGTATATAAAGTTACTTGATAAATGGGCTATCCAACACATTTTTTTTTTCAATTTGAGCCAGTAGTTTCTGAGACCAAACAAACAAACTCTTCAGCTTTATAATATTAGTACCTATAGATGTAAACTTAGGCAAGTAAAGTTTAGCTTCTTGATGCTGTTGTCTTGATGATTCGGTATCTTGAAGAAGAAACTTGCGATTGTCCATCAATCTGAATGAGTTTTTTTTATAAGTATATAGACTGAATGTGATCGAGTTTCAAGTAATAGTTTCAAGTATTACCCATCAAAAACATTTTCATGTAAAAATGTTGCCAAAACGAGTCTACGTAGCTTACCCTGTGAAAAAGTTACCAGATCTCGTACAAAGCCAGGCTCTAAAGACTGCACGCTCTAAAACAACAAGCTCTACACTACACCTTGTTCAAAATACATGAAAAAGTGGTCAGATCTCATGTAGAGCCATGTTTTTTGACGAACGACGAACGTTTAGTCAAAACGTGTGGCTTGGCCGTTTTATTTCACACCCAATGAACGAATGCTTATGAAATCTTCGTGACGGTAGCAAAACGGCCAAGCCACACGATAAATTTCGATACTGAGTCTTCCGAATTTAGCTCAGGTCTAGGGTTAGGCTCACCTTGAAACCAACTATCAATATCAATACTGAAAATACAAATAGAACTGCTGTCTGCTATATCGCTGATAGATTCCCAATAACTTAGGTATCGATTAGACATATCGAAATAAAAGGCCTAGAGGAAAGTTCCGAGTATATTTCTGGGTCCTATTTATACGGCGCGACTTTTACTACATTGGCAATATTTAAAGAGCTGAAAGTGCTTCATCAATTCAAAAACAATCAAAATTTATTTAAACTTTATGTACAGTAGTGGTATATAAGCGGGCTTAATTCAACAAGGCATTATTTGCCAGTCAATATTTGGGTTAAAAATACATACTTCACTTTGCTGAATCTCTACCTACCAAACCGGCTTCATCTAGCTTAAAATGACCAGAAATATTTGACGTGTAAAAGTGTTATGTTTAACCTACTTACAAAATAAATATCATTTAAACAGCTGATATCTTTTTCATGTTTTCGGAATTGGTCCTTTAGTAAAACTGTTCATTGCTATCATGAGTATTTTCATTTCCTGAAATATTGGAAGTAAATCAAAAGTTAGGTTATGTCCTTGCCAGGGTTGTGGGGTTTGTTCACAATAATCACCGCGGCCCTGGAACGCGAAGGACACTGGGAGGAACACGGGTAGGTTTTAGTCAGGAAGAGTCTGACACTCCCTTCCGCTCCGCACAGAGCGGAAGAAGTCATTTCAATTTGAATTGAAATCAAAACTGTAAAATAAAAATGATTTCCCATCCATAAAAAACATGCTCTATACTCCATTCACAATAAGATTAGACATTGGAACAAAATTGTTTACAGTCCGTTCAACCGATTTTTATTTCTATTCCTTAGGCAAAAGTATGGCATTAAAAGCAAAAACGTGATTATAATACCAACTGTTTACTGCAGCTACCATGTGTCATGCCACCAACGCAATAGAAGTCATTTTGGTTGAACGGACTGTAAAAAAGATGTATTTCAATGTCTAATCTTATCGTGAATGGGGTATAGTATCATTAAGTAATACGAGTATGTACCTCAGAAATGTAATCTCTTGACTCTTATTTCTTCATCTTGTTCAAAATTTCAAACATCAAAAAAGCATATTCACTCAAGCATGACAATTGGAAGCACGATTTAAGTCCTGCTTCCAATTGTTTTGCAAAATGTGACATATTTCATTTTCACCCCTGATTAGATTTGAGTAGGAGAATGATTGATAAAGTACAACAAGCCAAGTGCGTGTCGCGTGAACTCGCGGCTCAAGTGACGAAAAAAGAAAATGAAGATGAGTGGATACATAGGGAAGAGCGTTTTGTGCGGTACCGCGGCGGATATCTGTGAAAATGTTTTTTTTTTTTTGTGGATTTAAACAGCATGTTATTAATCCTACTGCTAACTTAGTGCATATAAATAATTGTCAAGTTTATTTTGCTACCGAAGATGGGGAAAAATTTCAAGAAATTGCTACCACAGCACATAGCGCAGACTCGAATTAGCTTGGCACACAAGGCAATAAATAAGTCGCGCTACCAACTTCGATGACAGGCTGAATGTTACCAATCTTCTACCTCAACGTAGATTGAATAAAAGAATCATTTTATTGAATAACTGGGTTGTGGAAGTAAGATAGACGGGTTATCGTTTCATGTATAGTTTTACCTTTATAATTATAACCTTATTATTTTGCCTATGTTAAATAAATGAATAAATGACTTATGAATAATATAAAATACAGATACCTACTAAACTGCATCTAGTTAGACTATAAGGTGACTCCAAAAAAGTTGAGAAGGGCTTTTAGATGTTGCTATTAGTCTGTGATATAGGACAGTGGGCCACAGGAAAAGAGAGGCCTATGATCAGCAGTGAGCGAAGCTCGCTTCGCTTCGAGCCTGACTGACTATACTACTCCAAAGTTGTTTTCAGATGTATTTTTTTCTTATTACCAAAAAATACAGGCCCTTAAACATGACGGTACAAAACGCGATATTGTGTCGTATGTTTTCATAATTGTTGTGTAGACAAGAGTTCGATATGACGCGTCGTTAGCTTTGGTCGCACGCCGGTAGGGTTGCGACGTACGCCTCGCACGCCCCCGGGATTTTAACTAATTGCCTTTATTATGAGCACAACACTAGTTTTTGTTTTTTTATTGTTTTTTGATAATTGTTGTTGTAGAATTATTTTTTTTCAGCGGCTAGAACTTTTTTATCTGGTATAATATTTAGTCCTGGTAACTTGCAGACTTCCGAAATCACAAGAAATGCCTTTAGTATGAGCAGAACATAATTTTTTGTTTTCATTGTTGTTCGATAAATGTTGAGGGTAATTTGTTGTTGTAGAAATAAAATAAATTATTTTTTCGATAGCTAGAACACTTTTATCTGGTATAATATTTAGTCCTGGTAATGCAAACTTCCAAAATCATAAGAAACTGGAAACTTGGAACTTTTCATGTTTTTAACTTACGATCACAATAAAATATACAACTCTATTTTTAAGACAGTTTGACAAAAAGAAGAACGTATGTGTCTTAATGACACAGTCGTCGTTCTTCTTTTCGCCAAACTTTTCACCACAGTCAAATGTCTAATTAACTTTTAAGATTCTAATCACTTACGGTTATAATTCACTCACACATAAAACAAAACAAAAACACTGGATACAAATAATATCAACCATTTACCTCCCCACTCGAAGAAGAAACAAATATTAATTAAGTACTCGTTCAGGGCAGCCCTATTCGCGAGTACTTCGGTATTCGAGTACCATTGTAATGTTGTGTTGTTTACACGCTTGTCAACCCTATTGTTTTACACGATTCGAGTGCCTCTACACGTCACGGGGGGAGTTATAATCTTTTTGAGTGATTCTTTTTTGTTTTTTTTAATTTGGTGTGTCAGTTATATTTTTGAATGTAGAATTTAGTCAAATGTTTTGTTTAGAATAAGAATACAAATGATTGTTAATTAGGCCCGTTTCTTCCAAATATACTGACGGTGGCTTGAAAGGACCAGTATTTTACATAGAGCGACTGCCTATCTGACTTTCACAACCCAGTAACTGGTTAACACAAGACTCTTTGGCATGGTCAGTGTCAAAGTTTCTGTCTTCTGACTATCCTCAATGACTACCAAAGATGTACTAATGACAGCTGGAACCAACGGCTTATATTGCTTTCCGAGGCTTGAAGAAGTCTCGGTTTGTAAGGGATCCGCAGACTGACCTCGGCAAACGATATTTAGCCCCGCGTATGGACCGACCGTCGTAGCTCTTCAAAAGCAACAATAGATTTTTCAAGAACTAAAAATTGTCGCACATGTTCCTAATTCAAAAAAGTGACATTAAAAATAGCCCGATATCCCAATCACTAACCGTTCTCTGTAGGTACGTTCCACTTGGCGCCGCTCGTTCTCACCCACCTCGGAGTAATCCAATATGGCGGACAGCTGCTCCCAAAAGCTTCCTTTTTATATTTTTCGGGCGAATTATCACCGACACTCTGCAGCCGGACGAGGATGCGAATCAAATTGAAAGCCGACTCAATTATATTACCAAGCTCTTTTAGGGCTGTCGAATGTGGTTGTTTAACGTATGATGTCTTTGGCACCAAATCTATACTAATATTATAAAGCTGAAGAGTTTGTTTGTTTGGTTGTTTGTTTGTTTGTTTGTTTGTTTGTTTGAACGCGCTAATCTCAGGAACTACTGGTTCGAATTGAAAAATTCTTTTTGGGTTGAATAGACCATTTATCGAGGAAGGCTTTAGGCTATATAACATCACGCTTAAGCCAATAGGAGCGGAGCAGCGATAAAGAATGTTTTAAAATCGGGGATTCCACGGGGACGAAGTCGCGGGCAGCAGCTAGTCTATACTAATATTATAAAGCTGAAGAGTTTGTTTGTTTGTTTGAACGCGCTAATCTCAGGAACTACTGGTTCGAATTGAAAAATTCTTTTTGGGTTGAATAGACCATTAATCGAGGAAGGCTTTAGGCCAATAGGAGCGGAGCAGCGATAAATAATGTTTTAAAATTGGGGATTCCACGGGGACGAAGTCGCGGGCAGCAGCTAGTATTATAAAACGCGAAAATTTGTAAGTATGGATGGATGTTTGTTACTCTATCACGCAAAAACTACTGAACGGATTTGGATTAAATTTGGCACACAGGTGGTTTCTAACCAGGATTAACATATAGAATAAAGAATGATTTTTACCCCGATATTCTGACGGGATCGAAACTTAAGCGGGTGAAACCGCGGGGCGCTGCTAGCTAGTTTAGAAATATGTCTGTGCCGCTAAAAATTTGATTAATATTTGATTGAAAGTATTATCCTGATAGTACAGTGCAGCATAGTTCATTGATAAAAGTTTGTCTTTTCACATTTTAACGAACTTCCAGAGTTCATAAATAACCTGCAATTTTCTGCAATTTTCAATCTTTGTCTCTATTAGTAGCAATCGTTAAGACGACGGGGGATATCAAAGACATCGCTTCATTTATTAGTCTCCTCAAGGATCCTTGCAGCCATTCTGATTCATCAACCAAATTCCTGTACGTAATCCGCCAGTCCTCTTCATACGCGACACCCCTTAATCCCAGTAGCACGTGCCGCAGGGTGTGAGCGGGGGAGCGGCGCGCGGGCGCGGGGTAACAGCCTCATACCGTAATACCATTCCGAGATGAGCGACTTAAACGCGTTACAGACCACCAGTCCAACCAGACCTACCCCGCCCCGCACACCACTCACATTTCCACAGCCATTTCAACAAACCAATGAACTATCGAGGGCCAATCTAACATGGACGCACACCGTTCAATTCTCAACTGTTTTGGTGGTTTTGCCAACTAGAGTGGAGTAGGTTTTGACAATGCTAGTTAACTAATGGAAGTGGATGTTCGACGGCGGACAAACGAAATTGGATATCGTCTTACGTGGTTCGTAGTTACGTCGATTGGCCGCGTTACAGTAGCCGGTCAATGTTGACGTTTGACATGTGATTGTAATTTCGTTGGTAACTTTAGAATTGGCATCATGAACAGTCACGAATCCTCGATCCTTCGATTTCGAAGTCCTTTATGGGTTTGGATATGAATTGAAATAGTATCTGCAGCTGTTTTGATGGGTTACATTATAATTAACCGCACATTCATGCATGAGGTATAATAAACCATGAACTATCGTAAAATAACACCTCGAACATTAACAAGATTCTTATATGATCTGACTATTAGGTAATACAGTATTGAATGGAATTAATGGACCTTAAAAAGACGTTGACCTCTGTTTTAAGGTTGCTATTAGATTTTTTTTTGTATGTATAATAATTGGTTAGTATCAACAAAGTGTTGTTTTAAAGTTATTCATTTATTATTATTTAAGTAATAATAAAATTACGTAACTTACGTTTTTTTTTTTCAGTTGGCCAGTTCCAAAACAAATAAGTACCTACAAAAAACTTCCAAAACTCACACACCAGACAAAATGACGTCAGAAATCATGTATTGATACAAATTTTATGTGCACATCCTATCAACATAAAATAACCCGTAAGCAAACACTTAACAGGCATTATGATTCGGTAGATATGTGCAATAAAAGTGTGATCCCGAGCGACAGCCCGCCACTAAATTGTAGCTACGGTGGTGGAACGACGGAATTGGGCAATTTTTATTCGGGCATAAATAAAACACGGAGGCAGCAGCGGGCAATTTGGCTAAAACAGCCGACGTATTGCTCGGCTCACGGAGAGATACCGCAGCAAGTGAGTGCCGGTACGATTAGGTACAAGTTTAGGTAAACTGTTGAAGTCGTTTAGAAAATGGGTAGAAGAGTACCTACTTGTAAATTTCGAAATACCAATATTCTGTGATGCTTAGGTATAGCATTGCTACTTTAAGAAAATTCTATTTAGGTTCGGGGAAGTAGAAAAAGTATTGCATCAAACATTGTTAAAGGATTTTTGGCTTTATAAGAAGGTCTAAAGAGACTTCAATACTCTTTATTAGGTACACAATAAAAATTACTGAAAATCTAGATGAAGAAAATATTCCATACGGTGACATAATGGGCGACCTTATCGCTAAAAGCAATCCTGTCATTGGAAAAAGTCGGAAACGTATGAGATTTACTAATTTGTGCAATCGTAACGTGACGCAGTCATGCTAGCAGCACCCCGCCGTTTCGCTCGCGTAGTTCCCGTTACCGTGAACATACGGGGAAAAAATATAGCTTTTGTTACTCGCTGATAGTAGCGTTCCATTGTTGAAAAAAATGTCAAAATCGGCCCAGTAATTTTAATAAAAGAATCTTTCCTCTTTATAATATTAGTAAAGATACAGAATTTTTCCTTTATTTAACATTACTTTTTAAGTTCGTTTTATGCCCGGTTCCTATATTTAACGGATCGTCATTGTATAACATCTACCACCCGTTTCCAACTTACTGATAACGAGGCGTAACTTGGTGTTCCACAAAGTTTTTATCTAGCCTACCGGCTACGAACATTCGTCGGTTACTAGGTAACCGATGGTCCTCAATGCTCCTCTTTGCGTTTCGTTATTACAAAAAATATTTGATGGGTAGTTCAGAAACAACGACCTTATCAGAAACATTATGAGATATTTATATACTAAATAATGTTAGCTTTACTTATACTCCGGTTTTATGCTAAGAAAAACAAATTGACTTTTACAAGTAACATTTTAAACATAATTGCTATTGTTGATCAAGTGCGAACAAAACGTGAAAATGACGCGAAGTCTATCGCACGCCCGCGCAAAGCTGTCAGCTGATTCCAGCAGAGCGTCGTTTCGTTTAATTTCAGTTTTGTTCTTTCTAATTCTATTAACTAGATATATGTAACTTTAAATAAAAACTAATAGTTACTGAATAGTTTGTACAAAAATCACAAAATATGGATACTACACCAGTAAGTAATCTTGTTCTTTGTTACGTTCTAATTAAGCGATGGTAAAATTGTAGTGAATTGTAATAATTTGTTTTACCTATTTATAGAAGAGCAAAAAACCTATGACGAGAGATGAAGTCTCTTATTTTGTGGAGTTAATCCAAAACTGTCCTATTTTAACAAGTAAGGAAACAAACGCTTCGTCAAATAAGTTGAAAGACGAAGCGTGGGCCTCCTTGGCGGCAGCGTTCAACGCAAAATGTGGTGGCTTCCCAAAACAAAAAGAGCAATTGAAACTGAAATGGGACAATTTAAAAAAGGCAGCCAGGAAAAGAACGCAACAAATTCGCATGAATAGGTTGAAGGTAGTGTAGTTGATATTCATAGCAAGTTTCAATAGCATTCTATGCAGGTTCCTGCTCTAGGCAAAGGAATACAGATTAATCCAATGCCTAGGTCTTAATAACTAAAAATTTGAATACTATCATAAATTCAATTATATTGCAGACTGGTGGTGGAAAAGCGGATTTCATTCCAGCGGATGAAATCCTTGATAAAGTAGCAAGTTTGATGGGGTCTACATGTATGGGTTATGAGGTTCCCTTTGGTGGTGATGGGTGCGGTGGTGGTAGTGTGCTTCTTGAGTTGGAGGTGGGCACTGATTTAGAACAGGTTGGAGACAATAGTGCAACAGTGCAAATGCCCATGGAAGATTTAATTCCACATACAAATGAAGGTATTATTATGTCTAATTACATCAACTTTTGTATATTGTCATCCATCCATCTAAAATTCCAATCCAAGAATTTCCTTCAGCGCAGTAGAATTCCCCTATATTTAGTTTTCGCGTAGCAATGATGCTAAGTCTTTTACTTCTGTAAAAAGTTTCAATATGCTTCTGCTTCTATTACCTATTTTATTTGAATGTTTGTTACAACACTAGTCAGCTGATGCCTGATAGTGCTGGGTGTGGTTGAGTCAAAGTTTCAAACAATTATTACATTACTCAGTTACAGTTATAATAATAAATAATAATAATTATATGATTTGTGCGCATACAATATACTGTTCACTGTTCTGTACATATGTGTTAAGAAGTAAGTGGTACAGCGGAGATTGATTAGTCATTCTTAGTACACAATTTTTTTCAGTTAAAAAGAGAAAGTTGGACATTTTGACCCCAGAAGAAGGAATTGTAGAGGGCAACAATCTAGGAAGAAAATTTTTATATGGAATGCCTACAATGTCAAAAACACTTCAAAACAAGGGTACTTAATTTGAAATATTTTATAACTTATACTTTGTCTAAGGTTTTATACCAAGGACAGCTATTATTGTACGAGTAATGTTTTAACACAAATGGGTCAGGACCAAATTTTTGACGGATACAGACACGCTGTGGTGTCCGACTCATAAGTGACAAAATATTGCGTACAATACATGCCTTAAAATAATTTTGGACATTTTCTAATAATATTTTAATATGTTATAAACAGTTTCATTCATTAAGTAATTATACTAGAAGCTTAATTTCTTCAAAATAATATATATTACCAAGCTTGGTGACTTTTGCGCTATGTAAAATACGCATGTCCTTGCTTGACTACCTAAAAATATTTTGCCGCTATTTTTTTTCAACGTAAGCTAGCATTTATAGTTTAATATTATTAAAGCCTTATAAACACCAGTAACCGTTTTTATAAATAATACCACAATAACCATTGTTGTTTTAATTTTTACAAATTATTTTACATACGTCCCAAAATTGTTTCCGTTGTAATACTCCTGTTGTGCGACACTATAATTTCGAAACCAATAAACGTTTGTGGATGTTTCTTGATTATTTAGTACGGCAACATTGGCTTCAAGCTGGCACCAAAATTTCGGATACAAACCGCCATGCTTTTTTACTGTCATTTGAGATTGTGTTTGTGTCGTCAGCGCGTGTCGTTAAGATTTCCTGACTTTAGGTGAGTAAAATTGTAATATTTTTACATTTTTCCACAAAATGATGATATGTTTATGAATCCCCTATAACTTTATTGTTAAAAGGAATGCAGAAATGTTCGATTAATGGTTATATTTGTGAACTGTTGCATCTTTATGGTTAGGTCGTGAATAATTTTCATTCCGTTGTGCGATTTGTGACACGAAATTGTGCGACGTGTCACAAGAGAAATTTATAAAGCTGTGTTTACATTCATTCTAATCTCAATAGTTACCTAGTTATTAAACGATTCTTAAATATTTAGATTATTGTTTAAATATTTGCAAATTGTTTTAACTGTTTAAGCCAAAGCCTTAGAGCGTGTTTTAGTAGGTTTGTTTGGTATGCCTGTCTCTACAAGATGTTGTTTTGCATTCTAGTAAAATTGATTATTTATGTCTTTTAGGACAACCTCCTGAAATTTGACAAGGATGCAAAACAACAATTGTATATTACTTGCTTTTTTTCCTTTTTTTTAGTGTGGAGAAATGGGTTATGCATACTGCACCACCACAAGGAGATAGTGCAGATATTTGGGACTCCAACCCATTAAAAAACCGTGTCATCCTGTGCCGTTTATAACGAGAACACGGTATTTTACCTTCTTGATGCTACATAGATCATTTAAATTTTAAAATTCGACATAATCTATTGAATTTTTAAAAGTCAAAGAATAAAATATGATGTTAGTAAGTAATACAGACCTGCAAGGTTGTTATTGTTTTACCAAACTGTTTTGGATTCTAAGTTTTGGTTTTGTAATTTAATTTTTATGGATTTTACTAAGTACTTATTAAATATTTCTCGAAGTATAATGTTTTTTATTTATTCCACTTACCTACCTAAAATTTTACGACTATTTACACACACCCTAATAATTTTATTGTGCTACATTTATTTTCCATTGTGACACATTCCGTTGTGATTTCCGTTGTGCGATTACGTCAAAAATTTGGTCCTTACCCAAATATCTTTTTTTTTTATGACAGCCAAAAAGAAAAAAATTGAAGATGGACGCCTGGAAAAAAATTTAGCTATAGCAGAATATTTTAAAAAGAAGACAGAAAAATTGGATTTAGAGATAAGACTGTTAAAGTTAGCTAACAAAGAAATTCTTAGTGATATTTAGTTTTTAGATGTATCATATCATAGATATACATACAATTTGTACCATTTTATAGATTAGCTAAAGTACATAAATCTTTTATGGGGTACTGTGTTAAATGTTACAACAAAATACCTTGTAAGATATTAGAATTAAATGAAAGAAAACTTAAAACTTTTATTAAAAGCACCCTTTGTAAACAAGCATATTACAAATTAGAAGATTACATTTAGGATAAGAATGCTTGGAAACATGCTGGTCTTGCTCCATAGGGCAATCGAGGGTGTAGACAAAATCAAACTAGTTGATTTATGTGTGGATTAAATTTATGAATGCATTTATTCTTTTTATTATTTCAATATTTGTAAATATGTGAGTACCATGAGCATGAGATATTTAGATGTTTACCTCTGCTGGTAATACTTTGTTCTATAACTATTCTACTTGGTGCATCATCCTCACATATATGAAGTATTTTTTGTATTACCTACCAAATATTGTAAAACATTTATTTGAAAAGAGTAACTATGGAGTTTCTTGTCCGTTCTTCTCCATAAGAATGTACCTTTGCGAATGGACGCTAGAGTCACTTAATTATGATATTTTTTATTGATGACGTTCAAAAGTGCCGTTAATGGCCTAATTGAAATAAACGTTTTGACTTTGTAATTTGACAAGTAGGTATGAAAGAAAAACAAATGACAAATAAAACATTAATTAGCTAATCAAATTTTATTTCATTTTATATAAACAATTTGGGAATACTGAAATTATTTTTAAATAAAATATGTCTCACAAGAGTTTGTACACTTTTATATCATTCATTAAAGACACTATTTTGGCTTCTTAATTTTTATGATCTTGCGACACAAAAATACTTCTAAAGATGCGTTGCAATATTTCTTACACCAAACTGAAAATAATGGAAAGAAATCTTTTTAAGTAAGTACACATGACTTGTTAGATCTCTGCCACACAGTATTTTTTTTAAATACAAATATACATGTTAATATCTTGTCCAATAAATAACTCATACTGTTAATAACACAATCACATGAATTATAAGTATAAAAACGTGCATAACTCACTTATTAAAATATTCTGCTATTAAAGTTTCTCTTATTGTTTGGTTATTTGCCTCATTATTATTATGCATCCACATCTGGAATCTCAACCTCTGGTGGAATATCATCTAGGCTTTTTATTCTACAAATGTTGTGAAGTATTGCTGTAGCAATAATAACTGCATTTGCTCGTATAAGACTCAGACGTAAAGTTAAAGCCATAACTGGAAATCTTCTTTTCCAAACTCCAAAACACCTATAACAAAATAAGTAGAACATTACTATAATACTTAAGTGGATGCTAGATGTTACAATCAAATTACAGATCTATTAGGATACATATCCCCAATATAATATACCTTTCAATGGTGTTTCTAGTTCGGATGTGGGCTTCATTGTAAAGTTGTTCACCTCGTGTTACTGGATTCAACAAAGGAGTCAAGAGGTATGGCTTCAAAGGATATGCACTATCCCCAAGCAGCCACTTATTCCCAAAATGTCCGTTTTCACATTGTGCTGAAAAATATAATTATAATTTAGTAAAACAGTATTCAATATTACCAACCCACTTTGTTTTAAATTAATGACATATAACAAAAAATGTTTACCACGCAGTTCTGAACTGTTAAATACAGTGGCATCATGAGCAGATCCTGGCCAACGAGCTACTACATTCATAAACTGCAAATTGGCGTTGCATATGGCTTGCACATTTAAGGAAAAGTATCCTTTACGATTTCTAAACTCTTCTCCAATCTGATAACCTGAAGTAGATTTTTTTGTTAGAAGACAGTATGTAAACAGTGATTAAATAGGTACTTATTCATAAACTAAATCAATTGTAAAGTTGGTTGGTATAAGTCTAATGTAATACACTTACATGGTGATTGTATCCTGATGTGTGTTCCATCAAGTGCACCAAGTACTCGTGGAAACCGAGATACAGCATAAAAATCTTGCTCAGTATTGATGTGCATGTATATATATCTGTTATACAGCTGTGCTATTGCATAACTGACATCACGTACAATACGACATGCAGATGTTTTCGACACTCCTATAAAATCTGCTGCTGATATTAACATAGTTCCTAGAGCATAAAACCTTAAAGTTAATAATAACTGGAGAATTGGGGATACTCCATGATTCCTTAAACAAACAAAAAAGGTTTTGATTAAATTCGTTAAACGTGTCTAGAGTTCAAGGTAACACTAGTGAAATACAATGTATGTCAAACAATATTCTTCGTATTAAGTTGGTACCTAACTACTTAAGGCACCAGTAGATTTACTAACCTGGTTCCCGTTATTCTTAAATATGGATATATTTCAAGCAGTAACTCTTGAACAGACGGTTTATCAAGCCGAAATCTCAGCTGGAACTCAAAATCATCCAAAGTAGTAAAATAGTTCACTCTTTGTTTGTAAACTCTAACACGGCGATTGTTTTCTTCTGAATCACTGGAATCCGAGATTATATCTAACAATTCTAAATCACTTTCTGAACTCGACATTTTGAATAATTCTAACTTTACATCTGAAAAACACCACAAAACTTTCTGAAACCGCCCAAAAGTGACCGGTACGCAAACTAACTACGGACCGTATATTTGACAGTTCGACTGACGTTTGATATTTTTATAGGAACACCAAAGATCATCATTTCCATACTTTGCGCTTACGGATCGTTATTGGTAGTCCTCCCATCCGTACGTAGCAAGCCAACGGTAAGGTCGCTTACGAAAGGTTTATTATAGGAACGCATAAGGGTTACGCCTCGTAGACAATTCTACCATCCGTAAGCAAAACGAATCGTTTTTAAAATATAGGAACCGGGCGTTAGACTGTTCCCTGTCTATATTGTCTATGCCCTGTCGCTGGTGTTTCCTCTGAGTTTGTTTCGGTGTTTCTTCTCAGCGGGTAGTCAGCTAGGAAACACCGGCCTCGTCTAGTATATAACGGCCAAAAAATTTACGCGTAAAAGTGTTATTTACAACCTACTTACAAAAAAAATGTATTCTACTTTAAATTTTTATCAAATTAAATAGTTCCATAACAGAATGAAGATATAACCTTCACTCATGCGGATCAATTTCCAAAAAGGCTTTTTGACCCAATCGTACCGTCGTTCACGTCCGGGTAAGAGAGCACTCGCATTACATTCGGTCTCCAGTTCAATATCATTCACTCTTCGCATTGCACGCGGGCGAAAAAATAAATCGAAAATGAATTTCGGTTTGCAAACTCTATATTGAATCTCTAAATGGAATTTTCTTTAGGAGTTTTGTGTAAATTGTGGTAGATAAAGGTAATGTTCAACTTATTGCAAGTTTCTTTTCAATTCTTATGCTCGAAGAGATGCAAGTTTTTGCATGATAAGACGTGTTTCGGCCGAAGTGGGATATGCAAGGAACATGAGAGAACATAACAGAGCAGCAAAACTACGCTCGCAACCGCCATAAAAAGCCAAGGAACGCGGTCGCTGTCAAATCAGCTTGATTGCATCATCATCATCAGTGATGAAGAATATGTAGCACATGCGTGAGACGTATGTAAGTTTTCTTTTTTTTCTGGATAGGAAATCATCTAATGACTTCTCCCGCTATGGGCGGAGTGGAAGGCAGTGTCAGACTCTTACTGACTAAAACCCACCCGTGATCCTTCTTGTGCTCTTTGCGTTCCATGGCCGCGGTGACTCTTTCGAACAAATTCCGCAAGACGTATGATATACGTGATGTGACAACTGTGGTAGGAATACTGTACAGGTACTATATTTATGAGGGATTTTTGCTGTCGACACCAGTTTCCTCGAAGAGCTCTTCGAGGAAACAAAACGAAGAACTCGAACGAAAAATACCAATAATAAGTTCCAAAAAATCAGTCGGGTTTTTAATTTTTTTTTTTCTTTTTGCATATCTTAACCATATAACAGGTACGTAATGTGTAGATGTATCGGTAATGCAGTATAGACATTGTTGGGATGACTGATGATCTCATTAGTCAAAACTCTTAGATAAGACCACGCTCTTCTGAAACATCTATACCGGAAATTTCAATTAACGTAAGAGACATAGAGGCATTTAAAATAAATGTGCCCTACGCCAACAGCCATAAGGAACGTTTCGGCTTTTTGTTTAAATGTCCCTTACGTTAATTCATACTTCTGGTATCGACATTACATATATGTAGTTACAATACAATGATGCAGCGTCTACTATCCTAATAGTTGAGCATCTCCTTCTTTTTCGTCGTTCTCTCTCTGCTGATGCTGCATCCAACAGCCTTTCCAATTCTTAATTGCGTCCATTTTGCCTTTGTTCTACCTTGTTCTCATTTTCGTTCGAGCCGGCACAATATAATACCTAGCCATAAATAATTAACTCTTGACAAAATACTATTTCAAATCAAGATGTCATTTTGGACACCGATTCTCTGAAGACTATGCAGCAAATTATCCTTAAAAATGTCAAAGTTTGCAATCAATTACATGAAACGTATTTACCGATAACTTTCAATCAAAATCTAAAATACCATTTGCATTCACAACACGTATGCAATGAACTTATGTTTTATGAGTCGGATGAATTTGAACGAAAGCGGAGCAAAAGTTATATAAGGCAAACCAGGTTGACTGGTTAAGCCAAGGACATTCTTGTTTCAAATTATGTTGAACGGGTTCTTAATGTTTGATTTCTAACCATGGAAATTCTCATTTAGATTGAGCTCTCTTTCGATTGGTCAATCAAAATGCATGGACGGAAACAATCAAAGCGTGAAAGCGATAAATACCCAAACTTTGAGAAACTGAAAATTAATAAATAAAATTGCTAAAAATATCAGTAGAAAATGCAATACAGATAAGTTTCAGTATAAGGGATAGGCAGTCTAAGAAATAGGCTCAGCATAATGCTAGTACTCATGTGCGAGGCTCAGCCAGAGCGCTGGTATTCAGTGACAGATGTCGCAATTACAATAATTATATTTTTCTTCAGCATATGTTTAATAAATTATTAGTGTTACCCCTTGAATATATCCCCTGGTTTATCCAGTCACACTGCATAAGATGACGTTCCTGAACGAATGAGGCAGGCCGCGACGTTTCAGAACGTTATCGAATCGGACAGGTTAGACGTGCGCGGTGGCGACGCGCGTAAATTCTACATTTTATGGAGAACTTGAGGGTATATGTACAAAATGATTTTGTAGGGTTAAGAAGAGTGGATGTTACTAAATTTGTAAGTTTTACAACCGATGTCTGGAAGCGTTATCATCGACGTATCGCATACTGAATATATTACGAAAATAAATGTATTATGATTGGCTGTTATATATATTCTATCAATCGCAGCAGCTAACGCGAGTAGTTATAACACTTTGTCATGTTTATTTTACGATAATTCTTCGTGCCTGAAACTAGAACTAAGTGTGATGTTAAGATAGTGTTAAGTAATACTATATTATAAGGCTAGCAACCGTGGTTGCGAAGTATGTTCGAAAGAGCCACCGCGGCCCTGGAACGCAAAGGGCACAAAAAGGATCGTGGGTGAGTTTTAGTCTTTAAGACTGACACTCCCTTCCACTCCACCCAGAGTGGGAGAAGTCATTTGATAATATCCCATCCAGAAAAAAAAGTTTTGATGAAAATTGGAGCTGTAGTTTCTTGTAACTGCAGTATTAACTCCATTTAATCATTCAAGCCCATGAAGAAATACCGTGTTACCCAGTTTATGGGCTGTGGAGGTCTGGCAGGCAGCTGCTCCACGTAAAATACTGATTTTCAGTCGAGTTCGATTTGACTGGTAGCCTACCCCAATATAGTGAGAAAAAGGCTAGGTATATTATGAATCATTCCAGCCCAACTGTCGCTAAAATTGTCTTATCCAGACTTATAAAATAACTAGCAGCGCCCCGTGGTTTCACCCGCGTTGTTCCCGTTCCCGTGGCAATACGGGGAAAAATATGACACTCCACAATAACGTATGTAGCTTTCTATTGTTGAAATAATTTTGAAAATCGGTTTAGTAGATCCAGTGATTACCCCTTACAACGTCACAAACTCACAAACGTTATCCCTTTATAATACTAGTATAGATGTTAGTTCAGTAGCATTCAGTGACTACCAGTACTATAAATGCTTTTAAACCAGCTTAATAACGCGCAATGTGTTAGGAATCAATTATTTATTCGTCAATGTACGTGAAACCGAGTTACGAATCAACACGGTTATTAACGATAGTCATGATAGAACTAAGTAGTTAGTCTGCATGACAAAGAATAATTAAACAGGTCTGTACCAACATCCTAGCGTTATATTAACTCATCAATCTACACTAATATTATAAAGAGGAAAGATTTGATTGTTATTTTGTTTGCATTGACAGGCTTCGAAACTACTAGACCGATTTGAAAAAATCTTTCACTGTTGGGAAGCTACACTATCTCCGGTGAACATAGGCTATATTATATCCCCATATTCCCACGGGAACGGGAACTACGCTGGTGAAACCGCGGGGTGATGCTAATCGACAATAAATGAATGTATGGAGTTTAACGTGAGACTTCGACTACGACAATACAGTTTGAAAATAATGTAAGAGCACAAATGTACTAGAGCAGGACGCTTGATACGTTGCGAAATTTGTACTAAAGAGTCACCAAGGCCCTGGAACGCACAGGGATGGAATGGACGGAAGACGAGTGGGTTTTAATCAGTAAGTCTGACACTCCCTTCTTCTCCGCCCAGAGCGGGAGAAGTCATTTGATGTTATAAAAAACCATTTGTTTTTGCCTAGACAGCCAAGCAGGTGTGCTTACTGCCAAAGCTATCGGGCTCAGTTAGATCTAAAATTGGAGTAGGCATTTTCATTTTTGTTTAAAGTTTCATGGGAATCGAAATCAACACAACACAGTGACATAATATTAGTAGATAGGTGTATTTATGTAACTATGTATATTGATCTATATTATTTAGTACACTGGACCCTAAGGGTAGGGTGATAGAAAGCGATCAGCATAGAGGGCTATGCTGATCGCTTTCTATCACTCAAAGGTGTGCTGGCACAAAAGCCCATATTATTATTATACTCTTTGCAGTAAACTCAACTTTGAGTTAAGCTCGCCTTTGTAATTACAATTTATAAAATATGTTATTTTGGTTTACAATAAAGAATTTAAACAGAGAAGTAAATTTTGTTTGTAGGAAATAATCTCTAGAACCACTGAAACGATTTTAAAAATTCATTTCACCAATAGAAAGCTACATTATTCCATAGTGACATACGCTATATTGGATTGTGATTAATAATATTGTTTAATGTCAAATAAAAATATCAGCTACTAATTAATATGACACATTTCGATGCAAGTGGGCACACTTTGTTATTACATCTGAGGTCAAATAGACGTCCCAGACGAAGGCAGGGCCGTTATATAGCCAAAATACTACAAGTACTAATACCGACGTGTATTGAAAAATACTTTTCAATACGCTTCCTCGAAAACTGGCTCTTATCACACTACAATTAGGTTCAACATGCAATGTGTTTCACACTCGTGGTTTTTTCATTCCAAATTTTGCCAAAGATAACATTAAACAACTTTTCAATTCCCTATAGGATTAGGTATTCAGCGGTGATTTTTTTTCGCAGCAAAGAGGCGCATATTTTTAAGGCCTTATATTTAATGAAAATTAAAATTGTGTTTATGAATATAATATGAGAAATAAACATTATTATATATAAAATACAAATTTTTCGTTTATCAACAAACTAACATTTATCTGTGTTCTAAATTAAAAAAAAATGTTAAAAACTCTATGTACGATAGTTGTACATGGGTGGACTTAATGCATCAAGGCACTATCTACCAGTCAACCTTTCAAAAGTCGACTTCCACCGTGAGGTCGCGTGGCGGATACCAGGCTTGTGTCCCAACGGTGAGAACGCTATAAACTGATTATGCTCAGCAATAAGACGTTGATTCTGACTAACCTGTACCCTGGCTTCGGTGAGGTTGATCTTGAGCGCGAGGTCTTCTCTCGTGAACACGTCGGGGTAATGCGTCTGCGCAAACGCTGTCTCCAGTTCTTCCAACTGTAAGGTAATAAAGAAATAAGTTTGTGCTGGAGAGTTCCCACAGAAAGGTACGAATACGAAGCTGTTCAATCTGTAGCCTATTTTATAACAATTTCGTTGAAAATTCGTTGACGCATAGGTGCTTCGCACCTGGTTTTGAATGAAAGTTATCATTATGAACTACTCATTATTGCGGCTAACTTTTACGATGAGATTAAACCCGAAATCGTGAAAAAAAAAATTGCTCTCATCACATTTCGTCGAGTTATGCGCCCAAAAATGTATAAGGGAAAAATATATAATTGAGCCTATTTTCGCAATTTCGGGGTTCATATTTTACTATTTTACTAAATATTAAACAATTTCATAACATTGAGTAAAATATCGCGTGAAATTGTAAAAGACACAAATACATTGGAAACTGTTGAATTTAAATGAAATTTATTCTGTAAACGATTAAATGTCGAGAAATTGTAATTTAAAAAAAATAATAAAAAAACACGGACGATTCCTTTGAATAGTTCTTTACAGGTCCCCAGACTGCAATGAAAAGATTATTATCTGTCTTGTTTTACATTTTTTAGTTCATTTTTTTACATGGCAGGCGTGTTTTTTCACTTGTTTTCGGGCTTACATTAAATAACAGTGCAACTTTAAATTATGTTTTATCATATCAAAAACGAAAAACTGGTGAATTTTAAGCTTCACAGCCTGGGTAATCGACGCAAGCTCGCCTGCTTGTCATTCGTCTACAGATTGTACTACGTCGAGTGTGCCCATGAACTCCACGTCCTCATCCCACCGGCCCCCTTCTACCATAGAACATCTAGACGCACTGCAAGTTACCATACCTACCTATTTGCAATTCCACCAATTCGCACCAAGCGTTTACAATCGTCTTTGATAATGCGCACAGCAAAGGAGTGGAACTCTCTGCCTGCGACTGCGTTTCCGAACGCATTTAACCCTGATCTCTTCAAAGTTACAGTGAACAGGCTTCTTCTGGGTAAGCGCATTGCATCGTCGTCTTTGTCTCTGTCACCTTTTTTGTTTTGGTGACTTCTCCCGCTCTGGGTGGAGCGGAAGCGAGTGTCAGACTCTTACTGACTAAAACCCACCCGTGATCCTTCTTGTGCCCTTTGCGTTCCAGGCCGCGGTGACTCTTTCGAACAAATACGGCAACCCTAGCAGGCACCGACCCTATGGGGCCCCGTTTTCGTTGCTGACGGCTCTTTGAGGCGCGCGTGGAACACGACGCGCCGTCGACTCGGGCCTGGTTGCTATGGGTGCTAAAGTCAAGAGCATATCCATCTGAGAATAATTAAATAAGTGTTCTAGAACAACATACCTGTTGCAGAGTGAAGGTTGTGCGGTTACGGCGCTGCTTCCGACGTACGAACGTATCATCGTGGATCGCCGGGTGGTACGAGTAGCTCGTGTCTGTTGAACAAAAGCATTGTTTTATAATTTTGTCCCACAACGAACGTCTGACGAAGGTAAAGGCCGCGGTTGTAAAGGTCTTAGTTAACTTCTGTGACATGAGTGAAAGAGTAATACAATAGCTTGCAAAGGTTGGCTGGTAGAGAATGCCTTGTTGCATTAAGTCCGCCCATTGTACATAAAGTTTAAATAAATAGCTGATTCTGGATAAGGTATATACAGGTGTTTTTTGTGCCTCTTACAAAATTTAACTGACTGTGAAACGTGTTTAAACAAGTGTTCTATAGATCGATTTTGAGAGTGACTGTTAACTGAATGGGGTGGCTCCAGAGCAAATATGCAATGGCTTTGCCCTTGATTACTTTTGGGGCGAGAGTGGATTGTTTTCCAACCGTCGAACTTTTTAAATGGTTTTTGAAAATTTTCCACCTGCCAATCTATATATATATTATTACAAATATATACATACATAAAAAGCTGAAGAGTTTGTTTGTTTGGGTGTTTGAACGCGATAATCTCAGGAACTACTCGTTCGATTTGAATAATTCTTTCAGTGTTAGTTAATCCATTTATCGAGAAAGGCTATAGGTTATATATCATCACGCTAAAACCAATAGGAGCGGAGCAGTCATGAAAAATGTAAAACAAATGAAGTTGCGTGGGTCAGCTAGTAATTCCTAATTGTGACAAATTCTCGACACTGGATAACGCACTGGATAATACATTAATACTAATATAAATTACTTTAAGCTTCCTAAAAAAGACAATTACTGTATTATTTTTGCCAACCACTTTATTATCAACTTAATTCACTATTTGCACTGCTTAAGCTCCCCCAAAAATCCTAAGAACGATTAAGCCCCTAGCACACTGTCTCGACATTTGCGTAGACAATCGCTACTGGTACCAGGAAGTGCCCGCCATTACGTCCGAGTGCCAAGTCGCCTCCCCAGCGTTTATTATAGCTATCTGAACGCATGTCCGCGGGAATTGATGAGGTGGACGACGCTGTGGACCAGGATTCACGTCAAGTGTTCAGGGATAAATTTGCTGTTTATTACGTTCATTAGTTTGAAAATGAAAACAATATATCTAGTTTTAATTTCCGCGAATATTAGTGGGTTGCAGGTATGCACCTCCCTCCCGCCCGCTTTATTATGCACATGCAAGATTACAAGGCAAATGCAAGGATTTTAAGCACATGCAGGAAGGCAAAGCAAAACCCAACACCATTACCGACACGTGTTTCGCCTCTCCACGAGGCATCCTCAGGGGATGTGTTGACTCGCTGACCGTTGAGCTGCGACTGAGAATTTAGTACAAGGCACCCCCCTTTTATACACTGCCACCGTTGGTTATTTGTGTACAACTACCCACAAACATTCGCAGTAAAGGGGAAGAAACCAAATAACCAACGGTGGCAGTGTATAAAAGGGGGGTGCCTTGTACTAAATTCTCGAGGTTGCCTCGATGCCTCCGCTCACGCGTCCCGACAACACCGTCGCCTTCGATGACGAGGACAAAGCCGAATGCCTGGCCGATAGTCTAGAGTCCCAATGCTCCCCCAGCTCCCAACCAGTAGACAAGGCTCATCTCGATATGGTGAATGCCGAAGTCGAACGTAGAGCCTCCCTCCCACCAGTAGAGGACCCCGATGATCCCCTCCCCCCCGTCACACCTGATGAGGTGAAGGAGATCATCGGCCGTCTCAAACCCAGAAAAGCCCCGGGCTCCGATGGAATCACCAACAAAGTGGTTCGGCTCTTCCCGGCTACTCTGATCATGTTAATGACCGCCATCTTCAATGGCGCTCTGTCCAACAACATGTTCCCACAGACGTGGAAAGAGGCTACCGTCATCGGTATCCCCAAACCTGGAAAACCCAAGTCCTCCCCGTCCAGCTATCGTCCCATGTCCCCTGGACGCATGTCCGCGGGAATTGATGAGGTGGACGACGCTGTGGACCAGGATTCACGTCAAGTGTTCAGGGATAAATTTGCTGTTTATTACGTTCATTAGTTTGAAAATGAAAACAATATATCTAGTTTTAATTTCCGCGAATATTAGTGGGTTGCAGGTATGCACCTCCCTCCCGCCCGCTTTATTATGCACATGCAAGATTACAAGGCAAATGCAAGGATTTTAAGCACATGCAGGAAGGCAAAGCAAAACCCAACACCATTACCGACACGTGTTTCGCCTCTCCACGAGGCATCCTCAGGGGACGTGTTGACTCGCTGACCGTTGAGCTGCGACTGAGAATTTAGTTTTTTTTTTTTTTTTTTTGAATGGACTACTCGCAGTTCAGCACATTAAGGCTGGTTACTGCTCAACCGGGCAATCCCGTGGTTGCCTTAGATTCTAAGGCCCCCAGCCGGGGCTTAAAACTACTTAAAACTAAATGGCCGCTCGCTAAGGGCATCCCCTGTGGGACACGGGCCTCGGCTTAGCGGGGTCATTGAGGAGGGGCAGCAAGGGACAGGCTGGGTCTGGTTGATATTATTTAGGGGATTTAACGCTAATGGCTCAGCAGCGCGGGCTGGCTCGTTAGGCAAAAGTCGGGGAGGGTTTTGACGGGGGCGTCGCGATGGACCTCGTCGGCGAGGTCGGAATACGGAACGCGTTCTGGGTTTGTTTTTCCTAAGAGTGCTGGTTTCCCTACTACTCTCTTGGGTCAGGGTGATGGGGTCATCGGGCTCGACAAGGGTATGCCGCGGTCGGCGGATCTTGCTGATCTGGGAGGGGGTGTATCGGGTGGCCGACGCGATAAGGGGGTTTTGGTGCTTTTCAGCGGACTCTATGAAACGCTTGGAAATACGTTTCATGAATTGTTTGATGGTGGGGATACGGAGGTCGACATGGAGACGCTCATTTCTAACGTACCACGGTGCTCCCGTAGCCTTTCGGAGAAAACGGTTTTGGATGACCTGCAACCTATGGATTTGGCGGGGCTTAGCGTGTGCGAAGGCTACACACGCGTAAGTCATTATTGGACGTATGCACGTGGTGAAGATGCGTAGTTTGCCTTTCAGGGATAACTTGCTGCGTGCGTTCAGCATGTAATGAAGCCTACTGAGAGCGAATGCGGCACGATTGCGCACCGTCTTAATGTGCTCTCTGAAGGTAAGCTTTCGATCGAGGATCACGCCTAGATATTTAGCTTTCTCAACCCAGGGGATCGGCTTGCCAAATAACGTGATCGGACTGGGACGGGGGGGGAAGAGACGAGTCTTGGGCTTGTAAAACAAGATCGCCTGACTCTTCTCTGGGTTGACTTCCACTCTCCATTTCCGGAACCAAGCGCCTAGTGCGTTTGCGGATCTCTGGAGGTGGCCGGCTATTGCCTTCTCGCTGTTGCCGGAGCAATATATCGCCGTGTCGTCAGCGAACAGAGCTAGCTGTGTCTTAGAGCTAGTGGGAATATCGCTAGTAAATAGCGAGAACACTAGGGGGGAGAGAACACCGCCTTGGGGTACTCCGGCGCGAATGGGATGTGGGGACGAAAGTGCACCTTCGATTCGGTACTGAAAGGTGCGGTTCGACAGATAATCTCGTAAGATGAGCACGAGACGATCCGGCACACCGAGCTGGTATAGCTTGTATATCAGCCCGTTGTGCCAGACCTTGTCGAAAGCTTTCGCTATATCGAAGAACAGGGCTCCCGTAACGAGTCCGCGCTGGTATTTGGCGCTGACATGTTCAACGATACGGTAGACCTGTTGGACGCAAGAGTGGTTTGATCTAAAACCAAACTGCTCATTGGGGAGGAGGCTCTTGGCTTCGACAAAATCCTTGAGACGCTTATGAATAAGCCTCTCGTAGATCTTACCTAGGACTTTGAGCAGACTGATGGGACGATAGCTGGACGGGGAGGACTTGGGTTTTCCAGGTTTGGGGATACCGATGACGGTAGCCTCTTTCCACGTCTGTGGGAACATGTTGTTGGACAGAGCGCCATTGAAGATGGCGGTCATTAACATGATCAGAGTAGCCGGGAAGAGCCGAACCACTTTGTTGGTGATTCCATCGGAGCCCGGGGCTTTTCTGGGTTTGAGACGGCCGATGATCTCCTTCACCTCATCAGGTGTGACGGGGGGGAGGGGATCATCGGGGTCCTCTACTGGTGGGAGGGAGGCTCTACGTTCGACTTCGGCATTCACCATATCGAGATGAGCCTTGTCTACTGGTTGGGAGCTGGGGGAGCATTGGGACTCTAGACTATCGGCCAGGCATTCGGCTTTGTCCTCGTCATCGAAGGCGACGGTGTTGTCGGGACGCGTGAGCGGAGGCATCGAGGCAACCTCGAGAATTTAGTACAAGGCACCCCCCTTTTATACACTGCCACCGTTGGTTATTTGGTTTCTTCCCCTTTACTGCGAATGTTTGTGGGTAGTTGTACACAAATAACCAACGGTGGCAGTGTATAAAAGGGGGGTGCCTTGTACTAAATTCTCAGTCGCAGCTCAACGGTCAGCGAGTCAACACATCCCCTGAGGATGCCTCGTGGAGAGGCGAAACACGTGTCGGTAATGGTGTTGGGTTTTGCTTTGCCTTCCTGCATGTGCTTAAAATCCTTGCATTTGCCTTGTAATCTTGCATGTGCATAATAAAGCGGGCGGGAGGGAGGTGCATACCTGCAACCCACTAATATTCGCGGAAATTAAAACTAGATATATTGTTTTCATTTTCAAATTTAAAATGGATTTCCGCAAAGTAACGCCTGACTCAATCAATTTTTTTTTACGTTCATTAGTATAAATAAAAACTAAATAAAAAAAAAAACTGGCCGTATTTTTATTGGCACGAAAATCAACGTGATTACTGTGCTGGGACTAATTCTGCATAATTTAATTTAGTTCCGTAAAATTGTGTTCAATTTACTCATTTCACAAGACGCAACATAAACTGACGTGCTACGAAAGCGCTACGAACTTCGTAGCACGTCTACGGTTTTCGTAGGCAGGTTAGTCTTCAATGAAGTTCAATGTGCTTTTTAATTGCACGGTAAAACGTGATAAATTAAAATAAAAATCCAACGATTTTCATAACGATGTGTACAATGATGATGTATTTCAGGTATTGCGTTTATTCAGTAACGCGTTTATTCTTTGAATTCAGTTTCAATACTTTGAAAGTTTCCTTCCAGTGCGATTTTTTTTCTATTAAATAATTACATTCAATAAACAGTTCCCAAACCCATGGTCTCCCTACACTGACGCAATATATCGGGTGACAATCGGTAGGGTCTGCCCCCAACTTTTCTATTATTCTTAGTATAATGTCGTTGCGAACATTACAGTAGAGAATTGCCCCTAATAGCCGTATTACTGTCGATGACTTTACTTCTATTTGGCCGTGATTATAGTCTCGGAGTAATTATGTGTGTTGTTAAGTAAAAGCTGCTGGGTTTTGTCTTTGATTGTATTGTTTTGATGCGATTGTTTGCTGTTTTATTTGGTTTTAGAGTGTCTTCCAATAGTTCCTGTATTTTTGTAAAAGAAATATTTTAGCTACCGGAAGGGAGTATAATGACTAATACCTACCCGTGTTCTTTCATATGCCCTTTGCGTTCGAAAGTTCATAAGCCACAAATGAATTCATAGATTATTGTTATCATTGGGGAATTTGTGCCATGATCTCTATTAATTATCTATTAAAGAATCAAACAAGTTTAAATGCAAACAACATCCAAACAAATCTATTCTGGCGTCATAAGAAAAAAATACGTATCTAGACAAATCAAAGTAACCAATTCCCGACCTTAACTTACTATCTTAATGTCGGAAATCAGTTACTTCTTTCTGTGTAGATACGTCCTTTTTTTCTTATAACGGCAGTATTAAGGTTTAGGTATTTTTTCTGTTTATATTGTTTATTTTACCATAGGTTAATAAAAAACAATAAAAAAAACCCACTCAACCTGCACCAACCACAGAATATCAATCCGTTGATAATAAAAAAGCTCTTATTAAACACATGTCGCACAACTTCAAAGCAAGGCTGCGCCGACCTAATGGACCGAATTAATTGGTCCAATTTGTACCGTTGCGATTCACTCAGCGAATCCAATTTGTTATTCGCTTATAGTCACGAATTTGTGAAAAACATACGTTTGTGTCCTGACATAACACACACGTTTGTGGCCATTATATTCTGTGTCTTGGTACGTTTTGTTTTTTGGGTGTAGAAGTTGAATTACTGAGCTCTCTCTCACTCTTATTCTCTCTCTTCAGTCCCTTACGACTGCCAAAGAAAGATCTACAAATGACAGCCTGGATCAACGGCTTAACATGCTTTCCGAGGCACGGAGGTGTTTTGTTATGTTAAGATGGTCACCCATCTACAAACCAACCTCGGCAATCGTTGCTTAGCCTCGAAGATCGACCAAGCTGTGTTTTCTAGCCACGAGCTCCTCCTACTTAGAACGATCCCATTTTTTATTCATAGATATTATTATCAAATGACTCCTAACTATGAGCCAAATAGCTTGAACTAATTGGTCCAATTTGTATCGTAGCGACTCACTCAGTGAATTAATTATGTTATTCACTTTAGTCGCAATGTGTTCTCGGCTTTATATTTATTTCACAAATTGTGTTTGTTTTGTGAGTTATCTTTTAAGTTGATGAACTGAACTAAAGTAATTGAATGGATTGGTGATATTAACACTAGTATAGTAGGATTAATAGATGTTTTTTGCAGTCGTTAATGTTCAAATCTATCTTTTTGCCACAACTTCGCTACCATGGCCTAAATCTTTGGAAGAATTTCTTTTGTTCCTGTTACCGACAAAGAAACTTCTATTAAAAAATTGCTAAGATCAGAAAACCTCAATCAAGAACAAGATAATGTTGATACATCTGCACATTACCAATAAATTTCATTTTCATTCGAATTAAAACTTACGTTTTCACAAAACGTTAAATACGTTTTCTTATTTCACGTAAATTAATCATTATTTAATTATGCCATACGTAATTAATTGTGTATTAATTACCAACAAGACAGCACCCTCCACCACAGATTATAAATATTTTCATTAATTGAATGTGAATAATTGAGCGCCCATCAACTTCGGTGTAGAAAAATCCCTCCGCAACGGAAATTAAAAAGTGTTTTACGTCCGCCGGAAGTGGGTCCGGCCTGAGCTTGAGTGCAGCGGAAAAAGTTGGACAAAACCGGCTGGATTAACTAGCTTCCACGTTTAATGGAAAATGTGCTAATCATAATTCGATATTTATAAGTTTTCTGTATTTTTCGGAGAGCGAAATTAATTTTTGCTTAGAAACGTTTTAATAAAGTAAAGTGTTTCTTCCGTTTTTAATTTATATGTGGCTTTAAATTATACCTTTTCTACTCTGATATTTGAATTCAGAATTCGAGATAAACATTAAATTTTAGAACAACAAACTCTATGTCACACACGACACAGTTCAAATTGCATTGCAATTCATACTATTTGAAACGCCTTTTACCGCATGTAGTCACTTAAAAAACAACTTAAAACACACATAGCTAAAGTCGACACTTGAGTTGGTGGCAATGGACTCATATTACCTATGGAGACTACGTAGGTTACATTCGATTGATGTTACCTGAGTAACAGGCCCCAAAAATAGCGAAATACTCGTATCAGAAAAAAATAGGAAGCTTTTGTCAAGAACTTCAGGGAACCTGGTTTATATTGAAACTAGCAGCGCCTCGCCGTTTCACTCGTGTTATTGCCATCCGTCCGAGGGAGTACGGGGATGAAATATAGCCTATATTACTCGTTGATAATGTAGCTTGATGGATGGTGAAAAATGGTATAATACAAACAAAGTAACAAAAAAATCTCTCTCTCTCTCTCTTTATAATCTTACTAATATTATAAACGCAAAAGTTTGTAATTATGAATTTTTGTTACTCTTTCACGCAAAATATACTGAATGGATTGGCACAGATATAGATCATAGTCTGGAATAACACATACATATGTAGAATACTTTTTATTCCGTGATTATATTCCCTTGGGATAATATAGGACATTCACGCGGGCGAAGCTGCGGGCAGCAGCTAGTATTACTATACATTGGATATATGTAGTTATAATTTAGTTAAATACTTTTCGTAAATTTCTAAAATTAAATAAAAGAAAATTACAGTAGAATCTCACTAATCCGGCTCTTCAGTAGCTCAGTATATCAAAAAATCCGGCACCCTCTGCCCACGGCTAGTCGTCCACTTTCTACATAAATGCCTTTGCAGAATGAGCACATTCTGAAATGCTTTATTAAATTTATCTTGTTATTTTTTTTCTAAACAATCCAGTAGTCCGAACATTCCAATAATCAACCCTCTGGTTCGTCTGAATCTCTAAATAACTATCTGTCTGTTCTTCATGTCTTAGCAACTAAAGGAATTTTGATGAAATTTGACACATGTGGAAACGTCTTAGTTTTGGACACATCATATTTTATATCATTGTGTTTAGTTTTCTTGGGATGACGACTATCACGCTAACAGAAGATAAGGTAAATTAAAATAATTAAAGAAAGGAAGATTACCAATTAAAAATGTAATAAATTAGTAGTCTTCATTCATTTCTAAAGAGTTAATATCTTAATTAAGTACTTACTTATAAAAAGCACCTTACTTTTTTATAACGAAAATAGGAAATGAACTTAACCTTTCACACCATTTTTGTAAGGATGGACAATCATCAAATGATTCCTTCTGCTCTGAGCGGAGCGGAAGGGAGTGTCAGACTCATACCAGACTGACTAAAATCTCCTTTGCGTTCCAGGACCGCGATAACTCTTTCGAATTAATAGCGCAACAACTTTCATACCTCCCACACTGACGCCAAAACTCTTAAACTAATAAAACAAAAGACTACGTTAAATATATATTACACAATTTACATGTTAAGTAGTTATGAAATACTCACTTCATAACTCTACGAAACGAGGAATTAAGTGGCTCTCATACGAAATGTAACACACACGTACCTGACTTGAAATTATCATATTATTCTACGCTAACTAGATCTCTCGTATTTCATTTGGTTTTACAGAGCGCTACCTGTTTATAATTTTAATTAAGTATGCATGCGCCACCCGCTAGCTCAGTGGTTTAGTGGTATGCTCGCGCTGTTGAGCAAACGGTCTTAGGTTCGATTTTCAGGTGGGACGAATCCGAAAATACAGCCCATCATCCCATTTTCCTAGCTTATCGTGCTGTGCAGCCGCTGCGGAGAACCTCAAGCGGCGGAAATATAACAACCTTGTTGGTAGTTATATTTTCGAGCCGTTTGGGATTGAAAGTCGCGGGTCATCGGGTCCAAGTGCTCATAACTTATTTTCGTGACCCATCAATGCTTATCCATTGTCCAAAGCAAAAGCCACTTGTTTTTTTTTTTTTTGTTAGGAAATCATCAAATGAATCTGCCTTCTCTCCCGCTCTGGGCGGAGCGGCAGGGAGTGTCAGACTCTTACTGACTAAAGCCCACCCGTATTCTTCCTAATGCCCTTTGCGTTCCAGAGCTGTGACTGTTTCGAACAAATCAGAATCAACTTTTTCCTTGGACAATGGATAAGCATTGCCATACAGCGTGGCAATGCTGCCAGCATTTTGGGTACATTACCAGTGGCCAGCGATGCGGAGGAATGTTTCGACGCCATCTTTTGAATAGTTGTTAAATTATATTACAGGAAAATATATAGGTACCTGTACCTAATATATAAGTTGCATGTTAAAATAATATGATTCGTTCGGAACACTGCGCGTAAGTCCGTTTTGTACTTGACCGGGTTTATTTTGTCGTTAGTTCTGTTTGAGGAATTATAAAATTTCTCTTCATTTGATTTTAACCTGTTAAAAGGCTCAAAAACTGATTTAAATTAAATGTGAGTGTTCTACTTGCATAGGTACATAGGTATAAAATTCCTTGCTGCCTTTTGTATAAACAAGCGCGATGAATGTAGGTATGTTTAGAACTATTCACGCTTATTCAACGCATGAGCCGTACGTACTAAAAACATTTATAACCCTCTCAGCGCGTCAGCTAATTAAACACACATTCTCATACAACACAGAATTAATAAAGGTGGTCGTCCACCGCAGCGCTGCGCTACATCGCCGCGCCGGTGTGATTGCGCGCTAATGAGCGCCCGCCCCGACATCGCTGGAAATTGCCTTATACATTTTTAATAGATTCATTTAAGCCGCTTTTTTATCCACTAGCTTTTTTATCCTCAGCGTTTTAAAACCCCCACCACCCCCCTTCAACCCCCTCCACCACCTTAAACACCAGGCTACCTACCCGCAATACGCTAATAGATTTTAAAAATTAATACTTTTACACAATTACCGACGGACAGACTGTCATTTTCGTGTACCCTAATAAAATAACGCTCTTCATAACTCTATTAAGGGTCCTTTGATCGGTGTTGTGCTAAGTAAAAATTTGCGACGCTGCGGGAGTAATCAAAAGTGACATGATACTTATTAAGTTAGTCGGAATAACCGTGTTAAAGCGACCGGCGGCGCGACTCAAAAACTATTTTATGAATAATAGATGGCGCCGCCGGCGACCAATCCCGGGGGAGCACCGCCCACTGCGCCCCCCGCGCACGCCGCCACCCCGCGCGCCCTCGGCCTGCCTCTCTATTCATTAGCACATTACCACCCCTTAGGCACGCGACTCAGTTGGGGTAAGAAACTGATTTTTGCCTTTTGAGGGTTTTTTCTAACCCGTTCGCCGATTCGATGAGAACTTTAGCGAGTTTTGTCTTAAGTGCTATTACGAAAGCACGTTTACTTTAATCTCTTTTTTCTTGTTATAATTATTGCAGAAAAATTAATGAGAAAGTTATTATTTGTCGCGATTATAAATGCACGTGAGGAAGAACACAATGAGTTTGTCCTAAATAAAAGTAAAGTTATTGTAGCCGCAGTTAGAGTGATTTTAGTTCGTAACAGTTCTGCATTCCTAGTTACAAACAAAATAAAAAATAAGTATTTGCTTCATCCTGGTTGTTGATCTTCCCTTAGACTCAAAACTCACGAAATCGTAAATTATTCACCGATATAGTTACTTACCTATACTTTGAAATTATAATAATGATACCTACATTGAAATTAAAAAAATATTCAAATTAGCACAGAACCGTAATATATTCCACATTCAAAAACCGAAGCACAGAACTGTCAAAAAATTAAATTCCACTTTTTTTTCATGCTTCAAATCTCCACTCTCCAGCCAGCATCAATAATCGTTATCGAATCGAGATACATAACTGAGTTGTAAATCGGCAGCAGTAACAAGACAAGAGCTTTAACTGAAATAACGCCATTAGGCCGGGAGCCCACCCGCTAATTGAGTTACACAAGTTTGTGCCGATAAGTGAAATCGACGCGACTCTATGCGGTTATGCTGCCACTTGAAACTTTCAATTTTAAGTCAAGTTATGGACGGACTATAAACAGGGAGTTGGGTTATTTTTGTCTTAGTTAGTTTATAGGATGAATTATTCAGTCAATATCGTAACTTCGAGTTATGAAAGCTTCATTGTCAATTTTAAAGTCACGAAAGAGTAAGAATAACCTACCTATTTTTAAGAGAATATTTTTTTTTTTTTGAAAATAATAAAAATTTCAATAGAACAAAGGGTATTGCTCGTTATTGGCTTAACGTGGACAAGTTGCTATGCGAAAAGTATTTTTACGAAAAAATATAATTAAAACTAAAATGAATAATTTTTTGATTCTCGTTGCAGGAAGTTAAATATAAAAACAAGTCGTTTAATAAGTATTTAAGCCGATTAAGTTTAAAAAGCGTCGCCATTTTATGGTTGGCGACCGATTCGGTGTGGCCACATTAATAACAATTGTGATTTCAATCGATTATTAAAGATAATAATCGATTGCTAAAACTGAGTAAAAAGTATGTATTTTCTTAAAAATCTGTAATCAAGTTTTTTATTCAAAAGGTTTTATACTTATGTTCCTTTAATTACATTAAAAACAAACAAAACACTCGTCGTTTTAGGCCATCAAATCATTTTACATCCGATTATAGTATTAGTTTGATCGTTGTCAAATCGATTTTTTTTATTACCTGGCAACATTACTAACTGTCAATAATGACAAATCTAGACAACGAAATGAAAATATTATTTATGAAGTGTATTGTGAATGTTGTTTCAGTTATTTTTGCGAAGTTTTTGGTTTTTATTATAGTTATAATGGACTCTGATACCACTTCAATTGACGACCCGGCTTTACCCTTGGACACTGAATCTGCTCATGACTATAACCCTGGTGCTGTTTTGTTAAATGTGAAACCTTGAAGGTTTACCCTTATCTGGCAATTGCACTCTATTACGAGGAAAAATTCAAAGCAGGCACATAAGCCGAAAATTATATTTCGTATAGGTATATTATAATTAATATAATCTGCAAGGCAGAGAAGCAATTACTCAATATTGTTGCAATTGCCTTGTAGGGCGAAGAACGGTGGGTTGCTGTGCTCACGTTATGACCACAATATGGCTGAATATGGTACTTAAGCTGGGCAAGGCATGAAAATAATATTAGGCCGCCTGCCCATTTTTTAGATGATATTTTATTAATTTACCATTCCGATTAAAAATATTAGTTTTATTTTTTTCCATTTAAATGATCTTAGGATATGTTACAACCGGATTCAAAATAAAATAATATCATGATTAAAAAGGCAAATGATTTATTTTGGAAAATAAACACTCATAATTGTAACTTTTTCAGCGACAAGTCTTAGCAATATACATGCTAAATATGAACTATTTTTACACTCTCCTGCAACTTTATTACTATAATTCATTTCTTTTAGGTACAAACTATTAAAAATCCTAGTCATTAAATATTATACTTAATGTTCATGTTGAGCCAAATTGCCCTAACAAACTGAGCAAGCCCTTTACGTCTATCTACATAGAGTACATGATATAATATGTACCTAGTTAGAATCTATTGTACATAAATAAACCCAATATTAATAGCCCATTGGAAGTAGCAAAAATCGGGCAAGCGAAAACTAGTATTTCAATCCTTATTAGTCTATGACCTATGGTACCTACTAGTAACATGGGTTTACTGAAAGTTCATGCCATTCAAACCCACAACACAAGCAACCGGGGGGCTTAGAACGATTTTTACTCAATCGTGTTAACGAAACGTTCGCTTATGTCAAAGTGTATGGAAAAAAAGTTAGTTATTAGGACCAGACGGCGCGCGGCGCTGATTCAGTTTCATTATAAATTGACGTTTACGCTAACGCGATCGAGCACGTTTAAAAACTCGCACTGAGACCACAAAAGCGCTATTCTGTGAAAATCTCACTCTGAAAACTGCCCAATCATCCCATAAAGGTTCGATGACATTCACTTGAAACTCATTCCATCTTGGTTTTCACGGTAACATACTTATAGAATAGCCGTTCTTAGGAATAACAAGTTTAGCTGTAGCTAAATATGAATACTAACAGGGATGGGAGGCTGTGAAGGGGTACTCCAAGGTGGGCAGGCGGTGCTGGTGCGGCGGCAAGCTCGGCGGGCAGTGGTAGCAGAACAGGCCGCGCCCGCCCCCGCCACCGCTCGCCAGCTGGAACAACACAAAAGATAAAGATTAGCGAGAACAAAGATAATGTATAAACGCTGTATTAAAACTATAAAACTGATACACACAGATCAGGGCCGTGTAAGAAAGGTGGACGGAACATGGTCTGGCAGGAGCTCAAAGAATATCGGTGCGTACCTGGGTCGTTCTTCTTTTTTACCGACAATGGTCGGTCTCTCATCTCACTTTGTGTTGTATTAGAGTATGAATTATTATGTTTTTATTGTTTTAATTTACATCCTCATCGCTTTATACATTTTAATACTAAGTAATCTTTACCTTTCTCTAGCCAATATTTTATTTGCGTGTGTTAATTTTTCATTAAATACCGTGAGTCGTGACAGAGTAGTAATTCATAATGATGACCTACTCAAAAAGGACCACTCTGTCACATTGTTCATATTCGACAATCACCATAAAATAAACAACATTATGGGCATGAAAAAAAATATTAAAATAATCCAAATGAAAATTAAATGCACCTAAAAAAATAATCTAACACTGAAATCAAAATATTGTCACTTGAAAAACTCGAAAAACTGAGAAACACCAATTCATTGTCGATAAAAAAGAAGAATGACCCACCTACATCTTAAGCATTATAATAATTTCCTCAAAAATACAGACACAATACCTAAGCAGCTAGCATACTTTAACAATAATCAATATCGTTAGGTAAATTGCCCGCAGACTTTTACGTCACAAAAATCTTATCAGTAGTTACCTAAATGATTTAAAAATACCAAGCAAGCTTCGATCGTATCTCGATTTAAAACTGGGCTCAAGTCAAAATTAGTATCAAATCAATCCATCCTAAATCGAGATTCCTGCCATAGCATCGTGCTAGAATGTCATAGAAAGTCATTCGAACACTGGCACACCGCTACGTAATCAGGGCAGTACACACCAACAATTACAGCGATCTAATACTATCGGCATTAACATAGAAATGACGCCGCGTAATAATAAGGCGACGAATCGAATCCTTTGGTGTATGCGCAATGAATTTATAGTTAGGGTACGCACACACCAGCGAGTCGCGATAACGCGTGATCACGCGCGGTGTGTATACAATCCGTAGCGGACGTTTTGTAGGTACCCGCTCGGTTTTCATACATAATTCGTCGGCCGTGTAAGAAGTTTAGTAAAGCTTGTGAAAATTGAAGTCGTGATCGTCGCTAAACCTATAATTTTAATAGGGATGTTGCCTGAGTAAAAATATATGATTATGTTTAGTCCGTCAGTTAGATTATAGAAAAATATCGGACACGTATTTTTTCCTTTATCAAATCTATAAAAACTGAAGAAGATACAAAGCATTAAAAATTAGGAGTGGGGGCTTGTGACGTCACGGCTCAGTAAAAATTGTTGCGAGTAGTGACGTCACGCGAGTTTTCAACGCACTGTATTGTATCGTCTTCATTTTTTGTTTACGTGAAAAAAGAAAAAATACGTATACAAAATGTTTTGGAAATCTATCCGACGGAATAATTAGATTTTTTTAGTTAACTACGCTTTTTTTTTTTTTTTGGATGGGAAATCATCAAATGACTTCTCCCGGTCTGGGCGGAGCGGAAGGGAGTGTCAGACTCTTACTGACTAAAACCCACCCGTGTTCCTGCTTGTGCCCTTTGCGTTCCAGGGCCGCGGTGACTCTTTCGAACAAATTCCGCAACTAGTTAACTACCCTATTGTTTGGTTTCGTTCTTAAGCAACTACGCTTACAATTCAAAACTCAAAGCAGTAACAAATTTCTCTGTCAACACCATACTAGCTGGCAGCCTACGCAGTGACACTGAATACCTATACTGTCCAAAATTGACACAAAACATACCACACAACCAGCCAGCCAGCCAGTGTTGTCTTTTTAACCCAACGGTTGACTGGTAGAGAATGCCTTGTTGCATTAAGTCCGCCCATGAACACTCTATTGAACATAAAGTTTAAATAAATAATAAATCCAACCATCAACGCAAAATAATTTAGCGCGAGAACTGTCTACAACCCGCGCGGTTTTCAACAACAATACGGTCTACGTGTGCTATACAATATGTGCACACCTTTACAGCCGTATGCAATTGTGAAGTGATTGGGACGGCATTCGCTTGTGATCACAGGCCGTTACTTAACCCGTGCGATCGCTGATTGTGTATTAAGTGCGAATTGTGTCAGATGAACAGGAAAACGGAATGTTAAACGCACGGTGCGTCTCTTGGCGGGCGCGGGTTGCTTACCCTGTCATTAATTTGAGCCTAGCTCTAGAATGTAATCTGCGTCCCATTTTGTTGGAAGGTAGTGTAATTCGGCCGCTAGCGCTCGTTGATTTGATCTCCTGACAACAATAAGATGCTAAGCGATGGTTTAAGACTAACTGCCTACTACTAATAGGTACCTTTTCTAGTTTTCAATTATTCGTTCTTTTATCGTTAACTTTTGTGTTTGTTGCTAACTTAAAATAAAACCTAAAATGACACTTGGCACATGGCAAAATCATTTGTCCGTATCGCTATCGACTGAAAGCCCAAAAGACTGGCGGCATTGCCACGTTGTATGGCAATATTTATAATTTGTCCGAGGTAAAAGCCAGCCCTTGGGTCAGCTCTTAGTTCGTTTGGTTTATTTATTAAATACAAATTAATACCTCATAATATTTTCATCATGCATTTCACAAACGCGCCATCGGACGTTTGTTTAACTATTAATGAAAACTAATAAAATTAGAACCGTCATACTAAAAACAAACTTATAAAAACTTCGTTTATATGTTTAGTCACTTCCTGTGTACACTTCTGTCGACCACAACAGTAAGAACAAGCGTAACGTTACACAGATTCATTTAGTTCTCATAAATAACACAAGAATATTTGACAGACAGCAATCTGTCTTCGGTTATAGTAGATCTTGTGAATAATAGCCGCGATCGGTCACACTTGTAAGATCTTTCACAATAGTCATCTATCATCATGTCGTATTTAAATAGGTCTGCATCAAATCTTTTTTGAATATAGCGTATACGAGCACGTACAACTTTAAAAAGAAACACAACTACTAATACTAGTTTAAAAATCGATTACAAAAAAAGAAAAACAACCGATTCAAAAAAAGACCCTAAAAAGTGAAAAAGAGAATTAATTAGTTTTGGTTTTCAAGAATACATTATTTGGCACTTTGTGACTCACAAGAGCAACTGACATACGTCATTGCGTTTTTGTAAATGAAAGGTTTTTTTTCTTTCTTCTAATCAAATAGATATTGGGACAATATCGCATAAAAGTTGACTAACCTTGCATAAAAAATCTCGACAGGCAAAAGCAATTGTATCAAAGTGTAGTTCGCAAGAGCGCGGGCGCACTGTGTGACAACGGTAAGGACGTGGTGGCCATAAATCAATTAATTTCGATGAATAAATTGCTAGATTGCAGCGCGGCGTGCGACATTCCGACCACTGTGCAATGCAGCAGTCGCCAGATACGTCATTATGAGTAAAATTTACAAATATTGCAAAATAAATACTACTACTTTATATTTTATACAATGACCGTTCATCCTGGGATGAACGGTCTTGGTAGTATAACATTTTTTTTTAAATTATGTTTGGAATACTTACAGCCGAATAACAAGGCAGGCATTATTTTAACACAGTTTAAATTTATGAGATGGTGCGTGTAACACTTATTACAATATTCTTTTAACTTGTAATATTATTAAATAATAGAAAGAAAATAAAAAATAGAAATTTTTAAATTGTAAGTCAAGTCAGCCTTCAGTTTTTCAAATTAAACACTCATTTGCGACTGAATTACATTCGCAAATCCATCGCTATCGGTCAAAAATTATTTTTTTGAAGGATTGCGACTCAGATGCTGCTTAAAAAACTTTTTACAAAAAATAAAACCGACTTCTAAACAAAAAAAAAAAAACAAAAAGTACAAAATAACTTTAATTTCATATTAAATAAGTTTTTTTTATTTTTCCCTTTTTAATAAAAAGTTTTTTTATTTTTCCCTTTTTAGTGGTTCACTCCCAGCTAAACATACCCATCACAGCGTACGTGGTATAAATTGGTGTAAACAATCAACAAACATGCGATTTCAGCTATCCCGACAGATTTGCTATCATTTATTGAAATTAACAAAAAACCGCTTATTCGATTTCGATCAAATTTTCATGGGACCATTTGGGAATACCCTTAAATTTGAAAATGAAAATAATATATCTAGTTTTAATTTCCGCGAATATTAGTGGGTTGCAGGTGTTGACGGACGTGGACGTGTTGACTCGCTGACCGTTGAGTTGAACTCAACGGTCAGCGAGCCAACACGTCCCCTGAGGATGCCTCGTGTAGAGGCGAAACACGTGTCATGGTGTTGGGTTTTGCTTTGCCTTCCTGCATGTGCATAAAATCCTTGCATTTGCCTTGTAATCTTGCATGTGCATAATATAGGAGGGAGGTGCATACCTGCAACCCACTAATATTCGCGGAAATTAAAACTAGATATATTATTTTAATTTTCAAATTTAAAATGGATTTCCGCAAAGTAACGCCTGACTCAATCAATTTGTATACACTTTCCAACAAAAAAATATTTTTTCAAATCGGTTGGCAAGCGACGGAGTTATGCGCGAACAAACATAAAAAAAACGTAAGAAATGTGGCAATAAAATTTACAGCCAAAAATACTTATTAGGCATATTGTGCAGTTAATAAATATAATAAAAGCTAAATGAAACATGCGTAGGTCAAGTTTTTAGTTTAAATGTTACCTTATGATAAATTAGCATAAAGATATATTCGTGAGCTATTGCAATTTTTTCAAGGTTTAATTACCACTTCACTCAAATTACTTTTACTTAATAAAAACCCAATTTTTTAATGACAACTCAACATTAATTAAATCTTTTAACAAGATAAATCCGCACACTAGCATAACTTTATTTGCAAAAGGAAAATGGCAATGAAATTCAATTGCACATATAAGTAGAGACCCACGTGTGGACTAGCCGTCGGTATAAATGACATTAATGGAGCAATGAATCGGCTAAACGATGCGCGGGCGCATTCGATGCTACGACTGACGTCAGCACACTGTGGGCGCAGTACGGATTTTTCTGGACAAAATTATTATTTGTTAAAAAAAATCGTTACGTAATATCAAACCAGTATTTCCCGTAGAGTTAAGCAAGGAAATCGCACATTTCATCAGTTATTTTACAGTCATATTAATAGCGAGCCACCAACTATGTATACATGCTAAATTCTAATCTTATACAGCATGTAACTCAATATCTTAAAAAGGGTCATGGTAGTCATTATTTACACACAACACAACTTTTACTATGGGACCAACACTGACATTGCGAAACGACTGCCCCATAAATTTATGTGCGCATAAATAACGAAATGTACTGAACAGCTGATTTTCGTGATTCCTGTTTTGTTACTATCTATATATATCTATCTAAGTTGTTCATAATAATGAGTACAATGACCCCTTTTCAAGTATTGCGTATATCCAGGGCGTCAATGTGAAAAAATCACTTATCCACTTAGCCACTAAATTCATAATCCAACTATGAGACTTTAATCCCTTCAAATTAACAACAAAACACTAATAAATTTCATAATTTCCAAGTAAACCATCAAAGTTAAAACTACACAAGGTTAACATGAACCCATTATAATAACTAATTCTGTTAACACTAAAATTCGGAGAAAACAACGCTTGCTTATAATACATTAAATGAACTTTCTGTGATAATCTGGGTCGGATTATGAAACATCAGACGAGCAATCTACTTAACGGTTACACCTTCCATTTAGGGATAACATCATGAAACGGCTACAGACTCTTATATTACAAAACGTAAACTCCAACCCAACACGAACTCCAACATGAGCACGAAAACGTCAATGGAAGCTTGTCTAATTAACGTCATAAATTGAAGTTTTCGCGCTTGAGTGATGAGTTTTAACGGAGCAAGCGCGTTTACGCATTTGCTTGCTCATCTCTCGAGCGCGAAAACTTCAATTTACGACATGCTTTACTGACATTTTGTTGCTCCAATGGATTTGGAGTTCGAGTTTAGTGGGAGTTTACGTTTTGGTATTTGTAGACTTTGCTCAGACAAAACCTTGAACTTTCCAAAAATGCTTTGTATATAAAAACAAGAACAAAGTAGCATATGGAAACAGAGGTTGTACAACCAAATTTACACTTGCGTATGTCACTGGATAATTGTAAAATGCATAAAGTTATAGAATATCTTGAGATATTGTAAGCTATCGAACTGTCAACTGAACATTTGGAATATATACTAAGCTCCCGTCATGCCTTTGATTTATTTACTTTTTAAAACCTGCAGACATAAATAGAAGTTGAATGTTGAAATTGTATAGTTCACGTTTCGTTACTAGCTATTCTTTAATGTTTCGGAATAACTTCAAGAGATTATATACTTGAAATTTTGACACGTAAAAGTGTTCAAAATGTTCATTTTAGAATTTATCGAAATATATCAATCTCTCAAGATATTTTATAATCTTACGAAGATTGTTATTTTCCGCTGACCTGTACACCTTGCTTATAAACTTTTAAAAGTATGTAAGTAGATATGGCATAAAATACTATAGCAACTCTGATATGATTTCAACTGGGGGTGCGTAAATAAAAATACGGGCATCACAAATGATCTTTGGTTTAATACTGGATGTTTGACAAACAGGCATTCACACATTCACCATTATAGGAACTACATAATGTATGTGTGAGCAGCAAGCACATACACATCAAACGCACATACATACACCTTATTCTATCTACATACTTTCATACCTCTCGCAAGTTTTTTGTGTAACTTAACAATATTTTTAATATACTTAATACCATTTACATTTACCGTGTTTACGTAAACCTTTAACAATTTAGTGGCCGGTTGTCAATGTCTGTAGACAAACTACAAGTGACAATAAAATATAGAATAGGCAATAGAGTTAGTAGAATTAACCCTAGGATATCAAATTGACACGACTCTGTCAAAACAGTTTGTTTTTTTTTTTGTCAAATTTGAATACCCTTTCACTGACAATTTTGTCCACAGCGCAGTCCGTATCGGAACACAGTGTCACAGTGCTAGTGCGTGTATTGGCTCGTCCTGTCTGCGCGCGTGGGGTCCTGGTACACTAATCCTATTTATATTGTCGTGTCATTACCGTATTACACCCACCGTCAACCGCATCCGCGCTGCAACCATAACCTTCGAATTATAACACTATTTTTATTTTAGAAAAAATATTTTTTGTAACCCTGTTCCGTATCCAAAGATCAACAGGACCCTATAACTAAGCCTCTGCGGTTCGTCTGTCTGTGAGCGGGCTGTATCTCATGAACCGTAATAGGAAGACAGTTGAAATTTTGACTGTAGGTATATTTATATTACTGGGGGCTCCCCGACTAGAAACGTGTTTTTGGTGTTTTTTGCTCGATCTTAATAATGACAACAGGTAGACGCTTGAAATACTCACAGAGTTTGAGTTGCTATAATAGCTAAATAATAATAATTAAACATCCCAGATACAAGTGCCTTGTTTTTGCTCGATCGTAACGGCATAATAATGGCGAAGGTACGGGACCCTTTATACGGGAGTCCGACTTGCTAGAGCTTGTAATTAAGTCGCCAAAATTTATATCCGCGACTGTTATTAATAAGCCAACTATGTTTGTCAACATTGCCTTATTCACATTACTATGATTTTCCAAAGGAAATCTGTACTCCCTGAAATTTAGAGAATTTTCTTGCCACCTTAATACTTTGAAAAATAATACTTAATAACATTTATCAACCACGTAAGATACTTTTATTATTTAGTAGGTATCTCATAGACCTTACCCAGATAAGGCAAACAATAATGGAATATAATGCTATCACATCCTCTAAAGCACTTATGCAAACATGCAAGTGTGTTACCCAATCACGTTGTTTGCAACAATTCTCAACTACCGCAGATTTGTCGCCTAGGTCAGACCGTAAACTCACTATATCCTGAATCCTCTATTATCGCATTAACAAACCAGAAAACTGCTCGCCGAGATTTATAAACGGCGCATTATTTAATAATATACTGATCCTGAGGTTCCTGATAATCTAAATTCCAGTTTTTTTTTGTCGTGGCCCTTTTTATGCAAGTAAAATCACATCCAGCCACTTACGTTATTAAATAGAATAGAATTTTAACCCTAGAGTACTAATCATCGCCTGAGAGGCCGCCCGCGGTCGGTTTTTTCTGGTTATTTTGAAATTTCGGGGACGTGTCGCGCCGTGCTTTCGCGCCAACTCTGTGTAGCCCACGACGCGAAGGGGAGAGCTTGCGCGCTCGGCGGGGATACAGCGTTCCCGAGATATTGCCTACGTGATCGCCTGGGAGGCGATCATTAGTATTAAAGGTAGGTTTTTTACTATTGACTTAATCTACATTTTTGAGTTTTTTCTTTGTTTACTCACTATTATAAGATATAAAATACATGTTTTATTTCATAGATGGATCTCAACGAGCAGCAGATAGCAAATTACTTGGTAGATGATACCTCTGAGCTCTGATAGTGAGACCAAGGATAATTTAGAAGTCGCGGATTACGATTCTGATGACAGTGTGGTTGATCCCACTTTTGTTCCATACCGACTCGAAAATGAGTTACAAAATATTGTGCTAGGTGACCCTGATCCTCAAGACCGAAGCTCCCCAATACCGTCATCATCCGGAAGCACTTTAGCAAATCCACAAACATCACCTACTTCAGAACCTACTTCGACTTATTCTGCAGTAAGCTATGTGATGATTAGAATAGTTTTTTGTTATGTTTTTCATACTTTATATATTATATTGTAGTTTTTATACCAAAACAGTGGTCCAATGTCAACATTTCTTTTTTAATAAAAATATCCCTTAAGGCTGTGTTAGAAAGTTAAGTATTATGTGTAAGGCTGATTTTAGGACAAATAAGCGTTTCTCAGACATATATTTTTTTGCATTTCATAAAGGCAGAGGTATGCCTGTTATTTTGTTCTAAATTTTGTTACATTTTAATAAAAGTTTAGTACTAAAATTTTGCTTTATTTATAAAGTAGCCTCCCAGGCGATAATTAGTATTAAGCAGTAATAAATTTATATTAGTACTCTAGGGTTAAATAAAACCAGAGGAATTAGCGTTCGAATTTCAAAAGGTTGTTTTTCTTTTTTTTTGTGGCATGGCAAAAGCACTTCATTTCGCATTCCCGTCTTGTCGAGGTGAGATTATCGTCACTCGCACAACACGGCAGGAGGGAAGAGGGCCCATTGTGTGTTGCCGCCAAATGTGGGAACTGATGATTTATCTCGTAAACCTTTTCATGTTTATTATATTAAGAGCTTATTTTGAATCTACGAGACGGATAATAGAAAACCTTGATATTGTTGAAGGTGTTTAGAGGTCTGACCACTTATAACCCGCCTGTTGTAAGTAGGTTCGTGTATGTGAAGGCCATGTGCAGTGCAAAATAAGTAAAATATCCCAATCACTTCCTTAGTCCATAGAATTGAAAAGATAAAATAAATGTCATGCCCGCGGATTGGCTCGCATTAAAGTAGCTTCCTTATAATAACTGTCACCAAGGTCCCAAAATTCAACAAAATAATTTCAGCGATTTTGATGTGAAAGTGTAGTAAACAAACTGACTTTGGCCTTTATGTATACATATACATACATATAAATAGTGCAGTCTTTCCTTTTCCAACCAAAGGTTATTTGAAAAGATCGCTTTTAGCGAGAAGGCCGTCCATTGTGTCACCCTATGTAATGTTTTCATCTAAATTTTTTGTAACTTACATGGTGTCCAAATAAAGAGCATTCTTCTCTATAATATTAGTGAGGATACCTATTACTAACTTATAGCCTGTGACAAAAAATATATAGGAAGGCAATTGCTAGAAAATAATCTAGTCTACTCAGACATTTTATTACACCCTCTCCTGCTCCAATAGGTACGTGAATCGCTTCAACGTAAACACGGCTCCAGTTCGATATCGTGTGCAAACACAATTTGCTCTGAAATCCTATTTGTACCGTTTAATTTGGAATCGACTACGATTTAATCAATTAATCCAGTAATTAAGTATCGGTGTACCTTCAGCTGTTAATGTATTAATTAGCCTTTGCAGAATTGTGTTTGTATGAGGAGCAAATGAGTGCACATTATGTTTATTTTGCATATTTTACGTTTGCCGTTTTTCATTCATATGGTGGTGGAACTTGATCAGTGTATTCGTCAGCGATGGTACAGGTAAATATCTTCTCTGTATGAGGTATTCAATTTTGAGAAGCAAAAGAAAATTTACTCATAAGTTTCTTAAGTTTTATTGAGTGCTGACTTGTATGTTTCAATTATATTTTATAGCTTGTCTTTTAGTACTTTATATCGGCTCATTTTCAGAACACATGCCGTTCGTTATATTGCGCTAAGTGTCCATACATGTATTTGTTTTGGGAAACGTAACGAATGACACCGATGCTGCAATTAATGTAGCCACCTACTGGGCCCAAACAATATAAATAGTTAACCATCGACTCGTGCAGAAGATTACAAAGGTCCACCATTTATCTTTCATACTCAGTTTCGTATTGTTTGCGGGAGGCAGTGCTTTTAGGGTTTTATCATTAGATTGATTAGATTTCTTAGGGTATTTAACTAAATGATAGCCTACTTTCTGAAGCACAGAGGACTTCAAGCCGATCACGGCAAGCTTTGCTTAACCTTGAAAATCATATGATATGGAAGTAGGTTGTAAATTATACTTCTACTTGTCAGTCTTTTTGTTGTTGTTTTAAACAGGATGAGGCCGGTGTTTCCTAGCTGACTACCCTAAGAAGAAACGCCGAAACAAATTGAGAGGTTAAATAAAGATTCTTTTGAAGTTCATACAATTGTATTGGTCAAATCATATGAGAACCATGTATGTTCATGTCTGAAGTGGTATTTTAAGGAAAGTACCACACAGATGTGAGTGGACCTGTTCAGACAATGCAAACAGTGTAGTTGTAATTGATGGCTAAATAATAAGCCATATTACCAATTTCAAGACCTACCTACATATAGAAGCAGTTGAATCACTACTAATGACTGTTTACTCCCAAATTGATCGTAAGTACTGTAACTTTAACAAGAAAATGTGTTTAATTTAGCTGTTACATAGAATAATTTAATGCAGAGCTCGACGTTAAAATGTTAATGAGTGAAATTTTAGTGAATTGGAATCGCGAAGCCCGTCGAAGTACACTTTATTGAATTTTACTGAAATTCATCCGCGTTCAGGGCTGTCAACGGTAAATAAATATAAATAAATATTGCGTTATAAGACGATTAATATGAAAGTGGAAGGGCTAAAAGTGAAGAGGTATTTGCCCAGAAATGGTTCCTGTAGTAAAAAAAGGTTGGCTAAAAAAGTTTCCCTACAAACTTCATAGAACTGCGGGCGTACCATGAGGTGTTAAAACGTGAGTTCCGAGCGAGAAAGAGAGATAGAGTTATACACCCTATATAGCTCCATCCCTTTTCTTCGCTCGGAAGACTTACGATTTAAGACCTCATGGTACGCCCGACGTAGTTTTTTAACGTCACAAAAACTACGTCGAACACCAAACCATCCACTACTAAAACTGTCAAAAATATGTAAGTAACAGAAAAAATAATATAGGTTCCCGAGTTGCACGTTACCATATATTTAAACTACCCAACAAAATATTTTAAACAGCCGCCACAAACAACAAGCGGACATAAAATAATAAAAAATTCAATTCAATTGAAACAAATTATTTTACGATTCGAACCCGCTTGGAGCTAACTAACAATCAATAATATTAATCACGGTGCCACTGGCTCGTTCATTTGATATCGAACTTTTACCAATTGTAATGGAGATCAATTGAATGGTTTAAATTAACTATTAATAGTGGGCAATGGTTCAATCGGGGCGCGACAATCCAATCGATGGACGGAAAAGAATGATCTGGTGAAGATTTGAATCTGTGAAGGGTTATAGATGAGATTTGTGCGATAAATGGCTCGTTTAATACAGTAAATGAACTTATTTTTCTGTTTGGTTACTTAGGAATCCATTTACAGTATGTTAACTAACAGATGGCGTTCCCGGTAACCCGCAAAAGTATAGCATCCATTTATGATAAAAAAATATTACCATTCGAAAACTTTTTTTATATTAAATTTTTCACTAAAAATGTTAAATTGATACGTTAAAGAAACACTCTGTACAAGCGTACTTGCCGGTTTGGGAATTGCTACTACGAGTACTATTCCGCGCTACTATTTTGATTTTAAACAGGATGTTTCTAATTTATTGTCAATTAATTATTTTTTTGAATTCGGATTATTTTATGCTTATTTTTCTTTGCTGACATTTTTATTTTAATCTATTAATGATATAGATTAACGATTTTAAGGAAATTCCCTCTGTTATTTAACATACTGTATGTAAGAATTAGGTAATGTATAGTTACTAGCTGTCACATTCCTGCTGATGTGGACCTATTTGGTGCAGTAGTAAGGCGCCCTCTTTTTAACGTTTCAAAAACAGTACAGTTTTATTGTCTTTGATATTTTTTGTGCTAAATAAATGTATTTCATTTCTTCCTAATAACTTCTAATCTACTTCTCTTCTGCTAGACATAAGCCTCCCAATTGCGCTTCATTTAATCCTTGACGGCTCTCATTCTCTCAAACTCGAAAGTGTATGTAGGTATGTCTGGATGTTTCATGATTATGCCGTAACAAGTCAGAGGATCTCGATGAAAATGGTGCACAATAACCTGTATTAGTATAACTTTTTTTCATCCCGGCAGTACGTTCCAATGGAATCATTTTGAACGGACTCGAATTTTATTTTATTAATGCGAGTTTTTACTATTATTTTCTTTATGTATTTATATATTTCATTTTAGTATGTAATCCGTTAGTGTAACCGTGGCATAATTTTTATCAAAGTATAAAAGTAATCTGTAGGACCTACCAGAATACCAGCGCTGTGATTTTTTTTTTAATATCGCAGCATTTTCTGAGACAGGAACCTTTTTGGTCTCGCACATTTACATTTTTTAGGTACAATTGATGTCTACAGCTTTTGTTAATTTATTTATTTTTCTAGTAGTTATATTATTTTTTTTTGTTTACTATTTTGTTTGTTTTGTGCGAATCCCAAATAAACATTTTTCTTTCTTTCTTTTTTTTTTAATTTTAAAAATAAAAACATTTAAAGGTATCAGTAACAAACACTGCTGTCTACAAAACCTTGATATCATCTGATACCATTTGAACCCCAGAACATGACAATGTATTAAACAGTTAATTCGTGATGAGCACAGCCCTACGGCCACCTGTCAGTCATCATTTGCGTGCCGACTCTATCTGGCCCTTTAATCAGTTTAAGTGACGATACACACCCGCTGCTGCTTTTGATTCAATTTTATACGTTTTTGGTTGTTTTCGTCATTTTTGAGTAGTCATATAAACTAACTAGCTGCTGCCCGCGACTTCGTCCCCGTGGAATCCCCGATTTTAAAACATTATTTATCGCTGCTCCGCTCCTATTGGCTTAAGCGTGATGATATATAGCCTAAAGCCTTTCTCGATAAATGGTCTATTCAACCCAAAAAGAATTTTTCAATTCGAACCAGTAGTTCCTGAGATTAGCGCGTTCAAACAAACAAACAAACTCTTCAGCTTTATAATATTAGTATAGATATTATAATCTGAAGAGTTTGTTTGTTTGAACGCGCTAATCTCAGGAACTACTGGTCCGATTTGAAAAAATCTTTCAGTGTTAGATAGCCCATTTATCGAGGAAGGCTAAAGGTTATATATCATCACGCTAAGACCAATAGGAGCGGAGCAGTCATGAAAAATGTGACACAAACGAAGTTGTGCGGACAGCTAGTTATTTATAAGTTAACTTGATCCAAGAGAAGGACAAATTGAAGTCATTGTTTATCAGCGGAAGGAGAAAAGTTTTGTTTAGAGGCTTGTAGTCGTGCCCGGTCCTGACATTGTTTTTAGATTTAAATGAAACGTTTATTTTCTGTTTGTTTTTAAGTTTGTTTATTTCATTATTATTGTTTTTTTTGTGCGTCATCTATGGCGGAATAAACGAGTTTTCTTTCTTTTTCTTCTTCTTTATTGTTTATAAGGTTATCTGGATGGATTTGAAACTATTTGATAGTTATATGTCGTAATGTTAGTGTTGTATGGTCGCTATGGAAAAAAAAACAATAATTGAACTAATTTCAATTATGTAATAACATTAAAAAAGAATCATTTTTATATTTCACCAGCGCTTTGGTATTTTTTTTTAATATCGCAGCATATTCTGAGATGGGGAACTTTTTTGGCCTCGCACAGTTTAAAATTAATAATTAGCTATTATTTTATTTATTTATTTTTTGTATTTGTCTTGTCTTAAATAAACATTTTTCTTTCTTTATCTCAATCTGTTTGGGGTCGGTGCAACGTTTCCATAAATTCTACTTCTAAAACAAAAAAGAAAACTCCTTTATATTTTTAATGTTTGTTTATTTCATACTTTTCTTTTAGTCTTCTCTTATGGAAAATGAAATACATATTACCTATATTTTAAGACCGAAACCGTCTAGGTTTTAAAGGTTCCCTCATAGTTCTGTTTATACCTCGAGTTTTCAACCGAATTCTTTTTTCAAAAGTGTGTTCTTTATATTTTTGTGTTATATTATATATAATTAAAAAACCACTCACTGATTGACATAATTGTTCTCCCACTTGCCGTGTTAGGAGGGGAAAACTTTTTATGGGGTTGTATAGAAGGTGTCGGGGTGAGTATGGGAAAAATCTGAAACTACCCCTTTTCAACCCCCTTCTTTCAACCCCATAGCTTATCTCAGAAACCTAACGTCGAAGAGAAAAATGGTTTTCGGGTTTGTATAGAGGGTGTTTGGGTGAGTATAAAACGAAAAAAAAAATTACCCCTTTTCAACCCCCTTTTTACAACCCCTTTGCGTATCTCAGAAATCTGACATTTTAGAGAAAAATGGTTTTCGGGCTTGTATAGAGGGTACCTGGGTGAGTATATGGCCAATAAAAAAATCAACCCTATTCAACCCTTTTCAACCCCCTACTTTCAACCCCTTTGCGTATCTCAGAAACCTGACGTTGTAGAGAAAAATGGTCTTCGGGGTTGTATAGAGGGTGTTTGGATGAGTAGAAAACGAAAAAAAAAACTACCCCTTTTCAACCCCCTTTTTACAACCCCTTTGCGTATCTCAGAAATCTGACATTTTAGAGAAAAATGGTTTTCGGGGTTGTATAGAGGGTATCTGGGTGAGTATATGGCCAATAAAAAAATCAACCCTATTCAACCCTTTTCAACCCCCTTGTTTCAACCCCTTTGCGTATCTCAGAAACCTGACATTCTAGAGAAAAATGGTTTTCGGGGTTGTATAGAGGGTGTCTGGATGAAAATATGGCCAAAAAAAATTCAACCCTTTTCAACCCCCTTCTTTCAACCCCTTTGCGTAACTCAGAAACCTGACATTGTAGAGAAAAATGGTCCTTAGGGGTTGTATAGAGAGAAATAATAATTGTTAGTCAAAAAATACTAAAAAGACACCGCGGGTTGCTTGCAACTCGCGCCCCCAAGCGGAATACTAGTTTAAATATAAAATTATAATTCTAACCAGTGAACCAGTACTAAACTTGGCTCCCAATAGGAGTCCGTTTTAATATAAAATAAAATTATAATCTACACTAATATTATAAAGCTGAAGAGTTTGTTTGGTCCGATTTGAAAAAATCTTTCAGTGTTAGATAGCCCATTTATCGAGAAAGGCTATAGGCTATATATCATCACGTTAAGACCAACAGGAGCGGAGCAGTCATGAAAAATGTGACACAAACGAAGTTGTGCGGACAGCTAGTTGTAAATAGAACCATGGTCATGGTCGCTATAGCAACCCGTACCCGTAGCAGCCCTAACCTAGGTAACTTGGCTGGAAACTTTCTCCGCATTACATTACAATGGAAAGGATAATTTTGACGTATTTAGTCATAATTCCTCCCATGTACCACTGTTATACATAAAGTTTAATAAATAAACAAATAATGTTTAAATTGGGTTATAACTGCAATACATTTCTTTAAATTGACCGTTTAATATTGATCTAACATATCGTAGATTTGCATTCGGTTTTACGAAGAAATATCTACAGGTTTCTACGAATTATGATACGTAGAATAATCGTGATACGAAAAAGTATTCTAAAGAACTTTATTTATTTGCATCCTCACAAGTTTGACAGTGTTAATAAATGATTACCTATGTTTGAACCGTATAATCAGCCTTTTAACGTTCCCACTGCTGGGACACAGGCCTCCTCTCTAGGAGAGGGAATGGGCCGTAATCCACCACGCGGGCCCAGTGCGGGTTGGTGAATGTCACATGTCTTCGAATTTTTAGTTCTAGGACATGTCGGTTTCCACACGATGTCGCTTTCACCGTTTTGAGCCGTGAACTTACTAAAATGTTGCCTGGCTATGAAATTCCTACAGAAAATGATCAAATTCAACCTCTATTTCCAAAAGCAATACTTGACTTAATGCGAATTCTAAGCCACAGTAATACCACGTCACCTTCACTCTCCCAAGAAAAGCGTGTAACTAAGAATAATTCGCCGGTCTGTAGTACCCTTTGGCCGAGCAATTACGGGCAATTATCGGGAGGACGCGGGCACGCCACTCAATTGGCGTCGATACCACTATATCGAATAAACGCAGCTATTGCTGTCCGTTTGGACGTTTTTTTTTTCTTTATTATACGGTTAACGACCCTCGCTAACTTGGTTTCACAGCTTAGAATCGATAACTTGTACAAAGGTGACGACTTTCCACAAAGTATGTATTTCAATCGCTGCTATTACAACAAATAATGAGAAAAGAAGGGAAGCCACGTGTTTTTCACTGTTTATGTTAAAAAAGCCTTCTTTTGAGACTCCGAACTGCACTTGACCGATTTTTTCATTTGAATCCGCAATCAAGGTATCAATCCAAATAATATGCATAATGCAGTTTCCTAATATAGACAACTTTATATGATGTCAAGTAGAGCTTGTGGCTAGTAAATAACAGCAGCATGGTCGATCTCCTAGGTTAAGCAACACTTGCTAAGTTCGGTTTGTGGATGGGTGATCTTCGTAACATACCAAGACTCCTTCGTGCTTCAGAAAGCACGCTAAGCCTTTCGTTACGGATTGTTAGAAGCCAGAAAATCTGACCCCAGTCTCGCCAAGAAGTAGGTACCATGTTACCCAGTTAACGGGTTATTCAGATGAATCTGGTTTGACTGAAATCGATCCCATTATAGTTGGGATATATAGGGCAGATAACGATGAATAACTTTATGGAATCCTAAAAAACTTGATCCAAAACTTCGCTTCAACAGTGTCTTTAGTGCGAGTTTATAATCGGAAAATATTTTTTTCCGTACGTATTGACATAAACGTAAGTTTTTGTTAACGCGATAGATGACGATAAAATTCCCACTAAAGCCCAATTTCGCTCCCACTTATTAGAAAGTACAGCCATTTCCCCGCATTTCAATACCAAACACTGACACAGAAACACAGGTAAATTCCGCAAACTCAAAACACGAAACTAAGCGCGAAGTTAAAACAACCAAAGTCCAACTAAGTTTAACCAAATGGCTCTAAAACCAAACTAAATTCGGTTAACCAATCGGGCTAACTGTTGGAGTAAATCTGAAAATTGACTGGAAACTAATGTCTGCTAACTGGTTCGAGTCCAGTTGATACAGTGATCTGTCGGTCGTCGGACTCTCAATTCAATTATTACTCATTATGGACCATTAGAGCGATGTGCGCTAAATGATATATTTGCCCGATAGTGTATTGGTATTAGTAGGTATGGTATTTCCGAAAGAGTCACCGCGGCCCTGGAACGCAAAAGACATTAAGAAGAACACGGTTGGGTTTTAGTCAGTAAGAGTCTGTCACTCCCGCTGCGCCCAGAACGGAAGAAGTAATTTAATAATTTCTTCCGTTCTAGACATGTTTATGGACATGGGTAGGTACCTATGTTTTAAGAGCTTTTTCAGTTATTTTCAGACGTGGGCGCGAGACTTAACAGACTATTCTGTGTTTGCCTAATCGTTTATGCAAGGCCTAATGCTATAAAAACTAAATAAACTGTGCTAAGTATATTAGAATATACGTACTATATGAGATAGAGTATATATGACACCGAATATGCCATTTATAATTTTATTTATGAGGCTCACCAACAATTCAATACACGTATACAAGGATATTTATAGAGCAGTGGTGGCCAAGTGGCAACGGCCCTGACTTACGAATAGCAAGTCGAGGGTTCAAACCCAGCCAGGCGCATTACTTTGTGTAATTAATCTCATCACCACTGTTCTCAAAACGGTGAAGGAAACCGGCATGTCCTAGAACCAAAAATTCGAAGACATGTGACTTTCACCAACCCGCACTGGGCCCGCGTAGTGGACTACGGCCCATTCCCTCTCCTAGAGAGGACGCCTGTGTCCCAGCAGTGGGAACGTTAAAAGGCTGATTATGCTATACAAGGATATGTGATACATCAAAAAAACTTAAGACTATTGTACCAATTCCTAACGGGTAAGCACATCATGCTTTACATTATTGTTGACTATTGCTGAGGCCGGTGATTTTCCGTTGACTTATATCGTTTATAAGCAGTTTCAATGACACTAGTTTCCTTATTTCTGAATACCGGAAGCTTAATTTTTCTCTGATATCATATGCTTATTTTTTGTTAATTGAATCTAGAATTCAGATTAGTTCACATTGCTTTGCCATGTATTCGTATGCATGTCCCCCTAAAAAGTGACTACCATTATTTTGGAAACATAACACTTAGTTCATTTATATGAGTTTTGAACCTTCCTCCACTGCCAATCCAGTTGCGAAAAAGTCACAAGCATGTTAGGGTCTGCATACACTGCACATTGATACCGAGATAATGACAATTTATCTTTTTAGCCAATAATAGTAACACGGCATTGAGAAAGACCAATAAATAAGTGTATTTAAGCAAATGTATAAATCCTGTGTTGTTTTTTTTATACTAATATTATAAAAAGGTAACGTTTGTGAGTTTGTGACGTTGTAAGCGGTAATCTCTGGATCTACTGAACCGATTTTCTAAATTATTTCACCAATAGAAAGCTACGTTATTGTGGTGTGTCATATCTTTTTTATCCCTGTATTGCCATGGGAACGGGAACAACGCGGGTGAAACCGCGGGGCGCTGCTAGTAGGAAATAAAGCTCTTTAAACGTACCTAAATATGTGGTGTTCGAACAATCATTCATCCTATGTATGTCTAACTGATTACAAAGACATGCTGTTCGCAATTAATAAAACCCATTAAATAATTTAAGAGCAGCTTTTCGTGTCTTTACGTCCTTCAGAGACAATGAAGGAAACTTTAATCCATTCGAACTAATAACAGCGACAAGCTAAATTTAGTTAATTATTCAGAGCACGAAGGTATGAAGGAATTATTTGAGGATAACGTTCGTACATTAATTCCCTTCATAAACTAACCCTATATGAATCTTCGAAATTAAGTTTAATATTATATTCCACCAGCAGCGCCCCGCGTAGTTCTCATTCCCGTAGGAATACGGGTATGAAGTATAGTCCATGTTACTCTTTGATAATGTAGCTTTCCAAATTAAAATGGGTCATATCGGCCCAGTAGTTTCGGAGCTTATTCAGTACAAACAAACAAAAAATATTTCTACTTTAAAATACTAAGTACCTATAGATAGTATAGTTTAGCTTCTGCCAGCGACTTTGCTCGCGTGTATGTCAGTATACTAGTATATTCCTACGTTCTTGGGCAAAGTCCTATATCTGTACTTTTCACCGAAATCGGTTAAGTGGTTTAGACGTGTTCCCCAGTTAATGGGTTGTGGAGGTCTGGTAGGCAGCCGCTTTACGTAAAATACTGGTATTCAGCTGAATCCGGCTTGACTGGGAGCCGACCCCAATGTAGTTGGGAAAAGGCTAGGCAGATGATGATGGTTTAGACGTGCTAGTGTGACAGACAGAGTTATTTCCGCAACTTTATTATTAGTAAAGATAAGTTAGAATGCTCAAAGTTGCAATACTCCCAGTGTTATCGGCATTTATCCCGTTGACAGCGATGTGTACAAAGTTCTCAACGGCCGATAAGTGCTGCCCCCACCCTTTTTGTATCTATAAACAAATAATAACCCATAAACACATATTTTCACCACTACGGATTTTATTTTAAAATCCACCTGACGTAGCAATGTATCTATATTACATAATATTATAAAGAGGTAACGACGTTTGTGAGTTTGTGACGTTGTAAGGGGTAATCTCTGGATCTACCGAACCAGTTTTCAAAATTATTTCGCCAATAGAAAGCTACGTTACTATGGAGTGTCATAGCTCATGCTATATTTTATTCCCGTATTGCCATGGGGACGGGAACAACGCGGGTGAAGCAGCGGGCAGCAGCTAGTCTCAAATAATGATGTTTTACTTTCCGTAGCACTTTCGTAGGCGTTTCGTAGCACTACGCTACGCGAGTTTAAATGCGGCCAATAATATTAACTTTTCACCATTATTGTTAAGAAATGGGGCCCATGGTTTAGCCATAATAGTGACACGGTCGAGAATCAAGGTTAAGCAATACTTGCAGAGGTCCGCCCGATGATGGGTAACAAAATATGCTGCATCCTGTTAACTCTATTTTTTAATGATACGAAATCATCAAATGACTTATTCTGCTTTGGGTGGAACGGAAGGGAGTGTCAGACTCTCTGTTGCCTTTTGCGTTTTAGGGCCGTGGTGACTATTTTGAACAAATTCCGCAACTCTGGCAGGCACTGGCCGTGGTGGATCCCGTCTACTATGTTGACACCTCTTTGAATCCTGTTGGCCTAGCAGCCGACCCCAACACAGTTAACGCTCGCAAGCATCGGCGTACCCAACTTCTTGCTTAGGTGGGGCCAAGTCAGATTTTTTAGGTCAGATCGTCCGCGGTATGCGGTATGTCTTTATTTCCATGGAAGATGGGAAGCCTTTAGTTTGGGACGCTACTTGTGTTGTGACTCTTGCGCCATCCCATCTTACTAACTCGCCGTGTTGTGCTGGTGCTACCGCTGCAGTTAAGAAAGTACTAAGCAGTTGAATAAGAGCTTTTTTATTTAAGTGTATGTGGAAAATAGCAAAACCCCGTAAGGTTACTTCAAATTATCGTGAGAGATTGTAAACTCTCGATTAATTGTCACCGCAGTTTTTTCGCATCAAATTTGGTAGTCTATAATCTCTCAAAATTATACCGAGAAATTGTAAAGCTAGTATTTTACAATCTTACGCATTTTACAATTATCCGATGACATATATACAGTTATAGTTAATTAGTTAGTTATTGATTGAATAAACAGATGGCGGTGGTGAATAATGTGCTACAAAACTTCAACTTTGTCCAACAAACAGCAGTATTTTCAAAACCAATAGCTAGACGATTCAATCAGTCATTTCTACATAAGCCATATAGCTCATAGCGCCACAATAATTGCTCCGGGCGCCGTCGACGATTGCATATCAATACATTGCTCGTATTTGCCTGTAATTGAGCTTATTGCTCGAGTGGAACGTTATTGGCCTTTATTGTGTTACAGGCAACTGATTGAGACGAGTTCCTTGCAGCGTGACGTTGGTTTTGTGCCAATTGATAATATTGATTAGTTACAGATATTATTATATGCGTGTGTTGTTTTTTCTTCTTGTCAGGCACAACAGTGATTTAGTTTTTTTTTTTTCACTTTGGCTGCGTGTTTTGGCGCAGTAAGAAATTGGACAAAAATATGTCATAGAGAGAACTTCGCATGTAAGTCGCAATCTGTTAAAAATGCTTTTTTTTTTGGGACTGAGCCATTCGCTTTACAACACGCGGATGATTGCTACTAACCGGACATCAAAAATGTATTAGAAATTGACACTTTGATGGTAAATGGCGACGGAGATGAGAATGCGAAGGTTGCTTAAAAATATTAGAATTGGCCCTCTGTAATGAATAATAAATTGCCTGCACATAAAATGGCGATGTCATCAGCGCGAAATTTGTTTAATAAATACACAGATTAATACATATATTCTTAACATTAGAAATACGTCACTTTACAGAAAAATACTTGACCAGACCAAGCCTAACCACGGTTGTTCATTGCCTTAGATAATTTAATTGTGAATTTGAATTTAAAGGCATATAAAACTTTGATTGTCTTACAGGCAACTAATTGAGCCGAGTTTCTTGCAGCGGGACGCTGGCCATGTGCCAATTAATTGTGTTGATTTGATAATGTGCCTTTTTTTCCTAAGTCTTATTTAAAAAAAAAACTGTGCTGTACTTCTGCTAAGCAAGTGATATTAGCATTTTTTACTAAGAAGGAAATTGAATGTGGAATATAATATGTTTAACTTCAGAGATGTTTCAATGCATTTGGCTACTGAGGATCAAGTTTAAGATTCATTACACTTGATTAAGGTTCGATTTTCTACTTTGATAAATGATTTTTTATTTTGTAAGTAGGTTGTAAAAAACATTTTTACACGCCAATCTTTTTTGGCCGTTATAAAAACCAGATGATACAAAGCAGTATTCAAGACATGTACGAAGATATATAGGCCAGGATCGTCACGCGATGGGTTCCGCAAAACGGTTGTCGTAACCGAGGCAGGTCTAAAAACGTTAGCGTAGGTGTGGGCTTAAGATTACCAAAATCTGGGATCCTGAAGATCCGTAATTCAGGGTTTCCCTAGTAGTTGCGGAATTTCTTCGAAAGAGTCACCGCGGCCCTGGAACGCAAAGGGCACAAGAAGGATCACGGGTGGGTTTTAGTCAGTAAGAGTCTGACACTCCCTTCCGCTCCGCCTAGAGCGGGAGAAGTCATTTGATGATTTCCCATCCAGAAAAAAAAAAGTTGTGGGCCCATTCCTATCGGATTGACTATGGAGTAGACAGGACATAGAGTTAGCTGGGACACATGTAGAAGGCGTTTACCCAGCAGTAAATGAAGCAAACTTACTAGAGTGAAGTGGTGAGGGTGGGCTTTGTAAGTACTCATAGTTGTTTACAGCTGTATACTAGATTTAAAAAATTCGATTAACTGTCAACTAAACATTTCAAACACTTTTTTACGCATCAAAATTTGATAGTCTGTAACATCTCGAAGTCATTCCAAGAATTTGTAGAAGCAAGTAAAGCAACGTTGAAAAAGTTAAGTATTAAATACTTAATAATTAATACTTAACTTTTTCAACATTCTAAATAACGACGGAACCCCGCTGCACGGGTCTCCTATTTATGTATATAGGGTTTAAATAAAATAACATGAATGGCATGGCGAGAGCTAGGCCGGAAAATCCAATAAATCGTAGAAACGTACACTGTTTGTACGCCAAGATGTCGTCATTTTATGTTGAATAACAATTAATCGGAATGACTTCGAGAGATTATAGACTATCAAATTCTGGAGCGAAAAAACATTTCCAAATGTTCAGTTGAAAATTTATCGAGAGTTTACTATCTCTTAATCTTACACATTTTATAATTAAAAGGTGACATTTGTAAACTTTCTGACAGATCGACTCATTAACAATTCAAAAGTCGATCGAGATCAAGATGCAGATTTTAATATTGCGTACTTCTAAGAATATGGTTTATACACAAAGTACACAACGCGAACTGTACCCTATTCCTAAGCCTACAGAGAGGAAATTTCCTTTCTCAAAATACACCTTATAAGCCCTTGAGAAAACCAATCCTTTAATAATATTATAAAGAGGGAAGATATTTTTGTTTTTACCGAATACCCGCCCAAAACTACTGAAACATTTTAGATAAAATTTCACCAATGGAAAGCTACATTATCAGCGAGTAAAAGACATATTTTATCCCCGTATTCCAACGAGAACGGGAACTACGTTAGTGAAACCGCGGAGCTTTGCTAGTTATTTAATAAAGATATAAAAAATAATAAATAGATAATTATTCTACTTTATTTTTAAACAATCATATTTTTCGACTTCGGATGATAAATTAAAGAAAGTGATCAGCCGTGAGAAGTAGATAACATTTTCAGACAGACCACAAAATAAATGAAAACGATCTATAGAATATATACGTATTTATCTTTATCGAAATAAACTCTTCTCTGTTTTTCTTCTATTAATTCGTAAAAAGTTTAGCATTTTCCCTCGACATTTCTTGCGCCGCGGTCGTCTTTACATCGCTGAAGAGCGGTTCGTGTTTGTGTACGAAAAAATAGTTTATAAATCAGTAGTAGATTTAATTGAAGATAGTTAATGCATTAATATGGTACATCATTTAATTGATAGGAAATACTATAAAGTTTTTTCTTGGTTTATGGGGGCCGTAGACGTATCAATAATTACGAAAAGAAAATTGGCTAACTTTGTAGCGCATCTTCAAAATTAAAATTAGCTTTAAGAAAGTATTAATTTCCGAGTACTGAATTAAGTTAAAGGAACATCCGTCGGACAAGAAAACTTTGAAAACTAAAAACAAACTTTGAAAACACAACATAAACTTTAATTACCTTATTAGCGTCCGAAAATATGTTGTCTTATTGTGGGCGGGAACTTTTCCCGCCGAACTCCGCGAACGAAAAAGCGCGGTCACCGCGCTGTCACTGGCATCACGTTCGGATACACGTACGAGCACTCGCGAGCCGCGCCGCGTCACGACTGACACCACCGCCGCGGTCACACTACTGCGAACTGCGAGTAATCGCTCTGAAACCGCCCTCGGCAAACAAAACCCCACCCGCCGTAAAGAGCATTTTAGCACGCGCGCCTCCCCCGCTCCCCCGCTCCCGCGCCCTGATTTAATAGCGAGCGCGGGCACTGATTCACTTAACCGAACGCAACTACCGACTGCCTCTCTCTCGCTCCCGCTCAAACACTCATCCACCACACGTCCTCTCTCCCGCTCCCTCGCGTTCGTATATTCAGCGGAGGAGAGAGATGGCGCCGCGGTCGCGGACACTTCTTTCCTCCAACTCGATTTGCATGCGAGCGGGGGTCGCTCCGCAAACTTTATGTCCTCGTTTCGTAAATTATTTATACGTTTGGAAATACTTTTAACGGCATGCTCGGCTGCTGAAAAAGATTGCTTTAAAACGAGCCGAATTAAGTGAGTGACCGGCATTAGGGCGCGGGACGCGGCGACGCTAATCACTTTAATCTTGTTCACTCAAACGTTCATGATATTAGTTTCGTTGATTTTTCATTTGGAAATTCGCAACGTTTTTCAGCAACTTTTTATTTTTATTTTGAAGTTTGTATTATTTTGTTATCGTACTTTCAACACTTATATTCATCTAGTCTTTTTAGTTCCACTGCTGGGCAAAGCCCTCCCTCTTCAGTTTTACCACGTACTTCTGTTCTTTGCTGTATCTGGACAATCCTTTCGGTAGGTTTGAACTTGTCGATGTCTTTGGTTATTTAACAGAACCACAGCATGGGTCCCATGCCCATTTGGTGGTTGTTTTTGCACGTTTCTCGTCTATAACGGCTTTCACTATGAGTTATATTTTCCAGTTAGTTTTACAGTTGGTCATAGCTATAACTTTTCAGAACTTGACTGCTTAGGCTTTTCTTATACCTAAGAAAAATCTGCCTATATGCCAGCCATTTCACAAAGACTATCTTAATCTTCTAAATTTGTCACCAGCTTACTAGTTTAAAAAGTTTATTGAGGTTACAAATAATAGACATTGAAGCTACTTGCATGTTTTGTACAAAATGTGTTCTTTTTTACACTTTACTATATTTTGCCAAAAAAGTAACCAATTAAGTAGGTAGGCAATACCTATAACAGTGTTTGGATTTGCCACCAAATTACATTAGTTCATCAACCACCTTTGGAGGAAAACATTTCAATAAACTAAACATTAACAAATAATCAATATAACTATACTTACAACAAACTAAAATATGGCATAAATAAATCGTCTTCAACGCTGTCAGATGGTAATACCAAAAGACTACCGGCATTGCCACGTTAAACTACAATACTGAACCTCTGGCCAAAGTAAAAGCCAGCTCTTGGGTCTCGGGAAGTTTCAGCCAGCGCTATGTACCGTAGCTAAATTAAATTCTACCTTTACGTAGGTTAAATGCTCTAAGTGGTATTAAGATATTATCCATTTGTATGTAATATCCAAAAGTAAAATTATTAATACACTGGAAACTGAAAAAAAGCATTTCATAAGAATAATGTGTGCAGTATCGTGTGACAGCTTGGGCCAAATCGAAACGTCCGGTCCCACTACTTAATATGTTTTTCATCAACGGCATGAATTACACTGAATTCTTCTACACCAGCGGTTCTTTCAATATACGTATGTTTACTTTCTTTTCTATTTAATAGGTAACATAACTTATTCTAAACAATCACTAAACCCAGTCTAGTTACTAACGAATCCACAACCAATTCCGCCAAAGCGGATCTTCAAATTATCTAAGCCAACAAGTTTTCCACTCAACCAGTTGGAAAGTTTCTTTAGAAATAAAGCCAGTAATTTATCTATCAGGGTAGTTAGTTAACTGTAGATAGTTGGGAGAATTCCGGGCACAGCTAAGCTATCCAATTAGTCGTCATTGTGTTATCTGTGGCCAAACTAACTTCTAATGTCGTCCGTGACCCCTTTACTAAACTCTCGGATCGGCTGGAGCTCGGTTACCGAGTCCTACTATTGGTTTGTTGGATTGCCGTTTCTGGAATAAGAATATTTTTTTAATACATCGTACCATTCAAAATTAAGTACATATCTATATATACTTACATCTACACTAATATTATAAAGAAGAAAGATTCGTATTTTTATGTGTGTGTGTGTATGTTTGTAATTAATAAACTCAAAAACTATAGTGCCGATTTCTAAAATTCTTTCACCATTAGAAAGCTACATTCACCCTGAGTAACATAGGCTATTTTTGTCCCCGTATTCCCACGGAAATGGGAACTACGCGGGGTGCTGCTAAATATTATAAAGTTGAAGAGTTTGTTTGTTTGGTTGAACGCGCTAATCTCAGGAACCACTTTTTCGAATCAAAAATGATTAAGTATAGTGACGGATTGCCCATTTATCAAGGAAGGATAAAAATAACACGCTAAGACCAATAGGAGCGGAGCATCAATGAAAAATATTACAAAAACGGGTTCTTTTTTGTCTCTTACGTGACCCAGGTGAAGGTGAAGTTGCGCGGGTCAGGTAGTATAATATAATACTAGGTCACCTTAACAAAGTCAAAGTTCATCAAAAAATTCTGCGTCGATGTCGAGAGATTTTGGTTTTGTTTTTGTAGTGCAGGTCATAGGTGAATTAAAGAAAAGTGCATGCTAGTAGCAATTCCCAGGAAGTAACTTTGAAGGAAAGGGTGCCTACATACTTCTTAGATTTTCTTTAGTTTTCGTAATGTAGCTCTTGAATTATTTTTACTTGTGCGGTTGGAGATCGCTCAACTTACGGAAATGAGGCAGTTATCATGAGGTAGTTCACTAAGCCCTTTTTACAACAGCCTGAAAGCACGCAACCGCCGCACGCTGCCAACATTTAGAATAGGGTAGTTGACTAAACAAATCTAGGTAATTAGTCCGTCAGATAGATTTCCAAAAAATATTGGACACGTATTTTTTCTTTTTTCACGAAAAAAAAAACGAATACAATACAGTGCATTGAAAACTCATGTGACGTCACTTCGTGCTACGATTTCTACCACGCCGTGACGTCACAAGTTCCCACTCGTGATATTTGAAGCTTTTTATTTTCATCAATTTTTATAGATTTGATAATGCAAAAAATGTATCCAATATTTTTCGATAATCTAACTGACGGACTAAATAGAATCATTTTTTTATTCCTCAGGAAACCTCAGTATTTAACCACTCTGCTCGACAAGATTTTGACATTTGACACTCTAGCTGAGCACCTCAGTCGACGGGGTGTTGCATGTTACGTCATGAATTTCAGAAATTATCTCAACATTCAGCATCTTAATTAACTATGATAAATTTGTTTCTGCAGCAATTTTATACGATAAGTTATTGAGAAATATCTTAAATTACAACTTAAGATCGTTCAAATCACGTCAGTCAACTTATAAATGCGTCTAAAATACGCATTACTACACCCTTCCAAAGTTAGTCGTCTTAGATTTGCTAAAATTATATGTAAACAACCTTCTCGCTTGCTAAACAGAGGCAAAACCGCAAAATCAAGACATATTCATTATATTTGCGGTCTTTCTTTGTCATTTTCTATACGCAAGTTAATTTAAAATACGGTTCAATTATGACAAAAAAAATATTACTTTTCAACTTTGATGGCAGTGGTTTTCGAGGCTAAAAAACATGAAAATTATGAATTCCAGAAACCCAAACTCCACTTGAGGAGTAGTGGTTTGTTCATCATTTGATTATTTGTCGAATTCATCCATATTTCTAAGGAAATATGTAGCAGTAATGAAGTTTTTTGGTATCCAAAGTCAAAGTTTCGCGCCAACTGTGTTTGTTTACGTTTTTATTTCACACAAAAATCACACACTCACATGTAAATACTATTACAAATACACATATTATGATTCTAAATATCGTGAAGAACAAGAAAAAGCCCAGATCTAAATGCAATAAACGAACACAGATCCATTATCACGTAATATTCATTACCGCTAATTTATTTTTGTTTAAAATCGTCAGCCATTTTGATTTTTTTAATGCTAGGGTGTGGGAAAACGATTATTATAATCGATGGTTTTTTTATTTCGTTCGACTCGATAAATATAAATGAGCAATTAAGGTAAATCGATTATTAAAAATTAGTGCAAAATATTTTATTTATTATAAAATCCAAAAAGCATTTATAAAAACCATAATTGCGCTTTTTTAATTAATTTAAATAGTTCTTTTTTTGAAAATCAACGAATAAAATCATCTAAACAAATTAATCGGACCCGAGCGGATTTCGCGCCGAAATGTCTATTTTATTCAAAATTTAAATGCAGAACTAGAATGCGCTCGTGATTCAGAAATATTTATTATTTTCACTTTTTTTTTTTAATCTCTATTTTGACTATGGGTATGGTTAGGTAGTGGATCGGTTTGAACTTTGATATACTTAATGTTATTTGAATTTGATAATTATGCTATATAATGTGATAAGTTTTTTTTTTTATAAAATATACTATATTATAGAATGTTTGTTGAAAGTATGTACCTATGTATGTAAGTAGGTAGGTACATATATTTATATATATGTATGTATATATGTATTTTTGTAGTTACGTCTATTTCTTTGGAACGTCCAGTAGCCTAAAAGGCTGCATAGGTTTTTCAAATCAGGTATCATTCGATTAGTTATAAATGCCGAACTGTCACAGGCTATTCGAATTTTGAAAAAAAAAAAAAGTTTATTTTTTCGAGACACGACATTCTGCCTAGCCTTTTCTTTTTCTATGTTGGGTTCGGCATCTAGCCTAATCTAGAGCTATTGCTTATAAGACCTCCATAATCTAGTAACTGAGTAGAACATACCTCTTGGCAATTACTCTTGGTTAGTTTGTGGCCTATCGACTGTCTAAGATGTTCGAATGACAGCCGGCACCAACGACATGCATCCCAAGCGATGGTGGAAACTCAATTTCTATTAAATGGTCACCCATCCACTAGCCGATCTCGGCAAGCGTAGCTTAACTTCGAAGTTCGATTTGTTGATTATTTATTTATTAAATTAAAAAGACCACTCATGTCACGTATACTCACGCATTTGAAACGATTCAGATGAAATTCGGTGGGTAATAATTATTATGAATTCCCGCAACCCAAACAAGATTCCGGCTCGCACTTTACCCGATTTTTTTTCATGGAATTTGATCGCAAATTCGTGATTAGAAACCCTATAAACCATGAAAATAACACCCATAACAAAAATCTAGTCGGTGCCATTTTCACTTATAATACTTATTCATTTACCATGTAGAATTTGGCTTAATAACCTTTTTTAGAAGATAGTTTTAGAACCTTAATTTGAAAATATACTTTTGTAGGTAAGTATGTGTAATTGTAATAAAATGCATTTTTCCGTGCCCTGCATGGACATATTAGATATTAAGGTTTCAGGAGCAGGATGACAAAATCGAAAAGTATAAGATATATTTTAAAAAGCAATATTCAATTTTCATAACATAATAAAAATAATCTGATACCATAACTCACTCTAGATAAAAAATATTTTTAAATACCAGTGTAAATTTGTCTAGACCTACTTAACATACAATACATAAACTATTATTAAGGTTGGTATTTCGTATGCAACCAGCAGAAAGTATCTAACATAAAACTCTCAGTAATTTAAAAGGAATAAAATATTTTTCATTCTTATTTTGAATAACATTATATATTAATGCTTATTGTATTTTATGTCTTAAACATATTTTTCCTAATATTTTAGTAACGAATTTAAATTAATCGATTAGGTTGAAATAAAAAATAAATCGATTCGCATAATCGTTTTGGTACACCTTAGCAATAAAAAAAAACAATAAGAATGATGGTTGATGGCGAATATCACATTTATGCACTTCGATTTTATTTATGAAAATTAGTAAACTTGTGGGTTAAATATTAAAGAATTAATGGCGCTAAGATATGAGCATTTTATCTAATTGTTTTAATTAACGCCCATACATAAGATTTTTTAAGTGGCTTTATCAAAAATGCCATTATAAATTAGGATGTCGTATGACGTAACTCTGAGGTCCAATTGGTACTACAACCGAGCCGGCGGAGGTTTGCATGTCTAGTACCAATTGGTACTACTACCGAACTATACGGTTAAACACTGAATATAAGGTAGATACGTGATAGCAATCCAATGATGGTGATTTACTGCTTAAAATCGCTCGACTTTGTGTGACCCCGAGGAAATAGTGCCGTAGGTACTCGTCAGCACACTCAAGCTTGGGATCGAGGCGAGTGGTCTTCGAAAATTCGTAGTAGCGCCTGTTTTCCTGTAATTGGCATAACATCTAATTTACTCATTTACACCGATATTCGTTACAAGCAAATACAATTATTTTCATTTCTAATACGAACAAGTCACTATGTGGATTTCTTTCATAAAAGAAATAAAATAACTAGAAATCTACTCAGACATTTAATGCTCTTTGCGTAAACCGTCCAAAGTTTATAAAGAAACAGTAAGACAACAATATTATTATGAAATATTCTCGGACGATCCAAAATAAGCATCTTAATACTTTATAAGCAATCGTTTCTGCGTCTGATTCTTTAATCACAGCTCTGATTCAAAATTTACTTGTCTTGTATACTCTTGCGCAATCTTAACTGTGCGGATGGCGAGGGAAAATTCAAGGGATTTTGAGTCTTAACGTGGAAGAAATAGTTGTAAAGATTGCGAGCGTAAAGATTTGAGCGGTAAACAAATCTTAGCCGAGGTGTAAGTGACAATAAAACGGGAGCTTAGCTCTCGGGGCCGTCTTCAAGTTGAACGGCGGCGCGGGAGGGGGGGTGCCGGTAGAGGAGGGGGGTCGCCGGGGGAGGAGCGACTATCGCCGTCTCGTTCTGGCCGCGAGTCGCGCTCATCCGTTTTATTTCTTGTTTGTCCGCAGCGCCTTCCCAGTTCGCTACATAATTTATTTTGAGCGGTACATTTAAAAAATTGCCTGAGCCGCGAGCGCGATCCGCCGCGTACGAGGTTAGCCGGCGAAATGGAGTTTGCCGGGAGGGGTGGTGTTGCCAAATGAAAATAATATGGTAAATGATTTCATTTGAATTGGCGTTTTAGCGTAATCGCGCGGGACAAGTAATGGGCCGTAGAAAGTCCCGGCCCATTGTCCGCGCTAGCTTCATTTACTCTCTGAATTTATTTTGCTAGGTTTCTTGGGTTTTATCGTCGAGCACATACATATTCAGTGTCTCCGTATCCTGTCTGTTGGATGGAAACTATGCTTCTTTGACGCCCGCCGCTTTTTATTGGTTTGCTGTGATTTATAGACTTTTTTTTTCGTTTGTTGCCTAGTTTTTTTTTTATTGGTCTTATGTTTTTTGTGCCTTACTACTCTACTTTATGCGGTGCTAGGTATTCAAATATATATATATATATATATATACGAGTATGTATATTAAAAGGATTATTTATATATTGTATATATATATATATATATATACAGTGTGAAATCTTAATGGTTGTTTTCCCGCGGCAGGACGATTACCCATCAGTAGTACTATCGAAACACAAAGTTAAACTAAAAAAAGAAAAGTTTTTTTTTTTCAAATCATTAAAAAAGTGTTCATAAACTCGAAAGAGCGAGAATCAATAGTAGTGCACTAGACATAACGTAGGTAGATACCTACATGAGACGCGCATCGCGTTCCGCGTACCTACATATCGCGCGATGCACTACTGTTGGTTCAAGTCGCTTTCGAGTTTTGTTTATCACAATTGTTAATCTGCCATTTATGGAGTCTAATATTTTTTATAAATATAAATCGATTGTATTACCGATACAAACTCATTTCGCTTCGGGAAAACAACCATTAAAATGTCACACTGTATATATATATTGTAGTTAAAACCTAAAATGAAAAAAACATGCTTTGAATTTATCCAAAAGCTTATTTTAATTTTTCATCCCAAGTCTATCCGAAATTACCAGATTTCAAAGTAAACCCTTAAAAAAATAGCTAAGACATAGGTATACAATATAATACGAAAACTTAAAACTTACAACTAAAGGCTATGTTGCAAGTTTCCGCAGCCGCGTCGGCGCTGGCGTAGCTGTACTACGAGAAATGCCTACGGTGCTACGACCGAAGGATGTTTAGCCATCTCACTACATTGTTATAACTACTACTAAGAAATTAATTCTTAAAACTTTGTAAGTAATTCAATTTATTGTATATCAAAATCAAAAGTCATGTATTCAAACTAGGCTGAGATCCAGCACTTTTTGAACTTCAAATTTTACATAAAGACACCAAAACGCCCACCCGTCACCATTTCCTAGTGTTTTAGGTGGGAAAAAGAAGTGGCGCAACAAACTCCCTAGCAACACATCTGTCTGTTGCGTTTCAAGAAGTTGAATTTATACAATAGTATGCAAAGTCAATTAATACACGACAAAGGGAGAAAAAAAACTATCCAACATAATTTAATATAAAACATTGTAAAGAGTAGATTGAGTCAATAAAGTAAAAACAGATTGACCCACATAGTCATCAGATAAATAAGTAAAAAAACAATATTATATGAACTCATATAACCCGTCATAAGCTAACTTACAGAGAAAGAACATGATCAAATTAAATAAGACATTGTCTTGCGTTCAACACAGCGACCAACTATTTTTATCATCTGAATAGTCATAAATAGAAAAGTATGCCTTCCAAAAAAGGTTAGATTTAAATTTAGCTTTAAGTGAGCTGAAAGGCAGGTCAAGAACATAACTAAATGCAGACACTAAAGAATAAGGATAGGCATAATATCGAAATTAGACATGATATACGACGTCGGCAACCTAAAATGACTGTGGTGCAAGTATTCATAACCTTGTAGTCGATGATGTATCACGGTTAGCTTCGTAAGTACATAGGATGTCTATGCTGCTACGAAGAATGCCTACGCTGCTACGAATAGTGCCTATGTCGCTACGAAGAACGCCTACGCTGCTACGAAGAAGCCTACGTTGCTACGAAGAATACCTGCGTTGCTGCGACGAATGCCTACGCTGCTACGTAGAATGCCTACGTTGCTGCGACGAATGCCTACGCTGCTGTATGGCTACAAATGGCGCCTTCGATACTACGCGAATAAGCGAATGATGCTTACGGCTGTTTTGCTACTAAGGTTCTTGACATTAATAAAAATATGCTACTCACGACTTGCGCAAAAATAAACAAATATATCTCTAGTTAGCCCAAATGAACTAACTTATTTATTAACAAATTTGTTTCGATAGCCCGGGTTAACTATTTGGGTAGTCCCAGAGGCTCGTCATAAACAGACAAGTTTATATACATATTTTTTAATCGTAACGGCTGTTGCATTGAATCTCAATGTAGAAAAAGCTTGATTTATAGGTGATACCTATGAATAAATTCAATTGTAAGTTGGAAATGTACCTACGACTAGACCTTAGCGAGTTTCTTGGGCCTAGTGCTTAGCGAAGCAGCGCAAATGGGCCCACGAAGATTACGTGCCGAGCAAAACCAAAAGAAACAAAACAGTTACTATGAAAAGAGATGACATAGCTGAATAAAAGTTATTGCCTAGCCTTATTTATACTTAAAAATTTAAATACTGAACTAAATACACTTATAACTTTAATTTCGGAACTCGGTGTTTGTGGTTGCTTTTTCGTTTTTTGAACACCGACTTCCGAAATTAAAGTTATTTTGCACTTTTTTGATTTTTTGTATAAAAGTCGGTTGTATTTTTTTGTTAAAAAGTTTTTTATTTTTCACTTTTTAGTGGTACCCACACCCTCCCCTCCCCCACCTAAACGAACCAATCACATTGGTGTAAAAAAAAGTACTGCTCCTTTGCAGAGTACACTAAGACGTCGTCAATGTAGACAATGTAGATATTTTTTTTAGATTTTTCGAAAACCGCTTGGTCGATTTCGATAAAATTTTCAAGGGGCCATTTGGGAAGTAAACCCTTTATAACAAAAAAAGAATTTTTCAAATCGGTTCACAAGCGACGGAGTTATGCGCGAACAAACATAAAAAAAAACATACAAACATCCGAATTGAGAACCTCCTACTTTTTTAGAAGTCGGTTAAAAATAAAACTAACTAAAATATAACTTTGTTCGCATCGATGCCGATAGGAAATGAAATTTAAAAAAATTGGCAGCACTGCCACGTTGTATGGCAATGTCTAAGGTAAAGCCAGTTCTTGGCATTAGGCGTTTAAATAGTTCTTCAAATAGTGCATGAGCACTCGGACCCCACAGTCCAAGAGTTTCAACCCCAAACAGGTCGAAATTGTAATTGCCAACTAGTTTGTTATATTTACACCGTTTGAGATTCCCAGCAGCCGCAGCAGCAGCGCCAGCATAGCACGACGAGCTAGGAAAATTCCAAAAGGCTATTTATTGTGTTCTAACAAAACGTGACATACTAATAAATATAAAGTTTATTTGCGCCATGAGCGTAATGAAAAATCCCATAATCAATCGACTTTAGGGCGATTGTTCGTTTTCTACTCACGAGTGAAGAGGGGGAGCGGGAGGGGGTTAACACTATAATTCTGAATTCAATCTAGCCCAAGGCAGAAGACCATCTACAACTTGCCTTAGTTGTGGCTGGCACCGCGGCTGCTAGGTGCAGGTGACTTGGTAAAAGTTGTAACACAAATATTGTGTTCGGATTCCACAAACGAATCACAATAATTGAGCAGCGGTATATACATATATTTACTTTCTATAAAATACGAGGAAAATGAAAGCAAAATATCTAGTTTTAATTTCCGCGAATATTAGTGGGTTGCAGGTATGCACCTCCCTCCCGCCCGCTATATTATGCACATGCAAGATTACTAGGCAAATGCAAGGATATTAAGCACATGCAGGAAGGCAATGCAAAACCCAACACCATTACCGACACGTGTTTCGCCTCTCCACGAGGCATCCTCAGGGGACGTGTTGACTCGCTGACCGTTGAGTTGCGACTGAGCATTTAGTACAAGGCACCCCCCTTTTATACACTGCCACCGTTGGTTATTTGTGTACAACTACCCACAAACATTCGCAGTAAAGGGGAAGAAACCAAATTCGTCTGGTCATTCAACAGTGCAAAATTATTATTATTACTATGTTTAAAAATCTCTAATTGTTCCAAAACACACAGCCGGAAACCCTTATCACAAATATGTAGTATATTAAAACTATTGTTGTCGCGCAAAGAATGGCCGGTATCAATTAAATGTTTCGCGAAATTCGATTTGTCCGAATGGCCATTTCTATACGCGGCAACATGTTCCCCATACCTTATGTCAAAGTTTCGGCCCGTCTGACCCACATACACCCCGTTGCATTCATCACAGACCAGCCTATACACCCCAGACTTTTTACCATTTTCCAAAATATCTTTTCCGTTACAAATACGGCGTATATTCTGGTCCGTTCTGAACGCTACATAAACGTTGTTTTTTCTAAGTAAATTACTAATTCTATCTGAAATGGGGCCCATATAGGTCAGACTGGTCACATATCTATTAATATTAGTACGCGGACATGCATATAATAGTGAACAAACCCTTTCTTTCTGCTTTTTACTAATTAAACTGTCTACCATTGACTTTGAGTAACCGTTAGAAATTGCGATCTGGTAAATAATATTAAGTTCTTTTACATAATTTTCTGCTGAAAGGGGGAGGGCAAATAATCTATGAATATAGCTGCGGAAGGCGGCTAATTTATGTTGAAGAGGGTGACAAGAAGAGGCTGGTATTGTCGTGTCAGTGTGTGTCGGCTTTCGATAAATTTGGAATTCTAAGTCACTATTGTGTTTTGTGATAGTCAAATCCAAAAAGTTAAGGGAGTTTTGGGACTCTAATTCTAATTTAAATTTAATTTTTGGGTGAGTTTTATTTAGTTTTTTAACAAAAAGGTCTATTTGTCGAACGGTACCATTCCAGCAGATAATTATGTCATCTACGTACCTATAATAAAACAGAATATTAGGTTCGTTCACTATATGTTTACATTCAAAGTTATCCATAAAAACCTCCGCCATTAGTGGACTTAAAGGCGACCCCATAGCCAACCCTTCCTTTTGAATATAATATTGGTTATTAAATCTAAAATAATTTTGTTTCATGCAAATACTAGTAAGGTTAAGTAAATCCGCAATTTCCCCAGGATGTAACCGTTGCTTCTCAAATTGTATACCCAGAATACGTAGACAATCATCGATTGGAACATTCGTGAATAAGCTGTCAACGTCTAAGGATAACAACTTTGCATTGGAAGGAATTTGGATATTTTTTACTTTTTCAATTAAATCTAAACTGTTCTTCAAACTATATTTGGGATTAAAAGAAGTTCTACTTCTCAACAAAGTGTTGAGACGTTTAGCTAAATTGTACGCTGGGGCACCAATGTAAGAAACAACTGGACGTACAGGCATGTTATCTTTATGGGTCTTGGGTAGACCATACAACAAAGGAGCCCTCGGATTCATAGGAACAAGGTTTTTTAATTGGTCTTTTGATATGTATGACGTGTTTTTAATGGCATCCTTTACTGCGAATGTTTGTGGGTAGTTGTACACAAATAACCAACGGTGGCAGTGTATAAAAGGGGGGTGCCTTGTACTAAATGCTCAGTCGCAACTCAACGGTCAGCGAGTCAACACGTCCCCTGAGGATGCCTCGTGGAGAGGCGAAACACGTGTCGGTAATGGTGTTGGGTTTTGCATTGCCTTCCTGCATGTGCTTAATATCCTTGCATTTGCCTAGTAATCTTGCATGTGCATAATATAGCGGGCGGGAGGGAGGTGCATACCTGCAACCCACTAATATTCGCGGAAATTAAAACTAGATATTTTGCTTTCATTTTCAAAGTTAAAATGGATTTCCGCAAAGTAACGCCTGACTCAATCAATTTTAAAATACGAGGATTTATTCCTGTATCGTTGGTGCATTCACAAACATGTAAACTCACATACACAAGAGACCCGTATGGTGCAATTCAGGTACATACAACATTATTTCCCGGGTGGGTGTACACAGCGCGGCGGGTAATAGTGACTTACTAGTACTTCAGGTTAAGTTTGCATGACATATACTTTGACGTTTCCGAGTCCGGATGGTGTGAAAATCACAGAGCATACTATTAAGTGAAAATACTATTAACACATTGCTGGTCACTTAACAATTTGGAAATGTCATAATATGACACTTCAAACTCTCATACATTTTATCGTACCGTCTATAGCCGAACTACCACGTAACAAGTTTTTAATTTTTTTGATACGACAAATACGGCCACATACATTGTACCTACTTGTATGGCGGTAAGTATCAGCGGAGTTATATTTTTAACCGACTTCTAAAAAAGTCGGATGTTTGTATTTTTTTTATGTTTGTTCGCGCATAACTCCGTCGCTTGTCAACCGATTTGAAAATCTCTTTTTGTTGGAAAGGGTATACTTCCCAAATGGTCCCATGAAAATTTTATCGAAATCAACCAAGCGGTTTTCGAAAAATCTAAAAAAAATACTTTGACGACCTCTTAGTTTACTCTGCAAAGGAGCTGTACGTTTTTTTTACACCAATGTGATTGGTTCGTTTAGGTGGGGGAGGGGAGGGGGTGTAGGTACCACTAAAAAGTGAAAAATAAAAAACTTTTCACAAAAAAATTCAACCGACTTTTACACAAAAAATCAAAAAAGTGCAAAATAACTTTAATTTCGGAAGTCGGTGTTCAAAAAACGAAAAAGCAACCACAAACACCGAGTTCCGAAATTAAAGTTATTTTGCACTTTTTTGATTTTTTGTGTAAAAGTCGGTTGTATTTTTTTGTAAAAAGTTTTTTATATATATTAGAGTACTAGCTTCTGCCAGCGACTTCGTCCGCGTGGAATAGTTACTTTACCCCCAATTTTGAAACTCTGAGCCCGATCGGTTTAAAATTGACAAAAGATAGACATATGCTGTTTCGGGATATTTTTTAGATAATTTTATTTAGAACATTTCCGTAATACATGATTTCTATGTAACTTTAACCATTAAGGCTACACACGCGACGGAAGCTTAAAAAATGGAGTAACTTCTCCCGTTTTCCCAACATTTTCCTTCACTGCTCTGCTCCTATTGATTGTAGCGTGATGAAAAGTATACTATAACCTGCCCAGGAGTATGAAGAATAATTGCACCAAGTTTCGTTAAAATCGGTCGAGTAGTTTTTGTTTCTATAAAGAACATACATACAGACAGACAGACAGACAGACAGACAGACAGACAAAAAAATTACTGATTGCATTTTTGACACCAGTATCGATCACTAATCACCCCCTGATAGTTATTTTGAAAATATATTCCTTGTACAGAATTGACCTCTCTACAGATTTATTATAAGTATAGATGTTTTGGTGCATAAACACCAAAAAAAAGTTGTTTAAAGAGAATAAAAAGAGTTGGCCGTGATAGCTACGAACGAATGAAGTCGCGTGATCTGATCATGTGCTTCCTAGGAATGTCATGGACAAGCAACGGCTATCGAAGGTTTGACAAATTACATGACATAAAGTTCACCGCCCTGAGCCATAGGTATTGTCAAGTAACGATGTACCTACCGAGATAAAACGTGGAGAGGCGGTCTGTCCCGCAAAGTACGCAATACTTAAGGACTGGGGAACTTGGTGGATGCCTGTTCCCAGCAGTGGACAGAATTGCTTAAAATAAAGTGCATATTAGATTATGTTGTTTCTAGTTTATGTTTTTGATGTTGTCCTGTTTTTTCTTTGTTTTTTTTTGTGCGGGCAGTACCTACTGTGTTGTTCACACCATATTTGCCAATCTGCTTATAATAAATGAAGACTTGCAGTTGACTCTCAGTCTTACACACTATTTTTACTCTGGTTTGTTTAGATGTTAGTCTTCCGTATCATCATCTGCCTAGCCTTTTGCCAACTATATTAGGGTCGGCTCCCAGACAAGCCGGATTCAGCTGAATACCTTTACGTGAAGCGGCTGGCTACCAGACCTCTACAACCCATTAACTGGGGAACACGGTACTTCTTGGCAAGACTGGTGTCAGATTTTCTGGCTTCTAACAATCCGTAACGACTGCCGGGACCAACGGCTTTATGTGCTTTCCGAGGCACGGAGAAGTCTTGTTATGTTAAGCTGTAAGTCTTCCATATTTCTTAAATAAATAAAACAAAACAATGACTTATTTACCTAAACCACTTAAGTCCTAACCTCCACAATAATAACCTATTACTCCAATATAAAAAAAAACATCAAATTAATAGAGCAAATCGCGACCAGTAATGCAAAGTGTAATGGCAACACAAGATACAATGGACACCGCAAGGGTTTAAAAGCTTTCTTCAATAAATCACGACTTACGGCGAGGGGTAGAACCGTTGAAAAAAATCGGTCAAGTGCGTAACGGATCATACGCAGTAAAGGGTTCCGTATTCAGGATTTATGCAAAAGTCGCTTTTTTGTCGCTGTCCCATTGCTTGGCTGCTCCAATGAAGATTCCCCTAATTCCTTCTAAACATTCTTCGGCCGCGTCGTCTTGAGCAATAGCTACTTACTTGATGTAACTGTGAAAATAAGTATGCATTTTGACGCCAAAAAAAAGTCGTTTATATGGAATCTAAGAACTTAAGTTGCGCTTATAAGATGGTAGGTACCAAATATTTACTTGAGTAAAAAAATACTCCTTGGAACATGTTTTTTTTTTAATTTTACCATAAATATAAATATAATATAAAATAAGTGTATAAAAATATAATATGAAAAATGTGTTCCATACAGTATTTTTTATAGTAATAAACGGTTGAATAAATAATCTACTAACCCCACATAGGAATGCGCACTGATTTATTGCTTCAATGGTCACCGACTAAAATTATTGCGTCAAATCCGGACAAATCATCTGATAACGCATCCGTTTTTCCTATGTCACTAGGGAACCCTAAAGTCTCTGACATTAGGGGTACAACTCACAAAAGATAGATATAATTACACCAGTATTATAGGAAGATTATGTGTTTTGCGAAGTCATTCGTTCTTTCTTTCTTTCTAGATGACATAGTGGTAATTGTTTTCGGATGGCACAGGAGTGTGCCAGTTGATTGATGATGGTCATAAAATATGGTGAGGAGTGATTTTATTTCACACGGTTTTTCCTGGCCAGGGATCAATGGGGAAGTAGGTACATAATATATAATTATGACCGATTGAGCTACGACTAGGTACCTACTGTTCAACATTATGATATGTTTTAAGATCAAGTTTATTAAAACATGTAGGTATTTACTTCACACTGTTCATGATCATCTGCCTAGCCTTTTCCCAACTATATTGGGGTCGGCTTCCAGTCAAACCTACTTCACAATGTCAATCGTTTTAAAATTAAATTTTCAATTTGTTCCAGTTTTTAAGGATGGGAAATCATCAAATGACTTCTCCCGCTCTGGGCGGAGAGGAAGAGCTGACTAAAAGCTATCCGTGTTCCTTCTAATGCCCTTTGCGTTCCAGGGCCGCGGTGTCTCTTTCGAACAAGTTCTATTTTTTCCTACAGTTAATGGGTTGTGGAAGCCAGCCCGACCTCCACAACCCATTAACTGGGTAACACGGTACTTCTTGGCACAGAACTTGGTACTGGTGTCAGATTTCCAAATGACAGCCGGGACCAACGGCTGAACGGTCGTGCTGTCCGAGGTACTGACAAGTCTCTTTATGTTTTTTTTTTATATAATCGTTGCCCCGCACTAGGATTTACTCCTGTACCGTAGGTGCGTTCACAAACATGTAAACTCACATGCACAAGACACCCAGACCCGGAACAGCTATCTGTAGGCCATACAAACATTTGTTCCGTGCGGGGATCGAACCCATGACACGTAGCGCAGCAGCCGACCGCTCAACCACTGTGACATCCGTGTCGTCAAATTTTATGATGGTCACCCATCTACTGACCAACCTCGGCAAGCGTTGTTTAACCTTGAAGACCGACCCGTGCGGCTGTTATAATTTAGTCACGAGCTGAGTAGTGGGAAAATGAAATTATGCAAACAACTTCATTATTAAACTCGCATTTGATCACTAGTTAACGTGATAGCAAGCCAGCCAACCTTGCCTTGAAGTACCTAGGCTAGGACTAGGTACCAACCTTTTTAACTTTTGCCTTAATGACCCTCAGGTTGTAGCTATCAGGAAATACCTACTCAGACAGAGAATTCCACTCGCTTAGTTGTAAGCACAATGAAAGTATGTAAAATTGTAACTACATATTTATAATACGTTTTGTGTGAGATGTCCACAAATTACGCCACATGTTAAGGGGGTGGGAGGGGTCCTAAATTTCGTGACTTCACATTCCAAAATCTATTTTAATCTGAGGACTAAAAAAAACCTCTTCTTTTTCAAGTCCGAAAAATCTATCCAGCCAGAATGACAATTTAAAAAAAAAGGTTAAGATGAAAGTCTTGTAGCAAATTCTGCTACAATATTCCCTTTCCAGCAAAAAAAAAAACAACTCTGGAAACAAACAAAACAACCCTAATTATGTGTAAAAATTAAATCATAAGTACCTACAACTAAATAACTGAAAATCTTAGCCTAATAGAGTACTACGTACCTAGGTAGTGCAGCAATGAAGAAAATGTCTGAGATATTGCTATTATTGAGCACGCTACCGTTGCGGCGATAAGTCCCCTCTTTGAGGAGTGGTGGTACATGACGCCGGTGCTTACCGGACACGACTGTTTCGGGAAGTACCTATTTTGGATCCAACGGGAGGACACGTCCAGGTGTCAATACTGTGTGGATCGCCCGGAAGACACGGTGGTGCATACGGTGGAGGTCTGCCCTGCTTGGGTGGAGCAACGCCGTGTCCTCGTCGAGGCGACCGGTGGCGGCTATCGCGTCCGGCCCTGGTTCAATCCATGATCCGGAGCGAGGAGGCATGGGAAGCGGTCACCTCCTTCTGCGAAGCAGTAATGCTAGCGAAGGAAGAGGCGAACCACGTTCAGGAGAGGGAAACCTCACGTTCCAGCCGCCACAACAAAAGGAGACGCCCCGGGCGTCGGGACACGCAGGGCGATTCCCGGCCATAGTAGGCGCGGGCCTACAGCCGGCGAGCTATGGGCGGCTTGCCATCCGATTCCAACCAGGCCCGGGTCGACGGCGCATCGTGTTCCACGCGCGCCTCAAATAGTTTTAGTCAGTAAGAGCCTGACACTCCCTTCCGCTCCGCCCAGAGCGGGTGAAGTTATTTGATGATTTCCAATCCAAAAAAAAAGGTATTGCTATTATGTAAACATCTCATCGTGAAAACGAAGGTGACGTGAACTTAAAATGTGCTGTCAAGGTTCACTTCAAGCTAACTTAACCCAAGTTTTAACGGTGTGTTTGTATGTTTACAATACAATGGGTAAAGCATGTATCCATATGAGTAGGCAGGTACCTAGAGCATGACCGGTGCATACGAGGGCTGGCTTTTAAGTTGTGTCGTTTGAAATTAGTATAGACGATCTAATATATTATTACCATTTATTGTTTTTCAAAGAATTCTCCTCGATATTCTGCATGCGTTCATGCAGAACGTAGTATGTAGGTATATGAAAAGTTTTCAAAACATTTATTCCACTCCGAAGTGGGGGTTGTCAAAATGTCCGATTTGTATGCGTACCTAAACAGCTTCTTCAGGTGAGCTGAAACGTTGACCACGAAGACTGCTTAATTTTGGGGATCGTAAAAAAATCGTTAGGCTCAAGTTAGGGCTGTAAGGGCGATCTAAAATTTCGACTTTTTGGGTACCTACTCTGAAACATCATTGTATTGCGGGCGATGTGCGAACTTGCATTGTCATGGTGCAGTATCATACAACGTCGTTTTTCCAAAACTCTGTAATGAGTTGTGGCAAACAAAGAGTGGTATACCAGTCAGCGTTAACCGTCTTGCGATCTTCTAGTACAATCGTGGCGACGTGATCACCCTTTGCTACAAACGAGGCAACCATTTTTTTAAGTGCTCCGCTAGCATATGACTTTGGCCGGTTTGGCTGCTGCTTGGAATCTGGATCGTAAGCATATATCCAAGACTCGTCATGACTAACCATATCATAAACGTGTTTTGACTCTCCTCGATTGCATCGCTGCAGAATTTTGCGACATCACCTACTTAATACGGGCTGCTTTCTGGTCGTCGCTAAGCAAATGTTGTATCCAACGAGAGATCAACTATCTTACGCTAAGTTCTTGGTGCAGGATTTTTGGAGAGTACCTAGTCCCTGAAATGCGCACAGCTGCCTCTATTTCACGGTATGTCACATGACGATCGATACGTTCGATCGAACGATATTCTCTTGCATCATGGCGTTTTTGGACCACCTTCAAGTGGCTTGTCCCTGAATCTAGAGTGCCCACGTTGAAATTCTAAATACCAGCGCTCTACAGTCCTAAGACATGGTGCTGCATCACTAAACACAGAAGTGATCTCCTCAAAGCACTGAAGTCGCGTTAAACCCTTTGAAAGTTGTGGAAAATTATTGCACGCATATTTTCCTTTGATTCCATTTTTACAACCGACTTGTCACCTTTGAATAGTCGAGCGATACCAAAACATTCTTTTATTTTCGAATTTTAAATTCAAAAAGATGAAAACGCCATGTTTTTTTTTTTTAATAATTGGGGGAGGTTTGCAAATGACACGATAAGGCAGCCCTGTAACCATACAAGTAGGTCTCAGTATGTGCAATTGTGCATATTGTGCATGTAAACACATCTCATATACGTAGACCGTAGAGAATCCTACTTACCCTGCAAACAGAAACATTAACGCTGCCTACCGACGATAAGATAATTATCTACCTATGGGTAACATTTTAGACCTACTACTTTTCAGCGGAGAAATCTTTCGCAAAGCTATCAGCTACAATTTGTCTCCTCATAGTAATTAGGTACCTACCCATGTAAATGGCGATGCCGAAGAAGTGCGATATTAGCCAAAAAAAAGGTATTTGTTCATCGACTCGAACAGGACCAATAATAAAGTCTAAAAAATCATGAGTTATTTGCTGTGGTGAATATCACGATATGAAAATTCAATTTATAAGTTAGTAGGTGGCATTGAACGAGCAGTGAAAATCAAAGTTCGTACGACTTGTTCCAAAGTGTGGCCATATTACATTCTCTATGGGCCATAGTAACCAGTAGCGACATCTGGCTTGGTAGCCACGAATTTCAATCACTTGGGCTACTCTGTGAATGCTGACACCAGACCTCTCTATGTTACTATGGAGGGCCGTAGATAAGTATTGCCATCTATCGGTTTTTTTTTGGTTTGATGTGTTTTGAGGAAACTGATACGATGATGCGATTGTTGCCTTATCATCATTTTGTGATGAATATATTACCAATATTTTTTACAATCTATGTATTATGTGATTATATGAGATAAAAAAGAAAAAAAATAATGCAAAGCTCGCTCCATCTAATTTCGTACGTTCACAATAAAATTTGAAACATTTGACTCTTTGTATCTGTATTGATTATTTTTATGATTAAACGAAAAACAAATTATTTACAACAAATTTTCGGAATATTTTGTATGACTTTCATTTTTGAAAGTGTAATAATTTATTACATTTAGTAAATAGTAAGTAACTAAAATGACTGAAAGCCATTCATCGGACTATAAGTCCATGTTCACCGGTCAATAAATAATATATTTTATCTGTACTTAAAAGTTGCGATCAGCGCCACCTATTAGATCAACAATGTAACAAGATGTTCTTCTCAGTAGAACAGTTTAAACGTTTACTATCTTTTAATAAAAAAATAAAGATTTCAGAGTCATTCAAAACTCTAAATGCTATGTTTATTATAATTATATTTTTTTACTTTGTATTTTAACAGAAAGTATCAACTTTTAGCTTGAAATAGCAACAAATATTAAAAAGTTCATATTTACCGCCAATACGCAGCGGCGTTTCGGCCATTTTGTGAACCCCGCGACAGGAAGTGAGTGTTATAGGTGCTACGCAGGCGCAAATTGACCTTTCGGTTGAAGAACCCGTCGGTCACATGTGAGTGTCGATAAATATCTTAGTTTTATCGTGAATCCTTTATAAATAGTTGTAATTATTGTTTTCGTAAGTATTTTCTATGGTGAATATAAATTCGTGCATATACGGCGTTACCGCGGTGTGGAATTTGTGTAATTTATGAAAATGTAATGTGCCGCGGCGCCGGCACGTTTGTCAAATCGCTATTTTTTTTCGTTATCCCCGGATTCGCAATAAAGATCAAGTTCACATTATTTTGCCTTTCTACGTGTTTAATTTGGTGTAGAGGTGTTAAAAACGGTTTGTGGTTTGAATATTTTGTGTTGGTTCTGAATGAGACATGGTCAAGATGTCTCTCGTGAGCCACATGTTCGGGCACCACACCATCCACTCCGTGTCGTCACCACCGTCGTGCGTCAGGATTGATTTCATTCAGTAACTTTTGTTTTTGCACCATACCATTATGTTATCGTCATTATTCGTCACCTTATGGTGGATGTCAAGTACATCCTCCCACAAAGGTTTTTCATCGGAGCGCTGTAGGTGGGGTTAGGTCGTGTCAAAATTTTCAAAAACATACATATAACAGTCTAGACTCTTTCCACCCTATAGTATACTGGATGTGTTTTGTATAGGTTATATTTATAGCTGTGTGCTGCCTATGTATGACTTGACAGATTTCGAGCTGGTAGTGCTGTTTTCAAGTTGCTCAAAATTAGCGTATGTCATTATTTGCAGTGTTATTGTTAATTTCAGGAATGTGTGTGAATTTCCTATGTCCAGTTTTAAATGAAACAAATCTTGTTTGAATTCTTTATCAAATCCCTTTCTAGAACTGCCAATAAAGAAAGGCATATTAGTGAATGTCTGCAACTATGTTTCAGTGTGATAGTGTGATATCGCTACCTTTTCTTTGAAGAAACCTTGTTTCAATAATCACTGATGCAGACATACTTTTTTGATAGTGTACAAATTGAATATATACTTCAAAATGTACTACAAAAGCACTAGAACATATCTCGAAATATCTTGTTCATGTGGTTGCAGGTTGTGATTTAAAATTTCTTTGTTCATTCTGTAATGAGAGTTCTTTATCTAACAATACAGTCTAGGCAAGCTATTCTTATTAAATTGTAGTGGAAAGCAAATGGTCATGATTGCCCCACTTATCAAGTTATCTTCCAGGTTTTGACATGGGTGCGTCAATCAGTCATCATGATGATCCAAATAACATGTCAGTAATACATTGAAAAAACCTTACTTCTTTAAAGTTTCGATCAAATATATTTGTCCCACTCTTACACAAACTATGTGATTGGATGTAGAGACATCAACCCAATCATCATACTCACATCACTCACATCACTGAAAGTCACTCAAATGTTGATAATCAGTGACTTTCAGTGCCCAGAGCTCAGCATATGGATCAAACAATAATTTGTTGTGTGCCCCATCTCACATCCGAGTCGCTACATATCGCTACATAAAATTACCTAAATTTTTAATGAACCGACCATTTTATTCAGAATGATAAAAAATCCATTGCTATCAACAGGCTATCATAAAGTGGGACTTCGAATTTGGTATAACAGTTTTGGGTGCCGTCTTTTCATATTTGATTTCATGAAAATATGAATTTGATAGAATTATTCAAATTCCTAGGTATAATGTTTATGTAAATAAGGTATAACACATGTTGTATTAACATATTTGTTCATTTGGAGTTAAATGTCTCTTTTGTATGAATTTAACCCTCAAATGTCTTTCTTGATATCCTTGTCTTCCATAAAGATATATTCAATGCCTTAAAATGAATCATCAATGTTCTCAAAGTTCAAATTGAAATCCTGGATGGTTTCAATAGCTTAGAGAAACTTAAAACCTCATTCTCTATACATCTATGATATGTCAATCTATGACCAAACTTGGTTCATCACTTTTCCGTAATAGTCATTTCAAAGATAAGACAATGTAATCTTTTTGTAACAAAAATGGAGATTGATTTAATTTTACTGACATCTTACAAGCCTCATTCTATGCCAGATTCTGCTAACTTCGGTTAACCGAAAAAGCTGGTTACAGCGTTTTTCAAGATTTTGCAACTCGAGCCCATAGAGTCGCGAACTCGGTCCCATACCGAGTTTGTGCTGAGGGTACTCGAACATTGTACATCAGGCCCGACTATGCGTCTCATTTCACAACTGTGACCTGGGATCACCGTACAGGGCCACAAGTGTAAAATACTATGTTTTAAGTCATTTTTGCTAGTATGTATTAGTATCTGATTATCATCAGTGTTTTAGGCATCACTGAATAGCCTGAAGCAACTATTTCTGCTGTTATCACTAAAAATTTCCTCGTTTATTAAAAACTTATCTCTCTAATTTATCAATGTCTTCACAGTATCTTCTAATTCACAAAACAGCCATACTCTCTTGCAAAGTGAAGGTTTTCACTTTTCACATGTCCAAGAGTTCATTGACTTGTAGGTCAACAACCCATGCGCTAATTTTTTCGTCATAGTGTGAATCATGAGTTTGAGATTTAATGCCAAGGTTCTATTGGTTAAGTGGCATTCATTTTAACTGTCAATGGTCCGGAGCAGTTGAGAGTTGTCAAGTTCATTGTCTTGTTCTAATTTTGATTTTAAGGTGGATTTTGGTGAACTCGTGTTGGGAATTCAGGTTTAGTGGCATTTAATACTTGCTAGTTTGGCAGTTTGTTTTCTGCTGTGATAAAAGTGATGTATTGATCTTTGAACTAAGTGATCACGATAAAACACGTTCGCAATTTATTATCTAGTTATTTTTCTTTATTAGTCACGTATTTGATTTCATTTTATAAGTTACTATAATTTAAAATTTCACTGTTACCAGATCACTCCTGACCGTATCTAAAACTCGGCACACAACACAATGGCTGACATCGAGGATACACACTTCGAGACCGGAGACTCCGGAGCCTCTGCGACCTTCCCTATGCAATGTTCAGCCCTGCGCAAGAACGGTTTCGTCATGCTCAAGGGTCGTCCCTGCAAAATCGTCGAGATGTCCACTTCTAAAACCGGAAAGCACGGCCACGCTAAAGTTCACTTGGTTGGAATCGATATTTTTAACGGCAAGAAGTGAGTTCCTTTTTTATTTTTACATCATATTGTTTTTCAACATAACCTTTGAGAATCTCAAGGTATCCATATCTCAAGAAAAAGAACACCAATATCAGATTTTGATGTTGCCGTCCTTTGTCCAAAACCCTCCATTATCACAACTGCCTATATACCTACTAATCTCTTAGGCTGCTCTAACAGTTCAAATTCATAATTTCAATACAGCTTCAGATATCAAAATCAAGAATATCTACAAAGTAAAATAATTTCATTATCAAAGTTGCCACAATCTTGTTATATATTTGACCAGTAATCACTATGAAATAGGCAAGGTCTTATCAATCATGCCTACATTGATAAGTGCTGTCAAAACCGCTAGCCGAGCCCATAGAGTCGCGAACTCGGTCCCATACCGAGTTCGTGCTGAGGGTACTCGAATATCATAAACCAGGCCCGACTATGCGTCTCATTTTACGACTGTACTTTGGGATCACCGTCCAAGGCCACAAAAATATTAAAAACAGGGATCCGTGCTTATAAATAAATATCATCCGCCCTTACTTTCCTTAAACAATTAATTGCCTTGCCGTAACCTAGGAGTGGGCTGATATCTCCTTGAAGATTACTTCACGGACGAAAATATATCAAATTATTGATAAAAACATCCTTCGCATTCAATTCGTATGAATGGCAGACATGTGGCAAAAGATTAAAACGCAAAAATAGCAATTATTACTTTGTTAACGGTAAAAAATATAACCGTATTGGGCTATGTTAAAATGGGTGTGATATTTTAAAGAGAAAGCAGTTATCAACACGTGGTTTGGCTGGTCACATGACTGCCGAAACCACGTGCGCCAATACACTTCATTTTGCCAATGTAATTCAGAATTCACGGTCTTGCCAAGAACGAAAAAGTTTACAACTCGCCCTTTACAACTTGCCGGTATAAAAATTAAAATCTTGGCAATATTGCAAAATCCGTCAGATGAAATGGGGTAGCCCCTAATTATAGCTTCTGAAGCCTTAAAAATAATTCTTTTGTCGGACTTGTTGCGTAAAGACCACATGCTTCCTTTTTTAAACTTTCGCAATTTATTCACATAAAAGAGACGAGTTTTTCGGTTTTCCCTCAAGCTTTCTCATACTTCGTTTCTTCGTAGAATACTCATACCTACGTAAAATAAAAGGATACTTTCAGTTGATTTAATAAACCTATCCAATGTATCATAACTATAAATATCTAATGTTAGCTTCTCAGATTGTTACATTCGCCGTATTTTTCTCCGGGCGACTATTTTTGTCTGACACTATTGATTTCTTGGGCTATTATATCGTAGAAAGTTTTTATATTTGATAAGCTAAATATGTTGCCCTTGCACTTGATAATAATACTTATCAATAGATGACATTTCGGCTTCAATGGTTCAATACAAGTTGTTTTATTTTTCACTGTCACCAATTGCTTAGTACTTGCTGATAATAAATTACAGATACGTCTTGTTTAGTAAAACCAGACGCTTAAGTTGATGTTAATGTCAGAAAATTTGACGTTCCTAGCCACACATAGTTGTTAAAGCGTAAATCTTTAGTTCATTATACATTAAGGCCATCTTGCGACAAGTGTAATGCTGCTGAATCACTGTATTCATTAGAATTATGAGCTGTTGATTCAAAGACTCTTTGGCTAAATCTTAGATCATACTTAAGTAAACACATTTTTTCTGTGAGATTTCTACATGTTTAGTGATATGGTGGTTAGGTAATATCTATTACATTATCCATTAGTGATTTATAATAAGGTACCTACCGATCTTGGTTACTAAAATATCCTGTCCAAGAAATTGCCCTTTTATTAGAAAAACAACTATGTATTTTTACGATAGTACCTACTTGACATTACTGCCTTCCGAACGTTCAGGGGCCGTATTATGACCTCTTAAAACCATCATGTTTTCGGTGTGAAAAAGAGACGGAGCTATACAGGACGAATAGCACTATCGTTTTCTCACACAGAAAACATGATGGTTTTAAGATGTCATAATACGGCCCCAGGTCAAACACAATTTCATAAGCCTCTCTTCACCAGATACGAGGATATCTGTCCGTCAACCCATAACATGGATGTGCCCCATGTGAAGCGCGAGGACTACCAGCTCACGGACATCTCTGACGACGGCTACCTGACGCTCATGGCTGATAACGGCGACCTCCGTGAGGACCTCAAGATTCCCGACGGCGACCTCGGCACCCAATTGCGTGCTGACTTCGATAGTGGCAAAGAGCTGTTGGTGAGTAGTGGTGACTCGGTCATCTTCTCATTGAAATTTATTGACTTGTTCCACTACCTTCTGATGGACAGTCTTACAGATAGATTAAGTAATGGTATGTTTAAGTTTTCTGTCAGAATAAACTACCTAGGACTTAATTAGAGATGCGTCAGAGGAGGAGCTCGTGGGTAAATAATAATAGCCGCACGGGTAACGCTTACCGAGGTCGGACTGTGGATGGGTGACCATCTTAACATATCGAGATTCCTCCGTGCCTCGGAAAGCACGTTAAGCCATTTGTCCCGACTGTCACTGTTAGATCATTAGCAGTCGTTACGGATTGTCAGAAGCCAGAAAATCTGATTCCAGTCTTGCCAAGAAGTACCGTGTTATCCAGTTAAAGGGTTGTGGAGGTCTGGTAGGCAGCCGCTTCATGTAAAACACTGGTATTCAACTGAATCCGGTATCCTCAATATAGTTGTGCAAAGGCTGGACAGATAGTGTTAACTAGAGGTGCGGGAACGTGTTCGTATAGAATCAATCGTATTATTATTCCTTACACACTGATTGGGGTCGGTATTTCGGGAATATACAAGAAGTACCTAAACGCAGGATTCCAAGAAGAAATTGATTTCTATTTGGTTGACAGAATATGTGATGTGCTTTCGCAAAAAAAATGTCGAGGCAATTATTCATTGCCTTTCAAGAAACAGATGAAATAGCTCTACTTTTATACCTACACACGCAAAGAAGTCATAAGCTCCCGTTTCTTTCTAACTCGTTGCTAGGCTTCGCATTTTACCCTCCTTTTCCAAATATGAATTGGTTCAATGTTCGAACATTGCGTATAAAGTCGCAATTTCGAAAGTATTCTTGAAATTTTCCCGCCTCTGAAGTGGCTTCTTCTATCTGACATTTGATACTTGACCTTTTAGAAGCTTTGTGATTTCCTTTTTCAGTTTCAGCCAATTAGGCTCATTTCTTTTGGAAAAGCAAGCGATTTTTGCCTTCATATTGTATGAAATATCTTTTTATTTACTTTACTTTAGGATTTAGGTATTACAACTTGCTGTCCATGAAATTAAAACGTATTTTAAGCAAAATTATAATTTTGCTTAAAATACGTTTTCCGATTAGAACAACCTTACGAAGTTATAAAACAAATAACATCTACATTTAAAACCTACTCGACCGCAATAAGCTTAGAAATATGCCCTTAATGCGCTATACCGCATTTTATTTGACATACTGCATTTCTAACGACGCCTCAACACGACAATAATAATTATACGATATTTCGCTAACCTTAATGCGGATTCAGTCTCCACGATTATTATTATAAAGAGGAAAGATTTTTTTTTTGTACCGAATGAGCTCCAAAACTAGTTTACCGATTTTAACCATTTTTGGGTTCCGTATACCGTACCTCGAAAGAAAAAACGGAACCCTTATAGTATCACTTTGTTATCCATCCGCCCGTCTGTCTGTCTGTCAAGACCTTTTTTCTCACAAACGCGTATCAAGCTAGAAGCAGCGAGCTACTAGTGTAGTAGATATGACATTTACAAGCGCAGAATTGCGGTGATCCGTAATAGTAATTTTTCATTTTGGGTTTCAGCAACAGCTATAAAAAAACGTTTAACTATGTTCTTGTATTCTAATTCCTAACCCACAAAAAGACATAAGGGCGTACATTCGTACAAAATTTTACTTATAGTTGAATCCCAGAATCAACCAATATTCACAAGACATTGCTCTTCTCAGAACAAGTCTGACGTCCGTATATTATCTACTCGGAACAATGCAACACGTGGTGCGAGTCGATCAGTAAATATCAGTCTGATTTCTGAGATCATAATTCATAACACTACGTGGCATAATATCTAAAGCATGTATTTGAAGACGGTTTTTTGTGTTTACACCTAATAGATAATCTGCAGGGTAATCTACAATTGTAGGCTGCTTGTGCAGGATTGATTTAATGCATTACAAGCTGCTCTACTAAACATTACCTGATTAAAATTCTCAAAAAAAATACGTCCTAAAATACACACAAGGTATATTCAAGAGTAGACCTAATGCATTTTGAAATAATGCTGGTCCAAAATGGTCATCCGAATATCGAAACGTTATGGTTTTGCGGAGACATTGATCTTGATTGCCAAATATCCCTTTGTCGAGTATAGAGTCTCTGACATGTTCCCATAACTTGTTGGTGCTAAATCCACTCGTAAATAAAATCTCTGCCCCATACCCTGGGCTAGCATTCGTTGTCAGCCATATGGACGGTTGGGTCTTGAGTACATTACACTTATTTACCTGTACTGAAACAAATCTTTGATTCTCGCATCCGTTTCAAACTGAATAATAACAAAAATGTATAGATGGTTGATAGACAGGTTAGAAAGTATGATGTGGGCCAAAAATGAAGTTTTCTGATAGGATATTTGGCCTATCAACCACGTGTAGTCAACGTGGTTGGAGAGCAGCCAACGGGCTTCCTACTTAAACTAAAGCGTGGGGAAATTGTCGGATAAATTTCCGATCACCCCATAAGGTCTGGGAAATCATTTCGCAGATACCTATAGCGAAAACATACATAATCCGTATCCTTTAATACACTTTTTGTATGGCATTATGTATTCAGATTGTACTGTAATATACTGAAAACACGTGGGGTAAAACAATTTCACGGCCAATGTCAGGTTGGGAAGATATGTACTTCCTTCAGCTGATCTTGTACAAGGCCTACTACATCAATTTTTTCAGGTTTTGCTCTCAAAAGTCCTCTTTCACGAGTTAAATTAGGTGCCAAAATATTGAACTAATAATCGAGTATTTCTTTGAAATATTTTACTGCATTTGCTAAATGCAATGCACCACCGCCTTTACTCTATAAACTACTTTTACACGACACGCGTCCTCGCTGTCGTATCGATCACAGCAATCAATTATTCAGAGCATTTTGAATACTAAGCGCTTAAGTCAGGGTCTAGTGTCACTTACTATCTAAAGAATCGATAAAGATTTCCTTACTTCATATTATGATAAAGATAAGATTTCGAATTGTATTTGCAGTTTACTGTTTTATTGTAACCCATTCTTTATTTTAATGTTTTTTCTAATCTTTGTTGCTTTATCTTTCTATATCGTACTTATCTATAATTTTTTTATTATTTCTGTAGTATGTGGAATTAGGTTTTTCCTCCCCAGTACCAAGTATTCTTTTCCTGCTGTTTACGTTGAAGATAAGGCACATATGGGCGTTGGTACAAACTTGGTAGCTAGGTCAGTTCTTACATTTCGTGCCGTTTTGTTAAATGATGTAATGGAACCGGTTTTGTTTGGAAAGCAGATTGTGATTATCGCAGTATGATGCAATTGCATAAGTGCATTATCACACAAATGTACTGAAGATCAAGATTTTATACAAAAAAAAATCGATGGGCTCCGAACGAACAGCTAATCCCGACTCAATGAATGGAATACAATCTCATTTAAGACTTATGTTTGTGTATTGTATGACTAACATGTTCAATTGTCTTGTTTCAGTGCACTGTGCTGAAGTCTTGCGGAGAGGAGTGTGTAATCGCAGTCAAGGCAAACACGGCTCTCGATAAATAAACCAACTCAGCATTTATAGGGATATACATACATATAATTTTTTTACAATCAACAGCTCTTACATAAATGTAAAACATAATACTATGTATAATTTAACATAAAATATTATGGTGTGACGTGGTGCTGGCTTGCCGCCGTCCACTCCGCGCCCGGGGGCATCTCATGACGACATGGCATTGGTCTCGTGCTCTACTAGCGTACCGATGATGCGCTCCCATTGTTGTAAGGATAACATTCTAGAGATATGTGTCAATTTCCAATCGTGTGGGGTCTCTAGTCGTTGTACTGAAAACTCGTCGCCATTTTCACTTTGTCACAACTGGGTTCCGGCGACTGAGTTTTAATTACAGCGAATTGTTGGCCGACCAACGTTACATGTACAGCGCACGATTATTGCACATGGATACGATAAGTAATGAATTAACCCGAGCCTGGGACGCTGATGCATTAATTTATTTATACTTAAGTGTAATAGTGTGCCCCCGAGTGGAGTGCGACGAGGGCAGGCCGCCGCGTGCGACCGGCCGGAACTTCACGTTTGTTTTTGTTTTGTTTGTTCTCTTTTCGCTTACAACGTCTACTAAACGTTAAAGTTACGTTGCGCTCCGCGAGCCGCCGAAGGTTTGTTGATCGACATCGGTGCGATAAAATTTCCCGTGGTGGATTTAAATGTTTATAACGGTTTATAACCCGAAAAAAGAGATGGACGCAAACTTGAAGTTATTACCATATTTTAATGCTAAATTAATGAATACATAAAAAAAATCGAGAAAATGCGCAAAAAAATAGAAATAAAGAAAAATTTTGAACGTAATTGGTGTGATTGATTAGTCCTCTACAGGCACGCGTCGTCGACGACGTGCCGGCGACACGCTCGTGGCGCCCCCTTATGTGTAACACTTGCCATCTGTTCAAATACCCGCAGCCTCGTGGTGCGTATTCCATGGCGTGCAGTGTTCTGCTCCTCTCGTTCCGTGACGTGCTAAATCAATGAAGACTGACTTGAGAATGTCTCCTGACTGTGAATATCTTCAGGCAAGACTGACGATGCATTTTGTAGAAGAAATAGTTGATTTTATAATGTAAATTTGTGCTCACTCGGCCTTTCCTTGCTCTCTTTGTTTGCTCATTTGAACACATGAGATGTTACACATTATCGAGTGGCTTAAGATTGCCTAAATTCCATGTTTAAAATGTAGTGATTCGCGACGACCACTCTCTAGCAAGTGTTGCCTTCAAGGGCTAGATATAGGTACCACTCATTTGTATGTTAGTGGACTTATCAATATTCTTTTAACATCAGATTGTCAAAGACGATATGATATACGAAAATTAATGTAAGAATGTAAGGTAAGGCCCTATAGGAGAGATATTTTTTTATGCATTCAAAATTCGTACATCGCAGGTTGTAGACTAAAAGTTTAGGCTGTTTAAAGACAACAGTTATGTTCTCTGTACATTTTTTTTTTCGAAATTGCATAATCGTTATTGTTGGTAAAGTTTTTATACTAAGCAGCTTGTAATCAGGTTTTTATTTTATAAAAAAAAAACCTAAAGTATAAATGTAAAGACATCGGGAGGTGTAAAATAAAATACTTTAGTAAAAGGTAACTTTTCTTTCTGTAAAGATAAGCTGTTGTGTCCCAATGGAACCTTGAATCGATGTATTCCTCATTCCTGTTGGATATATCTTGTAATATCCGAAGCTTAGAATAGCGTTTGCGGATTAAATGTGAATTTATTCATAGCCGTTAGAATTAATTAATTGGTGCACCTATAAGTTATTATTAGGAATTGATTCTCTTGCACACATGGTCTGTTGCTTACTTAGAGCAGTACTCGGTAGATTCTGTGAAGCGAGCTATATCACTGGACCCGGCATTGTTTACTCGGCTTTCTGTTTCACTGAAGAGTCCCCCAGACTCGCGTGCCTCTCCTGTGTATAGCTTGTGTGTCAAACATATTGCGCTGTGCGAGACGGTCGACTGCTAGGTCGCTATCATAGGACCTTGTGAAGAAGAGATGGTTTAAAATTGTAATGATCCAATAATCTGCGGATTTTAATTTAGGAGACTTAAAATTATTTTTTATATTGGGGCGTAGGACAGGTTGAATAACTAATGTGGACGGGATTTAGTGCTAAAGTTCTGTATATACGTAAGATTGGATAGATCGATGATGGATAATGGACACTAGTTGAAATATTTCAATAACCCTCTCTTGATGCAGTTCTATGTTTGTCATTTTGTGTGAACAAACGGTACCGAATTAATAGCAACAGCCAATAAATAAATGTAAAGCAGTAATAAGTACCTATTTAACAGTCTGTCGAATTAAATCTGTACAAAACGAAATACCGTGAGTTGTGATTCTTCCCTTTATGTAGACTTTATTAAGTTTCTTTACGTATTTAAGTTCCTTTTTTATTTTATTTTACACCCTTACATTATTTACTTATAAAGATGCTACAAGTGCAATCGTCTAATATTGCAATATTAACTGAATCTATATGGGCCAATACAGTATTACGGTACAATACGATAATATCAAAACATGTAGAAGTAGCGAGGCAGTTTGTGTTGTGTGGTGTAGGTACAGTCAACCGCGCGTCCATGGAAAAACCTTCCGTCGGCGTCACAGAAAAATGGCAGATTTAAATGTTGATCGTACGTGCGCCAACGCGTGCCTACTGAATAACAAGAAGTTTGATTCAATCTGTTGGTCTCTCTACTGTGAAATCCGACCAAAATCTGGTGTCCAGAATTATCTTGAACGCAGCAGTAGGTGTTACGTGGCAATTCCAGATAGGAATTCTGTTGCTGACTGAAGATGCGTTTAGGTAGGTACCAGGAGCGAGTGGAGCCTATTTCTACATAACAGATCAGGTCGTTCTCTAAGAATGAGGTAGCTGAAAACAAAGAAAAGCAAACCCGTCTTCTATTCTGTCAACATGTAGGTACCTACAGCAGGTGGAGTGAGAGGAAAGTGAACTGTTATTCCGTACCTATTCGAAAACGGTGTAATGCAAGGCACTGACTAGGTATTTATTTGGAACAAATCAGGTATCGCATTGTAGTACCCACCTCTAATTAAAACCAACAAAAGTCTTCGAACTACGAAACTGATGAATCAAAAATAATTTTGGTTTCTTAATGAGTAAGTAGATAGGTACTTCAAATACGAGCTAGAAGCATAAAAATATAAATGGTTACCAAATTCTACGATAAATTACCTCGGCGTATATAGGTAGGTACTACTTACTATCGTGCATACTTCCCATAAATTCAAAAGCATTCTTTATTTCTGTTTCCAACAACAAATAGTCGGACGGTAAGAGCCGAGTGTGTAGAAAGAGTAGAAATAAGCTCGTTCAGTTTCTAAGGAGCGGAGCGGACTACTTACGGACTCCGCTCAACTCGCTACTAAGCCCGGTTTCCACCGCGAGCGGAACGGACCCATTAATGACTTCGTTAAACTCGCAAACGCAAACTGCATACCTACCTACTTGTATTTCCACCAACAAATAGTCGGACGGAAAGAGCCGAGCGTGTAGAAAGAGTAGAAATGAGCTCGCTCAGTTCTAGAAAGTGGAGCGGAGTAGGTACATAGGTACTTACGGACTCCGCTCAACTCGCAATTACAATTTACATAGTAGCGTTTCCATACAGAAAGTGGTGAGCGGGGCGGATTGAGCGAGTAAAAAGAAATTGAAAAGAGTCCGCTGCGCAAGGCCTGCACCGACTAGTTCAGAACGGACTCGCTCGCTGTCTGCCCCCCGCGCTTCTCGCCTCCCGCAGCTTACGCGCCGGCTGGCTTCATAAGATACAACAATACGTGTTTCTTTTTTCTGTACATAATCACTGTCATCACTCGATAACATCGCAACAACACGACCACACGCAACCAGCTCAAAACTTCAACTGAACTCGTTCTCTGTGGAAATTATCAATTCGTTTTTCATTTCTCATTTTCCGTTCAGCTCAGTCCGCTCATTTCTCTATCTAGTTTCATTTTGCAGTGGAAATCAAATGACCAACTCTTCGTTGGTGGAAACCATAGAAATATAAAATACAGGAGAAGTGGCAAGGGGGCGTGTCGGCGTCCACGCGACATGGTCTGGGCGACCATGTCTTACGCAATGGTCGAATCCGCGAACTAGTGCGCTTCCGACCGTGAGCGTATTAAGATATAAGAATGCCGTGTTGTTCAGTGTTTTTTTTGTAAAAACCGAAGCCTAAACCAAAACTTTGTTAATTATGGAATCACTTACCATATCAAAATACAAGTATTTTACTATATTTGTCTTTAAAATCATGAAAAACAACAAATCGTAAAATATTTCTTGCTTATACTATGTTATTTTTGTTTTCAAATGATATTACAATGAATACACTGCTCCTTAACCACTACCTAAGTTTGTCGCTAAGTGACTGGATGAACAATGTAAAAATCACAAAACGATACTTTAGCAAGCCGATATATCGCATAGTACGGCCGCTGCTTCTTGCCGCGAGTTAGTGATGTAATTGTGCAGATACACTGTCGACAACAATGTCGATTGTTGAATGAAATAGGGTGGAGTGGTAGCCATTGAACCACCAAAAGTTTGAAGAGCTCTAGCGCGCACGTTGTTACAGTCTAAGAAAATATTTTTATCTCAGAAGATAGGTTATTTAATAAGCTACCAAATTGCTTTAAAAAAAGTGGAAAATATTTGTTGTTGCCTAATTTATACAGGTTTTTTTAAAACAAGGGAAATGGTTCATAGCGTACTCCTAAGGGTACACAAAGAACCGGGGGGGTGGTATTAAATGAACCAGGTGGTACACAATGAATCACGGTAGTATAAAAACCCGTAATTGTTTGTTTTAAATGAAAAATAAATACAGCATTTATAAGTTTCCATATTTATTAAGTTTCGGGTTATATAAGAACCACACAATCAGTCTTAAAACTTAATTTTTAACAATAATTAAAAACTTTTAAAAAGTTTTGTTACGCATAAACTCTATCCAGAAAAAAAAACATTTTGTACTTGCTTATTAATATGAGCACTTATAAAATCACCTATGTTTTGATTACAACTTGCTGTACCTATTGTAAATCCGATTAATCGCATTTACAATACAGCAAGTTGTAACCAAAATTCTGCGCTCTCCACTTGTGTCTTTACAGACACTGCGTCCTTTAAGCTGCCAGCATTTTATTTAATAATAATATTTATTATGTGGACGTGGCACTGTTGTGGTCTAGGTTAGGCCATATCTCTTGTCTACAAGAAGGATTGTTCCTGTTGTTTGTAACGTATCTTCGTCTTTGGCTGCTTTTCGGATGCTTAATCCTGACAAGTGTTTTTCTATACCTCTTTGTATAGCTTCCGCGGTGTGATACCCTTTTTTACGAGCTTCCCTTCCTACCGTGTTTCGTCCCATGCTGAAATAGACAAATAGTGATCAATTAATTATACTCACATTAACACTTAGAGGTTGACTGGAATAATATTCCCACCTGTTTATATAGCATAATACAAAGGACTTAGATGTGGTACACAATGAACCGTGGTTCATTGCTTACCCAGGATAAATGGCTCACAGCGTACCCACCCCCTCTTAGGAAATGTTAGTTTATGTTTTATACAAAAACCGCTGAGAATTAATTCCAAAAATTAGTCTCAAACAAGCCTAAAGACCTACATTACACATACAATTCACAAATAGTTAAGTAAGAGTTAGATTATTAAAGTAACTAAAAAAAGAAACTCACGTTTTTTTCGTCGTTTTTGCTTGAGTAAACACAAGGATGCGGCTCATGTGTGCATATGTGGCGACAAGCGCGCGGCGACTAGACCAAACTTCACGACGTGGCCAGCTAGTCCGGACATGTTTTTTGCGCGAGCCAGCAACGTTGCGTATGACCAGGAGGTACTATGGTTCATACTGTACACGCGGTTCATTGGCTACCACCCTACCCTATTACAAAAGTGTACCAAACTTTCTTAGATTTCATTAAATTTTTGGTACTTAAATAATTGTTCAAGTGTTTTTGGCTTTGAATTATCGTATTTATGCCCTATTCTCGTGCTACTTCCATAATTTTTATGGTGATTGTATTTTACTTTCGATGAAGTTTCGAATGCATTATAGTAATCGGCATGTTTAAGATAATATATTAGTGACCTTTGCTTAAAATTAGTCAACATATTCATGCTATTTATTTGTTATACATGGGCAACATGGTGTGTGTAATCAATGCCAGAATCGATAACTTTCCGATTTAGTCAATCACTAGCGAATATGTAAAATAAATTGCTTTTGCACAGCACAACGATAACCACCGTTGCTTTTGTGTGAGTAAGTTGCACGGTTTACTGTAAATATACGCTGTGTTTATTAGGATAAGGTTTCTACTTGATTGTGTAGTACAGTCCGATTTCAGAAATGCGGGTGTGTGCGCGACTGCGTATCTATTGCTTTTACTGAACTGCATTCGTAGTAGTTGCCGGGTGGTAGGGCAAAACAGGAGACACAGGTTCCGATACATTTTCGGCTACAGGGCATATCTTCTTGTTTATTATATCTATGGTGGAAACGCAAACCTATTTCATTAAAAAGGAGTCCGTTCCGCCTAACCATTTTCCGCACATTACCCTTTCGCAGTGGAAACCGGGCTTTACAATTTACAGCGTTTCCAAACAAAGTGGTGAGCGGGGCGGATTGACCGAGTAAAAAGAAGTTGAAAAGAGTCCGCTGCGGCAAGGCCTGCACCGACTTCTACTACCGCGCTTCTCGCGCAATATGCTGGCGCAGTCAAAATCTTCGTTTAGCGCGTTTTTTTCTTTGCTTAAGATACAACAATGCGTTTATTTTTCAGTATACGTAGATAACCACAGTCATCACTCGATACATCGCAACAACACGACCACACGCAACCAGCTCAAAACTTCAACTGAGCTCGTTCTCTGTGGAAATTCACTATTCGTTTATATTTCTCATTTTCCGTTCAGCTCACTCCGCTAATTTCTCTATCTTATTTTCATTTTGCAGTGGAGATCAAATGACCAACTCTTTGATGGTGGAAATATAAACTTATTTACTATAAAAAAATGCGTTCCGCTGAAGCATTTCCCGCTCATTACCCTTTCGCGGTGGAAATTGCGCTTTATATCTGTAAGTTCTGTAACAATGCCAAATTACAGCTTCGCATTAATAGTCTCTCGAGTACAACAACGTATGGGCAGGGGCGCGCCGTGTGCGAACCCAAAATAAAAAAAAAAATAGGCGCTTTATACCTAAGCGCCTATTTTTTTCACGAATCTTCATGTTTCAACTATTATAACGAGGCCGCCTTTTAGCCCGAGGCTTACCGGCTAGCGGGGGGCACAGGACGAAAAACCTTTCCCGAATGGCGGCCAGATCCTGCCGCACCAGGTACAGTACCTACCTGCTGTACTATTGCGGCTGCGATTTGCATAATATTCTTTTCCTTTTAAAGGGTGCGGTCCCTATCTCCTTCGGCCCTTCACGCGGTCTCCCTCTCACGCTCTGCTTGCTCACTGACCTGTCACGTCTGATAATCGGACGCGTACCAGATAGCAGCAAGCAAGTTTCCTTCCTGTGAAATGCACACCGTCTGCAAACCCGAACACTTTTTCGCGTGTCCCTCTTGTTCTGGTCTCTCACTTGAACCTTTCCGGCTAAGTAACTCTACCTCGCAAGATCATTGAGACACGAGCCATACCCAGTGCCGGATTACCCATATAGCAAGAGTAGCAAGTGCTACGGGCCCCGTGTTTACAAAAACATATCTAAAACCAGCACTGTGGCTATGTCTCGCACACGAGTCCCAACTTCTACCATACATAGCGCGAGTGTGGCGCATATTTTCCCAAACTAATTAAGCCTCTAATCATAGTTTATTTTTTAATTAAATATTTGATTTCCGTTGAGCTCTTAAAGAATAACAGCCGCACGGGTCGATCTTCAAGGTTAACAACGCTTGCCAAGCCGTTGGTCCCGGCTGTCATTTGTAGATCTTTGGCAGGAGTTACAGATTGTCAGAAGCCAGTAAATCTGACTCATTGAGGTAGGAATAATAAGGAGACGCTGCGTTATTCTATACATACATTTGCTTAAACAAATATGAGTGAAATATGATTCAGAACTTGAAATATCGTTATGTCTCATTCTTTCTTGTGCGATAATCCTATTTGATAAAAGAGACAACTATATTTAAGTTGTTGCTAATTATGGCAACATTTTGTCGTGATGTAGAGACAGTTGTAGGTAAGTGCCGTTGCAGCCATATTATGTTCCAAATTCATGGTAGTTACGCTGTCAAATGGTTGTTTACTTTTTTTATTATTGTGATTTGCGAGAAAACTACGAGTAATTTTACTTTTAAAACTGAATGTAAATGTTGGAAAACATAAATCCAACATGCCCGTGTGTTGTGTTGTGAAGTGTGGTGCAAGAAACAGTCAAAATCAACCTCAATTGTGTTTGCACAGGTTAGTAGTCGGTTTTCATGCATTATTACACACAATAATACACATTCGGTGATACTATTGTAACGCAATCATGAATTTATGGCTAAAGTATTGATATTTGGATTCATTTCCACATAACAGGCCTTTTTATTATATTTGTTTATTCATTCGTTTGTTTACATAATGAAATAGTGTTGTACCGTTGCCGACTTGCGGTAATACGAAACTAGTTCCTCCGCTGGAACGATATCGGTATATTCTGTGATGTTAACATAAATAATCCTGCGTCTTATTCGGTCCGAGTGACCTAGCTAGGTCCGGCCTGTGATTCACACTTCACACCAACATCAAAATATTTTACGTAAATCTGAAGAAAACATTGAAAAAGCTAATTATCTCTAAAAGAGTAATCATGGAGTTTCTTGCCGGCACTTCTCCATAGGAAACAGCTAATTGGAACCGCACCTAGCTTATAATGTTTTATGTTTGTTTTAGTTACATATTAGCATCTCTAACCAAAATGATTTAAAAATACTTTAATTTTTATAGGTTTCCTAAAAATGAAGGCTTACAGAAAAAATGGTTAGAGGCTAAGGGTCGTGGGGTGATGTTAAATAGCCTATAGCCATACTGGCTACCAAAAGCAAAAATAATTTTAATGCTTTTTTTTGCGCGGTACCCTAATTATTTCTCTAAAATAAAAGTAGCCTTAGTTACTCCTTGTAACATATCTGCCTGTAAAAATCCCGTCAATATTTGTACAGCTATTTCAGAGATTAGCCGGGATAAACACTTCAATTTCATTTATTTGTATAGATAGCAGAAGGTAAGATAACCTACTCATCTTTTTCTGTTACTATTACAACGGATTTTAATTAAGTTCATAATATGAGGTATGATCCAAACGTGATAAATTAGTGGAACTCGTAACTAGTATCGATACTCGTTGTAGTAACACCTTGATTGACTCAACCCTAGCAATGGCAGCCATTTTATGTTCTGTAGGTATGCACCCTTTTTTCGTAGGTATTTCCCGTCCATACTTTTATAGGTCAATGATCTGACTCCAGTCATGCTGTCATGCCAAGAAGTACCGTGTTACCCAGTTAATGGGTTGTGGATGTCTGGTAGGTAGCCGCTTGTAGCCGCTCCACGTAAAATACCGGTAGGTATTCAGCTGATTCCGGTATGACTGGAAGCCGACCCCAATAGTTGGGAAAAGCCCAGGCAGGTGATGATTTTACGGAGATTTTAGGTTTAGGGGGCCCCGCAGTAAAGTTTGCTAGAGGCCCCGCGCTGACTTAATCCGGCACTGGCCATACCACGACGACAGCGTGGAGAACCTGCGTTAGGGATCAATTCGCATCTTGCACACACATTCGATTGAATGATTGTTCAATTGCTTTCGCAACAAAAGATCGTCCTTAATGTCAGGGAATCCCCGTGAGTCCCGTGACCCCACCCCGCTTACGTCGCACGCATCGCATCGTATGGTTTTGGTTGCGTTATTTATATTATTATTATTTTAGTTACTTAAATTAATGTTGTTGTTGTTATTAATGTTTTTTTTTTCTTTTTTTAGTTACTTTAATTTCGGAACTCAGTGTTTGTGGTAGCTTTTTCGTTTTTTGGACACCGACATCCGGAAATAGTTATTTTGTACTTTCTACAGCAATCCCGAAAGATTTGCTATCATTTATTGAAGAGTTTCGTTTCCTATCATCCGTTCTTCATTAAATGAGCGACTAGTATAATATTTGAGTTATCCCTAATAATGCGTGGCTTAGTTTACATTGACGAAGTTCTCATTCCCTCTTGTCGTAAAATGAAAAAATAAAATTGTGTACGATGGTTACCGTTACCTTTCCCGTTTGGTGAAGATCTGATGAAGAACAGGAATGATAGGAAGCGGAACTCTTCAATAAATGATACAGTGCGTTAAAAACTCGCGTGACGTCACTACGTGCTGCAATTTTTACCAGCGACGTGACGTCACCAGCCCCCACTGTGGAACTTTATGCAATTAATCTGTATAATTTTTACACGATTTGCATATGACAAAAAATACGTTTCCAATATTTTTTAAAGATAAAATTCAACAGACGGGCAAAATAAAATTTGATTTTTAAAACTAGTAAAATACCAGATTGTTACTGCAAAGAGTAAGTAATTGAAATAAATAAATAAATTATCTTTTAAACAAAAATACCTTTTCTGGGGCAGTCACTTAAAAATGGTGTAGCGTCCCGGCAAGTCTTTTCAGCAACGACGCGCCCCGGCAAAAGGTCAGATCGTGAGATTAAAGCAAGGATATGGAAAACACCTTCGCCCAATCCAGGTAGGAAGTCATTTGGCTAGGTACTGTATAAGGGCCAGGGTTGCGGGATTTGTTCGAGTTCGAAAGTTCTGGAACGCAAAGGCTATGTTAGGAGGAACATGGATGGGTTTTAGTCAGTAAGTGAGTCTGACACTCCCTTCCGCCCAGAGCGGAACAAGTCATTAATTTGATGATTTCCCATCCACAAAAAAGGTACAGGGTCTCAAGTCTGCTATTAAAATAGTGTCAGAATGGTCTATCATTCATTTCATAATGGTTGATTTTGATAAGTTTGGTAATCTACTACTTAATATAAAAGCGTCATTATGACTTTCAATGGTTAACCACTGACACTTCATTGAAAGAAATGGCATAGAATGGTAATCTCGTACATAATGAAAAATGAATGACAGACGTATACGGTAGGTAATCTGCTAAAACTTTGACAGTTCCTTTGATCAGTGACCTACCATTAGAACGTTATTGTGCAGTCATTACTTTTAATAGCTCGGTTATCAAAAAGTATTACGATACCATTGACCGATCATTATGAATTTAGCAGATTACAAACTTTTAGCAAAATGACAATGGGATCGTGTTGGAATGATAAATTTTATAAAAAATAGCAGACTTGTGGCCCTGGTATAAAGGTACGCTAAAACTTAGTAATAAAAAGCTAAATTTTAAAAAGATAATAGGTACGTTTATTATAATTATTAATCTTCATCCGAATAACCGTCAGAAGATATTTCTATGATTAGGAATGGATCTTCAATATCAAATACTTCGCATACAAAGCCGTCACCTAATTCGTCCAACATACTTTGAACATCCAAAGGTTCACTTTTGACAACATTTTCTGTATTATCTTCTTTAATACTATCACAATTTAGTTCAACTCTATCTGTTGTACCCGAGACTGTTTCTTGTACACCAGTAATATTACACTGATAATTTACTTGACGCTCATTGTTTTGTCCATTATTCAGTAAACTTATTTCGCTATTTCTATTTAATATACCAACAGCTGTTTCCGATACTGACGAACCTATTTTAGAATTAGTTGTGTCCTCTTTGTCTGAACATTCTATTGTTCCACGATCATTATGCGTTGCGGCAGCAGTTAAACTTGTAGCTTGAGTATCCAAGCGATTATTACTAGTAACATCATCATTCGTTATTGAACTCTCTCTTATTGCACTTTGATTTTGAGTTGTGATTGTATTTGGTACAAAATAAAGTGGTGTTGTTGGAATGATTAGTAAGTTCATAAGCATAGGATTCAGTGTAGACGGATCTGCAGTTGATGGTACTAAAACATTATTCACGACTAACTGATTCGTATTAGAACTTTGCATTGCATTAAAATGATTATTTATTGGTGCAGAGTTTAAGATTAAATTATTTGTTTGCACTAAACTAACTTCACTTCTTGAACACTCTCCTGTAGCAGCCTGGTTATTAACAGTAGAATTAGTAACATTATGTGGTATTGTTATATTTGGTTCACTTTCACTTTCCGAATCACTAGAATCTTTATCTGTTTCAAATTCCACCGTATTTCTTGCTACATGTGGGTTTCCGAATCCTGCACTTGTCGTGTGATTCTCCATTCTGACGAATCTGTAAATAATAATTATTATTATTAATCAGTTTATTTCAGATTAAAAGACAATCCATACAGTTAAACATTTAGAGAAATAAATTACAGAATTTATTATAACGTCCATTAAATATTTTCATATTTTTTGGAACGTAACAATGGCATGGAACAAGTGGAGCCGTAAAACACTGCACTGAAGCACACCCGTACAAAAATACTTTTGCCTAACGAGCCAGCCCGCACGGCTGAGCCATTAGCGTTAAATCCCCTAAATAATACCGACCAGGGGCCGTATTATGACCTCTTAAAACCATCATGTTTTCGGTGTGAAAAAGAGACGGAGCTATACAGGACGTATAGCACTATCCTTTTCTCACACAGAAAACATGATGGTTTTCCCTGACCCCGCTAAGCCGAGGCCTGTGTCGGGACGGGGATGCTCTTAGTGAGCGGTCAAATGACCGCTCACTAAGAGCATCAAGAGCTAAGAGCTAAGAGCATAATAGCTTAGAAGCTAAATAGCTTCTAAATTCATTTGAGGGCACTACACGAAAGTCCAGTTGAGCAGTAACCAGCCTTAGAGTGCTGAACTGCGAGTGGTCCACAACAAAAAAAAAAAATGTGCGTCATTCGTTATCCAACCTTTGAAGTGAACACACGTGAACAGCTACAGTAAGAAAAACACCCCAGAAGATGGATACCACTGCAGATGAAGCCGCTCAAGTCTTTGCACTACTGCAATCAGGGATGCGACAGTATGATGTTAATCGGCAACTGAACTTGAGTCGTTTTTGCCGTTCGACGAGTGTTCCAACGCTTCCAAGAAAGAGACTGGTGGCTATATCCGAAGACATGGATCTGGAAGACAACGGTGCACATCCGAAAGAGACGATCGCTTTATTGTTTCGACGTCTTTACGTAATTGGTTCTCCAATGCTGTTGAGCTGCAACAACAATTGCAATCAGCTCGCAAACTTCTGTGATTGTCTCCACGATTAGAGGAAGAATGCGGGCGGGAGAAGAAAATTGCAGCTCACAGGGCTGCTACAGGGCCAAAATTGACTGCACAGCATAGGAGAGACCAGTTCCTTTGCCCGTGACCATGTGCATTGGACAATATACTAATGGAGGGCTGTGCTATTCTCGGATGCGACGAAGGTGTATCTTTTCGGCAACGACAGACGTAGAAGAGTATACAGGAGGCAAGGGAAACGATTTACACAAGCCTGTATTCAAGAGACAGTGGAATACCGGGTGGCTCGTGCATGTCAATAGACGGCAAAACGAACCTCGTGTGTGTTTCTCGGACTGGAAGAACTCGCGGGCAAGGGAATGGGGGGTAAGGATAGGTTTTAACTTGTTTTTAAGGACTTTTTTGTAATTTTTGCGAGTCCCTGGCGCTGGGTTCGTTACAAAGTTCGTATTTTGGTAAGTTTTTTTTTTTTTACCTGTGCGGCGAAATTGTAGCCATACAATTAATCATAAAAAAACTACCAACAACAAGAAATTATATACCGTATTCCCAAATTAATAATGCGCATGCAGATCTTCGCTAATTGTCGTATTTCCGGAAACACAAAACACAAATTTTACCACAAAACACACTACACACTACTAAATTATGCATGAAGAAAATGCACTTAACCACTCTATATACATATCGTCTTCCGACTAACGTCTTCCTTCTCGGGGAATATGACCATTGCCGAACAGTGACGAAGATTTCTATGCGCTTTACCACTTTGGGACACCTGTAGTTTTGAAATGATTTGTATGTTTGTAAGTTATTCAATCGATAATTTAAATTTAAAGCTGAAATAGCGTACGATTTATAAATTCCATTACGAAAAAACTATACTCGACACTTTTTTTGCTTTTTGCAGACCAGTGTAGTCTATCACTTGAAACTTATTAATTAATGACCAACCTGTTTAAGACCTCCTCTTCTTTTACTTTAGCAATTCGCTGATTCTCTTCCAGTTTAGCTAGCAGAAGTGGATCTTTTTCAGCAGGGTCATCAATTTCATTCTCGTTGCGTATCAAACTCAAGAGATCTCTATATTCTCTCTTCTGTCGTCGCTTGCGCAGTGCTTCTCCGCATTGACGGAACAACGCAACAGCTGAAAAAATAAATTTACAATGTCCACAAAATGATCTACCTTACCTCTTATATTCAAAGTGCATTAGTTTAAGCGTCCTGCACGCAATAAATTCAACTACCTACCTTCGCGAATCACCTGTTGTCTATTCCACGCAAGTTTATCATTGTGATTTGAATCTACCACACATTGTACGACATCTGAAAAGTCAGGGAACTCCACTGACCCTGTCGTATCTATGGTACTATTCAGGAACTGCTCCAGCCTCTTAGCAGGTCCAGCCGGGTGCCCCTTGGCAACATGCAGTCGGATTTCACGCCGTTTTACTATCTCTTTACTTTCTCCTCTTAATTCACACAGCTCCTTGTAGCATCTCACAATATTTTCTTTGTATCTAGAAAAGATCATTTTAAATTGTACGCTTAACACACACCGAATCGGTTACCTACGCAAGATCGAATGTGTTTTGATTGAATGAATCTCTAACGAAAAAAATATGTAAATTCGATTTACTTAATGGTGATGTTCATTCGAACTTACATAGCTATTCGCGATTTCGATGCATCGATTTGAGGTAGTGAAATGTCTTTTTTGATTCGATCATAAGTTCAATCGAGCAAACGTTTTCGAGAATCTGTTATTCGATCAAAATGCGTTCTATCGCTCGTAAGTAAATCATGTTAAATCTACTGTTCACATTAAATAGTTTCTCCAAATGATACGAAGAATCATTTCTGGTTAAAGGAAGGAGACTTGAATTTATGAAACTATCATTTCTCCTGAGCCAAGACAGAAATATTAAACTGTTATTGAACTCACTTTGAACATATGTAGTATGGTGATGAAAATGGACTTTCAGATAACACTTCCTGCTCTTCTAATTTATCAATCATCCCTTTGTCATTTGCTATTTGAAGTTCAAGCTGTTTTATTAGTGCATCATTGCCTTGTTGACGCTGTTCATTAAAAACACTTCTGGGTATAACTCCATTACATACATTTGTTGGTATAAGAAGGTCATAGTCCATTTCGTTTTCCAACGATTGACTATTTTTATGATTATTTTCTTTGTTAGAATCTCCTTCTAATGTTTCTTGTTGCCCCATGTTAACATTATCATTCCTCTGATCAATAGGTGTTTCTTCTATGATAATAACATCATTATGTCCGTCATCATTTTGTCCATTATCGTTTTGTCCATTATCGTTTTGTCCATTATCATTTTGTCCATTATCATTTTGTCCATTATCATTTTGTCCATTATCGTTTTGTCCATTATCATTTTGTCCATTATCATTTTGTAAGTCAACATGGGGACCATGAATATTTTTTGGAATAGATGTAAGTTCAGTATCTGAATCATCTAAATCTATTATATCAGTCTTTGCCTTTTCTTTATTTGTAACACTTTCTGTTTCAATTCTGTTTCTTTCTTCATTACTTTGATTTTTTGCTTGTTTATTTTTACCTTTAGTTTTTGGAACAGTACGTTTTTTTCTGTTTGTATATTGTTTTATTGCTTTCACTCGATGGATTTGTATATTTTCTGCATTATTGTGATTTATTGGTCTGTTTATACTAGTTAATTCTGAAAATATTTAAAATTTAATGTGAAATTCTCCATAAAAACTTATTAAAAAAAAGATTTCAAAACACTTTTTTTAGCTACACGTTAACATGTCGCACACATTATAACCAAAAGCCTTGGCTTATCAGGACTGTTTCTTTATTAACAATGATAAAGATCCACTAATGTTAAAACTTGAGCTGATTGATCTAAAATCATCAGTCTGCATCATGTAGTGTGTTTGTATGAATTTTACACTGATCATCAAATTCAGTCCCTAAAGCTGGACAAAGCCTTTACTTTGTATAAGTAGCCATTTAACCTAGTCTTAAAAGTGGCCAATTTATTGAAAAAAAAAAGCAACAAACCTTTATTTTTCTCTTGTGAATCATTATTTTTCAAATTAGTAGCTAACGTAACAAAAGGCACTTTCCTTCTCAAGCCCCCTGATTTCAACTCTTCACACAACGTCTTTATGTGTAGAAATTTATGATCCGGATCCCTCGTTAAGAGTCTGTAAGTCCTTCTCAACAATGTTCTAAATCCTTCTGTTTCCTTAAATCTATTACTTGTATCCCTATATAAAGGTAACAGTGTTTTATATACTACTCTTGGCATTCCTGTAGCGTTTTCCATATTTATACATTTCGTTACTATTTTATCCATAAGCCTATTATTTTTAAGACTATTTACAAAGGAGACTTCTGATTTTTTATTAATAAATTTTGTTGCATTATTATTATCTGTTTGTACTCCAGTTATGATTGGTGTTTCATCGTCCAAATCTATAGTCTCTACTGTTTGTGCATTCAATATATTTGCTGTTTTTTCACTGTTGTCATCTTCATCAATTATAACTACTGGCTCCTGAAATTATAAGTAATAACTAGACTCGAAGTTTTAACTGCTATTTTCACTAATACCAAGTGTCTTAGCTTAAAGCACTCTCTTAAATTTTGAATGCTTCCATAGGTATTGAGTTAGGAATCCAATAGTTTTTGTAACAATATTTAGGTTTTGTTTAGATTTAGTAAAATTGGTGATAACAATAATAAGTAAGACTGAAAATTCATAAAAAAGCAGCAAAAAAATGTGATCCTGATAAGTTTAAACATAGCTCCTTGTCTATCATGTTAAAGGCAAACAATCAAAATTAGGAATTATTGCAAAAACAGCTTGATTTTCAGCACAGTGTCCCTGGCTTAGGTTAGGTTATGAATTTGAAATTATAACTAACTAATAAGTTACATGTTAATTAAATGGCATTAGCTAAAGATCAGGAAAATTAAAGAAGTTTCATATAAACCTATGACTTTTAAGTTCATATCAGCATATTAGTTTTTAAATATACTGGCCTTGCAAGCTTGGCCTTTAATGTTGTTATCTTGGTGCCCAGAACCCTATATGAGTTCCAGCCACCATACATGTTAATCACAGTAACTCGTGGTTATATGTTGTGACAACTTCAATACGAGTTGTGGGCACAAAAACAAATAATTGTTTGCCCCATATGCATTCTAACAACATAGAAAGTGATATTTCTCACAAAATAAATGCACACCATATAGAATAAAACCTACAGATAATCAAGTTGATCAACGCATAAACAAATCTGATTTTTTTTATTACCTATGTCTACCACTAGTCAAAACTGTCAGCTCAAGAAGGCTAGTTTCGGTAGAGCCGAATATTTGGCCATTGTCAGGCCAAAACTGAAACGACAGCCGAAGCCCAAAGGTTGGACACTAATCGCATCGCATAGCATTACATTAATTTGTGACTACAAAGGTTTTAATTCCTAAGTGCAATATGCAGAAATAATAATTATCAATTGGGCAGGTAGATTACGTATCAATTTACATCTGTTTGTTAAGTCGCGCTCACAATCAGTACACATTGGAATGTAATATTTAGGGCCTCTGCATAAAGGTAGATAGAACCGCATAGAAATAATAAAAACCCACCATGTTGACATCGTCGTCGTCTTCTATCAACACAGGATCGGTGTTCATTATTAGGTATTGTGGAAAGTATGGAAACAAAAACTTCGGAATCGGAACAAATCCACCTAGGAAACTGACAGTTTGCTTCTTGTAGTGGCTTTGACTGACATTGACAGTGGGCGCGTTTTGTTTTTCGTCACAGAAATGGCAAATTGTTTCTTTACGACTACCGACCCGAAATGGCCGTAGGCAGTGCATGCATTAGCACTTTTACACAAAGTTTACAATTTTTCACGCAGTTTTGCTTGCAGTATAGAATTACGCTAAAAATGTAGCTTATAACAAAAATAGACAAAACAATTAGGTAATGGTAAACGGGTAAACGTCAATGCACAAAGGCGATTTGTGTCGTAGGAAGAACATATAAGTACCTAAAGATCATTTTAAAACAAGCCAACCAATACAAAGAAAAGCCAAATAAAACATAAGCAAGTTTACCTTCAGACACTGTACAATTGGACGTTCATGCATCAAGCTTGGATATTTATCGCTCTTTCTCATTTTTTGTTTTGCAGAAACCTTAGTAGTTCTGCCGTGATTCTTTAAAAGGCAGTCATCTGACAATTTACCGATTTTGAGTTAAACATTTGAGCGACATCAGGAAAAACAGGCGCGTCGACCTATCTAACCCTTTTTTCTGAGTCTTATTTAGCTTTTGAGATATTTTTTTCATAAAAAGCAGCGAAGTGGTTTTGATACCAGTGCCAAATTTATAAAAAGGCAGTCATATCACATTTATTCTTAAAAAGGCAGTTAAAGTCCCTTAATTGCAAAATATTTGGGAATATTTTAAGAAAAAACTTATTTAAAACGCAGTGTTGTACAAAACTGTCTTTTGCAAATTCTATTCTATAGCATTATCTTCACAATAATTCATTTAAAGGCCGCTATTGAGGAAAAATTTCTTAAAAGACAGTCATGTGACTTTGGCTGCCTTTTTAATAATTATTTGATAGATATTATTTTCTTCTATACTTGAAAAAAAGAAGTTTACGTTGCCTTCAAAATTTTTATTTACTAATATTTTGAGTCTATCGGATACTAGAAAGCAGTTTTCTAGCAATGATTCATTAAAAGGCAGTCAAGTTTTGTCGCGCTAGTGAATTTTTGTGTAAAATCAGTGTCAGAACGCTGACGGTCGCTAGCCGCGGCAGACGTAGGAGGGCGGTGTTCTCGGCGTTCGCGCCAATATTATCGGAGTGCGTCAGTAGAGGCACAGATTACTAAATAGTTACTACGTAACAGATACTTCACTCAGTAGAAAATTTCCAATACCTACTGCTATAGTAGCCTACTCCGTCGCGTCACAGATTACTAAATAGTTACTACGTAAGTAGAGGTAAGCATTTTGCGGGTTCGTGCTTTTAAACTTAGTACCTAAAAATGTGTGTATGTAAGTAGGTAACTACTGATTGTATGTCTAATTTTTAACAGTAAATTGTGCGTCGAAGGCGTCTACTAGCTGAGTTTATAATTCATCAAGTGCATGAACATTTCAAGGTGTAAGCCGCCGGTTTATTAAGTTGATGTTTACGAACTCCTGTTATACACTAATTTAAGTAAGTTCCCAAAGTTAAATATCTTTTTTGATATATTTATTTTAGTTACTTTAAAAAAATATTTATTAATACTACTTTTATATACATCCACAGGCAATCAAGATCATGTCCAGAATACGGTCTAAAAAGTTGATAGAGCTATGTTATGGAGGAGGAGGCTGCGTATCTAAGAACCAGGAACCTATAGATACATGCATGGACAGTCGATCTGATTTTTTGTCAATACCGGAAAAAACAATTACGTTTGAATTTGACGTACCTATAGAGAAAATAAACAACCAAGACATCGCCGGATCCTTAGGACTAGAGCTAAACTGGTCAAGAGAACCAGAAATATATAAAAGGTATTATTCATTAAATTTGCCTATATTTAATACTAATGAACACGGTTCCCAATTAGGGAAGATGGCTGAAGTCAATAACCTCACTAGTAAATTTAAAGAAACCGTAGGCGTAACGTCAACATCCTCAAAGCCACTAGCGTTCCCGATGATCCCGACACCTTCCAAATCCCCAGAATCCTTGAGACGCAAAATACACTTACATTGTTTTGAAAATGCTCCGTCATCAGATGGTGATGATGACTATGGATCAGATGATTCGGTAAAGGATAAGACCTACGACCCTTCGTCCTCCAAAGCCAAGAGATCATGCAGAAAATTATTTTCGACAGATATTTTATCATCCCCTACAAATACAGAACAAACGGGAAGTGACTTGGAGTTGGGAGATTTACTTCGTGATCCAGATATTGGCAATACAACTGTAATAGAACCGGCACCTATTCCTTTTCCAACTTCTTTAACTGCAGGGCCTTCTAACCGCACACAAAAGTATCTTGTCAAGCCCGGGTGTGACGAAAAATGTCTCAAAAAATGTTTCACTAAGATCAGTGAACTTCGTCGGGAAGAAATCAACAGCTACTATTGGAGCTTACAATTAAATTGGTACGAACGGCGTATATTTATACAAAGTTACTCTGCTACTGCAACCCCTAAAAGAGTGACTACGAAGAATCCTAAAATACATAAACGTCGAGTATTTTCGTTAAAAAATAGCCAGTAGTGACCACTTTCATCATCAAGTGGAACTCTCTATGAAGAAGATGGGGAAGATCTATGATTTTGTTGATTTTTGCAATGCAGTGTCACATGCTTGTTCCAAAAAGGTGTTTGTGAAAGAAATGTCTCCGGCAAATTTTTTCGATGTTCATGATAATGTTTCTAAAAGACGCGTTCAAACTTCAAATCCAAGGGCATACATAAGTAACATGACGAAAGTTAGTTTTCAAAGAGGGTCATATGACCTTTTTATGAAAATGTCTATAATGGTCAAGAAATTTCATTGTGCTTTTTGAAAGACACTTATCTAAGAAATCCTAGTCTTGTCTCGGTTTTGTCGTTCCGTGAAAAACCAAGAGGTATTTCAAGAGAAAGGAAGGATAATATTATTTCTAAACTCGGCTCTATAATACCGCCGCATAAATTATTATTTTGGAAGAATTTACCGATATCAGATGATGGTGATATTTAAAGACTATTTTAGATACCTACTTTATATTTTACATTATCCATTTTTTTAACCTTTTATTTTTAGGTAAGGTGTAAATTAATGTTTATGCTACGAATATGATTACAAGACTGTTAAGCATTAAAATTTGATTATAGGAATGAAACCTAAGACTGTTATGAGACTTAAAAAACCTATGTTATCTTAATTCATAACTATATTTTATAATTAATTGTGACATAATAATTTAAATACGTTTGACGTGACTAAAGTTGTTTTCAATGTGCCATAAAGTTTAGTATTTTATATTACTATCCGTATCTACTGAAACTGTTGATCTCTTGTTTAAGTGCCTGTTACTTACCTATCTTAAGAATGAACAAAGTTCCTAATATATATACAATAACGATCTAATAAAATTAATCAGTTTATGTGATCGCCTGTAATTGGAGTTGCAAAGCCTTTACACAACGTAAAGTTCGACTGAAGTTACAATTGTTTCTATTTAATAGACGTAAGTATACAAATTACTTTAAGTGAAAGATACAATTATTCTCTATATAGTGAATATTCGTGTAGCGAGTCTAAGTGACGATTTATGGTGACTAATGTATGAGCCGTAATGATAGTTTTAAGTTTTGTACTGATTATTGTTCCCTGCCAATTAATAAAATTTTGATTTTACTATTCTTTTTTCCTTTAATTTGAAACTCAATTACCATTGACTGCTGCTTATCCAAGCTCAGTTCAAAGAATTACATAAGTGGATAATTGTTTAAAAAACAGCAAACTGCGGTTGAGAAATTTTGGCTGCTTTTTAAGGATTTCCTTAGATGCTATATTCATTGAAAAAGGTTTTTAAGAAAGTAGTTTGCTACAAAACTGTATTAAAAGGCAGTTATTGGACTCTCACGTCTTTGTTAGATTTTTTTTCAAATAGGATTTTTGTTTTAAATACTTTTTAAAAAGGCAGCTCAATGAATAAACGGCCTTTTAAATAATGATGTACAATGAATTTAGTGACTAAATGATTTTCAATAAAAAAAGGTTACTAATAATTCACTAAAAGGCAGCTTCGGGACTGAAGCTGTCTTCTACTGGATTATTATAGGATGTAAAATTATCCCAATAATGTTAACAAATATATAGTTCATAAAATTTATTTAGTTAAATGTGTAAAAATTAATCCAGTAACACTAAATAAGATACAACGAACACCCGTTTATAAAAAAAATTGACCACATATGTCATATTACTTACGCAGATTAATCAAAGTGAAAAAAACAAAATGAAGACTGCTTTTGCGGTTTTTTCAAAGATCAGTGTCGTCAGAAGGTTGCCTTTTAAAGAATCACGGCAGAGTTATACCCAACACCTGTCACAAGTTGCCTTTTACTACCTACACCTAAATACGGTACCTATTATAAAAGGTGTAGTAAGTAAAAAACATTTTTTTTAAATTAACGATGTAAGTCTATAAAAGTTTTAAAAATTCATTGATTTGAGTACTTATCCAAGTTTTTCACTAAGTTATTTTTATTTTATTTGGTAAATATATCGACGTATCAACTAGATGTCTTTGTCTAAGTACTACACCCTAGATTGCCCTATGGAGCAGGAACAGCATGTTTCCAAGCTGTTATAAATATAATCATCTTCTCTACTGGGCGGAGTGGAAAGGAGTGTCAGACTGTTACCTACTGACTAAAACCCATTGGTGTCTTTGCGATCCAGGGCCGCGGTGACTCTTTCGAACAAATTCGGCAATCCTAGCGGGCGAGCAGTCCCGCGCCTACGGTGACCGATTCTTCGATTGCAACAGTTAGGGTGCATGAGGTTTGCCTCCCTCACCCTCACGTGGACTGGCTCCTCTTTCGCTAGCATTACTGATTTGCTGAAGGAGGTGACCGCTTGACATACCCCCTCGCTCCGGACCATGAATTTTGGCAGGGCCGTAAGCAAAAGAATCTACTTTTGGCGAATAGACAACTAGAGTCGCTATAACATTTTATTTTCACTGTTATGACGTTCAAAAGCGCTTTTTAATGGTCTAGTTGAAATGAATGAATTAACTTTAACCCAAGGCAGACGATTATCAAGCTATTCCGTCTGCTATTTTGCCATAACAATCAGTTTAAAAAAATATTACAATTTCAAAACTTAACCATTTTATTTTCTTAGCGTTTTATTAGACTCTTGCAAAAATAACAGGAAATGCTACATATGCTGAGGCTACTTCGTTTTTCTTTGTCACGAGTACCTATAAACACTTAAAGAGACAGGCTAGTAGAGTACCTACCTATACTAGTGCTTGTCTCAAGAAAATATGACAGAAGCCTCAACCTTACCTAATCTAAGGGTAAAAATATGCTCGCCGACCTCCCTCGCGGCGTCAGCGTAGTCTGCTACGCTGACGACACGCTGGTTCTGGCGCAAGGGGGGTCGCACCAGGCGGCGGCTGAGTTGATGACACGCGGGGTTGCGATAGTCGTTGACAGAATCCGGCAACTAGGTCTCGAGGTGGCCCTGCACAAGTCCGAGGCCATGTGCTTTCATGGCTCTCGGAACCGGCCACCACCGGGACCCCAGGTAACGGTAGGATGGGTTCACATCGGCGTCGGGTCAACGATGAGGTACCTGGGCCTCGTCCTCGACAGCTGGTGGAACTTCGCGGAGCATTTCCGACGTTTGGCCCCCAAACTGGGGCGGGCCGGGGCTGCCTTCAAGCGGCTCTTGCCCAATCTAGGGGGTCCAAACGCCTCCTGCCGGAGGCTGTACGCGGGGATCGTGCGGTCCATGCATGGCCCTTTACGGGGCCCCAGTGTGGGCGCTGTCGCTAAGGCGACTGCCAGCGCGCCACCTGGTCTCGGCCCAGAGGGTCATGGCCATTCGGCTAGTCCGTGGATACCGCACGGTCTCTGGCGAGGCGGCGAATCTCCTTGCCGGATTGCTGCCGTGGGATCTGAAGGCGAGAGCCCTCGCGCACGTTTACGCGTTGCGCGTGGAGGCGCTAAGCCGGGGTGAAACTCTGCTGCCGCGGCAAATTGCTGCGCAGCGGATGGAGCTCCGGCGGAACCTCACGGAGGTTTGGAGACAGCGACTATCGCAATCCAGTGCTGGGCACGCTACTATTGCGGCGATAAGTCCCCTCTTTGAGGCGTGCCTGGAGAGACGTCACGGCGTCCTCACCTTCCGCCTGACGCAGGTGCTCACCGGACACGGCTGTTTCGGGAGGTACCTGTGTCGGATCCAGCGGGAGGATACGTCCGGGTGTCATCACTGTGTGGATCGCCCGGAGGACACGGTGGAGCATACGGTGGAGGTCTGCCCTGCTTGGGCGGAGCACCGCCGTGTCCTCGTCGAGGCGATCGGCGGCGGCGACCTCTCGCGTCCGGCCCTGGTTCAAGCCATGGTCCGGAGCGAGGAGGCATGGGAAGCGATCGCCTCCTTCTGTGAAGCAGTAATGCTAGCGAAGGAGGAGGCGGAACGCGTGCGTGAGAGGGAAACCTCACGCCCCAGCCGCCGCAACAGAAGAAGACGCCCCGGGCGTCGGGAAACGCAGGGCGATTCCCGGCCACCGTAGGCGCGGGCCTGCGGATGGCAAGCTATGGGTGGCTCGCCGTCCGATAGCAACCAGGCCCGAGTCGACGGCGCGTCGTGTTCTACGCGCGCCTCAAAGAGCCGTCAGCAACGTAGACGGGGCCCCATAGGGTCAGTGCCTGCTAGGGTTGCGGATTTTGTTCGAAAGAGTCACCGCAGCCCTGGAACACAAAGGGCACAAGAAGGATCACGGGTGGGTTTTAGTCAGTAAGAGTCTGACACTCCCTTCCGCTCCGCCCAGAGCGGGAGAAGTCATTTGATGATTTCCCATCCAGAAAAAAAAAAAAAAAAAGGGTAAAAATATGCTGCTGGTACCTAATACAAGACTACAAAGATCGCAAAACTCTTTTGCCAGGCAGGCAAGGGAAGGGTTCTGAACTGGAAAGAGTTGTTTTCTGTTGTTGTTTGATATGTTGAACCAATTATTGGCAGAGTAAAGGTAGATTGAAGAAGAACACGTTTTCTAGCGTATTTTTACGTTTTGTGGAGCCGTCATTGTCATAGGTACTTGACAGAGTTGTGAAGTTCTGCTATGGAGAATTGGAGATGACCAAATAAAAATCAAAATTCGGATAAATATATATTTAGAGAGGCCAATTAAAATCTATTGTTATTATTATGTGAAATAAACTGCAACATTAAAATTGGCTTGTTGCATTGCCTTAACATTATTATAATAATGAATGCTGTATCTCTTACATAGAACCTTACAAGTTAAAAATACATTTGTTTATAAACTACAATAAAAAAAAAAACTAAGCAATGAAAATGCAACTGTAAATGAGATGGATGATACTTGGGCGAATTTAATTCCAAAATCTATACATAATGAGACATTTTTTACATAGTTTACATGCTTACAATTCCAATAATATCTATGAAGAAAAAATATATAAATATAAGGACTATTTTGTTCAAAGCACCATACTGGCCGCATTGATTTATTTCTAAATTCAATACACTATTTTATTAATAGACGAGAAATATATATATTTTTTTATTAAATTATCCTTCATAAGTTTCCACAATTTCGTAAGTTCACATTTCTTTTCGTGAGCGATCCTTAATTAACACAATTTACCCAATATCTCCACCTCATCTGAAAATAAAAATTCAAGAATTAGATAATATTTGCCTAACTTATTAGATTATACATGCTTAATAATGATTTTCCAGTTAATTAAATTTGAGCCACGTTAAAATTGTTTTAATCGTATCGGTTCTCTTGAAAAGATCGCTTTTCAAGAGAAATTTTGTTTGTAATGGCTGGTTCAGACAGTGGGACTGGTTTAGTTATTTGTAAGTTTTTATTTATTTTTAATTTTCTATCGCGTCAAAAACGAGCATGAATAAACGCTTTTTCTTTCTTTCTTTTAGCGATAAGGCCGCCCATTGTGTCACCCTATGTGATGTTTTCTTCATCTACATTTTCTGTAACTTATGTATATGGTGTACATAATAAAGAGTATTCTATTCTATTCCATATTACTGTATAATGGGATACTGTTGCAGCCGGTTTGACTGGATACCGAAGTCAAGGAACAGCATTTCACAAACAGCCTACAATGTTCCGACAACCGTGGCCGTATTACGAAGTGCCAATCCCATCATGATTCGTGTGAGGGAAAGAGATAGTGCTATTCGTCTTGCGTAACTCCGTCTCTCTCTCGACACAGAAATCATGATGGATTTAAGACGTCATAATAGGTTGCCAGGATGCTGAACTGGGTGGTCAATGTAAGCCATAGTCGTCTTTGAATTATTGGCTGTGTGCATGCCGATTTCAACGTGACGTTTCCATCGCCGTTTTGAGAGCAGTGTAATGATTACATGAAGAAAAGTGGTTACCGGTCTACGACTAGGGCCCGATCTAGTTATTAAAAAGTTTTCCTCCACAATGAAACCAAACATGGAAAATAATATAAGTTTTAAATTCTCCACCTCTAATCGCATGGTTTTTTAATGCGAAATGAGCTCGGAAATATGTTTACCCCACCTCAGATAACCCACATTTTCTGTCGAAACGGAAATGGCTGCCAGATTAAACATGTAACATTGATAGAGATAATTCGGGAGAATTATGCTGAAGTTAATTGCTAGATTCATAAAGTTATTATTTCAGTTCAATTTTGCTGCTCGGGGTATTTGTCCGATTCGCCTCACCTAGATCGGGCCATCGGAACATTTAAGCCCGTCGCCTACGATCCTACAGTGAACATTTTATAACACTGCCTAGCCGTTCAGAGATAACATTTAAGTAACGATGACTGATTATAGGTTACGGAAGTTTATGGAAGTCTGTATCTTTCTGTGTCGAGACTAAACTTCTGTAGAATATCGTCTGTGCAACAAAGCAATGCAGACAAATAACGGTATTATAGCTTTTTTAAGCTATTGCATAGCTTCTATCGCGGGCCTTGAGCGTGGCAACTGCCCCCGATTAGGCCCCGCCTTTTTAAAATGGTCGCTCGCCGTCACCGAGCCGACCCGAACGTCTGCGTTCGGAAACAATCGGTGGGACAAAGTTAAGTGAAACGTATGTGATTTACATTAGTACAGTAACCCAGGTGAACGAATCGAGACCATATCACAATGACGCAGAGTACTAAATATATAATTGCATAAGTTGATAAAAAATGCTATGCAATAGCTTTACCGCGGCAGTCCCCGAGTGCCACATGTATTTTTTTCTATACAGAGTTCATGGTCTGTTAAGATTTCTCTACATAAAAGTGTGTATCGTATGTGGAAGTAAGTGTAACTCACGTAAACACGGCGTTGCACAGCGGCAGGCGCTCTCTCAGTCGTCCCGCGCGACGTGGCGGCGCTGCAGCGCCACGGCCAGGTCGTGCTGCAGCGCCGCCTTGCGACGCACCACCTCCGCCGGCACCACGGACCTCAGGCCGTTCACGATGTCTTTCGTCTTACCTGTTCAGAAAGCAGTTATGCATTTTAAGTCAATCAATAATGGGCTGTGGGCTAAAAGAACCGCTAATTGGGTCCCACTCTTTGCTTGGCGAGATCGCGGCGGACCAAGGCGAGTGTAAGAACTTTTGTAACCATATTTATCTGCAAATAAATCTTTGACCTTGGAGAGATGCACTTGACTCTTACCAGAAGAACTAGACCGCACATACAGAGGACAGAGTTCAGACGTGTGTGGAATAGGGGGAAGGTGGTCTTTGCCCAGCAGTGGTATATAACGGGCTAGTTTAGATTAGATAGATTAGAATAATTTCAGTCACTGGATGCCGAAGGATCGCCATCGAGGTCGACCGTGGCGGTTGTGGTGTGACAAGTCTCATCATTGTGTGGCAAACTTGGTCAGAGATCGCCCAAGGCATAGTTTGGAAGGAGAGAGGGGAGGTCAATGCCCAGTAGTGGAACACAGGCGTAGGCGTAAAAAAAACTGTCCATCTATATGGATCTTGCCCTATATCACGATGGCAGTATTTTCCTATGAAATAATAGAACCCTTTTCTAATGCTAATGATACTAAGCGTGATACCACACATCAACTGGTCAATAGTTTGATTTAAAAGAATATTGATGACAACACCTTTTGTTCTTCTTTCTGACAAATTGACTCCTGTAAGTTAAACTTTAAATTAACGGATCGAATTCGAAACACGATATTGCGCTCAAAAACACAGATCGTTGACGTGGCTCAGAAGGCTGCCCAGCTTAAATGGGACTGAGCTGGACATGTCTGACGTATGTCCATATGTCCATCGAGCGGTGGGCCTATAAAACACAAAATGGGTGCCCTGACATCGCGAGACGGGGCCGCGGCAGACCACGAAGGAGATGGCGGGACGACTTGGATGTCTTCCTTGGGAATTGGCAGGATGTGGCACAGGATCGGGAAAAGTGGAAGGAGTGGAGGGAGGCCTTTGCCCAGCAGTGGGACATTTCAAGCTAGCTATAATAATAATAAGTTAAACTTACATTTTTTTATTTATAAAAGTATCTAATTGCGGGTTGGTGGTTGTCGTCTTAGAAAAACTTGTACAAAATAAACCCAATACTTACTGATAACATTGCATTGAAATTTAAATATTTGATTGTTTGTTTGCATTGAATAGGCTCCGAAACTACTGAACCAATTTGATAAATTCTTTCATTGTTGATAAGCTACACTATCCCCGGGTGACATACCTATATTTTATCCCCATATACCCACGGGAACGGGAACTAAGCGGTGAAAACGCGGGGCGCTGCTAGTTTTATAATATGTGGTGATAGAGGTTACCAAAATAGATATCGTTGAGCGTGTTCCTGATTTTGTTCTCCATGTCCTCGACCATGCGGCCGATGTTCACGATGTGAGGAGTCACGTCGCTCACTGCTGAGTCCTGTTCTGCCTGAATTCAAATGAAAAAACTTTTATAATAGACTGAAAGAATAATACATAGCCAGTGAAAAACATTTTTGTTAAAACTCCTTAGCATCCCACGGCAGGGCAAAGACCTAACTTTGTTTTAGAAAAAAATAATACAATACTTGTTAAAGTACTGCAAAATATACCACAATGCACAAAGCTTGGTAAATTTTGTATTACCAGTAGGTACTTTCCGACTTGCATTACTCAGTAATAGGCTTTGTTTAAATCATGGAAGGTGCACGTGGTTGTGAATGCATTATACACAAATTAGTAAAGTTGTAGTAAGAAACCTTAAACTTTGCTTTGACCTCTTTTTCCAACAATCCATATCCACAACACAAAAGGGAGGAGAGGGAAAAAGATAGTTATATTTGTCAAAACATGAGTATACATGCAAGCATGCAGGATGTCACAGTATTTCATACATACATGTTTCAACCGTAAGGCCTACAAATTTATATAATTTACAAAAATCAAAATAAGAATTACAAAATTAAAAACTAAATGTCACAATTCAGATACATAATAGTCAGTCATAAACATTGATAAGTCAATAATATATTTATAATAAAATGTCACGCTATTTAAGAATTAATAAAACTTATCATTCATAAAATCATGCTGGGATGGGATGTAGGTATGGTGTGATATGAATGTAGAATGAAATCAAGAAGACAGAAGAATGTGTATATAAGAACCTGGAAAGTTATGTGGAAAATCATTGTCATGATATTATGACAACCTCATTCCTGATGATAATGATTCGACTGAGGAAAATTTTAACTATGAATGTGTGCAAATGAGATGAATGGGTACATCATAAATATATTGGGGAGAGTGGCAAGATAATGATAATAATGGCTCTACTTGCAGAATTAAAATAAGTTTGGTTACCTGTCTAGTAAGACTGCCGCCAAGATTCATGGTCCCACTGCTTTCCTTATTGGTCTGCAGCCAGAGCATAGCCGTGGATGTCAGTTTGTAGTGAGCATTGCGTCCCGAGCTCTTCTCAATCACTTCAACAACATGGATGGAATCCCAGCAACCTTTGATCTTTTGGGACCCATCTCCGGCTTTCTTTATCAATATTACACCTGGAAGATTTATGATTTGATGTAAGATATTTTTATTGGTAAGTAGATTTAAAAAAAACATCTTTTTACAGCCCGAATTGTCCCACTGTTGGGCAAAGGCCTCCCCTAAGTCGTTCCAAGAATTCTTATTCCCAGCCACCTCTTACCAGCCCTAACATGACACCAATATTACCAAAAATTTTAGGAAAAGATGTACCTGTAGTACATCCCATTTCACAAGTTGAGTTCATATAATTATGTCTTTACATAGGATGTGATACAACAGGCTGCTATGAGTATAACAACAGTAATATTGTAGGCACTGCAGTTTTACAATGAAGGCCATAAAAATATTAGTGAGAACTGAGAAGTAGGTATCTGTTATTTCCAAAGAAATTCACAATTAAACATGTAACACTTTCGGTGTCCTGAACTCAGATATGAGTCAAACAATCATCTTGTTGGCACACAAATTATTGTTCAACCCATGTTTGAGTTCTGGGCACCAAAAGTGTTAAAAGTAATCTTATATATAAAATTATCGTGTCACAGTGTTTGTGGTTGAACTCCTCCGAAATGGCTCAACCAATTTTCGTGAATCTTAGCATGCATATCGGCTAGGGTGGCGAATTGGACAACATCTATTTTTCATCCACCTAAATGTTAAGGGTGGTCCAACACAATTTTTTTTTAATTTTATGTGGCAAAACAATGTCTGCTGGTTCAGCTAGTAAATTATAAAAATAACACTGACTTTGTTTTGATGGCTGTAACAATAAGTAAATTTGTTTCCTGTTCCTAACCTATATTTATTGTCAATTAATAACTAACCAGCAAACCCGTGATCCATGTCCCACAGGTACACAGAGCTGACACCACCTTCGAAATACATTTCTCTGTATTGGTCGAAGGCGTGATTAGCATCGATTTCTAATTTCCTGAGCCTCTCTGAAGGCATTGACCCATCTTCTAGAGGAGGGTCGTATGTGTTTGACCATGGTGATCTGTAAGAGTCTCCATCGCGATTATAGTCACACAGCAAATAGTCCTTTCCCGTGCTACGGTCTTGAGCAATCTTTAAAGGCTGGTCCACTGACGATAGCAGGTCATCGCACATACTAGGCACCAGATCTATCAAATCTGTCAAGTTTTTCTCAATCTGCTGCGGAGGCAGCCTCCGCATCAAGTCCAACGCACAATCCATTTGTTGGTCAGTCTACAATCAACATAAAACATAGCACAGATTTATTAAATTCCGTTAATTTTGGTGCATTAGTCATCATAACAAATAGTGTTATAGAATGTTCAAGCACTTCCAGAAGCAATAAAGACAACTTACCATGATTAAAAGTGAATGTAGAAAATGCAAATAAATATGTTAAATTAATCACAAGTGTTTTTACTGATAAAATTGTTTTATTCCAAATATTAGGATATCCCAACCCGAATTGATAACTTGACGTAATTTGACAGGAAGAGTTTGCGTTCGGAAATTTTATTTGGGTTAGTATTCCATTCTGTAATTCGAACTTGTTTCAGAACGTAATTTTTATTGCTATTCTTGGCAGTCTTATTGCTTCAGTAAAAAAACGAGAAGTCTCAATCATATCATATCTACCATGGCAATAATATAAATATATATATTTTCAAATTTTAGTCTGTATTGTTGTTAAAGTTTTCAAAAAGTTTATTTTGTAATTGGATAGTTGAGCAAGTTTGTTTTTTCAGTTAGCCGGAAACAGCTGGCACGTCACTACAAACTTTACCGAAGAATGTCTGCCTAGGTAGTGAGACGCCGGTATACTTGTTTCACTCATTCTTGAAGGAATTCCTATAGGTAGAAAGAAAGCGTCATCTACAATGAAAACATGTAACTGTTTCCTGTTGAATGTCAGTTTGTGAATAATGTTGTGTGTGTCAAAGTTTTGTTGTTATTACATATAATTTCGATAATTACTTTGTATTACATAAATTTAGACTTTTATCAATGTAATTATAATCCATTTTAGTGTCAGCACTGAAGGACGTTGTTACGTGAAGTGTGAATACTCGTAAAGGTTTGCATTGTGTACTTAATTATACAACTTATTCAAATGATTCACGTTATGGGAATGTTATCACAGTTATTATTGTAAAGATTCTATTATACGCGCCTAAACGGGAAGTTGGTGTAGTGAAGCCGCAATTAGCTTTTGTTAGTAAGGTATATAGCGGAGCAGAGATTGTAAATAAGGTAATCCTATTTGCAATAGGTTATGACCAAGTTGTGGCCTCTAGAAACCCTATGATCGTTGCTACTGCATTTCTTTGTCACAGATCACATGTTTTCCGTGTTTCTATGTAGTTTTTGAGAGAAACATGATCTGGAAAGAATGAAAAAGTTTGAGTTGATCAGTTAATAACTCTACTGTTAAACAATAGGCTTTTGTTGTTGTTTGGCAGCATTGAATTCAAATATAAAACTGCACCTTCTATTTATGACTTGGCATGAACATTTTGTGTCTTCATGAAAGTAAAATCTATGGCTTTGGCCTTGGTCTGTGATTTACTTTAAAAGTTGTTGTCAATATTTTTATGGTACTGTTAAGTACTTGACATAAGTTTGAATTAAGTAGGCCATAACCTGTTCATATCTCTGTCAAAATTGATTCGTTATAATACATAAATAGGTACTATTATTTTCTGTGTGCTGCTAGTGTTTTACCGACCTCAAAAATTATCTAAACTTGGAAAGATTTTAGGGCCATGTAAAATGTAGAAAGAGTTACACCAACTTGTATGACATCAAGTAACATCCCAACTTTTAACTTAAGAGCCTATAAGCCCTTATTTCCCGAAGCGACTAAACCGGTTTTAATGAAACTTTACACACATAAGCAGGATACATAGGTCTAAAAAGTTAATTGAAAACATTATAAATTTTCCATACAAATATAAATTTCCAGTTACCATTTTTTGAATAAGACATTTTGAAAATGTTTTTGACTAACTTTTTAGACCTATGTATCCTGCTTATATGTATGTGTGAAGTTTCATTAAAATTGATTCAGTCATTTCGCACAATACTGACTTGAAAATTTGTATGATATGCCATATGGCGTACATGCTCTTAATATTTGGCGAGCCGAGAGAGAGAGAGATTGCTGCGAAAGTGTTCATCAATATGTACCCTCTTACCCTTATAGCAATTTAATTAGAGTTGTCTTAACATGTCTTCTACTTCAATGCTTTACTATTAGTTGTCATCTCAGTAGTCAGCCTCATTCTAGCACACATCACACAGCCCATAGATAGGTCTTTTTTTTTATAAACTGATTTTTATCAGTATCCACATTTATATTAAATACTTTCAGTGCAGAAGTCAGCACATGGATTGCATAATGGCAACCCATGTGCAAAGTTATGGTTGCGGAAAGTTTTAATAATTTCCAGACATTTTTGTGTAAAATATTGCCATTACACATGTCAATTGTCAGGGAAGATTATATTATGTTGCTATTTTTGATAGTATAATTTATGACAGCAAAGGGTTTTACAAATTAGTACTTACATATTTTCATAACTGTGTTCTACATATTTACTTGGCATAAGTTAGGTGTTAATTTTCTGTAGTTATCATGTTTTACACCATCAGTACTTCCTTGCTTATAATAGGTGCTAATAATGAATAATTACAAAACAGTACGTATGTCACCACAAAATTGCAAACTCCATAATATTCTAATAAATCTTTATAAGAATATGATTTCTTGATATAATGAAAAAATGGTTTTCTCTACAGTAAACCCCATCCGAATTTGTTAGTTCGCTAATATTCATGTTGTTTTGTATAAATAATTTAAAACTTCACACAATATTTTACAATCTTACAGTGTTTGCTATTTAGTTTTGACATGAATATATGAAATGAAATTATGATGTTAGTAGAGATGGGTGAATTTATTGATACCACTATGTTCTGCCTGATTTATTAAGTCCCTCACTGACTAGTGGCTATGATAAAAAGCCAGATGGCGCACTTTCAGATTATTTAATTCAAATTACATTAATTGATATAGTGTTTGTAAATATTTGAACTGTCATTTTGTGATAGGCTATTCCAGTTCAACTGAATACTACTTAGTTTATTCAGTTAAACTGGAATGGCCTATCAACATAATGACAGTTGACTAAAGTTTATTCCTAAAATTGCCAATGCCAATGGCAAGATTGTGTCATCTGGCTGGGCTCTATTGCTAACTGTGGCTATTGTTACATTATTTTACAATAAAATGTAATAAATAATCAACTGAAGTAATCGCATTAAAGTTTATGTTTACTAAGTACATGCTAACAGACTTATCAACAACCATTCTTCTTACTGTTTCCAGACATTGCAGTATACGGAGTCTGACATAAGCCTGTCATGATGCCGACCCAACTGGTGAACCAGGATAACCACCAGAACGATGTGCGAGTGAAGACGGTTTACAATGGTGACGTCATGATCACGTACATCAATCACAACATTAATTTTGAGGAGTTTACCCAGGAGATGGTGGCGATATGCCGTTTTTTACCTGACCAGGTTGGTGTACCTACTTATGTTAATAGAACTATTACTTCTGCCTTATAGTAGGGGCAGTTCTATGAAATTAATCCGTGATTCGTCATCCTACTAGTGTGAGAAGTTCAGAGATATACTGCACAAATAGTACTATCTCTTATGCACATTGGACATGCTAGTATGGCTCTGCAGAATGCATAAAGCCATAGCTTCTTTGTCATTTGGAAACTTTAAGTTAAGCAGTTAGTTAAACTATCAACATTGCTAGCTTTGGGGCAACACATTTACATACAACACATACATGTGTTCCCTAAGTGTTGCGACTTATTAAGAATCTTGAAAGACACATAGATTACATAGATAGTCTTCTTATGTTAGAAAATTCAAACCAAAAACATTCTTCTGACGGCATGATCACAGAAAAGATGATTCTAATTAGTTGACGCAGCCACCATACTACAAATTGTGTAGGTTTGAATTCCCGCGTTTAAAGAGGCATCCTAAAGGATCAGCTAATTACTCAAATTCTGTTTATAGGTGTTCACGATGAAGTGGGTGGACGAGGAGGGAGACCCTTGCACTATCTCGACTCAGCTGGAGCTGGATGAGGCGCTGCGTCTCTACGAGATCAACAGGGACTCCGAGCTGACTGTACACGGTAAGTCCTAGCGTAATTAATCTATACTAATACTAGCTGCTGCCCGAGACTTCGTCCCCGTGGAATCCCCGATTTTAAAACATTCTTTATCGCTGCTCCGCTCCTATTGGCTTAAGCGTGATATTATATAGCCTAAAGCCTTCCTCGATAAATGGTCTATTCAACTCAAAAATAATTTTTCATTTGGAACCAGTAGTTCCTGAGATTAGCGCGTTCAAACAAACAAACTCTTCAGCTTTATAATATTAGTATAGATTATAAAGCTGAAGAGTTTGTTTGTTTGTTTGTTTGAACTCGCTAATCTCAGGAAATACTGGTTCGAATTGAAAAATTCTTTTTGGGTTGAATAGACCATTAATCGAGGAAGGCTTTAGGCTATATAACATCACGCTGCGAGTAACAGGAGCGAAGGAAAAATGGAAAATGTGGAAAAAACGGCGAAAATTATTCATCTTTGAGGGCTTCCGTTGCGTGCGCTGCGAAAACGGTTCAATATACCAAAAAAATATGTAGTAAAGAATTATTCCTCTTAAAATGATCTAAAAAAATGTCCGCGACAGTATATGTCTATCTTTTAAAATTAACTCACTAGAACCGTTTTTATGGTAATCAAATTTGGTCGAAAGGGATGAAAGTTCGTATTAAACTTTGTCAATTTTAAACCGATCGGGCTGAGAGTTTCAAAAGCGGGGTTAAAGTAACTATTCCACGCAGACGAAGTCGCGGACAGAAGCTAGTTCAATATAAATATTTAATAATAGACAAGCCATAACCCTTTTATACAATTCATACATTCGCAGTATACTTGAAACCAATAGTGTAATTTGGAACCCACACGAGAAAACTTATACCTTGGTCATTGAAAAAGTCCAAAAGTAATTTTTACGCTACCTTTACTTAAAATTGTATGGTTATTATCCGTACTTATATCCTACACCATTTGTGCTGGGCATGGTAGCCTACCAAAGTTTGGAAGTCAGAAGAAATCTTGCTACAGTTAAATATTTCTTCCGTCTTATTCGTGGTTCCTGCTTTAACTCGACGCTTTTACAGCGCATTTCTTTTAATATACCTCTTCCTATCTGTCATACAATTCGTCCTCGGCAACGTCCTCTATTTTCAGTGCCTCAAATCGGTTCCAAATCCCTTAGAACCAGTCCATTATATGTAGCTCTCACACTTACGAACAACATTTTATTATTTGACGACACGTTGGATATATTTGCGTCAACTGAGCTGAGATTCCTGAGCGCTGCGAGTCGTTACCTAGAGTCCATTGCTGCCTCTAGTACAATCTCGTGTGTCTAATTTAATGATAATTTATTATTATGTTTGTTTTTTAAATAATTGTTTATTTTCGGTTTTATTTTGGATTTAATATTATTATATTATTTAGAATTGTAAGTTGATAATTTTTTGACATTGTTAATTTCTATTTTATTTTTGATAATGTTAATTTCTTTTCTATTATTTAATTCAGATTTTTTTTTTCTTCTAACTGTTTGACTGGGAGCCGATTCCATTATAGTTGGGAAAAGGCTAGGCAGATGATGAACGGAATCGGTTCCTGGCTAGGAACATTGATTTTTCAGAATTCGATGTTGCTGTTTTAATTTTCATTAATTAAAATCGAGCCCGAAACTCTTTGATTATTTTCGCAATTCCAAGCTCACTTGAAAAATTCTCGACATTAAAATTCTGTTTAGTGGACATAGCAGTGGAAAAATAATTGCGGATGTTAAATTGTGTTTGTTGCCGGAAGATTTGTTTAGGGTCCAAGAAGTACCTACTTAGATACTCATTAAAATAAATTGGAGCCATATTTAAGTCTGAAAAAATAAACAGATTTTTTTAATACTAAAAACTGATATATGTACAATAGTTGCAGTGCAGAACGTCATAGATAACGTTTTATACTGTTTTGTTATACCATTGAATTCCGTCTATCTTCTGATGTATTTGTGTAATTATATTTAATGAAAAAACCCTTTTACACACTAAACCCAACCATATTGTCATTAGCAGCAGATAACTCTTTGTTTACTCACCTTAAATTCTGATAGCCTAAACAAACATCCCGCTAAATCGCACGTTACCTCTTCTGATTGGTCGAACTAAAACGGAAACATCAAATCAAATCAAAAGACAGTACATTAAAATTAATTAGGCTTTTACAAGAGGATTTCAGGATTAAACACTTGTATCTAAAGAATCAAGTCGGAAATCTTCAAGCGTAAAGCGCTATTATGAAATGAAATAAAACGCGCTTGATTAATTACATCGCTTTTAGTTTAAGTAGAGACACTTTGTCAGCGTCTGTCTCAGGGTTTTATAGCCTTAGTAGTTCGCGCTTAGCGTGATAGATGGCGTTGTCGTCGTAGACCAGCCCCACAGGATTGTTAATATCGTCCGAGTTTTAATATCTCGGAAGCTTTTGAAGTAAGAGACAAGTATCTTATTTGTAAGTTATTAAAGTAGCTGTTAATCTAGGTCCATAATCCAAAACGTAAACTCGTACTCCAACTCCATCGGAGCATCAAACATAGATGATGCCATGTGTGGTTCGTTTAAGGCATTTTTTAAAATTTCTTTTTATTAAATCAGCCCGTGTGGTCTTTGGCTGTATTCCATCACCCTCAAAATCCCGCCATAAGGCGTTAAGTTTGTCTCCACGTATAAATGACGATCTCTATTTCCTGCCTAGTTAGTTCTACCACAGATAATATAATACTACGTTCTACTTTTTAACCGACTTCCAAAAAGGAGGAGGTTCTCAAGTCGACTTTCATAACCGATTTTCCAAAGCAGGTGCTTTTCGTGTGGTTCCATTTAAATTGATGTTCTCATTCTCTCATGTCGATGTAAAATGAAAAAAAGTAAGATTGTGTACGATGGTTTCGAAGAGCATCTGAGTATTTCAAGTTCTTTCTAGTTTAGTCAAGATCTGATGAAGAACAGAGACAGTAAACGGAACTCTTCAATAAATTATAGCAAATCTATCGGGATAGCGGGAATCGCATGTTTGTTTATTGTTTACACCAATTTATACCACGTACGCTGTGATGGGTATGTTAAGCTGGGGGTGTACCACTAAAAAGTGATAAATCTATACTAATATTATAAAGCTGAAGAGTTTGATTGTTTGAACGCGCTAATCTCAGGAACTACTGGTCCGATTTGAAAAATTCTTTCAGGTTTAGATAGCCCATTTATCGAGGAAGGCTATAGGCTATATATCATCACGCTAAGACCAATAGGAGCGGAGCAGTCATGAAAAATGTGACACAAGCGAAGTTGCGTGGGTCAGCTAGTAATTAAATATGTTTAGAAGTCGGTCTAATTTTTTTGTAAAAAGTATTTATTTTTTGTTTATTGTATTTGGATTGGGTATTTACTTTTAGGTCCTGCCCTTTGACTTCGATTTTCGCTTTCTCCCACTTTTGTTTAGACACACCAACTGAGTCCAAATGCATATTTTCTAATCGAGTACCCAAAACCAGCTACTTGAAACTGTAGGCAAAAAGCCAAAACCTAATTTCGCAAAACAGCGCCAAATCACCAATCATTTCATAAAACCAGTACGCGTCATAAGGCCAACTGTTATAATAAATATGATAGGGTCACCCTCTGTGTCCATAACATTGGAACCGGGCACAGTTCCAACCACTCTGTGGCTTAATTGCCAGTTTCCTGATAGTTTATTATCATATTTTGCTATGATAACTCAATCTTTGATCCTTGGAAGACGTAACCGACTAGAGCCAGATCAGTCGTGATAAGGAATAGGGTTGTACAAATTTATTTTCTTTTCCATATCTTTTCACTTAAGGGGTTCCTTCTTCATTTTGTGTCGATGATGACCCTTAATACAATTTGTGTCAAGTAAGTGGCATTTAAAGCGGCATCAATTGCATTCATTAGGTTCCTCAATGGTGCAATTGTGAGAGCACTTGGGGCAGTTCTAATGGGCCGAGTAGCACTTTAAAGCTTAAAAGAGTGAATAGGTTACTAATAGGCAAGTCGACTACATCATCGCTTACCATCAGGTGACATAGTGGTCAAAAGCGTGCCTATCAATAATACAATTTTGTAAATAATTATTTTCCTTGATTAAAATCGCGCCTCGGACGGTATGCTCCCATTACGTATTTATCCAAACAAATAATTTCTAGAAATTGCTTTTAAAGAAACGCTTTACGTAACTTAAACATCCGGTTATCCTTCGTTAAAATTACTGTGTCGTTACGGCCGACTTATTTCAATAACACAACGCATGTGTGGTCGTTATAAATAATAGGATAATAACTCCACTAGCAAGTCGATTATTATTTTAGTACAACCATAAACATTACGGCTCTATTAAATACTTCAGTCATTAAAACTTATTGTACACTTAAATACATCATCGAAATTTTGCAATAAAAGTATCTATTGTATAAATTTAGTCAATCAATTACCATTTTTATGACGTACAGTGTTTCCGTTTTTGTTTCACGAAAACTTGAAGAAAACACGAAGTTTGGACGTCGTTACACTTATTATCATAAATGAATAATTTATTCAGTAAATAATTTACCGCCGTATGTCCGAGCGGGGACGTGTCTCGTTTGTGGAATACAAAACGCTGTGCGGGTTTATCGGGCGCCGGCCGAATTGTACCAATGACGATTCAGTAGCTCACTTATCGCGACATTTCGCACAATGTTTACCCGGCCGGGTGTACTTTTGCTATAAAATTCTTATCTACCCGCATTGCGAATCCGGGCGGCGGCCATTTCCATATTCAGATTGGCGTTACGTCGACAGCGATATTTCTCTTTTTTTTTGTCGTCCACCGCAGCGATCAGACCGTCAGACGTATCCAGTCACGTTCGACGGATTCGGAAATGTGATAGCTTTGTTTCAGTTTCTGTTATTGTTTTCTGTTCCTTGACAGTAAGTTTTCGGATACAAAATTGAAATGAAGTATAAATTCGCCCGATGGTCCCCTTTATTTTCAGTTATTACACGCTGCAAAATGTCTCTTGATTTAGATGGAAACTTTACAACGAAAGTCAGAATATGATAATATTTTGGACACAAATGCAGATGCAGTATTATAAATGGGAGTTCTGTCTCCTACTATTCATTAGTTAGACTCGCAATTAATACAGCGAGCGGGGCAACTAAGTTTCCACACATAATCGTGGCCAACAATCATACATCCATGTCGCACGGGCAGCCAGCACCCCGCCCAAGTCCGAGGCACACGTCCCGCGAGGATTTAGTGAGGCGTCCGTGTAACTTGGCGAACGCTCCAAGCCGTCTGTAAATAAAACGGAAGCGGCCCAAACTTGTATGCAAACAGGGGCGGAGGAACTTGCTCTAATAAAGTACAAACATTGCGGGAAATTTTGGCGCCCAGCGCGGGCCACGGTTTGTTCGTCCCATCGCCTGTAGTCGCTGCGCAATTAGGGATATTTTAATTAACATTGTGAGCGTTATGAACGACAATTCAGAATCCTATTCTGTTAATTGAATACGTGAACCGCCCTCGAATGGGATTGCTGTTATTTCCTAACGGCTATTCGTTTAACACGTCCGCCCGCCGTTAATTGATATTTCTGGCGCTGTAAGGTGCGCCTGATTAGTCGCTTGAACATTTATGGGAGAGTCAAACACGTTGAAAATTAGTTAAATAGGTTATTTTCGCTTGAAAAAATATGTTCTTGGATAGGATGAATTTAGGGAGCTTCGTTAACAGTCGTCTTCATAACGATATTTAAGATAGCAAAATTGGGTTTTCTTGGCACAGGTGACGGAACCACAGGGTCACAAGATGGCGTCGCTAGCAGCCACCCTAATTAATGTATCCCAGTGTAATTTCGCGCCGAGCAACTTTCGTGTACCGCTATATTAAATTCATAGTAACAATGTCTGATAGTGGAATTCCGTTGCGAACTTTGTCTTTACTCGCTTCTTGAGACCATGTGGCGTTCTAATTAACGTATTGGTGATTAACCACGTATATATTGATAAGCTTGTAACACCGGCTTGAACCGTGCAGTCTTTGGAATTTTGTATAACAATAGAACATGCTTTGTATAGTTTTGATATGAAAATATTTGTCTCATATGTTTGGATTTCAAATCCGACAAACCCCGGCGGAGTTGCAGGAAATTCCGTCTGTGCTCAGGAAAACCCACAATGCAGGCATATATTGATGGTTGCTTGGTTCTGATTTTATGATGAGATAAACCTGTGTTGTAGTACATACACGTGAATAGGATATTTTTTTAACATATCGTTCCTTGTGATAATTTTCACGCGGGTAAACCGGCTGGCAATAGTTAGACAGTCACATTTTCTTAAAAAATATTTTTGGGTTGGTCCTGGCTATGTAGGTATCTAATCGAAATGGTCGAGATTAATATAAGGCACTTAAACAATTTTTGTGGGCAATGAAGAGTGACATCACTCTATTGTCTATGTCAATTTAAAATATTTAATTGGCCTTTGTTTAACAGTAGGATATTGTGTAATAAGGCCATTGCCTGCTAGAGTTGCGGATTTTGTTTGAAAGAATCACTGCGGCCCTGGAATGCAAAGGGCATTTGGAGGAACACGGATGGGTTTTAGTCGGTAAGAGTCTGAGAGTCCGCCCAGAGCGGAAGAAGACATTTGACGATTTCCTATCCATAAAATAAAGGATATTGTGTAATTTGAAGTATTGGGAGACGTCAGCTATGATTCGATCCCTTTCGCTTATTCTATCTACCTTTGCGTTGCTACTGTAAGCGAAAAAGTTCATAACTGACAGGTATAGAATCTATCATGGGCCTTGCCTTTTATTTATTTAATTCATTAAGGAGTCAACATTAAGTAGTTTATCCGATGCACTTAAATATTGACGTTTACATTTCGTCAATATTTAAGTGCATCGGATAAACTACTTAATGTTGACTCCATAATTACTTAAAACTTTTTTCTAACGCTCTGGATATTCCAGAAAAACCAACGATTTTTTATCTATATGATAATAAAGAACATTTTCCTAAAACCATAAAAACTAGAATAAAGGGATAAAATTAAACATCAAGATAAAATTAACAGCGCATGTATAATAAGAACTAGTTTCTGCGAAATACGTTTTCTCACGTAATCCTAACCCCTTTCCTTAAATATATGTAAGTAGCCTTAAAACATCAGCTTTCCGCTCGTGAAAGTCCCGTCATAATCGGTCCTGCCGTTTCGGAGTTTAATCGGAACAAACAGACAGACTGACAAAATAAATACAATTTGTTTTTGTAGAAGTGTCGTATAACCTTTCATACGCATTTACTCAAATAGATTAATATTATAAAGAACTAAAGTTTGTGAGGTTGTAGGGTAATCTGGATTTATTTAACCGATTTTCAATAGAAAGCCACATTATTTGTGAGTAGGTACCAAAGACTATATTTTATCCCTGTATTGCCACAGGAACGGGAAATGCGAGGGTGCAACCGCGAGGCGCTGCTAGTTTTGATAGTACAGACACTTCGATTTCATATAGTTTAATAGATAAGCTAGGATCAAAGATTTAACTCCATATGACATCGGGTCCTATACATGTAATACACATTTGATGACAAATGTACTCGTATCTACATAGAACCAATGATGATAAGTTCTATACCGGTACAATCTTCTAAAACTAGAACTTTAATGAAACTCATAACCGTAAAGCCTCCACATAATATCAACTTCTAGACATAAAAACAGTTTTATTACTCCAGGAAGCATCTAAATAACTCTCAAGATTATCTAGAACTTCCAAGAACGTGGTTGTCCTTATTTTAGAGCATATTTAAATCAGACAATAAAAAATCTTTATTACTCGGATGGATTTATTACTGTTTATAAGTATTTATATCGTGGATCGCGGAAGGAGTGGGTGTAATTGCTCCAATAGACAAGCCTGTTGCCCCGTCTGTGCTCATATCTCAATTATGACGTCGCAGCTTTAAATTGTACCAATTATTAACTTGAATTGGACTGTGAGATACTGACTGGTTTAAAATAAAGAGGATAATTTGTGCCCGAAAAGTTTCTATCAATAGATTTTTTATAAAGTAGCTTGTTCCTGTAGCGGATATCCCACAAATATACATAGGTAGGTACTTAGTTTGTGGTTATGTAAATTTTTCGTCTATACTAATTTTATAAAGAGGAATGATTTGTATTTTTATATTTTTGTATGTAACGAATAAACTCAAAAATTACTGGACCGATTTCAAAAATTCTTTCACCATTGGAAAGCTACATTCACCCTGAGTGACATAAGCTATATTTTATCTCCATATTCCCACGGGAACGGGAACTACGCGGGTGAAACCGCGGGGCACTGCTAGTACTGAATAAAACCAGGAAGTATCGAATTTATTTATTGATTCAAAGACAACCAACACAGTCATATTAAGCCAAAATATTCATATTAAGGAACATCAAGTTTTTCACATGTTATAGTATAGCCTTAATTAAAGGCTGTTATAATAAATATAGCTGTAGGAAATGCAGTACCTACTAAATACAGTCCATTGTTACAAAAATATAAGGGAAAGTTACTGGTTTCGTTACAATACATATTATATTTGTTTGAGGTTGTGCCAAGGCCAACTGAATTAAAAAAGAAAAGAAAAATGTTACACATACATTATCTTAATCTTCATGCAAGTGAAAAGGCAAAGAAAAAAGACTACAATGTTTTAAATGAATACAATATTCTTATTCAATTTTGTGATAATACCTTATATAAGACTAGCTGCTGACCGCGACTTCGCCCGCGTGAGTGCAGGAATGAATGAATGAATGTCGGAAATTATCCCAAGGGAACATAATTCCGGGATAAAAAGTATCCTGTGTGTTATCCCAGACTATAATCTATATCTTTGTTAAATTTCATCAAGATCCATTCAGTAGTTTTTGCGTGAAAGAGTAACAAACATCCATCCATACTTACAAACTTTCGCGTTTATAATATAAGTAAGATAGGTAGACTTAACTTTTTGTAAAGGGTAAGACATATTGGCATATTGGGCACGCCACCATTGCGGCGATAAGTCCCCTCTTTGAGGAGTGGTTGGAGAGACGCCACGGCGTCCACACCTTCCGCCTGACGCAGAGAGAGAGAGAAGTCATTTGATGATTTCCCATCCAGAAAAAGAAAGGGTAAGACGTATGTATATCGACATCGTGTCTACACTAGGTGAGCATGAGAAGCGGCTAAATTGAGCCTGCATTCTGTTTATGGTGGAAAATGATCAAAATGACCCAGATTGGTTTTAAAGCTCTTAGCGCTAAGCAAACGATATCTAGACTTACGGGCAAGTTTTGTAAGGCTCATTTATATTTGTCTGACTCAATAAACGCGGACAATCAATGTAAGTATTTATTATTTTTTATAGGAACAGATGATCTAGAATCATACGGCGATTTTCCAGACTCAAGCGTGAGCAATACCTAATTAATTTCCTGACCATATTGCAGTGACATGACAAGTGCCGAAGAAATTTCTTCAGGACTGATTGAATATTTTTCCTTCTATTTAAATCAACATGTTGCAGTTACCGACCTCATTTTCGTCTTTCTTGTTGAGTCTTTTAGCACTTAATATTCAGAAAAAAAGATGAGACATTCCCATAAACATGTCAAGTTATTAATGTAAGTCGGGCAACGTCCGCGAGTGTGTACCAGTCCTGTGACGTCACGCCGCCGCCCGCGCCAATTCCGTCTCATTATAAAAATTACGATCCGGTCTCTACTCGATATGATTACCAGCGAGAACAGCGACCAATCGCGATGCCTCGCACGCGCTGTACTTATAAAGGTATGATCTACAAAACTTCTATATTACACATGTTATGAGGATAGCGTTCAGTTATGTAAATCTCGTATAGTCGGATCAGTTCATCTGGTTGTGTGCTGTAGGTGATTGTTCGCGGCGTGTCCGTCTGCTGGCCGCGGAGTGGTGCGGAACTGCGGAGGTCGCGAGTAATTGACGGCGGCGGCAGCTGCGCCGGCGCGGGAAACAGTGGCATTGTGAAAACCGGCGCGCGTACGCGTGTTTTTCGCGCGGCGACGCAACGCGCCATCTGTGCGCGATCTCCCAGACGGATAATATCGCATGCGCGCGCGCCGCACCGGTGACAATTTCGCATTTCGAAATCTCCGCGCGATTGCAGCGAACGTTGTTTGGTCGCGCTGCCGGCCGTAATATTTACGTGTCTAGTTGTTTAGTACCAGTGGTTACGTGAAACTTGCGGCTAGAATGGAAGCGATGACCTCGCCGCCGATACCATCGTCCGGCTATAATGTTGACAGTTCGACCGATGAGGTGGTTTTGTGTTTGTTTTTCGTCTGGCGATTACGGTTGGATGCAATTTCGTGTGTGAAGTGGTGTGGGGCATTCGCCTGAGTTTTTCCTCGAGTTGCCTGCCTTGTTCTTTGTTTATCCGTGTGTGGCGGTGGCGCCCGAGATAACGTCGCTTGCGGCTGACCCACATCAGGCCCAGGCACAAGGTGTGTGTGGATATTTCGAAATTTCATCCGTGGACGTGGTGCCGGCCGGGCGTCGTTAAACACGCGCCGATAACACCGACTGCTACTGTGCACGTGTTTGTTAACTTGCGATATGTTGCCGATTACAATCGTCAGTTAGCAAACTGAATCGAAATCGAATGCCATCGTGATCGGCTGTCTCGATCCGTGTTATTGTATTATCTCGGTTACGGCGAGCAGAGCAACAAACAAAGGATTTCACTATTATGTTATCTGGCTTACCGTTGTGGAGAAAACAGATACGACTGTGTGTACGAGACTTGAATTAAGACTCTTTGTCCGTCCACAATATAAGAGTAATATAAGTTGACCTCCCCGTGAGCTGTGATACTAAAAGTACAAAAAATTATGACGGCACGCTGAGACTGCGGGCTTTGAATTTAATAAAACACGTATGTTGTGTTGTTCGCATTAGCCGACTGGACACAAAGGATTAAACACCACTTTTGAACGTATGTTTTTCAACGAAGAGAGGTTTTGCACATTAAGTAGTCGAACACCCTCATAACTGTCTGTTAATTTGTATATTAGCAGAAATAACTCAGCAGCGATATGATACCGAAATAGCCCTTTATTTGTCTGCCTCTTACGCGCCAGATAATTTAAGTTGTCGTCAGCTTTTTCCCGGCTTTGTTAGTCGGCTTTCAACCTTAATGGATATTGCTGATTATCCTGAATTACCACTGAATAATTTAGAGCGCTCTGAAATGTATTTTCAAATACCTATCGGTGAAAAATTATGAGATTCCCAATATTCTTCATTCCTATTGGAAACTTAGCAAATTGATTTACACTAAGAATGTTGTACATAATGCAAAAGATAGGATATCGGTGTTGGTCTTAGTTTAAGAGCTTTCTGACATAAAAACTCATGCAGACTATCCACAAAGGATGTCTCCAGCTAATCGATTTACGACTTTATCTCAGAGGGTATAAGGTTTAGTGTTATTTACGTAAACAGTGATTTAACATATTGATAGGCCAATAGCCTCCCTTCTGAAGCCTTGATCTCTCTACTCGGAATATTTCGGTATGACTCACGAACTATGCCGTGTATTTACATATGATACAAATGCTACAATCAGTGTTTTGTTTGTGCGATAGCGAACGGTATGCAGTTGTCTATAAAGGTGGTAATCCCTTGATTATGGGGTTGAGCTTGCAGTACGGTATAAGTTATGTCTATACTTATATTATAAAGAGGTAACGTTTGTGAGTTTGTGACGTTGTAAGGGGTAATCTCTGGATCTATTGAGCCGATTTTCAAAATTATTTCACCAATAGAAACCTACGTTATTGTGCAGTGTCATAGGCTATATTTTATCCCCGTATTGCCACGGGAACGGGAACAACGCGGGTGAAACCGCGGTGCGCTGCTAGTAGTTGTATAACTTTATGTAATGTCGACATTGTAATTTCATATTGTGCGAATTATTTGTTTTATTATGTTGTAACGGTACTGGCTCGAGATAAGGATATTTTTTTCCTGTAAATGGATGTTGTGAGTGTGGGTTTTATGTTATGACTTGCGTACCTACTTGTAATCTAAATATATATAACTCAAAAGTGACTGACTGACTGACATAGTGATCTATCAACGCACAGCCCCAACCACTGAACGGATCGGGCTGAAATTTGGCATGCAGGTAGATCTTATGACGTAGGCATCCGCTAAGAAAGGCTTTTGATTAGTTCTACCCCCAAAGGGGATAAAATAGGGGATGAAAGTTTGTAAGAAACTTGGTCAATTTTAAACCGATCGGGCTAAGAGTTTCAAAATCGGGGGTAAAGTAACTATTCCATGCGGACGAAGTCGCGGGCAGAAGCTAGTACCTAAATAGTCATCATCATATCAGCTGAAAGACGTCCACTGCTAGGCATAGGCGTTCCCCAAGTGTCCCAACGACCAGTCCTGTGTGTCTCCCAACAATTCATCCGCCGGCTACCCGCGACCCTCATCAGCTCATCGGTCCACCTTGTGGGAGACCTTTAGCTAGACAATTTTATGTCTGGCTCTCAAAACATTTTTCTAGGAAAAGCGTGTAAAAATGTAGAACAGAAAATTAACTTTTGTGTTTTTTATTTCTGTGTAGTGCCGTTTTTGTGTTGATAGTAATGTTTATAGAGCTTTTGAGAACTTCTATCATAAGCTAAACATTCATGCAGATTCCAAATCAAAGTTAGTTTTAGTAGTATTAGTTCCAAATAAAATTAACAGAAAATTTCTTTGATTACGACCTACGAGCTATTGTAACAATATTTTTCTATATTTGTATTTCAGAATACAACCGGGATTTGTTTATACACGACGTGTGTTTATTCAGAGCTTAGTAGGTACAAATATACTATTTTTGCACAGATGGGTAAATAGTCTAACCCGGATAAAGCGTCTCAGACAAATTCCGCACCTTGGTAGAACTATAGGTACCTCCTTACACCAATGTCGACTAGCTCTTGGGGGATAACAGGTTATGTGATAGAGTAGACTACTTACTTATCTATATTGCAATTAGATACTAGACTCGTAAACTGTCACAAACAAAAAAAATGCTACTGTAAAACAGTAACAGCAGATCAATTGAACGAAAACTCAAATCAAGTTACCTATACGTATCAGTTACATACGTTGTACGTTTGTTCGTTTTGCAACTGTAGGCGCACTTTCACTCAAGGCCGAAAATAACCATTAAACTGAGTGGGTCACTGCGAAACCGGTAACAGTAAGTCAATAATATGGTAACGTGTCTGGAATTTGCTGCAAGATAGTTTGTGCTTTGGTATTTATGGTACCGTTATGCGGAATGCAAGTGATCCCAACAAGATGATTATTTATACTTGTTTTTTTCCTCAGCTTTGGTCTCGTGGAATGTACTACAATAATCACGCATTCTTCGGGTTAAACAGTAGCCATCCACAGATAATTTAGCTTTCTTCTTGTAAAAGAATTTGCATATGTAATGGTATAAGTACTTCCTCAGCCTGCCTTCTTCAAATAACAACCACTATACAATGTTATTTTAGATTTAAACATCATTCTAAATAAGAAATAAACAAATTAACCTTAATTTTAAAATGTAGGTATCGCCTTTTTCCTTAGTCTGCTGACAAGATTCTGTATTTGGGTTTACAAATACTTTAAATTGCCATACCTATAGCTACGGATATACCAACGTCAAACATTGGCAATTCATTTCAAGTTACACCCAAGAATATAAGTAAATAAAAAGCTATAAAATATTTTAACTTGCCAAGTGCTAACGAGTCCTTTCACATTGCAACTATGTATAATCAAAATAATGACCGTTTATTTATTTAAAGGTCCCATTAAGCTCTGCTTTAAACGTGTCCGTTTCAATTTATTCAGATGACTTTTAATTGTTCACTCGTATTAACAGTCACGCTCCGAAATTAATTATGTCATTAACAGTGACACTTAGTGTAGAATGGTTTTTGCGTTAACGTGCATTTTGTGAATCTGAGCTTTGATTTACTGACTACTTCTTCCGTGGTTGCGCTGGCGTGTTTCTATCTAAAGGAGCCGAATATTAATTCATTCCCTCCACTCATCATTAGTTCATCACTTATCATTCATCACTATCTTTTTTAGCCGAAGATGTGTGGTTGGAAAGAGTGACGATACACAACTGTCGTCTTCTCTCTTCTTCATTCGTCATGAATATATGTGCTCACAACTAAACTAAACTAAAAAAAAAACAATAATTCTCAGTATTAAAATCATACATCAAAAATAGTCTAAGTCAGACTTAGAAAAACCAACATAATCTCAATGACAACATCGCGATTCCCACTCGACCGCAACGGTCAACAACCTCCCAACCTGATTTGATACAAAACCTCTTTACAACAATCCAAGGACAAAACATACTTCAATTACTGTGAACATTGTACTACGGTCCAGTTCTGCCTCACTTATTATGCGTGCGATCATGTGTCACTTTCCCGCTAATGTTAATTCATCAATGTTAGAGTGAGATGGAGAATTAGATGTTCAGAATCTAGACTTGGCTGATCAAGAGAAAGTACGTATTGTACGGATATACTCGTACATAAGTTAGTTATGTGGGTAGATGGTTGTCCCACGCTGCTTGTTAACTTGATGATTATTGGCTGTGAAAATCTTGTTTGAAATTGTAAGATATGTAAACAAATCGGTGCAGATTTTGACGAGATAGGCTGCATCATCTGCCTAGCCTTTTCCCAACTAAATTGGGGTTGGCTTCCAGGCAAACCGGATTCAATCTGATTCTGAATACCAGTATTTCACGTGGAGCGGCTGCTTACCAGACCTCCACCACCCATTAACTGGGTAACACGGTACTTCCTGACAAGACTGGAGTAAAATTTTCTGATTTCTGACAGTCCGTAACGACTGCCAAAGATCTACAAATGACAGTCGGGATCAACGGCTTAACGTGCTTTCCGAGGCACGGAGGAGACTCGGTATGTTAAGATGGTCATTCATCCACAGATCGACCTTGACATGCGTTGCTTAACGTTGGAGACCGTGCGGCTGTTCTTATTTAGCCACGAGTTCTACGCTGACAAGATAAGTAGCGAGTAGGTAATCAGAAAACCTTCGGCCAAACAGTGACTCCCTCTCTCCCTACCTCGAAGACTCTACCTCGAACAGTTATCAGGGGGCTGCTTTCCAATCAACTTCAGGAACTCTTCATGTTATAGCATTATTGACCCACCTGACCAGGATATAAGACTGCGAAAATGAATTTCTCCTATGTTATTCGTACAATGACATAACTGAATTAAATCTTGGTTAATTTTAAAGAAATACCGACATGTCGAAAACAAATCAGTACCGTATTTCACAACATGAAAACAATCAATTGTAAATCATTACTGTACGTGCTTCGTTAGTCACGCTACATCAAGAAATTATGTAACTCACAGAACAGAAAAAAACAGTAGAAGTCGCAAGTAGGCGGGGCACGCGTAGCCCTAGTATTGCGTAGCTCCGCAATTGTAGTCGCCCAAGCGCTGTCGCGCATATCAGTCTAGTTCCGACTGCGTTCACGTCACTTACTCTCGAAAATCCGAAATAAAATCAAATATGCCGTATTGTGCTGTTTTAGAGTATACAAACGATAGCCGTACCAAAAATGTATCCCATAGTGGTATATCGTATCATAATTAAGTACTATTTTATTTTATTTTAATTAATATATGATAAAACATTGCTTACATTTTTATTCAAAAACGCTAAACAAAAGTAGAATCTATGATTTAAACCATAAGGTCTACTTTCTTTCACATCAAACCTGTTATTCTAGATGATTCCATCCTATGTCATGTGACAGTTTGCTACTCAATTAGAGAAAGACGTTATCGATAACGAGTTGTCGATGTTTCAAACCTTATCAAATAAAAATTCAAAATTAATTAATAGTAATATTATTTGATGTTAAACAGATAGTAATTTATTTATATCCGTTGAAAATGAAATATCGTGAGAATTTGCATAAGCATGTATTCGCCAGAACTTCGCAGCTTCGCCCTTACTCTACATTATTACTCACCGAAAGCCTATAAATACGTGCGTAGTAAATTTGATTGCTCTTTGCCTCATCCACAAACCTTAACAAAATGGTATGCTATTATCGGTGGAGATCCTGGTTTCACAAAAGAGTCATTTACAGCTTTAAAACTTAAAGCGGATTCATCAAGTCATCCAATATTAGCTTCACTAGTAGGTACTTAATTGATGAAATGGCTATACGTAGAAGAATTGAATGGGATGGTTTCATGGATATATTGACATGCTGGATTAATAGGTGACCATCAAGCAGAAGCTAAAGAAGTAAAGCTAACAAAAAAATATTCATTAAGCAGTCGATCGGACGTAACACGCGTATAAAGGTACATTTCGGTAATTCGTTTAGATTTTAATTTTGTTTTGTTATTTTTTACTTATGTAAAACATGTGAAAAAATCTGATGTAGTAAAATTAAATTGATTTTATTGAACTTTCGTTCCATTTAAAGATAATTTTGCTTAGTATAAGTGGGTTGGAAAATTCGGTAATAGTACCTGACTAATTGAGTTTAATCTGTGTTTTAGCATCAGCGTATTCAGCTATCAGTGTATAGTTTTCGCCAAATACGAAGAATGTTATGCTTATTGAATACGAATATAAATATAAACGGAATGCACGAATACAATTAAATATCGATAAGTAAGGTTACGATGTTGTACATCACTAGCGAATATCATAATAGCGATCAACTCTATAAACAAATATCTATCTTATGTTCAATGCCATACTGCATACAATCGAATATATTACAATTTAGTGACATCTAGCGTCGAATAGCGGAACTTGCTAGTAAAACTATGCCTACGAGCTTTCACGGAAATATAAGATTTAATACCTACAAAAGATTGACAATAATGAACTCTATTTATATGATGTAGTTGCACTTTTTTTTTGAATAGTGACTGACTATAGAGACTTTTTGGCATGGACCAATCACAAAACGAATTTGCTAGTGTGACATAATATGATTATCTTGAAGATGTGTTTGTTAGGGCACGCTGGTTCTGATAGTAATTTATGCGTTATGCGATTTCTACTGTTTTTTCTGTTCTGTGATGTAACTATTGATATGTATCACATTTATCTTTTAGTATAAAAAAATAAAAATAATTAGTCATAAATTATTGGTCTTACACCACCTCAAAGAAACTACATTGCTTATTTTGTTCGATAAAAGCAAGGAAATATTTTCGCGATTAAATATTTTATCGTTTTTTTTACCTAACTATTATTAAATATAATTTTTATCTTTGATGAAAAAGATCTCAAATGCAATGTAGTTATTTATGAAGACTTAAATTGTTTATTCGTTTGTCAAAGCGAATCTCTGAAAGTATGGACCCGATGTATGGAAAGTTACACTATTCCTGAGCGTCATAGACTAACGGGATTGTTAATAAAAACTTTTTAAGCATCGCTTAGTTAAAATATAATTTAAGAGATTCTAAATTCAAATTCTCCTTATCAAGTTTTAAATAAAGAATCTGCTTTTTATATATATGGCTGTTAATATGTATCCAGAAAAAAAGCCACCGGTGAGTGAATCCACAAGAAACTTCTTAGCAATAACAATTTGGCGTAGCGTATTAGAAACGACAGAAACGTATGTAACAATAACAATGTTTTAATGTCGCTCATGAGAATTTTCACACAGCTATGTTATTATTTTGTGATCTTTTGTTTCGCCGGAAAAGGAGTCGTATGCGCAGCGCGTTGAACTTTTTGTTCATTTATGTATTACCTACAGTTTTTGTAGAGGAAAAAATTAAATACTATAATTTTGAATGAATGAGCTGAAATTATATGAATACCAGTTAACGATCTTTGGTTATAATTATTTTTGGAATTGTTCCTATTCAATTTTAAATAAATTGGAACTTTAAATTATTTTAGTATGTGGATAGGTCGAGTTGATTGACTGATGAAAGATTGATTGACACGTGTCATGTGCCATTTTTGTAACGTAACGGCAATTTACTTTTGTCATTATGACAAATAATTATAGGTATATTTTGAACGGAATGGAATGGCACTCACGGGAATCTTATTATTGTATGGGGTTACAAGCCTATGTCACTCAGTTTCATTACTGCATTTTGCTATAATAAATTATGCTATAATATATTAATGAGACACGTGTTTCGTCAAAATCGGGGAATTTGTTAAGCTCAAAGAATAGTGCATATAATCTTTATGTAATTCTTTTGTTGTGTTAAAAAATCACAAAAAGTCATACATAAAAATTTATTTTGTTGCTATTATTTACCGCAGGGAATCGGCAGTCTTTTGTTTTTGTTTGAAATCAGGTGTGAGCTTCCTAACTTTTGGACGTATACGTGTTGCCGAGCAATGATTGGCTGTGTAAACGCACCTTTAGCGATTAATGTATGAAGGTGCCCACTGTGTGGTTATAGTAGGTACCGTATATCTATAAAAACAGCATCATGGTGACAGGCTGTGTTGTAATGTCATATACGTACGCCTACACAACATTATAGGGCAAGGTTACGTTGGTCGTTAGTCCAACATCATAGTTATATGAGTAGTGTCAAAATTGCGAGGTTTACTGCTTGCGGTTAAAGAATAACAGCCGCACGTGTCGATCTTCCTTTCCTACCATCTTAACATACCGAGTTTCCTCCGTGCCTCGGAAAGCACTTTAAGCCGTTGGTCCCGGCTGTCATTTGTAGATCTTTGGCAGTCGTTACGAATTGTCAGAAACCAGTAAATCTGACTCCATTCTTGCCAAGATGTACCAGGTTTCTCCAGTTAATGGGTTGTGGAGGTCTGGCAGGCAGCCGATCCACGATAAATACTGGTATTCAGTTGAATCCGGCTTGTTTGGAAGCCGACTCCAATATATTTGGAAAAAAGGCTAGGCAGATGATGACCAGTCATCATCTGCCTAGCCTTGCCTTTGGTCAGATATTATATAAATAACTGGCCAGCCAGACATTTATATAATATTCGACCAAAGGCACCAATGCTGATGGCTATCAATACGGTAACATAAAACATGGGGATGGAACTGGCATATTCTAGTACCACAAAATGGGAGGATCTGACATCCACCAAGTCGTACTGGGCCCTCGTGGTGGATAATTGCCCAAATATGTGCATCAGAGAGAACGCTTGTGTCCTCGCAGTGGGAACGGAAAAAGCTGATTAAATTATACTCTCAAACCTTGATTTCAAGTGTGCAGCCATGTCAATGTTCACTAAATTAACCGATAGCAAAGTACTCATCTCGGGAACATGGATGACGTCACAGCCATCATAACACTTGCAGTTAATGTGACCATTTAACGCGGGCCAGTCTTTATTAGGGCGCCGCCGCACCGGGCGGTCGTGACCGCGATTCAACGGTTCCCGTTAAATAAACGCGCGAGAAACATACGATTTTCTGTGAACCGTTGCTAGGCGACGGGGAACGTGATAAATAAATCGAGTGATTTTACAGAACACTCGAAGCGTAGAGGAATTCTTTATAAATTGAGTATTTTCTCGGTCTCCGTTTGCGCGATTTTTTCTTATTGAAACTAACTGCATTCAAGCGACAATGCTCTCTTAAATGCTGTCGATTTAAATATTTCCAAGAATCAATTGCGATATGCACATATGTACGTAGACAAGAACAAAAGCTATTGAATTTGTCGCGGAGTCGGTCCGTGCATTTTAAGCCTAAGAGTCCGCGAACATAATTGGACACAATTGAACGGGACCGTTGCTGATTTAGAGTAAATATGGCTGCTACACTGGAAATAATAATGCCTATTTTAATATAAGGAACTGTTATTGTCTCCCAAGTTCCACTTGACCGTTTTAAAGGCGTCTGGTTCTCAATTTCTAACCGGTGTTTACCGGTTCAATTGACGTTAGTGTTTGTTTAAATTAATGTAATTCTTAAACCTTTGAAATGGCTTAAGCTCGTGGCAGGATCGTAATTATCGACGCATCATAAATTAGCGCAAAGTCAAGTGTTTTGATTGGTTTTCGATTGTGTATTTTGTCACCGGAGAATTGTAAAATGCGTAAAATTATAAAATATCTAAAGAGATTTTAAAGTCTCGATAAACTTTCAACTGAACCTGACTTCCCTTCTCTATTCAGCTACTTGGCTAGGCCAGAAAATTCGATAAATTGTAGAACCGTACACTGACTGCTCGCCAGCATGTCGTCAGTTTATATCGGTTCTCAATTTCTAGGAATGACTTTGAGATATTATAGACTATTAACTTTTGATGCGTAAAAAAGTGTTCCAAACGTTCAGTTCATAATTTATGAAAGTTTAAAATCTCTCACACAATTCTTAGTTTTAATTGCACGATTTAATCTAAATATGAGAGTGTATAAGCCAGTGCGTGCATCATATAAATTTATCATGCAACAGAGCTATAATGGAAAATGCTCATGTTTGTCTTTATGATTACTGTTACACGCACTCCTGCGCCGATAACACGCTATAATTCTAAGTAGTTCGTTTGACATAAACGTCTCGTAAATCTTACCAATATGGTTTTCCATAGTAGAAGCTGATTTGTGGCTTGTCCAAATCTCATAGAGTAATTGACAAAAACCTTGGTGTTCCTCAAAGGATTGTTTATACTATAAAATGCTTATAGCAGTTCAAGAAATGGTAATCAGACTTTAATGTTTCCAAAGGTGGGACACGTTCTTTTCCTTGAGAAAGGAAGTAGCTTTGTCCAATTTGTCCCAATTGAAACATTTGAAAAACACATTGATTTGTCCCAAAGGGAAGCTCTCATATCTTCATGGTGATACATCTAAGTCTTCTCTACTTTGAGAGAGAGAGAGAGAGTGGGCCACGCGGGCCCAGTGTGTTATGGCACTGAGGCTGGGAAAAAGAAAAATATAGTGGCCTATCGTTGAATTCTGTTGCCTTGGTGCGAGTTTTTTAACGCTCTCTATCACGTTAGCGTAAACGTCAATTTGTATTGGAACGGTATAAGCGCCGTCTGGTGAAATAACGAAAAACTTTTTTCCATACAATTTGACATAAGCGAACGTTTAAATTAACGCGATCGAGCATGTTAAAAAACTGGCACTGTACTCTGGTTGCACAACACTTCTGTCAGTTCTGCTCCTATACCAACTATCTAAATATATATAACTCAAAAGGGACTGACTGACTGACATAGTGATCTATCAACGCACAGCCCAAACCACTGAACGGATCGGGCTGAAATTTGGCATGCAGGTAGATGTTATGACGTAGGCATACGCTAAGAAAAGATTTTTGAAAATTCGTCCCTTAAGGGGGTGAAAAAGGGGTTAACATTTTGTATGGAACTCCACGCGAACGAAGTCGCGGGCATAAGCTAGTCTTGAATAAAGTTATTTTATAAGTAAATCTACCATTGTTCTCATACATAGGTAATTACTATTTTGTTGAGACCAAAACCAAATATAGAGTAGTGCGGTTTACCAGAAAATTACGCTGCATTCGTCTCACCGCACTAGCGTTTGTGTATCTACATAGATAATATATAATTTTAGCTTCACCGTGAGTAAATGAGTATACGAAGGCAAATAGAGATATCCTGGGAACAAGTTGCAACATTGAAATTTCAATACAGCTTATCTTGAACTCATTAGATAATATTTAACTTATTTTTTGTTTGTTTGAATAATCTTGTACGTCTGAATTGCATCTTGTTTGTACTACTATGTTTTGAGGAAACTAGGTTTACAAATACGCGATACTGATAAATACGTCGTATGTATTGTATTTACTGTAGTAAGTTAAGTATACCAAACTAATATAAAGAGGAAATATTTGTATTTTTGTTTGTAACGAATAAACTCAAAAATTACTGGATCGATTTTAAAAATTCTTTCACCATTAGAAAGCTACATTCACCCTGAGAAACAGGCTATATTTTATCTCCGTATTCCCACGGGAACTACGCGGGTGAAACCGCGGGGCGCTGCTACTACCAAATAAAGCAGCTATTTCCTAGAGCCTATTTCTCTGTTTCCGGAATTAGTTCGAAAGAGTCACCTTAGTCCTGCAACGCAAATAGCATTAGGAGGAACGAAGGGGAGATACGGATGGTTTTAGTTAGTAAGAATCTGACACTGACCCTTCCACTCCGCCCAAAGCGGAAGAAGTCATTTGATGATTTCCCATCCTTAAAAAAGGACGTTCACTCCTGTGACATATCCCACACATTTTCTGGGATAAAATATAGCCTTTTGCACTCGGCGATCTTCAAGATTTCCGTTACTGAAAGCATTTTCGTAATGCGATCAGTTATTTCTGAGGAGAGATTATCCTCTAACCAACAAAAATTATAGGAACATCTTGAGTAAGTCCAATATATTTGCATTAATCTTACCTAGTGAACAAAAACAAAATCAAAAAACATTTATTTAAACTAGACTGCGGCACTTTTTAAACTTCCAATTTACATAAAGACAGTCCCCCAAAACGTTACCCGTCGCCTATTGGTTAATTCAATCAAAGTCAATTCCTAAGGGAATTTTACTGATAACAGACGCCCCTTAAAACCAAATTCTTCAGTCCCATGAACGATTCACAATGTACTGTTTACCTTAGCGATTGTAACAATAAGAAGTGTTTGACGTAAACAATTGTAAACACGAATCGGAAAGCTTCCTTGTTACGTAACTTGTTAATTAGGGAACGTGAACTTGTGATTAACGTAATTATTGAGACTGTAGAACTGCTGCTCATTTAATGTTCTTAATTTGGCTTTCTTATGTGTGAATGAGTAACGAACGTCCATCCATCCACACAATCTTTCATATTTATGTTTTTTTTTTCTGGATGGAAAATAAATAAATAATTAATTTGTCCCGCTCTGGGCGGAGCGAAAGGAAGTGTCAAACACTTACTGACTAAAACCCCCCGTGTTCCTCCTTGTGCCTTTTGCGGTCCAGGCCCCGGTGACTCTTACGAACAAATTCCGTAACCCTAGCAAGCACTGACCCTATGAGGATATGTCACTCGGGGATAGTGTAGCTTCCTAACAGTGAAATAATTTTCAAATCGGTTCAGTAGTTTCGGAACCTATTCAATACAAACAATCAAATCTTTCCTCTTTATAATATAAGTATAGACTAGCTCACATTTTTTTTAATTTGTAAAGCATATTTTTATTCCTGATAAAACATAACGAATGTTTACTACAAGAAACGTAAGAACCCTTTTCTAGTAATGTGTTATTGCTTTTAGTGTTGAACCCTCAATTTCAGAATTAAGAATTCAAATTTGAGCGTTGCTCAAACTAAAAATCTTCCTGGTTATCAGGCTTAAGTCTAGAGTTTTGGCTAAGGAAGGCTTTTAGGTCGAAATATTATTTGAAATTAAAGTAGGGTTCAACACGTTCTTAGCTCAAAATAACCAACTCAGAAATTGGCCCTTGAGAGCCCCGTTTCTGCTAATTCTTGTTGTATTTAAACCCTGTAAACGCAAACAAACTCGCACACAGTACACTGTAGTTGCAAATAAATGAATGCCAAGTAATCGTTTGCCAATTCACCTTAGCATAACTTCTACGGAGTGATAACCGGTTCAAACATTCGATGCTTTCAATTAATTCTCTGTAGTCTGTAGTTCTGTACTAATATGGATTCTTGCTATTGCTACAACACTGGCCCACTGTACTGGACGTTGCGTACTTTTCTTTTTATAGAACGTGCCTTTATGGCTTATTTTGGCTTAGCGACGTAGTTTAGTTTATTAACTTAGTTTTCTTGGAAAAAATGCTCTAAATATATTACCAAAATTATACAGTCTCCGGTTATTTTCTGCAAATTCTTTGCGTAGTTAGGTAGAGCTAGGAAAATGGGTATGCGCAAAGTCGATTTGAACTGCAAGTTCCAGCCACCATAAAAACGTAATTTGTCAAAAACAATGTTCACACAGCCCGCTAAAACTCGAGATCAAAGCATTGTTTATGATCGCGGCAATCGCGAAAATATCGCTACGATTTATGAGCGCCAGTCTGTAAACACCCCGGCACTAGGCAGATTTGACACATACCTTTGCATTCCAAATTCGAAAATGTTGCGAAAAATAACGCATTCAAAGTTTGTGAAAAATGTTGTTGGGTCTATTTTTGATCCAACGGTTATTTTTATTTGGAAATGTATTTAAACAGGTATCTTAAGTGGAAAATAATGCCAGTTTAATATTTGAAATTCAAAACAAGCCTGTAATCGAATTTAAGATTTGAATAAAAAGTATTAATATATTCATGATGCCAATCAAAACTAATTCTGAAGTATTCGGAAACTATTCGAATGTACCAAATCGATTGACATCCAGTTTTGTCTTGAATAATATAATGGTTATCGACTAAACATGAATCGAGGGAGACGCACTGTCCCCTCGGGAAGTCGAGATGTCCAGGATATTGACTAATGCATAACTTCTACACATATATATGTATGCAAAGTTTAGGCTGCCGATACACGCACGCGGCAAGTGATCAGCAAATTTGTTTTAATTTTGGATGCCATATATTAATCAGTTTTTGAATTTGGAATTTAAATACAGAATCGGTATTTTCATGTGGTGTCATTTCTTATCATATTTGATTTGATGATCACAATATATTTCTAAGATGTTCTGACATTTATGGTGATGAACTACTAGGTAGATACTAAATTCGCTTGGGGAAGAATATATCTATTGACTCCTTGTCTCTGGCCTTCACAAGAATTTCTTTCAAATAACTTTAGTGTAATTGTATTTTAACAGCTGCTAAATAATTAAGCGTGAAGTTGTCGATGAATAATGCACATTTCTACAAATACGTATATTGCAACACGTTCTTGTGTTGTAGTAACACGATTAACTAACATTTTGCAACTGATTAGTAGACGTATGATATAATCGTTTGTCATGACTCGTGGCCATTAGTTGCCTGTAGTTGGTAGGTGTAACGACCGCCTAAGGGCAATGACGTCACAACTAGCTACCTTGCCCGAAACCTTGAGTTTTTTTAAAACACATTTTGATTGCCAAAACGATTAACATCGTATTTAGAACTGTGAGAACATGTAATAAGTGCTTATTATTGTCTGTGTGAATTTGAAAGTCAAATTCGTAGACCGTAGACCAATCCGCCATGTTTGTGATGACGTCATAGAACGCCAGAAGAACTTTATTGTGTCCACTAGAAGTATAATAAGTTGACTTTATTCCATAAATTATGTAGATGTTTATCTGTTATTTTTATATTTTTATTTTCTATGCAAACGTACCTAAACTGAATGGAAACATGAAATAAACCAGTTTCTTGTCATGCAATCGATCTTTGTTTGTATATATTATCGCGTAGATTTTTTGTGTTTTATTTGCATAATAAAACAATTAAGCGTAGCTTGATTTAACGTCCTATATATTAACGAGATAACAACGATTTAATAGAGAACTAAGTCAAAGCAGAGCAAACGCAAATACTTAAAATATAATCTATACAAGGTTTCCGCAACCAGTTTCCAGTCTCGAAAATACCGGGAACTACAACACGGATCAATCGGTTTACGTGTCCGAACTTTTCCAGAAAACTAAAGCGCTGTCATCGCCGTAATCCCATATGGGAAAAATAGTAGTTTAAAATTTCCCGTATGCGAAACACGTCCGTTAAACAAGATTAGGGCAAAAAGCCGGTCGGCGACCGTAAGCCACTGCATAATGTAGGTGTGGGTACACCGACATTACGACTACTGTAGGGTTAACTCACTTGATACTCGACGGCGACGGCGGTGAGAGGGTTAGGAATGGAACAGGCGAGCGGTATAGGGTTGTGGTCGGTTTGATGTTGATCTTGTGGAGGTTTTCATGTTAGTGTCCGATTGTGTAATCTTGTACTGCGAGTTTTGAATATGTATGTTGTTTTCTTTTATTTTAATTAACTTAGCTGTCTGAGTTAGTGTTACAGACACTATAAAATTGTTTTTTAAAGAGATTTAGTGCATACAATTTTTCCTGTTACTTGAATTCTGATGTGCAAGCAATGCTACTGTTATCAAAGTAGGTAATAATAGTCAACATGATAAAAAGTACCCTTATTTTGTAGGTACATTTCTGAACCCCAATGCTTCTATTTCTTCCAAAATTCCTTTAAAAATGTACATAAAAAGTGTAAAATTTGGTTATTTTGGATCGATTAGCGAGATCCGAGATAACAGTTTCATGTATCTAATTATATTCAGTCACTTTAAGGAATCTGTGCGTCACCGTTGCGTTCTATGAATTTACATAAAACTTTCATATTTCTCATCAAATTGATTAACTAACAATCAATGCGTATTGCGAAAAAACATATTTCTACACACTACAATCAAAATTGTCTACAGATAATTATAGTATGATTGTTTCAATGCCGATTTAATTTATTGGCACAAATTGGTGCTCTGCCATGTCCTCATATTTGAATACCGACGTCAAGGTTCTAATACCAATGCCGGAATTCAATTTAAACTGACTTTAGAGATTTTTGGAACAGACAAAGTGATTTATAACAAACATTAATTTATATACACAACACAGAAAGCCAGCTGTAACGTATAATATACAACGTCCAAAGTAATTTTGATATACAGCGGGGCTAAAGCCGCTTACGTTGATGACATTTACGTGCTAGAAATGTTATCACGGCGGTGTCGCCGCCTCCAGCCCTAGCTTTGTTCCTCGGTGACAGATGTGGCTCCACAACCAATCTCATAAAGAGAATCCAACCGCCACAGATAAGCTAAGCTTCTCCCAACTCTAGGCACTCAGTAAATCTTTCATAAAATAAATTACCAACCACATTTCTGTCCCTTAAACTCGAATCACTTTTATTTAAACCTTTTTCTCTCATGCATTAAAAACCCCGTGGAACCTTCATGAAGGCTTCGGATTGTTTCTCTGCTGATATTTTATTTATTCAGTCGTATCGTGTCCTCCGACGTCGCTCCAAGCGAAATATCACACAAACCCGGGCCGCTCCAGAATATTCTACACGCTTGAATAATGTCTAGTTTTCCATAAAGAATGCATTTGCATACATGTACGCTGTTGTGTTGCAACAGGCAGTTCTCGAATGCGACACGAACAAACACAAAACCACTTTATTTTTCGTTTAGTGCGAAACATCGGAAACGGTGAAATGAAAAAGGAATGCAGTGATGGAATTTTTGACCAGTGTCGGTGCATTAAAAACAGTGAAAATGTTAGTGCTGTCGAATATATTTCGTGCGAGCCACCCCCAAAACCAGATAGTGCCGAGGGATCTGAATACTATGACGACAGAAAAAAGTGTGGGACAAATGGAAAAGTCAAAAATAGGTTCGCAAAATTCGTTAAGAATAAAACAACGAACGAAAACTCATGACAATATCAATGTCAGCCATGAGATGGACGATGCTAACGATGCAAAAAGTGCGAGACGAGACAAGTGTCTCTCAAACAGCGTCGATGCCATCGTAACACATAATGATGCCAAAAGTAAAGTGATATGTAGTGCCAAAGGTTTATTAGAAACTAATTTAGACGATCTGTTCAATGATGTACAAAAACTGGATGGCTGGAACGTGGAGCCAAAGAGTTTAGGTGCCAGTGAACCGACATTAAGTTTTAGTGAGAATAATTCTAAAGCAGTCAATCGCCAATCTCTCGTGTCAGAGGATGACACGGATGATGATACGGCGAGTGATAGCGACTGCACGGATGAAGTGGTTCGGGAGCAGAGGATGTGCATGGGGGCTCGTCGCTTCGGTCACTTGCTGCGGAGAGTCATATCTAGAAATGGTAAGACGAAAAGTTTTCACCCATACTTATAAAAAATGTAAACAAATTTTCCGTAATCGTATTAGTAATCTTATGCACCTTTAGTTCTTACTTCTAACAGTTATTAGTTGTTCAATGGAATCATGAACTGCATTAAAACCTTATGAGATGACAAAACAAACAATCTCAAAGAAGCCAGTCTTATAAAATAACGCCGAGGTCGGAAGCGTAGAGAATTTAGATGGTGTCGCTTATTTATTTGTTTTCAATTGTGGCAAATTGCTCCTGCTCTGATTGAGATGACCGTCGTAAAATCTTGTTACACGTTACATTTATATCTCTGTCGTCCGCGCAGTTTCCGATTGGAACTAATGGACGTTCTATAAAATTCTGCAGAGATGGCGAATTTGATTTTTTACCTCTTTTTGCGTCGATATTTTTGTAATTACGCTGCGAGTTCACGCCGGTTTGTGTTATGCTTTTTAGGATTTTGGTATTAATGTCCGCTGTAATGGTTTAGTTTTTGAGATTAAACATGATTTGTGTAAGTTTTACATTGGTGTTATCCTTTCAGCGTTATTGTGTCTGTAAAATTAACCGTAATTGCTGCTATAAATGTCTCTGAAATCACCAAATTCTAACTTAATCTTGAAATATTTTTCTATCAGTTTGACTTTCCACTCTTCATTCTGTCGTTCAAGCAACGTCTACGTTTCATTAATATTCACTGCGAATACTCCTATATCCTACAAACGTTCACTTAACAACCAAAACTACGTACCACCATATCCAAACCCCCTAATAGACATTCCACTCCACAAGTTACAGCCAGCCAGCAGCTCTCATCTTAGAACATATGTGACTATCCAATCGGAACGTCGCGGCAGCAATCAGGGTACGATATCATCAATTCGCTGCGTGGTTCGTTTGCTAATAGAGTCAACGAGATACGGGGCGGGAGTGCCTCATCAATATCGAAGTCGCGGGTACTAGGGGAGCCGGAATGTAAAGAGATTTTTGTGAGAATCGAGGTAATTGCAACTGGAGTAAAGGTGTTGATTTTGATTTAGAATTAAGTGATTGAGATAATATGAGCTGTATAAACTCATCCATATTGAAGTCACGGTGTTAAGAGAGGAGGAATGTAAAGATATGAAGATTTTTGTGAGACTGTAGCGTAATTGAGAGATGTATCGGTGTTTATTTTGATTCGCAATTGAATGTTTTCGGAGATAATGGAGATTCATCATTAAATTTGTTGTCGGCTGATTTAGCCTGTTTAAAAAAAAAAGATAAAAGAAAATCGGTGGTGTTGTACTTATTGAAGTGTTAAAATGGTTAACATTCCTTTTTGCCAAACTTTTAGCATCCTCTGAGATATCAAAGTTTCAAATCGCGAAGAGGCCATGTAAAGAAATAAACGTTGTAAAATGCATCTCAGATTTAGTGAGAGATAATGAATCTTATTACTCGAAATACGTTTCCACGAATGTAGTCTCAATTGAAGGAGATGAGCTGTTATGATGTTCGCAGATGACGAATCTCATAATACCTCGAACCGCTAACTGACGATTAGCTTTGTCACGATCCCTGTATATTTAGACCAATCAAAACTTGGAATTGTGTTGGTTATCTTCTGGGTAGCCGTTGACTATCAGCCTCTGTACTTCTAACGTTGAATATATTCTCTGCAAAGAAAAATCTGTGAACTGGTCGAGATATGAGCTAGCAGAAATGATTTTTGACTGACCCTGTCGATTTATTGACAGGCAAAGGATGACATGACATCAGATTTTGTGGTTAGATGTATTGACAGAAATCCATCGCTTTCTATGCTGTTTCTAAAAGCTATAGTCGATGGTTAAGTTAGACTATCAGCGTTGTGGATATTTATTTTTCCTCTGTTTACCAAGCGAAGTGAATAGACCCGAATCAATTTGATTGGAACGGTATTGCACCGTGAGTTAACTCAAAGATTGGATTCACCGTTATAGATTCAATCGGTTGAAAAAGTGTTGCAATCAATTGCAGAAAAACTGTACGTATACTTCAGTATTTCTTTTTTTGACAACTTAATAAGTTGAATTTACTACGCTACGGTTTAAAATGTATAACATTTTTAAATTCAAACATCTGACTGTAGGAATATATCACGGACAGGAAAGAATTAAAATAAAAAGCTGAAGAGAGCAAGCGTTCAATTTCAAAAGATTTTTGTTCCAGTTTTGTAGAAGAGCGTGCATGTATTAACTAACATATTGAAACCCTGGTGGGTAAGGGAAAACCGGTGAAGAAACCTACATTAAGAATGTTTATTGTTCTCTATTAGTTGGGAATAATGTTTGAAATGACACTATAGTTGGGTTCATGTACTCGTTTTAAATAAATACTTAGTGGATAAAGTTATTGAGAGATACTCATTTGAATGGAAACGTGCTCATTTTGGGGAGAGCAAAATGTATGCAATTTTGCGAAGTGCTCTTCTCATTTTGTATGTTTATTTACGATGCCATCTAGATTTCTTTATGTACTTGTTTGAAATACATAATGTGTATCAATATATAAGTACCTGGATATTGTCAGTATCACTTAAGGCGAGTTTCGAAATAAACACATCAAAAGTATCTAGGGATCAACATATATTTTTGCAATAACTTTCCTCCTGATTGATATTAATTAAAATTTTCTTTAAGGATTCATCAAATAAAGTGTTTTCGTTTGTCACAGTAACGATAAACCAAGTCACCTTTGCATTAATAAAGAAATTTGCCATTTTCCTAATAAAGGGATTTTTGACATTTGAACCACTAACATTAAAGTTCGAAAAAAAGACTGAAATAACAGTTTTCTTTAAAATTTTATTGGGTAACTTAAACAATTAATAATCCGTGTTTCTACCGCGAACACTAACAACACAAGAACATCGGTTTGGCATACTCAAAATGAGTTCATCCAAATCACGCTGTGGAATGGCCGCCCATGTTCGTTGCAACAACAAAAAAAGGTCTTCTTGCGACTGGATACCCTCCATATTCGGCAGAGCTCTTCTCTGTAGCATATCCCATGCATGCTCAATCGGGTTCAAGTCTGGCGACTGAGCAGGCCAGGGCAGGACATTGATGTTAGCTGCGGCGAGAGTCTGTCTTACAACTCTTGCGGTGTGCGGTCGTGCATTATCATGCATTAACTGAAATAAGGGACCGATTTGCACTTGTAGAGGAACGATGACGTCTGATACAATCGTCTCAGCATAAAGGGCTTGCTCAGTTTGTTAGGGCAATTTGGCTCAACATGAACATTAAGTATAATATTTAATGACTAGGATTTTTAATAGTTTGTACCTAAGAGAAATGAATTATAGTAATAAAGTTGCAGGAGAGTGTAAAAATAGTTCATATTTAGCATGTATATTGCTAAAACTTGTCGCTGAAAAAGTTACAATTATGAGTGTTTATTTTCCAAAATAAATCATTTGCCTTTTTAATCATGATATTATTTTATTTTGAATCCGGTTGTAACATATCCTAAGATCATTTAAATGGAAAAAATAAAACTAATATTTTTAATCCGAATGGTAAATTAATAAAATGTCATCTAAAAAATAGGCTGGCGGCCTAATATTATTTTCATGCCTTGCCCAGCTTAAGTACCATATTGTGGTCATAACGTGAGCACAGCAACCCACCGTTCTTCGCCCTACAAGGCAATTGCAACAATATTGAGTAATTGCTTCTCTGCCTTGCAGATTATATTAATTATAATATACCTATACGAAATATAATTTTCGGCTTATGTGCCTGCTTTGAATTTTTCCTCGTAATAGAGTGCAATTGCAAGATAAGGGTAAACCTTCAAGGTTTCACGTTTAACAAAACAGCACCAGGGTTATCGTCATGAGCAGATTCAGTGTCCAAGGGTAAAGCCGGGTCGTCAATTGAAGTGGTATCAGAGTCCATTATAACTATAACAAAAACCAAAAACTTCGCAAAAATAACTGAAACAACATTCACAATACACTTCATAAATAATATTTTCATTTCGTTGTCTAGATTTGTCATTATTGACAGTTAGTAATGTTGCCAGGTAATAAAAAAATCGACTTTGACAACGATCAAACTAATACTATAATCGGATGTAAAATGATTTGATAGCCTAAAACGACGAGTGTTTTGTTTGTTTTTAATGTAATTAAAGGAACATAAGTATAAAACCTTTTGAATAAAAAACTTGATTACAGATTTTTAAGAAAATACATACTTTTTACTCAGTTTTAGCAATCGATTATTATCTTTTATAATCGATTGAAATAACAATTGTTATTAATGTGGCCACACCGAATCGGTCGCCAACCATAAAATGGCGACGCTTTTTAGATTCAATCGGCTTAAATACTTATTAAACGACTTGTTTTTATATTTAACTTCCTGCAACGAGAATCAAAAAATTATTCATTTTAGTTTTAATTATATTTTTTCGTAAAAATACTTTTCGCATAGCAACTTGTCCACGTTAAGCCAATAACGAGCAATACCCTTTGAGCGTTGAGGTTGCCTCTGATCCAAATCAACTCAGTTCTTCCGCCGATCCAAATACCCGCCCATACTATGATGGTTCCACCACTATAAGGATGGACTTCCTGGCAGGATTTTAATCGCTGTTGGCGTCCAGGGGTTCTCCAGTGTCGTATACGTCTTGTATCCGGTCTCATACCAAAACGAGACTCATCAGAAAAGCACACGAAACGCCATTGTTCTTCTGCCCAATTTCTGTGTTCAAGAGCCCATTGATATCGAATCCTACGATTGTGCATTGCTATAGGTGGTACCCGTAGCGGTCTTCGGGAATGAAGGTTCACTTCATGCAAGCGGTTTCTGACTGTTTGGTCGCTAATTAAGTTCCCTGAAGAGTGATGAAGCCTCACGGCTAACATCATGGCGGTTATTGTTGGAGCTCTTCGAGTTAAGATTTGAATGTATCGGTCTTGTCTCCGTGTGGTGCAGCGATACCGTCCTCCATGGCGCTCAGCCAAGGTAAGCGAAGAGCTCTGCCGAATATGGAGGGTATCCAGTCGCAAGAAGACCTTTTTTTGTTGTTGCAACGAACATGGGCGGCCATTCCACAGCGTGATTTGGATGAACTCATTTTGAGTATGCCAAACCGATGTTCTTGTGTTGTTAGTGTTCGCGGTAGAAACACGGATTATTAATTGTTTAAGTTACCCAATAAAATTTTAAAGAAAACTGTTATTTCAGTCTTTTTTTCGAACTTTAATGTTAGTGGTTCAAATGTCAAAAATCCCTTTATTAGGAAAATGGCAAATTTCTTTATTAATGCAAAGGTGACTTGGTTTATCGTTACTGTGACAAACGAAAACACTTTATTTGATGAATCCTTAAAGAAAATTTTAATTAATATCAATCAGGAGAAAAGTTATTGCAAAAATATATGTTGATCCCTAGATACTTTTGATGTGTTTATTAATGACTGTGACCTTGGATGCCCATTGTGGCAAAATTGACGACAAATGGACGACACAGCCCCGAAAAGCTTTGTCATTTGTCTTAGACATTTATACTGTAACAAGCCGTGTGCTTGATGTTATTTCTCATCTATACATAGAAATAAAATTGGAGTATCTGTTTTTAATATTGAAATAACCGCTTTTTACTACATGCATATTTGAATGTACATACATATGGTACATACACCAAAATAACATTTTTTACTATTTTTGTCTGTCTGTCTGTTTGTTCCGGCTAATCTCTGAAATGGCTGGACCGATTTTGATGGGACTTTTATTGATAGGTAGCTGATGTAATAAGGAGTAACTTAGGCTACTTTTATTGTAGAAAAAAATCTTTTATTTTAGAAAAATAAAGTAATGCTGCATGTACTGTCCAGTACCGCGCGCAGCTCACGCGCATGCCACCTCTGTGCCGTCACGTCGGGGGCTAAAACGGATGCTTGCGCGGTTTTGCATACTTCTGCCCAACGCCTTAAGCTGTTAGTTTTTTGTCAGTGTGCTAAAGAATAATCGAAAATGTTTGTTTAAAATAACTAATATTCTGTAGAATAAAGGCCACACACCGTTTGAGGAATTTTTTCGAAAGAATTACCGCGGCCCTAGAACGCAAAAGAAGCCTAGAAGGCCTAGAAGGATCACGGGACACTCTTCTGCTCCGTCCATAGCGGGAGAAGTCATTTGCGGATTTCGAAATTTTTTGACATCCGGAAAAAAAGCCACACCGTTTTTAAACAATCCTGTATTTTTAATATTCTATATTATTATAGCATGCAAACTGTTTCTGTTAATAGACGAGGTCCTAGTATCCCCTGAGAACTCCAAAAACGGAACTCGCAACTATTCTTATCTAAACTACCATCTAAATTAAATCTATCGACAAAAACCTTAGAACGATTCGGACAATTTGCACGGTCTGGCAACCTGCTAACATGAGCTACCATCGGCCAAGTGGAACGTACACACTACCTCATGTAGGTAGGTATCAGTAGATACCCTCAAATCCGCTCACATGACCTTGAAGTCTAATTAAGTCTACTTAATTAACGCATATTTAAATGCGTAAACCTCGTTTTATGGATAAGTGGACTAGTATTAGACTAAGCATTCATTTAGGATAGTTAATGCAGTGGGGGAATCTGTAAGACATGCCATAACTTACCATGAAATTTAGTCGATGGGAGAATGAAGTGAGATGTAATACCAATTCATGTCAGGGGTTGAAAGCTCACTTCAAACTCACTGCATCTTAGTTATCATGGATAAATTGTTACAGAGTAGCACTACTTTGATTGTTGGTTGTAAGATTGCTTACATTTTTATTGTCTCTTCTTGGTTTATTGTGTTAAGGAATCTTATGTTAGACCCACCTGTACTAAGCGTTGCCATTTGCCCATGTAACTGTAATATTTTGTATAATAATAATCTTTATTAAAAATCTATTTACACAATATGGTTACAGATTAATAGCCACAAGTAATTTTAAATAAATAATGATGATATTATCCAACAAATAACTATGTGTATAACTGAATTATCAATATTTCAGGACTTGTGGAAAATTGATTTTAAACCTACAATTATGTATAATTAGCGACTTTCCTGAGCTAGGTTTATAAAATCTGTGTTTCTGGTCATCCCTTAACAAGGCTGGTCGTTAAGGGAGCATGAATACAACAAATATAGAATAACAACTTACGAATTAAACCTTACAATCATACTAGAACTTCCAATAGTTTCTCTGTGTCAGTGAAGCGAATTCAAGAACATCTCCCTAATATGTATCCTTTACTAGCTGCTGTCCGCGACTTCGTCCCCGTGGAATCCCCGATTTTAAAACATTCTTTATCGCTACTCCGCTCCTATTGGCTTAAGCGTGATGATATATAGCCTAAAGCCTTCCTCGATAAATGGTCTATTCAACCCAAAAAGAATCTTTCAATTCGAACCAGTAGTTCCTGAGATTAGCGCGTTCAAACAAACAAACAAACAAACAAACTCTTCAGCTTTATAATATTAGTATAGATTACTAACTTAAATATTTTAGTGAACAACAAAGACTTTAAAGATAAAACGATATCACTATTTCCCATACTAATCGCCACTTACCTACAAACAGTTTTAACAGCCATTTGCAACAAAAAGAACAAAAAATACCGTTAAGTACAAAGTCAGTTATCTTGAGTACGCTCAACGTGTAGTTCGGTAATTTTCAGCAAACTTTTACGTGTCGATATCACCAGTTGTTGTAAACTAACGTTTAAGTCCCGTTGTAGCCTGTTTAACGTTGGAACTGTATGGTTAACCGCTGTTTGTGGTTAACTATTAGTTTTAAACGGTTGGTTCTAAGTTTTTTTTTCTTTCGTGTGCATTTTCAGGTAAAATATTTTTAACTACTTTGTAGTATATATATGCTATTTATATGCTATTTATTCATCTGAAATAAGCTGGCCACAGGGATTTGAAAATTTTCAATATTTGTGTAGACCTCTCAGCAAACCGCATCTAATTTTGGCCCAGAATATGAATGCTTAAAAACCGTGCCAGCTCAACCTTCGCTATGTCACATAGCGATAACAATGTTTCTGTCATTGAAATGATTTCTTAATCGGATCAGCAGCCCTACCATGACGTCTTAAATGCATCATGATTCGAGTGTCAGAGAGAGACGGAGTTACAAAAGACGAGTAGCACTATCCCTTTCCCTCACACTAAATCATGATAGCATTGGCACTTCGTAGTGCGGCCACAGTGCTTCCTGAGATCACCACAAACAAATTCATCTTCTGATAATACCTATTAGTTTAGATCAGCTCTAATTAGAAGAAGAACTGCGATACAAAAATATTGTTAATTTATGCGGAATGTTCTCTCAAAACATCACCATGTTTTTAGCATAAGAGGTTTATGCATCCACTTAACGTGAGCATTATAACATTAATGAGGGCCACTTGTTAGAGTGCTAAGAGTGTAAAATTAATTACACTGCAGTCTGTTTTCGGACCCGCACTCGTATTCCCTCCGACGTTTTATTTACTAAAACCTAACAGTAAATAAAAAGCCGGAGGGAATACGCGGCTTCTTGTGGATTCATTCCCGTGTCTTATTTCATAGGACCTTACATTTTTCGAGACTTAAAGTACTAGTTTATGGGAATCGGGCAATTGTAGCGTCTATCATTTAAATAATTTTCAAAATATGATCAAACACTTATAGCTTACAATTTAAACATATTAGCTTCGCCATGGCCAAAGTCGAAAGACAAAACCATGGCAACACACTACTGGGTAAGTACGAGTATATCTCCTAATCCAAGGCATGATCTACGGTAGGCCTTGGATTTGCCGATCATTTTTATTATGAGGATCTCAGGTAGACCGTCTACCTGTTACATATGTTTGGCCTCTGCCGGTGTTACAGAATTGAAATTGAAATTGTTCGAATGTTCGAGTTGCCGCGGCCGTGATACGTAAACGGCATTTTGAGGAACACGGGTGGGTTTTAGTTATTAAGAGTCTGATATTCCCTACCACACCGCCCAGAGCATAAGGAGTCCCATGAATTCCCATTAAAATGAAGATACTTTTTTGTACGTCAAGGCGTTACACACTCATCTAAACGTACAGAACATCTTTAATTATATAAGCGACAGGTCACTCACTAACTAACTCATTCATTCAATCACTCACTGATAAATCACGAAATCTCAAAAACTGCTTCATCTGAAGTTATAATTCGATGTAGTTTATGAGTAGAAAAGACAAAGTATGTTTTGGAAACTCCCCCGTGACAGGGTGAAATAGGGGTATGAGTTTGTATGAAAAACCTTAGTCTTTGGGCCAACTTGAAACTTGGAACGAATACTGACTTAAATGAATTATAAATATTGTCATTATTCGTTTTTCAGAACTACCCCCAAACACGATTTAGGGGGTGTTAAAGTTTATATGGTTTGTTTGCGTAAATCGTGCAGACGAAGTTGCGGGCGAACTGCTAGTATAAGTATATAAGTGGGATTCTACCACACTTTAAAACATTCCCCTACGTATGTGCAATTCACAAATACAGGAAACGTTACCCCATCTGTTAAACTATCCATTTAAAGCAGAAATTCCAACTAGTCGCCGCGTTTATTTTGCAGTCTAGCTTTTCAAATTATTATTATGACTAGTTGTCGCCCGCGTCATCTGTGAATTTCTCGCCTCTGTGCAAATTCCTTTCAGCATTTTGGCTTTTAATAGCTTGGAAAATTTTAGCTTAAAGATTAAAATTGTAGGATGCGATGTGCTTTGAAGACTGATGGTTGGATCTTCATTATGTAAGTCGTCTTTTACTGTGTCGGCTTTCTGATGTTGAGGGTGAGAATTACAGTGCCATTTTGTCTTTGAGGGTTGACTTTTGGGTTCGGCAATGAGAAATAATGCTTTCAAAGCGAGATATGGATGTACGTGTGCTTTTGGATGTGCAGTTGGTTTACTGATATAAAATTGATTGAGTCAGGCGTTACTTTGCGGAAATCCATTTTAATTTTGAAAATGAAAATAATATATCTAGTTTTAATTTCCGCGAATATTAGTGGGTTTAAAGCGGGCGGGAGGGAGGTGCATACCTGCAACCCACTAATATTCGCGGAAATTAAAACTAGATATATTATTTTCATTTTCAAAATTTTTACTGATATAAGTTGATTGTTAATTTCTTAATTGAAATGTAATATCTTAAAACGTATCGTATAAAAGCAGATCTTTGGTGTTGGGGAATTATCAAATGACTTCTATCGCTTCGGAAGTTAGTGTCAGAATCTTACTCAATAAAACCCATCCGCGTTCCTCCAAATGCCCTTTTGCGATCCAATGCTTCTTTCGACCAAATTCTGCAACATTATTGCAACATCACAGTGTTGTCTTTTTAACCCAAAGGTTGACTGCCAGAGAATGCCTTGATGCATTAAGTCCGCCCATGTACCACTATTGATCATAAAGTTTAAATAAATAAATAATTATTATTGATAGGCTTGCGTTTGATCTTAATCTCACGTGATACACGTGAACACGCTTGCCTAGTAGTAACCTATTCACTCTTGAACCCCAGGTCAAGCTATAGGGAGTCACAAACTCTGTCAGGGAATTCCATTCCACTGTTTCTTTGAACATCATAATCAACATACAATGTTTCCTCTGCTGAGAAACAGGCCTCCTCCCTGCAAGAGAAAAAGGACCCACTAAAACCCCGAGAATTACAAGAATTCGCACCCGAAAAACACAAATCCTAATTCATTGCCAAACATTCAAATTACACGAAGTTTTTTCCAATTACTTTTTATCAAGCACCGTATTCCGGATTACAATATAACTTGGTACCGCGGTGCCTGTTAAAGTGTAATATAATAGGGTAATCGTAAAAGTTAAAAACTCGTTAGTTTCGTTGGACACGAAGTTTTCCGGAGCCCGGCTTTTGCACGGTTGTATTGTAGCGTCCATTTTACCTGTACGTTGAATTAAAGCTGTAATAGCGTGGGGAGACCATAGCGAGAGCGATTTTTACCGTCATTTTTTTTTCTAATTTTAAATGTCATTCGAGCATTGTTGCCAGTTTCCTGAGTGGAATAAAACAGAAAACACTGAATACATGACACATAAAATACGCTGAGAGCAGCGTCATTTTATTTTTCCCAAACCGAAAGATACCACCAACTGAGTATTTGTGGGTTTTGGAAATCCACGATTTAATATCGCTGGAACAGTGAAGTTTCTAAACCCTAATGGATCAGTCGGTCTACTCTGCTTTTATAGATTTAAATGAAAGCGTGGTCACAATTTCTGTTTTCAATGTTAATCAGGCCGCTCAGTCTGCGGAGAATCTAGCTATAATATGTCTAACTATTCCTGGTCTACTCTCAAAGACAACTTTCCGTGATAGAAAAGTAAAAGCTTTTTGCTGAATGCTTATGCCTTTATGATTAGTCCCATAGTAACCAGAGAAAAACGGGCTATCTAACGCCATTTGTACACTCATATCAGACTTACCGTACATTTGCATTGCAAATCGTATAATTATGGGAAAAGAGAAAATTAAAATGAATTTTTTAATTCTCAAATACTCATCCACGTACGTTTATGAGCAATTGAACATGGCGCAATGCATTTGTAGCATATAGGCGCATTAGGATTAATTATCTGCTTAGCCTTTTCTCTACCATGTAGAGATTGGCATAAATAAGGCTGAATATCAGAAATTTACACGCCCATCTATAGAATAGAATAGAATAGAAAACATTTATTCGACACAGACACAACACAACAGCAACAAAACACAAAGTAAAAAAATAACAATGATAAAGATTACAATTGTGCTGAGCGTGCCCATACCGAAAGGGTTACCATCTCAGCATTTGCTGGGCGTCAGACAACCAGCGCTGGTTTTCAGTTGGCACCCCGCAGTGACACACGGACGTGGGTAAATAAAATATATAAATACATACATACTTAAATTGATAAATAATAAATAATGTTTCGGAATATGTAAATAAATATTGTAAAAGAATGTGTCTTTTTTATGTTTGCTACATCTGACTGGATCAACTATATATTTTTTCTCCATATCACAGTTATTGGATAGCATGAAATCCCTTGGTAAGTCTGGGCTTCAAACTTCTCGGTCCTCTTAGTTTACATTTGCCTTTTTGAAAACCTTCTTTAATTCTTTATTGTACACCATAACAACTTATATTTATTTATAGTGATTTAAAAAGTGCATGTACAAAGGCGAGCTTACCTTAAAATCGAGTTCTCTGCCTTGTGAGTGATAGAGAGAGATCAGCATGGGGGGTAGGTCCAGTGCACAAATTTTACAGTACTACATGTTTTGTAAAATTTTATTTTGTGTGTATAAATACATACGTATAATATATTTAAAAAACCTTCCATGTTTATTTTTTACCTTTAGATATTATAGTGGTACATAGGTGGACTTAATGCAACAAGGCATTCTCTACCAGTCAACCCCTGTGTTAAAAAGACTGTATTGTGGTAGGTGTCCAACCAATCCATATCTACTTATATTATAAATGCGATAGTAATTCTGTCTGTTACCTCTTCACGTCTTCACGGCTGAACGGATTTGAATGAAATTTGGTACAGAGATAGGTTAGACCTTTGAGACAGATTATAGGCTTTTTTATTATTTTCGAACGGGTTCTTAAAGTTCCGAATTCAATGCGGGCGCAGTCGCTGGCAGAAGCATATAGATAATATTTAAAATCAAAATTAGTTTCGTGAAGATTACCTGATTTGATGATTTGTTATCTTCATCATCATCTGCCTAGCCTTTTTCCAACTGTATTAGGGTCGGCTCCCAGGCCAGTATTTTACGTGGAGTGGCTGCCTACCAGTCCTTCACAACCCATTAACTGGGGAACACGGTACTTGGCAAGACTGATATCAGGTTTTCTGGCTTCTGACAATCCGTAACGACTGCCAACGATCTTCAAATGACAGGCGGTACCAACGGCATAACGTGCTTTCCGAGGCACGGAGAAGTCTTGTTATGTTAAGATAGTCACCCATCCACGGACCAACCTCGGCAAGCATTGCTGAACCTCGAAGATCGACCCCTGCGGCTGTTATAATTAAAAAAATAATATAATTTAGCCACGAGCTCCTCATGTTATGTTTATCTTAATTGTTATTATCTCACATGTTCTTTTTTCTGTATTTTTTAAAATTCTTCCCTATTTTTCTTTTCGTACGTCTTCAATTTATCTGTGCCAAAAACATAGCACGTCGCCCAAGACATTTGTACTACATCAGTCCATCAGGTTTAAGTTCCCCCCCGAGACCGTTACAGCGGAGTAGCGGATGTACGTGTTGTTACGTCAAGCAGTCGTGTTTCCACCAAAATACTATTATTTTCCTGATGCTTTTTGGCAAGGTGGCATGCCGTTGTTTCTTCCAAAAAAATTGTTGGTATAAATATCTTGGCACAGGTTAGAGCGATACGGTCGCGTCTGGCTATGATAATAACACACCTACATGGTAAGAGTGACTTACTGTTGTGCATGCTTTACAAAGGTGAAATTTTCGGCCAATTTCCTTGAATTCTTTGCACCTTTAAAAGGAAAGCTTTTCCGTTAGATATAATGCAAAATCGCGTAATTTCCTTCAAAATAGTCCTTTTAATTACCAATTCCTTTTAATTTAAAAGTTAGTGGTCCAAGAGTTACGCCTTCTCATAAATAGAAGAACAATTCAGTGCTCCATTCATAGTCAAGACCACGCCGCAGCTTTATAATATCTGGGGTAATATTCCTTTAATCCGGAAGCACGAACAGTCACTAAGTTCATGCAGGCACTGTTATATTCAGACATGAAATAACGCTGCGCCATTTGTAAGACTCAACCCTAGAACATCGTAAATAAAGGTAAGAAATAAGAGCTCTTACAGTTTTACCATTCGGGTTTACGAGTAAAATGTTCGTTACTTCAAGTCGGAGTGGCTTGAGGTTTGTGTTTGTAGTCCAATGTTTTTTTGTGGTGGATTGTTTTAAAGCTAACAGTTATAAAGCGGGGTCGAGATGGATAAAAAATGTATCCTGTCTCAGGTTGTTTTGAAGTAACAAAAAAGCATTCTGTAATGTTTCTTATGCAAACAGCTTTATTATCCCCTTTCCCGAGGAACATATTTTTAGCTTTCCCAAATAAACCCAAGGATTTTTTGCAAAAAGCTACACTCGGTTGATCTCCTGTTTGGTTGGCTTTATGCTCGAATATCAATAATCGTATATCACTTACCTTCAAAGGGCCACAATTTAACTTGGGCCCATATTTCCATGCGTGTTTTGCTATAAATATCTTCGATAATGATTTTAGCGGGCATTATTGACTATAACAGCAAAATATTGCCGTAATGGTTGGCTAGAGCCATTTGTATGGAACGATATAATCTGTGTCGTGTTGCACAGCGATAATGGCCCACAAAAACTACATAAGCGATGTTTTATAAATCATTTGTAGTGCTAACAAGAATGTATAGTAGTGTAACTTTATTATAAAGTTGAACAATTAGATTAGTTGCTTACTGGTATAAAAACATATCCGTTGTTCAATCCGAAAAGGATACTGTTCTTTCATATCAGCTCAGCACAATTTTTGTTTAGTTGTCGTTTATTTTGTTCTCTTTTTTTACTTTGTGTCTTGTTCCTGTTGTGTAAATGTTTTCTATTCTATGTCGAATTCCATACTTAAATTGGAATTCTCGCAAATGGATATTTTTAGTGTGCTAAGAATGGTCCATTGTCGACCACACGCTTACGGTGATCTTGTGTTGAAACGCAAACCTATCCATAAAATTAAAAACTTCACTGGACCACTAAAAAGTAATGATCGCAACGAAACAATATATAAGACAAAAACTGGCTCATTAACCTTTATTCGGTTATAAACACCTGGTTTAACTAGATTTCCGAAAGCAGTGCACCGCAAAATACTTAATTAGGTTTATTTACAGTGCGGTTGAACACGGCCACCGTAATGTTCCAAACGTCCCCGAAAGAAAATATATGTATTCGGCTTTAATCCAACACGTACTGCCAAGTGCAGTTTTCGGTAATGGCAATCCAATTAGTGTTATCCCCACTTAGAGATTCGATTCCCGCGAATGGAAATGTAGATACGATTCCCCGAGTTTGGTTCTGAGTTTTCATGGAACGCCATCTGCCTGGCCTTTACACAAAGTTGAGGTCGGCATGTAGGATAGAATAGAAAACAAATTTCTCCTCACAGATACAAACAAACAAAGTAACAGAAATAATAGTAGGTACAGAAATGCGCAGAGCGTGCCCATACCGAAAGGGTTACCGTCTCGGCATTTGCTGGGCGTCAGACACCCAGTGCTGGTTTTCAGTTGGCACTCGAAGCATTCGAAGGAACACGGATGGGTTTTAGTCAGTAAGAGTCTGACAATCCCTTCCGCTCTGCCGAAAACGGGAGAAGTAATCTCCTGATTTCATATGCTTAAAAACAGGGGTGCTAAATCAGGCTGTTATTATTCAGCCGTCTTCATCGGCCAAACATTTTGATCGCCATTGATGCCAATAATCCACAACGGATCAGACGCGCTTCACCAGTCACGGCCCAGTTACTACTATTCGCCTCTAACACTTGCTTATGCAAGCGTAAACGATACATACGAATCTAAACTACTGTTTTTTTCCTACTGGACTCATGTTTTCACTGGCCATGCCAGCCGGACATGCGTGACCGCTCAAAAGTGTAAGAGTTCCATTGTGGACGCGCCTCTTGCCACCGATTCGGTCCATCAGCCAAATTGACTGTCATTCGGGTGTGTCACAATAATGAAGGTAGTTTTGACGAAAGTGGAACTAAAATGTGGAAACTGTAATTCGGAATCATTCATAAATTCATAAGTCTCTATTGAGGTTAATTTAAGTTATAAAGATATATTGCGAATTTTGTAAATTTCTGTATATTATGTAGACATAGATTATACAAATATTTTATTATTTGAAAGGTACATTATTTCAGGCTATATTGTGCGTATGTATTTGCGATTTGAAGCATAGTCAAGTTAATCAAAGTTTCAGTTTTCGAATAACCGATTTCTTGACGGTTAAAACAAAACCGTTTCAATTTTTAACTGTAAGAAAGTTGAATATCGAAAAACTAAAGCTTAAAGTAAAACTTAAAATGTTTTATTACCATAGAACATGCATTTTGAAAAGATTAATGAATGTATGTTAAAATTCGCTGTTGTTGTAATTTCGGAAAAGATTGAAATCAAATTCTGTTTCCGAGTACGAGTGTCCTTTCTGCTTGAATAATTCGAGATATTTTTTGACAGCGGTCATAATGTTGACCTCGAATAATTTAGCATACTGAAATGATAAATTAATTTTTACACCGTTTTTCAGTCGCCGGTAGCTTTAAATGTGAAGCTTAAATTAATTTGGGACGGAAATCTATTCCGGTCTTTTGGAAATAAGTGGTTACTGTTTCTGATTTATTTACCTATCAAAGATATATATTTAATGGATGGCAATTGTTCTGTCTTTACTGCCTTGGTCTTCTATACTAATATTATAAAGAGGAAAGATTTGATTGTTTGTTTTGAATAGGCTCCGAAACTACTGAACTGATTTGAAAAATTCTTTCACTGTTGGGAAACTACACTATCCCCGGGTTACATAGGCTATATTTTCCCCCATATTCCCACGCGAACGGTAACCCGCTGGGCGCTGCTAGTGTTTTATAAAGTTGAGGGGTGTAATCGTTTTCAATTTAGCTGTAATTGACGCAATATGTAATCTTATTTGCACATAAGTACATACATATGTATCCTCCTTGCTAGCTAGTATCATACTTTAATCGGGTACCAATTTTAAGGACCCATTTTGCATGTGAATTGATTACTTATCCAAAATGGCGTATGAATTTATTTCACACGCCACATAAATATTAACACAGCAAGGTTTCTTCGCACAATAAATGAAACTTTGTATCAACAAATTACATTGCTTCCTGCGTCCTAGTAAATAAGAGAGTAATAAACTGGATGCGAATTAAAATGGATTAACGTTTTAATTCGCCATCCGCTTTCAATTGAATGGCTAGTATCCTGAACGGACTGGTTCCACCCACAGACCCATGAAACACCTCGGTGGCCAAAGCTAGAGACGGATTATTTTTTTAACTCACACCATCTGATCCCAAGCTAAGCAGAGATAACTTTCCATTGAGACCAAAGCGTGTACTCATAGAATTTTACGTTCTTGCTCCTCTTTTGTTAGGTTTAAATGACAAGTAAGAATACTAATAAACATTGGACAATTATTAAGATTCTTTTTTGACATGCAAACAATAAATGTAGGCGGTAAAGTGCATTGAAACGCGTGACATTACGTTTGATTAATAAGGTATTACCTACAAGGTCTCTTCTCCCCTCCTAAACCATGATTCGTTTTTATCTTTGTAATTATTTATTGATTTGTCAAAGTATAACAATCATGACGGACTAAATATTATCATGGTCTTAGATATGTTTATCCAGAAAACATCTCTGTTCTGATTCCTCCGCATAATGTCAATTTGCATTTGCGAAATGAAGAGGTTTTCCGATATCGTCAACAGCTTATTCAGTTTCAGTACAAATTGATGTTGACGTTAACGCAATCGAGTACGTTTAAAACTTCGCACTAAGGCCACATCCCATATTGCGGAGATACGAATACTTTTAGCAATGGCGTATCTAGTCGTTCCGATGTCTTGCTCTGTGGATCTGACATATTTTTATAAAGACAATTACTGTAATAGACGGGACATCTTAATTAACTAATACTTAAGTTGTTTGTTTTTATTAAATATCTAACGGTTTCACTTGACAGTTTTCCTTTGATGTAGATTTACCGCATTTTTTTTGCTCTGGAACTTCCGTTGTTGTAACGTTTTCCGCTTCGGTGACTTGATATATGTAGGTTTGATATCCTTTTTTTGGAGTCAGTTTAAAAGTAATTTTTTTTTGTCAGTTTTGTTTTTCTTATTTAGCAGTGACACGGCTTGTCATGTTTCCTATATATCATTAAATATTCAACATGTCACTATTGGAACTAATTGGATTTTTTTAGTCAACTACCATAGGGTTATGGTAGTTGACTAAAAAATCCAATTAGTTCCTCAGATAGATTTCATAAAAATATTGGAGACGTATTTTCTCTTTTTAAAAAACGAAGACGATACAGCACGTTGAATACTAGTGTGACGTCACTACTCACTACAATTTTACCACAACATAACGGTACAAGCCCCCACTCCTGATTTTGATAGATTTGATACAGCAAAAATACCTGTCCAATATTTTTCGATAATCTAACTGACGGTTAAAATAGAATTATATTTTTTTACTCAGGAAACGTCCCTATTGTCTAGAGACATTAATACCACAAATCATTATCAGTACATTAAATAATGATTTTCTACTGAATCTATGTTCTGAAGTCTTATAAATACACTAGCTTCTGTCCGCGACTTCGTCCCCGTGGAATCCCCGATTTTAAAACATTATTTATCGCTGCTCCGCTCCTATTGGCTTAAGCGTGATGATATATAGCCTTCCTAGATAAATGGTCTATTCAACCCAAAAATAATTTTTCAGTTCGAACCAGTAGTTCCCGAGATTAGCGCGTTCAAACAAAAAAACTCTTCAGCTTTATAATATTAGTATAGATGAGGGGCGCACAAAATCGGAAAGTAGTTTTGTATATAAGAATTGACTGGTTCTTTGTCGTAGAAGACGTTTCAATTCACTCTCGCAACGGTGCCTTTTTTAAATCTCTTATTATTCGAAACTTATATTCTATTATTATACGAAAACTAATAATTAGAATATTGCCAAGCTAAAGCCAAGATTTCCAAAGTAAAATGCAAATAGCTCAGCTAATTAATCAACTAAAGCAAACTAGTATAATTAGAGAAATTCAGCATACGGTTCAGAATCGTTTGTCAACGATCTTCCATATTTGTCTCCTGGACCTAATTTATAGCTTGAAACGGAATGTGATTAATTGTTATGATAAATGTTATTGGAGACGTGAGAAAAAGTTAGGGTTAATATACGTTTTTAAGGGGATAGACGAATTCGACATACGTTTTCGTGAGTTTATGTGTTCAAAGTATCACTTTTCATCTATTTACTTTTATATTTTTGGAATATTTTAAAATTATAAAAAAAATACATTTATCTAATGTTCTCATTTTCCCCCTAATAAGTGACCCCATTAAAAATATATATTCTTCGTTACGTGTCCGTGTTTGGGTCACAGGTCTGTGATGTGTACCAAATTTCAACTGAATTGTTCCAGCAGATTCGGAGAAAATCGGCTGTCATAGACAGACTGACTGACAACCTAGTGAAACTAAAAGGGTTCCGTTTTTCCATACAGAGTTTCGCAACCCTAAAAAGCAAAATCGTGGATCTGGAGGTTTATAAACTTCACTTGTTCAAAACACGATCGTTTTCTCATTACCGACTATGGTATATGGTATGTGATATACCTAACGTGATTTCCCGTACAATTCCCTCGGCTTAAAACTGCTAGGTTAATATCATCAGTGTCTCGAGAACTGAGTTATTACTCGGCCCCAGTCACACACATACGTACAGACATGATTGTGTTTGCACAATCTCAAACACGGAGCTGCATCTACGACGTACAAATAAATTAATCATGGCTTACGTACTGACACAGAATCAGAGTCTGTTGTTTGTTGTGGTTTTAGTATTGATTAATCAAGTTATGGGAGAGAGCAGTGGTGGCTGAGTGGTAACGGCCCCGACTTACGAATTGTAGGTCGCGGGTTCAAACCCAGCCAGGCGCATTACTTTGGTAATTAATTTAATCACCACTGCTCTCAAAACGGTGAAGGAAAACATCGTGAGGAAACCGGCATGTCCTAGAACCAAAAATTCGAAGACATGTGACATTCACCAACCCGGTTTTCAGTCAATGGTGACTACTTAACCACCTGGCTATCGTGCTCCATCACTGACCACATTATCACTTACGATCAGTGATACAGCAGCGGTCAAACTTGAGCCTATAAGAATTAACAAAAATCACGAAAATTATTCAACTAAAATCACCAGTACAAATGACTTCAGCGCTTTTATTCAAATCCCGAACTGGTACGTATCTAGAAAACGTTCACTACCCATTCCCCATTCAGCGGCCGTATTATGACGTCTTAAATCCATCATGATTTCTGTGTTAGAGAGAGACGGAGTTACACAAGACGAATAGCACTATCTCTTTCCCTCACACGAATCATAATGGCATTGGCACTAAGTAATACGGCCACAGGCTCTTTAAGTAAGTAGAATGCATTCAATTCCAAAACCTACATCGAATCTACAATAGCGGCTCGATTTTCGTAATTTCCTCCTTCCTCATCTCTTGAGGCTTTCATGCGGCCATTAAGGGACGTTTCAATAGTAATCTGGGGAGTGGTCCAATCGCTGGACTTCGGGGTACTTCGGGACAGTTCGGGCCCATTGTCCGACTGCTGCGGTGCAGAAACCACTGCATCCTTATTAGGCGAACAGTCAAAACGTTACCGGCCTGAATGAACAGATGGAAAGACGAATATGGTAGTGAAAGTGTATTTGTGTTCTGAGATGTTATTTTTATTTTTAATGTTAAGGAGGATTGTATATGCTTCTTATAATGATAATCCTTGTTAAAATTATTATAATAAACCAACAGTGCTCTCCGGTTGGCCTTCTACGCATTAGATACAACTGGTTTCACAGAACAGATAGATTTTAACAGGCTGTAATTCGATATGTGATGCTGATGATTTTAATATCAATTAATTTTATTTCAAACATCCGCTTCTAGTAAAGTGTGTTGATATATCTCTAGGTTTTTTTAAAGAAAATGTCTTATTATCTGGTCGCTTCTGTAAGTTAAAAAAAAGAATATGTGGTTAATGGACATAAAAAAGCATCGACAACAACTTACACAACACCACTGTAATACACAATTTAACGAGCCGACACTTCGAGCAATGGTGGACCAATTAACTCTAAGTAAAAGTCGCCAGTCACGGTGATCAGCATTGTTCTAATGATGCTAAAACAATGGGAGAAAGCGAATCAAAACGCTCTATTGATCGGGCTTTACGCAACCACGCTTCAGATATCTTGTCGATATGTAGGTCGATTGACAAGCGAGTGATACAAAATAAGAAATAAATTAGTCCTCTATGGACAAGCTTAAATTGCGTTGTAATCTGACAACAAGGAATGGGTTTCCTGGGTTCATCATCATCAACAGCCTGTTGCAGTCCACTGCTGGACATAGGCCTCTCCAATTGCACGCCACTTAAGTCTATTTTCGGCTTCTCGCATCCAGTTTCTGCCAGCCGTCCTGCGCAAATCGTCACTCCACAATGCCTGAGGACGTCCTACACTACGTTTGCCGTTTCCTGGATTGGTCCATCGCATACATCAAGTCTCGACATCTCCGTGCCTCGAAAGCAAGTGAAGGTTTTAGTCAGCTGCTAGGGATGCAGAATTTGTTTCCGTGTCACCACGACTCTGGAGCGCAAAGGGCATTAAGGGGAACGCGAATGGGTTTAAGTCAGTAAGAGTCTGAAACTCCCCTCCTCTCCACCCAGAGTGGAAGAAGTCTTTTGATGAATTCCAATCCTTAAAAAAAAAACTGTTTTGGTCAAAGATTTGTCAATCTTTCAAAATTCATTTTGAATCTATAACGGGTAGATAAATTAGAAACCCCGAAAGTCTCACTACGTGTGTTACCAAGGCATATCGAGTTATTTAGTACTTTTTTTTGTACAGGTCAGATGGACGACCTGGTTGTCAAAAGGCAAAACAGAAGTCGCTGACAAATATTCAGAGTAAAATAAGAATACCGAGCAACGACAGGCCATGAATCAACACACATGGATGACGTTCAATCAAAAATCAAATGTGTTATCATTATAAATATATGTAGGTATATGTATTTTTTGTAAACAACTGGCCAAGTCACGTTTCTTGCCTTTAACAGATAATCTAAAACATAAGTAATGTATATAGAGTTGACACGTATATCTATTTAAAGTTGTATACACGTCATGCGTCATATATAAAGTTGGACAGGCGACTAAAACTATAGCTGAACTTATTGTTTTGTTAATAAGTCACTCTGTATTTATCACCTAACTTCCACAAGTTAGACGTCGCTAAATTATTTCATTACAAAGTGGATAGTTTGAATACTACCTACTATAACTTTGTAGTATTAATGATACATGTTCCATACTTGATAACTACAAACAAGACATGTTATTTACGTCAATCATTAATTCAGTATCTAAAGACCAGGGCCCCAAGTCTGCTATTTTTTATAAATTTGTCATTCCAACACGATGCCATTGTCATTTTGCTAAAAGTTCGTAATCTGCTAAATTTATAATGGTCGATCATTGGTCGGTCAATGGTCTCGTAATATTTTTCGATAACCGATTTATTAAAAGCAATTACTGCACAGTGACGTTCTAATACTAAGTCACTAATCAAAGGAACTGTCAAAATGTTAGCAGATTATCTATCGCATACGTCTGTCATTATTTTTGTACGAGATTACCATTCTATGCCATTTCGTTCAATGGACAGTCAGTGGTCGTCCATTGGAAAGTCATAGTGACGCGTTTATATTAGTAGATTACCAAACTTGGCGAAATCAACTATTATGAAATCAATGATAGACCATTCTGACACTATTGTAATAGCAGACTTGAGGCCCAGGGCCACTACAACATCCCATCCAGAAAAAAAAAAAAAAAAAAAGGGTCACTACAACATGCCAATACCATCGTAAATTCAGTTGTGAGGAAGGAATAATGCTATTTACCTTACGAGTATATGTCTCCTTCTGGCTCCGACATCAGAATCGTGATGGGATTTATACGTCACAGTGTAGGCTGGACTTCAGAAAATCTGACACCAGTCTTGCCAAGAAGTACCGTGATACCCAGTTGTGGTGTGGGTTGTGGAGGTCTGGTAGGCAGCCGTTCTACGTAAAATACTGGTACTTAGACAAATCAGGTTTGTCTGGAAGCCAACCCCAATGTAGTTGGGAAAAGGCTAGGTAGATGAGGTTGACTGTGTAGGCTGGATTTGGAAGGCAATGCACGTAGATTTAAGATGTATTCTAGTACGTTTCAGCCTGTCAAAAAAACTTACGATTTGTAATTTACATTAATTTTGACCTTTATTTGACATTAATTGAAGTTAAGGTGAGATTGCCACTAGATTTTGAACGTATTTAAATACTGGATATGGTTTTCAGAATGTATTATAATTTTTATATCTTTCTATACTAATATAATAAAGACTTTTTTTTTTAAGCTAAATCATCTAACATAGGCTTTATTTTATCCCCGTATTCAAAGGGGTACGAGAATCACGCGGGTGAAAACGCGGGGCGCTGATAGTATCTATTATATATTTTTGTATTACGTTTTGCTTATGACCTCTTTTTCTATTATTTCAGGTAAGTACCAGATACATCGCTGTCGTCACAACCTACACTCTACAGGTACCTATAGATCCACATCCACACATATCCAATTGTCACATCAATTACTCGAAGCCTAAGGGACGGGCGGTCAAATTAATTATTCTCCCTAATGAATTCATTTAATTAGTCAAGGGATCTTTCACGTTTATTTTTATTACTCTCAAACTTACATTACCTTGGGTGGAAAAGGGTGGTCCCTTACCCACCCAAGGTAATGTAAGTTTTAGTTTTGTCCTTAGGTACACCAGTACATAAGGACGAAACTAAATACTGGTTTTAACTGGAAGTTTAGTGAGTGTAGGTAGGTATTATAGCGATTCTAAAAAAAAATCGTGCTATTTCGAAATTAAAACGGATACTTTTATTATTAAGGAATCAAACACTCAGTGTTTATAATTGACAATATTTAAATTTTCAAAAGCGTAGATCTCAATGAAGAGCGTGCAAGAAAATGTATGCTTACAAACTGTATGCTTTTTAAAATCTTAGTTACATGATATGTGAGAATACATACAATGCAGTGCCTGTGTTCAGTGTTTCACCTGCGTAGTTACAGTTCTCGTGAGAATACGGGAATAAAATATAGCCTATGTTACTCGCTGATCATGTAGCTTTCGATTGTTTAAAAATGGTTAAAATCGGTCCAGTAGTTTTGGAGCTTATTCGGTACAAACAAAAAAGCTTTCCTCTTTATAATATTAGTATAGATTTAAGAATCTTGGCTGACCAGGACATTATGTATCTCTAAACAGGCAATGAGTGTAACAGGCTGTACCTGAAGACAATAACAGTTAAAAAATATTACCCAACTAGATAACAAACGAAACAAAATAATTGAAGCACAAAGTGAAATGAACCCAACAGGCAGGTCACAGATCAAATATGCAGAAACGACACACGACTCACATTTTTATTATTTACAAGATGGCGAGACCTCAATAACAACTGCAATAAACACACATACGTTATAACGGCAGTAATTCGATCGTCAATACTGCTATTGCTTGCCTGCTCAATTATTTACTTTGACGCAGGACACAGTCCGTTAAATCACAGTATGTAAAATGGGTAAATGCATTTTTTTGCTGTAACTAGTCAAGTTAATAAATTAAAAAATCGAGACAACTGACAGACGCCTACAGAATGATCACAGGCTAAAATAATACATTTTCCATTTGAACGGAATATCTTACTAACACACTTTTTTCATCAATATTTAGTTCAAGTATATATTTTATTTACCCTCGTCCGTGCGACACTGCGGGGTGCCAACTGAAAACCAGTGCTGGGTGTCTGACGCCCAGCAAATGCTGAGGTGGTAACCCTTTCGGTTCGGACACGCTCGGTGCATTCTGTACTTTTCTTCTCCCTCCTCACAACGGTTACAAATACACATTTGTTGTTTGTAACCGTTGTGCTGTGTCTGTCCTGAATAAAAGTGTTTCTATTCTATTTCGTATTTATATAAAACTAGCTGTCCGCACAACTTCGTTTGTGTCACATTTTTCATGACTGCTCCGCTCCTATTGGTCTTAGCGTGATGATATATAGCCTATAGCCTTCCTCGATAAATGTGCTATCTAACACTGAAAGATTTTTTCAAATCGGACCAGGAGCTCCTGAGATTAGCGCGTTCAAACAAACAAACAAACAAACTCTTCAGCTTGTTACGCAACGGTGTAACATAAGGATCGCTGATATTACGATTTGGTATTACACATGGAATGTGGACAACGTGACCTCGATATTGCGCATCGCAACGACTGCAGGTGGTGCCTACTCAGCACTTCGCAACCGTGGGACCGGACAACGGCGACACCTTCCACGACTCCACGCTTTGATTCATTCTTGGTATATCCATCGACCAATTATCACCTACGTAATTTTAAGATATAATTTGTAATTTCATTTTTTTAAATAAATTAGTCTAAAGTAAATTGGTTTTTTTTGCATCCTCCGGCTCCAGCTAACGTAATTGGCGCAGTCGGTAGGATACTCGCGGGCCGGTTCGCGAGAGTAAATTCATAGGATCGACCTTAGGATCGCGACTCGCGAGTCACCCGGGTGACTATCAAGCACCGTACGAGTATCCGGATCTTCAGAAGCTGCCGTCGGGAGGTGTATCCAGACATCGATACCGCAGAGGGACCAATTATGTTCATGTGAGTACTTTAGAATAGTTCTTGAGTTGCTCATCCTTACCCTTAAGTGTTAATCATAAAAATCCAAGATTTTCCATCCCAGGCAATCGAGGACCCCTAGGTTAGACAGATCTTCCAGATCATCATTATTAGACTCATTTAGGCAATTAGGAAATAAGGAAGTAACCATAAAAATGTCGGCCATAGACGAAATTTACGAGGCCTTACGCATAGTTCCCGAATTTGACGGAAACCCTAATGTACTCACCAGATTCATTAAACTATGTGACCAGTTAGTGCAGGCCTATGTATCAGCTGAAGCAGGGCGCGAATTAATAAATTTGACTCTTTTAAACGGGATTCTTAACAAGGTCACTGGACCTGCAGCCCGGTTAATTAACACCAACGGCGTACCAGAAACTTGGGATGGCATACGTAGTTCTCTAGTTAACAATTTTTCTGATCAACGCGACGAGACCTCGCTTTACAACGACATGGCTCTGTTAACTCAAGGCTCCTCCACACCACAAGAATTTTACGAAAAGTGCCAAACTCTGTTTGCCACAATTATGACTTATGTATCACTGCATGAAACCGTTCAAAGTACAATCGATTCGAAACGTTCCCTTTATAAAAAATTAACTTTGCAATCATACTTACGGGGCCTTCGTGACCCCTTAGGTTCACGCATTAGATGCATGCGGCCGGACACGATCGAAAAAGCACTTGAGTTTGTTCATGAGGAGATGAATACTCTCTACTTACAACAGCGAAACGAGCATACACCGGCTAAAAAGCCACAGCCTCAGGCACCGACCGATCAAACCAAATTATTCAATCCTGTCATGCCGCACATTCCCATGCCCATGCAGAGGCCTTTTAACTTTAATATGCCCGGTCCCTCTCGGCCAAATATAGCCATGCCACACCCAATGCAACGTCTACCACAAATGTGGAGACCAGGCTTTAACCAACCACAGCAATTCCAGCAGCAAGGTCCATCGCGTACGCAACAGATATTCGGGGCACGTCCTTCTAACTATAATCCACAAAACAATTCATCCGGTAATAATCAATTTAAAGGGCCAAACACAAATGATACACCAAAACCAATGAGTGGTGTATCTCATTTTGTACCAAGACCAATGCCATTCCGGGGTAACGATTGGACTAGACAAGGGAACCCACCACCGTCTAATTATTTTAGGACAAGAGAAATGAATTTTAACGAATGCTTTGAATATCCACACATGTTTGAACCCTATTGTGATAATAACTTCGATGGTTATCAGTATAATTTCTTTGAACAACCAGATTATTTTTACTATGACGCTTTGAACGCATATATGAGCCAGCAGTTAGGCTCGTCCCCAGAGGTAAGTCAGGCGACATCTGAAGGGAAACCCACCGAAGAGTCAGCGTCTTCTAATCAGGAAAATTTTCAGAAGAGTCGGACTACAAACGAATCAAAATAGAAGTCAACCTACAAAGTCAACGTTTTCTACCATATATAATAATTTCAAACCCACCATTAAAACTATTAATCGACACAGGAGCAAACCAATCATTTATTAGCCCTGAGGCCGTTCAGAGGTTTTATCCGCATATACCATGGAACTATGACCCTTTTGAGGTAACAAATGTGCATGCAACTAGCCGTAATGATTACTCTATTAACTTACCTTGTTTTCAGGAGATTAACGACACTAACGATTTAACATTCTACATTTACAGGTTTCACGATTACTTTGACGGTCTTATCGGTTTAGATTTGTTAAACAAATGGGAGTCAAATATCGATCTTAAAAATAATAAATTAATTACAAAAGCTGCAGTCAACCCAATAGTTATGTATAATTCGCGCAACAGCAATTTATATGAAGATATTATCCCAGCAAAATCTTCGAAGTTAGTCAGAGTCCCAGTTAATATACAAGATGGTGATGCTTTAATTCCTGATCAGTTAATTTCAAATTGTTGCATAAATGAGTGTATTACGAGTGTCAAGAATAATCGAGGTTATTTAGAAATTTTCAATCCAACTAATAATGACTTAATTTTTTCTATGGATCAACCCATCAAAGCGGAAACATATCATCTAGAATGTACTCACCAATCACCTCAATCCCGGGTAGAGGAAGTATTATCTCGGTTACGCACTGATCATCTAAATGTAGAAGAGTGTGCTAACCTGAAGTCCTTGGTTTCGAAATATGCCGATATATTCTATATAGAGGGAGAGCCACTTACCTTCACCAATAAAATAAAACATAGCATACGTACTACAGATGAGGTACCTGTTTATACTAAAACCTATAGATACCCATTCATACACCGCGAAGAATTACGAAGTCAAATTTCAAAAATGTTAGAACAGGGAATTATCCGACCTTCAGAATCGGCTTGGAGCTCACCCATTTGGGTAGTCCCAAAAAAAACTGATGCATCCGGTAAAGCCAAATGGCGAATTGTAGTGGATTTCAGGAAACTGAACGAAAAAACCATCGACGACAAGTACCCTATTCCCAATATAACTGATGTGTTAGATAAATTAGGCAATTGCCAATATTTCACAACTCTCGACCTTGCTAGTGGCTTTCATCAAGTCGAAATGAACCCCAGCGACATCCCCAAAACTGCATTTAATGTGGAACGTGGCCATTTTGAGTTCCTACGCATGCCAATGGGACTAAAAAAAATCACCATCAACTTTCCAAAGAGTCATGGACAATGTGCTTAGGGATCTCCAAAACACAATTTGTCTAGTATATTTAGATGACATCATTGTATTTAGCACTAGTTTACAGGAGCATATAATAAATTTGGAAAAAGTTTTTAAAAGACTCAGAGATTCAAACTTTAAAATACAGATGGATAAGTCGGAATTCTTAAAATTGGAAACAGCGTATCTCGGACATATAATCAGTAAAGATGGCATTAAGCCGAATCCCGATAAAATTTCAGCTATCCAGAAATTCCCACTTCCCAAAACAGCCACGGAAATTAAAAGATTTTTAGGGTTACTAGGGTACTATAGGAAATTCATTCCCGATTTCGCCAAAATCACGAAACCAATGACTCAATGTTTAAAAAAAGGCTCAAAAATAACTTATAATGATACCAACTATACAAATTGTTTCGAAAAATGTAAAACACTACTTACCAATGATCCGATTTTACAATATCCCGATTTTAGCAAAGATTTCCTACTTACAACAGACGCGTCAAACTTAGCCATAGGTGCCGTACTCTCACAGGGGTCTATAGGTTCGGATAAACCAATAGCCTATGCTTCGCGCACGCTAAATACAAGCGAGATCAATTATAGCACGATAGAAAAGGAGCTTTTAGCTATAGTTTGGGCAACCAAATATTTTCGGCCATATCTATTCGGACGCAAATTCAAAATTATAACAGATCATAAACCGCTTCAATGGATCATGAGCCTGAAAGAACCGAGCTCGAGATTAACTCGTTGGAGACTCAAACTCAGTGAATATAATTACTCAGTAGTATATAAGCAAGGCAAAAGTAATACAAATGCCGATGCTTTATCGCGAATCGAAATTAACAATGAAGAAACCAGCTCCATCATAGTTAACGTATCCGAGAAGCCACCTTCCGTAGTGGGTTCATCCACTCTCACAGCTCACACTAGTGCCGAAAGCCCAATATTAGAAATACCGATTTCAGATGACCCCTTAAACAAATTCAACAGACAAATATGTCTGACAATAGTGAGTGACATAAAGAAACGCCCAGCAGTCTCCAAGCCATTCGAGACTCACACCCGTACTTCCATCCAACTCTCCGAATCGAATTTAGAGGAGGATGTAATAAACGCAATTAAAGAATTCGCAAACCCGAAAGTTAAGACTGGCATCATAATACATCCCCCATTAGCTATGTATAAAATAGTCCCAATAATCCAAGATAAATTCAAGAGCTCCGCCATGAACCTTGTTTTGACTAAAACCGAAGTAGAAAACGTAAAAGAATACCTCAGGCAGCAAGAGATAATTCAGAAATACCACGAAGGTAAAACTAATCATCGTGGTATAACTGAGTGTTACCTAGCCTTATCCCAGAGGTACTATTGGCCCAAAATGAAAGACCAAATCTCAAAATACATAAATGAATGCAATATATGTGGGCAAGCCAAATACGATCGAAATCCTATAAAACAAAGATTCTGCATAGTACCACCACCAGCAAAACCATTTGATGTAGTTCATTTAGATTTGTTTACGGCCCAAAACGAGAAATACCTGACTATCATTGATGCTTTCTCTAAATACGCTCAGGCTTACCATCTTAGAGACGGCACAGCAGTTAGTGTAGTACAAGCCTTTTTGAAGTTTTGCTCCCATCACGGCGTTCCGGTATCAATAATCACGGACCAAGGACCCGAATTCACCAACCAACTATTTACTGAATTTACGCGTGTCCATAAAATTCAACATCATAAAACCTTGGCCCATACTCCCAACGATAATGGAATGGTAGAGCGTTTACACTCTACCTTACTAGAACACTTGAGAATTCTAAAATTACAAAACCGTAATGAAGCGATTGTTAACCTAATGACATACGCCTTATTAGCCTACAATAGTAGCATACACAGCTTCACAAAATGTAGACCACTTGAAGTAATTACCGGTCATACGGATCCTCGTGATCCCTTAGATATAGACTCATCTGTACACTTGCTACAACAATATGTGCAGGAACACCGAGACAAAATGTCTAAGGTATACGAGGTCATTAATGAAACGTCCCTGCATAAACGCACAGAACTAATCGAAAATAGGAACAGAGATAGGGAACCGGAAAAGGAATACGAGCCAGATCAACAGGTATTTGTTAAGAATCCACTAGCTAACAGACAGAAACTCGCACCTCGTTACACACATGACACAGTATTAGCTGACCTGCCCATTCATATTTACACAAAAAAGAAGCGTGGTCCCGTAGCCAAATCACGTCTTAAAAGAATACCTAACACGAAACAATTGTTGCAGAATACCACTGACGATATTACTACACCTGGTCCAAGCGGAGGACATATTACTTGAGCCCCTAGAAGACGGACCCGGATTACTCCTTTTCAAATTGGGACCTACAAAAATCGTGTCTCATTATCATTCCTTCCTCCTACACATCGATTTAGAGGATATTCAGTCAAAAATTGACGTAGTAAAATTGCAATTAAACGAATTTAGGCCATTCATTAACAATAAAACACAGTCACTCTTCGAACCCCACATAAGTTACCTTGGGGACAAACTTGAAAAGATATCAGTACAATTAGAAAGTTTTAAACCCAGTCGTGTTAAACGAGGACTCATTGATGGATTAGGATCAGTTATAAAAAGTATCTCTGGAAACTTAGACTACACAGATGCAATAAAATATAATAACGCCATCCAAGTTTTAGAAGGTAACGACAATAAGCTGGAAACGGAACTTAACCGTCACATAAGTTTGACTAAAGAATGGATGTTAGAACATTCTAATGTATTAAAAAATATCGTAGACAATCAGAACATTATTGCTAATAAACTTAACCAAATCTTAAAACAAGACGTATCCAGACCGATCGGTTTAAAATTGACAAAGTTTCATACAAACATCATCCCCTATTTTATCCCCTTGGGGGTAGAATTAATCAAAATCCTTTCTTAGCGGATGCCTACGTCATAACATCTACCTGCATGCCAAATTTCAGCCCGATCCGTTCAGTGGTTGGGCTAGCTTAAAAAATGGAGTAACTTCTCCCGTTTTCTCAACATTTCCCTTCACTGCTCTGCTCCTATTGATTGTAGCGTGATGAAAAGTATACTATAACCTGCCCAGGAGTATGAAGAATAATTGCACCAAGTTTCGTTAAAATCGGTCGAGTAGTTTTTGTTTCTATAAAGAACATACAGACAGACAGACAGACAGACAGACAGACAGACAGACAAAAATTTTACTGATTGCATTTTTGGCACCAGTATCGATCACTAATCACCCCCTGATAGTTATTTTGAAAATATATTCTCGGCTCTTATGCGTGCTTCCAGCACTACCCATTCCATGATTAGTTTAAGTAATCTTAGAAATATGATAAGCAAATTAGGGTTATTATACTCAAAGGACGAAGTCATTGATATCGACCTTCGAGAGTACTATAACATTTTAAAATTAGGATCGTATTATATTGATAAGGAATTAATTATAGTTATAAAGGTGCCGATTGCCTTACCAAGAACCTTCATCCTATATAAGTTATCCATAATCCCTAACAAACATAATAGGGTCCTTATTCCTACCTCACCTTATATAGCAATTCAGGGATCATATTCTATGTACATAGAGACAGAATGTCCGAAGCTTAACTCATGGTACCTCTGCGAAGAGAAAGTTGGTTACAAGATTATAGACAAGCCGGACTGCGTGCAGCAGCTCATAACTCAACAGCATCTCAAATCCTGTACATCAACGCCAGTCACTCTACACAAGCAAGCCCTAGAACAACTTGACGAACAACATTATACGCTAAGCTTCCCGATACCTGCAAAAGTACAGATGTCATGTGGACAGGAAGAATTCAGAACACTTCAAGGAAGTTATCTGGCTACAGTACCGCAAGGTTGCCTGATGAGAACCACCGAATTCACCATCGCTAACATTGACAACCGAATTAAGGGACATGTACTTAGAATACGGACATTATGGGACCAGAACACTACATCAAAGACTGAAGAATCATTGATACAGCTTAACTCAATCAACCTCGAGAATCTCCACGAGAGCTACAAGAAAGTCTCAGTACAGTCTCCAGTAACACTTAACAAGATATCAGATGGAAGCCTCTACCATACTACCATACCTGTATACATATTACTATTTAGTGCAGGTGTACTTGCCATTTCTCTCACATACCGACATTGGAGGCATTGGATGGGAAATAAGGATAAGAAGAGCGACCTTACATCTATAGAGATGAATGCTGGTCAAGACATTTATGCTGAAACGGAATCAAGAAGAAATATTCATCCAGCAGGAATCAAGATGGATCCCAGTCATCTCACAGCAACATTTTTAACAACAGTTAATAAATAGTTGCTGTTCTACGGGGGGAGATGTTACGCAACGGTGTAACATAAGGATCGCTGATATTACGATTTGGTATTACACATGGAATGTGGACAACGTGACCTCGATATTGCGCATCGCAACGACTGCAGGTGGTGCCTACTCAGCACTTCGCAACCGTGGGACCGGACAACGGCGACACCTTCCACGACTCCACGCTTTGATTCATTCTTGGTATATCCATCGACCAATTATCACCTACGTAATTTTAAGATATAATTTGTAATTTCATTTTTTTAAATAAATTAGTCTAAAGTAAATTGGTTTTTTTTGCATCCTCCGGCTCCAGCTAACGTAATTAGCTTTATAATATTAGTAACCAAAAGATAAACAAATACGTTGACTGGATACGTAAACTGGATGCAAGAAGCCGAAAATAGACCTAAGTGGCGTGCAATTGGAGAGGCCTATGTCCAGCAGTGGACTGCAACAGGCTGTTGATGATGAAACAAATACGTTTGCAAATATAATGAAATAATAGTTGACCGGTCTCGAGATGAGGTCCAAGCCAAACTTACCGGCTTGTCTGCCAGAGCACCAGAGGTCCTCCTAACAATAGCAGCTTTGTCCTGGAATATCTACAGCTAAAATTAAATGTTACTTTTCTTATCTACCTATTGCTTTTACTTATTAGCAGTACTCTCCCACTAAGAAATGAAGGGAATAATCTAAAAGCAAAGCCACGGAAAAAAACAGCAACCAAGAACGTCTGCAAGAGGTAAAATAAAATGATGAATGTTGCAGAGACTTGTAACTTATGATCCCCCAAAAGTATAAATTACTTTTAAAGAGCCGTTAAACTGAAACTTTTTAACGACAATCAATTTTTATTACGAAACGCCCTCTTGTGTGTTTGACCCCAAGTTTTCTTCTTTTGGGATAAAATCTGACAGGAGAAATATGTCATTTTCATGATTATAAGAAGTGGATGGTTTTCACAATCCGCAACAGTGTTGTCCAAATAGAGATTCTTCCTGAATAAAAAATATGATTCTATTTAGTCCGTCAGTTTTATTATAGAAAAAAATTTGAACACGTATTTTTTGCTTTATCAAATCTATAAAAATGACGAAGATAAAAAGCTTAAAAGATCAGGAGAGCTTGTGACTTTACGTCGTTGTAAAAATTGCAGAGAGTAGTGACCTCGCACGAGTATTCAATGCATTGTATCGTCTTCGTTTTTTATTTGTATAAAAAAGAAAAATACATCTGCAATATTTTTTGGAAATCTCTCCGACGGACTTAGATTTTTTCATTGCTTGAAAATTATGCGATACGTACAATAACAATTTAATTCATTTTAATTTATGTTATCATTCTTTAGCTTCGCTTCATGGGCAAAACAATGTGAACTGCGCGTTCACTCAACATCTAACAGTTTCCTGTATGAACCATGAATATTTTGAGTTCGACGTGTATCAAGCCATCCGTAGTTCCTTGCTACCTATTCCATTATCATATAGACTTTACCAGGCAACCTTCCTAGAAAAACAGAATGCAATCAACAATATTAGCTTACCATTTACACGATATCACGTTTAGAAGTCTCTTTTGAGCGTCGCTACAAAATTACCCGCTCCCATTGCACACACGACACGCTTCCTTATTCAAAAATACACCGTCAAAGATCGCGCCGTACTGGAAGATCAATCACGGTCTATTTTAGTCTATGACATTATGGCAGAACATATATCTGGCTTGGCAGAAGAACTAAACAATGTGACGCGGTTAAAAATTGCTTAAAGTAGTCGTAGCTGTAAGTTTTGAAAGCTTTACCAGTGATCGTGTCTTTGTCTGCCTTAGGGAAATTGCTGTTAAAACTCATGTTTTCTGCTGACTAAAACAATCTGTAAGGTACCTTTCATCGGCGAAAAACAGCAACGACACTATTGGTTCCTTTATGAACCATTCCTGTGTATATTGCTGCATTATTGCAAACCTTATAAGATTGTAATAAATTTTGATGTTATAAATCTCTCGATGTATTGTGAACAAACCATTTTAAATAATAAATCCCATCTCAATTTAATACCTATTATGATCTATCCGTGTCTTAAACTGTAGAAGAGTTTACAACCTCACGCGATTTATTTTAAACTTACGTTGTTTGATAAAACCCGGTGACAGAAACATTGACAAAAAAAAAGAATAAAGAACCACACGAAGTATACGCGTAGTATATAAATAGGGATGTTTCCTGAGTAAAAAATATATGATTATGTTTAGTCCGTCAGATAGATTATAGAAAAATATTGGACACGTATTTTTGCTTTTTCCTTTATTAAATCTATAAAAACTGACGAAGATACAAAGCACCAAAGATCAGGAGTGGGGGCTTGTGACGTCACTGCTCGGTAAAAATTGTAGCGAGTAGTGACGTCACACGAGTTTTCAACGCACGGTATCGTCTTCATTTTTTGTTTACGTGAAAAAAGAAAAAAAATACCAATATTTTTTTGAAATCTATCCGACGGACTAATTAGATTTTTTAGTTAACTACCCTATTATGTTCACTACAAACTGCAAGGCAGCAGTTAAACTCAACACAACTTCAGAATATTATCCCACAACGCAGGCAGAAACTGGTCTTTCTGTCCACGTCTGTTTTGCGATTATAATATTTCGTCGCGCCTAATAGCTACCTGGTACATGATGTCTATCAAACTCGATACAAGCGAGACATGAAACATGAATTAACGTGTAAGGCCACGGCAGGATTGTGCAGAGAAGTGTGAGTGGGAATGCCTAAGTAAAATAGGTGGATATGGTATTGCCAGATGTATCCTTGGATTAATCAACAATTTTGTTGGTCGTCGTACCGTAAAATAATAGAAGGACCGGACTTATAAAAGTGCATACATTACAATCGCTATTTAAACATTGATGTGGTGGGGACTGGATGCGAGAAGCCGATAATAGATCTAAGTGGCGTGCAATTGGAGAGGCCTATGTCAAGCAGTGGACTACAACGGGCTGTTGATGATGATGTGACGGGCCTGTACCTACTAGGAATACCTGTTTACAGGGGTCTAGGCCTCCCAAACTACCCGGATAAGTTGCTACTATACTAAAACTTAAATAAGAGCATTATTTAGACTGGTACTGAAATTTCAGATGAAAAATCCTCATAGCACTTAACAAGACCTGGGAGTTGAACCCAGGGCCTAGAAAATGGCAGGGCGTGAGTCCTTGCGATCACTAGACCAATGAGGCTTTAAATATCGTAGGTAATCATTTGTTTTTTTTTTATCGCAGTCTGTGGTTTTAATGAGTCGCGGATTTAACGTAAATGGTCTAATAACATCTTTATTTACCCCGCAAGGAAAGGTAAACCTTTGCCTTTATTAAACTCCATTCCTAATAAGTAATAAAACTACCTACCATAAACCTGGTATAAATTCTTTGAATAATGCGATCTTTACCGTAGTAAAAATCCCATAAATCTACTTTCTAAGATAAACTCGGTACCGTAGGACCGAAGTGTAAAAGTTTTAGTTTGTTCAGTCAGAGCGCATTACGTCGACGCCGGCGTCGTTTTGAGACGCGTCCTGCATTTTTCACAGGCGTCCGCCGCCATTTGTTATGGCCTTTCATACTTGTATACGCAGGTAGACAAGAGCATTAAATATGGAGACAGTTAATGTTAGTTTTTTTTTAGATTATTTATTTAGCAAAACTTTATGCACTTGTTAGAAAACTGTACGAAGGCGGACTTAATGCCATAGGCATTTTAGACCAGTCGACCTTAGGGTAGTAGTAGAGACAACATGGCAGGAACTGGAAAAAGGAAATTTAAAGAAAGACAACCGGAAAGGGAAAAATGCAATGATAAATACATAGATACAAACAAAATTAACAACGTCATTGAGAAAAACGAATTAACGCTGTGACGATTCTACCAACTTATATTAAAGGATTATATGAAGGTGTAAACTTTTAAGAAAGTGCCGGAATATGTTGGAATGTTTACTTCTTTATTTTTCACTGCGAATTTTTGAGTATCAAACTTGTCCAGAGATCGCACAAGATGATTGAGGTTTGGAAGGAGAGAGAAGAGGCTTTGCCTAATAATGGGACACAAATTAGGATTGTTAAAAAAAAACTTCGTTATTCAAAAGCTTGGTTGCTTTGACTTATGTGCGTCTTATCGATTCAATTTTTCTTTGTACTGGTTATCCACCCGTGTTCCTCCAAATAACCTTAGCGTTCCAGGGCCGCGGTAACTACATTATAGATTCTACTTGCTTAAAATGAAAAGCCCATCGCAAATTTTTGTCAGTAAAATGACTCGGACTGTACACAAAATTGGTAACGAATGGATTCCGTATTTAGGTTGAAACAATCTTTTATTAATATTCCATCGAGAATAGATCCAGCAAACATCAGTCCCCTACCATGATCGTGTCAATGTGATGATGAGTCCGTTGTGAAAAAGAGTCCTGTCTAGCTCTGTCTCTCTCTCACAACGGGATCATGATCGCTCGTCATAATATAATAAATCAGAGTTAAATCGAAAAGCTACCATGATCGTGTCATTGTGATGATGTGTCCGTTGTGAAAGGTAGTCCTCTATAGCTCTGTCTCTCTCATACAACGGGATCATGATCGCTCGTCATAATATAATAAATCAGAGTTAAATCGAAAAACTACCATGATCGTGACAATGTGATGATGAGTCTGTTGTGAAAGGGAGTCCTGTCTAGCTCTGTCTCTCTCTCGCAACGGGATCATGATCGCTCGTCATAATATAATAAATCACGAGTTAAATCGAAGAATTTCACACATTACTCTCGTATTGAAGCGAAACTCAATTTTCGATGTTGTGACAGCCGTCGCTCCCGGGAGAAATTATATTGTTTTTAAACTAACTGAACTCTCGAGTCACGACATTGGACGAGGACGTTTACCGTCCGTGGTCGTCATAAATCACGGATAATATTTATATCTTTGTACTTTAAGATTTAGGATGCTGTGTTTATGAATAAAATACTTAAAAGTATAACTGTGTTGCTTGTCACATCGAATTAGCTCTCCGTTCATGTCATTTATAAACGAATTCATAGAAGTATGATTTAAATTGTAACTTAGAAATCATGAAATGCATTTACATCCAGTGATTAGTGGTATACCATCGAGTATGTGATCTTTTAAAGTGTTTTTAAATTAAGCGAAAGTGAAAACAATTTAACTCACGCTAGCGACCTGCTCCGACTTGGCATGGGGTTTTTATGGATGGAGAAATCATCAAATGACTTCTTCCGCTCTGGGTGGAGCGCAAGAGAGTGTCAGACTCTTACTGACTAAAACCCATCCGTGTTCCTCCTAATGCTGTTCCAGGGTCGCGGTGACTCTTTCGATTAAATTCCGCAGTCCTGGCAGGGCTTAACATGGACATGGGTGAAATGTCTACACAAACCATCCTCGTTAATCGCTCTTTTATTAATTAAAAAATCCGTTACGTGGCGCAACGACTTTATTTTATACATGAATGGTGAAGCTTGGCATTACCGTGATACCGCAAGTGGCGGCTGGATGAATTTCAATGCTTAACTTAATACTGTAAGCCCTAAAGTAGTGATTTTAGTGAACACTACAATGCTGATTAGATATTTTAATGTTTAATAATGTAAATCACCATTGATTATTCTTATTGACTAAAACCGTCCCATTCTATAAAACATACTTGGTCCTCACATTCAAACAGGTCAGCCATTACTTCTCCTATGTCCAATATCTCTGTCAGATCTATTCTTAGACAAATCACAATAAATCGGCACTTAGTGTGCGTTTGCGTCACAAAACTGATATATTGTATTCCAGGGATTTGCATCGGTAAACCAGGACAAACGGTACACACAATAGATTTAGTAGTTCGAGTATGAATCAGCAATAGAGCGTGTCTACCGAAGTTAGTTGAAGCATTAACGGTGCACCTGATTTGGGGCCATCCATAAATTTCGTCACACGTTAAGGGGGAGGAAGGGGGTTGACGAAGTGTGACATTGTTTGACAAGGGGTGGGAGGGGACCTAAATTTCGTGACGTCACACTTCAAAATCTATTTTAATCTAAGTGTTAAGGGCGCATATTCCAAACGGCATTTCATACAAATTTTCAAGTCGTTATTTTCCGAAATGACTGAACCGATTTTAGTGAAACTTCAGACATATAAGCAGGTTACATAGGTCTAAAAAGTTAGTTAAACACATTTTCAAAATGTCTTATTTTAAAAAAGATAACTGGAAATTTATGTTTGTATGGAACATTTAAAATGGGTCTAATTTAACTGTAACACTATTTATCGAAAATGTTTTCAATTAACTTTTTAGACCTATGTATTCTGCTTACGTGTGTAAAGTTTCATTAAAATCGGTTTAGTCATTTCGGAAAATAACGACTTGAAAATTTGTATGAAATGCCGTTCGGAATATGCGCCCTTAAGTAAAATATGTGCCATCACACTAGGGAGGGAGTGTCAAAAATGTGACCAGCTAGGCAGCTGTGACAAAGATTTAGGTCAAAATTCATAAAATTCGATTGATGTAATTTAAGGATGAGCCCCCTTACGCATGGTTAGCATTGAACGGAATACTCACGACTTGGATGTTTAAAACGGGTATCTGGTAAATTAATTTTCAGTTTTACCTAATTGGCTAATATCTATATTCTCGTCTCGCATACTACATGAGACAGTCTGTGATCTATGCGAGTTACCTATTACGGAAAAAATGATAAAACTGGGAAGAAAATATAATACGGGCATCAGAGGTATGCAATCTCACCTATATCTCAAAGGGCATGAGATTGGGGAGGTGGCATGGAGTTTCTTATTTTCTTGTTTATTTCCCTAAGAAAAAATGAGTTTAGAATAATGCGCAGGATAAATAGCTATGAATTCTCGTGAAAAATCCATCACAAAAAAAAATATTAAAACATATTGATGACATGTGCAGTTCGTATCGTTCGTAAAAAAAAAAACATACATTTTTACAAGCAACAAAATAATGCTAGGCAAGCCGCAGCCCGCTCCAACTTGAAAGTTTATCTAATTCATACTCCAAGTTTATACTGCTAAGTCCAGCATAACAAAAGCCTAGCAGATAAACGGAATGTTAGCAGCCATCATTGTGTAAAAGTGGCCGTTCGCACTTCCATAATTCAGGCGCTGTTGTGTCATTATTCAGACGAATTGAATATTCTAAGCGGGCGAGCGGTACCGAGCGAATGTTCCGTTTTGTTTATGAAAATATCATAAAGTAACGTTGAGATGGCAACCTGTATTCATGCTGCCATACTAATGTTGTAAATGCGTAACTCTGTCTTTGCGATTATTAAATTTTCATGATTTAAGAGATGAACCAATGTTGATGAATTTAGAGAACATCTAAATATATATAACTCAAAAGGGACTGACTGACTGACATAGTGATCTATCAACGCACAGCCCAAACCACTGAACGGATCGGGCTGAAATTTGGCATGCAGGTAGATATTATGACGTAGGCATACGCTAAGATTTTTGAAAATTCGTCCCCTAAGGGGGTGAAAAAGGGGTTTGCATTTTGTATGGAACTGCACGCGAACGAAGTCGCGGGCATAAGCTAGTTTTATATAAGGAGTACGTTCTTTGGGATTACATCCGACTTCCAATTCGGCGAAGTCGCTGGAAAAGTTAGTTTTTACAGTATAACTAGTAGTGCCCCCTGGTTTTACGGGAATGCGGGGTGGGGTGGGAATACGGGGATAGAATATAGCCTATGTTAGTTGCTGATAATTTAGTTTTCCATTGGTGTAAAAATTTCTAAAATCGTTCCAATAGTTTCGGAGCTGATTCGGTACAAACAAACTAAACAATCTTTACTCTTTAAAGTATTAGTATAGATTATTGCCCTAGACTTGAAGTGCATACAAAGTTCGACTTTTCGCTTCATACGTTCGAGTGTGGGCCATGGAATATATATTTTTAGTACCTCGCCACGATCCAAGAAAAAAATCTTTATTTATCAGTAGTTTAGGGGCGGGTTGTTTCACCGACACTTAACGCACGCGTAATCGTCAAAAATGGCGCTAATCATTGTTAAAGCAAAAAATGGGTTGTTTCACAGAATGTCAGCGTTAATGTACGTAAAAAATTAACGATTACGGTAACAGATGGTGTGAGCACTGGTTAACGTAACTTTAGTTGCGTCAAATAGTAAAACAACATGGACTCTCTTTTGTATTCGCCTGTTTGGTCTTTAATCGACGATAGTTCTTCATCTGATGATGATTCAAATAGTGTGGAAAGAAAGAAAAGTCTTTAGAACACGTATTAATAACACTGGTCAACAAAATTTAAATTTTGTCGTGCCACATGGACTTTTTTGATATTATTTACTTTAATTGATGGTTGTAAATAAAAAAAATATAGTTAAAAAAATTGATAGCAAAGAGTATTATTTTATTGAGTGTTATAAAATGTGGAAGAAAAACAATGACTTCGTAAATTTCAATCAGCGCTTGAAAGCGAGCCTTTTCGTGTTTGGAAAAGTTTACAGCCCGTTCTCTGGAAATAAAAAACCACGTGAAGTCCAACAATTATAACAAACGAGTGTTTGTTAGATTGTAACGTTTCACAAATATTACCTACTTACTTAGGTGAAAAAAATCTTTTTACAAAAAATAAAACCGACTTCTAAATAAAAAAAAAAAAAGTATAAAATAACTTTAATTTCGGAACTCGGTGTTTTTGGTTGCTTTTTTGTTGTTGAACACACCGACTTCCGAAATTAAAGTTATTTTATACTTTTTGTTTTTTTTTTTTAGAAGTCGGTTTTATTTTTTGTAAAAAGATTTTTTATTTTTCACTTTTTAGTGGTTCACTCTCAGCTAAACATACCCATCAGAGCGTACGTGGTATAAATTGGTGTAAACAATAAACAAACATGCGATTTCAGCTATCCCGATAGATTTGCTATCATTTATTGAAATTAACAAAAAAGCCGCTTGTTCGATTTCGAAAAAAAAATTATGGGTCCATTTGGGAAGTATACCCTTTCTAACAAAAACAGATTTTTTCAAATCGGTTGGCAAGCGACGGAGTTATGCGCGAACAAACATTAAAAAAAAAATACAAACATTCGAATTGAGAACCTCCTCCTTTTTTAAAAGTCGGTTAAAAAGTATCCATTTTATGTCAGAATATACTAATACTTTTCAGTATTGAAGAGTTCTGTCTCTATAATCAAACGCGATAGAAAAACGTACACAATAACCAAAGAGTACTATTAGTCTACGACAATAACACAACAATTTTACTGACAGGACAGACAAAATTTGACGTGAACGGTCAAATGTTGCCATATTAGATAAATCTCCCATCGATTTTTATTGGGAAAACATGTTGCTTTCTACTGGCAACCCTGTTAACTATAACATCCAGTTTTTTATGCTATGAAACAACGCTTCGTATTTAACGAACGTTAAAGATCTTTCGTAATCGTTACTTTTTGATGTACGTATGTTACGTTAACCAACTGTTTGATACAACCGGCCCTAGATTGTGCGTTATCCGTCAGTTCATCAGTCAGTCATGATATATAATGTTGTATATAGGCAACTAGGTAAAGATTCATGACAATGTCACAAAGTTCTAAATACAAACTATGAACCAACGGCCTTGATAATGAATAGGATCGTTTGTTCCCGTGGGTGACATAACAGACTAGGGGGGACTAAATAGGTAGAACTACGTCCTGCCTGAGGATGCCATATTTCATGCTATTAAAACTAAACAATGGTGCTCCCTTTCAGGATTGGATTGTCAAATCTGCGGAAAGCAAGTTAGAAACCTAACCTATTAGAATCTCGCCAATGTGTTTAGTTAGTCGTTCCAAATCTCCTGGGCTCAGTTTTTGAGAATAAAATCCCCGCGTAACGCGACAAATTGTCAGATGTTAGCTACTGTTATTATTATTTTATGTCAACCTTTATTGTCCCACTGCTGGGCAAAGGTCTATCCCATAAATTTCTACTCTTCCCGTTGTGTTGTAGAGGGCTACCGACCAGTCCGTCATGAACGGCTACAAGTGGTCACGCCAGGTTTTTTTAGGCCTTCCTCGGCGACGATGTCCGTCCTCTGGCTCCCACTGCGTGACGAATCTGGACCATCTTCATTCTGATGCATCTTACATATTTATGTATGTGACCCTCCCAATCCCACTTCAGTGTTATTGGTTGAATGAATTTCCAACTGACAATCACTAATTTGGAACGCACCGACATTATTTTTTTCTGAAAGCACGCTTTTTATTCATACACGAAATAAGTAATCCAGACAGTTTTTGGATTGGTTGTGAATAATAAAGCTGCTTAAGGCTGCAGTCTTGCAAAATTCACTAGCGGCGAATTATTTCCGCAACTTTGTATTCATTTTTTAAACAAAATAATGAAATAACATGAAATATTATTATTGCACATAAATAACCACAATATAAGTAATTGCTACATATTTTTTTTAAGTTCATCTATGTGGATTATGTTAGGTAAATCAAGTGTTAAATACGGCTCTTTCGCGCCCGACACCATTTTGAGTTCTGTTTGCGCCCTTAGTTCATGGAAATTAAGAATTAATTTAAAAATCTGTTCAGCGCATAATTAGCTCAACATTCTCGTCTTCAAAATGCGCTGATTAGTTTTTTCTAATTATCTTTCATTTTCTTAATCCAGAGGTCACAACTTCATCAAAATTCTGTGATTTATTACTTAATAAACGGTATTTTTTCATAATATCTATGCATCGTAAGTATGTAACAATTAGATTATAATAATGCCAAGAGTTCAATAAGCAAGTTATAAAAAATATAGCACCTAAATCACTTTATCTTAACAATAGTAATAATTTCAAAAAACCATAAAAAAATGACTTTATAAACCAGAATTGACAGAGAAATTCCTCAGTGGGCTCTGCACAGGCGGAGCGTTCAGACGTGTGCTCCACGACAAATTTTAATTGTTCCCTCTCGCTCTAACATTGCTCCTGCTCTAACGTAGGTTGCCCATTGTTTTGTGTCGAAAGTTGCTCTACTTTATTATTCTTTGTATATAATTTTTCGAGTGTTTTGTAAATATTTATGCATCAATAATAATTTTGTAAATATTTAATTTTAGTATGGATCGCAAACGTAAAAAAAACGACGCGGCTATACAGTTAAGGCAACACGAAGACATTTCTGACAGTCAAAAAATGGTGAAACTTCGTCGATATTTTGAATGCATTACAGCATTCTTTTGGTAGTCACTCTGATTGCGATGACGCTATATGCCCAGCAACTGACAAAACTGACCGAAATACGGCACTTGAAGTAGCTAACACAGTTTTATGGAGGAAAATGAGTCAAATTGTCTTATTTTTAGCTGCAAACGCTAAAAGTCTCATTTTTGATGTTGATAGCAATCCTGCTGAGACATTCAATTCAATGATTGCCAAATATGTGGGTGGAAACGTCTTAATTACACACTTAAAAGTTCATACCAGAAAAGGTGTTCCGCTTCAGTTATATTTTCCTTTAACACCAAACAACCAATAAACGCTATCATAAATGCATATTTTTTGGTATAGATACATATTATATGCAGTCAAAAAAGTATAGGGCATGGATGATTTGTTTATGGTACCAAATTCAGTCAGTAACATATTATGCTAGTAAATTTGCCATAAAAATAACTAATTATGAATAAAGGACAATGGCAGCCAATACATTGTTTTAGCTGAGGTTAAATTCTTACGTCTTTAAATGAAAAATATCTTGTTTAACTCAGCGTCACCTTTTGAACTAGTATGTGCAAGAATTTTGGTTCAAGAAGGCCGAGAAAAATAGATATTCAGTCATGAACTTTTGTAGGTTATGTCTATGGTAGGTAACTTGGTAGGTAAAGGGAGACGATCGAATGCACTTGACAAGTCTTTGTGTCACGTTATTTATAACAGGTATCAAAAAAATTATATATAGTAAAACTGGTCTGAGGCAGCTAGTCGCCGAGAGCATCGTTTTAGGTATTGAAGCAATAAGAGTTATCTAACATTCTGGGATTTTATAATTACTTGCTAAGTTTCGCAAGCTTAGCAAGTATTTAGAGATCGATCAAATAACTACAGACCTATATCAATCCTGCCAACACTCTCAAAATTAGTTGAGAGGCTCATGAATAACAGATTGGTCAAGTACCTTGAGCAAAATCATCTTCTTTCTTCGTCTCAATATGGTTTCCGTTCCGGAATTTCCACAAATAATGCTGTGCTAGACCTTACCACTAACATTTTCTCCAACCTGGATAAAAAGCAGAAGGTGATTGGTATTTTCTTAGATCTGGCAAAAGCCTTCGATACGATATCTGTCCCCAGTCTTATTGCGAAACTTGAAAGGATTGGTATTAGAGGCACTCAACTTGCTCTCTTTGAGAGTTACCTCACAGGTAGACGACAGTGCGTCAGGATCGGTGACTGGACGAGTGACGAGCTCCCAATTTCGTATGGTGTCCCCCAGGGTAGTATCATCGGTCCGACCCTTTTCCTTATTTATATAAATGAGCTCTGCCGGCTAAAGCTTCTCAATGCATCCATCTTCACCTATGCCGATGACACTGCCCTACTATTTCACGGAAGCTCCTGGGAACGGGTGTTCCAGCATGCACAATCTGGACTCAACCTTGTCACCAGCTGGTTGGCTCAAAACCTGCTTACTCTAAATGTTGACAAAACGAACTACTTAACCTTCTCTTTTAATGCCGCTGGTAAACCTCCATCTTCATACTCTTTGATTGCTCACTCTTGTGTTGCGCCTCACCTCTCAGCTTGTAATTGCCCCTTCCTCTCTCGCACCAATTGTGTTAAATATCTTGGTGTGCAAATAGACGATTGCCTTTCATTTTCTACGCATATAAGCACTCTCACTTCACGACTGCGCAGGATGATCTATATTTTTAAGTACCTTCGTGACGCTGCGGATACTACGGTGCTCAGACTTGTATATCTCGCCCTCTGCCAATCACTTCTACAATATTGCATAAATACTTGGGGCGGATCAGCTAAATCTCATATGCTGAAATTGGAACGTGCTCAAAGAGCACTCCTAAAGGTTGGATGGCGGTTACCTTACCGCTTTCCTACCAGTGATCTTTATGAAACATGTACGGTTCTCTCTGTTCGCAAATTATTTATCCTTAACCTTGTTTTAACCACACACTCTCAGAATCCCTACTCCCCATGCAAGTTTGGCTCCCAACGACGTAAGCATACTGTCTGTCCCTCTATCCGTACAAATTGTCGCTCAGCTCAACGTAGTTTCACTTTCCTCAGTAACTACGTCTACAACAAGGCTAATAAATTGTTGAATATATACCCCATGTGCAGATCAAAATGTAAAATAACTATTACGAATTGGCTACTTAAATTGGACTATACAGATACTGAAAATATACTGAATATTTTAAAATAATTTACCTCAAAAATTTAAATACTCAAAAAATCCCCGCGTTTAACCTTGCCAAACACAGACACACACACACTCACTCTCGGGCATGTAGGTGCTCACTACCAGGGCCCCTTGTGAGCTCTGGGGTGAGGACTTATATTGCACTCACGAACACTACACTATCCAAAGACACTCACAGTACTTTTGTTTATTATTAGTATTTCTCTTTCTCCCAACACTTGGAGAGTTCTTATTGTTGTAGTAAGTAGGTGCACATTAATTGTAATTTTAAGGGTGTGAGCCTGGAGATCTGTCATACAGGTCGCGAGCCCAGTATAGACTCCAGCTCTCACAAAGGTTGAATTCGCCTGTAACCTACATACTATGTACCAAAATTGTACCTTTTTGAGAGAAATAAACACCTATTATTATTATTATTATAAAATCCTAGAATGTGTGTATGTGTAGAAATATCGAGTTGATAAGAACCAATAAAACAAGTTTTATTTTTACATCTTTATATATATATGTATATATATTTATTCTTCTTCATCCTCTTACAATTATTTCATCCAGAAATTCTGTGGGTGTGGTAATATTTGCCGATGTCAGGCCCATCCTAAATACCAAACTAGCGTCACTACATAAGCGTAACATATTACTGTGCGACAACGAACTAAACAATTACAGCAACGTTTACTGATTCCTCTCCGGCCAGGAATATCATTCAGTTGATACACAGGATTCGTGTCGGTTTGCTCTACGACCTTACATCTTGGCGGTATCTAGCAAACAACTAGTTCACTGATAAGTAATCCAAAACAATAAGGCAAGATCGGCGTCCAGTACAGAAAAAGCTAAATATGACGGGAAAGTCTCGCGAGTCCTTAAACACGCACAGGATCACACAGGGGCATATCACAGTCCATAGTATGCAGTCCGGTCAAATGAAAATTAAAAAAATACGGGAAAAAACAACAGAGAGCAGTGATTGAATATGGTATCCAGCCTCTATCATCATATGCTGAGATAGGGACCTTTTTTGGCCTCGCACAGTTTAAATCTAATATTAAGCTTTTAATTATGTTTTTTTTTTATCTGTTTTGTGCGAGTCCTAAATAAACATTTTTCTTTCTTTCTTTCAAGCAACAATCGTCAGTAATCAACGTATTATTAGTATACTTTGTGGTAATCTAACTAATTTTTTTTAGATTCGGGATACTAGTCTTTTTGCCAGTCATTAAAAGCAATTTATTTATTTTTTATTCACTGTTTTGACCTCCCTGCAAGGAACTCTTACACTTAAAAATAAACTATATCGTGTTTCCGTTTAATTATTCACGTACTCCTTTTAATTATAATCAAAAAATAAAACTGATGACAATTCAATCATATAGTCGCGAATTTCACCCTTCAAATCGCTAAGTGCATAGTGAACAAGTCAAATAGTGTTTTTATTTGGTAAGCCCTCAATACCTACCCCTATATCTTGTGTCAATAACAGCAAGTACAATACGGCCGACGTATCTTGGCAAGTCTGAACATAGGCTTTGCGAACTTTAGCGCATGTACAGTCGTGAAGAAAACTTTTATTGGTGGCATTTTTACGAATATTATAAGTGCCAACTGAAACCTGCAAATAACACACAAAACAATCTTATACACTAAACAAAAACTTAACAATACTAATAAAACCTAACAACAGTAACAACAATCTTAAACACTTAACAAAAAATTAAAAATACCAATAATACTTAACAACAGTAACAACGAAAACTTTTGTAACCGACTGCGCTCAAGACAGAGATAGCGACACGAACACGACACCGACACTAACGTGTGACTGAGACAATAATATCGTGTACCGAGCATTGCCGAATACGCACGAAGCTTTACGAAGTAACCAAAAAGGGATGGACATCCCTTTTTGGTTACGCGTGTCTGAGGGTGTTGTTTCAATATTGTGGGTAAGGTAACGTTAAACCATGCCGTTAATTCCTGAATAGTTTTACTAGGATCGGCTTCCACCATCTCTCTTAATTCATCGTTATTCACCTGTGTGGGCGGTCTTCCTCGTGGCTCGTTCTTCAAGTCGAAGTTTCCATCACGAAAGCGTTTAAACCAAAATCGCACGGTGCGTTCATTAGCAGACCCCTCTCCAAACGCAACATTGATATTGCGGGCTGTTTCTGCCGCGTTACTTCCGCGTCGGAACTCGTATTCAAAAATCACTCGAATTTTTGCAGTATCCATCTTTCTTGTATAGTTGAATAACAAAAACAATTGAAAGTCGATATTCAAATGTTTCAATTTTTTTAAAAGAAGAACATCAGAGAATTCATTTGAAAAAAGTTTCTTTCGAAAACCTCAAACCACGAAGATTCTATGTCAATTTAAAAAACCTATTACAATAAAACGGCAATTTCATACTTTAACCCCTATTATAACAATTTATTGTTTTATTTTTGTATTCCTAAACATTTAAATCTAACAAAACTAACGTATAAATTTACTTTGAATGATTCTGCATCGGTCATATCTGGTCTTTGGTAGTAATACTAAAGACCAGATATGACCGTCGTATCGTAAGATCTAGCCTGAACGAATGAATATAAAAACCGGAGGCACGAACGGGAGGAACCCCCGCTCACTGTAATACACCCAGACCCAAGGTATCATTCAAATATAAATAAATATTGAATATTACTTAGTAGAGCAACTTTCCGACCGTGTCAAATATTATTTAACAAATTACGCTAGGTAGGATGAATGCGGGGACTGCGGGGTGCTCGGGTGCAGACGCTCGGCGCGTGGACTCGCCGCGTTCGATTCTAATATTGTGCGATAGAAGACTAGGCCCTTAAGTAATATTATATATCTTGCAAGCCTAAATCTGTTTTAAATAACATCCTCGGGCAGCTCCAAAAATAGCCAGATTTATCGTAGATCAAGGTAAAATTAAGCTACGAAAAAAAAAAACCGAGACTTCTAACAAAAATAGTTTCCAATATTTACGGAATAAATTCTTTTAAGCCACTATATTTTTGCTAGGCTTTTGTTACTTGCGGTATACCCTCGCGATAGGTAATCCAAGGTAATCCCTTTGTGCGCATTCAAAGAAGAGGGCATGTTTTCTTTTAGAATATTCAGTTAAAACCAGGGATGTTACCGCTATGAAATTTCGGATCTGGATACGAATACCGATATAGAAATTATATTTATACCGGTTTCGGATACGTTCACCGATATACAATTATTTCGGAGTGTCAGTTTCGGTTACGAATATTAGTTTTTTATTTTTTATTTACTCCGGGAGACGTTTGCTCAGCTGTGGAACAGTTATGTTCCACAGCTGAGCAAAGGGAGACGTTTGCTCAGCTGTGAATAAGGACTTCTAAGAATTCCTCCCTGCCTCCAGCCGTCATTTTACACGTCCAGGTCGTCTTGCCACCTCTTTCTGGGCCGGCCTAGGCGTGACTAACGTGACCCGCCAAATCCCTTTTGAGCCTGGCAGCCTTTTTACCCACATTCATGATTCCAGTTCGGGAAGCCACGTTTTAGGAATGATAAAAGTAAAACACTTATTAGTAATAAGTAAGTAGTAAGAAAACCTGTGGTAACGTGTTTCATTTAGAGCACTCCTATCCGAAATTATCCGAATATATTGTTTTTTATTTTTATTATGAAATGGATTTGCTCTTGACTCTAGTCTAGGTCACAGGTGACAGAGACGTCTACGATGGAATGAGCTTACCCAGCCTGTTCACTCTAACTTTGAAGAGATTAGGGTTGAATGCATTCGAAAACACAGACGCATTTGGTTACTGATAAATTTTTATTTCGGATAAGCGATAGTTTTGGTTACGTTTACGGATCTCCTCAACATCCCTATAGAACAGTAGTCGTTTGTGTGGGTTTTCTTTTATCTAGACCGTTGCCATGGAGACTGCTTGTTTGTAAGGATACACTGGGAAGTTTTCCACAGATTGTGTTCTTGATCTTGTTTAGTTGTGAGATATACCTGATTGAAAACGGGTTTTCTGTTTCTTTTATTTTATTTCGTAGATTGAAATAAACATGGAATATGAGGATGGTTATTTTTGGGAAAGAACAGCAAAACTTTTGACCCAAACACATACTAACAAGAGACAAGAATAATATTACAGAATAATAATGCAGTAAAATAAAATTGTGCTCAGCTGGGATTCAGAAACCCAGCGCTGGTTTGCAGTCCGCAGTGACGAAACTGTTGCGTGTTAACAAAGTACCGAGTTTGAAAATCTTGAATTATGACAAAGGTACTATAAGCCTTTTTTTCTGACTGGGAAATCCTGAAATGACTTCTCCCGCTCTGGGTGGAGCGGAAGGGAGTGTAATACTCCTACTGACTAAAACGCACCTGTGTTCCATCTTGTGCCCTTTGAGATTCAGGGCCGCGGTGAATCTCGAACAAATTCTGCAATGAACTAATGAGCCTGGCCCCAAGAAAAACCTATCTACAGAAAGCAAACGCATGGAGGAACAACCGCCCGGTTATTAACCATAGATTAGTCATTGTTTCTCACGTATAATCAGCCTTTTAATGTTCTCGCTGCTGGGACACAGGCCTCCTCTCTAGGTGAGGGAATGGGCCGTAATCCACCACGCGGGCCCAGTGCGGGTTGGTAAATGTCTTGGAATTTTTGGTTCTAGGACATGCCGGTTTCCTCAAGATGTTTTCCTTGACCGTTTTGAGAGCAATGGTGATGAAGTTAATTACACAAAGTAATGCGCATGGCTGGGTTTGAACCGCGACCTACAATTCGTTAGCCGGGGTCGTTACCACTCGGCTACCATGTTCCCCGGCCACCACTGCTCCCGGCCACCACTGCTCCCTGGCCACCACTGCTCTCACGTAATATTTATTAAATTATAAACTCTGCTTACATTCCTCAAATATGAAGGATCGACGTTGATATGTTTCGTGTTGAGGCGAGCCACTAGCCACACAAAGGAAATAGTGCGCATTCCCACACTCGCTGTTTGCGTTCAATGAATTGAAAGTTTTCATTTCAAATCTATTCGCTCTTCGCTACCAAACAAAATGTTGCCAGAAACTGTATTGAAAAATATCCGTTGTGTAATCAAGTGAAGTTTCTGTGTATTCACACAATATTGTTTTTGCTGTGGCAAAATATCGAATGTTTAATAGAAAAAGTTTTTTAATAAAAAAATAAATGTGAAAATTGTTAGCTCGCGTATTTTTCACTCTCTATTTATATTAAAAAGCGTAATTGAAAAAACGTTGTTCCTATCTCTGATATTCCCGTGCGATGGTTTATTTTGAACGCCATTTTAAAATTTGTATTCAACTGTCGTCTAACTTCTGTTGTTTTGTATGATATTTTAATTTCCTCTTTCTGGTATTTATGGAATAGCTTCATTCGACTCTACTGCGAACAGTTTTCAGTATTGCGGTATACCAAAGTTCAGATTGATTTTTCTATTTCTTTAAAGTCGAAGTTATACGACGCAGTAATAATTGTTAATTGGAGATAAAATCATGTAACTAAAAGGGTTATGAATATAAATGTGAATGGATGGAAAGGGAGAGGTAGGCCAAAGAAACGATGGATGGATTTTGTGAGGAGTGATATGAAAGAAAAGGAAGGTATTGACAGCGTGACGCTGACAGGACAGAATGGAAAAAACAACGTGTAGCGCCGATCCCAAGTAACATGGGATAAGGGCAGGAAGATGATGAGTAATACAAGCTAGATAACAGGCTCACTGGAATACAAACATTGCTTTGCTAAGGTTAATCATTAATAAAACAGCGATGTAACATGCTGGGGTTTTTGTATGCATAACTATATGACACTCAGGAGACGGGCGTGGTAATTGTGCGGCTGTGGTCTTGATAGGTGCGGAAAGCGATGAACGATTATGTAGTCTAAATTTGTTCCGAGACAGCTTCTAAAATAGCCGATTCTTTGAGCTAAATAACGGTCAATAAGGGCATACGATGTAGCTTAAACTGTATGACGGTCTTTTGTTCGGGGTCACAAAATGGTTTGGTATGGAAATTGTTAAGAGTCGGTTACAGGCGTCTCATCGGTACCTGCTTTGCATACACATAGACGAGGCTTTAAGGTTTTTCGTAAATTTCACTACGTAGGCAAAGATTTCTGCTAGCTACGGGTGCTTGCTACTAGCACTGGATATTCTTATGTGGAAAAGGCTATTGGTACCCTATTACTACAGAATGTTATTACAAAAAGATTTTGTTTTGGTTTGTTGCTGACCGACCGCAACTAAATAGTTGAATTTGAGTTCAAGCTCTAAAAATCTCAATATGGTATTTGTATATGCAATATTTGAAACAATATTTAACAATATGTTTATCCAAAAAATATTGGACACGTATTTGTTCTTTTTCCACGCGTTGAATACTCGTGTGACGTCACTACTCGCTACAATTTTAATCACGACGTGACGTCCCAAGCCCCCACTCCTGATCTATGATGTTTTTTATTTACGTAATATTTTTTGGAATCTATCTTATGGACTTATTAGATGTTTTTAGTCAAATACCTGTTGTGAAACCTTTAAGGATGCGCCTTGTCTTCATACATTTTTAGATTGACTGCATGCTGATATTTATTTATTTGTTCCCTAAATCTGTAAATGCAACCATGGCCCATTTAACATTAGGTATAATCTCGAACAAAAGGTCAGACAGCACAACACTATAGAGTAAAATGTCAACAGTACTTCACTGACACCACCATAATTCCAGAGACAATTAAAGTAACTGAAATATGAGCTTGTATTTCAGAGGCGGGTAGGCTAACCGCATCGTAGCTTTAGGCTTGCAGTCCTATAAATACTCCTAGTGTTGCCAACGCCAAAATCTAGGGCTCAGCGAAATTTAACGGCGAATAGAAGGGTAGTCTTTAATTAAATTTTCAAAAGGTATATGTAGGTAATTCAGGCCCTGATATACTGGATGAGGTATCAAGTTTAAGTGGATCCAGCCCAAATCTGGTAATGAAGAAAATGTACTCTGGCTGTAAGACGAAATAGTGGAAGTGAATGCGTGTTTTATAATCCAATTCGTTTGAATAAGTAAACCAAAAATAGAATCCTGAAATAAGTGGAGGCGTAACTGGGAGTTTTATTTATGTAACGAAATGATTCATAAGGCTTCCATGTTAATCAACTTTATTTTTTACTAGCAGCGCCCCGCGGTTTTACCAGCGTAGTTTGCGTTCCCGTGGGAATATGGGGATAAAATATATCCTGTGATACGCGATGATAATATCACTTTTTCAATTGATAGGCACGCGTTTGTCCAAATATTTTTTTTTAAATAACCATATTATTCAGGGTAGATTTTTAATGAAATGAGTTTTTTTTGTTTTTTTAAATAGCCTATTAAAAAAAAAATAACACCACATTTCAACCCTGAATAATGTGGTGTGTTATTTTTTTGGATATTTTCTCTGGCCTACCCTAACTCGAACCACTGCACGCCACTGCCACTATCTCACCTGATGGTAAGCGATGATGTGGTCAAAGATGAAGCACGCTCGCGTAGAAGTAACTTTTTCACTCTTGACGCACGTGACGTCACGTCGCTGGTAAAAATTGTAGCAACGTAGTGACGTCACGTGAGTTTTCAATGCACTGTATCGTCTTCATTATTTGTTTACGTGAAAAAAGAAAAAATACGTGTCCAATATTTTTTGTAAATCTATCAGACGGACTAATTAGATTTTTACAGTAAAATACCCTATTCTTTTTATTTTAAAATCAGTAAGAAGATGAGATCTTATCAACTAAAGTTCCTTAGACCTCCCCCACTCTCCAAAAACAAGACTTCGTTCGATTTTAAAAAAAGAACTATAGGTAGTGTTATAACTGCGTGTCGTAATAAATAGCAACGTCATCATACCACCGGTCTAGCGGTAACAAAAATAATAATAAAAAAACATCGCGTACAGCGGCAGTAACTGGTTGTACACATAAGTCCGTTTTAACTACAGGTTACCGTAAACATTAAAGTTGTAATTTCCAGCTGTTTATGAAGAAGCCTGTCTGAGGAAATACGACCCCTTAAATACTGTATTAACTTCTTCAGGGTGTCTTGCCTTTGAAAACAAAAATATTTTTGGCCCAAACACTTATTCAGCCGATTATAGATTATGTCGACGCCTGCTACCTGGATGCTACTGAGGAGGATTGTTTAATAAACAAGCTTGAGCGCCACGGGCGCGCGCGAGCGCAGGCGAAATAAAAGCGGAGGAAGTCCCTTAGATTGTCAACGGAAATGTGTATCAGATTGATCATAAACCCAAACTAGTTCAGGTTTTTGATAAAAAATCTGAATTGTTACAGGTTATTATGATAAAATTGATTTTAAAATGTGTCATGTTCCGGTTTTTATCAAAAACCTAATTTTATAAAAAACCTGCGACATATACATATATTCAAATCGCACATATTGCGATGCAGATTTTCGTTAGTAGTTCGCTATTGGAGGGATAGATGGCGCAGTGGTTATTTTTGTTGCCTTACAAATTGCCTTAGTCCGTATTTCTTGTGGATAGATGCCGCTACAAAGATAGCGTTATCTATTCTTTCCTTGAAACGGCATGGATGCTGGCGCCAATGCACAAGCATACAAAACGTAATCATTTATTTCGCGACACCCATGCTTTTGGCTTTGCAGATGCTCATCCAGGCGACTATTTACAGCATAAAATAAACAAAACAAAAGCAGGTCTGCTGGAAGAAATTTCGGTTGAAATAAGCAGTTCCTTTGTAATAAAATTGTAATGTTGTCTCTTCCTTAGTGTATGTGTGTACATAAATAATAAAATAAATAAATAAAACAAAAGGTGCGTCCACGCTAGAAGAGCCACGCACTAAAACAGCTAAAGAGAAGCGGCTCGATTATTTATGTTGTCTATTCTACACGAATTAGTGGTCCGCTCGTGCGCGACTCGCCTGTTGTAGACGAAGGTTTATAACTAACTAGCAGCGCCTCACGGTTTCACCCGCATAAGTTTCGATCCCGTGGGAATATCGGGGTAAAAATCCTATATGTTAATCCTGGTTATAAACCACCTGTGTGCCAAATTTCATCCAAATCCGTTCAGTAGTTTTTGCGTGAAAGAGTAACAAACATCCATCCATACTTACAAACTTTTGCGTTTATAATTTTAGTAGGATCGTATTTTTATAATTGACTAGCATCGCCCCGCGGTTTTATCCGCCTAGTTCCCTTTTCCGTGGGAATATGGGGATAAAATATAGCCTATGTTACTCTGGGCGAATTTAGCTTTCTAGTGGTGAAAGAATTTTTGTAATCGGTCCAGTAGTTTTTGAGTTTATTCGTTACATACAAAAATACAAATCTTTCCTCTTAATAATATTAGTATAGATAGGTTCGCGTTTGACACAACTTCACCAGATGGTAATCGATGATTTGGTCTCAAACGGAGCATGCTTGCTTTAAAGTAACCTGGGGTCTGCAAGGGCTTGACTTAAAAACCCCAGGTTCAGGTTCAGGGAAACACAGATTCCGACAAGGAATTCCAGCCCCAACTTGTACGCGCAATGCAAGTATTCCAAAAACGTTTTGTTCGCATCGATGGGATATCCAATATGTAGATATATCACCAGCCAAGGTTCCCTAATTGTACCTAATGACGTCACGCCCTCCATCTTGTTTCCAAGTAGGCCATTAGCGGGTCAATTGATTGTTATTGACAATATAAGTAGATTATCACACGTCAATAATGCTTGGGATATCTCAGATTGCAATTTGGTTAATTGGTCGTATCAGTCATTATGAGGCATTAATTATATTATTTGTTGATCTAGTGCTTGTGGTGGTGTCGAGTGTGAAGTGTTTATTTGGTTGGTTGGGTTGATAGATGGGCAGAAGTGTTTCGAATTTCTTGATGAAATTGTAATTAATAATAATGGGATCGAACCGGATCCTTGTTATCTATCAGCATTTGCTTCACGTTTCGTGTTACCTGCTTTCTTCTTCCCTGTCAACCGTCACGCTGTCTTTGACTCCGATTTCTTAAAATATGAAAATCATATATAAATATTTGTACAAAGACTCGATCTAGCTCTCAGCTTTATTTATAAATTTATTAAACACTGTCTTTAACTACCTTTTTTACGGATGGGAAATCATCAAATGACTTCTTCCGCTCTGGGCAGAGCGGAAGGGATTGTCACTCTTACTGACTAAAAGTCACCCGTGTTCCTTCTAATGCCCTTTGCGTTCCAGAGCCACGGTGACTCTTTCGAACGAACTCCGTAACCCTAGCAGGCACTGACCCTATGGGAACCTGTCGCCTTTGCTGACATCACTGTCACAGCATGCCGTCAAACCGGGCCTGGTTGTTATCGGAAGCAAGCCACCCATCGCTCGCCATTCGCAGGCCCGGTCTTAACATCCTGCATTCGCGATTTAGTTTCAAAATAGGTATTATTCCCACACTTATAGTTTATTTTGCGCTATAATATCCAGACATGTTATGACTAGAGCGTCTGTCATAACGTCTTCACTGAAAATTACAACATAAATGAAAGGAAGGGTATTAATATACTGCACATAGAAATCTGCTATCATAATCTACAACAACAGCAACTTAACTTCCTACAGATAAGATAATGATAAGATAAGATCATGGATGTTTATCACTAATTTATTATTCCACTCTACAACTACAATTCTCGAGACAATAAACTTGTGAAAGATTCCGGGATCCTTCAGCTTCCTCCCTCTTACGGGACTCCTCAGACCAGGGGGAAATAAACTGTAATTAATGAAACTTTGAAACTTTATCTTCCTGTTTTCGTATGCATGTAACGTACACACCTTGTCTTTAGAAGTTGTAGTGGTATAGACGGATGAATTGGGTCTTGTTTGAACCATATATCGGGTCTTAACTTTGTAGATAATTCAAGCAACTTTGAAGGGTTCTCACGCGTTAAAGTTACTGATAGTGAATATTGGTTGTGGTATGTTTGAGGTGTTAAAATGTAAAGTTTTAGCAGGTAATATTTAGTGTTATATTGACTTTTATGTTTTGTGGCTTGCTTTAAGTTAGTCCACCAATTTCAATTGACCCTTGTTTGGCAATATGTCACACCAAATACAAACGAACTGTTTTAAACCTCTTCTAAAAGAAGAACTGGTTCATCAATTCTTGAATAATCGTACCATCCTGGTGTCGTCTCACCATAATTGTGTTTCTTAAAACCACGTTTATATTACTTTTGTTTGACTCGCGTTGTACCCTCCTCGTCTTGAAGTACGATTCGCCGGAGAGCCAATGTGACGCTGGTCACAAGATGAGAGGTTGTCCTACCTCCTCTCTCTACAGTCACTAATCCAAGTTTTATTATTCAACTACTACCATCCTACAATGGTAGTAGTTGAATAATAAAACTTGGATTGGTGACTTGATTGTTTATTATTTCATGGTTAAGATAAAAGAAACCCGGGTTTCTAATACTGTTACATAATATTATAAAATATGATCACACTGGTAACTATTGAAAGTTTATAATTTGTATTGCTCTGCTTGAGCGATTTAGTAGGACTGATTCAAAAATCTGCGCAGTCAATTACAAAACGAATTTCAAAATATTTTTGAAAATTGATACATTTTCTTTTCAGTACAATGAAATTAAGGAGTTTTCAGTCATCGTGGAGGTTTAAAGTCCACGAGACTGAAAACGCAAAGACATCGTTACAAAGTGATGATGTGGTGAACGATGGAGTACAAAGATTATAGTGAAGAAAACGAAGGACTAAATTCCAATCAACAGTTTCCGCCTCAAGCTCAAAGTAATGAAAATTTATTTCACTATAAGTACACGTGCACAAATAAAAAACATAATTTGATATTCACCTCCATTTCCCCCATTATTATCTAGAATTCTCTACGTCTGCATAGCTGCAGCCATAGAATCACCCTCGGGCGGTGTCGTAGTCAGCGGAAGCAGGTGACAATGAAAGGACGGATGCCAGACAGTTGAATCGACTTTCTAATGAAGCACCATTTGATTTCACTCAGTAAAGGTTATAGGAGAACTTTTTAACCGACTTCTAAAAAAGGAGGAGGTTCTCAATTCGGATGTTTGTATGTTTCTTTTTTTTTTTATTGTTTGTTCGCGCATTACTCCGTCGCTTGCCAACCGATTTGAAAAATTCTTTTTTTGTTGGAAAGGGTATACTTCCCAAATGGTCCCATGAAAATTTTATCGAAATCGAACAAGCGGTTTTTGAAAAGTCAACAAAAATCTAAAAAAATATCTACATTGTCTACATTTACGACCTTTTAGTTTACTCTGCATTGGAGCAGTGCGTTTTTGTACACTAATGTAATTGGTTCGTTTAGGTGGGGGGAGGGGAGGGGGTTTAGGTACCAATAAAAAGTGAAAAATAAAAAACTTTTTACAAAAGATACAACCGACTTTTCCACAAAAAATCAAAAAAGTACAAAATAACTTTAATTTCGGAAGTCGGTGTTCAAAAAATGAAAAAGGAACCACAAACACCGGGTTCCGAAATTAAAGAGTTTTTGTACTTTTTTGATTTTTTGTGGAAAAGTCGGTTGTATTTTTTTGTAAAAAGTTTTTTCATAATATCTATCTACCTTTATTTAGTGGAGTGGCTTTTTAAATAGTTTATAGGCTCGAAATTGACCAAAATGTTGACCAAAAACCCATTACTGTAAAAACATAATTGAAAAAGAATTAATTAATAGAAACCCTCGACTTCGGGAGATTTTTCAAAATGTTGATGTTTGCCTTTTATTTAAAACTTTTTAGATAGAACTTTATTATGATCATTGTACTACGTATAGATACAACTACAAACCTATTACTGAAAACCGCATCAATATTGGAATAGTTTTGTTTTTTTCAAAAACATATGTTTACTGCAGCGCCCCTCGTGAGTTGGGACCGTAACACATATCTTAGAACATGCACCAATCAAACCTTAACCCATCACTAAAAACTGCATCAAAATTGAAAAATAATTTTGGAGATAAATTGCAACATTGGTTTGCCCAAATATCCTTGACTGCAGCGCCCCCTGGCGAGTTGCGTAACACCTATCTAAGAACATGCACCAATCAAATCCGAACCCATCACTGAAAACCGCATGAAAATCGGACTAGTATTACTGGAGATAAATGGGAATATTGGTTTGCACAAACAAACATCGTCTAACCCGAAACGCATACACTGTCTCCGTTCTGTCGTGGGTAAAAAAGTCTCCTGTTTGAAAGCAATGTGGCACACATGTGTGTGTGTGTGTGGATGTGGTGTGGTGTGGTGTGTGCGATGAAGCACGTGTAAGTAACCTGTTCACTCTTGACTTAAAACATCACCAGGTTGTGGTTAAATAATAACAGCCACACGATTTCATCATGGAGGTTAAGCAATGATTATCGAGGTCGGTCCACAGATGGATGATCATCTGAGACTCTTCCGTGCCTTTGAAAGCACGCTAAGCCGTTGGTTCCGGCTGGCTGTCATTAGTATTAGTATATTTTTGTCAGGCGTTTGTCGGAAGCCAGAAAATCTGTCACCATTCTTGCCAAAAGGTATCGTATTACCCAGCTACTGGGTTGTGGAGGTCAGTGAGGCAGTCGCTCCTTGTAAAATATTGATACTCAGCTGCATCTGATAGTGGAAGCCGTTCCAATATAATTTGGAAAAGTCAATCTGCCTCGTATTTCTCTGCTAACTACACACTTTTTGTTGGCCGTCATGTATGCCAATTATTTTGGTAATTGGTGTCTGTTGGCTAAAAGGGAAGAATAATTGGTTGTGACACTGAATCATAATATGATTCAGAACACATTCCGCCTTATTCCAAAACAAGGTTTTTCTTTAAACCAGGTTTAAACCATTGAGCCAGGGTTTGTAATTTGAATCTTATTCTGACATGATCAAGATTCGAAATACAAAACCGAGCTCAATGGTTTAAACCTGGTTTAAAGAAAAACCTTGTTTTGGAATAAGGCGGTTTGTGTTTTTCCTTTGTAGAAAAATACGCGCTTTGTTTTCCTTTAAATTAAACAATACGACACCTGATTCTGCACGGATGAATTCTCATAGCTGATTAAACAATACAATATTTTCTCTCGATTCTCATGGCGCTACAAAGCTAGACGTTGCTTAGTTTACTTATTGAAACGCTATACACAGAGATGAGTCTATTTTAGAAATGGATTCTCACTTTATCATATTTATTCAATGGCTTCTTAGGACATACTAAAATTGACTTCATAGCGTATCAGCTCTCTTCAGTTACAGGACTCCATTTTAAAATACCAGCTTAAGGCGCTCACGGAGCTAAATGACGTTTGTCGTTAGCCCATGTTCAACGCTCGTTAGGCCTTAATAATGCTGATAAAAATAAAATTGAATTACACGGATAAAAACTCAAAAGGGTGACGATTTCAAATAAAAAGTTACAACACTTTTCGGACAGCAATATTTTTGTGAATGAAAGTAACACAAAAAAGGTTTACATTAAAAAAAATCTCTGAAAACTTTTTGTACACTGTGTAGAACCTACAATACAGTACACAGAAATTTAATTTGATATCCGCCCTTGCCGCTGTGTCCCGAATTTTCCGCGATTAAAATTTTACGATCCAAAATACTATAATGAAAATCCTACGGGGACCCAGGATGAATTGGGCAGCCACACTTTTGTCGTAAAAACGCCTTTATGCGGTCACAATTGGTAAAAGAATTTATTTGACCGACATTGTAATTGTACATTCGGACTTGGAAAAGTAGGTTAAATTCTCAGTAGTCACTTTTGTTAGGAACGGTACTTGTGATTTGAGTGAGGAGTGCTAAAATAATTTTAAATGGAATATCTATTCGCTTCTTTTCTGGATGGAAAATTCTCAAATGACTTCCCCCGCTCTGGGCGAAGCGGAAGGGAGTGTCAGACTCTTATTGACTAAAACCCACCCGTGTTCTCCTAGTGCCCTTTGCGTTCCAGGGCCGCGGTAACTCTTTCGAACAAATTCCGCAACCCTAGCAGGCCTATGGGCCTATGGGCAGCCCTATGGGGCTTCGTCTTCTTTGCTGACATCTCTAGGCGCGTGGAACACGACGCGCCGTCGACCCGGACTTGGTTGTTATCGGACGTCGAGCCACCCATAGCTCGCCATCCGCAGGCGGGTCGACTGTACGATTCTGTCAAGATCTCACCGTGTAAGCTTGTGAAGTGAAGAAAACATGAATTGAGTTGTCAATACATATACAGAAGATGAACAAGAATAATAGTTCACTTCATGCACATCTAAGTTTACACGATGCGATGTAGACAGAATACAACGGCCGAAATTGGACATAAGATACATTTCTCCTTTAAGATAATATTCGACTTTCACATGGTCGACGTCGCTGGCCCAAAGCTAGTGTCTAACAAACGAGCATACAATTCTAATCCTAATGAACTGGTGCACTATCGCCAACGATTCATGCAGTGTGTATTTTTGGGTCAGAGTGCGCCTATAAATTCGCTGCTGCTAATGCACGGCCGGCCATCGTGGTGCCAAGTGCGGCCAACTTACAGAGCCATTATGGAACAGCTGACCTTTTTTTTTTAAACTTTCCCCACACTAGGATTCACTCCTGTATCGTGGGTGCGTTCACAAACATGAATACTCACATACACAAGACACCCAGACCCGGAACAATTATCTGTAGGCCATACAATCATTTGTTCCGTGCGGGGATCGAACCCGCGACACGTAGCGCATCAGCCGAACGCTCAACCAATGCGCCAACCATGTCGTCAGTGGTCAGTGTCGTTTGGACGAGCTCTGACTATCGTGCTGCAAGGACCAGTTTTTCGCGGTTTTGGGTGTCATTTCTGAAAGGTCTTTGGGGTTAAATTGAAATGTTAAGTGATGATTTTTACCCAACTACGGCAAAACCAAAAGAAAGGGTTATGATTTTGGCTGCCTATGTATGTATTTATATTTCACACTAGCGCTGAAACTACTGAACTGTTTTTTGATTAATAAGGTTATAATAGATTATTCAAAACGTTCTGGGTGACATATTATATATTTGCACAAAATTTAATATACGGGATTTTTTTAAAGGTGTTGTTAGTCCGTCGGGGTTGAAACTGTAATGTTTCCATTTGCACACAAATTAATGCTATTATTTGAGAAATATTTAGTGATATCCTGCCAAGGCGGCAGAATTTTTCTAAAGACTTACCGCGACCCTGGAACGCAAATGCCATTTTGAAGAATCACGGGTGGATTTTAGTCAGTAAGAGAAAAATATTGCAATATAAACTTGTGTGCGTACAGCTTAGGTAGTAGGGAATTCATTGCCGTAGTGAAGTGTTTCCCGATGAAACGTTCAAGTCTAGAGAGATTACTTCAATGCGAGCGTACTCCGTCTTCGACCACATCATCGTTTAATATCGAATGAGTATTGGTCGATCGCGAGTCGGTAATAGAATAGAAAAACTTTTATTCAGGACAGACACAGCACAACGGTTACAAACACAAATTAAAGGAGAACAGTATTGAATGCTACGAGCGTGCCCGAACCGAAAGGGTTACCACCTCAGCATTTGCTGGACGTCAGACACCCAGCACTGGTTTTCAGTTGGCACCCCGCAATAACAATCAAATTAGCGTAAACACACAATAGGTACAGCCAGTCACACAAAAACCTTCACAGCCAAATGACTAAATACATTTAACTTAACGATGTTCTTGTAGGAAAGTCGTAAAAATAAATATGAATTGGTCCCTGTAGAAGGCGTTATTATACAATTTACTGGCGGTCGAATCATGATTGTATTGCCTTGTAATTTTGGGGCGACCATGATTGCACCCTTCCGGACCGACCACTCCTTACCTACTCTTTATTATTCTAAAAAGTAGAAAGGGTGAAGTTGGCATGAAGGTTCTGGAAGAATAATGATGTTGCGATTGTTCGAGTTTCCTGTGTTTCGAGTATTGAGGTCGTTTTTTATTTATCTCATGAAGAGTAGCAGGCTGGGTCAGAGTAATATAGCATTGTCAATATTATTATGACTGGTTATACCATACGTATGCCACTAGTTTCATTCCTATAACATTTTAATTAGGTATATCACATGTTTTAGACGTGTTCGTTGCTCGGCGTCTCGATCAAGAAGGCCGACCGTCACTTGTGTCTCATCGAGGATGTCATCAAACGTCATGACTGATGAACGAACCAAACGAGCTGTCATAAGTGTTAATCGATGATATAGGTACATAGTTTAAGGCTGCCAGTTGAAAGCTAACACTAGAATTAACTCCTCTCTACAATCAAGTATCTAGGTAGGTAATACCACAGTAGAAATATGGAACAGTACAGAAACTACGAACAAACGGTCGAAACGGCACACTCACACAGACGCGCACATCTACGAGGCCCCTAAGGGACTTTCGCGGTGCGCTCAGTGGCGGGTGCCGTGTTCATAGATAATACCTACGCTATTATAATGGCTATAGGTGGACCACTCAGGTTTTCGTTTTGCAAAAACTGTGTACCCAAGCATAGATTTTTAATACTAGTATTAAATCCTTATACCGAAGACTAATTTTAATTTATATTGTGTTATAATTTATATAACATATGGTATTATTTAATCCTTATGAGTATGAAAAAATAATTAATGACCATAATTTAACGACAACATTATATTCTAGTCTAGTCAAAGGAAATTTAGCCTTCGAAACATACATATAGAAACGTACTTACTTCACAAAATAAGTAACAATAATTTTTCAATCCTTCATCAAAATTTTAGGGCAGATATTAGGTATAATTGAAATGGAGTAAAATGGCATAGAAATTATAAACAATATTCAGTTTGTATTTTTTTTTTTTACAATGGCATTATTTACATTTTGACCAAAGAAGAAAGTCGCATGGAATAACATGCACTAACGCATTTTCGCGTGACTATTTCTCCCAGTCAACTCCTACCGCAAGTCGTGTTAAAGAACTTCGTTCCAATAAAACACTTATTACAAACATTAAAAGTGACAACCCTTACTCTCTACTGGAGCGTAGGTAATTATTTCAACAAATGGGCTTAGTTTCCATACTGTTCCATATTTTTACTGTGGTAATACTACCCCAACAAAATACCAACCTAGTCATTTGCACATACATAAAACGTCCATATAACTACAGTAGTTATGCTACCAACATTACCGCGATATGGGTCAGTGGTACTGCACCAACTTTGTACTGAAACTTGTTTAAAACCTATCATCGGGTGAAAACTTACAACTTTTGGCCAGTGCCCAGATTTCTAATTACACTGCTGTTGCGGGAAAATTGAAAAGTTTAACAGTTTTTCTTGTTCGTGGCTTAATAATAACAGCCGCACGGTTTGATCTTTAAGGTTTAGGAACGCTTGTCGAGGTCGGTCTGTGGATGGGTGACCATCTATAACATTGTCGAAATTTCTCCACGCCTCGTAACGCACGCTAAGCTGTTGGTCATTTGTAGATCTTTGGCAGTCGTTATGGATTTCCAGAAGCCACATAATCTGACACCAGTTTTGATAAGAAGAACCTTTACCCAGTCAGTGGGTTGTGGAGGTCTGGTAAACAACCGCTCCACGTAAACTGGTATTCAGCTGAGTCTGGTTTGAATAGAACCGGACTCCAATAAAGTTAGTCAGATGATTTAGACTTTTTTGTCGTGGTTTTCTCTGAGAAGAAAATTTTCACCCCATAAGTAGTTGTGGAAATTCTTCGTTGGATATTTAAAAAAAAATACACTTAATTGAGACCCATGTTGTAAGTCTGTCATATGGAGTCAAAATCGCTTTTACCATCATAAACACAGGGGCATGAAATTAAGAAATTAATAAGAAAGCTTTGGGCAACATTTTCGGTTTTAGAAATCGATCGTTCGCATCCAGGAAAATTCAAATAGCACAGTTGCAGCTAGTGCTTTGATTATATCCAAATACCTACCAAAATATGTTCGAATAGATGATATTGCTGCAAACAAAATTGCTACAAAATTTAATTCAAGCTTTAATAGAAGCGAAATCTTTTGTATTCCACTGCAGCTATAACTTTTGCATAACAATATGAAGTTGGAGCATCATTAACTGCGAATAAATCGTACTTTCACAATAACGTTCTATCGTAAATAAGTCGTAAATGACGGTATTCCGCGCGTCCGTTATTCAGCGCATTAAATTTTATGAGGAAAATTAACGACTATACATACATGTGTCAATGATTTTAGACGCGTCATCGTTGTTTTTAGTGCAGGTTACACGCTGACGACGATTTGAAATAGGAATGGTTCAGATGTTTATGGTTTGGCTTCTGAGAGATGTGTGTTTAGAGTCCCTAATTGTATTTTTTTATAACAGCTTAGTTTTTAGTTTGATTTGAGCTAAGGTGTAACTATAGTATTTCTGTTTTATGAATGGGAAATCATTGAATGACTTCTTTCGCTCTGGGCGGAGCGAAAGGGAGTGTCAGACTCTTACTGACTAAAACCTATCCGAGTTTCTCCGACTCCCCTTTGCGTTCCAGGGCCGCGGCGACTCTTTCGACCAAATTCCGCAACCCTGTCAGTTACTGGACCAAGTAGGAACTCTCTTTGAGACGCGCGTGGAAATTACTGAGAAATTCCAAACGGGAGGGGCTGTAAAATTTTGTCCGACCCGGCAATCCAATATAGCAATAGAACAGCAGTTGCACTTCTGATCAAACATCTAAACATGAACGGGGTAGTATATCGACTAAAATAGCTGAGTTAAATTTTAAAGATTTCTATACGCTAGACGCTAAGATTTATCCGTTTGGTAGATCCATCAGTTAACATAATCAAAAGCCACTTATATTACGCTCGCTCAAAATCAAGATGCAAGTTTATTTAATTAACAAGGAAACAGAACAATTGTTTTAAGTTGATATAAAATGAAACATTACAAGATAAGCAGCAGTGAGGAATTACAATAGTCTGAAACAATGGGAAGCCATCATAACTTCCTTGTACAAAACATGAGGGAGAAAGATAAACTCATTGTGTTTTTATACGTGCTGTTTTCACAGCTGTAAAGTGTGGTCTGACAAAGAACTGCTTTAGGATTTGGAAATACTTCAGCAAAATTGTACCTGAAAAATATAACGGAGATAAAGGTATTCTCTGTTGTTATTCTAAGCAGTTCAACAAAATGCATTGATTCAGTCATGTTTTATAATGTGTGGTTTGATTTCCGGACCTTTCAGTGTTACTGGGTTTTCCATCTGGTCCGTTAGGTCTGTTATTCGTATTTGTGAGACAAGTAATCAGTAGAAGATATTTATTTAAACTTTCGTCACTCTTTTTAGGATGCGAAATCATCAAATGAGTTATTCCGCTCTAGGTGGAGCGGAAGAGAGAGTCAGACTCTTACTGACTCACCCGTATTCCTCCTAAAGCGTTCCAGGGCCGCGGTGACTCTTTCAAACTGATTCTGCAACTTCATCACCTTCTGGACGCCTGAGGAAGAACGTCGTCGTTGAGGTCGACGGCAGCGAAGGTGGTCTGACGATCTCATCATGTTTCCGGGGTTAATTTGACCAGAGATCGTCCAAAACAGAGATATTTGGAAGGAGAAAGAGGAGGCCTTTAGTGGGACACAAGTTATTTAATGCAATAAGGCATTCTTTACCAAACAACCTTCGGGCCGTCCATTAGATATATTTAAAATTTATTATATATTTCAAGTTAAAATAACATCAACATTGTTGTATTCTAATACATTGACCGTACGTTAATGTAAAACGTGCCCCACAAAGTTAGTGGCCAAACTATCGGTCAACCATATAGGGCACAACTTTGTATCGTCCCTTACAATTTAAATAACTTTCTGCTCCCGAAATGTTAGTTTGTGTAACATTTAGTTGCGGTTACTAAGTTGTGAATGAGTTATAGTCTAGGAAAGTACCTCATCATCATCTGCCTAGCCTTTTCCCAACTATATTGGGGTCGGTTCTCAGTCAAACGGGATTCAGCTGAATACCAGTATTTTACGTGTAACTATTGCCTACAGGACCTCCATAAGCCATCAGACGGGTAACACGGTACTTCTTGGCAAGACTGGTGTAAGATTTTCTGGCTTCTAACAATTCGTAACGCCTGACAAAGATCTACAATTGGCAACTGGGACTAATGGCGACGAAAACTAAATACCTAACTCAAGCCAATTTGTTTGTTAACACGAGTGCAGTTATTGATATGATAAAATGATACCTAAAATGCATTTGGCGTACAGTCCGAATTGGCGGTGATATTTTCGTATGAAAATTAAGACAAGATTCGTCCCGCGAGACTAAGTCAAAGAGTTTTTTTCCATGTGGTTGACGTAACATACCCAATCTCATTTTAAGCTGGCAGCTTCTTTGCCCTGCTCCAGCTATTATGCTTTTGCTCGTAAATATGGACATATTTGGTCTGTATTTCCTCCCAGTTAGCTGCGCTTACCCTAAGACCTAATGAAAGACGAAACGGAGTGAAGTAGTTACGATGATGATGAACTATATTTGTAATAATAAAAACCTTATTTGTATCTCTCATAGTAATTTTGGTCAGCTGTTGGAAAACATACTTTATTGGAAAATAAAAATTTATGTCTGGGAAATTGACTACGACTTCCTTCAAGAATGTTGTTAATCTGTGTAGGTAGAAGCAGCTTCTTCTTTTTTTTTTCAATATGCCTAATGACTATACCCTTTTTTACTGGATGGGAAATCATCAAATGACTGCTTCCGCTCTAGGCGGAGCAGAAGGGAGTGTCAGAAACTCACTGACTAAAACCCACCCGTGATTCTTCTGGTGCCCTTTACGTTTCAAGATCGCGGTGACTCTTTCGAACAAATTCCGCAACCCTAGCAGGCACTGACAGACACACAAACCCTATGGAGCCCCGTCTTCATTGCTGACAGCTCTTTGAGGCGCGCGTGGAACACGACGCGCCGTCGACCCAGGCCTAGTTGCTATCGGACGACAAGCCAATATGAATACACCCTTCCAGTACACCCTGTATATTTTCAGTCAACGAAGTGGAACTAAATAACCAGTTCCTCGGATTTCCCTTACATATGTGTATGCCAGATGTCCAATTGATATATGCGTTTCCTTATTCCCAAAGGCTGCGGAAATAAATCGTAATTATGCTCGAATGTTACCTTATTTATAACGCCGTTGAGAATAATATTTCTTGTTTGGATTTTAAACGTGTCAGATTGCATGATCTGAAGGTGCTTTTCACGTTGTAATTATGGTTTTTTTTTAACGTGTTTTCATCAAATAATCATAATAAGTTGTAGGTATCCCGTATCGTCATAATAATTATTCTGCTTTTAGTGTTAAAATATGACACGATATGTCGCTTTAGATAACTCCATACAAAAATAAAGGATCTGTCAAATCTGTTCAATTTGGAGTTCAATTAACGCTTTTGATTAATTGCCTGGAAAAAGTTCGACCAAAACATCCACTTTTGTATGGCTTGCAGCCCCATTTCATCCAAACCAGTGGTTTTATAACTCATAAGATTAAGTTGATGAAGTCAAAAATCACCAGCCTCAGTAACAGCAGGACCTGGCTCTTCAAAGGAGAGTAGTGCAATTATTCCACGTAATCAGTCGAAGTAGATTAAGGGATGTAACAAGCTCAGGATCAGCAAGGGATGCGCTTCCCTCCAGCAGTCCTTTTTGTAAATCTTATTTTGATCACCGAAAACACACGCCAGCCGTAAAAAAATAGGGAACATGCAATATTTTTATCTTGCTTTCCGTTAAAATAATTCCGTGTAAAATAGACCATACAAAAATTAATACGCTTTAATTTATTGCCAAAATTGCGATTATAAACTGTTTTGCTTTTCCCGCGAAAACGAATGATGAAATCACTCCTGTCTGCCAGAGATCATGAACTGTCATGTATTAAAAAAGTTCGTCTTTTCGTTGTCATAACACCAGTGACGTCACTAAACGCTGATTGTTTACGTTCCGTTTCACGTTATATTTATTCGTAATAGTTGTTAAAAATCAATATTAAAAACAATAAAAAAATTTCAGTGGCCCTTCTTTTATGCTATTTTATCATTTCAATCACAAAATGTTCATGAATTCTGTAATTGCATCTTCCCTATTGTTGGTTTTTTTTGTCGTTTTGGAATCTGTTTAGAAACTTTCAAATTAAATTAGTGAAATAAATAAAGTAGTCTGAAGGACTATCCAAGAACAAAATTACAGCTCTTAAACTGAAATAAAACCAGCAAAAACTGCAACATTTGGCCATAAATTGAAATGGGGGCGAAACAAAGTATTATAAACACATTCAATTTGGCCATTGGCCACCCTAAATAATGAAAGTAATAATGCATCAAACATTACATACTACTAAACATTAAAAACACAAAAGAAAAGAATGCTGCGACTGTTTTATTAAACCATGCACACAATTCGTAACAATATTGCAAGCAAGTTTCGGCTAGGCTTGGAGCCAACAAAAACATCAACATTTTACGACTGCTTAAGTTGTCGCACCAACTGTGCCGTCATAACTTGAAGACGTGCACACTGATATTAATATAAATACAAGCAACTAACTGGCTTATATTGCATGCTTGGAAATATATGGCAAACGTGGTTTATAGAGTTCCGTATACAAAGGCTCACGGGACCCTGTTACTAAGCCTCCGCTGTCCGTCCATCTGTCTGTTTGCGTGCTGTATCTCATGAATCGTGTTAGGTAGACAGTTGATATTTTCTGAGAGTGTCTATCTCTGTTGCCGGAGTAACAACAAATTTAAAAAAAAAGTATGTAAAAAGTAGTATCAAATCTTGTACGAAGGTACAGAACCCCTCATGCGCGTGTCCGACTCGCGCTTTGCCGGTTTTTTATGAAAATTCAGTGCAGGTTTATTGTTAGTATATTTTATTATTCATACAAGAGATTTACCGCATTACTGTTCTATGGAAATGGTTTGGTTACAGCTGTTGGTTTGCACAATTTTCTGCTCAACGCTTTGTATCTTGAAAGAACTCTTTTTCCTTTAGGCTTAATGTCTACAGTCACTGCTTCTAAGGCCTTTGTCAAAGAAATCTAGTTTCGAATTGTATGTAACCACCCGCCCCCTTTTCAAACTAAACCTCCCCATTCAAATATTCACAAAGAAGCGACTACAATGCCTCTATGCCCGCTCGACCGTCCGTAATCATATTACATTCAAGGTTTCTAAGACATAAATCACCGCGATGCATCGTGTTCGCGATTTTCACATCGGACGCACGCTTCTCTATAAAGGCCTCCATAGACAACTCGACCACCCGACCATCCGACGGTCCGACCTATTTGGATCTGTACCAGAATTCCAATCGCCTGAAAAAAGAATGCCGATGGTAGAATGGTGCCTATTCTCATAGCAGTTTATTGGAAGTTTTAAAATGGAGCCAGACGTGAATGGGACTAATGTTTTGAATGCCCCGAATTGACGGAAGTCTTTGTAGGATGTTTTTTCGATGGACTGGGTTTTAGGAATTTAGTTTTCGTAGAGGGGTTTTGAAAGGAATAAAAGTACTTACTATTTTTAACTCGTACGTTAACATTTTCTTTTCGTGATCTTTCTAATGTACAGTACTGTGCTTTTGAAACGGAGAAAGTACCTAACAGTTAGGGCCAACAGAAATTATTAATGCCCATTATTATTGTAATAGTTAAATAGGAACGACTCCATATGGACCCGAACCCAGTTGGGGAAGTCTCGGCAGATACTGGTTGAGAAATACCGCAAAAATCTGTTGCCCTATATTGGCTAGCTAGTTGATTAGTAATCAATTGCGCATTGAAGAACACTTGTTTCTAGATTTTACTACTGAGTTTCTGATAAAATCGTATGCTTTGTTATAGCCAAAATGATTCATCGTATTGCGTTCATGAGCCGATACGATATTCGCATTCGATGACGTAAGTCAATATTATGTTGATATGTTCCTAGAATTGATATGCTACAGGTTTCTTTACAGTTTGCATTGAAATCATTGTTTTAAAGAATAAATAGATCCTCGTTTTGAATCGTAGAAACGTTTCAGGGTCATCAGCGCTGCTCAGGACTTTTCACTGTTCATTTTTTCGTATTGTTGAGAACAACTGCAAAACTTTTCAAGTAGGTATGTTTTAGTTAAATACTCAACAAGAAGTCAATTCATTTATTTCAATTACACTATTAAAGAACACTTGTATCAGTACTGAAATGTAAAGTTACTCTAGTTGTTCATTCGCAATGTTAGCATGATTCTTTTGAAAAAAGAACAGACAAGAAACTCCTATCCACAGCGTGTGGAAGCTAGAAGACTATCAAAAAATCATTTCCTTATTTGCTTTATATTTTCGCAATATTTGTTGCAATCTAAGAAGTCGGATGTGAAAGCAGGATACAACATTGCTTTACTAGTAAGCATGAAAGAGACATACAACAAATCTCTTTCGCACTTGGTGGTAAAGCGAACTAATTCGTGTAGCATAGACAATTTATATCTAATCGAGCCGCTCCTCTTTTGTTCTTTTGGTGTTTGGCTCATCTAGCGTGGACGTTTTGTTTTATGTTTATTTTATACTCGTAAGTAGTCGCCTGGATGAGCATCTGCAAAGCCAAAAGCATAGGTGTCACGAAATGAAAATGATCACGATTCGTGCGCTTGTGCATTGACCCCAGCATCAATGCCCTTTCAAGGAAGGAAAAGATACTCGAAATAAATAGATAACGCTATCTTTGTAGCGGCATCTATCGCCATAAGAAAAACTAACGAAGTAATTTTGTACGGCAGCAAAAAGAATCACTACGCCATCTCTCCCCCCAGCGACGAACTAATATCCTGCATCGCAATATATCGCGATATATGCGAGTTTATCGTGCGATTTGAACATATGTATACAACAGTCCGACTATCAACTATCGGGCAGTTGCCCACCGAACGCAACAACCGTCCGGTCGGAGCCTCCTCCCTTTCTTATGGAGGTATGCACGACTTTACTCTCTGTACTGCATACCATCCTTCTCTACTCAGCTGTCAAAACCTACATCTTAGATTCCCACGAATATGACGATACCAATATACTGTATAATACACACACAAACAAAAGCACCAAGAGCGGAAAGTTAATTGAGATTAAAGACCTCGAGTGGACTATTACTGCTTAAAGCAAATGGTTATGTACATTTACATTCAGAGAAAATAATAATTACTTCAGTAAAAACACTTAACCTAAAAAGATGTGTTATACAGTATTTATCCCAATGGTCGGCCCAAGACAATTAAAACTTATTAAGACAATTGAGTTAATTATGACAATTATAGTATTACTGCTAAATATTGTATGATGTTTTCCTAGTACCCTTCCACTAAATGTTGTTTCGATTTATTAAAACTCTTAAACTTTTACTAAGCATATAATAAGGTAAAAAAAAAAGAAACATACTTTCTGTTTTGTTTTTGGGCATAATAAAAATAAACAAAAAGGTGTGATGAGGTATCAATCTTTCATGGCCATCAAAGCACATTGCGAAACAGTCTGAACTTATGATTTCAAGTAAAATGACAGCAGCAACTTTCTTTGTTTCTATCTAGCAATGATCTTCTCAGTTCTTTTCAATCCGGCTTTCGACCTGGCCACAGCACTGTCACAGCTCTTTTAAAGGTTACTGATGACATCCGCTGGGCTATGGACCATAAATCTCTGACAATGCTTGTTCTTCTGGATTTCAGCAGCGCCTTCAACTCTGTTGACTTCGATATCCTCCTTGGGATCCTCAAAACTCTAAATTTCTCTTCTTCCATTATTAGATGGTTTGACTCCTATCTTCGAGGCCGCTCTCAGCGGGTACGCCTTGATGAATCCTCTTCAGATTGGAGCTCCCTTACTGCGGGCGTGCCTCAAGGTGGTGTTCTCTCTCCTCTTCTTTTTTCTATTTTTATTAACTCTGTTACTAAAGTCATCTCTTCTAACTTCCATCTCTATGCCGACGATCTGCAGATTTACTATCACTTTTTAAAGGATGATGCGGAAGCTGCTGTACTCGCCGTGAATCGTGATCTGAGGGCTATTGAGGAGTGGTCGCGGTCCTTTGGGTTGCAAATCAATCCCAAGAAGTCTCTGGCGTTGATTATCGGTGGTAGATACATGCGGAACAGGCTGGATATTGCGACACTGTCTCCACTCTGGCTGAATGGGGTACAGATTGAATACACAAAAACAGTTAAAAACCTGGGGGTGATCATGGACTCCTATTTATCGTGGACTAACCATGTCGCTGAAGTCAGCCGCAAGGTCCACTACACATTCCATTCGCTGAAGTGCCTCCAGAGCTTTTTGCCTATGAAGACCAAAATTTCTCTAGCCCAAACTCTCATTCAACCCATCATAGACTATGCTGATGCCTGTTATTTGGATGCCACTGAGGAGCTTTTAAATAAACTTGAGCGTTTGCAAAATATTTGTATTCGTTTTGTGTTCAACCTTAAAAAATATGATCATGTTTCAGAATTTCGCAAGGTTCTCAAGTGGCTCCCTATCCGACTTCGCAGGAACTCTCGGATATTGTGTTTACTGTTTAACGTCCTTCACAACCCTAAAATGCCATCCTACCTGCGGGAACGTTTCTCCTATTCCCGTCCTTCTGATGCGCTTTGCAGGTCGCATCTTAAAAATCTCCTTAAATCCCCTCCCCACTCTACCGATTTTTACTCCTATTCTTTTACTGTGCATGCGGTTCGGTTGTGGAATTCGCTACCGCCTGACATTAGGGACTGCCAAACCCTTGCAGTTTTTAAAAGAAGAGTGAAAGAACACTATCTGTCCTTCCCATCTTAGTTGCGTATATGTATGTATTATTATTTACCTTTTAATATTATTTAGTATATATTAGTATAATAATTATGTATTGTATGTTATATTTATACTGTATTGTTTTTAATTTTTTCTACTCAATACTTTTACACACAATGTCTACATCTCTTTTTACTCGACTCTCCTATCGCAGGTATGCTGGAAGAGATTTCTGTAGAAATAAGCATCACCTTTGTACCTATTTTCTGTTTCCTTCTTCTTATATTTTTATTATATGTGTGTACATAAATTGTTAAATAAATAAATAAATAAATAAGCAAACAACAGCTCTTGGCTGCGGCTACGCTCGCATCAAAGTTTCCTAAAACCATCTCTAGAGTCACTTTTACATATTTACTATTACAGAAATTCATCAAAAACGGTTCGTCTATTTAGATATAAGATGACTACGGGTAGTACCATTATTGTCGGGGCAAACAAATACCAGAGTTTGTACATAATAAATAATAGTAATTGGGTAAAGTACCTACATGTATACTTGATGTAGGAGGTAAACTCTGAATACGAGATTGAACAATTTGGTCCATTCTATTTTGACTTAGGTTTTCATACAAGTTAAAGGCCTCCGTGGCTTTTTTTTTACTATTGGGAAATCATCAAATGACTTCTCCCGCTCTGGGCGGAGGGGAAACTAGATTCAGATTCTTACTGACTAAAACCTATTCGTGTATCTCCTAAAACTCTTTGCATTCCAGGGCCGCGGTGACTCTTTCGAACAAATTCCGTTGCTACTATTATTGCCAAAAAAGGCCTCGTCTTCGAGTCTCTTCGCCGTCTGGAAGTTATTCGTTGTCCCTGATTTTACTCCTTCCACAAAGTAATTACGCTCCCTCCTCTAAGTAATTTCGTCCCGTCTACCAAGTGAATTTGTTCCTTCCACCATTTGATTGGTCCCTAGTCTACCAAGTGATTTTGCCCCGTTGCCCAAGTGATTTTGCCCCGTTGCCCAAGTGATTTTGCCCCGTTGCCCAAGTGATTTTGCCCCGTTGCCCAAGTGATTTTGCCCCGTTGCCCAAGTGATTTTGCCCCGTTGACCAAGTTATTTTCCATATTCCACCAAGTGTTTTATTCCCTGCACTATTATTTATATCTAGCACCGCAAAACTGGCTTCAAATTTCACAGCAGAAAGCAGCAGTAATTCAATACAACAAGCAAATATAAAGAGTACACTAGAATATTCTGAGCACGCACAGCTCACGAGTGGTCGCATCCCCGGTAGGTACTCCCGAGAATTCCGTATTCACCTACATTTAGCCGGTGCTAGTTGGTAGTCTAACGACGGAGGCTCTTCATGTTGGAAACGTTTTGATTGGACGTGGCATGTTCGTTCGAAATGATGGAGGATTTTTTCTGCGATAAAGGGATATGGTTTGAGGCTTCTTGACAGAAAAAAAATGTCTCTATCTCACAAAATGAAATAGGGACATTTTTGTGTCTGGGTTTTCTCTTTAGGCAAAAAATAAACCCATAGAAATTTGCATTAAAGTTGATGAAACTCTAAACCTGTAATACGGAAAGTCAAGCTCAACCTTAACGACGAAAATCCAATGACGAAATCCCTAAAACGGCACCAAATCCAACATCAGCGAAAAAAAATCACAAAATCATCCGTAATTAGAGCTAACAGCAATTTATTAGCGTAATCTTGTCTTACACCAACACAAGTACGGAGAAGTCATCCAATCAGCAGTAACAGCTCCAACAGAACGTACCAAGATAACATCGGACCAAGGAACTCTGTATTTTATCCCCAATGCCGCATTCACAAACAATTCGTAAATCAACTGAAAGCGTATATTTCCTCGTCGAAAAGAAAAATGTTACGTTCGAGGGGAGCATCGGAACATGTACTTTAGGTGCCTCGGAAATACCTAGTTTGATATTCAAAAACCATTATTCTTTATGCGCACCTTTCGCGAGGCAATATTAACTTATATTGAAGATCGTAAGTTATGTAACAGCTCTGATTCTCTCCGTGCTTTTGTTCTCTTTAGTATAGTGTTACAATGTTACTTTTATGATACTCCGATGGCAACAGAGTATCGAATCTTTAACGTATGCAAATCCAGACATAACATTTAGATCGTATCGTAAATATTCGTTTGGTTTGAAGAAAATCTCCCCACATTTCACCTCGCGCTGTTTATTCGTGTTCACATTTTCGGGACGTTACCGCAGAACTAAGACTTGGACATGTCGTATCGAAGTCGTTAACGCTCGGCTGGCCACGAGGGTCGGGAGCACCACATTTGTTTAACTTCCCCGGAACTTTGGAAATAACAAGCAAGATCCCAGAACCGTACTGCACAAGATGTGAAGCTGGCGGCACTTAATTATTTCTTACTTTATTTACTTGGTAACCGAGACAGATAGATTTATCGCTGCAGTTTTTCCGTTTCCCTGTAATTTACTGCGTTGCACTCGTCCGTATCGTAGAAAGCGCCTGTCCTTAATCACACTTAAACCCATTTACACCATTTAACACCCAAAACTTGAGTACATTTTCTTATGCACTATACAGATTTATTTGCAGCAATTAGGTGTTGCTAGTATCCATTTGGCTTAATAATTACCTCTGCGGTGATATTTATCGCGGTGCGGGCGGGAATGCTTCGAAATTTTCTTGGCTCTAGTTTCGGAGATAATGGCACTCGAGAGTGGTAAAATATAGCTCGACACTTGCGACACATTATGACGGTAGATCATAGGTGAACGTTCGGTGCAGAAAATAGGCGTTGCCTGGCAACCTGACAATTAATTGATGATATTATCTTGAGCTTCGGTGTATGACCTCTTCGTTTGGCTTTGTCTTGTTTTCTACAACGCTGTTTTTACATACATAGCTTTATATGCTGAGATCGGATTACATTAGTTTCGGGTTCCGAGTCCCCGATAAATCATATATCGAATTGCGCGTGTTAATTTGACTCACACATCAATGAGTAGGTCGTATTCGTAACATTCACACTGACACCCCCATCATAAGCGCTACATCCAAAATAATTGATTAAATCTATTAGTTCTCAGCTCAAATTCAAACACTAATTTGCCGTCAGAATTAAACCACCCATTTCACTATTCGTCATCTTTATCGATGGCTACAGATTGAAGAGCTTCTATTGAAATGAATTCATTAGTCAGAGAGTCGGCCGTAATATTTTAGCGGATGAATAGAAGAAATTATTTCGCATCGCCGCCGAGGGCATTCATCAAATCTGAATTGGATGTCGTCACGTTCGAATCTGGTTCTTATTGCCTCGTGATAGAAACGTAGATTAATCTATGAGGATGTGTGTTTCGTTGTTTGTGTTGAGTTGTTAACGTATGAGGTTTTGTTTCTAAGCCATATGTTTGTTTCGGCTCAGTCCGTCTGTTTTCGTCTTTAGTCGGGATGCTACGCGCGGGAGCGTTATGTAGGGAAGGTCTTATTCACCGCAAGCCTGTGGTTCAGGTGTCTTAAAGCAATGCAGAATCTTCTGAGGTCTTCATTTCATTATATGTTGAATTGCGAATGAGTCTGCTACTTTTGGGTCGTGTATGTATGCAAGCCAAGCATGTATTTAGCGTACACGTGAGACGTGTAGGTCATTCGATCCGATCTCTATCTCCTCAAGGAAGGCCGGCAACGTACGTACCCTCCTGTGACTGTGTAACACGGAGGATTTCCAAAGTAGCTTTCAGAATAAAAGTAATTTCTTATTTTCAATAGGGAACATGCAATATTTCGTGTAAAATAGACCATACAAAACATTAGAAAATAATACGCTTTTATGTATTGCCAAAGTTGCGATTATAAACTGACTGTTCTTCTCTTCCCACGAAAACGAATGATGAAGTCACTCCTGTCTGCCAGAGATCATGAACTGTCATGTATTAAAATTTAGGTTCGTCTTTTCGTTTTCAGAACACCAGTGACGTCACTAGACGCTGATTGTTTACGTTCCGTTTCACGTTATATTAATTCATAATAGTTGTTAAAAATCAATATTAACTACAATAAAAAACATTGCAGTGGCCCTTTTTTTATGCTATTTTATCATTTCAATAACAAAATGTTCATGAATTCTGTAATTGCATCTTCCCTATTATCGATTATCGCAATGGCTAAATTTACACATTAATTAACAATGATAAACGACATTTCAACTCAGTTCCAACACTAATATAAAATAAAACATATCCAGTTTTACAACTGGACAGGCTGTAACGCTTAAATATACGGCAGTTTGGTTCGCTCGCCTCTTTACAAATGTATTCGCCCTTTATTACAACACATTGCGCTGCCGCCGCGCCCGCGCCGTTAAAATTACATCAACAAAATTACTGTTGGCCAAATTGAAAGTTACGTCTTTTGGGCCCATGTCAAAACAACACTATTAAGCTGGGCGCTTACTGTAACTATGATGGGATAAAGTAGTTTTTTCTGATCTGCTGGTTTGTGACTTTTTATGGTTTTGAGTTGGAATTGTCATGTCTTATTCGTTGGGCCTAGTGAAGCCAGGGTTGCGGAATTTTTTGAGAGTCACCGCGGCCCTGGAACGCAAAGAGCATTAGGAGAAACACGGATGGGTTTTAATCAGTAAGAGTCTGACATTCCCTTCCGCTCCGCCCAGAGCGGAAGAAGTAATTTGATGATTTGGAAGGAGAAAGGCCTCCGCTCTCTCCATACAAATTTCTCGGTCTTGGGCGATCCCTGGTAATGTTTGCCCCACAAACATGATGAGATCGTCAAATCACCTTCGCCGCCTTTACCTCAATGCCGGCGTCCTTCTAGCATTCAGTGAATGACGAAGTTGCGGTATCACTTCGAAAGAGTCACCGCGGCCCTGGAGCGCAAAGAGCATTAGGAAGAACGTGGATGGGTTTTAATCAGTAAGTGTCTGATATTCCCTTTCGCTCCGCCTAAAGCTGATAAAGTCATTTGATGATTTCCTATCCTTAAAAAAGGGCGTAGTGAAAGCGACAATCTCTCATAGACAACGCACAATAACCTGACTGTTCGTTGTTACTGTTTTATTTAATGTATGCGTATGTGATGGTCTGTCGTCGAATTAATGTTTTTCTTTCTTCCTTTAAACGTGTTATTTCAGTAGCGGCTGTCTACCCAATTTAATGAATATTATTATTTCATATTTTGCAAAGCCACATAAATAGAATCGGGTGTTTGACTAATTAGTCCGTCAGATAGATTCGAAAAAATATTAGACACGAATGTTTTCTTTTTTTTTCATGTAAACAAAAAATGAAGACGATACAGTGCGTTGAAAACTCGTGTGACGTCACTACTAACTACAATATTTATCATTTTATCCAAACTTGACATCACAAGCCCCCACTCACCCACTCATAATCTTTGATGCTTTTTTATCTTCGTCAGTTTTTTATAGATTTGATAAAGTAAAAAATAGGTGTCCAATATATTTTCTACAATCTAACTCAAGGACTAAACAGAATCATAATTTTTTTATTCAGGATACATCTCTATTCGCCGTTTGCTTCAGTGTGTGGATAGCCTTGTTTTTTCGCATGTCGATATTGCTCGAAGTAATTATTTTCAGGGAAATACGGGTTCGGTTCAATTTGGGCAGTGTTTTTGCGGAAACCCATATTCATTCTGGCGCGTTATCGATTCGTTGTTGAAAGATTGAATAGCTGCATTTATTTTAATTGGGAAATGTGAGAATGATTTTGTAGTGCTGGATACATATTACGTTAGGTAACCGCCTATCTACTAGAATTATAGGTCGTTTTGAACGGGATCTTAAAATAATAAGGTACCTACGTACTTGTTTAATGGGATATGTTTTCTTCTGCGTTTATTTCTAAAACTTTTGTACACTGACATATAATGCGAAAGTAAGGTTTAACAATTATGATTCCTTATTATATATTTATTATAATTCCTAATTTTATAGCTCGATAGTTCTGCAACATTTTCCGTTTTTACTATCCTTGATGAGTTAGTTTCGGATTGAAGGTATTCCTTCAATCTGTAATGAAATCATTAAAAGTACATGGATATTCGCACTATTAAAATAGTAACGTAATAGTTCGTGTTGCAATACAGTTATTACCTCAATAGGTATCATCTCGTATGACCACACCGCGCTGCTCCATTTCATTCGGCCCACATAAGTTTATTCGTGTTATTATCGTCAGTTTAACTAATAGCTTTAACGAGTGTTGTATTAAGGCGCTGACAAGAGCCAAATAGGCTTGTTTCAAACAATTTTTTAGCCAAATCTATTCAGTTTATGACGGTGGAAAAAATATATGTTAAGCTTGAATATATTTTTGAGAACCCTGTTGTATTCAAAACACGATATTGAAAACTTTTCTCGATACAAAAAAATGCTAAACTAACCTCTTAAAATGATCTTCAAACAAAAATATCTGCATTACTTATCAACGTACTTTGGTAAAATTTATACCAATAACGTATCATATTTAAATACAGAACTTGGTTGTTTTATTTTTTTTTGACTACTCAACTTATTTTTTTAAATTAATTATTTTATGGTTTGTAATAAGTTACGAACGTCGCGTCGTCGCGCTTCTCTTTCATACGTATGGCAGCGGACAGTGATCGCATAGGCGCGCTGCTAGACGGACGTATGTCGCTTTGCACCGCTAACCGTTCATTTCATATTTTGTTGTTTGACAACTTCAAATATAATATTACAATGTTCATATTTTATTTTGTTCCTAAAACTACATTAAGTTGTAAAAATTTTGGGACGTAAAGATATTGGCAGGTAGTTATAGAATATAAGATAATTTTTACAACTTAGTAATGTATTGTGTACACAATATATTACTAAGTCGTAAAAATATTTGCTAACAAAAATGCCGCAGGCCAGCAAAAAAGCGCTTCTATAGTAACAAACAAAAACATCTCATGGAAATAGTAAAGTAAGTACATTTTTATGTTATATAAATATCAAAAATTATAACCAAATAGGTACTAGGCTATTTTGTATTATTGAAAGCGTAAATTCATAAGAAATTTCATCGTTCGATTGGCTTAGTGGTATTTGCATGGATTTGGATAAGCGAGTGATGAGTTCGAAACGTGAAGGATTTTACTTTTAATTTTATACATATTTTCATTGTTTTTTTTTTATTTTATTTTTTATATTTTTAGAATAATAATTATTTTTCTTTTCAGTAAAAAGAGACGTTTCGCGAACAGTTCAGAAATAGGTAAAACTTCGGAAATTGTTTTCCACCAGTAAGTTTTGTAAGTACCTACATACTTATGATTTTACACACACAAACACACACACATATATATATATAATTATATAACAATTTCATTACAAAGATCATAGAAATAAATTCACAAAAATTCCAGCGATCAACTATCGAATTTCCATAGACCTATAACTATCTTAGAACTGGACATAAAGGATAATACTCGTAGCTTTGTCCATTGTTTCTTGTCCACACTTTATAAATCACTGTGTGAGCTTTGGTGTTTTTATAAGACAAAATAGGTTAGGCTTAAGTTTTAATGTGTTTTTTTTTTTTTTGCAGATTAGAAAATTGAGTCATACTTTTTTTCATCGAAGGTTTGAAGAATCAGCAAAGGAATCAAAATCATGCGAGGTTTTAAGAATAGGGATGTTTCCTGAGTAAAAAATATATGATTATGTTTAGTCCGTCAGTTAGATTATAGAAAAATATTGGACACGTATTTTTTCCTTTATCAAATCTATAAAAACTGACGAAGATACAAAGCATCAAAGATCAGGAGTGGGGGCTTGTGACGTTACGGCTCGGTAAAAATTGTAGCGAGTAGTGACGTCACACGAGTTTTCAACGCTCTGTATCGGCTTCATTTTTTGTTTACGTGAAAAAAGAAAAAATACGTGTCCAATATTTTTTGGAAATCTATCTGACGGACTAATTAGATTTCTTTAGTCAACTACCCTATTATTGATCAAGAATCAATCCACGGATGACCTTCCTGAACTTGAGTTAAATATTAAATAATCATGTACTTGGCCAGGTATTGGTTGTCGAAGATAAAATCCAGCAGTTTTTATTAAGTTACTTAAGCATAGATTAACTGATAAGTATATGATTTTTTTTATTTTTTGAATACTGCGAGTCGCCCTCCAGAACAAGATATCCACATCGGACGATGAATAGGCTAGTTGCCTAAAGGAGACAGAAACGATTACATACAATCTTGGGCCCAAATGTAAAGAGATGAAAATGGTGTGAATTAATAGATTTAGACCTGTCAGTCCCTCTCTGAAAATTCTGTAAGTTTTGACAATCTGAGAGCCGAGATAATAGAGGTTTAGTAAAAGTAAGGTTACCTTTATCTAACACATGATTGAAAATGGTTTCATCATTTAGGGGTCGTCGGCCTAGTGCATTGCAGTGGGTAGTTGCTATCCCACAATTCACACAGCGATCCAGATTGTCAACAATATCCAATCCAAAATAACAATTCCATGTCAAACGGGTGAGCGATCTTCGGTGTCCAGAGTGAAAGTAAAGGTCGTACAATGTAGGCAGGGTCAGAACATAAAAAACTAAGCAGTGGTCGCTGAAAATGAATAATAATCGAGAAAACACTCAAAACATATAGGAAAACACGAGTGAGCAGCCGGCAATTATTGTCTAGTGTCAATGTCAGTCAGCTGTCATGCCAGTGACATAGACTAAAAATGTAAGATTAATTGTAATCGATATAAAATCAATAGTCATTTTATCAGTTTATAAGTCATTAATTGATATTTCATTGTTTAATATGACTGTAATAAAATGTACTCTATTGCATGTAGTGCATTTAATTGTTATGAGATTTTTTTTTGCAATCGTGTAATCGATTTTTCAATCGAAAATCACACGAAACCTATCTTTTTCTTATTTCTCCACTCCCAGATTCAGAATTGAGCTGATTTTTCACATAGCAAGATAAAAAAATATGACAAATTTTTTAGATCATATCTCAACTCATTACATTTGGGCCCACCATTTTCCATCTCCTTTGATTGATTGCTAATATACCTTAGTATCCATTATACGTGGAAAAATATTTTTTTTTGAAAATACATCGATTTTCAATTTATATTTCGCATTTAAAGAAATTACATTTAATTTCCCCGGAAAATGCTCAAAACTATCATGGCGTCGTGTGTGACGTTAACCTGTGCGAAACACAGCTATTCGTGTATAACGATTGTTGATATTTCGTGATAAAAAATGAATCCGTCGTATTATAAGTACTGTATGGTGCCCCAGTGTAAAAACACAAGCATTAAAACGCCAAAAAAATTATTTGTATTTGTCCCAAGCAAAGTAGAAGTACGGAAAAAGTGGCTAACACTTGCAAGGCGAAATGATGCAAACTGTGTATCATCAATTTCAAGAATATATTTTTGTGAAGACCATTTCGATGTAAGTATTAAATAAAATGCAATTTAGTGAATACATAATTATAGAAAAACATGAATTTTGCTTGATTTTTTGTAAATATTGTTTGAGGTGTTTGAGGTTAGATCTTTGTAAAGTTTTGTCATGGAGTCCTGTGATTCCACTTCATTTTTTGTACACAATAAGCACCTTTTCTTGTTATTTTTAGTTACCAAATGATATGCTCAATTATACTGAGTATCATATCATGGGAAAAGTATCAAAAGTCGCTGTTTGATGCGAAAAACTTGCCAATCATAACAACGTCATTTCTGGGCAAGTTATCTATATTCTAAAATCCAGATTCCATGATGTTCTCTTTCTATATAATGCTTTGAATCTATACTAATAATAATTATTATAAAGCTGAAGAGTTTGTTTGTTTGTTTGAACGCGCTAATCTCAGAAACTACTGGTTCGAATTGAAAAATTCTTTTTGGGTTGAATATACCATTTATCGAGGAAGGCTTCAGGCTATATATCATCACGCTTAAGCCAATAGGAGCGGAGCAGCGATAAAGAATGTTTTAAAATCGGAGATTCCACGGGGACGCAGTCGCGGGCAGCAGCTAGTAAAAGATAAAACCGTGAATCTACGAAAATTTCAACAACAACAATGGTGTTTTACACAGGATGACGTAACGCGTCTTTGGCCTCGAGTCTGCTATTACAATAGCGTCAAAATGGCCTATCATTGATCTCATAATGGTCGATTTTGACAAGTTTGGTAATCTACTAACATAATTGCGTCATTATAACTTTCCAATGGTCAACCACTGACACTCCATTGATAGAAATGGCATAGAATGGTAATCTCGTAAGTATATGTACTTACGAGATTACCATTCTATGCCATTGATGACAAATGAATAACAGGCGTATGCAGTAATCTGCTAAAATTTTGACAGTTCCTTTGATCAGTGACCTACCATTATAACCTCACTGTGTAGTCATTCTTTTTAATAGCTTGGTTATCAAAAAGTATTACGAGACCACTGACAGACCAATGATCGACTATTATGAATTTAGCAGATTACAAACTTTTAGCAAAATGACAATGGGAGCTTGTTGGAATGAAAAATTTATAAAAATAGCAGATTTGGAGCCCCGGTTGGTGTTCAATGTCACGTGACTTAATGCTTAAATTTCCATAACTTGTTTCGTGAAAATATCAACAATCTTTCAATATTTCATTGAATTTATTTATTTTTCTTTATCTTAATACAGAAATAAAATTTTAGAACATTTAATCCATTATATTTGTTATCAGTGGATACATGCCTATTATAAGCCTAACACATTTTTTTTTTTTAATCTTCAAAAAATATCTGAGCAAGGACCTTTGGGTTGTAATTTGAGTCATATTGATTTGGAGGGAGAACACATCAATGGATTGTCGTCGAAGTTCACTCTTTTGTGTAGGATGTGCATTTTAATTGTTTTTTATCATTTATGTTTATTATTATTAGTTTGTTGTCATTTATATTGTTTTTAAATAAGTGTAAATAAAGTGTCTTAAAATAATTAAAAACAAAAATATTATAATACACATTTTTTTATTGCCTTGTCTAATTTGTTTCTAGCTCTTCATACAGAACAATTTATAAATATACAAGAGCGCCATCTATTGGTTCATTGTTATTTATTATTTACCGCGTCACTTTGCTTCTTCCTTGGTAGTTTGCTGTAATACCGCTCTTTAAGAATGGCGCTAGTATATCGGAGGAATAGTGGGCGTGGCTAAAAATACCGAAACATCAGAGCTCAATAGCGGTTGTCAGCGTCTTAATAATAACACTCAGTTATTTACGCACACAGAAAGATCGAGCATCGGTTATCAGTTCCGCGCTTGTTCGCAGCGTGTGAGAAATCAAACTACATAAGACTCTTCTTATGTTTTATAGTGGAGCCCGTGGGTAATCAAAAACAGCCTCACGGTTCGAACTTCGAGATTAAGCTACGTTTGCCAAGATCTGTCCGTGAATTAGTGTCAGATTTCTTGGCTTCTGAATACTTGCAACGACTGTCAAAGATCTTAAACCAACAGTTTAACATGTATTCCGAGACGCGGGGGAAACACGGTATTTTAAGATGATGACCCATCACGGACCGCCCTGGCAATCGCTGGTTAACCTTGAAGATGGGCCCGTGCGACTGTTATTATTTAGAAAATACAGCATGTTATAAAAATCATTCGGAATGAAACGGCTGACCATCATTCCTATTCAACCCAACAAGCGTAAAGACGTAAGGGAAACTCACACACACACAAATACACACACTATATACCACCAATGATAGATCTATCCCACCAGTATTACAGTATTCCCCTACCGCGGACGTGACGTTTATGTTAAGCAGTGTTCACACAATCAAGGCTGGCGTGACTAAAGCGGCCTACTCACTCAGCGGCGGGCAAAAGACGGCTATTCACAATCAGTTTAATTGCCGCATCGAACGTTAGTGTGGAGCGTTTGGCGTGTTGTGTGTTCCATTGGTGATTTTAATTTTGCGTTTAAGGTGTTCGAATTCGTAAAGCTGTTTTTGTGTTTTGGCCAGGAACTAGGTGTTATTGAGCGTCAGACCATAGGCAATGGTGGCATACAAACGTTGTCTTTACGGTATAGACAGAGCACACGTAAGCTCCTAAATCCGCATGATTTTTCCGACCTCTTCAACAAAGATCGTCATATTTCAGTCATGGAACCATAATGATTGTACACCTAAACCTTCCTCATGAAGCACTACGTCCCGTGGTGAAAACTGTATGAAAATACGTTTGGTATTTTTTCAGTTTATCGCACACAGAAAAACAGTTTTTATAATACACACCTACTAGTCATTTTGCACCTATCTACCTATATATTGTAACACCAGGGAACCTCGCCCCTAGTATTACTTACTATCCTAATGAATACAACACGATTTTGGATAAAACTTCGTACTTATTTAGGGCATCTGCCTTATAATAGCGCTACTACAGAACTGTCATATAAAACAGCATGTTTTCCGTATTCATAATTCAAAATACTCTTTATTCTTTTGTCAGACACTTCCAAAGTTCTATCGACACCCTTGTCTGCCAGTGTCCCTCTGCCAAGGAGGCTACCATCATCACAATATATAGAAACGTGCTGTTGTGTCTATGCAATATTGTGACTAATATTTAGCTTACAATCTCTTGACAACAACTCTTATGTTCTTCTTATGTTGTTAAATATAACGTATTAGTAAAACAAATGTTTCTTCTGGCCTTTTAGACTTATTTTTTTCTCCATAAGGCTGAAGTTGAAAATAGACAATATTCTGTATCAGCTACAACAGACATACTCAATTTATCACATATTTTTCAAACAAACAACTTCATAAATAATCTTCACCTGAAAACATTTTTGTCTTTCTGTCAACATACCTACATACGTGTGTATAATACATCAAATTTGTTTTTTTTTTTCAGGTAAGTTAATGGCATCATACTTCTAGGCAACTGACCGGTGATTTGTCAAACGGTTTGGTACACGGCTAAAGTACCAAGGTAAGTCTGGATCTTGTACAATTTAAAAGATTTACTAAGATAAAGCTGTTTACTACTTTCAACTATGTGAAAGGGCAGACTAAGCTAGGTTCTAGAATTAGGAATACAGGATTGGTCGTCCTTCGTCAATTCACAGTACCCTCGTGAATTGACTACCTTTGCCAATTCGGCAAACAGGTCTCGATTGTGTCTTATTATCATCGTTCTAGCCGGAAGACGTCCACTGCAAGGTCACCTACAGTGGAAACTGTTTAGGGTGCCCTACGCTTCTCAAGCGTTGCCATATTGACCTGTCATGTGTGTCTCGCATTCAGCGGAGTCTCACGGCCTTCAGCGTATTTTACTAACTTCGTACGCCTGCCTGTCTGTCACGAGCCTTATCTCTGTGACTGCAGAGAAATATCAAAGCACGGTACGAATCTTTTTACGCAAGCTAGTAACCTAATTAAAACCCCTAACACATTTACAACTTAACTACATAAAACTACAGGTAGAAGGATATTTTTTCTAGCGTCGAGTTATCTCCGACACTTTAAAGCCCTCCCGGGTCTTCTAAATCCATTTCGGAAAGCAAAGTTGTGAAACTTTAACTCAACGAACTTTCGAGATGAGCCGTTCGCTTTTATTTTTTTTAATTTCATATTCCCTGCAGACTTTTCAACTCTTCAGTTTATACCAATTGGGATATTTTTTTTTTGGAATATTCGTCGCTAGCTCATTTTGTAAATAAACTCTTTTAAGTCTGTAATGGGCAAAGTTTTGATCTTAAAACCTGTTAAGTGTTTGAGCTGGGGTGGTTTTCGAAGATCTAAAATTTTATTTTTTAGACATTATGGTACAACCAAAGCGCAGGGTGGTAGATAAGATTGTAGCCACCTCATTGATTCTATTTCTGAAAATATGTCTAAACCACCCAGTGTTCCGTACCGGTGTCTGAAAAAAAAAGTCAAGTGAAGCAACTGGCTGTCAGAAACTCATTCAACCAATCACGACTAGATAACGTGTTTCACAATCTGTCAAAATAAACTTGGGATAGTTTTGTTAAAGAAACTGGTCCTTAGTCTGTTTAGTCCCTTAATATCTGGGCGACCAATAAAATGCAATTTATAAAAACACAGTAGGTATATTAAAAAAGAAACATTTACAAGTTCTACTTGTCATATCATAACCTCCTTAAATTACAAGATGTTATTACTACTCGTGATCAAAATTAACTGAAATGTATCATCTCAGAAATAAATAGCTGACTATAAATCAAAGATAAACACATTTAACGGAGCCCGAATATTGCCAACATGATATATCTTTACAATATCTTAGTGGTTCACTATTTGTAAACAACTATGTATCCATATTTTCTTTTTGTTATTTTAGCTTTGTTGGATAGCAATTTATTTAAAGGGTTTGTTCGTGAATCCAATCTTTTGTTTCTAATATACTCGTAATAAGCCCATTTCGTCCTACTGCTGGGTAAAACTACTCTTCATTTTCCACACGCGTCTGTTTTCTACTATTAAGGTTTGGTACCTTCTGATAAGATTCAAGTTCGTCCCTGCACCTTTGATGTCGCGTTGCATTCAATGGTACCGAGTAAGTGGTTTCTTTAAGCCAGTTTTATCTACTACTAGCTGTCCGCACAACTTCGTTTGTGACACATTTTTCATGACTGCTCCGCTCCTATTGGTCTTAGAGTGATGATATATAGCCTATAGCCTTCCTCGATAAATGGGCTATCTAACACTGAAAGATTTTTTCAAATCGGACCAGTAGTTCCTGAGATTAGCGCGTTCAAACAAACAAACAAACAAACAAACTCTTCAGCTTTATAATATTAGTATAGATTTATGGTATCTAAACTTTTTCTAAGGTTGGCGCCAAATAATAACAGTCGCACGGATTGATGTTAATCAACGCTTGCCGAGGTTGGTTTGTGGCTGGGTGACCATCTTAACATATCGAGATTCCTCTGTGCCTCGAAAAGCACACTAAGCCGTTGGTCTCTGCTGTCATTTGTAGATCTTTGGCAGATCGTCGTTACGGATTGTCAGTAGCCAGAAAATCTGACACCAGTCGAGACAAGAAGTACAGTATAATTGGGAAAAGCCTAAACAGATGAATGATCTAAACTTTTTCTAAGGTCCTTATAATCTCAATATTATGATAGAACTACCAATATCACTCACTGAAGAGAGAGAGACGTCATTACTATTACCAATACACTCCCTTAAGACGTACCATAACACTATAAATTAAATCTTACGAAATCTACCAATGAACAGGCTTTAACGAGACGTGCTTTACGCCGTGCACCGTTAATTGCAACTGAAACCTGTGTTACGGAGTAAATGGGTACAGAATGCTATCTCCATTATATTGAAAACAGACGCACTTACAGTTGCATTCTCTTAGTCGGGTCCGGCAGTATTTATTTATTTAAACTTGAAACAATACACAAGTACAACAGTACAAGATTCTAAATAATCTGCGCATCAGATAATATTGTTAAATTTTCTATAATTATAATAAATATTTTCAATAGACATTACCGAAACTGCGTAAGGAGCGCCACTAACACTAACAGTAAAAAAAACGCAATGATGCACCATGTCATATTTATTCGTTACAAATAATCTTCGAAAACGTTATTTACTACAATTGTTTTATATGTAAAAATACCTGTGGGTACTGTGATATGGACACGAAAAAGTGAATGATCTAACAAAGAGAACGTGGTGCGAGTTAAAAGGGAAAAAATAAAGATTTGGTGGAAAGATACGAATAAAACGCAGACTAGTGTTGTTGGTTATTTTCGTTTGCAACTACTTGGTATCAGTTCGGTCGGAGTACGGATTTGTGGAAACGCAATTGTGGTGAATGTAGGACATGGAAATATCCATGTCCTACATCCACCATAATTATGTTTTAGGACATGGACACACTTGGGGATACATTTGGCACTTACGCAACTAGTATATATTTGAGATCACTGGACGTCCGCGTCTATGTTTACTTAAGCTTGTTTTTGTTCGTTGTCGAGTCTGCCTTCTGTCTGTTATGTATTCTGTAACCGTCTTTTATAACTTGCAAACCGCCAAGCACGGCGGCTTAAAACTCAGTTTTACGAGTGAAACGTCGCCAGTTCATATCCAGGGCTGTGCAATGAGAAATGTACGGTGTAGTTCAGTAGAGAGAGGATTTTGGACTGCTTTTACGGCTTGAAATTTAAGTAGGAGTAATATTTTTGTTTAGTTTCAACAAGTTGTTAAAATTTACAGGATTTTAGGATAAGCGGTTTAGTTTTCATGCATGTTGGATAATATAAACTTGGTCTTTCCAGAAATAAGAATTATACGAATATTTTGAATAAGAACTTGATGAAGTAAATGTGAATTTGGCGCTAGCATTGTTCGGTGAAAAAAAAAAGTTTTTTTTCTCGACTAAAGCTTAATTGAGATAAAGAAAAAACACCATGCTGGAGCTGATAAGCACTCCAGGTTTCGGGGGCAATATTAAAACACCGCCTCGCATATTTCCAAATCAATACTTTTTATGTTAGTAGTTCCTCATTGTAAAATTTAGCCTCTCCTAAATTGAAACAACACAGTTCCTGCTAAAATCACACACAAATACCCAAATGTGTGTGTTGGACATGAAAGAAGTTCGAGAGAGTAAGGTTCTTTAAGGTCTATCCTGGAGTTTTTAATTGCTACGAATTTTAATTGCTTAAGAGAATTACGGGATTCTTTTAATCTCTTATGATTTTAAGATGTAGTTTATTTTATTTTAAAATACACACAACATATAAACCGCTCCCGTGAAAATACAAAACTGTTCCGTCGTAATGCGTGTTACCAACTGTGTGTGTGTGTGCGTGTCGGAAGCATAGTTCAAAATAGTTGTTACACTTGGGAACTAGCCACTTCCAGCTCATTTAACTTGCTCCACAGTGTATGGGGAAATGTATGGACAACGACAATTTGCTCATTAACAATGGTTTATTATTTGTAGATTTATAATTATATAAAGTTTTGTCGAGTTGAATGTGTTATTATACAGTTTAATTTGGGGCTTTCCGTCGATTATTATATTATAATAATGATGATGATTATTAAATGCAATTTATATCAGTGTTACTTTAATAAATGCCCCGTACTCCGGAAAATGCTTGTGATATTTTTTATAAAATTGTAAGCTCAATAAGGCAGTGTAAATTCTCGGTCAACGAACGAACTGTCTATGAAAACATAAAAAAGAACATTGAACTATGGAAACGATCCTAAAAACTTTATTTTCTAACGCCTTAAGGCTAGTTAAGATAAATGGGAATAGTTGAAAAGTTAAAGATAGTGCGACGCTCAACGGCTAGTCACTTGCAGCTCATTTAACTTGCCCAGCGGCATAATGTTAAGTGAGCGGCAGTTTACCATTGAATAACGGCGCTTGTATGGGGGTAAGGAAACATTTAAGGTGTTTGGGATATGGGTGTCTCCATAAGCGTTAGATTTTTAGAAAAATATAACTCTACTACATCTATCAGGGAAAACTTGGTTTATGGATCATTGAATCATAACTAGATATTATAATTTAATCTCATTGGGCGCAATGAGATTAAATTATAATATCTAGTTATGATCTAATTACAATGGTTGGTGGGGAAAATTACTTTTTGTTTTCCTCATTCGACCACGTGTACCACTACTGTAGCACTGTACTGTAGTGTTACTATCTGCGATATCTAATAGTTTAATACATGTATATAAATCCAGCTCACCTCTGGGTCCGCTGTTAAGCACACTACTTAACTGTGGTCCCACTATATTGTTTGTCTCGAACAACACCGCGCAGGTTTAAAATTAATTACAAACATCTCTGAATCTACAGAACACTTTTATATTACTAATAACACTTTTACCCTTGACAATTCATAACCTTAGTGCTTTGGTAGTTTCACAAACCCCCCTCTTACTCCTTAGCTATCTTTGCAGCAGGTGTGCACCTCCCTCATAATTATGAAGCCCTAGACTTTCATTAGAGCCGTTCATTAGGGCCTCCTCGAGGCGTGAGGCAATGTCATATACAAATAGCCTTCATATAACGACTATAGTTACAGTTAGTATGGTTTTGGTCTAGACGCCTAATAAAGTTTTGGGGACGAGAATGGCGGGATTAGATGTAAAATATGTTTAGAGTCGGTCTTGGTCTTGTGATTTGTAATGTTTTGGGATTTTAAATTAGCTTATTAGGCGTTTTATTTATTTACTAGCAGCGCCCCGCGGTTTCACCCGCGTAGTTCCCGTTCCCGTGGGAATATGGGGATAAAATATAGCCTATAGCCTTCCTCGATAAATGGGCTATCTAACACTGAAAGATTTTTTCAAATCGGACCAGTAGTTCCTGAGATTAGCGCGTTCAAACAAACAAACAAACAAACTCTTCAGCTTTATAATATTAGTATAGATATTAGTATAGATATTTATCAGAATAGTTAGATAGGTAGTATTACTAGCAGCGCCCCGCGGTTTCAACCGCGTAGTTCCCGTTCCCTTGGGAACACGGGGATAAAATGTAACCTATGTTATTCAGGGTGAATGTAGCTTTCTAATGGTGAAAGAATTTTTGAAATCGGTCCAGTAGTTTTTGAGTTTATTTGTTACATACAAATATAAAAATACGAATCTTTCCTCTTTATAATATTATACTATACTAGCTGTTGCCCGCGACTTCGTCCCCGTGGAATCCCCGATTTTAAAATATTCTTTATCGCTGCTCCGCTCCTATTGGCTTAAGCGTGATGATATATAGCCTAAAGCCTTCCTCGATAAATGGTCTATTCAACCCAAAAATAATTTTTCAATTCGAACCAGTAGTTCCTGAGATTAGCGCGTTCAAACAAACAAACAAACTCTTCAGCTTTATAATATTAGTATAGATTATACTATGTATAGATAGCATAGAAGACGTGATTAGTGCACAGACGTCTTGCTGTACTCGAATCACTCTGATACATGTGTGTGATATATTGTGACGTTGGTAGCCTCCTTGGCTAAGGGTCACTGGTAGACAAGTTTGTCGATAGAACTTTGGAAGTGTCTGACAAAAGCATAAAGAGGTTTTGAATTATGAATACGCAAAATATGCTTTGTTTTATATATCATGTAGTAGCGCTCTTATGATGCAAATACCGTAAATAGGTACGAAGTTATGTCTCAAACCGTGTTTTATTCATTGGAATAGTAAGTATTACGACGGGCAGGGTTCCCTGTTGTTACAAATTGGTGGAGGCGTCGGTGCGTCTGCCTGAATGTGGGTGTTACTATAACCTCTGTCGTATTTATCAGGGGAAACAGACGTGATGTTATTTTACTTATTTTGACAATACTGAGTCATGTTAGAGACCTATTTATAAATGTAGTATTATCTACACGACAAGAAGATGATTCGCTCTGTGATTGCTTTAACGAATCTAATAAGCCATTGCAGCTTCAGATCCATAAAAAATCACTTCCTATGTTATTGGTTTCTTTCCAAAACATATTACACTTAATTTCAACAAATAAACAACGTGTAAGTAGCGGTCAAAACAAAAGAAAATCCCTCTCACCAAAAGCCAACAATACAATTTTAACCAAATCAAATCTACACTAGTAACATCACAGCAGCCTGACTGTTCACAATGCTACCGCCAAAACGGCACACAAATATAATTATGACATTCATAATTCCATCACAATGGCCACTGGCCAAGCCGAGCGTGCTCAACCCAACTGTTTGAGCATATCGCTTTTATGCTTAACCCGGCAAACGAGCAGGTTGAGCGCAAAAGTGCCGCTCAAACGATGCAACTGCGTTCAGACCGCAATTGTTCTGTAATTATATTATCAAACCGAGATATGCGGATTATTTCATGTTGGGTGTCGAATTGTGGATGGTTCAGATTGGTGGGGAATTATTTGTGTGGTTGGTTTTCGTGTGCCAAGTCAGGAAGCTTAGCTGTACAATTTATTTAGTTATATTATATTTATCGATATATCTATATTAATATTAAAAAGAGGAAAGATATGTATTTTTGTATGTAACGAATAAACTCAAAAACTACTGGACAGATTTCAAAAAATCTTTCACCATTAGAAAGCTACATTCACCTTGAGTCACATAGGCTATATTTTATCCCCATATTCCCACGGGAACGGGAACTACGCGGGTAAAACCGCGGGGCGCTGCTAGTTATAATATATTATAATACTTCATGTTTATCGTGATTTTTAAAAGGGGCTATTGAAAATATTGATTCGACTAATGCACCATGATTATTCTTCACTACATAGTATAAAACAAAGTCGCTTCCCCGTCTGTCTGTCCCTATGTATGCTTAGATCTTTAAAACTACGCAACGGATTTTGATGAGTGCTTTTAATAGATAGAGTGATTCAAGAGGAAGGTTTATGTGTATAATACATACATGATTTAGTAGAGATTTAGTATCAGCATTGCACCCGTGCGAAGCCGGGGCGGTTCACTAGTGTAATAATAAATCTTCATTAGTCGATCACGTGTCCATTCATGGCTTTTGATAATAATGACAAATCAACTTCATTTATTTTTGGATATCTCAAAAGATACCAGTACTAAGCTGGTTAGGGCGTACAACGATATAAAACTACTTAAATCTTCCTGTGAAAATCACACGTTCGAAATTCCTAGCTAAAACGAAAAACCCTTTTCGATTTCTTCTGGCGTATGCGACCAATATTTCCAGCAAAGCAATATCAACGATACAATAATATCAGTACCAGGTTTGCAATATCGAGCGCCAATACTTTGGACTCACTAACAGGTACTTCGAAACACATCACTTTGCTTCGCAGCTCAAGAAAATCTTTGAACACAGAAGTACATCTGCGGCCACTGCTAGAAGCGGCTTTGATAAAATTTCCCAAAACAAGTGAGTGAGTCAACGTTTACTTATATAATTTGACGAATCGTGACGATAGCGATATAGGTATGTGAATATACAATATATGGATGTTTCCTCGAAAAAATACATATTTATATTTCAAATACAATTTGGGCCCTCGAAAAAATACATATTTATATATTCAAATACAATTTGGTCCCTCGAAAAATACAAAAAAATACATATTTATATTTTAAATACAGTTTGGTCCGTCATTTAGATTATCAACAAAATATTGATCACGTGTTTTTACTTTATGAAATAACTAAAAAAAATTACAAATAGTTTACCTGCCTACATATTTGTAATTTTTTATTTATTTCATAAAGCAAAAAACAGTTTGGGAATGGGGCTTGTGACGCTGTTTCTAGGTAAAAAGCGTACCATCTTGCGTCATGCGGAATTTTATCGCACATTAGCGTTGCTTACGTGATAAGTACAAAGAAAAATTTATGACAAATATTTTTAGTAGTCTCCCTGACGTACAAAGACCACTTCCAGAGATTGTTTAAAAAGAGAACACCCTTTTATCTCTTAATAAGTAACATAATTTTTGCTGGAGATTCTAGTCGCCACCGACTCTGTGTGAGAAATACTACTCGAAATAAAATGTAGGAGTAAACAGCACACTCGTAGCAACCGTAGCACCGATCTCGTCGTAGCCGCGTAGCATTCGTAGCACGTCTACGCCCGCTTAGACCGGGCAATCGTTGCGGAATTCACTTGGTATAGATTACTATAATATGTATTTATGTTTCTATATATGTGTGTTGTTTTATTAAGTGGTTGGGTTTAGGCTATTTATGGGAAAAGTGAGATTTTCTTGAACATTTGATGCTCGAAATATACATTTACAATGGAGTTTAGCTGAAGTCGAAGTTACTTTTCGACACCTTTTTGGCTGTGTTGTTTTTCATGTTTGAGGCTTCCTTTCTATAGGAATCTTCTCTTTGGATATAGATTATTTAGATAAAGATTAGGATCTTTAAAAGTAACATACGTCGGTCAGTTAGTGAGAAGGTTTCTGGCTCTGACAATTCAATTAATGCGTCTGTAAAAGGCTTCATGTAAACTTTGGGTTTGATTAGTTGTTTTTTTTTTTTTGTCGCCTTTGACCAGAATTTCATAGAATAGACTTCCAAAAATAGTTCTTGTCTAGTTCCAAACCCATGAGCTGCGACATTTACTGGGTCTTTACTCGGCTATATCAGCTCTCAGAGTTTACGAATGGAAGAACAAACAAAATCCTGCCAATTCCTCAGCCCCATTGAAAGACATCGCTAAAATCTTCGAATCGTAAACACAGGGACATTACCGCGGAATCCTTAGCGCGATAAATCAAACGGTACACATTTAAATCGAGCAACAGGCGGTGTTTAATCACGATGTCATCTATAACTGGGCCAAACAAAAAACAAATTCGCGAACGTTTGCCTACATCGCTGGCCTACATCGCTTGACTTCATCGCTTGTCGTTATTAAAGCGCTTGATAGGATCTTTTGTAAAATGTGTCTCTTATTTGGATATTTGAATAGGGTTGATAGGAATGTTGATGGCTAGGATGGATTTGTTGATTTGGGTGTTTCTGGGGGTAGTAAAGGATTAGCAAGTAATTAAAAACGATATTTGTATGTTGGTCAGTTTTGTCGTAGTAAATCTGGAGGCACGGTAGTGCGTCCGCCAAGACGAGACAACCGAAGCGAAGGGCGCTACCTACCTTTTCTAGAAGCGTTACGTCGTATTTTTTGTACCCTTAAAGATTCGGTCAGGACAGTTCTAGAAAGTTAAAATTCTCAGGATATGATGCCAATAGAGTACTTATTAAACATGGCAAGTTTCAAATATATGGCTATTAAACTATACGATTATTAATACCTTAAATACCAAGATATCATCACTCAACACTTGCCATCCTTAAAAAAAGAAAGGTGGTAAGATTTACTCTGCACTTAATTTACACGATTAACTAGTTTTTGCCCGCGACTTCGTACGCGCTTATCCCGATTTTTTCTGCTCCCATAGGAAACCTTAGTGCCGAGAAACCAACATGTCAAATACCAGTAGTTTCGGTTGTGTATTGTCTGCCAGTCATTCAGACGCGCGTAACGGAAAAGTTTAATATATATTGATGATTGATTAATATAATTGTATTCTCTCGCAATCATCACCTACCCAGTCGCTTCCCAACTATCACGAAGTCTGATTCCAGTCTGGACGAATTCTGCTGAATACAAATGTTTTACCTAAAGTGACTTGTTCTGATTACCACAACTCAGTGACTGGGTCAATACGAGGTCTCTTTGTAAAACTGGCTGTCTGTTGGGCTACTGACTACACGTGACGACTGGCAAATATCTATAAATTACTTTCCAAAGAATGGAGCATGCATCTTGGAATGTTAAAATGATCAGCCATGCACGGGTTTCCCTCGGCAAGCGTTTGCTAACCTTGTAATTCGACCCGTGCAGCTGTTTTTACGCGTGTGCTGCTGATTTAGCCACGAGCTCCTCAAGTATGCTTAATGCAACAAGAACTAAACACGACGCCATCTTTAACCGTGCATTATTTTTTTTTAATCATTCTTTTTTTTTCTTTTTAAAACCTTGCCCCACACTAGGATTTACTCCTGTATTGTGGGTGCGTTTACGAACATGTAAACTCGCATACACAAGGCACCCAGACCCGGAACAATTATCTGTAGGCCATACAAACATTTGTTCTGTGCGGGGATCGAACCCGCGACACGTAGCGCAGCAGCTGAACACTCAACCACTGCGCCATCCGTGTCGTCATCATTTTCATTCATTATTTCACAGCATATTGTTAAAGGCATCTGAAGCCTCCAGGGTACTAGAGGCACTGTGCTCTTCAATTACACATTAGATTAACGTTGCAAGTGCTTGCATTTTATATGCTAATACTCGTAAGTGATTTTAATAACTAACTGCACAAGCGCTAGATTTATTTCGTAACGGAGCAAGATGTTAATTTATTTTGCTATGAATGTCTGGTAACTAATCTAAGTAACACTGGTAGTTCTTGGAATATTAATTACTTGCTCGTATAATTCTCCATTTGTGTAATTAACATTTTGACTCCTATGGAATAGGGGGACGCAAACTTACCCCTCCGGGCTGTTAGTTAGACATTGTCTCTCTGGAAAGACACATTAACATTTTTCGGGGAATGGAACTCAGGACCACATGCACAGCATTAGTGGTTGCAACCATTAGACCAACCGACAACCAATATACAGTATGTTAAATAACAGAGGGCGTTCCCTTAAATTCGTTAATCTATATCATTAATAGATTCAAATAAAAATACCAGAATAGAAAAATAAGCATAAAATAATCCGAATTATAAAAAAATTGACAATAAATTCTATTCAAAAAATAGTAGCGCGGAATAGTACCTACTCGTAGTAGCAATGCCCAAACCGGCAAGTACGCATGTGCAGAGTGTTTCTTTAACGTATCAATTTAACATTTTTAGTGAATATTTTAATATTAAAAAAAAAAAAACATTTTGTTTTCGAATGGTAATATTTTTTATCATATATGGATGCTATGCTATTGCGGGTTAACGGGAACGCCCTCTGTTAGTTAACATACTGTATAGTCAAGTAGTTCGATACAGAAGCCTCTCTCTCAAACAAGGAAAAGGAATACATGGAGAACACAAAATACATTTTTCTATTTTTACTACCAAACAACTGCCACCTACACAAATAAACTTCACAGGAAACGTTATAATAAAAAAATCGTGGTAAAAATACCTTTCTGAAAATAGCTGGGGCCTACCACTTTTTGTTTGAATCATTGCGACGTGTCTGTGACGTATTCTGTGTTATTTTGAAATAGGAACTTATTATTTTTAAACGGCTATTTTTAATTTGGAACCCCTGCAATTTTAATATGTAATTTTAAAATAGCCTTGCGAAATGTGTGCTACCAATTTTACGTCATTCGTTTTTTTGGTAGGTACTTACGTTTTTCTAGAACGAGTTTATTTGTAAGTTAAATTTATTATTCGCGGATCAAATTATTCGGTAAAAAAATTAGACAGTTTCGAATTTTACTAGCCTTATGCACCTCGGATTTCACATCGGCGAAAATGGCAGACTACACTCTTTCATTTCTGATTACCACCACAAGGCGAACTCTTTTGTTACTGAATCTTCATTGCATGAGGAACCCATGCATGCTTCTAGCGCTAAGCTGCTTATAATGAGCCTTTTAATGTTCCCACTGCTGGTACACCGGCCTCCTCTCTAGGAAAGGGAATGGGCCGTAATCCATCACGCGGGCCCAGTGCGGGTTGGTGAATGTGAATTTTTGGTTCTAGGACATCTTCATCGTCTCCTCACGATGTTTTCCTTCACAGTTTTGAGAGCAGTGGTGATGAAATTAAGTTATTACACAAAGTAATGCGCCTGGATGGGTTCCACCGCTTAGAGCTTCCCGCGGCCATCAATGCTCTAAGCTGCTTAAGCTGTGCTTTATCCTTCAGTGAATTAATCAATTAATTAGTAAAAATGTTGTATTAAGGAAGATGGAATGCTTTATTCATTAGCTAATTTCTGCCATTTACTGTTACAATACCGCATTTGGCTGTTGCCTTTACTTCTGTTAACCCATCAGGGGTTCAAATGCGTGACCATTTAAAATTAACCGTACAATTTAAATTAAAACTTTTTGATTGCCCAAAAGGGACGCGGATGTTGTCAATGAAAGTTGACTATCAGTACTGTTATGATCTATGGTGGGACAACTTTTTATGGGTTGTCCAAATTGTGTAGTTTTAAATGAGGTTTCATGTGGACAAGTTTAATTATGGTTTGTAAACATGGGATGTTTTTGCTGTGGAAATTGTGTGGAGATAAAGTTTTAATCATGTTATTGTAAATATCATGACGATATATAGGAATGTATTATGTAGGTAGTTGGTAATTTTAACAAAATTCTGATTAAGTAATGATTCGTCAGGCAAGTTTGTGATCTTGTCTGAGTTTAGCAATAGGTATTTATTAGTAGAAATAGGTATTCGCCAAAAGTTAAGCACACACGTTTGTCATTCATTAGTTTAGTGTGAGACTTAATAAAGGCTGCCTCGTTTGTGCCGTGGTCGCAAGCTCGACTGCCGAATCGAGGTTTTGCGTTTGATTCCCAGAACGTACGGTTGTAGGGTCTTTCCATTAAGTATTTCTCAAAGTTTGGGAGTTGTTGGTGTACCAACCCTCTGTATCGAAAAGCACGTTGAGCTGTTGTCCCCGCGACCAGTTTGTTCTGAAACTGGTACATACGTAATAAGCTGAGTTGAAAACTTGACTGCTCACCACATCAACATAATAAGATATGTTGAAAACTTGACTACTCAGCACGCCAACATTATATAAATTAAATTGCTAATAAGAGGCATAAACACTTGTGTATTGCTTGACTGTATAAAGCTTGCTACTGTATCCTGTAGCAGCATGCTATAAACATCTTGTACTTCCATTAGCAGTATATGTACGTGGAAATTGAGTGCCTGTGCAGCTGTACAAGCTTCTAAACCAGTAGCAATCCTTCCAAATTGCAGCTTCAAAAACACATAAGTCTCGTAGCGTGCTTATGTGTCGTAGTAATAAAACTTTATGTGCAGGTATTTAGATGACTACCACAATTCCCACAAGATTGCGAATTTTGTGTGAATTCCATTCGGTTCAGTACAGACTTTATCATCGTCATAGCTATAATACAATCCCTGCGTTGAATAACAAACTTTAAATAGATTAGTTCTTCTAATTAAAGTTGTTTTCGAACTTTTAATTTGCATGAAACGATTATCGTTCCAATATAAGCATCAAAGATACAAACAATATCTCCCCACTTAACATCAGATTTGAAAGAAAAATTGCCTCGTAATTGAAAAGTTCTCCGGGCTCAATTGCATAGACACCCTATCCCCAGTCGGCGATCGCTGTGTGCAAACTTGCCGCAACCAATTTCCAGCCAAACGTCCCGGCACCAAATCCAATAGGAAACGTCATAATCATATGATAGGTGCGGCGCATTGCGGCCACCTGTCGCCGCGCGTGCGTCCCGCGTGACGTCACGCGCGCGCCCGAGCACTGCCGAGCGCGCACGAGCGCCGCCGACCCGCGGCCGCAACGGATTGATCCGAGCGAGCCTCCGCGAGCCGCTAATCAAATGAGCCAATCGCTGTTTGTACAAAAATACGCCGACTTAGACTACCCGAACCCTCTAAAAACTTGACACTGTACAAAACTAGCATATCCTCCCAAAAACATATTTTTTTGCAAGGCAAAACATGGAGCGAGGAGCGCTTTCGGCGCGTGTCTCGCCACGGCTCCTTATCTAGTTCTTAATCCAAGATAAATATTACATCAATCGGGGGAGGAGACCGCGCGGCACGCAGGCGCGGCCGCCGCCGGCCCAGTCCCGCTCAGGCCGCGCTGCCCGCCGCACTTCGCTCCAGCGGGCGCGACTCCCGGCGGCGACGAGTCCGCTATTTCCCACGACGACCCCACGATACGAGTGTTGTACGCCTCGCAGTTATCAGACCCGGCCATCCCGGACCGAGCCCGCCGAGTGTCCACTGTCGAGCCGCGAAGGTCGTCCACGTGCCCATCCCGTTGCGTAAGTCGGGAAAGCGAAAACTCGCCGAAAACGAACCTCTTCTCCTATTGACACGCGAGAAAAACAAACGTACTTGAATATCGATCACACTGTGTTTATCATTGCCATGGCGTGCGAATACGGAGCACTCCATGTGTTTATACCGCGCCCGAAGTAAATAGTGTATCGTATTGGATGTGTCGGCGAGGTTAGAAGTGGCTTTCTTTTTTTAATGGGGTAATCCGGACCGCGCCCGCGGTCTTTTAACCCTATAGTACGCAAGTGCTGGTTGACCTTAAAACCGCGGCTCGGGGACGAAAGTTTCAACATGATAGCTTGTTTGTTTATGAAGCCATAATATTATTAATGTTTTCTTTGCTAACGATCTGTTATGGGGATTGCCCGGTGAACCGTGAACTTAGTTTTGGGTTGTCCTCATATAATTCTATAGAAACGCTCATGTTCATGTGTAGCTTTTGCAACAATATTCAAATGGCGGTGAATTCCGTTCCACAGTAACATGCCGCATAATTTATTTCGCTATTAATCGTGGCAACAACTCGTAAATATTTCGAACGTTGACTGTGCCCTAATACTTATTTTTTATTCGCAGACTAACGTAGTAGGTACTTGCGCTGTTGCTTCCATTTACCGAATTTATATTCGAGGCAGGCTCTCAACTTTTTTAATCGCCTCTAATGACTTCTTCCCCTAATTAATGACCCTTGACAGTTCACAAATTAGAATTTTCCGTAAAAATTCGTGGTAGCTTCTCGAATTTTTGAATAGACATTTATCATTTGTATTTTAAAGGGTGGATTATTTGAATTTAAATAGCCGATGCTTCCACCAGCGTAACTAATAATGTATCCGTGCTAAAATATTAAAATTACTAGCACTTCGCTCGCTACTTCGTCTGCGCATATTTAGTATTTCACCCGGGTAGTTCCCGTTCCCGTGGGAATATGGGTATAAAATACAGCCTATCTCATCCGGGGATAGTGTAGCTTCCCAAGAGTGAAAGAATTTTTGAAATCGGTTCAGTAGGTTCGGAGCCTATTCAATACAAACAAACAATCAAATCTTACCTCTTTATTTTATTTATTATTATTAAAATTATAACTAAAATGTAATATCACGAACCATACGATAAATTCATGGTCAGGAAAGGTTAATCACGTCACTAGTAGGCATTTCAATGTTTTTTTTACTCAAAACCATGTTTATTTGGGACTGATAATACTTGTATCTAAACCCAAGTAACTAGCTACATAATAAGTGGTATTATTTTATCCTCCGTATTCGTCCTTTTCTTACAATTTTTGAATTTAATATTCTTGTTGCTAATACTTTATATGGAAGAATCTTAAAAAATTCATTCTCTGCTAAATTCTTTCAACAATTTCTTATCTTTTCTGCAAATAAGATTATTTCTTCCTCTGGTCAATTTTAAAGATTTGAAAATTCTTTGATGGCCCTCATATTATTTAAACAAGTATATAACCAACCAATAAAAATTATGTAGCAATATACTTAATCATTCAACCTACCCCAATATAAAAAAGGCTAGGCAGATGATTATACTTTACTATTTCACCCCCATTAATAAGATCTTATGAATGCTTCGACCACACATTCAAATCTCGCAGAACACACTCTGTAGAATATTTGATTAATCTATACTAATATTATAAAGCTGAAGAGTTTGTTTGTTTGTTTGTGTGAACGCGCTAATCTCAGGAACTACTGGTTCGAATTGAAAAATTCTTTTTGGGTTGAATAGACCATTTATCGAGGAAGGCTTTAGGCTATATATCATCACGCTTAAGCCAATAGGAGCGGGGCAGCGTTAAAGAATGTTTTAAAATCGGGGATTCCACGGGGACGAAGTCGCGGGCAGCAGCTAGTTTATTATAAGCTTAATAAAGAATATCGTCTATTCATGTCTTCTATGCGTTAGTAAGAAGGAATGCTAGTTGCAAAATATTTAAGACGGGTCCTGGTCACTTTGGTTCAGGCATTTACGGTATCACTACAAAGTATAAAACAAAGTCGCTTTGTCTGTCCCTATATCCCTTTGTATGCTTAAATCATTAAAACTACGCAACGGATTTTGATGCGGTTTTTTTAATAGATAGAGTGATTGAAGAGGAGGGAGGAGGGTCTATATGTATAGTACATGCAAATTATAGTAGAGGAAACATTAGTATCTACATTGCAGCCGTGCGAAGCCGGGGCGGGTCGCTAGTATTTCATATTTGGTAATACCCGAACAACCTGATCTTCCCCTTTGGGATACCCTCTTATAATCTCATCACAGTCCCTCAACTTTTATGTTATTTTTTATTTACTGAACAACCTTTTCCCAAAGTTTCGCGCAGTCCTTGAAACCACAACAAAACATAAGGTTGTACCTTATGTACTCGAATCAGTCAGCTAGCGACCCCATCGATCAGAATAGGTACACCGCTTAACTTTCGGAATTCTGACCACAACTTCCGAATGTCGAACCCCTTCTATTTTCTGGCTGCTACATTATTAATGTACTAAATTATCTTTTCACTTTAAAAGCCCATCCTTTCCCGTCCTACAAAAGTCCCCTGATGACCTAGACTGAAACTTCGCTGACTTGTCCATCGGCTAAGGTGAAACTTAAGGGACATAAGCTGAAATGTACAGAGAAATAAAATAAAAAGAATACATAATTTACATTCGAATTAGTTTCGTTCTCTTTTAGCTTGCACAAGTTATATCTACTGTTTTGTAACTAAAGCAATGTATTTGGGTACAATAAAAAAAAATCTAGGTCTCTCAGTCTAGGTCATCAGGGGAGTTTTGTAGGACGGGAAAGTCCTACGAAAGTCCCCTGATGACCTAGACTGAAACTTCGCTGACTAGTTCCATCGCCCAAGGTGAAACTTAAGGGACATAAGCTGAAATGTGCAGAGAAATAAAATAAAAAGAATGCATAATTTACATTCGAATTAGTTTCGTTCTCTTTTAGCTTGGACTAGTTATTCCTACTGTTTTGTAACTAAAGCAATGTATTTGGGTCCAATAAAAAAAAATCTAGGTCTCTATAAAAGTGCAAATAGAGCCAGTCATATATTTGCAGTTAGTAACTGTGCCTCCTTGTTGAAAATTCTATGTTCTTGTTGTAACTTCATTTTAACACAGTCTAGCACCGTTTTATATCAACACTTAATCTAGACTAGTCCGGTTTTATAGACGACTAGCAGCGGCCCGCGGTTTCACCCGCATAGTTCCCGATCCCTTGGGAATATGGGGATAAAATATAGCCTATGTCACCCGGGGATAGTGTAGCTTCCAAACAGTGAAAGAATTTTCAAATCGGTTCAGTAGTTTCGGAGCCTATTCAATACAAACAAACAAACAAACCTTCCCTCTTTATAATAGTAGTAGAGATAAATAGTAAAATTTGTACTAGTAAAATGTAACATTATTTAACTTTGCTTCTTCAACTTTTAATCCATTTACTTTATTTTATCCATTGCTTATCAAGCAGGTCGTTTACCAAGTACTTTATCATTTTAATATTTATTAAGTAGGGCGACTAGTACACTGAGGACTAGGAAGTAAAATGGAACACTTAATATGAGCTGTAGTCACGGAAACTTTTAATAATGGAATAACGCAGATAGGTACTTAAGATTACTATTTTAATCACTTAAAAGAAGTCTTGAAGTAGGCTATATTGTTATTTATTCCAAAGAAATTTATTCTAGTGTAATTAATCTATACTTCTATGCTAATATTATAAAGAGGCAAGATTTGTATTTTTGTATGTAACGAATAAACTCAAAAACCACTGGACTGATTTCAAAATTATTTCACCATTAGAAAGCTACATTCACCCTGAGTAACATAGGCTATATTTTATCCCCGTATTCCCACGGGAACGGGAACTACGCGGGTGAAACCGACGGGCGCTGCTAGTATTACATAAGGGTAAATTATCGCATCTAAACCTTACAGTGGCTTAAACAAAAGCGGCAGCATTATGTTGAAACCGCAAGAGGCGTTCAATTATCGATGTGTGCCAACTCGCGGCTCATTGAAGCGAATGGATTTAGCCCCAAAGAAAATTAAGCAGGAAAACAGAATAAATTGCAAGGGAAGCGCTATATTTAATTAAGACAGCCGAAAAGATTTTTATATCCTGAAAATTTTTTACTCGCGGATTTAAGGCCCATTTTTTTCCTGAGGGCGTGATTCACAATAAATGCGTCAAAATAAGGAATATATTGCAAAAAAAAATTGCCAGTTTTATATATGCAAGTAACCAAATTGATCAAAATAAAGAATAAATAACAACCTATTAATACTAATTTGAATCTATTTCACTCAACCTTCATTTTGACTTTTCGGCACAAAAGCGACCCGAACGTGTCAGCGTTAGCTTTTGGACAAAGTTCTAACTAGACTTAATAGTTCCCAACATTGCCGTGTGTTCTCGACGTCCCTTAATTATAAGTGACCTTTCACATTAAAACTTGTGTTGGTTTTTCATCAGGACTTGAAACGTCCTTTAACGGTCTGGTTAGAGTTTTGTAGGACGGCTTTTATTTAGAAACGTCTCTAATTAAGGGCTAATTGCCTGTGGACGTTTTAATTGACTTCGTTTTTATTGTTTTTAAAGATCGTTTACATTTAATTATTGTACATTACCGAGTTGTTGGAATATGTTATTAAGTACCTCTTTCAATTGAAACCCTTTATTATTTTGTGTGGTTAGTTGTAACAAAAATTATCGTAAACGAGATTAAAGGTTTTTTTTTTCTTTCCATTTTGAAATATTTATTTAATCAAGCATAGTATCATAAATCTTGTATACCTACTGCTTGTCTTCAGTATTTTCGATGAATTTTATAGAGTTATATTTACTGTATTCGCGAATATAAAACATTAGCGTCCGTTATTTAAAAAATTGAACATTTATTTTGAAATATGAACGAACACAAAACTTTGTTTCAAATGCCTTTAATGCTCACCTATTTGTAATTCGTTGGTATTATTTCACCTCCACCCTTTTATAATAATGATTATTTCTCATAAATTACCTGGTACTACAATAATTTGTAGTCCACTCAAACATATTACGTTTGGAGTAATTTGTGTGTTCTGAAAACTTTCTTTATACGTTTTTTTATTCTTTTGATACCGTCATACCGATTCATGATCACTGGTAAAAGTTAGGCGTGGTCACTTATATGAATTCTTTATTTAAAAGAAGACTTGTTGAACACTAACTTCAGCCAGTGGCTCCGCGTACATTAATATCAGAAATTATCCCAATTATCCCAAAGGAAAGTACGCCCGGCATAGAAAACTACAAACAAGCCTATTATTATAAACTTTGATTTAAACCTCATAATAAGCACAGGGCAAGTATAAAAAGCAAGTATAGAAAGTGAAATGCTCACCGCATTTCACAAAGGACAATCTTATGCTTATATTCTATGCTAGACCATAATCTATCTGTGCTAAATAACGTCCAAATCCATTCGGTTTTTGTAGCGTGATTGAGTTACAAACATCCATCCATCATCAAACTTTCGCATGTATCTACATAATATAATGGTAGTGCGATTTGAAAAACGATTATGTCTCCTCAGGTGACCACTTGAAAATCAGTTGAACTGAGACAGGAATTATTTTCCTTTTCGGTGTTTTTCCTCGAATAAAAAGATAGACAGTGACAGACATTTTGTTTTCCTAAATTACGACAAAGATTGAGTGCCGTATCTTGAACCTGTCTTTTTTGTGATAACTTTTGGAGAAATATTTGTTTGAGAATAGTTTGTATTTCGTTCTTATGCTTTTTTCTTAATATTCGTTGGCTGCAACTGTGTAGTTTGTTCTTTGTTCGTAATGGTGCCCAACATGGGACCGGTTCTGGCGCCCAGCATGGTACTACTATGGCGCCCAACGTGATACTAGTATAGCGCCTATCACGGGACAGATTGGGCTCCATGTAAAGTACAATAATTTGGTTTGATCATCATTATGTGACCCCAAATATCTTGAACAGTAGCGGAAATGAATTAAGGTAGAAGCGTCAATGCCTAAAATATTTAACCATCTAAATCGAGCATCCCTTTTTCATTTCTTTTAAATAAATGTAATATCATTCTTTTATCTCTCCAAAAAACGTGAAAAGAAAGCAACTCGCGCACAAGTCATAAAGAATCAACTGAGCGTAACGCGTTCCGTTACTTTTCTGTTACTTATGGGGACAGCAGGGGGTAGGCTCGCTTGAAGTTATTTATGTAGCATTGCAGCCGTTTAACTGTACAATTAATCGCTTATATTGCCTTTAACCGGTGCCAAAGAAGCTTAGGGTTTTATGTGGTGCTTGGAAAACATTCTAGCTTTGGGTTGGATAGAAAGTAAGGTTAGATTTACAGAAACTAAAACTTCTTTTTTATTCATAGTAATCTAGCTTTCGATCACTTTGCGTTAGTACAGGTTTCGGCTATCGCGTTCCAGCTATATTGAACTAAAATTCATCAAAATGGGTTCAACTATTTAGGCCTGACAGATTAAAAGTAGAAACAAACTCACGCTCACTGTCACTCTTATTTATAGTATTATTTAGGACAGCTTTGAAATCAAATTAAAAGAATGATAACTAGTTTCAAGAAAAAGTAACCATGCACAAAAGTTTGCAAACACTACCATCCGGTAAAACAAATTCTGAATGGACAAACAAGAACCAACAGTCAATATAAATAGAATAACGCTGCTGTCCAATACAGATTAAGTAGCAAACCAGGCTTAATAGAGGGGGATATGACAAATCCTTAGAAATATAACTGTCATATACATACGAAAGCCGTGCGTCAGGTACGGGGGCAACTAATTCAACAGTTTTATGGCACAATTCCGATCGTAAACAACTCTAAAAGCTTCCGTCACTTTATTTCTACGGCTTCGCGAGTAGAATCGCCTTTATAGAGGTTTATGTTTGTTGGTGTGCGTTTTAATCATATAAATTGAGGTTTTATTGCTCTATAACTAGATGTAGTGTGAATGGCGATGGACCCTCTAGGAAGGATATTGTAGACGTGGCAAGATTTTGGGCAAAAGGTGAACTTTGTCATAATCTGGGATTAATCACACCCAGCCAAGATGAGAACATAACATGTGGAAGCTTTTTGCTTGCGGTTTGGTTTTAGTCACTATTAAGTAGTTAGATATGATTTATTATTTACTAGCTGCCCGCACAACTTCGTTTGTGTCACATTTTTCATGACTGCTCCGCTCCTTTTGGTCTTAGCGTGATGATATATAGTCTATAGCCTTCCTCGATAAATGGGCTATCTAACACTGAAGATTTTTTCAAATCGGACCAGTAGTTCCTGAGATTAGCGCGTTCAAACAAACAAACTCTTCAGCTTTATAATATTAGTATAGATTTGGACATACCGTAGTTTCTATTAGAAAGATAATCAAAAGTTGTTTGCGCAAATACCTACAAAAAATGAAAAACAAATACCGTAGATTTATGTACATATGTACATATATTGATGTTTATTTAGTCAATTAATAGGTATGTATCTCTTTTATTTTATCCGAAAACAAGGTTTTTTTGCAAAACGCTTTTTATTTAAAATGTTTTTTGGCATTTTGTGCGGCGGTTAACCATTCATCAGGCTCAAATATAACTACCTAATAAATAAAGACGCCTTTTTTAAAAATCAAACAGCACTGAATGCATGTTTGGGAAAAACATGTAAATTTTTTATTACTTGCTTCGTGTGTGTGTTCGTTATCCAATAACAATGTAAGTTGTTAAAATTTCACGTACAGAAATATTTTCGTTGCCTATGAAATTAAATTTTTGCTCCCTGGATGGAATACTATCCACGTTTGTGAATGCAAATGTGATTGTATTGGGATCATTCGATTCGGAGGTCCACGCTTTATCGTTTTTTTTTTCATACGATAGTATGGCCGCTATTATTTTCAAGTTTTGTTTTGTTTTAAAATTACAGATATTCTTAGTTTAATTTTTCGCTGATATCAGTAGGTACTTAGTAATATAGAAGTTACAGAATAATCAATTTTTTTATACGAAAACTGATGGCTTCGTGTCTCAAAAAACGCTTCATCAGTCTCGTATAGCTTCTCTGTCATTCTTCTACATTAGCAAGGCTTTAGATAGTCATGAAGCGGTATACGAAGCCAGTCTGCCGTGTAATGTCGTTCCACACTTTACAAGCCTCTAAAATATCTCGGACGTCAATATAGCTGATAGCTAAACGTGGCGCAAAACACTAACAGCAGACTACAATAATAAAAGCCAAAAACACGGAAATCTAACTAAAGTGTAATAGAAAAGCTTTTTATTCAAGACAGTCTCAACAATACCTACGGAATATTACAAAAAAAAAATACATATTTGATTTCCAAAATATGAAATACCAGTATTATTTTTGTGGGTTCCCTATCCATTAGCATAAAATTTTAAGACCTAATATAACTTAGCATAATGTTGTTTGGCATAATTATTTTTTCGCATACTATAATTACGCATAACAGCTCATGCATAATTTTTTTAAGCATTATGTCTGTAACCATAATAATGATTAGGCATAATATTTTAAAGCATAACCTTATTAAGCATAAAGTTCTAAAGCATAACTTTTTTAAGCATAAAGTTCTAAAGCATAACTTTTTTAAGCTAACAGTTAAAATAATATATTATAACGTATTGAACAATTTTGTGAGTATTTTTTCGCTGTAGGAAGCAAGCATTGCAAGCATACAGCATGCAAGCAAGTATGCAGCATGCAAGCAAGCATGCAGCATGCAAGCAAGCATGCAGCATGCAAGCAAGCATGCAGCATGCAAGCAAGCATGCAGCATGCAAGCAAGCATGCAGCATGCAAGCAAGCATGCAGCATGCAAGCAAGCATGCAGCATGCAAGCAAGCATGCAGCATGCAAGCAAGCATGCAGCATGCAAGCAAGCATGCAGCATGCAAGCAAGCATGCATCATGCAAGCAAGCATGCAGCATGCAAGCAAGCATGCAAGCAAGCAAGCAGGCAGGGTTTCTGTGACGGCTCCGGCGCTGCGGCCCTCCGGCGGCCCCACGCGTGCTAATCGTCGCAGACGGCTTTCGCTCACCACCCCAGCTTCGGCTTGTTGGCCGGCTTCGCCGGCCAGCCTCAGCCGCGGCGGCTCGCTCGCAGCCGCCTGCTCCTCAGCCCGCGGGTCGCCTCGTCCCTACGCGCCTACGCGATTTTAAATAACACTCTAGGGGTAGGACAAACAAGACTACGTGAAGTCGGTTTTGCAGCAATTCGGTTCTGTAACTAACTTTTGTTGCACAGCATATTAATTTTTTAATCAACAATATTATTTGATTGTTACAGGTACTATAGCTAATTGGTTTGCTCAGAATATTATGCTAATAGCCATTAGGCCTACTAACGTTATGCTAAAATTCTTTAGGCCTACTAACGTTATGCGAATCAAATTTATGCCAAAACAAATTAGTCTTTAACATGATTATGCCAACATAAAATGTATGCCTAAAAAAATTATGCCAAAGTATTATTATGCCAAAACAAATTGTGCCAAAATCGTTATGCCGAAGTATATTAGGACAAAAAACATTATGCGAAAAGAAGGGATCCCATTTTTGTGCCTGTCAGTTACCAGAAATAAAATTGGAGAAACGCCGCATTTCTCCTTAGGGACCGTACACACATAAAGTTTGCAATCCGCACGGCATCGCGACATATTTACGGAAACGCTTCGTTACTCGGCCGGGCTCAAGTGTGTAGTTTGAGTGAGGACTCGGGTTTATTGATGTATTTTGAAATTTTAAGTAGCCTTGCATGTGATGCCATCGACACGGCAAACGTAAACGTATCGCAGTCTGAAATAGGAAATTCCTTAAGCCAGCTTAGTTTATGCTGACGTGAGTACTGGTACATAGACTCGTCTTTATTAATTAATCATCTTCAGAACACATTCTTGGAAAATTATTTAATTAAAGACCCGATGAAAAAGTTGAAAAGTGAGGATATTAACGAAGTAAAAATACAAGTAATCTGAGTTTCTCTGCGAAAATATACGCCGTGGAAAGTTTAATCTTCTAAAAGCGGCGTACTATGTCAAGATATAGCATTTAATTACCGAACACGTAAGCTATGTTTCTTCAATATATTTCGGAGCGTCAGTATTTCGCATCCGAGCCGACGTCAAAGAGCTCATAATGAAATAAGTTCAGTCACACCAGTTTTTTGGACCGTTTTTCGCGCAAACTAATGCAAAGATGCCTTTACAGACTGTCTGTTTGTATAGCGTGTTTCGTTATACCGTTCTTTGTGTTGTTGTTAAGTTTTACATATCTACGTTGGCAAAAGTTATTTCTTACTCGTTTTCAGATTTCAAACCAGATAAAAACCTTTTGTTGGAAAATAAAACCAAAATACGACGTGCGACATTAGCAATGCAGATAGGTAGCCTACGATGTAAAAACGCGTATTAGCAATCTTGTGGTTGCATTCGGCAAAACCGTTCACGGTACAATCTCAGTTGGCTTTTAACTACGCTAGAGCAAACGGGTAGTTTTAGTTAACGTAGCTAAATAAATTTCTTTCATCGTCAAATCCTATTGAGAATGTTTACTGCTCCGAGTATGTTAAGCTTTATGGGTGACATGTCTGCTTTAATGCTAATACATGTCGCAAGCACCTTACCTCACATAATATAATGCCGAGTTACGTCAACATCTCTATACGTATGCACAGTTAGTATATGCAGCTTACGGCGCCTGAAACTCCCTCCGTGGATGTGTGTAAATACAATGTACCATAACAACTATGTATTTACTGAACTAAGATAATGCATACATTTCCATGCTAACTCAATAGCTAACATATGAAATTCCAGCACAAAATGATAACTTTTACCCAAAAATACAAACCCTTCTTACATGGCACCCACGTAAACGCAGCGACATTTATCTTTTATGTAACGGAATAATCAAATAAGCTTATCAGAATGTCATCCACCGTTTTCGAGTTATAAAATTAAATGTCAGCGCAAACAATGTGACATTATTTTATGTGCGAAGACATCAAGGAGCGAATTTATTGTATAGGTACTCTCTTTATTATGTTGTCCATTGATCTGGATTGTCTTAATTTATAAAAGTGGCGCAGCGGAATCGCACCCCGCGTCTGAAGGGGCTTACACTGTCAGGCTGTATCGCGGCGGCTGCCCTACGGGGCCATACACGTTGACACCCAGCGTGGCGGCTCTGACGTCACTACTGCACTTTAAATAGGTTAGCGTTTAATGAGGCGTGGCAACGGCCAGCTTAGGTTAAGAAATTATATAAAGCTATTTTTCACTAGAAGCTTTTAATGTTCTAAAATGACTTGCTCTTTCCGAACTATCGGAATGTTACAAACGCTAATTACCGACTCCGTCCTTTTAACACAAATCAAACAAGCATAAATCATTCGCCAGACGTATTTGTCTATAAATTCGCAGCCGCCAATGCAAGTTCCCCGCTTTAGGCGTCCGTTGTTTATCGTTATATATCAGCGGAGTTTCCATCTCATTTAGTAGGCCCGAAACTGGCCCGAGTTGAATCAACCCGAATTAGTAAAGCCCAACGAGCCTCGTCACCGCGCCCGATCCTATCGGCGCAATGAGATATGAAATGAAACTCACTGACTACAATATAAACAGGATTACACGATTACCTATCCGACGTTGACGCTGACGTGACTGTCAGTGAGCGAGTCGCTTGTCACAATATTTAGGGACGTATCACGTGCGCGGCTGTGTGCGGTCACGAAGCTTTGTCTCGGTGGGCCCGGGGCGGCAACGTCAAAGGAGATTAGGTTCGTTTACACAATTGTCGCGTCCCCTCGACCGGGCGCCGGCGACCAGCTCACCGCGCGACCTCGCCCGCCACACGCTCGGATTACGCGACCCCGACTCTAAAGCCTTCGTGTGTAGACGTGGACACTCATACTGTGAACGTACACCTTCCGTAGGTTCGCTGTTTCTCCGTGTTTATGGCTAGCGCTTGATTAGTAACAGTGTAAAACAGTGAACGAAAATGGCGTGGGGTTACTGGTCGGCTTCGTCGGTGCTGCCGGACCGCGGGCGTAGTCCGCGACGAGCGGGCACATCCGCGGTGCACGTGCACCCTAACCCGCCTACCGCGCGGGAAGTCATGGAGACGCATGACGAGAGCATCATCCACACGGCGTCCACGTCGCGTGACAGCCGCGACCACTCCGCGTCTCCGCACTCGTCGTCGAACGGTGGTCACTCGCATCACCAGCACGAAGTGAGGCACGCAGTGCCAGCCAGCGCACTCTTCGGGGAGAGTTACGGCGAACTATCTAGACGACCGTCTTTAGATCTTGGATCAGTGCGGAGTGCGTTAGCGTCGTGTTCGGGCGGTGGGACACTAAGTGCGGGTTCGACGTTGACGCGGGGTGGCACGCTGGCAGACTACCTGCCGCCGACGCCGTGCCCGCACCACCACCGCGTGTACGTGGATCACCACAAGCACTACGAGCAACCCATCCAACCGGTGCACGTGGGCGTGGCACATCACTCGCACTCGCACGCCTCCAGTAGACACCACACTGACGACGAAGACGACCTCGAACCGGCGTATGCTACAGGTATGTTATAGAATGGTTAACAATAAAAGTGGAAAAGTTCAACTGCGGTCTGGTCTATCCATATTGCAAAGGCAACGTGATTTGAGAAATCTGTGCAGATTTTTAACCGCTTTGCCGATACATACTAAACACATTACTGCACTGCTGATCGGATGTGTGAGCCCCCCTATTTTGGGGAAAGATAACTAACGTAACGTTTTTTTCAGAGTTACTTATTTCCTATGCTGCAACAGATCAACTCGTCACGATCGTAAAACGGTATCTATTACCGAAGCCTGGCAACACTAACAGTTCCTCCAGAGGTGAATAAAATATTGAAGGCTATAAAGCCTTCATTATTTTATTCACCTCTGGAGGAATAAGAATTTTAGTTCATTTTTGCCATCTTCAATAGACTCAATTAAATCGATAGCTGACTTCATCTGTTCAAAGTTTTACTGGTTGCCGATATTATGTTGCTAGCAATCAAAATACGAAATATTATCTGGGAGAGAGTTAGTCATTAATTCCCCGCAGCTTCGGCATTGTATTACATTAATTATAAAAGTTTTCCGTCTTATTTCGTTAATGTATTTGTAGCTCTCGTGGTGACCTACTTTTCTGTGAGCATTCATCGCGGCCGGTCAGTGTTGCCAACTTCGTAACATTACTTACACGTTTCAGTTGGGGAGTGATATCCAACAATATGTTGCTGGAACGGAATTGGGTTGAAAAACAGACGAAGTTATGTGCAACATTGGGTGTCTTTATGGACGGAAGAATTTTGGGGTTTGTCTGTGTGCATACAGACCATTCACGATATCTGTTAACAAAGTTTTATCCTTACTGTGAGGGATACACTTAAAATATTACTTTAAGTAGAGTACCAACTGGTAAAGCAGTCTACGAAGACCACAATTTGATGTAGCGGTATTTGTTCGTAGTCTGCCCTGGTCCCAGTCACAGTCTTGCTTTAAAGCACCAACGTTGTATTTACAGGCCTGTTTTATATTTCTATTGTACCTATATTTGGTTTACTTGAAAATATTCATCCTTAGAACATCAATCTCTGTTCTTTCATTTACCGCCTAATGTCCCGAACATTCGTCCCGCGCGATTCGTCTAACTTTGACTCGAGGCTCTTACTGATGCTAATCAGCTCGATGTGGTAGATTAAGCGTGTACATTGTGAGTGAGTGTTTTACATTAAAACGTGCTTGAGTGAATGTATCCGAGTGAGAATGTATTTCAGATGTGTGGTTGGAGTGTATTTTTAATGTCAAAGGTTGAGTTACTTTGGACTGGGAATTGGAGTATTGAGGTTTATTGTATTGAATGGAGCTTCTGATTCAATTATGTTTTACAACTGATTGTATGTTCCTATCAGAAATACATTTTATATCCTTTTAATCATCTACTCACCAAAAAAAATCTATTAGTTTATAACTCGAAAATTAACATCAACACTATATCATAGCATTGAATCCCATCAACAAAAAACCTTAATTAATAGCTTATAATTATAACATTTAGCAGCACTACAAAACAATTCCTGAACAGTATCGAAACAATACAAGCTGAAATGATCCATCATAACTATGTATTGGATACACAAGTTATTCAACTATCATGGCTGTTCACAACTATTCCATTGTCAGCCTGCAAGCAAGCAGGCTGACAATGCAATCTATCTCAAAACTACCAAACCAAGGACAAGGTAACGAGGAATAAACACAGTACGTAGTCCATTCATTATCAAACGGAAGATTTACAATCCCATAATTTATAGGCAACGGACAAAAATGCAGTCAAAGCGAAAGTATCTTCCTTTCAGAAGAATATCAGTGGCTACACTAATTGTTTAATTGATACACTCTTTGCTAAAGATTAAATCAGTCTATTTAAAGAAAAAGTTGTTTTTAAAGGTTTATCATTTCTTTCTAGGACTGCCTTTTAGCAATGACCTCCCGTTCATCAAATATTCTATTATACTCTATTCCGAGTAAATCTTCTCCATTAGTATTGACCACTGTCCAGTTTATTTCGTCTTTCCATTTAAATTGTGGTCGACGGTTTTGGAGAGCAAGCAACTAATTATTGAAGTGTCTCCCTCCCCTCCTCTTCGCGTACAGTCGATTGGAAAATTGTTAGAACTGTTGTAAATTGGTTTTGATTGGTTTTATTTTACCTCTGGTTTGTTACCTAGATGTTAAATTCTTCATTAGTCAGGTCTGTGCAGTTTTCTATATTGTCTATAAATTTTTGTTAGTATAAAGTGTGAAATTTCATTAATAGAAAAAAAAAACTTGTTTAACTCAGTGTTAAAAATAGATATACTATCCACGCTTCGTCAACCTTATTTATTTAACCCTTTCTATTTTGTGTACTACAAAGGTCCCAACATAAATGACTTTAATATTTAAAAGAGCTACACCATTTAATACCAAAATTGCGAAACATAAATATCAACGGTTTTTAAAAGCTCTTATCATCGTGCATCATTGGCTGTAAAAGTCACATAAAACTAAAAATAATGGCTCTCATACATCAAGTAAGAACATCAAGCAAAAATATATTTACAATCACATATAAACAGCAGGGGTTGATGCATTTGCAAGCCGAGATATGAACAGAAGAGCGACTGAATGAATGAAAACGTCGAGAATGCTTTACAGCGAATGTAATTAAACGTCCCATTCACCTGGCGACGAATGTAACTCAAAAAACGACCTGGTTACGACCTACATTCACTCCTAGGTTCATTCATTCGTTCAAACTACGCACAAATTACGGGAATATAAAGTGTGTGCGTACTTAAGCGGAATGCATGCATTTTTTTCAAACCTGAAGGGAACTGAAGGTTTATTGTGCAAGTTTTGCTCTAGAATTTTCCACAAACATATATTCATTTTTATTTGAAGCTAAGTTTTTAACTGAGACTTTATGACAGATACAAAAGACATTGTCGCCCGCCGTTCGTTTCTATTCTTAGTACAGCTCGAAATCTTTCTAATTTATCAGGCATCTTGGTTACGTTATACGTATGCGTCTCATCAATCGACGAGCCTGTCCCTAACTCGAGCCCAACCCCACTTCTTAACCTTTCACATATTGCACGAGAAACCGGCCAAGGTCGAGAGGCTTTTTTGTTTCAGGTTCAGAATCAGTTACACAATAACCTCGTTCACGCTTGCCTGGCTCCAAATACACCCTGTATACCGTACAGTCGAGCACACCTTGTTTACCATTTCACTAACGTGCCTTCAACACACGCGCTCAACCTTGAACTGAAAACTGAAAAGCCTTTGTGCCTTCTCATTAGAATAAAAATAGTTATTTTCATAAAGAGACGGTTGTTACTAACAAAAACATGTACAGAGTAGTAACAATGCCTATGGCGTGTTCGCGGTCATTCCCCATGGGCGATCTTAATGTTTTTAATTAACATAAACATTTATCGTTCGGTGTTGTACTGTAATGAACTATGGTTAATAGTTTCCCATAGGCTTTGTGTGTCGTGATCGTGACATAGTTACAAGGGCATTTTTATTATTTATTAATATTGTTCAACGATTTTTCTCACGACTGTACCAGACGATCTGATATTGTGCTGTAGAACATAATTTTTTATGATCTAAAAGCATTGCCTAAAGTTTTTTCATCTTCTTTTTAGACAAAATATATTCTTACTCATCAATGTGAAAGACTTTATGGATCATCAGCTTTTATTGCTAATTTGAAGCTATCGAGGTCGATTGAAGCCAATGAGGATAATATATAGGCAATTTAGCAAATGACAATTGGCTCAATTATGCTATCAATAAGCTGCTAGGTCTTCAAAAGATTCTCACAACAATTTGACACTATGCTCATCATTGAAGAATCGATGTCGGAAAAATATACCATTTTTGCAACAATATGGTTGAGTTCCCAAGTAATAATTTTATCCGACCATAAAATGTCCAACTGATTGACCCGAACGAAACTTCCCCGTGCAATTCCCAACCTTCAGACTTTTACTTAGGCTTGGAATTTAATTGTGAACTCTATGTAAAAGGCTAACTTTGCGAAATCAAATTTGGAACTTATGGGTTGGTTTGTGAACTGCATTTTCCATTGGGTTTGTAACTTTTAACTTGTTTAGTATTTAGAGCGAATTGGAGAGTATTGAGTGGTTTGTACGCTGTAACAAGCTTCGGGAAAGAATATTTCGCTTTGGAAAAGTATTTCTGCTTCAAACTAAGTTCAGCGTCCTACTGGACCCTGTTACTGAGATTTTCTTATTGGTAAATAAGAACCAATAATGAATTTAGATGAATATTGAATTTCTGTTAAGAATTTAAGATTCTATTTACTAAAATCACTAAGTAACTTTAATTGTTTCTTAAAACAAGTTAAACTAGAAACTAAAGAAAAGCAATTAGACCTAAAAGAAACAGCCACGGAATATTAGGTAATCCAAAAGTCTTCTAATTTAATCCGAAGCTGGCTATTACTTTAAACGAGTTAGGAACCCGGTAACTGGGAGAATAATCTCTCCGAAACTTGATGATATTTCGTATTCCGAGGGTAGTCTACAATTTGTCAGGTTTGACCTTGAGTACTTCGCTGTGACCTTTGAAAGTGATGTTCTAACTCGCATGGGAGCGTTAGGTACCTGTTTTATAGGTATCGAATAAAATTTATTCGGTTATAGGGAATGTACATATGTACATACTGACATGTTTTTACAAGTTTGTTATAACATGTACCTTTATTGTATTATACACAGAATGTTTTAAAAGTGTGTGGTCTGCAAGTGTCTCTTGACTGTATATCAGATTCACAGGGAACATTACCCATAAATATTGTAACGATGTATGGCTCTTTGGCTGAGGGTAGTGGCCCTCAGCCAAAGACAAGGCAGACAAGTTTTTCGATAGAACTTCTTAAGTTTCTGGCGAAAGAATAAAGAGTATTTTGAAAATATGCTTTGTTTTCCATAAAAAGTCATGAAGTAGCGGTCTTATAAGGCAGATCCCGTAAATAAGTATGAAGATAAATTCCAATCCGTGTTTTATTCATTACAATAATAAGTAACACGAGGAGTGAGGCTCCCTCGTGTTACAATATGGCGCAAATACTCTGAAAAAATTGTGGTGTAACTTTATTTTTACCATTTTAGTGGTATACTATATCCTTTTCACTTAACAATTTCTGCACCAATACTTATCCCAAAATTACATCTCACCATGTTATTTTAAGATGAGTTTTATATCTACGATAACATTGAGGTTATAGTTTTCCAACGGTTAGGTATCATAAAAGTTTATACCTTTTCCGATAATACGTTAAGCCTAGCCTATCGAATCATTACCGTTGCCGTAGATATCGGAGGATCCTGAACGTTCGATGTAGCGGCTGAGGCAGTAAAACGCATTACAATTAAGGTAATGAATCTTTCATGGACCGACATAGATTTGAGTGATCGAATAAACAATTGTGATTGCTGTTGTACGGACGAGTCTACTGTCGTGACGATAATAATGGTATACAGACTCTATAAAAAAATATGTAGAAAAAAACACATACTTACCTGAAATAAAAATGAGAGTTTGGATTTAAAAGTAGATGTTCCATAACGATAAGAAACTATGTTGAGCTTTGCAATGGTAAGCAAAATGGTATGAATTGACACATTTTTCGAAGTCGAGTTACAAAACGTTTCCTTATTTAATTTTAAGCACAGAATACTTGGCACAAAATACAAGATTTACGTCTTGGCGACGAGGAAGAAGAAATTAAGAAAATATACGTATGAAATACAACGTGTCGAGATTAATTTTATTTTCCATTCCTTTTTTGGAACTGTTTTTTGATGACAGTGTTGGAAATGCTCACTGGAGCCATTTTTTTTATGGAAAACTAAGTGGGAAACAAAAAACAAGTTTAAAACAGAACATAAGAGTTAAGTATCAACCCGACCTTTGTCGACCATTTACCGAGTTCCTCTCCTTTAACTCCTGAGTGGGTAGGGTTGTGATTTTTCACAATTAACGGATTATAATTAGGGAGGGGTGGCCACGTCGTGTCTTTACGAGCCAATCTCTCCGCCCCATTCCCCAGGGAGTACGTGCACTGAATTCAAGCAAACCTACCTTATACCGACCTCTGTACCTTTTACATTTTCCCTTTTAAATAACCGCGGGGTTAAGGTGAAATATTTTTACTTTTGTGGGTAGTAAAGTGCAAAGACGGCCGGAATGCGGATTCTGAAACGTTTTGGGTTATTCAACAGGCCTCGGGTTGATGTTTATATTTGTTTCTTTTTCTTTGCCTTTGTCGTAATTTTGCTCTTTTTATGTAAGGTTGTTCAATTTTGTAAGTCACATAATTTAAAACAAATAGGAACGTACTATATATTTTATAATACATGCACGGCGTAGTATGAGAACTTGAAAAATATCTCACAAAAATCATGTTTACTAAACTCTTCAAATAGGAGCATACGTCTTACAAATTACGAGTAAGCATCTTCTATTTGCCTTTGATCGTCCTTCGAAAAGCGTTTTCACATTAACATCGGAATTCCTACCTTTCACCGATAATCTTCTTTCAGCAAATAACTTGCTTTAAAAGAATTTCCAATGATAATATTTTCTCTGGAGATGGAAGTCCGCCATTTCAGTCGGAGGGCTATGAGAGTGCCACCTTACAATTTGCATATTCAAACCCTCTCGATGCGAGGGTGCCCCTCCGTGTTGGCGAATTTTTATGTCGACATCGCTGAAGAGATGTCGACGGAATAAGATTTACATGAGGTTTTTTCGGTGTGACTTGAGAAACGAAACGTCATTACGTTGACGTCAAATCGAAAAGGAAATGTGTATTAAAGATTGATGGGCTAGCTGTCTATGTTATAATTCGGATTGATGAAGACGCTGTAATGTGATTTTGATATGTTTACTTATAAGATTGAATTTTCCTTTTCTCAGTCATTTGAAGTCAGTGTTTTCTTGAGTTCTCGTGACTGCACGAAGACAGGTCGGTTAATACTCGTTTTCTCCCAGTAACTGAAATTCATTAAAATTATGACCAATGCGTAATATTTTTAAAAAGGGGAACATAGATTTCTTATCATGTATAAACTTTGTCTTCTAATCTACACAAATCTCTTACATCTCTTCCAAAAACCTATAAAAGAAAAAAAAAAACGGAATAATCTTTCTTAAATACAAATAACCACCAACTCACCATCCACCAACACTATTAACTACTGATATTTTTCATAGAACCACTCGGTTACACAAACACAAAAGTGAACCAGCAAATTCAAAACTATAACACTTGTAGCGAACGCCGAACTTCACTGTGCCGATGTTGACTCACAAACAGCACCTATGTTTGTTCTCCGCTTCGAGGCACACAGAAACTAAGTGATGGATGACAAACAGATGGGTTATCAATATAGAATTAAGTTTCATGGAGAATTTAGCGTGTATGTCTATAGTTATACAATCAATACCTTTCAATGCAAAATTGTCTTTTGTTCCTGATTGATGACAGACTCTAACAACTGAAATAATATATGTCGAAAATGAACCAATTTCCAAAATTTGCAAATACAATAAATGTTAAGGAGGCATAATGCAATCGTCTAGATAAAAGCCTAAAATAAAATAATATATATAAACCACCTTTGCCGTGTAGTATTTAAGTGTTATATTGAAAACGTCTTTTGAATATTCATTGGCAATCAAAACAAGCAGCTAACTGACACAGATGCTGCCTTGACATGGAATTATTAAGATTTAAATAAGCAATGGCATCTGATAGTATCCCGCTCCTTGATCCGCTCATAAAGTTGAACTACTAAGTTAGCTTTCCGCCTACCCACAAAGCCACATATATCTCAGACTGAAAAAGCAACTACGTAGAAACAAGGAGAGTTTCATTACGAAAATGATATGCTCCACTTGTAAGCCGAGACTACGAAAACAATTGCGGTATATGCGCGTCTTGTCGTATCCTCGTTACGTGAAACACATTGAAAATTCATATCCAATTTGTCAGGTGAGACTATACGGCATAGTTCTCAGGGTGATTAAATGTCATCAATAATGAATTTATATGATTAATATTCCGTGTCTTAATGATTGGTTTAATAACTTTATTGTGTCATCATTAAGTTCGTTTTGTTATAAAAGTCATCAACTTTATTGGTGGCACGCCCTATAACTAATGGTATTAAGTGGTGCGGTCAAAATATCAATAGCACAATTATGAATCAAGGGAAATAAAGAGATAATTATTAAGTGTCTAATAAAGCATCTGCAGACTAGTTACCACCGTCTGCAGATATGTTTTAGTAGACAATTTTAGCCAGTAAGTTTTAGTAAGTCATTATTATGTTGATCTTGATTACTCGAATAATTGCACCTCTCAATTCCAATATCTAAAAATAGTTACCTTTAATTAGAAAACCGATATCTGTTAAATAATCACCAATCAAAGCCGAACCTATCCCGCTAACAAGCACTGTACACCAGATTATTGGCTAATTACCAAATTAAAGTTCAGCGATTCACGTGATTGGTGAACCGATGCATTGGCCATTAGTAACGAAACCCGGACTGTGCTACCAGAAAATATATGGGTGCAGAAGGCCCACAACATACAACGACTGGAAAAAGGTGCACGCACACACAGACGCTATAGTACAGCCATCTAAAACTATCTCAAACAAATGCCAGTCGTAAGTCCGCCTGTACTTTGATGCGTGTCTTTGTGTTTATGCTTTTGCCCTCTTTGCATGAGGTTGACTTTTTATACTTATCTATGTTATGGTACTACCCTACCGGCCATCAAATCACTACATATCTATCTAATTGATAACTACTTTACATTAAGCTGATATCTGAATTGATTCTATTAAAGTACCTATTTGGATAGATATAATTACGAGATGAACTTAAAGTTGTGTACTCTGGGAAACGAGTAAAACAATCGCCAAAATCACATACAATCACTAAGTACGTTCTGATTATAATGATTTGATAAGTAATATAATAGTACTTGAATGATATTACTAATAGTTATCAGACGCTTAAAGCTGAAAGCTTGGAGATTAATGAACTCCTTCCTTGTTGCTTGTTTCAAGAAAGAAGAAAAGCAATGGAACCATCATAACGCAATGGACATAATAACTGCGTCGATGAATCCTTACAAAAAGTAACTTAAAGCAGATAAGTTTGGAAGTCAATATATGAAACTAACCTAACTTGTGGTTTTTAAACCAGTTATACCCTAAGCTCCTCACAATCTCCTCCGGCTCCTCACAATATGACCTTGTATTACTATTACTAAAAACCGTCATTACTACTACAAAACTTCATTAGGGTTTAGACTAGTTCACAATATTGCAGACAATTAAAACACCCAATCAATTGATCACTGTTTAGAGAAGCCCATATTTAACAACACTAAAATATACCTGCACATTCAGTTACACACGATAACGAATGTTCATCGTTACCGCGGATCGAAAACTAGGCAAACTAACCTAATTTGGTGCTAATACGTGTTTCAAACGTGTACAGTTGCAAACGTGTACTATGGATAGTTTGGAATTTAATGCGGTCGAAAATTATGTCGTTTTCGACATTTGTTGCACGTTTTACAGTTGGAACCACATTTAAATTATCAAAAGGGAAATTGAAAATAGCTTAATATCACATAATATAATGGGTTTAGTTTGAAATGATGCCAAAAAATTCTTAGACACTACAAACAGGCAACAAAAATTAGTTGCCAGAGTAAAAAAAAGAAAAATATTTATCTTATACTTTGCACAGGACATTCATTGAAAATTTATTAATAAGTAATAAAATATCGCATGATATTGGGGTCTATTCAAATTTTTCCGTCAATTAGTACCAAAAGAAAATCTCCAATGAACAAAAAGACTAATCCATTCAAGGGAAGCACTTAAAACGACATTACACAAGTCCTTGAGCACGTGTAATTAAGGCTACCCTAATTATTCACTGGAACAATCTAACACAACACTCACACACACACAATAAACTGGAACAATAATTCAGAGCTGTGATTACGATGCGAAATGGCCGGTGGGATATTAGACGGGCTAATGTACATGTCAATGACTATTGTTTGGCGCGTCGTGCAGGACATTCCGGGTATATTAACAAATACCTGGCTGGCTTCCAAGCCGGACATAACACTGGTTATGACAGGTAAGATAAAGAGGCTACAGGAGATGTACCTGTAACTAAGATATTAATAATAATTGTCAAGAACAGCGAAAAAGCAGAAATTAATAACGTCTTTTTGAGGAAACTGACTCTTTCAAATCCGTATCATGAATCAGAAGAGTTTATCTTAATCAATCTTAAAGAAAGAAAAGTCGGCTACAAAGCCTAGATACCGAATTTTGAAAAAGTTATTTCCATTAAGAAAACCTCTGGGATTTCAATGTACTTTTCCTTACATATCCTCCTTATATTGACAGTTAACTACACCCTGGAGGACTAAGGAAGACGTTAGATGGTTCTAGAAGCTATAAATCGCATACGGAAACGGTAACACAAGTAACAGATTTATTACATTCGGAAAGCTTTGCAAGAACTCCCAGTCCAATCTAAGAAATAAAAGGAAATCTTTCAAAAGATACGACTCCACAAGAGTTCCGGCCAATTGATATAATTAGAAACTCGTTAAACGCGCAGATTTTAAATTGGTCTCAAGCTTCTAATGAGCGAGCCAATTTAAAGAATTTAACCGAGGTCACAGTATTTAGATCACTGCCTAATAGGGATGACCCAAAAGCAATGGTTTAAATCCGAGTAAACAAATACATAGTTAAAGAAGATTTGCATTTACAGTCAAGTCTTTAAAGCAATATAAGTAAGTACAAGACAAAATCTTAAAATCAGATGTTGAACAAATAAGCGTTTTTGAATAATAAGAACTAAATATATAAACACCCAAACACTGTTTCGCTTTTTCCGCCCATTGATGATAAACGATCGAATTAACACCCGCGAGTCCTAACCGATATTGCAGCTGACAGTTCTATAGGCTGGCTTTGGCTTTATTCGTGCCTTTTCGGCTAGCCATTCGTTGTGAATACCAAACAAAAACGTTGGTCGATCCATGCCTTGCCATCGCCAATAGCACAATTGTTTACGTGTTGGGTATTCATTAGCTATGGTGATTGCTAGCTATGAATTTCCAGGCTCATGTCTCGGCAGTAATTGAAATAGACTTGAAATATGATTTGGATGTTTGTTTCAGCGGTTGTGGTATGAAGCATCGGGTTATGTTGCTGGTTGTCTGCTGTTCATTCATTTGTAACGCAAATTCAGGTGTTTACCTTTTTATGAAAATTTGAATTTATTTGATACGGTTTAAATGTTGTAACTTCATTATAGATTGTAATAAGTGTGTCAATGCCTAACTCAAACCCGCAAAATAGGGATGTTTCCTGAGTAAAAAATATATGATTATGTTTAGTCCGTCAGTTAGATTATAGAAAAATATTGGACACGTATTTTTTCCTTTATCAAATCTATAAAAACTGACGAAGATACAAAGCATCAAAGATCAGGAGTGGGGGCTTGTGACGTTACGGCTCGGTAAAAATTGTAGCGAGGAGTGACGTCACACGAGTTTTCAACGCTCTGTATCGTCTTCATTTTTTGTTTACGTGAAAAAAGAAAAAATACGTGTCCAATATTTTTCTATAATCTAACTGACGGACTAATTAGATTTTTTTAGTCAACTACCCTATTGTACGATCGCTTATTTTCAAACAACTTTTCCAATATTTTGAAAATATTTCAATATTTTCTGAACATTTTCATTAACGTTTTATGTCTCTCAAATTACAGTGGATATATTGTATTGAAGTAAAATGTTGATTCTTGTACACATTTTTTTTATATATATGTAGAAAAAGTAGTATTACAAAATCAGTCTGTAATTATATTTAAAACATGTTTAAGTACGTATATATCAAGAGCTGAAATTAGAATTATTTAGATACCCACAGTTTTCCTGTAATATGATTTTGAAGTGGAGCTTTGGGCGAAAACTGAAGTTTTCAGATGGTTCTAGTACAGGCGTATTAAAAATTTAGAGGATTGGTCGTGTAGCAGATAGTACTGCTGGTCACTAAACTATACTTTTGTATATTGAAAAATGCCAAATTAAAGCCCACATGTTTTTCTTATGCAGAATTTCTTTTATGTGTTTTAAAAATAATATCACCATAAACGTAAAGATACTTGTCAGAATCATTATGATACTTTTTCACATTATATAAGAAAAATACTTACTAGACCGAAAAAACCGCTACTTTATTGAATAATATAAATAACTGAACGTTTACCGTACGTAAAGGGAAAATGATATTCTTGGTAGTAGTTGTAACACAAAAACTAGATGTGATCAATACAAAATAAATGTGAGTTTGCAACAAAAAGTAGCAGATAGGTCACTCAAAAGTAGTCATCACATTCCTTGTTGCAAAATCTTGTTGACCGGTAATTATGTCTGAGTGTACTTCAAAGGTAGTTTGAGACTTTAAATTTAACATGTAAGTAGGTAACGATCCCGAAAGTCCAAACACATTTTCAGCTCGATACAAACTCTACTTATCTCTCTGAATAATTAACTAGGATCGCGGTAATTGGTTTTTACTTAGCCACCTTAATTGTACTGGATTTGCAACGTATTCTGTGAGTCTTAGAGCTTATTGTGCTACTCGTATCCCTGATGCAATATCGAGCTCCAGGATCGAACGGTTCGAATGTAAATTATGCTCCCATTCGGGTTTTAATTAATCCCGTATTATCATATTTGGATAATACGACGGATATCCAATTTGTTGAATAATATCAATAATACTGTCACAAACAATGCTTGTGCTTATTGAATACTAGCTTTTTGTTTCGACGTTGCTCAAATGGCTTGTCCTACAGAACCCTATGCCTATGAATAGTAGCCTATGCCACTCAGCTGTAGCGTAGCTTCTTCTTCTTCTTTGTCGTGACATTTTTGCCAGAGCGGTCGTGATCATGACGGAGCCACTTCTGCAGAATGCTCGTGAGACTAATCACATCTGCCCGATGATGACGACGATGAGACCAATCAGGTCTCAAAAGCATTCGTCACTGCTTCCCGCTGCCCAACATCCTGATGCACACGTGTTATGAACCGCATACAAAAGGCTTTTTTTATCGGTCCATAGCAAAGGTTCCTTTCTTTCCAATGCGACCTTATTATCAGTGACTGAAGTTTTGAAATCGCATGACTTAGGTACTTCCAAATTAACTAACAAATACAACACAAACATGTTGTGTGTTACCTCCTAATAATGTTAGTTTAGATTTACATCCAAATATTATGATGATGTTCATGCGAAGTATGCACTGACCATATTTGTAATACATTTTCCCCTGAAAAACTGTATGTCTTTATTCTTCGAGGGGATCGGTAAACAAACAAGGGAACCTTTGGAGTATTTGCCTAAAATAATAGAGATTGGCGTATATCTGTTTACTCCGGTTTTCCTTATGTTATTATTCGCATAAAGGGGAACTGGGGCACCATTGATCTCGACATAAGTTTGCATAATATGTCACTCCGAGCTGGCCTTGATGAATTCCGTTATATAGCCTTTTCTCAACACCCAGATTGAATTGAATGGTCTCTTAGAGCACCGGAATTGCATTCGGAGATCTTTGACTGTAACGGCTGTCAAACAGTGTCTTATAAGTCAGAAAGCCCTAAATGCCGACAGTAGTCGTAGACAGTGACTTAGTTTTGCAAGTCAGGTTGGCAGTCGCTGCTGGTAAACTACTGGAATTCTAGAACCTAGTCCACAGTTAGACTGAAAACCAATCCTGACATAATGGAAGATGAAAAGGATAGGTTGGTGATGTTGATTCTGCTATAAATAGGGATGTATCCTCAGTAAAAGAAAAAAGATCTATTTAGTCAGATAGATGAAATTGACCAAGATAAAAAGCATTAAAGATCAGAAGTGAGGGCTTGTGACTTCACGTCGTGGTAGTAGCGAGTAGTGACGTCACACGAGTATTCAATGCACATCATCGTCTTCGTTTTTTATTTACGTGAAAAAAGAAAAAAATAAGTGTCTCTGTCAATATTGTTTGGAATTCTATCTGACGGGTTTATTAATTTTTTTTCAGCACTATCAAGTACCCTATTGTACATTTTTCAATTTAAAAGACATAAGCAATGCATGAAGGTGATTTGATTTAGGCTCAAAAGCCTGTATTCTGATCAACATGTTATTGTAGTCATTACTCAAGATAGACCAGATACAATAAAGCAACGAGAACAAGCAGAATTTAACCAGAATTTCACACTAGTGCACCGGTATCGAACGTCAAACTTATTTACTAAATAAATACCAAAGACAACATGCTCCGATAAAGCTGAACTACCCTCGATATAAAAGCACTCAGGACAACGATAGCATTATAACATCGGGAAAGCTCAGGAGCCAGTTCGTGTCCAATTTCCTGTAAACATTGACGTTTATTTTTAAGCGGGTCTGAGGTAGTATGGGAGAATGGCGGTGCAGGCGATGCCGGGAGCTGCGATAGTTAAGCTAATGTTCGAGAATAGAAGCGTAATAGAATCGTTTGGCAGGATGGTGCATTTTCTTTAATACCCGTTTGTGCTATATCAATTAACATTTTTCATTATAGAACACTAACTTAAATGATTATATTTTGAGATCTTTAAATTTGAAAAAAGCCGATTCTCGTATTTATAAAGCGGTAATTCTTGCCGCAGTTTAAATGATAATGATAAATGATAAATGATTTATTTTTGTAAGTAGGTTGTAAAAAACACTTTTACACGTCAATATTTTTTTTTTGGCCGTTATAAAACTAGATGAGGCCGGTGTTTCCTAGCTGACTACCCTGAGAAGAAACACCGAAACAAACTCAGAGGTCAAGGTCTCTTTTGAAGTCCATACAATTGTACTGGTCAAATCATATGAGAACCATGTAGGTTGGTGTCTGAAGTGGTCTTTTGAGGAAAGTACCACACAGATTTGAGTGGACCTGTCCAAACAGTGCAAGCATTTGTCAGTTATCGTATAGCTCAAACTTAGAACTTTAAGGAGCTCAACGATTTGACGAACAATACCAAAGTAAGGACATTTGGGTAGGCCACCTAAAGAACTCAAACCGCCAGACTAACATGAATGAACCCCTGACGTAGCGATCTAAATGGTCCCCATATTCACAATACGTTATATGAGGACCATGCAGATCAGTGTCTGAAGTGGTCTTTTTAAGAAGGAACCACACCGTTTTGAGTGGACCTGTCCAGTCAGTGCAAGCCTTGGTCAGAGTCGATTAGCTCAACTTAGAATCAATAAGGAGCTCCACAACTCGACGAACAATGCCAATGAAAGGACATTTGGGTAGGCCACAAAAATACTCAAACAGCCAGACAACGTTAAAAAAGTACTTGAAGAGGAAAAAGCTAATAATAACCCATATAGTCCTCACATTCACAATAGGGAATAATATTAAAATTTAAAATAAAAAATATGATACTTTACAAAGTAAGTATTCATGTCAAAATGAGATATTGATATAAAATAATAAAAAAAAAAATATGATACTTTACAAAGTAAGTATTCATGTCAAAATAAAAAATTGTAATAAAATAAAAAGAATACTTTAAAAAGTAAACATTCATGTCAAAAGTAAATGAAAATGTCAAACTGTATAAATATAAACAAAAAGCGCACAAAAGAGAACAAAACAGAAAAACATTAAAACATTGGGCCGTGTACAAAACTGAAGCAGCTCAATCCCAAGCCTTCTTGTCCTCAAGATAATCTTTAACTGTATAAAAAGCTTTCTGGCATAGATTACGTTTTATAAATGATTTGAATTTATTTCTGCTTAGTTCTTGAATAGGGCTAGGAAGTTTATTATAAAAATGTATACATTGGCATCGAAACGAACCACCTATTTTTTTGAGCCTGGTTTTAGGAACGACATAATTGTTTGTTCCTAGTATTTATGCTATGGATATCACTGTATTTTTTAAACAGATTAATATTTTTATGTGCATACAAGAGGTTTTCATAGATATACTGGGAAGGCACAGTCATAATATTAATCTCTTTAAATTTGTCTCTGAGGGACTGTCTGGGACTTAATTTATAAATTGCACGAATAGCCCTTTTTTGTAAGACAAATATTGTCTGAATATCGGCGGCATTTCCCCACAGCAGAATGCCATATGACATCACACTATGAAAGTAGCTAAAGTAAACTAAACGGGCCGTCTCTAAATCAGTTAAGCCACGAATTTTCCTAACAGCATATGCTGCAGAACTGAGCTTTTTTGACAGTTTGTCTATATGGGGGCCCCACTGCAGCAGTTGCAGTTTATAAAGTCTTAACGAGAATTAATACAATACAATAATCTTTAGGTATTATTTGCACTATATAAGTTACAGAAAAGATAGATGAAGAAAACATTACATAACGCGACATATCGGGACAGCCTTAAAGCGATTTTTCTAAGACTACCTTTGGATGATTTTTAAATAGAGCAGGAAATACAGTAATTTTAGCAGTCTTAGGTGTACTGTTTATATAGATATGTATATGTCACCGGTAAATGGCAAACTCTGTAAGTTTTAATTTTCAACTGAACACTCGGAACGCTTAATAGACATCAAAATTGGATAGTGTATAATCCTCGAAGTCTCTTCGAGAAATTGTAGTAGGTATAGCAAGTGACGAAACGTTAGGTATTACAATTACAAACTTTTTAAATAAGGGCGGAGGGTCCTATTTCTGTGTGCAGGGTATAAAAAATTGTTGCGGAATTTGTTCGAAAGAGTCACCGCGGCCCTGGAACGCAAAGGGCACAAGAAGGATCACGGGTGGGTTTTAGTCAGTAAGAGTCTAACACTCCCTTCCGCTCCGCCCAGAGCGGGAGAAGTCATTTGATGATTTCCCATCCAGAAAAAAAAGGGTATAAAAAATTATGCATGAATATTAGCAAGGGTTCGTACGCGTTCTTCGCTCATTAATCGTTTGTTTGGTCTTAGTAAATCCAAAGCTAAGCAAATTTTAAAAGCGCAAAACCAGGTGAACCTCTTATTGGTTTTAAAAATTAAATTAATTATCTAATTCAACCGCTACAATATTAAAATTAACGTTCTACCAAGCAACCTATTACGTGACCAACTTATTGCGGATGGAGTTTTATTTAAACTTATCATTAGCAAAGTTTGTTTTAACTAAATTACTTTGAACTTACTCCTTTTCACCTGACGGCTACATTAAAACTTCATTTTAAAGTAGTTTCGAAATTAACGCAAACTTTATTACGTATCATGAAGTGCATTACGCTGAAACGAAAACTGTAGAACGTTGGGGAATATTTATAGAGGTTAATAAATAACCTTAGCTATAAGAGGTAAAATAACTGAGAACGCACTGTAACGCTTGTACTATTTTCAACTAACATTACAATGTAAATTGAATATAGTTCCAGCGGTTTCTTTTTTATTGTTATTAAATCTTCCTGTAAAAGTAGACGACACTATGGCTCTCGAAGTCAAAGTATTGATTAGTGTGTTTTAGTTGATACAGTAGGTCTTACATTAAGGTTTTGGAAACTCAAAAAACTACCCATTCGGACCCACTATTTAATAATACAAGAATTTAAAGTCGATACAACAAAATTTTTAATATTTACGTTACAATCAATTTTTACAATTAACATTTACATATAAATGACTATTATAATACATTTTCAAAACGCATTGAATCAATCAAGTTTTGGATTTTCAAACATAAATACATATACATCTATTAGTTTATTACATTATATCAAGAAAGAATTTGTCAATGGTATAGTGTTATTTTCAAGTAAAATATTATTTAGTCTGTTTAAGTTGCGTCAAGTTTAAATCTTACAGCAGTGCCCCGCGGTTTTACTTGCGTAGTTCCCGTTCCCGTGGGAATATGGGGATAAAATGTAGCCTATGTTACTCAGGGTGAAGGTAGCTTTCTAATGGTGAAAGATTTTTTGAAATCGGACCCCTAATTTTGAGTTTATTCGTTACATACAAAAATACAAATCTTACCTCTTTATAATATTATTATATTATATTTAATATTTTCGGATCTGCATGGATCCGAAAATATAAGGGCTCTCTTTGTCAATTAATTATTAATCCTCGGCGAACATCGTTAAACAGCTGTCATCTGTCCCTTTTTCTCTGAATACAGGCGATTTTATAAACACACAATTGTTTGCCCAATTAACTCCTCGTCCATCCATAAGCTAGGCAACTACAAATCACATTTCAATCTCATCAGGGATTCCATCCATCAAATATTAGCTTGTTCGCAAGATTGGGCCGAATTACCTGTGTAATCCTGTGTCCCATATACACCGTGATAACACCCTAGATTACGGTACCCTTGTTCGACACCTGACGTCATATCCTTCAATCATTAATAACGCCTGCCAGAGACACGTTGGGGACCGAGGGATGAAAGGTCGCGTTGGAAAGAGTCTCGTCATTTAAACACTGCTCACTGGTTTTGCTGATGGCAATTTTGCTTGATTTTTAACCCCAAACGAAGAAGGGTGTCATCGGTTTGACGTGATTGAGAAGTGGCATAGTAGCTCCTAAACTGATAAACCGATTTTGATTTAGTTTTTTGTTTTTAAATGTGACTTTTATGAGAATATTCTTATTTATGATTCAACTGGCAGTGCCCCGCGGTTTCACCTATGTAATTTCCGTTCCCGTGGGAATACGGAGATAAAATATAGCCTATGTTACTCAGGGTGAATGTAGCTTTCTAATGGTGAAAAATTTTTTGAAATCGGTTCTGTAGTTTTTGAATTTATTCCTTATACACAAAAATACAAATCTCTTTATAATATTAGTATAGATATGTTCAGCTGTTTGTATATCATCTGCTCTTTTCTATTCGATGAAGGGATATGAGCAACTACCACATGTCTGATTCTATTCGAAATTTGATTGTGCCATGTATTTGCGATACTCTAATATTACTAGTCCAGATTTACTCACTGCTATGGCTATGGCTAGCCGCCCCACCCTTCATTGACATCCTTTCTTCGCTGAACTAGAAAGAAATAGCCCATTCAGTCGTTCCTTAAAGTCTCTGCTGGTAGGAAAACGCAGGGCCCTCCCAAGTTTTTCGGCTCAAAATAACAGCACACAAAATGAATTATTTCGTCCTTCGTTCGACTTGTACATAAAAGTAACAAGTGATTGTGATGATTTACATATTTTTATTATCAAGAGTAATCAATTAGTCATGCATGAGACTATTATAATTTACTACCCAAGTTTTTTCAATTTCAATTCCAAAACGCCTTCTCTCATACTCTAGTTCCCGTTATTCAAATCAAACAAGGGCTAGTTCTGCTTACACACAGCAACCTGACCCGCAGTTAATAGGCGGGTAATTTGTTGTGTCCCAACACTAGAGATACCGGCGCCGATCGCTCTGCGTCAATCACAATATAGCCCCAGTACGCTGAATTTACGGCTACTTCCCGTTATGTCACATTCCCGATTCGAATTCGAATTATAATAAAATTCGAAAACGGCTGGCCCAAGCTGAATGCAAACAGCCCAAGATAGGGCGGAATTCTTTGGAGGAGATCTTCACCTGCTGAGGGTTTCTTGTCAATTTAAACCTATTTTGTATTAGGTTAAGATTCGTTATTTTACTTTGTTATTGCATTAGGTATAAGACTTTTTATATTATTATGTGTGGCTGGTACCTGCTTACTATCTTATCGACCTTGAATAAGTATTACTTCTAACTTTCTTAATTTCTATCTTCTATTTCTAATATATATCTTATGTAGCTGAAACGTTTCTGGAACGACTATCAAGCAGTAGTTCCACGAACAGTAAGATCATTTAATGGTCAAACTATATTTTTTACCGAGATGCAGGGTTTTCAAAATAGGCCTTCTAGAGTTATGTGGGCTTGACTTGGCTCGAGATCTTACACTTTTTAACAGCGAAAGCGTTATGAACTGGTAAGTCCTGGCAACTAATTTACATAAAATATTTTTGATGAGATGTAGTTGGACTCGGATTAGCACATATAATAGTTTTATGCTGCGAGGATTTTAGTTACGAGCAGAACTTGGTAAGATTATAAGTCGAAACGATTCTTATTCCAAGGTAGATTTAAATAGAACGAGCGAATGCATATTCTTTCCCCACTTTACCGAAGTTGTTTTGTGTAAGCAAGGATCTGGAGTACTTAGATCTTTTTATGAAAAAAAAAAAATTGAGAAAATAATGCGCTTATGTATTCTTGCTCTGGTTTTACGTTCATTCGGTACAAGTCCTTATCAAACCATTAAAATTAAACATCTACCTGTAAATAAGCCCTTCAAACTTTGAAACACATCAATAACGAAACAAAATGACAAACAGGACTTGAGAGAAACAAAGAACATCGGTCTCAAAGTCTTTTGATTTAACACAAAGAGGCTGGAAGTGTTCCCAAAATGTTCCTTTATATATCTTCAGACTGTCGCGTCTCAGGAAAAACGTTCGTAAACTCAGCAAGTTAATATAACTTCAACTCGTATAAGGATTTGCTAACATGGTGTATTTTCACTGTGTTTTCTTTAAGTGTTAAAGTTTGGATTTTATCGCAAAAGATGGTGCAGTCTTTCAGTAACCAGTAATCTATAAATACAAGTTGGTACAGTATAAACGCATAAACTGAAAAGAGGTCATTGCACCCATCATTAGGAACTACTTTTAGTATGGAAACAACCTTGAAATCGCGATAACAATTACCCTATAGACACACAATGCGAATATCAATCTTTCTTCGTTTTAGCGCGTTAAAAGTAAAGCATGTTTTAAAAATATTTTAACTATGTACTCATTTATTATGAGTAGGTACTTCCACCTCCTGAAATATTAGCGATAGATCAAAAATCACACATCTTGTCACAGTTTATACACAAAGTTCGAGTTACATCTCAGTGAGTCAGGCCTTTATTTTGCACTCATGAAATAACGATCACGGTATTTGGTTGGGTACAATAGGCCTCCCTATTGTACCCAATCAAATACCGTAATCGTCCTCCTCCTCCTATCACCTTTTATATCTGGCAAAAAGCCAATATCCACAACAAGGCAGATAACTAGAAACTTTAAGAAAATTAGAAAGAATTTTCAATAATATCCATAGTTACTGATTCTAGAAGCCTGACACTTATCAGCTTTAAAACATACTGTCTTTTTGCTTCCGTGAACTATCCAAATCAGCATTTTTCCAGGATGACATACTGTAAGTTTTATATTAAGTACAAGAAAAAAAGATTATTCGGATAGTGACTTGCACAGATTACCTTTAACAAACGCCTACTAAATTATAACTATCTATGTATATTTGTTCGCATTCAATTTAGTGCAACGAAAGGTTTGAAGATATTTAGTTCCATTTTTGTAACTAGATGACGTTGTTCTTTTAACTCACAACCTTGAATCGCGATGTTAAGATTTTTCGGCTTCTTTTTGGTCATTTAGTTTATAAGCTTAGTTCTGGCTGGGGGCCTTAAATTCATTTGAGGTCACCACAGGATAATCCGGTTAAACAACCTTAAAGTGGTAAACTGGGACTGGCCATGTAAAAGAAAAATGTTTTTTTTTTTAGTTTTTGAGGATTGAGATTACGCAAGATCCAGTACGAATATATCCGGTGTTCTTATTCATCCGAGTTCCGCGAATTGATTTTCAATATTATAAACAAAGTTTGGAAATATATACCAAGAGCTTGGATCAATATAATCAAATGGAGCAGGAATTCTATATTACTTAATAAGATTTTAAAATCGTATATGTACGAGGCCTTAGAGTACTTTAATATGGATTAAAAGCGTTTTAGCAGCACTTAGAGAGGAAACGAGGTTACTGTTAAGTTATTAAAACGTTGAGTCTAGAGAATATATTGTTAATTTCACTTGGAAGTAGGCTATATTGAAACCTAAGATTTTATTAGTGCAGGTTTTAGAAAATAACGGCTATGATATGAATTTATTCTGCGGATATTATAATATTTCTTTTTAATATGAACTTTGGATGTACATTTTAAGTTAACAATTGCCTATGGTCGACTCCAGATAAATGTGGAATAACGGTCATTGACCCACCTACATTTATGGGCTCCAACTTAATTCCGAAAACAGAAATTATGACATGAAGCAGTCCTGAATTGACATCTATCGTGATCCTTTACATTTACCAGTAATGAAAAACTATTCATAATTTTTTGTCCAGGTATATAGCAGGATAAGAAGAGATATTAATAAAAGGACAATGTTATTCGACATTCATCTGGTGTCGACCATACTCGTAGTAATAAACGGATTTCCATCTTGTACAATATTGTCATATGAACCCCAAAATCCGTGCCATTCAGACTACAGACAATAGAAAAGAAAACTTCAGTATCTCAACCAGTCATTGTACAAAGAAACATAATATAACTCTTGTAACTGTTAACACCAACTTACAGAAGACTTAAACCAAATCTATTGTACCCTTAACTTCACTAAACTTCGCTTACTTAAGATTGTAGTGCTATTACTCAGGTTTTAACATGCAAATTCATTCAGCTTCCCCTAATAAAATCTACCCCCGGGAGTCGAGTGGGCTAATAATTCTGTAGGAGACAAGTATAATTTAATTTTTAACTAAGAACTTGTAGGGCTTTTCATGGTAATTAAAAAAAAAAACAGGGCTGAAATTAATCTCGAGAGAGGAGGAGTTAAGATAATTTTGCGTTCGGATCTTTCGCCGTCTTTTGGATTTCGCCATCTGTCGGGGCGGTACCTGAATCAATTTTGGTAGTATTAAGAGAAATTATGCAGGACGTAATTATTATGATTATAATATTATTATCTGCACAGCTGTTTTTTTTTATTTTTAATCTCGACGTCTAGCTGGTAAATCTACATTCTACGCTAATATTATAAAGAGGAAAGATTTGATTGCTTTTTTCCATTGATTAGGCTCCGTAACTACTTGACCGATTTTAAAAATTCTTTCGCTGTTGGGAAGCTATATAATTCCCGGGTGACAAAGGCTATATTTTGTCCCCATATTCCCACGGGAACTGGAACTACGCGGGTGAAACCGCGAGACGCTGCTGTTTAGTTATTAGTCTCGTTTGACTCGAGTCTCATTTGACTATGACTCAACCGACAGTGTTAAATATTTGCTAAGACAGAAAAAACATACCTATTGAAAATTTGTTAACGCTATTATCGAATGACACCTTTTTTTTTCAATCATCAAATTACTACTCCCGCTCTGGGCGGAGCGGGAGTGTCAGACTCTCACTGACGAAAACCCTCCCGTGATCCGCGGCCCTTTGTGTTCCAGGGCCGCGGTGACTCTTTCGAACAAATCCTGCAACATCGAATGAGACCTTAAAGCTAGATATTGATTTTGTCCTGTGAAAACTGGCTTGAAACCTGTGTCACCTTCGTTTAATGCATCACTTTATATTTCTAATGACGATAATTTTAAATTCTTCAAAGCCCCGAAAAGTGGTTATTGAAATACATTCCTCTGATTCCAAATATAATTCTGAGAATACAGAAAGATAAACCATCCTTCTACCAAAAAAAAAAAAAAATGAAATCCGTGTCTTAAACCAATTTATCTCCCGAAGACAGCGTTCAACTTGAATTCAAATCCAAGACTTGGTCGGAATGGCAGTAGACACTTCGCTACAAAACTTGAATTTTACACCCGCGAACACTTTGAGACGTTTAAAAAAAGTAAAATCTTTAATAGCGGGTGCCTCGAGTGCTCAGCACGAACGGTTTGCCAAGGGAATGTCCTGGCATCGTCTGAATGCTTTGTGAAATAAAGAAATAAGTCGCTTCCATTTGGCTGCCACTGGAGTATTTGAACGCGTTTTCTCAAATGCTCTTTCTGTTTGAGTTATTTGGATGATTTATTGGTTATTTTAAATATTTTTTACCAAGAGTCTGCTACTGAAAAAGACATTTTACATTGTTGTCTGTATATTTGACCCAGTTACGCGACCCGCCCTTAACCAAAAATACACAGTCCTGCCTTTGTTCTGACTCAAAATGTCAACAGCTTGACGTAAAATTTCCTGCTCGTAATTCCAGAAGGTTTTAGTATGATATAGAATAAAGTACGGAAATACTTCAACATTCCCATACCTCAGCCCCTCGACAAGTATATTAAAAACATTTACACGCAAAACAATGACTTCCAAGTATGCTTTGACAAATAACCAAAAAAAAAAACTTCAAGTTTTACGAAATTCGCGATCGCTGTAAAAAAGTAAAAATTTGGAAAACCACAGTCAGCACGATTCCACGAATGTTGTTTGAAAAGTAACAAAAGGAGTTTAAAAAATACGGGCAAAGAGCAAGTTGGACGCGCCCACCGAGGGTTCTGCATCTGAGTTAAACAATATTTTGACCGCATAAGTCAGCTTTATTTAATGGATTTTACAAATATTTGAGAACCCGTACTTGTCAGAGTCATCGTTTTTTCTAATTTTCCTATGATATGTAAGATGATGTCGACTTGTTTTGGAATGAAAATAGCTATTTTTTTTTCTCTTGCTCTAGTCGATAATTTTAATCGCTCCCGAAACAAGTAGTTAAAACAGACAAATGAAGTCGCATCATAAGGGTTTTTATCGGTACGGAACCATAAAAAACCTTGATATCGTATTATGGTAAAAAGTCGCGGAACTGCATACGATGGCGGATAATTTGAGCAGGTTGAAGTTTCGCAGAAGCGGGCACACGCTACTTCCTCGAGTGCTAGTTTTATCGGTAATTGTCGGGTTCAGTATAACAAATTTTGCTGTAACACACTTTGTAGTTGGGGCTTGGTGTTCGCGAAATTATATGGGGTGCTTGGTAGATGTGCTGCAAATTGGACTTTAAATTTGGATTAGATTGTAGAAATTCTAGTAACATTTATTATAAACAAACTAGCTTCTGCCCGCGACTTCATCCGCGTGGAATAGTTACTAACGCACCGGATTCTTTGTGCGCTATAGGAAATTTTATCACCCATAGGCTACCTTTACGTGAACTCTTCCTGTCGGACGGTTAATCATTTGAAAATGAAAATAATATATCTAATTTTAATTTTCGCGAATATTAGTGGGTTGCAGGTAAGCACCTCCCTCCCGCCCGCTATATTATGCACATGCAACCCACCAACTCACTAATATTCGCGGAAATTAAAACTAGATATATTATTTCCATTTTCAAATTTAAAATGGATTTCCGCAAAGTAACGCCTGACTCAATGAATTTTTTTTGGTTAATCATTTAGTGACATTTGCTTGAAGCGAATGAAATAGCTTATCTGTAATATCAACTGCATATATGTATATACAGCCAAAAGTGTAGCATTCAACCTTCCTTAAATAGAGAAAAAATACTGGTTTATTATATTGTACCTTTAACTCCTATAAACGGGACCCACATAAAACATGCAATTCTCCAACATCAATGTTTTTCCGCGCTTTTATAAGGGGAACCCTAAAAGATAACACAGAAGTGTCGTTTTGTTTATCTAATACATGACTGGAACCTTTTTGCCGTGGACCGTCACGAAAGGAAATTCGAAACACTTAATTTTTCGCTATCCTGGTTTTGCATTTTGTAATGTCATTTTGAACCCTGCAGCCAAATGAGATGAAAAAATCGTTTTGTTGTTTATTCCCATTTTAAGTCTCACTGCCCGTGGTTAAGGCACTGTTACAGTGATTCATTAATTATGTAAAGCGTGGTATGTAAAAAACCTTCTTATTATAACACAAATGGCAGCTAATGAGCCCAATTCTACGCAGATATAACTTTTTGTAACAGTCGTATAAACACCAGTTTTTTCTTTTTTTTGTAATACAAACGAATATTTTAGCCTACTGATATTAAGACACTTTTCAGAAAATGTATTACCCTATAAACGATATTTATATTTCTTATAATATTTTTAATCTAACAATAAACAATCTTTGTTCTAGGTAAGTCCATAAAGAAATTGCTTTCGGAAAAAAATCGTGCGGGACCTAAAATAGATAGACAGCAAAAAAAGGTAAGTCGTTTATCATCTTAAAATGCTCTCGAAATAATGAAAATGTTTCCCCTTTTTTTTTTTCAATACGCATCCGTAAACGTGGTTCATCCATCATAGTGAGGGATTTCCCGGGATCTGCATAATCGAGTCATTTCCGTTATCTTTACTGGTAGCAGATGCGCCAAATCGATAGTCACAGCACTATTTAAAGCTTTGTTTTAGTCCATCTCATTGACACTATGACTGTAAAATGACGTTTCGTCAATTTCCTAACATAAAAATTCCATTTCCTTCACTAAAATATGAATCGACTAATTCAGACCTTCGTTTATTTAAATCGCATTTTCCGCACTGGCAAGCATTCATTCCGTTGTTTCGGTTTTATCTTTTTTTTTTGCGTGTAGTTTGTGCTCGGTGCCAGTAAGTCTTTGGATCTGGCCAGTATCCGCCCTGGCAGTTTGCCCGGCAAGAGTCTCTGATTACATTTGAAGGGGGATTCGATTTCATTTCTCGAATATAACACTCGACTCTGTGAATGTTGTGAACGATATTCCACCATCCACCATGTTACGTACTTACCTACTTTTAGTCTGATATGTATGTGCTATATTTCCTCACTGTTTATTGGTCAATCCCGCTAAATGATCGGCCGGAGCATATTTGTGGTTCCGCATACTATTAATGCGAACTATATAGTTTCACACAACTGTGTGTCGCTGTAATCCAGTGACCAACAGCATTTTGTGGGTAAAATTAACACAGTGTTTGGAAATTTTAAGCCAGTTGTAATACTGTTTAAATTTCACACACATTTGTATGTGTTATTAATTGATTAGAGTCATAATTTATGTTTTGTTTGAGAGATTAAAACTGCAATTTCAATTTTGCCGGTACTTAACCAGTTATTTGGGCTCCCATTCACTTAAATAAATATGTATCGAGTACGTTTTAATATCGTCGAAATTTTTCATATCGTCGTAGCATTCAAAGTAATACCAACTGCAAAAACAAAAAGAACTACCAAACCGCAAGCCAAACTGCGTTTCCAAGACTCTGGACAAGTGGAAGGCACCCTTGCCAAATTGCAAATACAGCCTTGGATCCAGTGCCACTTGGTAATATGGCCGCCCGTCCAAATTCAACCACTTTAAATGAAAATAAAATATAAGAGCGACACTTAAAATACTAATTAACGGTAAAAGTAGTCAAATTATTGAAGGTATCGTCTGCGTATTGTACAGAAAAATGTAAGAGACAATTTAGTGACGAAAAATTTCATAATAATCTTTATTGACCTCCGTACAATACATATATATTCGCAAAACCTGTTTTTTGCACCTTTGATCTCGGTACGATATTAATGTATTTTTTTCAAATTGCCATTAAAATACCGTATTATAGATGTATACCAAAATACAGATCCGCAGCTTGAGATTTAAAAAAGCTAAAATTAAAATGAGTGGACTAAAATTGAAAGAAGGGACTAATGAACTAAATTGATATGTGTAACGTTATAATTATTTATGTGGAAAGCTAAGAAGGATACTTATATAAAAGATTGATTCAAATGATCCATTATTTCCCTCATCCATTTGGACTAGGTAATATTTTCAATCCTTCTTTTTCTTAGTAGTAAGAATAGGATATTCTATTGAAAAAATCTCGCATGACGTCACTACGTGCTGCAATTTTTACTAGAGACGATGTTACAAGGTCACCCCCGCTCTTGAAATTTGATGCGCATTATCTTTATATTTTGTTTTTCTTTCGTTAGATTTTACGATTTAAATGACAACAAAAATATACCTAGTAAAATATCCAATATTAGCCGCTATAATATAAATACATATATTAGTATAGGAGGTAGCAACGTTTTCGAGAAAGAATTTTAGGTCAGCTGATTTTGTGATATGTCGTCCTTCTTGCACTTTCGGTTAGAGTCTGGGCTATCTGGCTGGCGGTAGCGGTTGCGTTCATTAGTGCGCATCCTATCTGTCCAGGTAATAATCCTGGATTTTAAAAACATTTTAGAAGTCGTAATTTTTAATTTTTTGTTTTTAAATAAGTCTACCAGACATACTTTTTTTATTGCCAGACATTTTTGACAATGCTAACTATGTGCCATACGCGATAATTTTTTATTTTTTTATAAAAATTTCAAAGTATTTTATAATGTCTGTAATTTTAATATTATGTTATTTAAAGATAGAAAAACTTAAAATAAATTTGCCAGACATTTATTCGATTGTTAAACCTTGAATTAAAATGAAAAAGTCATGAAAATTATTGCAGTATTATGCTAGTAGTCCGAGAGAGACAGTTGCAGAATAAGTCGAGAATGAGACAGGGAATCATTACAAAAGTAAATTACATGTCACTGTACATATAATAATAATAATAAGTATTTGGGTATGTCGGAAGCGCTGGTCATCAATGCTACTGACGTGATACAATCGTTGAAGGAGCGCTTCTTTGGCCGCCTGAACAAAGTAGGTACTAAATAGTCTTTTATCGGGCGGGTATTGATGTACTTTTTCGGCATACTCAAATGGACTCAGACAGAACTAGACGCCCTGGATAGAAGGGTCCGTTCACTGTTGACTGCAAATCGGATGCGTCACCGACAATCATCGGTAGTGACGCTATATATTCCGCGGAAGTGTGGGGGTCGAGGCTTCTTAAATGCTAACCGCGAGGTATGCAGTCTTAGGGAATACTTCCTAGAAGCCGACGTGGGTATGCACCGGGATGTCGTCGCAGTGGACAAGGGCTTCACCCTACTCTCCTTGGCTAACAAGAACTGGCGCAAACCTGTAGTACTTACAACAGATGATCGCAGGGAGGTATGGCAGAGCAAGGAGCTTCACGGGTGCTTTTATCGGGTCCTACATGGGCCCGAAGTAGACTTTTTAGCGTCTGTAGCCTGGCTACATTTTGGTGACCTCTTCGGGGAAACCGAAGGTTTTATCTGTGCGATTATGGACGAAATTATGAGGACGAACAACTACTGGAAATATATATCGTAAAGGACGGTACCGCTGACATGTGTCGGGCATGTCACCGGCCGAGGAATCCATCCACCACATTATTTCCGGTTGTTCTAGTTTGGCTAACGGAGACTATTTGCAAAGGCACAACCTTGTAGCCAGGATTATTCATCAGCAACTTGCTCTTAAATACAATCTTGTCGAATCGGAAGTACCGTACTATGGGTATGTGGCCGACGAAAATGGCAATTGCACATTGTATTGGGATCGGTCTATCATCACTGACAGGACTTTTGTTGCCAATAAGCCTGACATAGTGGTGATAGACTGACTAGAGCGTCGCGCTATGATTGTTGATATAACAAACGAAGTATCTTGACTTAGCTCGCGAGGTTGTCGACTTGTGTGATTTGAACACAGCAGTCATTGTGCCAATAGTCGTGACGACCATGGCATAATTGCCAAGCGCCTCGACCAAGATCTTAAGATGCTCTTGTTGGGCAGCTGGATCAAGGGCTTAATCCAGCTGCTGTTACCCAGGCGAGAACAACTAGAGATAATATGTCTGATGGACTCACCCGGACGGTGGCATGCCCAACACACGTCCCATTCTTCATAATATGCCTCTGACAGTTGTTCGTTAAGATAACTTCGTCCATAATTGCACAAACAAAACCTTCAGTTTCTCCGAAAAGATCACCGAAACGTAGCCAGGCCACGGACGCTGAGGAATCTACATCGGACCCATTAAAGAGCCCGACAGAAGTGTCCGTGAAGCTCGTTGCCTCTCCATATCTCCTTACGATCATCTGTAGTAGGTATCACAGGTTTGTGCCAGTTCTCTTTAGCCATGGATAACGGGGTGAGTCCCTTGTCCACTGTAACCACATCTCGGTGCATACCCACACCGGCTTTGAGAAAATATTCTCTGAGACTGCACATCTCGCGGTTGTAGAGAGTCTTAGCATTTAAAAAGCCTCGACCTCCACACTTCCGCGGGATCACCACCACCGCGATCGTGGGTGATGCATCCGGTTTGCAGTCAGCAGTATGCCGTATGCGGACTCTCCTATCCAGGGCGTCGAGTTCGGTTTGAGTTCATTTATTATTATTATATGTACAGTGACATGTAATTTACTTTTGTAATGATTCCCTGTCTCATTCTCGACTTATTCTGCAACTGTCTCTCTCGGACTACTAGCATAATACTGCAATAATTTTCATGACTTTTTCATTTTAATTAAAGGTTTAACAATCGAATTAATGTCTGGCAAATTTATTTTAAGTTTTTCTATCTTTAAATAACATAATATTAAAATTACAGACATTATAAAATACTTTGAAATTTTTATAAAAAAATAAAAAATTATCGCGTATGGCACATAGTTAGCATTGTCACAAATGTCTGGCAATAAAAAAAGTATGTCAGGTAGACTTATTTAAAAACAAAAAAATAAAAATTACGACTTCTAAAATGTTTTTAAAATCCAGGATTATTACCTGGACAGATAGGATGCGCACTAATGAACGCAACCGCTACCGCCAGCCAGATAGCCCAGACTCTAACCGAAAGTGCAAGAAGGACGACATATCACAAAATCAGCTGACCTAAAATTCTTACTTTTGAAACGTTGCTAGCTCCCGTACCATATGTTCGATGCTTCTAGTGCGTGCTCCATCTTCGACCACATTACGAAAATCGCAGAAAGGGTGAGAGAGCGAGAAGACTAAAGTTTGTACGGTTTACTGTACAGCGACGCTGACTGCCTAATATTTTGGCCTGCCCAACGGGTACAAAATATTGCTATGACCAATTTGACTGCCCAACTTGGCCATTCCGCCAATGACGGTTATTCGTTGCAACAATGTATTGGACGAGGCTCATAGATAAAATCGATGGCAATGTACTCGATAGTTAACGTTTACGATCCGATGTTTTGTATACCGAATTACATTTATACGAATTTTAGTTTAGTCGAACATACGTTTTTATAATTTGAAGTTTTGTTTGAGCTATCAAAATGCACGTATTTTTTTTTTAAATATTGCATCACAGCAAACTAAAACCAGCCAGCTACAAATTGGAGCAAATATTAAATATGCTTTTGAATTCTAGAAGGTAAGCTATCGCAAACACTGAACAGTGGTACAGTTTATTTAATATGTACACATAAAACATAAAAGAAACACATATAAAATAGACGTACAAAGTTGCTGCTAATTTAAAAAACTGTTCTTATAGCAGACTTGCAACAGATAATTAGGATCAGAATCGAAGACACCACCACTCTCACCACTCTCAATATGATGAACAACTTCTGACGTAAAATGTTTGTGATGACTTCAAAACTATTTAACATAGATCCAGGCTTCGAGCAGAGACTGTTGGAAATTTCACATCTTACTCATGAAGAGTAGATTCTTATAAACCCCAACATAACTCTAGTAATGGTTAACATGACTCAGCGAATCCGCGGAATTCAATCTAATCTCGCTGAGACATTGCAAAGACGCAGGTGTAAGCAATTATAATATCCCTGGCGGTTTTAAAATACTCGACGACTAGAAATTCTTCAACGTATGGGTAGTAATATGTAACACGTGATATAATGTCACTGTAACACCTGCCTATCAGGTGTTATTGACGTCAACGTTTAGTTGAATTGAAGGATTTAAGTAGAGAAGACACAGCAATGTCAGGTCTGTTCTTTTTGTTATGGATATGAAATCATCAAATGACTTGGGAGTGTCAGACTCTTACTGACTAAAACCCGTGTTCTTCCTAATGCCCTTTGCGTTCCAGGGCCGCAGTGTTTCTTTCGAACAAATACTGCTACTATGGCAGGCACTGGCCCTATTAGATCCCGACTACTATGCTGACATTTCTTTGAGGCGCGCCTGGAACACAAAGCGCCGTCGAACCGAGCCTGGGTATTATCGGACGGCGAGCCACCCAATGCTCGTCGTCCGCAGGACTAATCTTGTCAGACCTTTTTTTCCCTCTAGATGGGCAAATCATCAAATGACTTCTCCCGCTTTGGGCGGAGCGGAAGGCAGTGTCAGACTCTTACTGACTAAAACCCACCCGTGATCCTTCTAGTGGCCTTTGGGTTTCAGGTCCGCGGTTACTCTTTCGAACGAACCCTAGCAGAAACCTTGTCAGGCCTTGGTTCCCTGTATCGGCATCATTGATTGCTGACCCGTGGGAAATCAATACCTAAGGCAATAACAGTTAGTCGATATTAAAACAAATTAAATAATCACAAATCTATATATAGAGACGCGACGTTAAAATCACCGTTTCTATATACGTCTCGGGTAGAAAATAACAACTTTCCAATAATAATTACTAAATTCCGTCTACTCGCCTTAATCTTTCGTTAAATTTAAAGTAAATACAATCGTCTTGAAGCGAGAGCGGTGCCAATTCTCGTAAATCGATACCCTTAACTGAAGGGGAGATCGAGCAGTCGACGTGACACCGACTCGCAAGCGCACACCTACTTATTTACGTGTATCTACGTGCCGGGTTTTTTTTTAAGTACCTATACCCCATTCACAATAAGATTAGACATTGAAATTAATCTTTTTTACAGTCCGTTCAACCGATTTTGACTTCTATTGCGTTAGTGGCTTGACAACTGGCAGCTGCAGTAAACAGTTGGTATTATAATCACGTTTTTGTTTTTAATGCCGTCCTTATGTTATAAGCAACAGAAGTAAACATCGGTTGAACGGACTGTAAACAGTTTTGTTTAAATGTCTAATCTCATTGTGAATGGAGTATAGACGTGTGTCGCTTTATAGAGGCTATCTCTGGTGAAAAATTGTAGCAATGTTAAAGGCTCAGTGATTGAGTATTGGTCTTGTGACAGTAGTTGTTATGACATTTTTTTTTATTTATTAAAACTTAATTTACAAGTGAAAAAACAAACGGTAAGTCCGCCTTGTTACTTGTTCATAAAGTCTTCTCGTCTGACGCAGTTTCCGCCAGTCGACCTTAGACTGGTGCCAAAACAACCTGGGGAGTAAAGAACTATTCAAAGGGACCGTCCCCTGACTGCAATGAAAAGTTTATTATTTACCTTGTTTTTAAATTATTAGTTCACTTTTTGACATGGCAGGCGTGTTTTTATATTTTTATGAATTATTTGTTTTTTATTTCATAGCTTTTTTGCTGTGTACTAAGCAAGCTTGAGACTATGATAGATTAGTCGTAATTTTCATGATATAAAATAATTTCGTTTTTATTTATGAACCATGGCACGCTCTTTTTATTTTTACCCGGGATAGCTCAACGCTTCTAACGATATCAGTTAAGCCGTTCAGAAGTTATGATGGAATAAAGAAACTCACAAACATACATACAAGTATATACAAACACTCCTTTTTTTGAGCAGTCGTGTAATAATTATTATGATTTTATTGTCAGGAGCGGGGAGATTTAAAATGCTTCTACTAATGGACTTTTCATTGACCATTTAGTAAGTGGGCAGCGGGAAAAACTACGCGAGTTTTATCTAGCCGAAAAGGACATTAAGCTGAATTAATATGGCGACCGTTCGCTATTTATGGGTTCGCTGGTATCTGATCTACGGAACCCGTTATGGAAACTAAATTTTTACATTTATAAACTTTAAATGCGAATCTAGTGATTCTAGTGTATTTTCATCGGGTATTTGAGAAGTTGAATCTTTTTTTATTATTGTTATTGGTAAGCTCTCACCTTATGGAAAGTGACGAAGTGGTCGACGATGGAACACGCATACATTTTTTTATGGATGGGATATCATCAAATAACTTCGTACGTTCTGGGCGGAGCGGGAGTGTCAGACTGTTACTGACTAATGCCGTTTGCGTTCTAGGGCCGCGGTGGCTTTTTCGAACAAATTCCGCAACCCTGTCAGTATCAGTCTTACCTAGAAGTTATCTTTTCACTCTTCAATTAAATACTTATTACACGCGTCTAACTCACTGTGGCGCTGTTGGAACACGGGGGTAAAATATAGCCTATGTCATCCGGGGATAGTGTAGCTTCAGAACTGTCAAATATTTTTTCAAATCGGTTCAGTCGTTTCGGAACAATTCAATGCAAACATACGAACAATAAAATCTTTCTTCTTTTTTATATTAGTACAGGTATAGATTAAGGTTTCTTCCTATATTATGGTTTGGGTATTGATACCTTCTCGTAAAACATGATGTAGTATCCAAGTTTATTCTATATCCCTAAGATTATGCAGTATGCACCCCACATGAGAAGACTTCTGAATACTATTTAAAACACTTCTTTGCCACTGTAAACCATATCCAGCTAAAACATTCTCGCTTTCATAAAAACGCTGGAGTTATTCTATTTTCCAATACTCAGCATTATTTCCGTTCCGGGTATCTTTCCGGTTAATTTAATATTATTTTACACTCAATTGGACGGTTAAATTTTTCCATGGCGGATGAAAAGAGTTGAATAAATAATTAGTTTGAGTTTATGGACTGATTTTAGGGATCGGCTTATTTATTCATCGGTACACTGGTGTTTTAAAGCTTAAATTGTCTGATTTATTTTTGGACGAATGTTGCTGGTTTTAATTGTTTTTAAAGTGATTTCATGTTTGTGTGGTTTGGTCTTATGTGAGGGTAGAATTATTGTCAGTATATTTATTTATATAAACTTTATGTACAATAGTGGTAAATGGCTGGACTTAATGAAATAAGGCATTTTCCTCCTCCTTCTTTGCGTTAAAATTTCTCCCTCTCTGGGCAGACTCTTACTGACTAAAACCCATCCTTGTTCCTCATAATGCCCTTTGCGTTCCAGGGCCGCGGTGACTCTTTCGAACAAATTCCGCAACCCTAGCAGGCACTGACCCTGTGGGGCCCCGTTTTATTAGCTGACATTTCTTTGAGGCGAACATATTACCTCATATACTCGTATAAAACATAAAGTCAGCCTTACATAAACCTATTTACGGTTACAAGTATTACCAATCCATCAGGAATACCGATAATACAGTTTTATGTTCAGTTCTATACCTGAGTGCCACAAACGAATTTCTCGTAAAACTTCTTGAGAAGTTTCCAGAACATTTGGTATTAGTGAGTTAGTTGTGTAGACCTCGCTAAGTGATAACTTGTTAAGTCCAAGTAGGTAGAAGTGGCAATGTACTTAGTGTTTTGGATAGTTTTCTCAGAAAATTGTGGTTTCAGAACTTTGTTGTAATGTGTGGGTTATTTTGTCAGTTTCTACGATTGATTTCAAATTATCACAATTTTTAAAACGGCCGGTCGGTGTTTCGGCACTTGAAGGAGACTTTATTTATTTATAAAAGTTACAGTTACAAAGCAGATGGTCCTAGAAACAGATCAGATGGTTGTACAAACAGAACAGATGGTCGATAGGGCTGAAAAGTTCTGGAGTAGTGACCTCGTAGCAGAAGACACAGCGTTGGAAGGCCTGGTGAGGGTCGCGGGTAGCTGATGGATGCGAGACGCACAGGACCGGTTGTTGTGGCGACACATGGTGCAGGCGTATGTCCAACAGTGGGCGTCTTTCGGCTGATATGATGATAATGGTGACAGTTACAGAATAAAAACCAATTCGTGATTAAGATTATTATAATTACTACTGTACACAGGTTACAAAAAAAAAGTTACATAGTTATATAGTTAACACAATAACACAATATAACACAATTTACACAATATAACACAGTATTAATATAATAACGCTACATTAATACACAATATATCACTTTACACTAAAGTTGCACCACATCATCATCATTATTTCAGACTTCTACTTCTGATCATAGAGGTCCAAGTATCGCCTCATCGACCAGTTCTGTGCATCAGTCTGGCTTCTAGCGGAATCCCTCGGCCTTTGGTTATTAGTAAAGCTACCTTATGGGACGCCTTCCAAAGCTTCGCCTTTCGGTTCTCACTCTGTCACAACTCTAACTTTTCGTCCCCGTCGACTATCTGTTCTGTGAGCAATGAGCCCTGAAGACATGACGGTTGAATAGATTAAGATTGATCTTCTTTCTTACTTTTCTTTTTAAATACAAATAATGTTACCCCACACTAGCAATTTCTGCTGGGCACCGTGAGTGCGTTTACATACATAGAAACTCACATACACAAACAGCCAGACCCGGAACAACTATCTATAGGCCATGCAAATATTTGTTCCGTGCGGGAATCGAATCCGTGCCACGCAACGCAGCAGCCAATCGTTTAATCACTGCGCACTCCGGCACCGGCTTTGGATTTACCAGATCACTACCATAACCAATACAATCAATACAGATCACTACCATAAGCAATACAACAAATAAAAATAAATGTAATTTAATACAAAAGATAAATATCGTTGGTAAGAATAGCATACACGTGTGTTAGGTATGCTAAGAATAACGAATGATAATATAGAAATAAAAAACGCTCTTCCTCTCTCCAAATTTATTTAAAGTTTTGCTGTGCCCGATAGAATCCATAATTGTTTCTATTTCTCATATTTACCATCTAATTATGGATTGCAATAAACGATCTTAAATAAACTATTTTCTTTCTTCTTTATCTTGAATCTTGAACCATAGAGAATTTTGCCTCGGTAATACGCTTTCGACGATTAATTTCTAACCTTCACGCGAGCGACGCCAGTTGCAAAAGCTAGTCATTGGTGAAATGGACGGGGCTTTACTGATCATAATCAGTGCCTATACGTATGTATATATAACACAGACCCAGTAGTAGCCTGGCAGGCAGGTGACATTTCAGGCTATAGACGGAATATAAACAGATTATGTCCATCAAGTAGATCCTCTGTTCGTCGAATGAACTGACAAGGCCGGCTCACTTGTACGAAGATATGACAATTTAGCTTCTGCCCGCGACTTCGTCCGCGTGGAGTCTGTCCCCCGTGAATATATTTTGAAACATTCTTCATTGGTGCTCCGCTCCTATCGATTCCTTGCTATGCCTTCCTCGATAAATGGACTATCTAAGACAGATTTTTTTTTTTAAATCGGTCAGTAGTTCCTGCGCGTTCAACAAACAAACTCTTCAGCTTATATATTAGTATAGATGTGCGAATACATGTGGTAAATTATCTGGACTTTGTCAGTAGTCTTTACCGTTGTATAAAAAATCATTACTTTTGTAAAAAGTAATCTGGAAATCGTTTATCAAGTGTTAGGCTACTTTTTACCCCGGAAATTACTCGGATCCTTTCAGAGTTTTGAAAAATGGTACCTACTGGTATACATTTATTTTGTTTATACTGCTAAAATTCAATTCATAATGTTTTCAAGTAATAGGCTAACTTTTGAACTTATGCCCGTATCCATTAGTGTATTCAGCCAAAAATACACTAATTAGCCCCAACTTAAGGGAGCTTCTCCGTTTAATTATGAAACTTCCGTAGTTTGAGGACGAGATAAAAATTTCTAAATATCTCATAAAGTTGATTTAAAGTAAGCGTGCCATTTTGTTAATTAAAGACCTTTTACTTATAAAGAAAGGCTATTAAAGAAATGTGAGCTCGGGAAATAGTTTCGCATTCTCTAAAACTATTCTGAAATGCTGTGTTAAAATTTTATTACGTTACCTTTTACTGGTCATGTCACTTTATTAAATTCCTTTACTGGAGTTAATTTCATCGTGGATAAAGTGAGAGAAGAAAGGCAGAGACGTAAGATTTGTCGAAGTCTCTCTTTCCCTCTTTTTAAAAGACGAGAGTGGGTTTTATTCAAGTCTTTACTCAATACTAAATATATTTATTTGTATTCCACTATGTGAACTTAAGTGGACCTTCCACTTAAGTTTACATTGTGGAATACACATATAAAATATACATAATTTTAGATCATTGTGGTAAAGCAAGATAGGATAGAGGAAGAGGGCTTTTATTATTTAAAAAAAAGTAAAATGTAAAAGTTTTTCTACTAATCACTTCGATTTTGGTGCTATCATTTTAAAATAATCATTTAATTTATCATTAAAATTATAATATTTGAATAATTTCTAATAACGCTACGTTACGTTATGGCTGGCTAGCAGGTCATCGAGTGAGTTCTTATCATTTTTTTTTCTACGTCGACCTGTATTTTGTATTTACGTTTACTATGCTTCAGACTTTTCAGGATTTTTCTTGCAACATTTGCATTTTTTATGACTGCAATTTGGTTCGCTATTTTAGTGTAAACTCGCCAATTTCTCAGTGTTCGGTGGACGTATAGTTAATCAGCAGATTCGTCGTAAGGTGACTGATATAGACATGCACACCAACTTAAAGTATAAACTCGAACATCATTCATTACTCAGTAACCACCAAATCTTCAACTCATGTCCTATAGAAATCACTCAATATCACACAGCTGAATCAAACACTGTATGTAGTGAAACGGTACCGATACAGTACTGGCCTCCATTCTGTTCGATCGTCTAAGTCTAAGTTAAAAATGGTTATGTGTGAAACTCGCACAATGTGGCGGAAATAAAGCGGCGGGCTTGTTACAAACACAGATAGGGCGAGATAGTGCTGTGCTTTGTATCGAAAGTAAAAGCGTTGAGTTAGTGTTGGGTTTTATTTTTGTATTTATGTTTCGGAATAAGCATATTGGACCTTTCACGGAAAAATATATTTAGAATCTCCCCTAAAAAGAAGAGATATGAAAAAGGATGTATAAAAGATTATTTTAATTTATTGAAAGTCGGAAATCACCCCAGGGGAACATACTCCCGAGATAAAAAGTACCCAGTCATATAATGCTATACTAGTACTACTAATGTCTGGCCGTGAGCCTTGTTTTCGTGTTTCATTCAAATCTATTCAGCCGTTACGACGTGAAGAGGTTACAACCAGACAGAATGACTTTCTATTTTCACATTTATAATATGTGTATGGATGCTGCAGCTCTGCCATGGTTGCGGAATTTTTTCTAATGAGTCACCGCGGCCCTGGAACCCGGAAGGGCACAGAAATGAAGGAACACGGGTGGGTTTAGTCAGTAAGAGTCTGACACTCCTTCCCGATTCACCCAGAGCGAAGATGCGGTGAAGACATTTGATGACTTCATCCGCTCTGGGCAGGGCGGAAGCAGATATTCATAAAAAAATGGATGCTGGAGTTACAGCACTCAAATGACATTTGTGAGTCACCTACTCATTGTCTGGCCAACAAAACATCTGACGATTTTGTGTGTTAAAAGTTGTGTGAAAGTAAGTTTGTTAATAATATCTCTCCATGTACAATCTAACATAAACGTATTCGAGCTGCAATGGTTCGTGCCGTGACGTTTAAGTTGCGAGCGATCGGAACGTTGGGAGCGAAGTTCGCTCAATAGAACGGAAATAGAGTGGTGCAACGTTGCAGCGAGCTAGTTTCACTAAAAGTTTTCAGTTAAATAACCTTGTTTTTGTGTTTTTCCTGTGTTGTGGTAACTGTTAAAGTAGGGCAACGAAAGGCCATAGAATTTTCTGTTCGTAATGGTTAAATTATTTCTTCAGCTCGCAGTGGATAACGTCGAAAATTAGTAACGATTATATCTGTAGATAGGTATTTTCATAAGCCCAAAACTGTTGAACAATTCTTACAAAAAGAAATTGTCGCAATTTTTGTCGCATCCCTTTTTTACGTGTGGGAAATCATCAAATGACTTCTCCTGCTCTGGAAGAGCGGAAGGGAGTTTCAGACTTTTACTGACTGAATCCTTTGTGTTCTTTCTAATGTTCTTTGCGTTCCAGGGCCGCGGTGACTCTTTCGAACTGATTCCGTAACCCTTTTGCTGTCAGAGTTTCACAAGGGTGCATTTTATATTGCATAATCTTTTTCTTAATTCTAATGTAAGTGAAGTTTCTACATTGAGTAGGTACTTTGAGAACGTGTCAAACTCTCTTTAATGCCAAAAGTTTAAGACACACTCATCTTCAAATCGACGGTAGAAATTTCAAATTTCGTAAGTGACATTCAATGCACTGTGGGATTTTCAACTGTCAGCACTGAAGGGAGCGCTGAAAATCCAAAAGAGAACTGTTTTTATCTGACGATTTACGAAATGTTTTAAATTTCAACCGTTTAAATGATTAATTGATACATTTCAAGTTATATACTTTTCGTAAATTCGAATGTAAGTGAATTAGTAAAGACGTAAAGCCAATTACGTAAACTTTCATAGTTCAAGAATTTCTGAAGGATCCTTCTCACACCTAAAATACAAACAGCACCAATTTTCGTGAGCGTTTACCTATGAAGTTTCTTTCAGAAAACAGTGCATAAAACTCGAAGTAGTAAACTCAGTGTAAATACCGAACTAGTAACTTGTGGTTTCGTGTTTACCGACTTGAAGTAGATTTCTGATTGTGTTAGATAGCAGAATACTTTCTGGGAACCGCGCGTTTTTATTTGGCAAATACTTTATATATGATGTACCTTTTTGTAGTTCATTTAAGGTACTGTTTGGCAAAAGTAATAAGTAAAGGCCTGAAATTGAGATCCTTTCCAGAATCAGTACTGTTTTTTTTTTTTTCAGTTTCTAGAAAAGACCACAAGTTTTAATATGACTGGCCTGGTTAAGTATGTATGCATGTGTAAAATATAGTTACAAGAATTTATCCCTAACTGATTGAACTTAAATTTTGCATTTTTGGCATTGTTTGAAACAGTACCTACTTCCCATTTGGTCCCAATGGTCATCAGGTCAGGATTGGATAATGGAATCCTGGAGAAATCGAGTGAAGGCTTTAAGTTTTGTAAACACACTTGAAGAGTTTTGGGTATTTTTGAAATTTTTAAGAATATTTTCTCGGAGTAGCCCCATTTCAATTTGGTGAATATCTGATGAAGAACTTCGGAGAGAGGCAAAGAAACTCTTCAATAAATGGTAGAAAATGGACCGGGACTGTTAAAATAGCATGTCTGATTGTTTACACCAGTAAATAACACTACGCTGTGAAGGGGTGCGCACATGTGAATGTCTATGAAGTTATGAAGTATTCTCCTACCTCTAAACGGTGAAAAGTAAAATACCTTCTTTAAAAAATACATTCGACATCCAAATTAAGTGTTTTTGGTTTTGTTTCTTTATTTTTTGGTACCGTCTTCCGAAATTGAAGGTATTTTATACTTTCTAGAGGTATTTTTGAAGTGGTTTCTTTTTTTTTGTAAAAATATGTTTTTATTACATTTATAATACAAAATTATGATTCAATGAGGAAAGCTGAAACACCAGAAGTACACATCAAGTTTGTAGCTGACATTTATAAAACTGTAAATTCACGAAGAGTCTCGGTTCGCCAGCAATTATGAAAAAGTCGCTTCTTTCCTTCTTTTCAAGCTCAGAAAGAGAACTACTTGAAATCATGTTACTTATTTCACTTTTAATGCAGCTAGCGCTCTCAAATAGAAAGTACTTTTGTTTGCAAAGCCTTTCAATGTTTGTGTCGTAGAATATTTGAATTTAACTTGAAAAGAAATGGAGATAACATTTTGTGAAAGCTTTTTTAATTTTATTTTAATGGCTTTGAAATGTTTTTGTGTGTCTGTAGAACTGGCAATGCGTATAAAATATGATTCAATGCTGTGCTGTGACAAAAAGCGTATGCTCACCGCGGCCTTGGAATACAAAAGGCACCAGGAGGAACACGGGTGAGTTTTAGTCAGTAAGAGTCTGACATTCCCTTCCGCCCAGAGCGGGAGAAGTCATTTGATGATTTCCCATCCAGAAATAAAAAGATAGCTTTAGTGATAATATAATCATCTCTTTTTAGTCTGCATTACTATTATAAAGATGAAAGACTTGTATGTTTGTAACGAATATACAGAAAATCTACTGAACCCATTTATAAAATTCTTTAACCATTAGAATGCTACATTATCCCTGATTAACATAGGATATATTAAAATAAATAAATGACCACCCGAGCGAAGCCGGGACGGGCCTCTAGTAATTAATAATAACATTAAATTTCTTCAATTGCTACTTAGCCCTCTTCCTCTCTCCTAATTGTTACTGTGCCCGACAGGGTCCATATGTCATAACGTACGTTTGACATTATATCTGGAATTATTTATGACATTTATTTATTTAATTAGACATATTTTTAATTGATTGACTCGATGTTTTACTTACTTAGCTTTCATTGTACAAAATTGTTTTGTATGTAAACAATTTTATTGTAATATGATGTAGGTACTTACGTAATGTTCTACACAATATTTATTGTTTGAGAATAAATAAATAAAGAATATTTTTTACTTTCTTATATGATATATTTAATACATATGGAATGCAATCAAGTATTGAGTATTATGTCCAAACGTTAGGCAGTAAGATATAATCATCAACATTACCTAATCTTTTCGAAGCCTAATCCTTTTAATTCTATAATCCAGTTACTATGTCATATGAAAACCCTTTGTTATGGTACAATGAAATCATATTCCTACTGAATTCAATTCTTAAATCATAAAAAAAAACTCATCAGTATCAAAAGCCAAGGCTGTGTTATCTATAGCGTCAACATTGACCTACTAAAATGACCCAAAGAAGAAGAAAGTATAAAATCTTCACAAATATTCCATATTTTTTTCGTTATAAATGACAGTCTACGGAACTTTATATTTGCTACGCGCTACGCTGCTACGTGCAGCGTAGCGCTACGTGCATTCGTAGCACTTTGTCGTAGCTAGAATATTTGCGACTGAGAATATACTGTTTCTTCTGCATTAATGCCTACAGTAAAAATAGAGCTCAGTGCGCAATCAAGAATTTCCTGAAAAAATATTAATGAGACTCGAGACCTTGATATCAACTTACATAACAACCCAAACGTCCCCATTTACAAAAGGTAGGCAGCATTCAAGTTGGACTGCCGGCATTATTCACCCGACAACCCCCCGAACAATGGGATCATTTACGAAATATTAAGGACATTACACGGAAAAGCTTCTAAAGAGCCTCTCTTGTTTGCGTTAAGAATTGTAAGAACGAAAGGAGGTTGAGGACTGAAGGTTTTTATCTGCGTACCATTGTATTACGAAAAACTATTCAAGCGCTTATCAGGCCCGCGACACCTGTTGACGGTGTGTACGCGGCCTTATCTGCAGTATTGAGGCAGTAACGCTGTTGTGAACTCCACTTAAAAGTGTGATAAGGTAAACGAAGGACGTCGCAGCCGGGGCTCGGTCCCGCTGTGTGGGGGCACTCGATGTGAAAAGACTCTTTCGTAATTGACTTTTTTGACTTTAGTGTTTACTTGTCTTAGTGCATTATGATTTGTTAATAAAAATGTATTACTTGAATGTAATCCGATTCTTTTTTTTGTTGTAAATTGTAATTTGCAATATTATTATAAGTTTTTGTGCTGGGGTTTAGTAATCATGTCAATAAACATGATTTCTTATTTTTGATATTTTTTTCAGCAAATGCTGCATCTAAAGCAATACATGAGTATTGAAACGTCCAAAGAGAAGCAAGTCTTCCAATTCACAAGAAACAACATCTACTAACAAATGACACTACTACGTTTCTAATCTTTTGTCTCTTTGTCTAGACACTGGAATTCTGATTAAAACTGTTTTTTTTTATCAACACTGCAAGGACTCCCTTATTTTTTACCGACATGTAGAAAATCTGCTCTGCTTGCCTTCTTATTAGGCAAGCAGAGCAGCTTTTCTACTTGTCGGCCTTTTTTTACTGTATGGGAAATCATCAAATGACTTCTCCCGCTCTGGACGGAGTGAGACTCTTACTGACTAAAACCCATCCGTGTTCCTCCTAATGTCCTTTGCGTTCCTGCGCCGCAGTGACTGTTTCGAACAAATTCCGCAACGCCTAATAAGATCGCTTAGCCTAAGAACTGATTTTCCTGACATCTGACAGATTAATCTGAAGAATTAAGATGGAAGTTTGTCACGCAATTTATTCTTCTTTGGCAAAACATTTTCATATTATTATTTCTATGGGCCATGTGTGCTTCAAGTATTTGCTAAATAAATATTTTCCTATCTTTCTTCATAATACGATTGAAAAATTGGTACTAAATATAAGGAAATATTTATTTAATCATCATCGCGATGCCTCTTTTAACAGTCTCAAAGGACCCGGCACTTGATGCGTAATGAATCATGACAGGAGGTTGTCTGTGACGTCCAAACAGGTTTGAGATGATAATATTTATGAATAGCCAATGATATCGACTCGGAAAACCAAAAGAGGGCTCTTTTTTGGGAATCATTATTCCCAAAAAGAGCATCATAATGTGGTGTTTACTCCATAAAATACTCAAAGTCAAAGTTAAAGTAAAAACGTTTATTACAATAAGGCCATTAAACGGCACTTTTGAACGTCATCATTAAAAGTTACCATAATTAAGTGACTCTTGCGTCCATTCGCAAAGGTAGATTCTTATGGAGAAGACTACAACTGGTATTCAGCTGTATTCGAGTAGACCAGATTGAACTTTGACAGTCGTAGGTATGTAAGGTTAGTCAGAAGCCCATAAATCTGACAGTCTTGGTAATACGATACCCTATGTGTTACCCAGTAACTGAGTTATGATTGTTACATAGACTCAATCTATGTACTCACCTTTCTGGTAAAAATACAGGTACCTCCAATATTCTTGTAAAAAGACGGGGAGGCGGAGGAAGAAGGTTGATTTATGGATTTTATTATTATGACAATTGTATTTTTTTTTGTTTGTTTTTGTTTTAGCAATGTACTGACGTCTCCTCATTCTGACAGTCACGTGACGCGGACCACTCAAATCACAGTTGACACCGAAACACCCCGGACGTGACTTATAAACAGCGCAAATGAGTTTGCAAATTGCCCGTATCCATCCGCGGTGGGTCTAATAGTCGCGCCTCCGGCCTCTTCTTTGTCTACCACCGTTCTCGTTAATTCCTCGTTTTTTTTAGCGCCAAGATACCTCTTCATTATTTGGGAAAAGAATATAAATTCGCGCCGGCCGTTCAACGCTGAAATTAATAATAGAGAGAGCGAGGACGCTCAGGCAATTTATGACTCTATTATAGACAATAAATTTATATTATAAATGTGCTAAACGGTTTGCCGACCGCCCGACCAGCTCCCAATAAAGGATGAGGTTCAAATTATTATTATTTCGTTCGTTCGATACTTATTTATTGCCGAATCAATTATTTTCATTGGAGCTTTTGGTGTTTTGTTCTGAGTCATTAACGCGTTTCGGGTGTTGGTTTTTGCGTGTTTGCCTATTGAGATAATAAAATGGTGGCGGACTTCATGAACATAATGTTTGCGTTTCAACTCGGAAAAAAAGTAATAACATCAACAATCCAAACCAAGCCTCTTTTTTTCACGAGTTTCTTGAATATCGATTTATCAAACTTAGGCTGAATAAATTATGTGATTGTTCTATGTTAGCCTTAGTTCGTTTAAAACTTTTTTTAGTAAGCATTGTCAATTCCACATCTTACAAACAAAACTAGCCGTCCAGTCAACCAACGCCTGACTTTTCTTTTTTTTTCTGGATGGGAAGTTATCAAATCTTCAGACTTCTGACACTCGCTTCCGCTCTGGGCGGAGCGGAAGGGAGTGTCGGAGGGATTCTTACTGACTAAAACTCACCCGTGATCCTTCTTGTGCCCTTTACGTTCCAGACTTGCGGTGACTCTTTCGATCAAATTCCGCAACCCTAGCAGGCACTGACCAGCGCTTGACCTCACTCTCATATTAAAAAAGCGTTCGCGCAGTGTAATATTTTTAAAAGTATAAATAAAAAACCTTTCTCGTCCTTTACACGGACGCGTGGAGGCCCTACGCGTCCCCGTATAGGACGAGAAAGATACCTCTATGTTACAACTTGGCGTGACCATGTTAGATGAATTTTGTGGGACTGTCCTGTATATGAATTTCTTGAATCTTGAAACACCTATGTGAGGAGTAAAATAAAATGTTAAAAATTCGTATTTACTTATTGATTGTCACTGACATGAGTTAACCTCATATGATATGCCCAATTTACTAAAATATCAAATTATATTAGTGATTTCTGAACGAAATGTCCTGAAGACTCTTTTGTTTAGGTCGCCCAAATATCCGCAAAGCAATTTCCCAACTTATATAACAAAAATACGCATTTCCATAAAGCGTCCAGAATCCTATTTTAAGTCATAAAACGTAGCCATCACACTACGAAAATAAATTTAGGAGCAGAAATGTGATTAAATTTTAAACTGTTACTTCCCGCTGAGGCTTGGAACCGACGATTCGTGAGCATAATACATGCCACATTTGAACCTTAATTTTCAGTGAAAATAACACGAAAATGTTATGTTAAAAACTAAGGTAAATACTTTATTTTGCAACATTTTATAGAAGCATTTTAAAAACGTGAAATTATTAAAAGCAACAAGGATTGTTTTCTAAAATGGTCTCTCATTTGTTGTTTTAAATGTATTACTTAAAAAAATATTAAGTATACAGTTGGTTTCTATTTTAAGAAACAATAATATATAACAGAAAATACTTGAATGATTCCGACAAAATAAATTATCTGTTAGCAAATAACTTTGATCAAAGGCATTCCTAGAATTCATCAAAAACAATAAAAAGTTTATCGGAATACTTTATCGGAACAATTGAAAATCTAGAAAGAAAATTATAAAACACTGCCACTAAAATTGAAAGACTCGAAAGAAGCGGACTAAAGAATTAATGAGTACGTTTTTTTAGGATCGAAGGGGAGTATGAGGTAAATCCGACCCCTATAGGAACGAAATGGGATACCTAATTAGTGGACGATAATCTTCGCAATTACCACCGGCAAAGGGTTCAATACCGGTCGCGTAATGGCAAGGGCTAAGGAGCACCTTGTAAGCTGTTAAATTTGAATATTGCCGACTTAAACGACGCTGTTGTTAGCGTAATTAAAATGTGTATTGTCCAATGGATTAAACGGCCCGAATTTGCTCAGCAGAATTGTTTGCTCGGTAAATGGTAGGCGGTGAATAAAAAACGGTAGACTGTATATCAACCTTTTTATAACAGAAAAAAGTTAGTTCTTTTTTTTAATGCATCGTTCATGTTGTAATTTAAAACTGGCTGCATGTAGTGCGTTCACGCGTAGTTATCGACACTCCCGCTCGACCCTTTGGCAAAAACTGGTGCTCGATAGCCCTCGACCGACACCCATCAAGTGGTTATGGCTCTTCAGCGGCCCGTCCTCTAATGGCCGTGTTTTTCACGCTCACAGCCGATAAACCGATGAAAAATATTGATAAGTCTCAGAAGCTATTCGATTTAATTGTTACTTTACTGAGTAATAATATATTTCACATTTAATTTGCTGCTCAAAATGTACCTTTTTGGCGCAGCCTTGAGGTACACACTGCGTATATTTTCATTTTTGTGTGTAGGTTATATAGTGAACTGTCGTCGAATAAATATTAATCTTTCTTTGTGAAAGAAATTCCACTGAAAGGCCCAGAATGAATACATCATGTTATGAGACATTGTAATATTTTTTGTGGTTTGTCTGTATTGATGTGCCAAACCTAATATATTTTAAAGAAGGTGTGTTCTCCAAATAAAAGAAAAAGAAGAAATTATATAATAAGTTCGGGCGCCATGGAGGTTGCACACAGTATAATAAAGATTGCCGGAAAGAATTGAGCGGAAGAGTCAGACTATTAATCTGCCGGTGGGAGGCTAAATAAAGAAATAAAACAATAAAAATATTTTGTCCTTTCTCTATTTAATGGCCCGTAGCTTCAAACTAATTAAACATTATATTCAACGTTTTACTAATATTTAAAGAGGTGATATTATTCTAAGTACATGGGCGATATCATTGCATCGTGCACTGTTAATTTAAAATAATGGAAAATTCCTACCAGTTTACTGGCTATAAAAATAGTAGAACATAACCAAAGGAAGCGATGACCGACGAAAGATTCCCTCAGCAAAAAAAATGTTCCAAAAGGACGTAGGATAAAAATCCAAGTAAAAAGTTAAGAAAAAAATCCGTTAAGAAAAACGCCAATGGGCTGTAACAAAAGGTATGAAGTTTAATATACACGAAAATCATCCGAGTCTGAGCACGTGGACGCGTGCATAAGAAAAAAAACTTACCGTTTTCCTTTTCAAATAAATAGATGTGCTCCACGCAACTCCATTTAGTGCGTGTGTAGTGAGCGTAAATTATTGATATCTGAAATTAACAATACGTCTGATAAAATTCCTATACGATTTTCAATCCGAAAGCATTATGTCCAGAAAAATTCTAACTCACCAAAAATTAAGGTCAATCCTCATAGTATCATCGTCCTTGGTCGTTTTAAATATGTTATATCATATTATAAACCAAAAATATCCCAGATAAATAGGGATTTATAAAGATATTGAAAATAGTTTCAAATTATCGACTAGCCATCGTCTGCAGGATCGTAGAGTGACTTGTCAAAAACGTCATCTGTCAAAACTAGAAATAGTGTCGCGTTCCGAAATCGACTATAAAAACCATAAAGCATGTAACGAGAATAAAAACTCGTTACATTACATCCCTCCCCGAAAAAATAAAAGAAAGCAATTTCTTTTATGCTAAAAACCAAAAGAGAAAAGCAGAAACTTAAAAAAGAACGAAGGAAATATAATTCCAAAAACAATAAACCAAAAAGTCTATTATCAACAAACCTATATAAAAAAACAACAAGGAATGAAACAAGTGCAAATTCCTGAAGATAATACATGCATACAAAAAAAGTACAGTCAAGCCACAAACACGACCGACTCACAATACAAAAAGAACCAACATGAGTGCAGTTAGGCACCTACGCCACTGACTAACAAGTAAAATCCTAGAAGTACTGCAAGTGCAGTTAAGCGCAAATGTTGCTGACCAACACGTAGAAATTCACAAAAAAAATACCAATATGAGTACGGTTAGGCACTATCGCCACCGACTATCAAGTATAAAGCAAAAAGACAATACTAATGGTGTACAGTTAGGCGCAATTGCCGCTGTTTAAATAATAAAGATAATCCAAAAAATGTCTATATGAGTACAGTTAGGCACCTTCGCCACTGACTAGCAAGAACAAATTATAACCGTTCGTCACAGTTTTAACTAATCACATCACCAAAGATGTAAAAATATAAAGAAGATTGTTGTGATCGGCATAACACCACCAATTTCCCGAGCACAAACAACTTCGAAAATAAAGGCATATTGTGATCGGCACAACACCACCAACTTTGCGAGCACAATAGCAAAAAAAACTGTATACTGTGATCGGAACAACACCACCGACTTTCCGGGCACAATAACAAAAAGATTGTATACTGTGATCGGCACAACACCACCAACTTCCCGGGCACAGTAACAAAAAAAGTAACGAAATCAAGGGAAAAAATATATACCGAGATTCGTAAAAAAAAGGATAGGAAAATGTCTACAAGTGAGAATAAGACCACAAGTATTGAAATCCCTATATAAACAAAGAATAGCAACTATAAAACAAGAGCTGGCAGTTCTTCAAAAAAAAACATCAGGAACACAAAAATCAATACTATTTCTACTAAGGGAAACAGTATGATCTGCGTAACTTAAAAAATAAACTAAGGTTTTTACATTCTAACACAAAGTTAGAAGAAAATCCTAGACATGCAAGTGATACAATATCTGAAGGGTGTAAATAAGTAGGTAACCATCCAGACATTGTATACAAGAACGTATAAAAAAAAATAAGATCTTTTGATATGAAAAATGTAATTATGTGGGTGGAAAAAGTTATCATTATAAACCTTAAAATGACCTAAGTTATATTTTAGAAAGTTAAGAATTGAATTCAATAAATTTATATGAAGTTACCTAATACATCTTCATTCAAAACCCGATAAACCTATCATCCATCCCATCATACATCAACTATCAAACGGGTGTTTCAAACAAAAATATCAAAATCAAAACTATCACTTGGAAACCAAATTAAAATTTAATAATATCTTTAATATGATAACGTCCAGAAGTACCCTTATTAAGGTCTTTCAGAACATAAACATTATCAGAAATCTTTTCAATAATTTTACATTTAATAAACTTAGGTGCAAGTTTTGCCGAAAAATAAGTAGGTGCATGAGATTGAACGAAACTCCTTCTCCACACAACATCACCCACATCAAAAGAAATGACTCTACGACCCTTATTATAATAGCGAGCATTACGCTGATAAGCTTTTAATAAATGAGTTTGAACTTTTACAAAAATATCACCAAGTGAATTAAGAGATTCAGCATAGTGCTTTCTATTGGAAACTTCAAGTTCACTCAAGTTATCAATAGAGTTACTTAAATGATGTAAAGAAGCATCAAAAATAAGTTCCCTACCAAACATCAAAAAGTTGGGTGTGAAATCAGTAGCAAGATTAACACTATTATTCAAAGCTAATTGAACATGAGGTAAATATTTAGACCAAGTTCTATGATCATCCTTAACAAAACAAGCTATGCAAGTTTCAACAGTTTTATTATATCTCTCAACAGGATTGTTTTGAGGTGTGTATAAAGTATTATAAAATATTTTAGTAATATTAAAACTTTTCAAAAATTCTACAAAATGTTTAGAAGTAAATTGTGTACCATTATCACAAACAATTATCTTGGGACAACCAAACTTAAGAAATATTTCCTTTTCAAAAAGTTTGTTTATTACTCTAGTTGTGGCATTCATCATAGGAAAAATCCAGCAGTATTTAGTGAAAACATCAACAATGGAGAGAATATATTTATGTCCAGAATATGATTTAGGTAATATACCTATAATGTCAACTGAAAGCATCATCATAGGTCGATCAACTTTTTTAGGGTTAACCATAATACCAAAAGGAGGATGAGTAGTATGTTTATAAGCTTTACAAGTATCACAAGCTAGAATATATTTTTGAACATCATTAAACATTCCTTTCCAAAAATAGTGTTGTTTTAATTTGTTTAAAGTTTTATGAATACCAAGATGACCAGAATTAATTTCATCATGGTTAGAACGAATTGTATCTAAAATATGTTCTTTAGGAATAACTATTTTCCAATTAAGACGACTATTAGGATCAAACTTACTTTTACAAAATTTATATAAAGTTTTATTTTCTACTCTAAAGTTTTTATATCTGCAAGGGGATTTCTGACAGTTAATAAATACTTTTTTATACCAAGGATCATAAATATCATCATCAGGTAAAACTAAATTATTGTGAGAAATTCCTATAGCAGCAACTTCAATACGAGATAAAGCATCTGGGACTAAATGTAAAGATCCTTTTTTATGAACTATATCAAAAGTAAATTGAGATATTCTAGCAGCCCAACGTGCTAAACGACCACTAGGGTTACTAAGACCTAAAAGCCATTTTAAACTAGCATGATCAGTTATTACAGTAAACTTCATTCCTTCAATATAAGGTCTGAAATGTTCTATTGAAGCTAAAATAGCTAGCAATTCACGTTCTGTGGTACTATAATTACGTTCACATTTATTGAGTGATCTAGAATAGAACGCAATAGGATGTTGATCTCCATTATCATCCTCTTGACTTAAAACACTACCAATGCCAACAGAACTGGCATCACAATGTAAAAAGAAAGGTTTATCAAAATTAGGACATTGCAAAACAGGAGCAGTAATTAAAGTTTGTTTTAACTCATCAAATGCATTCTCAGCTTCATCATTCCAACAAAGTGATCTTTTAGAATTTTTACTTCCAGCTGTTAATTTAGTTAAAGGAGCAGCAATATCAGCAAATTTACAAATGAACCTACGATAATATGAGCATAAACCTAGAAAGCTACGAAGTTGTTTAACGGATTCAGGACGTGGAAAACTTTTAATGGTATCTAATTTAGAAGGGTCTGTATGTAAACCATTACTATCAACTATATAACCAAGATAACGAAGTCTATCTTTACAAAAATTACACTTTTTCAAATTAACTGTTAATCCAGCATCTTTCAGTATATTATAAATTTTGTGTAAATACTCTATATGCAAGTTAAAATCTGAATTCACACAAATTAAATCATCTAAATAACAAAATACCGTATTATCGAATTCAGGACCAAAAAGTTTATCTACAAGTCTCTGCAACTCAGCCGGTGCATTAGTGAGACCGAATGGCATACGAACAAATTCGAAAAGTCCTTTTCCCGGAACTACAAACGCAGTCTTTTCTCGAGAAGATTCTTCAAGAGCAATTTGCAAAAATGCTTTAGAAAGGTCAATCGTACTAATATATTTAGCTCCACCAAGATTATCTAATATTCTAGAGGTGTAAGGAAGAGGGTAAGAATCCTTTATAGTTACTGAATTTAAACGTCTTGAATCTAAACATAGTCTAGTGCTACCATCCTTCTTTTCTACAGCTAAGACAGGTGAACACCAAGGTGATTTAGAAGGTTGAATGATACCTTCCTTTAATAAAACTTCAACTTCATCAAAAAGTTCCTTCTGCTTTGCAGGACTTAAAGGCCAATATCTTTGTTTAATAGGTTCACTAGTAACACTAATTTTATGTTGAACAAGATGAGTAAGACCTAAGCCTTTCTTTTCATAAGAAATATTTTCAAAAAGTGAAACAGTATCATTTAATATTTGTTTCTCAGAAGGAGAAAGTTCACTGGCAGAAGTGACAGTACAAACTTGAACTTTATTGCTTTGAACATAAGTAATATTTTTCCATAAATCTTTAGCCAAAACAAATTTTAACCAAAAATCAAAACCTAGAAAACAAGTTCCTTTGCTAAGTCAAGGAATTGTTCCACAGAATCAATATGTTTACCAAATATAAAAGGAGTGTAAATAGACAACATGTTATGTTTTATTATACTAACCAAAACTGTATCAAACAATGGAAAAGAAAGATGACTAGCCATGTCCATAATTTCTGTAATGAAGTCTGGAAGAGATTCTGAACTCTTCTGTTTCTTCGTACGAAGGTCATGTTCCAAAAAGTAATCAAAATCTGGCTTGTCAAAACGTTTAAGCAAAGCAAGTTTTAGCTCATGCCATGATGAAATACGAATCCTAACAGTGCGAAACCATTTAACAGCAATACCACTAAGCAAGTCTGTAAATGAACCAACTAATAAAATCTCATCAAAATTTTTAAATAAAAAATATTCTTCAACTTCAGTAATAAATTCTCTAACACAAGTTCTGCCATCGAATTTAATTTTACTCTTTTTTAAATCTGGCAACTTAATTGCAGAAGGGAAATTCTTTTTAATATGTTCATTGACCAAAGCATTCAAAGAATTAAATGAAGGCAAAGCATGAGTTGCAAAAGCTGGAGAAGACTGTGCAACCCTGTCATTATGACCAAAAGGATGATGTACTTCTGTCAAATTAATCATATCAACAACATGTGCATTAGCATTAGAAACTGTGCATGCACCATCAGATTCTAAGTTATTATTAACAGCTTGAGGCGAAGAACACTGTACTTCTTTATCCATGACGAATAAGCAAAACTATGATTGATGAGCAAGGCAAACCAAAAAGCAAAACTTCAAAAAGTTGTAAAATATTTGAGGTTATGTAAAAATATTTAAGTATCAAGTTGTTTTTATGAAAATATCAAAGTGTTTAGCAGTGAAAAGATGCAATAATAACTTCACAAGATAAGTTTAAATCACTTAAAGTATGATTATAAAGTAAAACTAAAGTTCACTTAAATTAACTATGAAATAAAGTTACACCGCACTAAGTTTACACTGTTGAGTTACTTAACAAAACAAAACTGTCTTACCATACAAATATGTTGATTTTGTAAGGGTAAAAGGATAAAGGCTGTAACAATAAAAGTTAACAGAACACAATAATACAATATTGTTAGTAGATAAATATTGTCTACAAGAAAATATCAAAAGTATTTAAGTTGTTTACAAAAATTAACAATATTAAATTTCAGAAACAAAAGGTAATCTGTAAACAATACTATTAAATTAAAAGATGCAATAATATCCCATAAAAAGTCATGAAGCTACTTCAATGTCCCTGTTCGGGCGCCAAATGTAATATTTTTTGTGGTTTGTCTGTATTGATGTGCCAAACCTAATATATTTTAAAGAAGGTGTGTTCTCCAAATAAAAGAAAAAGAAGAAATTATATAATAAGTTCGGGCGCCATGGAGGTTGCACACAGTATAATAAAGATTGCCGGAAAGAATTGAGCGGAAGAGTCAGACTATTAATCTGCCGGTGGGAGGCTAAATAAAGAAATAAAACAATAAAAATATTTTGTCCTTTCTCTATTTAATGGCCCGTAGCTTCAAACTAATTAAACATTATATTCAACGTTTTACTAATATTTAAAGAGGTGATATTATTCTAAGTACATGGGCGATATCATTGCATCGTGCACTGTTAATTTAAAATAATGGAAAATTCCTACCAGTTTACTGGCTATAAAAATAGTAGAACATAACCAAAGGAAGCGATGACCGACGAAAGATTCCCTCAGCAAAAAAAATGTTCCAAAAGGACGTAGGATAAAAATCCAAGTAAAAAGTTAAGAAAAAAATCCGTTAAGAAAAACGCCAATGGGCTGTAACAAAAGGTATGAAGTTTAATATACACGAAAATCATCCGAGTCTGAGCACGTGGACGCGTGCATAAGAAAAAAAACTTACCGTTTTCCTTTTCAAATAAATAGATGTGCTCCACGCAACTCCATTTAGTGCGTGTGTAGTGAGCGTAAATTATTGATATCTGAAATTAACAATACGTCTGATAAAATTCCTATACGATTTTCAATCCGAAAGCATTATGTCCAGAAAAATTCTAACTCACCAAAAATTAAGGTCAATCCTCATAGTATCATCGTCCTTGGTCGTTTTAAATATGTTATATCATATTATAAACCAAAAATATCCCAGATAAATAGGGATTTATAAAGATATTGAAAATAGTTTCAAATTATCGACTAGCCATCGTCTGCAGGATCGTAGAGTGACTTGTCAAAAACGTCATCTGTCAAAACTAGAAATAGTGTCGCGTTCCGAAATCGACTATAAAAACCATAAAGCATGTAACGAGAATAAAAACTCGTTACAACATCTTACTTCAAAAGAAAACTTAACCCGATCCCTTCATCTATTCATTTCTAAATTAAATAATCCGCTCAGCTGCTTCTTACTTACCAAAATCATTTATGGCATCTATTCCCTATTCACTAAGGGAACCCCGTGAAAATTTTCCCTTAAGAACTTTTTGAGGGAAAACCTTTTAAAGACATTGGCATTCTATAGAGATACAGGGTTGACCTAAATAGACAACACGGGTGCGTATTTGTATGAGGAAATCACGTAATCCCGGGATTCTGTCAGAATCCGGGACTGGTGGATGTAATGCTACTATAGTTTTTCATCTGTCGATATTCTGTCATCAATCATTATTTAGACGACAGTTTCGTTGTTGCCAGGAAGTTTGTGTGGTTTTATTTATCTTTGTTATGATTAAACTGGTCAACTTGGCCAGAGATCGCACAGAATTGAGGGAAGGAGTGAAGGGGGCCTTCTAAGCTGTGTTACAAATTAAAAAATACTAGTAAAAAAATGTGCCTATAGTTACACGAACACCAAGGTAACGATAGTTGAACTGTTATTAAAATAACTGCAAACAGTGATGTACTGAAGAACAAAATATGCTGTGTCGATCTCAAATAAATTTTGTAAGGACAGAAGGAAGACCTTGGTAAGAATATACATATATGGACAAGCTATTCTTTGCGCTCGCTTTTATTGTTGTCAAAGGATTATTTCATAGCTAGATCTTACTCACAATAGTTTGCTGAAACTACAAAACTTATATTCCTTTCAGGAGACTCATAATTCGAACTATATAATTCATGAGCCATATTGCAATCCCACATACACAACTAACTTTTTTAATTCCATCCTTTACCAATAGGAGTTTTCTGTAAACAATTTCAAAGATTGTCTTTATCCAGTGTCCGGCAACGATAAGGGTGAGCACACACAAAAAGGCGACGCGACGTGACGCGTACTTTTTAAGATCGCAACGTATCACTTCATAGTATATCGTATCCTATTATGGAACTTTATTTATTACATTAAAAGGTACACATTTCAGTGACGAAATTAAAACGAAAAAAGTGGAAACGCAGCGTCACATCACGAGGATGATTATGACAATGACCTACAAATGACTTTGGGTTAGAGTATCTGTTGCTAGTGCCTTACTTTGTTTGGGCGTCACGGGAGGCCCCTCCTGTCATGATTCATTTCACATCAAGTGACGGGTCCTTTGAGACTGTTAAAAGAGGCTTCGCCATGATGTTTAAAATATATTTATATTTTCTTATTTTTCATGGCCCGTTATTGCACAATACGCATCGCAGCGTATGCGTTTTGCAAAACAACTGGCTTCTTCAAGCAGCGTAGCGTAGCGTTCAGTGTAAGTTGACCCTTATTTTCTTCACAACTTTGTCTATCTGTTTGTTCTAGCTTAAATGTGAGTTGGATACAAGTTTTTTAATTTTCCCCAAACGCTCCGTGGAAAGATGAAACTCCTTCGGAGTTCAGCAAATAGTTTCAGCGTTTATTCTTGTCTAAGTTCTGTTGTTTATGTCTCCTAATCATAACATTTTGTACGCGTATGGTTTGGTCAACGTTTGTTGTAGTTACTCGTTTCATTTTCTATTGTTTGTCTGGTAGAAACTTTTGTGGGTCATTTTTTGTGAGATATTATTTTTGTGTATGTGAATAAAATGTAAGAATGGAACAACTTTTTATTGCCTCAAAAAGCATTGCCATTCCTTAAAGGAGATTATGATAATAAATCATGAAGTATTTATGTTCAATAATTACATCTATACTAATATTATAAAGCTGAAGAGTTTGTTTGTTTGTTTGTTTGTTTGAACGCGCTAATCTCAGGAACTACTAGTCCGATTTGAAAAAATCTTTCAGTGTTAGATAGCCCATTTATCGAGGAAGGCTATAGGCTATATTTTATCCCCATATTCCCACGGGAACGGGAACTACGCGGGTGAAACCGCGAGGCGCTGCTAGTCTATACTAATATTATAAAGCTGAAGAGTTTGTTTGTTTGTTTGAACGCGCTAATCTCAGGAACTACTGGTTCGAATTGAAAAATTCTTTTTGGGTTGAATAGACCATTTATCGAGGAAGGCTTTAGGCTATATATCATCACGCTTAAGCCAATAGGAGCGGAGCAGCGCTAAACAATGTTTTAAAATCGGGGATTCCACGGGGCGAAGTCGCGGGCAGCAGCTAGTCACTCATATTTCCACATAGAAACATTTCATTGTCACTTACGAATTTGATCTGTGTAGTGTAACATTAACTGCTCAGCACTCTACGAGTATACTGGTAATGTTAGCAACTCAGCAAGCACTCTATATACCGCGGGATGATTCCGCGCTTCTCACACAATATAAAGTTTCATATTACATTAGGGCGTACTCCCACTGGACTCCATTCATCACTCGTACGGCTGAGATTACGAGCACGTTTTGTTTGAGCATTAGAGCAGGTGGAGCAGCTAGAAGCTCTTACACAACTCCTGCACGACTGTTTATAAGCTGCGAAAATATGTAAATATAATGTTACACGAATGTAAATTTTGCATTGTATGCTCCCACTTTACGACGTGTAATAGAACATTATGAATCGTAAAAAGTCCACATTACGCTGAAGATTGTACTTTATATGCATTTTATTCGTTTTTGACAACGTTAAGTTTACATAACGTTGAAATTTCCTTTTTTATTTTTAAAATTGCTGTAGCTTTCATAAAGCGTTTATGAGTTTAATTTTAAGTGGTAGTTACAGTGATGGTATTATTTTATCCGATTGAATCAGTCTTCATTTAAATAAAATAAGCATTTCCTGAATAACTGAATTTCATGATAACGTACAGTGTAAATATTCACAATAATTATGCTCACTGTTTAAACGAGTTGCGGTCGAAGTTGTTTTAACACATTTCACGGGCAGAATTTGTGTAAAGCTGTCGTATGCAGTATGTGTTCATTTAAATTAAAGCGTTTAACTTTGCTCGAGTTGGCTCCAGCTTGGTTAATGGTTTGTGGATCTTATGCCACAAATTATGCACCAGCTACATAATAATATCCTAATATTCTAAAGTTGCTGTTGTTACATCAAGTTGTATGAGTATTTATTTGTGTAGTGCAATCTTTTTTTCAGTCTGGCCGACTTTACTTGGGTAATTATTGACTTTCTTGGGTTATAGACAAAAAAAAATTAACACTGTTTTACTGTAAGTTTCTTTGTAAGTTAAATTATGGTCTATCGACATTTACTACACAAACCATTTGTAACATCATTTGGACAAATGATTTCATAACATAATGCTCGAGAACATAATGCTAGTTTGCTCAAGTCGAGTTGATGGGCAGGAGCCTTTTCTCTGCGGTTCTAATATTAGACCAAGTATCGTACGTCGCCATATTGTTTTGTTGCGACATCTGCTAAAAGCTGGAACTAAGTGCAACGTTATTTAGTAGCTTTTTGCTACTAGATATTATTTGGTACAGTAGAGCAGTGTAGGATCAGAGTCTTTGGAATTTGAGATGAGTATTTCCACAGCTGTGATACTTTTACTCGTTTGTTACTTTGAATAAGTTGCTCCTTGTGATATATTGTGGTGTTTATGTCCAACGGTTAGACTGAAAGCTGAGTCTAAGATATTATTATTTGGGGAATGGCTACGCAGTTTGTTTTTCTTTTTAGTATGTGCGAAGATATTCTTAGTAACTTTAACACTTTGATAATTATGCACTTTTAAATACTTGTGACGTTATAACTCATTTTCGCATTTTTTGCAGATGTGCCAAAATTTTTATTAGATTAAAGATAAACCCACTTACGTACAAAAAAAAAATTGGTGGACTACTGTAAAGTCGGTTTACGGACGATAATTTTACGTGATAACGTCATAAGAAAACATTGATGAAAAATTGCATACGTCACAAGTTGACGTTGACACCGATCGTGCCTCTCTATAGCTTTTTCCGCGCTCTCGCTTGCACGCTCGCCTCAGGCGGAACGTGACACTTTTTCGTGCGTGCAGCCGGCGTTCATCGATTTATAAGATGTTATCACGTCATAAAAATTGTGGAGCTGTTACACTAAAATATTTGTCTGCAAAATATGTACACTTCTCTCCTCAAAATATTGCTGTATTCAGTAGCCCATGTGTAAACAGTTTATCTCCAATATCCATTACCCAGCGATTGAAAAAGTCCCTCAAATCGCCATATTATTCACCCTATAATTCATGCATCAAAAGAAGACAGACCTTTTAATGTAATCCTTTCGGTGCCTTCGAACCCTTATATTGTACAAGTATCCATCGATCCTTAAGTCTGGCCGCACACAGACCGCGTTTTTCAGCAGCTATATGAGGCTCTAGACAAACGCGATGTCAGCGATAGCATCAAAATGGCGCGTGAACGATCTATAATTTTATATGTTACCGGATAATTGTAATATGCGTAAAATTAAAAAAATATCTTGAGAGATGGTAAACTCTCGATAAATTGTCAACTGAACATTTGGAAACTTTTTTACGTATCACAATTTGATAGGCATATAACCATAACCTAACCTTGAAGATTTATATCTGTGCCAGTTATTACTAAGCCACGAGCTCATTCCCTGTGCGTGGAGTTTATACAACATTTAGTCCAAGTTGGCAACGTTTTGTGGTTGTAGTGCGCGACCTGTGTGCGGCCAGACTTAGTCTATAAGGCAGCCACGCCTTTCCGCTGTCCACACGCAAAAACTCCGGCCTTCCCGAACGAATCGGTCGAGGTTTTTGTTAGGTTTTTTTAGGTACTTGATACGAAATCTATTGGCATTACGTGAGCCAAGGAGACGGCTGTTCGCCAGCTTTATATGAATCTGTGACTAAAGTTGGAGTTTCGTTTTGATGTGAGGGAATATTTGGAAGTGGTTTCTTCTGTGTCTAGAATTTTTGAGAGGTCATTTTAGCTATGTTGTATTATGGTTAGGGTGAGTCAAGTTCGGTAAAAATCTTCCTTAAACGGGTTAAACTTTTGTTATTACTTAAATCGCCTTTATAAAGTTACACATGCCTAAAGTAACGTTTACTGTTGATAGGTAATCATTCTCGTCTATTTGACACGTATTACAGAATATTAAATTAAAATAAATATCTCAATTTCGTAAAAAATGGAACTTTCAGTCTCATGCGTAGATGTCTTGAAATATTTCAATAGATACCTACTGAATGAAATCTTTCAGCTTTCATTTGTTCGGTCTCCATTTCGCGGCTCAAAAGGCTCAAACGAAATATTTAACCTTTGTAACATCTGCCACACAAAACATTTATTCCCAAATCATCACGAGTTTATAACAGTTCACAACGAAAGTAGTGTACAACTGTACAGAAAAAAAATAATAATAAAAGATTCCTTACCAAGAACAAACTTTACAACGACTTCATAATTTAAGTGGTACTTGGTAGAGTCGCGCAAGTCGCCCCTTCACCGAGAGTGTCTCTCAAACAGCTCACAAGTACCGTTCAAAATATTAACTTTTAAAGGTAGTCAACGTATAGTCGTGTTTAATTGTTACTTCATTTATGATGGTTGGAAGCTTCATTACACAAGTTACGAGGTTTTTCCTGCGGGTAAATTCGCGCAAACTATTTCACAGTGACCGTCAAAATTAAGTGACTCAAAGAAACTCATATTAGTGTCATCGGTCACTTTTCATCCCGAAATTTGGACTCGCGTATAATACGTATCGAGTACGGACCCTAAAAATAGAAATATTGCTAACTAGCAGCGCCCCGCGGATTCACCCGCATAGTTAGTTCCCTTTCCCATGAAAATATGGGAATAAAATATAGCCGTCACCCGGGGATAGTGTAGCTTCTCAACAGTGAAAGAATTTTTCAAATCGTAATTTCGGAGCCTATTTAATACAAACAAACAGTCAAATCTTTCCTCTTTATAATATTATTATAGATCTAGTTATGATTTAGGGTGTAATTGTTACAGGGTGTAATTGTTACATTAGTATGACTTCCTTTAATTTTCGAGTATAATTCGAAATTTGTGACTTTCAAGATTAGAAGTTTTTTACTAAATCGGGATTCAGACTTCGTCCTAGAGTCCTAATTATCTTCCAAGAATTTATAAATTCAATAAAAAAAATTGTCGTCACGTAACACAAACTTCGCGTCATAATGACTTTCCAGTGGTCAACCACTGACACACCATTGAATCAAATGGCATAGAATGGTAATCTTGTACATAATGATAAATCAATGACAGACGTATGCGGTAATCTGCTAAAATTTTGAGAGATCCTTTAATCAGTGACCTACCATTAGAACGTCATTGCTTTTAATAGATCGGTTATCAAAAAGTATTACGAGACCATTCACCGACCAATGATCGACCATTATGAATTTAGCAGATTACGAACTTTTAACAAAATGACAAAGACTTGGGGCCCAGTTCAGTTATCCCTTCCCATAAACAGGGTGCATCGCTAGACGTCACGTCCCGATAACGAACTACATTTTGATCACAATACTGCGCTATTGTGTGCCGGCGCTCGTTCAACTAGTTCCCTTGACTTGCGACCTCCTGTGCGATACTGGCTTTTATTTCATTTTATTTTCCACTTGAAACTTTCTGTAGACCCGAGTTTTCACGGTTTGTTTTATTATTGACTAGGTTTTGCCAGCGACTTTGTACGCAAATATCCCGTTTAAGTTCCGTTCCCGTAGGAATTTTGGGAAATCCTTTCTGCTCCCCTTTTTTTCTGGATAGGAACTCATCAAATTACTTCTCCCGCTCTGGGTGGAGCGGAAGGAAATGACAGACTCTTACTGACTAAAACTAGGGGTGGATCCGTCTGGGTTTCCCCGGATTTATCCTAGTTTGTAGGGCGTCCGGGGAGCGTCCGGGCGAGGTTTTCTAATTTGTACTTGTAAAACGCGGATTTTTTGTACCATCGATTGAGTATTTGAACAAAACTTTAATCGTAAGTGGTATACAATCTACTCGAAACTCGGGCGCTGCAAAATAGCTGACTCTATTGTTTATATTGTTAATAAGCTGTAATAGATTATTAAAAATTTAAACATTTTTTTTAAACGTTGCCCCACTCTAGGAATTTCTCCTGTGTCGTGGGTGCGTTCACAAACATACAATCTCACATACACAAACAGCCAGACCCGGAACAACTATCTGTAGGTCATACACATTTTTGTTGCGTGCTAGAATCGAACCCACGACACGGAGCGTAGCAGCCGATCGCTCAACCACTGCGCCAACCGTGTCGTCAAATTATTCCGGATATGTCCGGGAAAAAAAAATCACCCAAATGTCTGCGGTTTTTAAGATTTTAAACTAAAACCCACCCGTTTTCCTCCTAGTGCCTTTTGTGTTCCAGGGCCGCGGTAACTCTTTCTAAAAAATTTCGCATCCCTAGCAGGCACTGACCCTAACACTCCCCAAGGAAGCTAAATGTCAAATTTCAACTTTCTATGACTAGCAGTTTCAGCTGTGCGTTGTGTCAATCACTCAGGAATGGAATCCACTATGTCACCTGTTGATTACTGATAATGTAGACGACGATGGAGCACGCTTTCATAGAAATAACCATGACTTCAAACCCTTAAGGAAATTAAGAGAAAATAGATGGTTGTAATTAGTTACAATGCCAACTAACAAACAGGTGTTCTTTTAGAATAAAGCTATAATGGAAACAGGAATAATAACAAAAGTTTTAGTAATATTTTATTGTCCGTACGTTAAATTGCCTGCTATTGGTTTAATTGAAATAATATCATCATCTGCCTAGCCTTTTCAGAACTATATTGGGGTCGGCTCCCAGTCATACCGGATTCAGCTAAATACCAGTATTTTACGTGGAGCGGCTGCCTACCAGACCTCCACAACCCATTAACTGGGGAACACGGTACACTTGGCAAGACTGGTGTCAGATTTTCTGGTTTCTGACAATCCGTAACGACTGCCAACGATCTCCAAATGACAGCCGGGACCAACGGCTTAACGTGCTTTCCGAGGCACGGAAAAGTCTCACTATGTTAAGATGGTCACCCATTCACAGACCAACCTCGGCAAGCGTTGCTTACCTTGAAGATCGACCCGTGCGGCTGATATTATTAAGCCACGAGCTCCTCAATGTTTAATTGAAATAACGTTGGCTTATATTTCTCTTTATATTATTTATCCATTTTCGTGTGTGTATTGAAATCATTTTAGCTTATACAAATATAAAAAAAAAACCTGCGCACACGTTCACTAAATCAAAATACCAGAAAACACACAAATCACAACAAAATCACCATAACATTGTCAAGCCCCGACCTACATTGACTGCAATATAGGCGACGAACGATAATGCAGTGTTATGCATCGGCATCCGCACTGCGCATTACATTGGTGGCGCAGTCAGCCAGAACCGATGCCACTTACATGCTGAGGCGGCGATGCGTCCGTAAATTAGCTATTTGCTCGCTCGCCCAATGTGTGCGTGGTACGCAGTGAACAATTTTAGGCTGGGATTTGTTCGGGCTTTATTTTAAGCTAGGAGAAATATGGTTTGGAAATGGAGAAATATGGCTTTATAAAATCGCTTAGCAGTGCGTCAAATATTGGCAGAATTTTCGACATCGCATTGGCACCATCGCCAAAAAATTGAAAAGTGACCGCTGTCTTCATCTTGGTCATATTTCTAAGTTTCAACTGTGTGATCATCTCAAAACCAAATTAATGTTCGATATTAACAGGACGGTTCCGTATCTAAAACTAGCGACTGTATGGGAGAGAAGACTATAAAGTTAAAACTTCCGGCGAGAAAAATGGCACAGCCATAAACTTATGTATAAAAGCTTTCTTTTTGTAATCAAAACAAATAAAAAATGTATTCTGCAAATACATAGTCAGAATTCAATATATTATATACTAGCGACCCGCCCCGGCTTCACACGGGTGCAATGTAAATACTAATGTTTCCCTTACTATAATACGCATATATTATACATATAAACCTTCCTCTTCAATCACTCTATCTATAAAAAAAACCGCATCAAAATCCGTTGCGTAGTTTTAAAGATATAAGCATACATAGGGATATAGGGACAGAGAAAGTGACTTTGTTTTATACTATGTAATGATAAAGCACATAGGACCCGACACCTTAATAACGCGAAGACTCAAGACGTATCTCGAGAACACACGAGCACATTTATGAGTGAATTCTGCGTCTATCTGTACACATGTGACCGTCGCACTCTTGCACGTTAAAACCCGAGCGTTAGCGCTACTAAGCTGTACCACAGATTACTAAATAGTTACTACGTAACAGATACTTCACTCAGTACAAAATTTCCAATACCTACTGCTATAATAGCCTACTCCGTCGCGTCAGCAACCGCTGCATGCTAAAATGTGCCTAAATACTCAAGCGTACAGTTGTGATTGGTTCGCGCCGCGCAATCCCACAAAAATCGCAGGGCTGCCTCTTCGATGAAATTAAATTAACATGACTATTTGTGTCTATTTAAGTGAGAACTGTGAATATGTTCTGACTAGTAGTTTAAAATTGTATCGTCTATAAAATATTTTTTTATATAAATTGATGCTAACTGTGCAATACATCTAAAACATAATTATAGAGGTGTCGATATTTCCTTAGATTCTGATTCAGTACTGGCGCTTGAAGAGTTGGTGGAAATGGCAGCAGTTTTGTAGGCAAAGCGTCAGGTCGTAATTGTGTTTATGAATAATCACCGACTTATCAAAATGAAGACAACACACATAATGACTTCTTGCCTTGGTGTCTGGCCTTGCTAAATCGGGCCTGACAATCAATTCAACCCATGTTTTACGCCTGAAAAATAATAAAATAACTTTTTAAACGTTGTAAAAATAGTGTTTAAAGTAAGTATGACGTTTCTATGTAACAAAAATGTGTAAATCTGTGTCTGAAAGGCAACCTAATGCTTAGTATACCTATTAAAAATAATTTTGAAACGACAAAATTAGTAATATTTTATTACTTACCTGTCTTTATTGACAGGTAAATGGAAAAATGTTAGGTGTTTATATCTTCTTTTACTTGATTTGCACCCATCTACTGCACATGAGGCACTAGACGGCATCGTAGGTACCCGTACAAACGAATGGAACAATTAAAATTGAAAACTCGCGTGCGCTTCGCTTGCGAAAACCGCACTGAGTTTGGTCCGCCAACGGCCCGAGACCGCTCGGCCGGGTGGTAGGTAATTATAGCGCGCAAGTACATGGAGTGACGGAGGCCTGGCTGTACCAGCTAGATGCTTAGCTGAAGTAGAAAACACAGACGTTTTGTATTTGAGTTCAGAATTTCAATAAAAGAATCGGCCCAGCTAGAGTCAGACTAGCACACTGCAAAAATCTTGTTGGTCGTAGATTTCATCTATTTATCTATTACGCTTCGAAAATGCAGCGCGCTGATGGACAGAGCGACGGGACCATATTGGATCCCGTTGGTGCGTTATTGTGTGCGCCTTCGGTAACCTTAATAAAGGTAAGAAGACATTTTGATGTGAATCAAAGCTCGCTTCATACCCTCCAATTGTTGCAAAATAAAACGTTAATATAACATTTTGTAGCCACAGCAAGTGTCTTTCGTGTCATTCCGATAACATAACACTAGCCAATATTCCGGCGACCCTGTTCGCTTCAAATCGTAAACCAAAGAGTTACAGCCGCCTCTCGTAAAAACTCCAATCGCCTACGGTTTTATGTTCGGAAATGTAGCGCGCTATATCGAAGGAAAAACTGAAAATTTTCCATTTTGGCGCCGTTTTTATAAATCGCTGCGATTTAGGGTGCAGTTAAGGGGAGAAGTTTTAAGCCTTGACAGTAAAAGGACTATTAACACTCTGTCGCAAGTTAAAACTGTCATTGTCGATATTTTTTTTAACTACTGTAGATAAAAGTTTAAATCGTTTAAAACCAAATCTCGTGCAACAACGATTACCTAATAAAAAATACATAATGGAGAACAGAACGACAGACGTCTAAATTAACCATTTTATTTTCACCAGTAATTAAATGCACGTCATATAAATCCACACCAAGGATTGTTTTCCATGTCGACATTTAAGCCAGGTTTAAACACATTTTTCATTTAAAAAGCCATTTAGACACGAACTCGTAAATATGCATAACATTAAATTATGAACATGGAAGGTAACTAATTGATGACACTACCATGATTATGTAGCATGAAAACCACGTTTACAACCACGTAATTATGGTATAAATCCGTTCTGTTTTTCATTAAATAACCTACCGGGCAAAGGGGAACAAAATGCCCGTTCGAAGGGGCGATAAAAATTGAGTTTTGTTCTAAGACTCCGGCTTAGAACAAAATTCAATTTAAATTCCCCCGTAGACTTACGCAGTATTACTACCGGGTTATTAGGCGAGTAATGGGCTGTTACTAGGTTTCCTATTATTACGTTATTAAATAAAGGGTTCGGAGAAGTAGGAGTATTTCTGTTTTTATTTGGTTAGGTAAGTATTCATGGAGTAGGAATAATTACTCGGTACAATTTTTACTACAGGGTAGAACCAGGGGATAGTTGCCCCGATTTTAATGACTCTAGTTTCGTGGATAAATCACATGTTATTTTATGTATCAATCGAGCGACTACAACGATCACCAATTTGGCCGTGTTTCATGTGTCTGTGCGATTGCATGGAGGGGCAAGGTGCGATGAAAATTTTTGAGAAATAAAGAAAGTCCTTTTTCTCTGAAGAGCAACTATCTTATACGTAAATTATATGAAAGAAAAGAAAGAAAGAAAGAAATTCGGCTTTTACCCTAGTTGCCAATTTGAAACGCTACGTAGTCAGATTTGGTAATACAGTTTACCTTTCAAATGTTTTAGGAAATCGAGTAATGCTGTTTAAGCAAGACTGCCCCCGTAATATGTGTATACTACAATAGGGATGTTTCCTGATTAAAAAATATATGATTATATTTAATCCGTCAGTGATTTATCGAAATATATTGTACACGTATTTTTTGCTTTATCAAATCTATAAAAATTGACGAAGATAAAAAGCAGCAAAGATCAGGAGTGGGGGCTTGTGACGTCACGCCATGGTAAAAATCGTAGCACGTAGTGACGTCACACAAGTTTTCAATACACTGTATCGTCTTTGGTTTTTAATTACGAGAAAAAGAATCATGTGCTCAATATTTTTTGGAAATCTATCTGACTGACTAATTAGATTTTTTTTAGTCAACTACCCTATCCTACCGACCGAATAAAACTCTAGTGGGTTTCACTACCTCGTGGGTGGGTTACAGAACACGATTTCGTATTCCAACCGCACTTTCTCTCCCTCATTTATTATTTACCCGTGCCAAATTTTCGACCTTATCTACCTACCCCACAGATATCGAGCTAAAATTAGATAATTATCCATGAACTTGATTAAAGCTAATAGAACTTGTCCTAAGTCAAATCTAATTAAAGATATCTTATTAATCCTAGAAGTTTGCAAACAAAAACTAAGCTTAATTACTTTTGTGTACTAATAAAACTTGTTCCTATTTCAGGTAAGTCTCCAATCCTTTTACTCATCGAACTACAGCATAATTCACACTAGTAAGTAAAAAAAAATACCATCGCCTTCCGTTTTCAGTCCAGTTGAATAAAGCTGTATACCAATATTTTATGTGGAGCTATCTGACCTCCACTGGCGATCAACAGGGCAATACTAAATTCTTCGTTGACAAACTTTCAGGGCCTCAAGTCTGCTATTACAATAGTGTCAGAATGGTCTATCATTGATCTAACAAGTTTGGTAATCCACTAATATAAAAGCCTATAATGCCTTTCCAATGGTCAACCACTGACACTCCATTGACAGAAATGGCATAGAATGGTAATCTCGTACATTATTAGAAATGAATGACTGACATATGCGGTAATCTGCTAAAATTTTGACAGTTCCTTTGATCGTCGTTTTGCAGTCATTGCTTTTAATAGCTCGGTTATCAAAAAGTATTACGAGACCATTGACCGACCATTGATCGACCATTATGAATTTAGCAGATTACGAACTTTTAGCAAAATGACAATGGGACCGTGTTGGAATGACAAATTTATAAAAATAGTAGACTTGGGGCCCTGGTTTAGTCAGAAATCTCCAATCTACTGTCAAAGATTTACAAATGACTGAAAATGTAAGTAAGTGAAACCGTATTAAAATCCCGAACGTATCTTACAAGTACATTAAAGTTCTACATGCAACTTGTTGTGAGTCACCAATTACCAATAGCTTCCGAGTTTCAGACTACCCTCATAACTCGTTTTCTTCAAACTATCAACGGCAAAGTTTGGAGCATTGCAATCTATGCAATGGGCGTATCCTCTGGGATCGGAACTTCTGTTAAATACCTGTTATGCACTTATGAGGTATTGAACTTTGTTCGGAATGCAGTTATTGGCTTTTGGTATTAATACCTGGATTTTAGGATATTGAAATGCACGTGTGTTCGGATATTCAATTTACAGCTTATTGAAAACGTACCTTTGCAAAGCCAAAGTGCTTGTGTGCTGCAATTAAATTGTTTAGCCCTCTCAGCTAAACCTTTGTGACTACGGTCGAGTAGCGTCAACATATTCAAGAGGACATTTCCAATATCAATTCAGATAGATACCTTCTTCAAATAAATCCGATTTATCCCTCCATCCCATATTTAGATCAATCAAACTAAAGGAAATCTAAATCTGGTCGAAATCCCAAAAACCTCACTTGAAACGAATTCCAAAAATATCACTTGCCCTTTAATTAGCATTCACATTTAACCCAACAGAGTGTAAACGTCCTTTCATATTTATACACCCAGTCCCCAAATATCGAGTGCTAATATGATTACGCACGACTGTGTTTACCTTAATTAATATGGTGGCTGTGTACACTGCAGTGCAGAAATAGATAAAGCCTTCACGTAATTACGGGGTGGGAATTGTCGCACACTGTGTAAAAGGGCCACGAGAATCACGGAGACAGGAAAATGTAATTTTGTGTTGACGGTAATTTTTGTCTCTTGGCATTTGCTTGAAGTTTCTACCTCATGACGATGTGGTTACCGGCACTCTGTGGGAAAGACACCTATTTTCATTGAGGCCACAACAATAACAGAAAAATTAGAATGTGTCAGTTTTCGTTTGATAAATTTGCAGAATGACATGTCTATAAATGACGTAAGTAAATCTCTTTATCTGTTAGAAAACTGTTACTAAAACTGCAAGACGAAAATTGATTACGTTTCATAACAACAAACAAAGTGCCACAGATATTGTAAAAAGATTAAATATAACGCAAGCCTTTCTTAGATAAAAGTGCTCCTTGAGGCAGACAAATGGTTTGAATAAAACAAGTTTGCTAAAGTTGGAACAAGAGGCAACAGTAATTTATCAAGAATTAATGGTTTTATTAATTCGAAGATAAAATACAAACTGTAAAGTGAATATTAATTATCATGCTTGCATTTTCAATTTATCTAAGTAGATTACAAGTTGTACTAGCGGTAGTTTTTTTTTAACCATAAATTTGAGTTGAAGTTTCATTCGCCTGTTATTTATAATAATAATATAATGAAATCATATTTAATATTTTTAATAAGAAACCTTTTAAAATGTAATTTATAAGTGTGTATGTTGAAATGAATAAATAAAATTTAAATAAAGGTTTTCGAGACCCAATTTGCAACTTAGACAAACAAACAAAAATACAAAAATAAATCAAAGACTACTTAGAGGTTTTCCAGTTAAACAGAAAGAGGTAAAGAGATATAATCTGTTTTTTTTTTTGGGAATGATCGTTGAAGTTTTAATACCATCTCAATAAGCTGTTTCATTTGAAATGAACACAGTAGCGTTTGAATAACTTCTGTCTAACTCAAATTGATTTATTTACGTAACTTTTGGTGTATGCTGAGTGATCCTATTCGGAACCCTAGACAGCAATAAAATTTTGTCAGTTAAAATCCGCCATTTTCATCTCCACACCGCTTGACTTCAATTCTCAATTAAATAAATATTACACGTGCATTGTCGGTACGCGTTAGTAATAAACTTTTAATAATAGCCTGACCCAGTTTCGAAGCCAGGCTTTGTTTCAAACTGTGCGTGAATGTACTCGCTAGGAAAGGATTAACAGCCTCGCAATAAACACAATAACACTTTTGCTAGATGTACATACGATAACAAAAGTGATTTACTTAGAAATTGCGGTAGTTTTAAAAAGGGGGTATTTGAAGAAATTATGGAAAGAAAATAAGTATTAATAGAGGTACTGGGTCGAGGGAAAATGTCCCTGTAGTTCATGCTGGTATTGATAAAACTTTTGTTCGAAGTCTCATCCTTGTTAATATTATAAATGCGAAAGTGAGATTGTTTGTTACGGTTCCATGCCTAAATTGCTGAACTGATTTTTATTAATTTAGTTACAAAATTAGATGTGATTATGAAGACGTTTATAGGCTCAATTTGCGATATTTTAGAGAAGCCGCGGGAAAAAGCTAGTATAGTAGTCCATTTAATTTTTAATTTTAGGTTCACACTAACTACAAGATAAGAAATGGAGACTATTCAAAAATAGTTTCGTGCCTAAATGTGCTCCTGAAATCTATGTGAAGAATAAAACAATCAAAAATGTTAAAATTACATTATATCTAATAAGTACTGTATGAAATAAATCGCATTAAAGCACAAATACGGATAGATATTCACCTTAAAATAGTTTTGCGATAAGACCGCCCATTTTACACTTGTTTTTATAAATATTTTGTCCTGTTCTTGTCACAATGAAGTTGGTGTCGATGTAGAATGAAGTAATAAATAAATACTTCCTACCCTCAATCAGAAAAAATAGGAGGAATAAATTGCAGACGACCGCGACCGTCCGTTGAATACCTGAAAATGTCGCCCGATTCACTTTTAATGGGAACTATCTTTTGTGTTTTTATAGTCAAGAGTTGGCAGCAAAAAGTTTGCGGGAATAAATTATGTGCATATTGTTTGCTATTGTGTTTGGATTTCTGGGAATATAGTAATCAAAACTAAAAGTTAAAACCTGGCCATGAGAGCATATATGTATGTTGCTTATGTGCATCGTATTCGTCGATGCATCTTACTCTAAGAACAATTAGCATTTTTAGCCAGCATGCTTAACTTTACCAAATTTCTGAACACGAAATAAAACCACCTGAAATAACATCTTTGGTCCTTCGAGCCGGATCAAGATATTTAAATTTCACTAGGAAGTGTCTATTTTTATATCGGAAACGTATAATCACATAAATACGGGTAAATTGTTGTAAAAGCCACACATTAAAAAATCACATCCAATACAATATGTATATGTATATCCACAATAAAGCTTACGATTTTGCCTCTAAAACATTTTGTTTTTCATCTCAAGGTAGATAAAAAGAAACAAAAATAACAGAGCCAAATAAAATATTTCACTGCCGTTGCAAATGACGTACCCCTTTCTTTCCGAGTCGATACTTGCGAACTTTGGCCCCATAATACTTCGTCTTTAGGGAGACAACGGAACGTATGTATGTGAGGCAATAAATAAGAGTTTTGTATGAATGTAATCGTAAATTATGCCACGTTTTATCGAACCCGATAAGAAGCCCCTATAAGACATAGAAGCCCCCCCCTACAAGGCTGCGACCACATTGCGAAGTAAGCGCGGTTGCTAATTTGCGACTACGTGTACGAGATATGAAACACAGTAGACTGTATTAACATGTGTTAGCTCGAACTAGCTTTAGCCACCGTAGACTGACAAAAATTTGACCACTTCATTTTAACAGACTAAACGCAATATCTAAAAAGGGGTCATTGTACTCATCATTATGAACAACTTTTACCATGGGAGCAAACCGTAAACCGCGAAATATATCATTTGCTGTTTAGTACATTTTGTTCAGATTTTCACTCATAAATATACGGGGCAGTCGATTTCAGTATTGGTCACATAGTAAAAGTTGTTCATAATAATGTGTACAATGACCTTTCGAATGAATTTTCAGGTTTTACGAGTTATGAATATTGCCCTTGATCAACCGCCCCACGCCTACTCTGTGGTCGAAGCCTACTCTATATAAAGATTTATACAGATTGTTTTTTCGTGTGAACGTCGCCTGCTGTGATCTCGCTCAACCCTTGAGGTACTTTCAGAAGTTGCGAACAGTAATAAAACGTTGTGCCCTTAATCTTAATCGTAATTTCATAAACGGATATTTGATAGAATCATAATCAGCCTTTTAATCCACCACGCGGGCCCAGTGCGGGTTGGTGAATGTCACATGTCTTCGAATGTTTGGTTCTAGGACATATCGGTTTCCTCACGATGTTTTCCTTCACCGTTTTGAGAGCAGTGGTGATGAAATTAATCACACAAAGTAATGCGCCTGGCTGGGTTTGAACCCGCGATTTACTAATTCGTAAGTCGGGGCCGTTACCACTCGGCCACCATTGCTCTCATATGCTGCTTGATAGAATAATCAGATAATCTCATGGAGTTAGTTTTTGAACTGTCAGCCTGACAGATACTAAAATTCATGTAATAGGTTCCACACGAAGTTGTATTTTTTATTTTATTTATACCTTTTTTTATGGATGGGAAATTATCATCAATGACTTCTTCCGCTCTGGGCGGAGCGGAATGAAGTGTCAGACTTAATGCCCTTTGCGTTGCAGCGCCACGAATACTTTCGAAAAAAAACCGCAGCCCTGGGATTTTTAACCGACTTCTAAAAAAGGAGGAGGTTCTCAATTCGGATGTTTGTATTTTTTTTTTTATGTTAGTTCGCGCAGAACTCCGTCGCTTGTCAACCGATTTTAAAAATTCTTTTTTTGTTGGAAAGGGTATACTTCCCAAATGGTCCCATGAAAATTTTATCGAAATCGACCAAGCGGTTTTCGAAAAATCTAAAAAAAATATCTACATTACCTACATTGATGACATTTTAGTTTACTCTGCAAAGGAGCAGTACGTTTTTTTTACACCAATGTGATTGGTTCGTTTAGGTGGGGGGGTGGGGTGGGGGGATGTAGGTACCACTAAAAAGTGAAAAATAAAAAACTTTTTACAAAAAAATACAACCGACTTTTACACAAAAAATCAAAAAAGTGCAAAATAACTTTAATTTCGGAAGTCGGTGTTCAAAAAACGAAAAAGCAACCACAAACACCGAGTTCCGAAATTAAAGTTATTTTGCACTTTTTTGATTTTTTGTGTAAAAGTCGGTTGTATTTTTTTGTAAAAAGTTTTTTTTTTTGTGGAAAAGTCGGTTGTATTTTTTTTGTAAAAAGTTTTTTTTATACCTACCTAACAGTACCAATAATCTCAGGACATGATTTTTATAAAAACAAGTGTGAAATATGCGTACCTTTCAATTAGGGCAATGGCTTACAATCAGCCTTTGGATAGATTAAACGAAAGGAGATAGAATTAGGAATGATCAGTGCACAAACATCATTAATAATATTAATTTCACATATTGCATAATAATGTTATTTGATTTGAAGAGAAGATTAGCTATCAGTATAAGGAATTTCGTTTAAGTATTAAAACCATACCCATTTACTAACATAAATCCCCCAAAGTTCAGTAGCATTTTCGACTAGTATCAATCTTACACAAAGAAATAATGTATCTGTTCCAGAAACAACCAAACTCCAATGTCTCAGCCGAAACTCTTTAATTAAAATCACATCTTACGCGACCCTCATCGAGATTGGCCTTGAACTGTCAGCTGGGATCTTGGTCCTTATATCAATCAAAGCCAAAAAACTACTAAAAAATATCGCCCGGCTATTTTATGGAAGAAAATCATCAATTCAAAAAACTGGTCAAGTGTGAGTCGGACTCGTGTGCGGAGGGTTCCGAACGAATAATATATTATTCGTTGTTACTTTAAAATCATAGTTTGCCTGATTTTAGGCTCAGTAATTTCCGAGACAAGGGGGGGATATTTTAAAATTATGAAAATATATTTTTGAGACTCTTACAATGAGCCCTTTCATTTGATATGTGATACGGTATAGTTGGAAAAACTTATATTTTTAATTCTCTTATTTGCCCGCGAAAATAGACCTATACTTTTAGAGATATGAGATTTTAACAGTGAACCACGGAACCCTTCTCTATGCGTAGTCCGACACGCACTTGGCTGGTTTTTTTTTGTATCTCATCACTGTCTACATTTTTATATCTTTATTCTTGGAACTTCACCGTTATTGGCTGTCAGTTGCGACCTTTGACAGAACATCAATCGAAACCGAACTTAACGCTAAGAGAAATAAACACATCAAAAGTATCTAGGGATCAACATATATTTTTGCAATAACTTTCCTCCTGATTGATATTAATTAAAATTTTCTTTAAGGATTCATCAAATAAAGTGTTTTCGTTTGTCACAGTAACGATAAACCAAGTCACCTTTGCATTAATAAAGAAATTTGCCATTTTCCTAATAAAGGGATTTTTGACATTTGAACCACTAACATTAAAGTTCGAAAAAAAGACTGAAATAACAGTTTTCTTTAAAATTTTATTGGGTAACTTAAACAATTAATAATCCGTGTTTCTACCGCGAACACTAACAACACAAGAACATCGGTTTGGCATACTCAAAATGAGTCCATCCAAATCACGCTGTGGAATGGCCGCCCATGTTCGTTGCAACAACAAAAAAAGGTCTTCTTGCGACTGGATACCCTCCATATTCGGCAGAGCTCTTCTCTGTAGCATATCCCATGCATGCTCAATCGGGTTCAAGTCTGGCGACTGAGCAGGCCAGGGCAGGACATTGATGTTAGCTGCGGCGAGAGTCTGTCTTACAACTCTTGCGGTGTGCGGTCGTGCATTATCATGCATTAACTGAAATAAGGGACCGATTTGCACTTGTAGAGGAACGATGACGTCTGATACAATCGTCTCAGCATAAATTTGAGCGTTGAGGTTGCCTCTGATCCAAATCAACTCAGTTCTTCCGCCGATCCAAATACCCGCCCATACTATGATGGTTCCACCACTATAAGGATGGACTTCCTGGCAGGATTTTAATCGCTGTTGGCGTCCAGGGGTTCTCCAGTGTCGTATACGTCTTGTATCCGGTCTCATACCAAAACGAGACTCATCAGAAAAGCACACGAAACGCCATTGTTCTTCTGCCCAATTTCTGTGTTCAAGAGCCCATTGATATCGAATCCTACGATTGTGCATTGCTATAGGTGGTACCCGTAGCGGTCTTCGGGAATGAAGGTTCACTTCATGCAAGCGGTTTCTGACTGTTTGGTCGCTAATTAAGTTCCCTGAAGAGTGATGAAGCCTCACGGCTAACATCATGGCGGTTATTGTTGGAGCTCTTCGAGTTAAGATTTGAATGTATCGGTCTTGTCTCCGTGTGGTGCAGCGATACCGTCCTCCATGGCGCTCAGCCAAGGTAAGCGAAGAGCTCTGCCGAATATGGAGGGTATCCAGTCGCAAGAAGACCTTTTTTTGTTGTTGCAACGAACATGGGCGGCCATTCCACAGCGTGATTTGGATGAACTCATTTTGAGTATGCCAAACCGATGTTCTTGTGTTGTTAGTGTTCGCGGTAGAAACACGGATTATTAATTGTTTAAGTTACCCAATAAAATTTTAAAGAAAACTGTTATTTCAGTCTTTTTTTCGAACTTTAATGTTAGTGGTTCAAATGTCAAAAATCCCTTTATTAGGAAAATGGCAAATTTCTTTATTAATGCAAAGGTGACTTGGTTTATCGTTACTGTGACAAACGAAAACACTTTATTTGATGAATCCTTAAAGAAAATTTTAATTAATATCAATCAGGAGAAAAGTTATTGCAAAAATATATGTTGATCCCTAGATACTTTTGATGTGTTTATTTCGTGACACTCCGACTGCCTGACATGTCCAATGAGCATTAGGTCCAGCTAATGTCTGTTGGACACGACGATAATAACTGGACACTATAGTTATGAAGCAAATTTATTACTTTATTACATGGGAACTGCGGGCGTACCGTGACGTCTTAAAACGTGAGTCTTCCGAGCGAGAAAAAGGGATGGAGCTATATAGGGTGTATAACTCTATCCCTCTTTCTCGCTCGGAAGACTCACGTTTTAACACCTCATGGTACGCCCGCTGGTTTTGTAAAAGGAGCGGAGGAAGAATAATTTTGAGTAATTTTTATTTTACGTGTCTTGCCAGAAGATCTTCTGGCTAGTTTCGTGTCTCTTCTGCAGTCCTTATTTTAGACAAGACGAGATTTGTGTGTGTGTGTGTTGTGTTGCTGTATTGGGTGTATGTTTTCAAGATGTTTGATCACATAAAGCTGGTGTAACTACAATATTTTACATAGCTTATGTGATAGGGAGTAAACATGGCTTATTTACATTTCGAGCTCCGCGCAAAAAAGAAAATCTCATGAAATTGTTATTCGTGCTGTTTTATTAATTTGACGCGGACGAAGTAGCGGACATTTCGGTAAACAATAACGAATGTACCTGTGCACCAAACAAACTGTTCAAATCTAAAAAAAACGTCCCACTAAAACAGTCGCCCAAAAATACTAAAACTATAACAGAACAAACTAGAAACCTGTGACGGGAAATCCTAAAAGCTTTAGTTTCGGATTTTAGTTTTAAAAATATCCAACTGTTAATTTGCGGACGTAGTCCATTGTATAGAGAGATCTACCTAGGAAATACTGGGATCTGTTCTATTTCAGTAGATTTTGTAATACCTCTTCCTTTTTCTATGTTCATATGTGTAATCTGTATATACAGGGTTATATGTAAAACACCAACAACCTCTTAAGATGTCATTGTACTCATCATTATAAAAAACTTTTACCATGGGATCAAACCTGAAATAGCAAAAAAAAAACAGCTGTTCCCTACATTTTGATCAGTTATACGAATATAAATGTAGGGAACAGCTAATTCTTTTTTCACGATTTCAGTGTTGGTCCCATAGTAAAAGTTGTTCATAATTATGAGTACAATGACCTCTTAAGAGGTTGTTGGTGTTTAACAAATAACCCTGTATATATACAGATCGAATAGGTACTAAATATACCTATCTCAATATCTCTTGCAGCGCTAGGGCATTGAATTTGGGACCGTCTCGAAGTACACTTAAGACTCATAACCGGTATAAAGGAAAACAAACATATGACTCTTAGCAACAGTATATAATGGAAAAAGTTTTTCCACAGTTTCGACTGTTAATAATAATCGCTAGTCACAAAAGTCTAATTAAAGAGAGAACCAACTCGAGTACCTAAGAACCACGAAAACTTTTTCCTATTTTTTCCACGTATTTTGTTTCACATACACACAACAACCGCGTATGTATCTCACGTTCGATGCCACAAACAGGATATTATGTTTGTTACAACAAAGTGCCGTAAGCGGGACAGTTGAACCCTTCCTCACAAGATTGATTCGTTGGAAGTTTGCGACTTGGCGCGGCGCGGCTGCACTCATCAATCAAAAGGAACACATTACAGAACTATTGTGAGTGCTCCAGTATTGATATATTGTGTTAGTTTACATGGTATTACGTAAATAAGAATAACAAGTGAATAAGGGTGAGCAGATAAGATTGATTTGTCCTTTGAGTGACTTGGGAAATCTTCCAAAAAATTATTCATACCCCATCATCAGCTTTGACAGAAGAAACGTGGTCCTACACTGACGAGTAGAACCACGTTTCTCCAGCCAGGGTTGGGTTGGGACCCTGGAACGCAAAGGGCAGGAGAAACACGGATGGGATTTAGTCAGTAAGAGTCTGACACTCCGCCCCGCCCCGCCCAGAGCGGAATGTTACCACGTTTCTGCCTGCTTGCAGGTCAACAATTACAATTCGGACTATCGATGTACAGTGTGATCAACCGCTTGATAGTGCCCAGCAATGGAAATAAACTTGCATGAAAGATGAAACATGGCCTTAATATAAAACCTATTCAATAATAATCTGAAAAATTCACTCACTGACAGATAACGCACATCCAAACCCACTAAATATATAATCATAAATTTTAATACGAGAAAGGGTAAGGTGAGCACTGAGAATTAATTTTTCATCATGAAAAAGAGTTAAATAACTGTTGAATTTAAGACAAATGCTAAGAACGAATGAAACGAAGAAAAAAAAATGCTGTTGTCACAACTTTACTATTATACTGTACTTTGTATAAATGAGTATGTGTATTTATTTTATACTATAAACTAGCAGCGCCCCGCGATTTTACCCGCATAGTTCCCGTTCCCGTGGGAATATGGGGATAAAATATAGCCTATGTTACTCAGCGTGAATGTAGCTTTCTAATGGTGAAAGAATTTTTTGAATCGGTCCAGTAGTTTTTGAGTTTATCCGTTACATACAAAAATATACAAATACAAATCTTTCCTCTTTATAATATTAGTATAGATAAAGCTGTAGCCATATTCGACTAAACCCTTCAATATCCCAAATGGATTTTCAGAGACCGTTATACATATGTACATACATACACTGTACAATCTACATGTTTGCCAACCGGACTGGCAGTTGAATAGATTATCTTCACAGTTTCTTGGAAACAAACGACACACAAGACATTTGGCAAGACTCGGACAAGACAAAGGTATACACGCCTATGTAGGCAGCTTTGTGGGTATAGGCAGAATGTGCTCTATACGATACAACTGAACATAGTAACGTCTGGCGGAGTTGTTTGTCAACTTTGTTAACTTAGTTTGTGTGTGCTAATTGAACCAAAAACAAATAGGTTCGTATTGGTATTCTGTTGTGTTTGTTTGTCGTGAGATAATTTGTACGTTTAACATTCAATATATACAGGGTTATTTGAAAAATACCAACAACTCGTAAGAGGTCATTGTACAGATTACCCCTTAAGAGGTTGTTGGTCTTTTTCAAATAATCCTGTATATTGTAATATATAATAATTAATCAATGTTCAAATCATACTATATCAACACTTTGAAATTATATTAGTTATGACATTATCAATTACAATTTACAATTATTTATTCTTGGTCTAAAAATTTATTAAAATGTATCACTTGAACTGACATAGGAACTTTGACAATAATTAATTAATTAGTCTCTTATGCTTGATATCTCATTTATTTTTCTCTCTTTTTTATTTTAATATACTTAATTGAAATAATACCATGTTGCAGGTTAAAATTAAATATTGCCATTATTGTTTTAAGACCTCACATTGTACAAAAGCTTGAATGAATGAGAATCTACTTTGTTATTTGTGTTCTACGTTTTGTGTTAGATACAACTAAGTGAAATTTACCCATCCCAAGTTTCAAAACCAATTCAATAGAACAAATGCTGAAGTTCAAGAAACCTTGCATTTTCGCTTTGTAGGATAATTTAAACATTTATAGTAAAAAAAAAAACCACCAATCATTGTAAATACTATTTTCTTCGGAAGCTCGAACAAAACCTTGCCATACTTAACATAGGTAGGTACTCCCCCACGTCCAAATGACATCGGTCTACTAAATATACTCCCCTACGACATCGACATCGGTCTACTATCAGGCGTCTCCATCAGTAAACAATACACATAGCCACTGGCCATGCGGAACAGCTCTCGAGGAGATATGGCGCTGATAACATCGCTCTGTTCGGGGGAAGGTTAGGCATGCGTCTATCTGGAACAGATACACGATGTTGATTGGAGACCACGAAGGTCGTATGTTTACTAATCACTCCATATAATCTAGAGATTTAAAAAAAGTAAAAAAAACCTTTTTAAAATTCTTTTTAAAAAGGTTTTTTTACTTTTTTTAAATCTCTCATGGAACTTAGATATTTGTGTCATGTGTGTTTGCATCACAAATATCTAAGTTCCATTTAAAAGTAAAAAAAATAAATTAAAAGAATCTCAATCTTACAGTTCCTTAGTATGTATTAATAGTGTTTATTTTTGCGTCGGGGTTTAAAAACAAGCTTTATTTAAATGCGCTAAAACGAAATGTATAAAATTTTACGTAAAAACTTTTACTATCTACTTATAAAGTCATTACATAATTTATATGATATAAAAGAAGTTATTTAATTTACTTGTTTATCTAGACAAGTAAATCTCGCGACAAGCTTTTATATCATATACATTGGATTTAGAATAACGTCACAAATTTAAACATGCGTTTATCATCCAAATTGAACTTGTATACAAAATTTCAACACAATTCGATGAAGATGTCTGCTTCAAAATTGAGTTGCAAGATTTCACCCGAACAAACATAGATACATTATACATGCATTGCAAGTTAAATAAAACTTTTGCTTCTAAATTTCGAGATATCGTTATTTTGAAATATGGACCATTTTTTTCAGTAAATACACATAACAAGAAAAACAGTACGTTTTTCTTGTGAACTATTGCAGCTCGTGACCACAAAACTCGGCATTTTTAACATTAATTGTACGACCGCTCACCACGGTGAGCACATTTTGTGACACATTTTAACATGCAGTCTTTATTGAGGTCACTGTCTAGTCGTACTAATCCAACTGAGTACCAATATTTTAGATGGAGTAATTGCCCTTCTGACCTCCTAAACCTAGTAACTTGCTAACACGATACCTTATAAAAACATTTTCTCAGACTTACGATCTTTTGTGAAAGATCTACAAATGGTAGCCGTGGCCAACAGCTTACTCCGAGACAGAGCGGTTTCCATACGCCGACAATATACCGACTTAGGCAAGCATTACTTACTATGAAGGTCTGTGTACACTTTCAGTGCCTAGAATATGGGTTCACACTATAATTTGTTTGTGTGTTCAAAACTCGTCGTTATATAGACTCGGATGGTGAGTTATCGGTACGATCGGCACACGAACAAAAATATTGTTCGAGCCATATGCTGAGTTCCAAGCACCAAAAGTGTTCACCGATCTTCATGTGAATGTTCGTGGTTAAGCAATCGGAGCTTGTGGGCTACGAACCCCTCCCAAATTCTTACTAATATTATAAATGTGAAAGCGTGGATGTTTGTTACGCTTTCACGCAAAAACTACTTGACGAATCATCATGAAACTTTGTACACATATTCTGGGAGGTACTAGAAGTAACATAGGATACTTTTTTCCCGGGATTATGTTCCCTTGGGATAATTTCCGACATTAACGCGGGCAGCAGCTAGTATTAACATAAATAAACAGGAACTCTAAACATCATAGCCAAGCGTGCATAGCTTTTGTATCCAGTTCGACACGGCCTAGTATCTTCGGAAGCCAGGACATCGCGCCGCTGGTCAAACATCATGAATCAAACACGTCCGGGGCTGGACACCCTGACATACCAGAAGTCTGGTGACGTATATTATTGGGTAGAGTAGGTACTTCATGAAATACTAGCGACCCGCCCCGGTTTCGCACGGGTGCAATGCTGATACTAAATCTCTACTATATTATGCATATATTATACACCTTATTCTTGAATTGCTTTACCTATTAAAAAAATAACCGCATCAAAATCCGTTGCGGGGTTTTAAAAATCTAAGCATATATAGGGACAGAGAGACAGCGGGAAGCGACTTTGTTTTATACTATGTAGAGATTTATTTTTTGGGGTAGATAAATAGAGGTATTAAGTTGTATATACTGTTTAGAAGACGGTAATAGTCCTGACCCGATGTAAATATATGAGAAAATGTTATTATATTGAAATAGATACATATGTACATATATTAAACAGTCTTCCCTACTTACTCATCGGTATACATAAATTATAAAGATATACCACACTAAAACACGACAAATCAAATTAAACCGAATATCAAAGCGAATTTCAGGCAGCATTCCATTAGGGAAATTAAATAACACAACAGAAGTTCAAACTAAAAGCATTGCGCATAAATCATCACAGAACGAAGTACATCGGAACTGCACGCCCAACACGCCCGTACGGAACGAGGTCGGATGGCGAAATAAAAAACTGGTTAAGTGCGAGTTGGAATCGTAAAACAAGGGTTCCTCGTTTCACAGCACAATAACATGTCCATGTCACCAAAATATTGCAGACTTAGTAAGAATGTAATAAAAAATATTTATTAGCTTACAATTTCTTGATATACATATATAATGTTTTGGCACAGAATAAATTCCATGCTAATTAAATAGTTTCATATATATCCGTGTCTTAAAAAAAAATTACAATTTCACGCTATATTGTACAATCTTACGGCGTTTGCAATTTTCCGGTGATATCTATAAACTAACTGGTTTTATTAGTCGTCATTTGCATAGACAGAGATTGAGCAAAGAGGTTACTCAAGCATTTTTGTATGGGCGTTGCAGTTTTTTTTACTCCTTTTGTACAACATATGTGTATTTGTATGTATTTGTATTTATGTATGTAAATATAGATCCATATTATCTAGTACACTGGATCCTACCCTCTATGCTGATCTTTCTCTATCACTCAAAGGTTTGCTGGAAGAAAACTCAACTTTGATTTAAGTTCGCCTTTGTACATGCTATTTGTCAATGTATAATATAATATAAATTATTTTTGGTGTACAGTAAAGAATTAAGAACATATCAATATGTACTTTATTATAATTATAAGACCTACATTGTTCACTCATGTATGTAGATCATGTAAATATGTTTCATAACTTAAGAAACTTCTTAATAAAGCAGTAAAAAGTTCAAATGGCCTAGTATCACGGTTCTAAAGATATAGGTAGGGCCTGTGACAAGCAGACGTACACGTAATGCGGTATCTGTTAACACATTCTGACTTCTGAACCCTAAAAATCTACAGGAAACGTATTACCAACTACGGAACCAGCATATGCATTACTCGATATTCGTAATGGAGCACGAAGAATGCCGAAGCTATTTCACGAACGCTTTTCATATTCAAACATTGGAAATGGAATTTTTCTAATAAAAATTGTTTGTACCTCCGCTCTTTTGATGTATTTTAGCCGTTTGAATTTAGCTTAGAAAACAATAGCTCGTGTTCTATGACCCTATGAGAATCAGTCTGGGTCGATCGAGCCCCAGGAGGGAATTTTCAATAACTAAATTACTCGTAGTTTACGTATTTGATCTAAGGCTATTGTTTTGGTGCACGCGATCTTGTTGCCGTAGTTGGGTTTTGCGAACTTCAGCGCTGAATTCCCAACGGGGTAAGCAAAATTGATCAGTAGAGAATCTATCGTCGCATGCTTTGGATAAGTTTGTAATAGTTAATATTCTGGACTGTGTAGGCGTTTGTATGTTGGATTTTTCGCTACGCCTGTGACCCGATATTCTCATGTTTCACAGTAAAGAGTTTTCCATAAACATTCGAAATTTAATTTAGCGATAAAATCTAATGACCAGCCGTAAACAAATGGCACTACGAGAGACTAATCAAAAAGTAATTTAATACCACTCGAAAGTTTATTTCAAGTTTTTGGTGGAATTAACTGTAAATCATCCAGAATTACCGGCGTTGTTCGTAACACGAGAAATAAATAGATTTTAACGATTGTGCGTTGAAAACAACAATAAATATTGCTGCTTTGAATATTTATGCTACAGTTGTAAATTATTAATTTTTTCTTTTAATATTTCAGGGTTAAAAGGTTTCTCGGAGTCAACAACCCATAGCTCTTTCGTTAGAAGCAAAATAAATGGGATTTTTTCATTATTTATTCATTAGTGGTTCCCGAGTTTTAGTGTAGGTTTTTTTTTTTAGAAAAATGAAAATAAATAAAAAATAAGCAGATATTTTAATTAAAACCACAAAAAAATAGAAAATTCTCATTAATCTCGCGCGGCTCCGTGCTAATCCTGAAAAAATGATAATCTCATCGAGGTACGCCATTAAAGTCGTAATGAAAGTTTATTGTTTTTTGTTTACACGCAGTTAGATAGGTACGAAATACCCTTTAATAATTAATAATGTGGAACAAAGAATGTGCGGTGGCAATTACCGGGCCGGTATTAGCGACGACCAGGTGTGGGGTACCCTGGCTAATGAGCTCATAAATCGAGCCGGGGGTCTCCGAGACCCCGGTACGACATTTGAAGGTTAAGTTTTATCGTGTATTAATATTATTTGTTAAAAGACTTGTGGTGTTTCGCAATCATAGAAAAGACAGCAATTGAAGAAGAGAGTCGGAAGACAGTCTGAAAATGATCTGTCTTATATGACTCGTCGTAAAATAATGCCAGACGTAATATTTGAAAAATGAATGGAAATTCTGGAGATTGTACAGTACTGACTATCACTTTTCTCCGCGTTTTAAAATAAAGAAATACAAGAAGTACCTTAAGGTATTTTATAAAAAGTAGGAAAAGAACCAAAAATACGAAGATATCTGTACACCAACCAGCAATGTGCGCACATTGCTATGGTCCATTATATTATTACCCACTCCCTATCACAAAGATGAGGCCGGTGCGGTGACCCACCTGCACTATAGGCTGATTTTAATGTTCGATGCAGTGGCTTATTGTGGCCAGTAGGTACTAGCGAGCACAGCGATTTCATTAAACAGCCGGGGGCTGCAGCCTGCATTATTATGCTAATGTGGCGACGCTGTGAACCGCCGTCGTCACGGCGCCGCTCTCAAAAATTAGGTAGGGTCCCTATACGAGCAAACGAATTGTTCGTTATAGGAATAGTTATAAAACGTTGTTGTTAATTTGCTTGAATGAATCTAAAAAGAGGCCAGAGGAAACTACAATGAGGACAGTATTATTATATGATGGAGTGTTAAGTTAGCAATTTTAATTTTAATTTTTATTAATTTTGACTTCGAAATGGTGTCGGCATCAGATGGCGTTCTACGCTAAAGGACGCAGTCATTACAGATGTTCTGAAACTTAAATGTATCGAATGGATAAGCCCTAGTTATCAATTTGTAACACGACTGATCTAGGAATTATGTTAGTTAGGTATAGATTTCTTTTTTAAATTATCTTTAATACAGAAAAAGGAAGTTTAAATAAACCCGACGAAAATGTACAAAATTATTTGTATTTCATAGCAAAAAGAACCAAAAAATATGAACTCCAAAAAACCCGAGGAACCAAATAAATCTACAATACCAATACAATCTGTAAATCAAATGCAGTGCGGCACGTATTTCTTTGTAGCCGTATTTGCTGTCATGTCTACCGGACCCTATTCTATGGGACCTCCGGTTTATATAAATCCGCGCCCCGGGCCCGTTTCACTGAATTTCCTCTGGATTTCCACTGTTTTTATATCTTAACTATACAAGCTTCGCACGTGATGTTGTTTTTGTATTTTAAGTGTTATAGATAAGTGTATATCTAAAATTATAAAGTCCCTAAATACAAATCTTATATTTCAGACAGAGATTGGAAGAGAGTTTCACATTCTTAGTGACTTAAACCCATCCGTGTTCCTCCTAGGGCCGCAGTGACTCTTTCATACAAATTCCAACTCTCAGCAAGGCAATCCTAGCAGGCACTGACGTTATGTAGCCCCGTCTCCTTGGTGACAGCTCTTTGGAAAGCGCGTGGAACACGATGCGCTGTCGACCAGGGCCTCGTTTTTATCTTAGTAAAGAGGCGCAAACCATTTCAGGTATTATAGTGTTGTGAATATTTAAACGGGGCTAATAAATTTAATTATAAATAAATAAGGTTGAAGTCAAAACGTTTATTTCAATTAGAACATTAAGCGGTACTCTTGAACGTCATCATTTAAAGTTAACATAATAAAGTGACTACCGTCCATTCAATCAAAGTTAGATTCTTATAGAGAAGAACGGACAAGAACTCCATAATTACTCTTTTCAAGTAACTGTTTTACAATATTTGGTATACAAAAATAATCATATATGTGAGGACGATGTCGAAATGCGTATACTAGTTATAGAACCCAGTATTACCTGCAGAGGTAAATTATTAATTTTCTAAATAAGCACATGGAAATCACGTATTTACAAATATTGAAACTGTGTAAGTAAAAAGAAAGAAGATTTAAAGGAAACACAATAAAAAGTACATTCATAGTTGATCTATACATAAGTCAACCAGTTTAATTGTATCTATGTACACCCTTGATTGCCCTTAGAGGTATATTATATTTCACCAAGTTATTAATACTATGAAATAGGCTTACAATATTATTATTATTAATCCTATTTTAAACCTCTTAACAAGCTAAAGGAAATCGTTTATAATAAAACAAGTGTAAAAAGTAATGCAGAAAGGGCAATCTCTTACAGACAATATTGTGTATCAGAACTCAGTATGTTTCGAAATCTTTAACACTATTTTCTCTAATTATCACAAAATGAGGCTCAAAATGTTTTGTTATTACGTTCGAGTTCCATGTTGAATACTCCTCATTAATAAACGACTCCTAATTAGCTTTGACGTAGATTTGTGCCATTCAATTTGTCCAAAAATTTAATATGAAATTCATAATAACTGCCCGGATATCCGGTTTGATGTTGTAATTATTGAAATGACTGCTGCACGCCTGGTGGAAGCTTGAATATTTATATTTGTTTTGTTTAGATTTTAATGAGCCTATTATTTATTAAAAATAATATAAGGTTTGTTTATCAAGCTGTGTGCGTAATGGAATTTCCCTTTGACAAAAGTGACCTTACAATCTTTAAATTTATAAATTCTAATTTACTCAATTCAATGCAAAAAAACAGGCTCAGATTTGCGTTATAATTAAAATCATTCATTTCAATTAAATCATTTTCAGGCACTTGTGTTGGTAGGAAGTCGTTAAATTAATCACTTTAAAAAGGTACATACATAAAAGATAAGTTACATCAATTTTACGCTGCGGCCGTAAATCATTTTTGAAGAGAAAATATTCACACCCTGATCGAAAACAACCACAACATTTATTATATTTAAATTCACTTCATAATATACAGCGTCCTGAAGATCACATTACAAAACAAACAGATTCACATGCAGCCCAATCTTCCATTTGTTTCACATCAACCCGTCATCCCCGTCCATTGTCTCGCAACATCATTACAATTACCCTCTCTTCAACGATAATCAAATAAAGCAGCGCTGACAGAACATCTTAACGTTCCACGTAGCTGAAAACACCCCTGAGAAAACAGACTCTACCGGCATCGCGGCATCGCCATGTTATTTGCAGAATAAGTAATTCAATTTAAATAAAACGCCGTATCGATTGCGAGCTACTGCTGGCGGAGCTGGCATTGAGTAGAAACGTGCAGAAGGATAGAATAGAATAAAATACTCTTTATTATGTACACCATATAAGTTACAGAAAATATAGATGAAGAAAATATTACATAGGGTGAACCAATGAGCGGCCTTATCGCTAAAAGAGACAACCTTTGGATGGATTTTAAAGAGAAAAGGAAATACATTACTGTAGCTAATCTTAGGTGTACTAATTATACAATAAATAAATAATAGTTAAATATATACAATAATAATTATGAAACAAAAAAGCAAAGAATCCAAATAAAAACGATTAAAGAGAGAGATAGTGATTTTTGACCATTGTTTTAAAAATGGACAAAGATTGAGTACGCCTTACCGATACTGGCAAGGCGTTCCATAACCGCACTGCTTGAACCGTAAAAGATTTATTGTAAAAGCTGGTGGAATGTAACTGCACCTCTAGTCTCAAGTTTTCCGATAACCTCAGATATGTATTACGGTTGTCATGAAGGAACTTGAAACGTTCTTTAAGATAAGATGGGGTTGTAGGATTGAACAGAATACTGTAGAGCAGAAATAGAATATGAGAATCCCGGCGAAGACGTATGGGAAGCCACTTGAGTTTTGTGCGAAATTCAGAAATATGATCATATTTTCGCAGGCCAAATATAAATCTTATGCAAAGGTTTTGAAGACGCTCAAGTTTATCTAGTTGGTTAGGATCATACAACCTTTCTTGTTGACAATATGAGTGGCACCAAAAAAAAAGGATACGTCGCCATTCTACTACATAAAACCTGTGTGAAGTTTTTGATCGTGGACTGACAGCAGTATTCATTACTGCAGTTTAGCCATAATAACGAGAAACTGCTCCTCTCGTGTTAGTTATTATTTTTAATGTCAAACATTTAATTTATTTAAGCTATTTTTTACATTTGTCAGCTGACACTTACCTCCATATCATTATTTCGGTAGATGAAATCATACATTATAAAAAAAATTGACGTTTGTTAAAAAAATGCGCAGCTTTGTAATTTGTTTGAATTTAACAACTAAAAAAGCTTAATGACAATTCCTAGGCAAACAATAACTTGGAATGGCCCTTCTGTCAATTCTTCTTCCCGGTTAAGAACGGTCTCGCTGTCCCGCAGGAGGCCTAGATCTGGCGAAATGAAACATAAATTAATAAGTCGTCGGGGCTCCATTGTGCACACCGGCGCGGCGTTTGTACAATCACAACTAGTAAATAATAATATTTGTGCTTTCAAACTGATTACCTTTGGTTTCGTGCTGAAAAACTCGAGCTTACACTGATTTGGAGAAAACGCAAAGCTCGTTTGCATCATAAACAAAACGTGCAATTCGTATTAAAATTTAAGCTTTTGTAAAAGTTGCAGTTTTTAAATACAACGTTTAAAACTTGCAACTTTGTGCTTTGCAATTTGAACAAAATTAAATCGTCTTTGAAGTAGGTCAAACCTGTGGTCCTACAGAGTGTGTAAATATTAAATGCACGGCATGTAAATAAGATACCCTGATCCTGAGTCGGAGAGGGTGGGTCGCGGCTGGCCACAAAGGGACTGGAAAAGTTCCATCTTAACTAGAAGAAAGGCACTGCCTCACAAGATAGAAAAAGTGGGGTCAGATTTTTACCCAGCGTCTTGCAGGGTCGCCAGACTTGGATGATAGTGCTAATTTTCTTGTATAACTCCGTCTCTCTCTTACAGTGGTATCATGATGGTATAGGCATACTAAGCGCAGACTTCTACTGTGTAATGTAGTTATACCTTTGCCAAGGTTGCGGAATTTGTTCGAAGGAGTCACCGCAGCCCTGGAACACAAAAGGCATTAGGAGGAACACGGTTGGGTTCTAGTCAGTAAGAGTATGACGCTCCTTTCCACTCCTCGCAGAGCGGAAGAAGTCATTTAATGATTTCCCTTACATACAAAAGGGTTACCAGGCTTGAATCAGTACCACTCTCACAGATAACAATAAAGATTTTCAACTATTATTACAAGTTTAGATTAGACCCATCGAGCGGTGGGCCCTGAAAACATAATGGTGCCCTGACATCGCGAGACGGGGTCGCGGCTGACCATAAAGGAGATGGCGGTATGACTTGGGTATCTTCCTTGAGTATTGGCAAGAAGAGGCACAGAACCGTGATCGGTGGAAAGAATGGAGAGAGGACTTTGCACATTAGTGGGACAGTTTGGTCTAGATATAATAATAATAATTACAAAATGTTTTCCTTCTTTCAATGATCTTAGAAATCTAAATTAATAGGGTAGTTGACTAAAAAAATCTAATTAGTCCGTCAGATAGATTTTCAAAAAATATTGGACACGTATTTTTTCTTTTATCACGTAAACAAAAAATGAGGACGATACAGTGCGTTGAAAACTCGTGTGACGTCACTACTCGCTACAATTTTTACCGAGCCGTGACATCACAAGCCCCCACTCCTGATCTTTGATGCTTTGTATCTTCGTCAGTTTTTTATAGATTTGATAAAGGAAAAAATACGTGTCCAATATTTTTCTATAATCTAACTGACGGACTAAACATAATCATATATTTTTTACTCAGAAAACATCCCTATTACCACATCAAACCCAAAACAACTCGGATTTCTCCCTAACTAAATCTGACTCAATTTTTTTTGTCCATCAAACTTCATCTTGGCCCTGTTGAAATATAAATATTATTCTTAGCTCAAATTTGTAGCACAACCGCCTGCGGAGTTCTGGCGACTTATTAATTTTAATTTAGTTTGAAATGAAGAGTCGATGACTTTGATGTCAGATTAAAATTGAAGTTATATTTATGGAGATATTTTCAGTGAAATTATGGGAAATCAATGTTGTTACTGCTCTTTTTTAACTTATTAGGGTATTAGCGACCCGCCCCGGCTTCGCACGGGTGCAATGTTGATATTAAATCTCTGCTATATTATGCATGTAGTATACATATAAACCTTCCTCTTCAATCACTCTATGTATTAAAAAAAACGCATCAAAATCCGTTGCGTAGTTTTAAAGATCTAAGCATACATAGGGACAGACAGCGGGAAGCGACTTTGTTTTGTACTATGTAGTGATTAACCGCCATTTTGTCTCCTTCCCTATGAGGTTGAAATAAATAGATAAAAAGCTACCCTTATTTGCGTTCACCATTACATAAAGAAATCTTACGAATATAGCTGCTGTAAGAGATTTTACTCGTCTCCTACAAACAATACTGTCTTAAACATTTAAGCCATTATCCTCTTTAAATATTAAGAATACGTTAAATAGATTTTAAAAAGTTCAGAAATTTTAACACTATTGATGAAAGCAGCTTTTACCTACTCATTTAAAATTACCCAAATGATATATTTCTAATATTATAAACGCGAAAGTTTGTAAGTATGGATGTTTGTTACTCTTTCACGCAAAAACTACTGAATGGATCTTGATGAAATTTGGCACGGATATAGATCATAGTCTGGAATAACACATATGATACTTTTTAACCCGGGATTATGTTCCCTTGGGACCCTTAGAAACAGTGGCGTGCAGTGGTTCGAGTAAGAGTAGGCCAGAGAAAATGTCCAAAAAAAACACCACATTATTCAGGGTTGAAATGTGGTGTTTTTTTTTTTAATAGGCTATTTAAAAAATCTCATTTAATTAAAAATCAACCCTGAATAATGTGGTTATTTTTTACTGGCCTACCCTAACTCGAACCACTGCACGCCACTGCTTAGAAAGCCGCGGGCAGCAGCTAGAAACTTATATAAAGCAATTTTACCCATCAAAAAGCTTTAAATAAATAATTACACACAAAAGTTAATTTCGACCGTGCCATGCACTATAACTTAGGTCCATCTTTGCGCTCTCCTCGCGAACTTTGTCTGGAAACTTTTTAAATATCACCCCTTTAAAAGTCCTGGGATCTAGAGGACTGCTTTTAATACGAGAAAGAACTTCTTGAAACTATTTTATGAGTTGAAAGATATTAATTACTTATAGTTTAGTTGGTTTTTACTTAAGGTTGCTTGGCACCTGTAAAGTTAGCAGTATTATTATGTCTGTATTGGGTTTCATGTGCGGTTTTCGTATTTACTCACAGACGTAAACTTGATTAAAAAAAACAGAGTCAATTTTGCTTTGGTTCTTTCCTGTGGACCAGCATTTGAGGCTGTTCCTGATGTTGAGCTGATAAAAGTTAAATTATCAATATCAACATTGGGAATTCTGTCTTTAAAATATTCAATGATAATATCTCCTCTCCTAATTTTGTCCCCCTTCTTGAGTTATACAAAGGCCCACACGTACTCATTATTGAAGTATCTCTAACAACGTATACGTATTCATTCCCCTTTTGCTTCCTGTTCTATTATAGACTCTGTCTATAGATCATTGACTTCGCCATGCTACCTACTAGGATTACCGCAAGGTCCGCTTACACAGGGCAAGTTAAATTGCTAAGTCTCGGCCAGTAAAATATGACGTCGTAGATTTGCTTGCTGTTTCAAATAATTTATTGTAATACCAGGTTTTAGGAATGGTTGCTAAGAATATTGGCAAACTATATTGAGCGATTCAGCAACTTTACAAGTGAATGGCATTGCCTAAAGATAGGAAACGTACGTAGGTCGTGCCAATGCCATCATGATGTCGTTTTGAAAATTGATAGTGCTAATTTTCTTGTATAGCTCCGTCTCTCTCTTACAGTGGTATCATGATGGTATAGGCATACTAAGCGCAGACTCCCACTGTGAAATGTAGTTATACCTCTGCCAGGGTTGAGAAATTGGTTCGAAAGAGTCACCGCGGCCCTGGAACGTAAAGAGCACTAGAAGGATCACGGGTGTCTGACACTCCCTTCCGACCCGCTCAGTGCGGGAGAAGTAATTTGATGATTATAAGGAGAAGTTTCTCATTGAGGGGAAGTTCTCAAGTACGACATTTTGTGTGTTACCTCATAACTTTTTACTGGGTGTATCGATTTTGATGATTCTTTTCACAAATTAAAGTAATTTTATACATTTTTTTTTATTTAGAATCGGTAGTATTTTTATTTAAAAAAAGTTGTTGAAGGTAAGTTACAAACCGGACTATAATTGCCGATAAGACGGCCATGTAAGCGTAGCTTTAGTGTGTGTCGGAAGCCGCAAGCCCGGCTTGTAACTTAGTGCTAGCTTAGAGCTCTCAAACTTACTGCCTTCAGATAAAGACCGGCTTCGGAGAGTCTCTAAGCCTACTTCTTGTGGATTTTGTTACAACTGCACTTGAGATGGGCTTATGCGTGTGGGTAGTGTTTGTTATCTGTAGAGCGATATTTTTGATCCGTAGTTAACCAATTTAAAAAAACTAGCGGCCCGTCCCGCCTTCGCGCGTGTAGACATTTATTTATATTTTACTCAGGGATCTGTTCAGTAGTTTTGTGAGTGTATTCATTACAAACATACAAATCGTTTGGTTTTATAATATTAGTGTAGATATGGGGACCTAAATTTCGTATATGATTGTTTTTCAATCAATATTTAGCTTGGCCATTGGTGAAATTAACCATTACTTAGTCAAACTAACAATAGATCGAAACATGCATTTACGGCCGAACCCAATAACCGATCTATCACATACTGGAGATAGAAAAACAAATGAAACAACAGAAAACCTATACAATTTTTCTTGATTTTTCTGTTGTTTCATTTGTTTTTCTGTCTCCAGTATGTGATAGATCGGTTATTGGGTTTGGCCGTTAGATAACTACATTTTATCACAATTTTTACCATTGATTGAGTCTTAGTCGGTAACCTATGGCTGAGTTTAAGAGGTTTTCTTTTTGTCTGACTGCCCCCGAATGAGAGTAATGTTTTCCAATTCTGTTTATGGCGAGTCGGGACCAGCACATCTCGTAACTATTTACATTCAGCCAAGAATTTTCAGTTGCATTAAGCTTTACAACATGATGAAATTGGCACTTATTTTAATTAATAGAAACTAATAAAAGGGCCTCGAATAACAAGAAACACACTCAGAATAAACTAGAATACTCTCTATTATATATACCATATAAGTTACATAAGATATCGATGAAGAAAAAATTACATGGGATGACACAATGGGCGACTTTAACACTAAAAACGATCTTTTCAAGGCAACCTTTGGTTGAATCTTAAAAAGAAAAAGGAAAGACAGTACTGTGTAGGTAGTCTTAGTTGTACAATTTATAATAAATATGTATGTACAATAAATATAATATAACATTATAGAATAATAATTATGAAAGAATAATCACATGCAGAGCGTTGCTACGGACCTTGCTGACTGGGTTCAAATTTTTCAGTGAAACATTATGAGCTACTTACCTACATACAAGCAATTCGAAAGTTATATTATAGGAGAATGTAAAATTCCAAATTATAAAATACTGCTACACTTAACGAACGAATATTACCAAAATCAATAAGCTCGACATCCTTATCCATAAATAAAATAAAAAAGCTTAAGTAACTTCATCGTAAAAGCACACAATACACCTAGTAGTATGAATACCAAATCACCAATACCTAGGTTCTCTAAATAAACACGCGCAAGTAATTTTAACCAAATTTTTTTTTAATTGACGCGGTGACGCGGCGCCATGAAAACAATTTCGCGCGGGCTTTGTCGGCAAATTGACTCCGTTATTTATGAACCGATCATGATCACTTTTAGACGTGAACTGTGAATACGGGAGCACTGCGGAGCCTTTAAAAATTAAAACAGTTAAATTGCTGAGCGGAAGTAGACTTAGGCATTTGCAGAAGTAGCTGTACTTAAAATACTTGTTTAGTTTTCCGAACGAATTTCGTATTTACGAAAGCGATAGTGATCAAAATTCGTATAATTTCAATAATCCTGTCTTAGATGTGAATTAATCTGAAAATAGAAAAAACAAGGCACGCCCTCTTGGCTTTTCAGTGTTAAACCTCAAGGCTCGACACTACTTAAAAATACAATTTTTCACTTCTAATTGTGGTTTCTTAATTAAAACTCTTGCAAAATTTTCCTCAAACTCCTAATTAAAACACCTCACTCGTTCTAAAAACACACACGTGTACGTAATCTTACCCACAGTAATTAAAACCACTCGCGTATCAACTCTAATAACAAAGATAAATAAGAAACGAAGACGCGGCAATATGTCAGCCGGTTTATATTGTACCTACGCTGCTACAGAGTTTGGTGACGCCTCGGCAGAGACTAAATAGTTAAAAATGTTACTGACACAACTATCCGTGGGGTTCGTTAGTTCCGTGACAATTCTGACAATGATTACATGTATCCGCCTAGCTTTTTCTCGACTATATTGCCATCTGCTTGCAGTCTAATCGGATACAGTTTAGTAACTGATACACTGATGAGTTCCTAAACTGTATACATATACAGTTTAGTACCAGATATAACATGCAACCACGGCCTATCTGAACTCAACAACACGGTTAATGGGTAACATGATACCCTTTTTTTAAGATAGTAATAGATAGTAGATAAGCGGAGTAAAAGGGAGTGTCAGACTCTTACTGACTAAAACCCATCCGTGTTCCTCCTAATGCCCGCCACGTTCCAAGGCCGCGGTGACTTTTTCGAACAAATTTCGCAACTCTGGCAGAACATGATACCCCTGGTCAAGTCTTATAAACAATATTCAGACGTCCTCTAAGGCGACCACTGAAAACCAGCGCCGTGCGGCGGGTATCCCACGGCACAGCATTATGCTGAGTGGAAGCCTCTTTGCCACAACCACGACATGCATTGGTTTTTTGTAGGTATTAGTTTATAAGTTATCTTGACTAACATAAATTAAGATGTACCTACTAATACTAACACTATAGTTTAAGGTTTAGTTTAGAACAATAACTGTCATTTTTTGTGGTAAATAAACGCTTTTTCTTTCTTCTTTCAGACTTCTGTCTATGTATAGAGAATGGCAAAAATTAAAAAATGACAGATTGGACCAAGACCCCCGGACCGATCTCGAAAAGCATTGCTTAACCGTGCGGCTGTTAATTAACCATGATATTCTGAGTATGATAGTCAGAACTTGTGCTCAGCTCACAAAACATCGTTGTGTATTATTTTAGGCGCCGTAATACCTAATATTTTAGAGTTGGAGAAAAGTGTAACGGGTTTGCGTTACGCTTTTCTACAACTCTAAAATATTAGGTATTACGGCGCCCTACGGTCTTACTCGCGTAGTTCCCGTTCCCGTGGGAATATGGGTATAAAATATAATCTATGTTACTCAGGGTAAATGTCGCTTTCTAATGGTGAAAGAATTATTGAAATCGGTCCAGTAATTTTTGAGTTTATTCGTTACATACAAAAATACAAATCTTTCCTCTTTATAATATAAGTATAGAAGTATAGATATATTACGGCGTCTCCGCTCGCGGCTCGTCCGTGCTCTGTACTTCCCCTGACGCGTATGTTACTCATGATAAATGTTCTCCCATCATTCCCTGATGCCTACTTGGGAACGCCTCCGTTCTTAAGTAAATTGAATCTTGTCTGTCTATTATTTTAGTAGAAAATTGGAATTAATCATCATCTGCCTAGCTTTTTACTATATCAAAATAATTATAAATCACGTTTTTTATTACGTTCAATCCAAGTATGACTGAATAAAATTATTTTTTTCGGCAAATCTCATTTCAACTTAATAATGTTATCTACTAATTGTTTGTGTTCGGTCAACGAATCACAACAGTTAACACGCGATTTGGCAATACACATAACTGCTGATCGATTATGGACTTAATTACATAGGCTTTATTTAGGCTAGCCCGACTCTGCCTTTTATCCCTTGTAAAAGCTCTATATTTAACGCAAAAACTTATTTTTCTGGAAATATTTAATGACACAACGCCAGCATGAGGCGTAATGATCGTAAAACGCGTTTACCCTTTTAATACACCCGCCATCTTTATTCTTGACCTAAAAAGCCAAGATTTATAGTATCCATCAGGCTGTCAAATATCGAATTTTAACAAATAATCATGTAATCGGAGGGAGAAGCCATCCATCACCGCGCTTGCCCAAGTTTGGCCTATCACTCAAGCTTTAGTGGTTTATAAATAGTTGCAAAATTTCCGAGATGGTATATTTAGGCGCTTTTTTTGGGCAGACTGGAACGCATATAGGTTTTTGAGAGCACTATATAAACCGCATAGAATTTCTTCTGATTACTCATCTGAGTGTTTACTGAGTTGCAGATAACAGCTATTAATACTTAACGTATTTAGCAGTACAGGGGCCGTATTATGACCTCTTAAAACCATCATGTTTTCGGTGTGAAAAAGAGACGGAGCTATACAGGACGAATAGCACTATCCTTTTCTCACACAGAAAACATGATGGATTTAAGATGTCATAATACGGCCCCTGGGAGATATCAGAAGGTTGAAGAAAATACTCGTTGATGCGTGAATGTGAATATATATTTGGTAAAATAACGCGACTTATATACAATTTGCAATAAGTGACTTAGCCAATAGAAACGCGTACATTAAAATAAGTGTAACATTTACAAAAAATGTGACGAATAAAATTAATGCAATTTTAACCAATCGCACGACAGCGGACTGTTGTCGAGTGGTTTCCGCACGGTGTCGCCTGTGTGTCCATGAGCCCGGCGCGGCGTACGCGCCGAAAATATAAATATTGGGTGCCTAGTAATTCGCGCTTCCTTTCCGAGGCGACCACCGTCGTGTGAAGATCCGTGTAGCTGAACTTATCAGGCGTGACGATAGAAGATGCAAAGACGCCGCAAACCAAAGCTGGACAACTTTATTGTTCTTGGAGAACACGATGTCATTTGCAGTGTCCCAATACTCCTGTTTCTCTAACAAGTTGTCATAAACGATGTGTTAGCTCTTTTCAGAGCTGTTTGCTTCCATGTTTCTTTTAAGAGAAGTCTAAAACGTACTATGGTTGCCGTGGCTACACGTACATTCACTCCTACAATATAAATTAGCAATTTTGAGACGTGTGTCAGTGTCTTGACTTCAATCCAAAATAGTTATTAATATTCTTGATCATTTTGAAATATACACATGAAGAAAAAATCCTTCTCATTCAAAACGGTTTCCTAAATATGTAGCTACAATTTCGAAAATTGCCACAACATCAACTTCAAGTAATTCAGCAGTGGGCGCGCGAACAGAGCACCCCCTGACAGATTCATTACTCTTTTGTCAAAACATTTGCTTAGACGAAAACAAATGGCCCAATGTTTTACAGTAGCACTAACATTTAATATTGTTTTAACTCGTTTTGTACGTATAAATAGAAACTAGTTCCACTAATGAAGGAGAGCCGTTTTTGAAATAGCTGTTTTAGGAGATTCGCCCAGGTGTAGGGCAGGGCTCAAAATTATGATGTCACTTCGACACGACATTTTTGCATTATCATTTATATGTTTCGGCACTAAATGGCTTCTACTAGTAAGGGTAGTTAATTGTACGTTTACCGCACCCTGGATCATTAGCCCCCTGATATAACACCTTTGTGACTGGCCACACCATTGATATTGATTGGCTCTGTTACTAGTTTGACTGGATGAGCCTTGATAGTAGTAAAGAAACGAGAAAAAATACGTGAGAATTTAATTTGAAGTTCTGTTTTAAAACTACACACCTTGGCAAGAATTCAAGGAAGCCTAGTTTGGCGTTCCAATGAACATGATTAGATTAGGCATCAAACCCACCTGGAAAGGTTATAAATAGGCATGGTCGTGTCGGATTGATGCGATCGCCGATCGATTTATAAGAGTCCGGTATGGGAGGAGTGCAACTGTTTGCGCTATAATTTCTTATTACTGACTGAAAATTGATCAAGAGCATTATCAGTCTGTACTAATATTATAAAGAGGCTAGATTTTTTCGTTTGTTTGTACCAAAAAAAACTTTTTCCAAAAAAAAAACATCAGATCTTCACCAAGCTAGAAAGGGACCTTGGAATACTAAGATGCTCTTCCAAACCATCGTATACAATTTTATTTTTTCATTTTACATCGGCAAGAGTGAATAATAACATCATCAATGTAGCCAAAGCCACGCATTGTTAGCGATAACTCAAATACTCGTCGTCAGATTTCGATCAAATTTAAATGGGACCACACGACAAGCACCAGCTTTCGAATACAGAAAGAATAATTAAAATCGGGACACCCAGTACAAAGTTTTGAGGTAAATACAGTCGTCTTGAGAACCTCCTCCTTTTTTAGAAGTCGGTTTAAAAGGCTCCAAAACTACTGAACTGATTTTAACAATTTTTCACCAATAGAAAGCTACATTATCAGCTAGTAACATAGGCTATATTTGATTAACGTATTCCCACGGGAACGGGAATTTCGAGGATAAATCCGCGTGGCCTAAAACCTATGAAATCTGCCTACTGGACGTAGGATAATGCCCATCTATTTTAAGCATTCATTAAATTTAAATACAGCTCGAACAAAACCGCAAATAGTTCTCATTAATTCTAAATCGATATCAGTTTTGAAACTGAAATAGATAGCCATTAATCAGTTAAAGTTGATATTGATACTGAAAGTAATCAATCATTCTATAAATATCATTTAACTAAAGTTGCAACGGATTATTTGTTTCGTAGTACTTTATTTATGATGACAGACGAACTGCGTTACAGCTTTATATTTAACTAGCAGCGCCCCGCGGTTTCACCCGCGTAATTCCCGTTCCCGCGAGAATATGGGGATAAAATATGGTCTATGTCACCCGGGGATAGTGTAGCTACCCAACAATGAATTATTTTTTCAAATTTTTTCAGTAGTTTTGGAGCCTATTCAATACAAACAAACAATCAAATCTTTCCTCTTTATAATCATAATATAGACTGACTAGGTTTGACCCGCGGCTTCGCTTCCGTGGGCTATCCCATAGGATCCATGGATTTTCTTGTGATAAATGTACCTTTTGGATACTCAACAACAGCGTGGAGTTCTGTCATTTGAGTTCTGTGTTTTTAATAGACCAGAACTCCCAGAGATGTTTTGTTTTCTTTTTACTTACTTAATTCTTTTACACATAATGTCTACATACATGGTTTTTTCTTGACTCTCCTTTCGCAGGTATGCTGAAAGAATTACCTATAGAAATAAGCATCATCTTTGTACCTATTTTTCTGTTTCCTTCTTCTTACCTTTGTTTGATTAAAACAAACATAAATTGTTAAATAAATAAATAAAATAAAGACAGTCCTCGCAAAAACGCCCATCCGTTAATACTTCCTAGCCTTTAAGCAGGCAAGCAGAAGTGGCACAACAAACTCTTAGATCCTTTCCTTTCCTTTTTTTCCATTTCTGTTAAAAAAAAAACGTTGCCCCATACTAGGATTTACTCCTGTATCGTGGGTGCGCTCAGAAACATGTAAACTCACATACACAAGACACCCAATCCCGAAACAACTATCTGTAAGCCATACAAACAATTGTTCCGTGCGGGAATCAAACCCGCGGCACGTATCGCGATAGCCGAACGCTCAACCACTGCGCCAACCGTGTCGTCAAACGACTGACTACTACTACTGACTGACTGACTACTAACTAGATAACTAGCTATTCGGGGACACCTCTTAGTTATGTCCTTAATCTAGGTGATGGTGATAAAAAATGTCATAGTATACAACTTGTGATCTACTTTGTTCCGCAGTAATGTGATCAAAATCGTTTTAAGAGGAATATATACTTTGTAGATTGCCAAAATCCAAAATCGCCCTTAATAACTGTTTTATGTCCAATGAACATTTATGATAATGTTATCGATCCTCTCCCACTTATGAGTAAACAGAACCCTTAGTTGAAATAGTTATGGAGTCGCGTGGCCTTGCAGAACATTTCAATAATGCACTAACAACACAGTAATGGAATTCTAACCCCGGAGTACGATTGCCATGGAAACCCTTCTCGTTTTACCCTACTTAACATTTATGACTAGGGTTTTCAGTTTGTACGTTCGTGTGTTCAGTTTTTTTGTTCATGTTGGTTTGGAAATAATAAATAAACATGTGGCCAAATATTAACTGCCACACGGGGAAATCTACAAGGTTAAGCAATGTTTTGCGAGTTCGGTTCGTAAATGTGTGGCAATCTTAACATATAGAGATTCCTCCATTCTTTGTTTTCTGGTTGGGAAATCAAATGTCTTCTCCCGCTCTGGGCGGAGCGGAAGGGAGTGTCAGACTTGCTGACTAAAACCCACCCGTGATCGTTCTAGTGCCCTTTGCGTTCCAGGGCCGCAGTGACTCTTTGAGGTATCGTTTTACCCAGTTACCGGATTGTGGAGATCAGGCAGTCGCTCCATATGAAAAACTGGTACTCAGTTATATACAGATAGACTGGGAGCAGACCCCAACATAGGTAGGGATGTTTCCTGAGTAAAATAAATATTCTTCTCTGATTCTATTCAGTCCGTTAGTTAGATCATCGAAAAATATTGGACACGTATTGTTTGCATTTTCAAATCTATAAAAGTTGCAGAGATATAAAGCATCAAAGATCAGGAGTGGGGGCTTGTGACGTCACGCTATGGTAAAAATTGTAGCACGTAGTGACGTCACACGAATTTTCAATGCATTGTACTTAGTTTTTTGTTTATGTGAAAAAAGAAAAAATATGTGTCCAATATTTTTTTTGGAAATCTATCTGACGGACTTATTAGATTTTTTTTAGTCACTACTCTATTGATGATATATAATTATTTGTCATCCACGCGAGTTTCAATCGCATCGTTTTAATATTAAACTAAAAATCGTTTTGTGTAGAATAAATCCCATCCATATTCGATCATTTCCAATATATCCGTGCCTTATTAAGAAAAAATAGTTTACAATTTCACGCGATATTTTGCAATCTTACGACGATTGCAATTTCCCGGTGACATAACTAACGCAATCGTGCCTCATTAATGAAAGAAATACGTAGGTACGTAGCTGTAGAATGTTCCATATAAATTAGTATATTATTAACGTCAATTGTCGATGGTTTGCCTTGCACGCGACGAAGAGACGCAAACAGTCTGTAATGGCACGTAAATATACACTAATTTGTCAGACATTAATAATTTAATGTGGTTACAGTGTATGTTGCTGATGCATATTGCCTGTAAGTGCATTTTCTACCTCGCTTTTATAAAGTTTTTCTTTTTTTTTATGCATAATTCATCATAGCAAAATGAGTTTCTTGAAACCTGGATTGATTAAAAGGTATTTTTTTCAAGTCAATCACAGTCAATGTACATGCACAATACAACCATAGAAAGGGTCAATGTACTCATTATTTTGAACAACTTACTATGAAGCCAAACCTGAAATCGCGACCAAAATCGGCTGTTCAATGCATTTTGTCGAGTTGTGCATGTGCACACTAAATAAATGTATGGAGCTGTTAATTTTCATTTCAGAATTCATCCTACAGGAAAAGTTGTTCATAATGATGAGTAAAATACCACTTTTCAGGTTTCACATTTATTCCATTACAAGTAAGTTATCAAGGATAAACTTAACTACAAAGGAGTTAAATAAAATCTTTGGTTAACACGGAGCTTATTGAATACAATCAGCACGGCGGAGACTAGCAAACTGTGCTTTGTAAGATGAAGATGCATCAGTCTTAACGGTTCCGCAGAAGACAACCACAGAACAGTTACTAAGGAAAATCGTTGCCGCATTGACGTCTCCTGTCTGTGGAAGCTTTTAGGGGAAACTCTTGTCAAAAACCTTTATACAACTTTGTTCAATAGTGACAGAGCAAGTTTCTAATCTCATCTCTATCTAAAATCAATGAACCGCACCTCGTTAGCAGTTGTGACAGCGCATAATAATAACGTAATAGTCATCACACGTCGCCTTGCGTGTTCGCCATTCGCAGCTGATCGATGTGCGTTGCGAGCGCTCCTTGAGCGTTCAGCTCTCCGACTAGAACGTGCCCTATAGATGTTGCATAAGCTTTAGTGAGGTTCGTTTGTTTTGCAATAAATTCGTTAAAGGCTAGGTTTAATGTTTCGATAGTTAGAAACTGTCCAGGGGCAATTTGATAAATCTAGCTAGTGTATATTTCTATGATTCTCGTCTTCATATGTACAAGAGTCGTTGGTTTTTACAAAAAAAGAGTCTGGATTTTCCTCTGCAATTATTTTTTATTAACAACTTAAACATCGTTATTCGCTATTGATTTCCAGTTTATTTTATACTAGCTTTTGTGCGCCCCTTCGCTCGTATTAAAGTGGCGTTTATCCGTCGCCAGGCTGCCATCTAGTTCTGTACCTACCAAAATTCATAAAAATGGTTTCGGTGATTTAGGCGTGAAAGCGTAACAAACATACTCAATTTTGTATTCATAATACTAGTATCATTTCATAAGTCTTGTTATAACATTGTCACGTTAAACTATCGTCCGCAAACCGACTTTACAGAGAACCAATTTTTTTTACTATAAAATTCATTTCAGCATCCCCACTAGTTCCTTAAACCATCACAAACCAAGTAATAAAAACCCGAACACGGAATTTGTTCTTCACAATCTAAGGTAATTTCGATAGCAGGCCATCCATCAGGCTCGCTAATCACCGTGTGCCTCCTTTATTTGCTCATTAGCCGCATGGCCAAACGCTCGGCCGCCACCGGCTACGTTCGGCAGTTTCCGGAAATGCGGCTTCTTTGACTCTTTGCTTCGGTATTAGCGTAGCGGTCCTATTGGTCGGAATTGGAATTGCAAATTAGCTGAAAATGTCATGCTGGTTACAAAGTAAACAATGTCATTTGGATGAGGTCGTTATGTTTCTGTTCTGAGGGCCAGTTCTGCTTATTTTTGCGCATTTGCGGAACAGTGGCTATCTGTCAAAATAGCCTCTGTTTCTTTACATTTCTTTCACAGATTGCGACTGAGATGCTTATGTTGCTTAAAAGTTAGCAGAATTGGCACTCTATTTTCTGTTTGATCGGTATGTGATAGATTTACTGTTGATGTATTTTTAATTGTTTTGATATTGTGTGCCTACTGACGATTTTATTATTGTGTTTCGATGAACGTAAAGGAGTTAAATCGAACTCACGATTAAATTAGTATCTAGATTCGCTTTGTTTGAGTTGAATGGTCACAAAAAGCCCGCAAGCAAAGATTTAAATCTTTAGTTTCCCGCTACCGCGACAGACGATCTTATTTTTGCTTCTATTTAGCGTCTTTGACACAAAATGTAGCATTTTTTTTAGTAGTTTTTATTTACTATTTTTGTCTTTTTTGTGCGAGTCCCAAATAAACATTTTTCTTTCTTTCTTTCATTCTCTGGAAGCACCTGGTATGGCATGTGTGAGCTGATTCCTCACGGTATGGACAATTTTCGCGTAACAGAGAAATCGTTATTTTAAAGCGCCTATTTGATAATAATCATTGCAAATCGTCTCCTAATCGATCTTTTCATATAAGCACAAACAAATCTTATTTATAAAATTCTCGTGTCACGGTGTTTGTCCTTAAACTCCTCCGAAACGGCTCGACCGATTTTCGTGAATTTTAGCGTGCATATTGACTAGGGTGGCGAATCGGACAACATCTATTTTTCATCCCCCTAAATGTTAAGGGTGGTCCACCCCTAAATTTTGTTTTTATTTTATGTGACGTTTGCCGGGTCAGCTAGTATTCTATATAATTATAACACTCACAATACAAGTAGCAACGCAAATGGTCACGCTCGAATGACTTTCTGTAGCAAGAAGCGTCGCGGGCAATACATTAACTGTATACATATACATACATACATAAAACATTAGACGACACGGTTGGCGCAGTGGTTGAGCGTTCGGCTGCTGCGCAACATGTCGCGGGTTCGATCCCCGCACGGAACAAATGTTTGTATGGCCTACAGATAATTGTTCCGGGTCTGGGTGTCTTGTGTATGTGAGTTTTCATGTTTGTGAACGCACCCACGATACAGGATTAAATCCTAGTGTGGGGCAACGTTAAAAATTAACTTGTGACCCAAAGTTCCTATACGAAAATGGACATACGAACTCACATGTTGTAGAACATGCTGGAACAGATGTAAAAAACTTCCCTGATGATTACTGAAAATCATCGATTTTACTCATTTTTTGCCTGTTTTGGTTAAATCCTTGCTTATATCACTAACTGTATTTTTCTTTATTTTTTCAGGTAAGGAAATTGACAAGCTTCAGAAGCCGGTTCCAGTGACGTACGTACTTATAAATCAGGGTTTCGCCGTCCTTAGAGTGTTCCCTTTATCAATTGAAGATTATATTTTGTTTCCATAAATGTTAATTAATGCTCTGTCCAGTTTTACGACAAGATTTGAATTTCAAAAATACGTAAACCTGAAAATGGGCATTTGAAAATGCCAGTTACGTCCACCACAACTTAAGAATTATTAGCTCGTTGGCGTCAGAGCAAAACCTTGTAAATGCAAAATAGCTTTTTACAGGACACTTTTTTAGAGCATAGAGATTTGAATCATTTGATTTTGTAACTGAAATTGTCATCGCTATGAAGTTATTGTTTCATTAGAAAAGGAAAACCCAAGAGAAATGTTCAATGAAAAATTTCCTTTGTATTTTACTTTACCTTAATAAATGTGAATGCCATCAATGTACGACTGCTGCTGCTCTAAATCAATTAATCAACAACATAATCATAATTCAATAACATAGATATAACTCCAACTTCATCTCGTGAGATATCCAACCTTATCTGTATGTCACAGTATTGGAAGGCCATCGCTCAAGCCGATGCGAAGTACCGCAGATGTGATTAAGAAGCTAACAAGTCACGGCAAGGCAAGTTGAACGGTAAAGTTGGCGGTTCGGATCGCCTGTGTGTATCGATTTATGTATTGGGGACATGTCTTATATCGGAGACTTGGAATTATAACTCAGTTGTGTTTTGGGGAATATGTTTCATTTCTCTCTCAAGGAGTATTAATCTGGTTGCGGGATTTGTTCGAAAGAGTCACCGCGGCCCTGGAACTCAAAGGGCACTAGACGGATCACGGGTGGGCTTTTGTCAGTAATAGTCTGACACTCCCTTTCGCTCCACCCAGAGCGAAAGAAGTCCTTTGATGATTTCCCATCCAGAAAAAAAAATGTATTAATCACATCTGGGGTACATACTGTGACTGGTTTACGCCATCATTGTTCCAGTATGAGAGAATGACGGAGCTTTGCAAGACAAAGGACTCACGAGCTTTTGGTCTTGCATGATGGAATTTTTGGACTGAAGAATTTCTCCATCCAGTGTGACAGCAGAAGCTATTTAGGACTATTATGATGAGAGCATAACACAATTCTAGAAAATTCACTGTAGCAGACCTTAACTCTATGCTAAACTAGCTGACCCGCGCAACTTCGTCTGCGTCACACAAAAGAGAGAAAAAATTAATCCCCGTTTTTGCAAAATTCTTCATTGGTGCTCCGTTCCTATTGGTCTTAGCATGTTGATATATAGGCTTCCTCGATAAGTGGGCTATTTAACATTCTATAGATTTTTTTTTTAGATTAGCGCGTGCAAGCAAGCAAACAAACAAACAAACTCTTCAGCTTTATAATATTAAGTATAGAGATGTGCCATAAAAACCAGGATCCTTGTTCCTTAATCCCATGCTAATTGTTCCCAAATATCCGAATAGGTACAGCCACTATAAAAAAAATTGAATATCCTGTAGATATAGAAAAATATCGAACGCCATTTATAAATTTCTCCATGGTCAGTTCTCCCATACAATATTCCAATCTAAAAGTTAGTATAAAGTGAGCAGACCTCTCGACTGCGTAGATTAGATTGATCGCAGCGTCTAGAAGGTAACGCCGATCGCTCGTGTCTATATTAAGATTGATGAAGCGTGGCTACGTCATTCTACACAGATGTGTGTAGCTTTCATCACTTAGTAAGCTTCATGAGCTTATGTTCAAGATCAGATTACCTATGTCCTCGTTATTACCATTACCGCGCACTGACATATTCACCAATCGCGGCCGCTATGTGGTCACTCAGAAAAAAGTATTTCGTAACAGTAAATAAACGAAATATTGATGCAAGCAAGCATGCAGAATGCAAGCAAGCATATAGCATGCAAGCAAGCATACACCATGCAAGCAAGTATGCATCACACAAGGAAGCATGCAGCATGCTTGCTTGCAATGTGCAACATGCAGCAGCCATGGTTTCTGTCACGGCTCCGGCGCTGCGGGGCTCTGGCGGTCCCACGCGAACCTATCGTCGCAGATGGTTTTCACGCTCACCAACGCAGCTTCGTCTTACTTTATATTTCGTAACTTTCCATAAATGAAAAGACTTCATAGTCATTTAATTATGTATTAGCAATTCCTGAAACACAAAAGTAATACTGTCTTTAAGTTGTGGGTACATCTGTCTCCACTTTTGTTTTTAATGACGACCTCACATAGCTTTTGGCTCAAAATATTCTGGTGTCCAAATATTTTAGGACCGCTTCTTAAGACTTTTCGGTTTATTTATTTACTAGCTTCTACCCGCGACTTCGTCCGTGTGGAATAGTTACTAAACCCCCGATTTTGAAACATTCCTCATTGGTGCTCCGCTCTTATGGGTCTTAGCGTAATATATATAGATAAATAAGCTATCTAGCACTGAAAAAATCTTCTTCACCCAGAGATTAAAGCGTTCAAGCAAACAAACAAACTCTTCAACTTAGCTTTAGACTACTATTAGCTATAGATTCCGAAATTAAAATGAAATAAGTAGATTCTTATTTTTTTAAGTTAAGATTCTATAATAAACGTTGGAAAATAAATGTCCGGACAACAATAGCTTTATTACAATGAACAAAAAACTGTAAACAATGTCTTTAGTAAAGTAATGAACCATAATCGGCAATACCAGATACTTTACATTATTTATCTACCCTTCGCATACCAACATAAAACTTACCTGCAAACTAATTACACCTACCACAAGCAACTGCATTGAGTAAAAACATCACTTCCAAATTATTCCTAAATTACAAAAACACATACATCAAGCAATCTATTTTCCATCACAGGTGTTGCCATAATTCACTTGGAAAACTAATAAGCCCCATAAACAAAGCATCTCATTTCATAATTCAAACCACAGAGCCGCGGACGGTTGTAGTGTTGCCAGTGCAATAATAATAGCACATTGCTCTTTAGGGATATCTATATTAAATAGTATCTCGAGGGAACGCTCGCTCATTTACCTGGCTGATGTGAGAATAGAGATTTGCAAATGAAGCAATAAATAGAAGTGTTCATTCAACGGTGATGTAGGTTTAATTAGATAAATAGGAACAGATACACAAACATGGTTAAGATGTAACACAATTTTGTAATAGATAATTTGACTTAAAAAGTCTAGTCGATCAGTAGTGGGGGCTTGTGACGTAACGTCGTGGTAAAAATTATAGCGAGTAGTGACGTCACACGAATATTCATTGCGCTGTATCGTCTTCGTTTTTTATTTATTTTCGATTGACAAAGAAAAATGCTTATCCAATATTTTTTTGATATACGCACAAACACACGTACAGCTAGGATACGCACTAACGAACATGATAGATTCAGTACAATGATTCTGGGCCACCGAGTGTTGGTTTTTTTATTTAAAGAGAAAACGTAATGTTTATTATTAATCTTTTAGTGAGAAAGTGAATTAATTATAATAATTACAGACCTTAATCATTAAATAATGCCTCTAGGGATCGCTCGCTCACTTACGTAGCTGGTCGAGGGAGAATAGGAAATAATATATTAATTACTAGCTGCTGTCCGCGACTTCGTCCCCGTGGAATCCCCGATTTTAAAACATTATTTATCGCTGCTCCGCTCCTATTGGCTTAAGCGTGATGATATGTAGCCTAAAGCCTTCCTCGATAAATGGTCTATTCAACCTAAAAATAATTTTTCAATTCGAACCAGTAGTTCCTGAGATTAGCGCGTTCAAACAAACAAACTCTTCAGATTTATAATATTAGTATAGATTCCAATGCGCTGCACAGGTTTTGGTTTTTAAATGAAACGTGCATTTTCCGGGATAACACCAGGTCATGACACTCGGCGACAGTGTTACTTCCAGTGGCAAATATACCAGAGATAACCTTATCAAACAATTCACCCCTAATAATATGACATATTCTGAGACGTTTTGTGGGGGTGATAAACGAGTGAACTTTCTCCTTTTGCTTGGGCGTCCTTCACATGAAGAGATCTTTTCCAGATTTGCAATGATATAGATAAGATACTTACTAACGTTGATGATAAGAAATTTAGTAACACAGTGGATCCTAAGTTGTCCGAAATAAATAATTTTGTGACGACACGGTTTGCGCAGTGTTTGAGTAATTAACTGCTGCGCTACGTGTCGCGGCTTCAATTCCCGGACGGAACAAATATTTGTATGGCCTACAGAGAGTTGTTCCGGGTCTGGCTGTTTATAAATGTGAGTTTATATGTATGTAACTGCACCCAAGATACATAAGAAATTCCTAATGTGGGGCAAAGTACGTAGATACTATATCGTATGTGAGTTTGTATGATGCACAAATATTTGAAGAACGTTAAAACAGCCCTCAAGTGAGTAACCAGCCAGTAGCCCTGATTTTTCTTTCTTTGCTGAATGCATTATTTCTTCGTTTATTGATTCAGTTCAGGACCCTTATCTACGCTGCGCCGTAACTGTAATTTACTAGGTATAAGAAAGTGTTTAAGATTGTCGTTCTATTGAACTATACCTTTATCTCACCTGCGCTCTGTGGGGATGGGGTCGGAAATCAAGAGGGGGTAAGGGTTGTCGCTTTTGAAATAGTTTAGTTTTCTTTTTGCACTCTTGTTTCTGTGCGATTTGTTTATAATAATACAAGTGAAAAAAGTTATAGTATCCTAGCTGTAAGTACATGCAAACATGGCTTATATCGTTTTAAAGACTTTCCGGTAATTTTAGCCTACTATGCGACTTGAAGAAATCGTTTCGTATAGAAGAAGAGTTATTACTTAACAAGATACTTTCGTTATTTTTGTTGTAGTTGTAAAAATTATTATTTTTAATGAGCCTGTTGATTCAAAGGCCTTCCTACCACTTTTTTTAATAGTATTTCAATAAGATTTCCTTCCTTTAAATGACGTCGTAAGTTCGATATCCCACAAACCTTGGCATGCGGCAGTCGCAAATCAAACCGGCAGGTGGCAACCCTGGCGCGGCCCAGATTATCGTCGCGGAGAGAAGTTGCCGATTCTTTATTTGCCGATTTGTTAGATGTACGTATCTTCGAGTCTGCTACGAATGGCTGCCTTCGATCGGGGTGAGGAATTATAATGCGGTTTTTTAGATTTTGATACTTATTTAATATCCTTTTTGGGGGGATTTGGATCTTTATTTATGGTTATGGTTTTTCAATTACGCAGACAGACGTCAATAACATCCCAATTCAAAAAACATTCTGCAATTTTCACAGGAAGGAATAATTTCTGGACTTGACTATGGGTAAAATGCAGAACAGGCTCATATGTCCTTGACAACACCTTTAAATGCGTTTTTGTAACACCTAGATATTAGATATCTTCATCCTTTAAACCGAAGATTACGAGAAATGTCTCCCCTCCCGGTATTGCACCACCCACGACACCATAATTTATTCCACCTTCAGCACTGGAATTCGGCTTCATTCCCACGCAGCCTTAAAAGATTATTGCCACCATCAACAATAAAAGATTTTAATATAACAAACGATAAACAAACTGGGACTGTAAACATCGGCGACACCAATAAATGGTTATAGCTGTCACCATAACGCTATGGTGATTTGACTATAAGCTTTATGGTTTTAATGTACGCCCCCCTCTCCCCCCTATGGGGTATTATGTAAATTGGGGTAATGGGGAACGATATGCGGTTCTCATTCGGTGGTCTCGGGTATTTTGTGGCGTTAATAGAAAGTTCGTGGCCAAAATAGTATCAATCGTAAAAGTAAGATTTTGCTACGCTTGCCAAGGTTGGTACGTGGAGTTATCGTTCATAACATACCGTGATCCCTTCGTGCCTCGTAAAGCACGTTAGGCCGTTGGTCCCCTCTGCCATTTTGAGGTTTTTAAAAGTCATTACGCATAGTCAGAAATGAGAAACTCTGACACCAGTCTTACTAAGAGGTTTCATTAAGAGGCAGAAGACTCGAGTTTTCTTCGTCGCACAGAAGCCATCCAATACCGTCCACCTAATGCGAGAACCAAGCTGTGGCAAGAACATCATCCACCACCACCCGACTGCTTGCAACCCGAGGAACTTCTGCCATCTAGACATGATCTGAGGTGACCTATATGGAAGGCACTTAATCGTTTGCGCACCCAGGTAGGCCGCTGCTGACACAAAGTGGCGAAATGGGGTTTCATAGACCCGTCAGTTACTCAATGTGAGTGCGCTGCATCTGTTCAAAACATGAGCCAATCGTTGAAGTGCCCCAAGTTCACATGCACTTGTACTGTGGGAGATTTAATGAATGCCACGGACGCTGCTACTAACGTACCTTCTAGGCCTAACAGATCTACGGAGTTAACCATCGACTCGAAAAGAAGAAGGGGTTTCGTGTCACCCCGTTACTCGGTTGGGGGGCTTAGATAGACTAGACAGTCGCTCCCCATAAAATACTGGTTCTCAGTTGCATACGTTTAGACTGAAAGCCGACCCCTTCATCACACTTTGGAAAAGGCTAGGCAGATTGATTAATGTAGAAAAATAACGGATTATGTGTGAGACGTATTCATTCATTGTTTAGTTGACCTACTTTTGTATCTTTACTGTGGCGTTTATTTAGCACTTATATTGCACCTAACAATATACTACTTCTGTTATATAGATGTCAATGTGATAAGATTTTTTTTTATTGTAACCTTTCTGCCATAACTCGTTCATTAGGTGAGTTAATACAGGGTGTTCCAGAAGTGCGTGCCTATGTTTAAGGATGTGTTATGGAGCTGCTATAGAGTAAAGAAATAATATGTTTATAAAAAAATATTGATTGATTTAAAAAAAAATCGTTACAATTTTTTTTTTCAAAACTCCTGATTGTAGTTGTTAGCATCGAATCTGCAAACAGCATCGGATAATTTAATGACTGCTCGTTTTGGAGTTTGAGTTGAGTTTGAGTTTCAAGTTTTGTTTCCGCTTCGTACACTTTCACTTTTTTATCATTTACTACTGCCCAAAATAAGGAGTGTTATGTTTTCAGGGTTCATGTTACATACATGTGTTTGTTTGTTTGTGAGTTCCTTTATTCCATCATAACGTCTAAACGGCTTAACTGATATCAATGTATGTGGTGTAGTTGGAAACGTTGAGTTATCCCGGGTAGCATAGGCTAGTGAACATTTGAAAAAATAAAAAGGGGAGCCATGGTTCATAAATTAAAACGAAAATATGTTGTTTTTATGAAAATTAAATTATTGTCATCGTCTCAAGCTAGCTAGCAAAAAAGGTATAAAATAAAAAACACGCCGGCCATGTCAAAAATTGCTAAAAATTAAAAACAAGGTAGATAATAATCTTTTCATTGCAGTCAGGGGACGGTCCCTTTGAACAGTTATTTACAGGTCGACCGACCGTTTTTAATTTTTTAGTTCACTTTTTGACATGGCAGGCCTAGTTTTTTCTATTATGTGTGTGTGTATAATTGAATGCCTGATGTGCTGTCATCAAATAAACATTGTTTTTTTTATCTTTCTTACAAATCTCTGTAATCCTTTTCATGACATCTTATAAATGTAAGTTTCGACTTCGTCTTCCCTCTTTCTGTATCCAACAGAGACTTAAATAAACGTATCATTATCTGCCAAGTCATTAAAAATAACACAAAAGATCGCACTTGGGTAAAAACCATTCCATTTTTAGCCCCTTCAACACGATTTCATTCAACCCTTCGCCACCTCACAGCTCATTGAGCATTCTGACACTTCCTATCTTCAACCCACAAATCAGATTGCAGGTGTCCGATCACTGATAAACACTAGACAAGCCAGGCCCGGCACCCGTAGCCTTGGTCAGATATCGGCGAAACTAGGCCACTGATACGTCCCACATATGCAAACGTCTGTCCCAATATTTTGCGATCACTGTCATTTGTCGTTTTATTTTCGTTCCGAAAAGTAGTTTGAGAAATTGAGATATTCTTTTTTTTTTCGTTTATTTTTCTGCTCTGTGGCACCCGGTGTTTGTGTTCGGAAATTGAATTTATTGTGGACTCTGGTGAAGTGTCAAGGTTTGCTCGTATGGGTATCGATAGAAGTGGTTTTCCATGTTTAAATTGGTATATTTTTAGGAGCTCTTCGGGCTTATCCGGTTTAATGTGAAAGCAAATATAGACGTTATTTTATCTCTTGTTTGTTTTTAAAGATTAGCTTTATAATCTTAACGTGGATTTTGATAGTAATTTAACTTTGTGATTATTTTTTATTATTTTAGACCTCTTTATCAAGAACTTGTTTCAGCCCCTTAGGTCAATCTCCTTTTGCAAGATAATTCCCATGCCTGTACCTTGTTATTGAATTTAATTCTCTAAATTGCTATTTATTTTCTCATTAAAAAATCAACATTTAACCAACTTTAAGAACTAAAGCTAGAACACACACGAATCGAAGGCACTAGCACAGAGTATAGCAGTGTTTGGCATACTCACAAATCAGATAGGCTGAGTGGGTGACCGAGCGGACTGCTCACACCACGGCCCGTGCACAGGCTATTTTTACTCGTACAATCTACCCTCCGCTTTTAAATAAAATTCTATTACAAGTTTTTGTTGCATGTTTGATATGGGTAACAATATGGCGGCAGTAGTTTGTTTGCACGGAAATAGAAAGTGTATGTTCGTTTTGTATCGGCTGAAAAGCTTTCAGTATTTGAACGTACTTTTTGGATGTAGGCAGGATTTTGTTAGTGTAATTTTTGTTTGATTGTAACATGTCATATAACTCAACTGCGTTCGTTCGAAGGATTCTGTATTAAATTCCGAATCCGTTATTACTTAATAAACTTAATAAATTCGAACTAAACAGCTTAAGTAATGTGAAAATCAACAAAATTAACAATTATTTTGTGCTACGAAATAAACTTACAGAAATTATTTTTCGCATTGTTATATCTACATAGCCTTACAAATTGTAATACCCTTCAATTGAAGTTACATAGTAAAGAAGAATTTAATTCAATAATGATACTACTTAATTTTAAAAAATGACTCCACCTTTACTGATCACACTGCAATCTCCAAAATTCAACCCAAACCAGTTGTGGCTTCTATTTAATTAAATTAAGCGTTTCACCATTCGGGTTGCTTTCCTGTAATGTCCAATAAACCCACATCAAGATTCTTCCTTAATAACAACTAAAGTCCGTTTCGGGGTTCCGCAAGATGCTGTGATAAGCCCATTATATTGCTATTTTGTACACCTGATTTTACGTGCTTATCTGTGGGGGGAACCTACCGGAACCCGGTCCCATCCGCCTAGTTCTGTAACATAACCTACATAGTTTCCTGCCTGTTTTACAAACCTCCTTTCTACTTCCTTTTTGAAATAGTTCACGAAATTACCAACGAAAAAGACTATTGTAATCTTATGTGATGAACTTGTAGAAAACAAAAATGGTGCACCAAAAGGACCAAGACTGTTTATTAGAACTCTTTAGTTTATTGTGTGCGCAAAAAGGCCCAGTGCAACACAGAAGAAAGAAAGTAAAAGAAGGTAAGATGCTCTTTTCGAATTTCCTTTTCGGAAACTTTCATATTTACGACCTTATACGAACATATTTATCGTTATGGAAGTTTTAAGTTCCTATTTTGAATTTATAGTTCGAATTTCCGAACATACATCAGCTTAGTGATGTGAAATGTGATATCGAGCAGTGACATTGATAATTACGTTTATGCGTCGGAATATCGATATGTCAACATGACATTTGGAAATTCGACGCACAGGTTAATTGAAGTCGTGCTGGTGTCACTCGGTCTCAGATGTCATGTTACATTCAAATTGGTAGCGACAACGCATTGGGCACGTGCCCAGCCCGACACGCCCCGCTTCGACAGCTGCTGATATTATCACATATTTCATACGATTCATATCATCATGGCGAAATTGGGCGCGGGATTTCCTTATCCCGTTTCTTTATTCTACTTTCCGCATCGTAAATTGTGCGCTTGTGGCCAATATGCTTTTATATTTCGATGAAAAATCGTGCAAAAGCATATTATTATAGTAGCTCGTTTGGATATCAATATGACTTAGTGCTAAGTTAATGTTAGGGCTCGGTGCGTGTTAATTTCTAATCAACATCGTTATCTTTCAGTGTCAGGTGTAAGCGTACACAAATTAGAAAATATACGACACAAGTACCGATATATCTTGTGTGACCTACTTTCCACAGGTACATTAACAGCTTATCACGGTGTATTTACTTATAACACCGCGATTTCTCTGAAAACGCACGGCGTGTCAGTGCCGGATCAATCGCATACGCAACGAGCTGTAATTTATTATATTTATTTGCCTGAAGCAACCGGCTGCTTTATTTAAAAGTCAGAAATTAAATAATTTACCGAATTTCAGTTTTATTTATATTCGGATATATTTCCATACTTATCAGGACTACGGTCAATCGAGTAGCTTCATATGATATCATTATTAATTTAAGATTTATCCGTAACAGGGTTTCTGTTGATACCGAAGATAACACTGTAGCGAAAATAATATTTTTTTAATACAGGTGCACTATCAGCTGTTTCACCTAATTGTTGTGGGCGAGGCTTATCACTGCGATAGGCGAGACGACGCTGAATTGATAACAACTAAACAGTCGCCGGTCGCGCGTCCCGAGTGTATCTACTCACCGGTTCCGAAAAACAGAGTAAAACCGTAAAATAATATTTGCACGGCAAATACGCGCCTAAACGGAAAAACAACGGTCGAAATTGGAACAATATTTAAACGCAACGGTAGTGATGTGATGATGTCAATTGATAATATCGATGAATTGACATAACGATGAAAATGAACAATTTTTGGAGTGAGTTTTTGAACGTGGCCGCGAATCACCCATTCCCGTTGCCTGTTGATTTGCTGTCGCCTTTTGATCTACAGTCGAATGATGATCGTTAGTATTTTGTACTTATACATTATTTTCTAGCTTCGTGTTCATTGTACGATAGCAGAGAAGCCTTTGTTTGATAAAGCTCATGTACTTTCGCAATAGGTAAAAATAGTTGTATGTCCGTTGCACTAAAAGGATTTAGCAGTGACCAATTTAGTTTTTCCTGCTGTCTCTTTCCCCTTGGAAAACCTTATTTTACAATATTTATGGCTTATAATCGGTTGGTGTGACACTTAGTTTAATACATTTCCACAAAAACACATGTACTCGTGTGTTTTTCACATCAAAGTTATAAAAGTACTTGAAATTAATTAACCTATAACATACTATTTTAAAATGTTTACTCGTTCGTATAATTTTATATCGTCATTACACCACAACAAAACAAAATGATCAATCACAGCTATCATATTCAAGCGCCACCGAGCTTAAACAATTCAAATGAGTGTAATACCCAATTTAAAATAACTACCCGAATCAATCCATTGAATAAATTACCCGGTTCCCGGTTCTAAATCCTCTTACACACGAGCGTGTTGCGCGAATAAACATGTCAGTAGTGCACATAGATGCATGTGTAATCCAATTAAAATGTTCCCGCCATTGCCAAATTAGAATTTAGTCATTATTTGTGCAGGCCCATTTTGTTACTTTGTTTTGGAACTTAGAAACCGGGTTTGTTGGAACTGATAGTGTAGTAGTCATTTTATAGGCTTATCGATACAACGTGTTTACTTAGGATAAATCTAAGACTTTTAAGGTTTTTTCATTGGATGGCTCTGTTTCATTATTTATTATGTGTGTTAAACCTATATATGCCAGAACAATGCGAGAGCGTCAGGAGTACTCGCTTATTATATACGTAGTAGGCTTATTTTAGTCTTAGAGAACAGCTTATACACTATAGTTAAACTAATAATGAATATTTTTATATAATGATGCATAAAAACTTTTTACAAAAAAATACAACCGACTTTTCCACAAAAAATCAAAAAAGTACAAAATAACTTTAATTTCGGAACTCGGTGTTTGTGGTTCCTTTTTCATTTTTTGAACACCGACTTCCGAAATCAAAGTTATTTTGTACTTTTTTGATTTTTTGTGGAAAAGTCGGTTGTATTTTTTTGTAAAAAGTTTTTTATTTTTCACTTTTTAGTGGTACCTAAACCCCCTCCCCTCCCCCCACCTAAACGAACCAATTACATTAGTGTTAAAAAGACGCACTGCTCCAATGCAGAGTAAACTAAAAGGTCGTCAATGTAGATATTTTTTTTAGATTTTTGTTGATTTTTCAAAAACCGCTTGTTCGATTTCGATCAAATTTTCATGGGACCATTTGGGAAGTATACCCTTTACAACAAAAAAAGAATTTTTCAAATCGGTTGGCAAGCGACGAGGTTATGCGCGAACATACAATAAAAAAAAACATACAAACATCCGAATTGAGAACCTCCTCCTTTTTTAGAAGTCGGTTAAAAATAATAACAAGAAAATAAGACGAGAGAGATTTCCGCTAGTAATTGCTATAAAAGTTTCTAATAAGAATTTCTCATCTGACTAATACAATTGCTGTTAGTATTTTGAAGTACTTTGTTATTGAAATATAAGCAAATAGGATTTATATTAACGTACTTAATACAATTTCACAAACACCAACATTATCAGATTATTGAGCTGCAAAAGTGCAACACTTAACCACATTTATACAAAACAATACCATTTAGAAATTTAATTTACGAAAAATAAATTCAACAATCAATTTGGTCAGCGTTTATCAAATTGATTCATCTGACGTCCGATAACGCATGAGTGACGTCATTTAAACTGAACAAATACCGAACTGGCTATTTTTGTGTTTACAGTACATACAAAATATTTGAATCTATTATTAGAATATCGGCGGTAATTATGATAGATTAGGAAACATCTGATCTAAATCCTCATGTTAGTAGGGAAATCTCCATTAGGTACACGAAAAGTATTAGTTAAAATGCAAAATAGTTAATTAATCAACATATTTATGTATAGTCGACACGATTGTCGCTGTGGTCGAGCGTACGGCTACTGTGCTACGGTTCGCGGGTTCTATTCCTACGAAACAAATGTTTGTATGGCCTACAGATAGTTGTTCCGGGTCTGGGTGTCTTGTGTATGTGAGTTTACATGTTTGTGAACGCACCCACGACACATGAGCAAATCCTAGTGTGGGGCAAAGTTTTTTTTATAAAGATAAAGAATATAAAATTCTTCCGTTACTGAGTTTTTGAGTGACTGACAGACAACGCACAGCCGAAACTACTGGCGAAATTGGTGTAATTTCCTCTATTGATGCTGGTAGTGCACCAATAGAAGATTTCCTGTAATTCCTACGGGGACGGATAAAAACGTGTCAAAAAATTTAGTATTAAAAAAAATTTTGTTAGATATTTACATAACAAAATAATATTGTCTATCTATCTGCCCTCTATGATGATCTAATGTCTATGATTGTATCTATGATGTTATCTATGGTACTTCTAAAATACAGTTGATTCCGAACCACTGCAGTGTTTTATCAAAATTAGCCTCTGTTTGTGTCCCACTGCTGGGCAAAGGCCTCTACTTCCAAGTCTCTCGTTCTTGGACGATCCCTGGCCAAGTTTTGCTGGTAAACATGATGAGATAGTCACACCACCTTCAACGCGATCGCTTTCGACGACGACAAATTATAATACTACTAGCTGCCCCTTGGCTCTGCCCTCTTGAATGTTGAAAATCATCCCAAGAGAACATACTCCCGGAATTAAAAATAGTGTTGGAGTAAAGTAATTTCCGAAGTAAATCCTATGTGTTATTCCCGATTATAATCCACCTCAGTGCCAAATGTCACCAAGAGCCAGTAATTTTTGCATTTATATGTTAAAAAATATCGTGTCTGTACTTTTGAACGTTGAGGAGTTGCTTCGTCTGGTGCCAATTCTATATGGATAATCAATTCATTCATAATAAAATAATTTTATGATAACTATAAATAACTGACCAGCATGTAAAACTTTGTAGACTAAGAAAAACTGCTTCTTATTCAGCTTACAAGACTTGACCAAAACAAACTAACATTCATTGCAAATTGTATAAAAACTTGTTAAAAACGAAATAGGTCCCACCTCCTACCTCTAACTACCAAGAACACATTTCAAACCTGAAAACTTAACATTTAAATTTCCAACTCTGAAGGAGCTCGTCCAAAACTTCCCAGGAAATTGAAGTCCCCAAATTAATGACGAACTTGTACGACTTAGAACTGTACATAAGTTGGCAAGACCGTGTGTGTTGTCTGACCAAAGGAGGCACAGAACAACACTGAACAACTGTCCTAAACTAACTGTTGTTTGCAACAAGCGTGTCCCATCCCTAATTAAAGGAGGTACCATAATGTTGCCGAGTTATTTGTGTTTTTTAATTAAACTGCTAATTATGGTGGTTGCGTGTGCCAGGTTAAATATAACTGCAAAGTGGAACGAGAGAAAAAAATAAAAATAAAACAACACGTTTTGTTGGAAAAAGTTTCGAGATAAAATGATCGTGTTACGAGGCACAGATATTTCAAATCTCTCCTGAAAGTTCCTTTCATTAAAATGAATTCACTTCATAGTCAAGGTACTAGTGCGGTTTGAATAAATTTAATTTTATGTCTTAAGTTTTTCTAAACCTATTTGAAACATAATAAACACCGTTTTTCGGTTCCCTAATCGATAACTCTTTGATCGCATAACCTTGAAATTTCTTAATTAAATCCGTGTTTTACACAAAAGGCCCATCCACCCCACATATTATTCGACATGCACGAGTGCCTTCGTTGTTTTTATGCCTGTAACAAAGGGACGCGACCTTCACATGAAATAAATTCCTTCTACATACAACCGTTGCGCAAACTCGATGAGTTATCGCGAACGCTATCGCTTCGATTGCCTTTATCTTTGAATGCGAGATAATAGACGCCATGACGCCTACGCAACGCACCTGATCTTCACAAAGAGAAACACCATCTATCAGTGCCGTTTTCCACATAGATGAGCACTCTCGCCTCGCACCATCTCTTTATCTTATCGATATAAAACATCGACACCTCAGCGAAATCACGCGCGTCACTGAACATTTTCTATTGGGTAGTGATGTCCCTTATCTAATCTTAATGTAGTTAATGCAATACCATCGGTACGAATTGAACGTGTTCCAGTGTTTAATTTAAATTTGTAAATAATAATGTGAAAATGTTTTGTGTTTTAGTGTTGGGTGTTTGTAAAGTGGCCTGGTTTGATTTAGTGTAGTTAGTCGATATGAAGATGCCGTCGGTGTCGTGGTCGCAGACGGCGGAGTGTGTGCGCGAGTGCGCGTGGCAGACGTTTTATTGCGGCTTGAATGTATGTGAGAAGGTCGCCGCAGCTCAGGGCTTGCTATCCGTGCCGTATCCGCGTTTAGATGTTGTGATTGCAGCCCCCTCATACGCCGCACACCGTTAGTACCTCTTTCGTTACCTACATTTTTAATTTATCTTTTCAATTTTTTTTTTTCACAAATCATTCCCGATTTCGATCCAAAATCCGATCCCTATCAGTGTGATTCATCTACATAACTTTATTGTCCTATAACAAATGGCTGGTACCGCAAAATTCGGAATATTAATGTGCAGCATTGTTATGTCATACCGCAGCTTCGGTTGACAAAACAGAAATGCGGATAGTTTTATTACTATACGCCGTTATACAAAACTGAGCGACGTGTTTTTGTTTAGCCGAGTTATACATTTTGGTGGTTGTACATCACTATTGTGTTTTTTGATTTAGTGTTTTCATTTCTGGTTTTGTTGTGCTGAAATTCGTATAGTATTATTATTATACGCCGTTATACAAAACCGAGTGATGTGTTTTTGTTTAGTCGAGTTATACATTTTGATGGTTGTACATCACTATTGTGATTTTTTATTTAGTATTTTCATTTCTGGTTTTATTCTGCTGTTAATGTAATCAGCTGATTACTATAAAACTCTTATCATAGATATCTATTTACTATTGCGTCTGTACCTTTTGACGTCTGTCTGATTTTGAGAATTCCAATTACCTTCATTTCCTATTTATAATACTAACAAAAATCTTCCAATAAATATGATTATTTAAAAACGTTTCAAATAAATACGATAACATATTAACATTCCAGCGACGTTTTCAGTGAAACAGTCTAAGCAAATCCAGGTGCTTATAAATATCACCGAGTGTGAACAATTAACGAAAGTTATACCTACGCATACAAACTTCAGTGATTAATTCAAAACTCCACATTCGTTATAATGAAGTTGAACAAGGGATATATATGTTATCAAAAGTTTATTTACAACCATTTTTTTTATTCGCAGCTTCGCCAACCTCAAACTCCGTATATCGGAGATTAAAAAAAAAAGTGTTTCCAGTGACGATTGATTTCTTTAATCGATTACTTTTATTGCAATGTGGTAAAACAGAGATTGATATTCTTCGATTTGAGCCGATTTTTCAATAGGCACATAACTTGTACCAAAGGAATAAAAATGGTGATTTCAACAACTTTTGTTTGAATAGAAAATATGTCAAACAGCCATATTTATTCGTGAGTTTAAAATTATCAAACCATTGAAAAAGAAGCTTTAAAACGAAGGTTTTTACTTGTCTTGAAATCATTAATATTGACGTACATATCTGCAATGTGCTGTTTTAATACATGGGTAGCTTTTTGAGAAAACCAGGTGACTGTCAAGTTTTTAAAAAGGCAATTGAAGCAGTAATAGCACTAAAATAACTCGATTGCCAAAAAGTGCGTGAAAAACTTCTCAATTATTATCAGCCGCTGTATTACCGATAATTTAACAAGTAAATCTCATACAAAATTAATTATGAATTGCCAACGTTTTCGGTTACCATTCGCGTCGTTAGTTTTAACAACGCGTTCTGCCTCATTTGTTACTCGGCCGGTTAAGGGTGACATTACACTAGAGATGAGCGAGGTTTCGTAACGAGAAATGCGTGACGCGTAATCTTGTATTGGATCTTAGAAATATTACGAATAAAAGAAAAACTGGTTCCGAATTACAACAGTGCAAGTGGCACTGTTGTAAAACATGTCTGGTTAATCCCGATCCGTTCAGTGGATTGGGCTGTGCGTTGATAGATATGCCAGTCAGTCAGACAAATTCCGCAACCCTAGCAGGCACTGACCCTATGGGGCCCCGTCTTCGTTGCTGACAGCTCTTTGAGGCGCGCGACCTTAAATATAAGGTCATTTTAATTTATAATTCCTAATCATACTGAAGTAATCAAAGTACAAAGAAACCCGTTAAATAAAACTACAATTTCATAGGTAAAGGCCTAATACTTACACAACAAGTGCATAGTATAAAGAGGGGAAGAAGGTTATCTCCGGCCTAATTCGCGATATAATTGCCTACTGTCTTAGGGTTGTCACTTTAACACATCTCTGTATAACTAATTCAGTGATCATTAGTCAATAAAGTTCAACAATGGTTTGATTTTACAACTGTAAGTACCTACCTACTTAGTTACCTACTAAGTAGTATACCTACAATACTGAGAAATCGGCATAACTAAACGTAAACAAAGCAATAGCGGCAAATCAATTGATAGATCAAAAGGACCTACCTAATATATTCTAGTAGGAAATTAGGTCTACCTACCTACTTTCTCTGTGTGATAGAAAACTAATAAAAATAAGTAAGTAGGTATCTCATCATCAAGTAAAAATTATATGCTAGAATAAGTGACTAGCTTACCTTTCCTGTTCATTAGGTAATCTGAACAGAGATAATTCTGGAATCGATGAATTATTGAGACACCCAAACACACAGCAATACGTTCTCCTGCGACTGTCAGACATTTTTTATTTATTTAGCGGTGACGCGCAAACCTCGTGCAGTGTTAGCCCCGACTGGCGCACTGAGAAACGGGTCGAGACTTGTTAAAGTGTGCGTGCGTCGACGCATAGATACTATGGCGCACACATACAAGCCGCGCGCGGTGCGTTTCTATGAAGATAACCTACTTCCCCTGTTTATACTATGACAAGTGACTTAATAGAAACTCGATCGCTTTGAGCCTTCTCTAATTTGAGTACATTTACGTGTAAATCTCAATGAGAAAGTAATATTGAGCAGACCTGAGTAACGAGTGCAAAGAATCAGCGCAAGTAATGAATGCGATAATAATGATAAATGATATTTATTTTGTAAGTATATTAAATACAACACTTAAACACGTCCAATATTGTTTGGTACTTTTAAAGGCAGGTGTTTCCTAGCCGACAACCCTAAGAAGGAACACCGAAACAAACTCAGAGGTCTAAGTCACTTTTAAAGTCCATACAATCAACACTGATCAAGTCATATGATGCATACAATGACATGTTAGGTCTATTTCAAATCAGTTATTCAGTATACGAATTGCTATTCGTGTTTTTCGTATCCGCATCCCTTAATTAGTGGATTCGCACCCTAACTTTTTGTTGACTTAAAAATGAACGCGTTTATTTTATTTAACCTGTTTAATTGTACGTTGTGATTGTTGATTTAAAATATATTTCAGCGTGATGGAAGTGAATGGGCGTTAATTGCAAGTATTTGGGAATATTAATGAATGCTGTAGTGTTAATTAATACCTTTCAGCCTTTGCGTTTTATTTCAATGTTGCTAACTTTGCAACCGTAAGAAAAACCGTGTGAAAGTATAGGCCAAGAAAAAATGTATAACTTAATCGTGATATTAGATTTATGTTACTTGTATTGCCGTGGAAGTAATATTGTTATAAGGATTATTCTGGACTAGCTTTTGCTACGACCTCGCTCGTGTGGATATAGATTTTCGAAAAAAGGATCCCATCTATCTTTACACGAAAATTCATCAAAATTTGTACAGAAAATTAATCGTGAAAACATTACTAACAAACAAACTTACTTTCGCGTTATAATAAGAGAAGAAAATGTTATGCGTTGAAAACTACACCTTGGCTTTTTTTTAACAAATGTGATAACGTCTTATTCATCAAATGACTTCTTCCACTCCGTGAGGCATAGAAGGGAGTGTCAGACTCTTACTGACTAAAATCCGTCCGTATTCCTCCAAATTCCCTTTGCGTTCCAAAGCCGCGAAGCAGCGGTGACTATCGATCAAATTCCGCAATTACACCTTAGCTCTAGAATCTAAACCTCAAAAATCTTCATCCCATTTAACAAATTAATAAACCGAAAAAATATATAAATAAAAACCCCTAATCACCTTCCATAAAATGTAAAGCCTTCCAATATCAAGTTTTGCGTTAAAATGTCGTTTTAAAACGGATTATAATGATCGGCTCTTGACGAGTTTTATCTTTATTTAATCTATCAATTTCCTCCCGGCAAATTGGTTAACTTCAGAAGATTATTACACAGAGGCGTGGAATTAAAATAATTGTTATTATCATGTATTATTATGATTGGTATGGTTCGAAATTATACGTTTTTGTTCTTAATTAAGAACTTAACAAAGTCAAAACGTTTATTTCAACTAGGCCATTAAACGGCACTTTTGAACGTCATCATTTACGAAAAAATAATAAATTGCCTCTAGCAAAGGTAGATCCTTATGGAGAAGAACGGACAAGAAACACCATAGTTACTCTTTTTAACCGACTTCTAAAAAAGGAGGAGGTTCTCAATTCGGATGTTTGTATGTTTTTTTTTTTAATGTTTGTTCGCGCATAACTCCGTCGCTTGCCAACCGATTTGAAAAATTCTTTTTTTGTTGGAAAGGGTGTACTTCCCAAATGGTCCCATGAAAATTTTATCGAAATCGAACAAGCGGTTTTTTTTTGTTAATTTCAATAAATGTTAGCAAATCTATCGGGATAGCTGAAATCGCAGGTTTGTTTATTGTTTATACCAATTTATACCACGTACGCTGTGATGGGTATGCTTAGCTGGGAGTGAATCACTAAAAAGTGAAAAATAAAAAAAAAACTTTTTACAAAAAATAAAACCAACTTCTAAACAAAAAAACCAAAAAGTATAAAATAACTTTAATTTCGGAAGTCGGTGTGTTCAACAACAAAAAAGCAACCAAAAACACCGAGTTCCGAAATTAAAGTTATTTTATACTTTTTGGTTTTTTTGTTTAGAAGTCGGTTTTATTTTTTGTAAAAAGTATTTTTATCAAATAAATGTTGTATAATATTTAGTAAACAAAATAATCATATATGTGAGGACGATGCATCAAGTATACTAGTATGGTAATAATTGGTTATAGTACCAATTAATTATTAAGGATAAGAAGATTAAATTCGGCTCTACACGTACGTTGATGTTCTATGAGCAAGTTTCATCAAACATAAATTAGGCCACGTGAGACTCTTCAAACTTTTTTATTCGATTTTGAGCAATACGTCTTAAGCAATAAAGGGACACATGTTCGATTTTGCTCGAACAAACGTAAAAACCTCTAGCATTTAAGCTCGTGTGGACTGAACATGCAAAAAACAATATGTAAAAATAAAACATCCTTTTATGCATGAACCGCTAAAATTAACTGTTCGACAGACAATTAAAAAGCGATCTAATAGAAGCTGCGAATCCTTTTAAGGTTGTCACTCTAAAAATAAAGCAAAAAGATACTTCAGTTTATTTTTGTTGATAAAATGATACATCAAAATCAATACAAATCAAAGTGCTCCAGTTTCGGCTTTGTCTGAAGTACCTAATTGATTTGATAAAGTTATCACACATTTTAATAAAGTTATCATTGTGCTTAACTAATTTATCAAATACTTACTAACAACTAAACTAAACATAGATATACCAGCAAGGAATTCCGAATAGTTGGAAATGTTAGAATTGTCGTAGCTCGTAGCACTTCTCGACGACGCCTACGAGCGCTACGGCTACGTCGATTCGTAGCGTTACTACGAAATAGTTCACTGTTTAATTTTGTGACAAATGTCGTGTTTTATTGTTAGTGACATCTTTATTAAATAGTCTGCTTCTTTTATTGTTGATATTATCCATGTTTGTTTAATATTATGAGGTAATAAGAAAAGATTTATGCGTAATATAATATAATGCACGGACACATTTAGTGTCCTGTATATTTAAAATTTTCTATTATATTGTAAAACAATTTAATAGGTTTTAACCATGATGTAGTCCTTGTGAGTTTTTGTATAGCAGTAGAAAAAATTAAAATCGAGATTATTTAAATCTAATCATCTATTCTTAATTAATAAATTTAAAATTTTAGTACTCGAATTTCGTATTAAAAAGTGATACAGTCTGTTATAAAGTAGAATGACTTAGGTATAGTTAACATCTAAGATAAGTATGTAACAATACAATTTTACAATCTGACGTCCTAGCTAGGTTACTTAGTAGCTTGTATTAACTTATTAAGAATAATCATTACTATAGAATACAATAGAAAACATTTATTCAGCACAGACACAAACTTCAAAGAAACAGAAATAATAGTAGGTACAGAATTGCACTGAGCATGCCCATACCACAGTAAAAATATGGAACAGTATGGAAACTAAGCCCATTTGTTGAAATAATTACCTACGCTCAAGTAGAGAGTTAGGGTTGTCACTTTTAATGTTTGCAATAAGTGTTTTATTGGAACGAAGTTCTTTAACACGACTTGCGGTAGGAGTTGACTGGGAGAAATAGTCACGCGAAAATGCGTTAGTGCATGTTATTCCATGCGACTTTCTTCTTTGGTCAAAATGTAAATAATGCCATTGTAAAAAAAAATACAAACTGAATATTGTTTATCATTTCTATGCCATTTTATTCCATTTCAATTATACCTAATATCTGCCCTAAAATTTTGATGAAGGTTTTGTGTATGTTGAATAAAAAAACTTTTTACAAAAAATACAACCGACTTCTAAACAAAAAAAACCAAAAAGTACAAAATAACCTTAATTTCGGAACTCGGTGTTTTTGATTGCTTTTTGTTTTGAACACACCGATTTCCGAAATTAAAGTTATTTTGTACTTTTTGGTTTTTTTTTGTTTAGAAGTCGGTTGTATTTTTTAAAACAAAAAAGCAATAAAAAACACCGAGTTCCGAAATTAAAGTTATTTTGTACTTTTTGTTTTTTTTTTGTTTAGAAGTCGGTTGTATTTTCTGTAAAAAGTTTTTTTTTATTTTTCACTTTTTAGTGGTTCACTCCCAGCTAAACGTACCCATCACAGCGTACGTGGTATAAATTGGTGTAAACAATAAACAAACATGCGATTTCAGCTATCCCGACAGATTTGCTATCATTTATTGAAATTAACAAAAACCCGCTTGTTCGATTTCGATAAAATTTTCATGGGACCATTTGGGAAGTTATACCCTTTTCAACAAAACAAGAATTTTTCAAATCGGTTGGCAAGCGACGGAGTTATGCCCGAACAAACATTAAAACGACTAGAATATAATGTTGTCGTAAAATTATGGTCATTTATTTTTTCATACTCATAAGGATTAATTTATTCCATATGTTATATAAATTATAATACAATATAAATTAAAATTAGTCTTCGGTATAAGGATTTAATGCTAGTATTAAAAATCTGTGCTTGGGTACACAGTTTTTGCAAAACGAAAACCTGAGTGGTCCACCTATAGCCATTATAATAGCGTAGGTATTATCTATGAACACGGCACCCGCCACTGAGCGCACCGCGAAAGTCCCTTAGGGGCCTCGTAGATGTGCGCGTCTGTGTGAGTGTGCCGTTTCGACCGTTTGTTCGTAGTTTCTGTACTGTTCCATATTTCTACTGTGCCCATACCAACGTCTCAGCATTTGCTGGGCGTCAAATACCCAGCGCTGGTTTTTAGTTGTATATATACTCGTACACAAAATTGATATTTTCTTAAAAAGGTTTTATAAATCAAGTTGAGTAATGTAATGTTCAGAGATGGTTCATCATGATATTATTTCTTCATTATATACCCACACAGTGTAGTATTTTTAGCCCAAACGTAGGCTGGTGGAGAATGCCCCGTTTCATTATGGTCCGTCTATGTACACTATGCACTGTACATAAAGTCCAACACTCGTTGGGCTCCCATAGGCTTTGCTCGAGCCGTTTTTCCTAACTACCCGAAGTATCGGCGATACATCACGCCGGGTGCGCGGGGAGCTTGCCAAATTGCCCCAACCAACAACTTTACTAATATCGGGCTTTTGAGAACAGTGCGCTTATTCCACGATGCTGTTTTATGTTTATACTGTTCATTTTTGAGTTTAATTAAAGATGTACAAGCTTCTTGTTTTTACCTACAGTACTGTATTTCCTTTTCTCTTTAAAATCCATCCAAAGGTTGTCTTATAAAGATCGCTTCTAGCGATAATTGTAATGTTTTCATCATCTATATTTTCTGTAACTTATATGGTGTACATAATAAAGAGTATATATTCTATTCTATCTCTTGCTTGCACTTTTAAAAGAAACTCTTATATGGCAGAGTAAGAACCTCAACCTGCATGAATAGATATTATAGTATATGTTTATTTTGGAAAAAAAAACTATAAGCAGCTAGTGAGACTCAGGATATTTGTTTTTCGTGTAACTTGTTCAGAAATGGAAATCATCCGAACAATAATTGTTTTGTAAAACTCGTCCTTATATGTATGTAGCGACGACTCAGATGCGAGTTGCGAGCACACGAACTAAATTTATTATTATTGTTATATTTAACATTATTGTTGAACCATATGCTGAATTTGGTGCACCGAAAGTGTCAAGAATATAAGATGGACTCGCCAGCTTACAGATAAGCCTTGAGAAGATTGCGTGTATGGTAAAAACATTGAGAAATTAAAATAGGTGTTTGGAACATAAATAATAAAATAAACCTTAGATTTTTTTACCAACCGATCTAAAAGTTCGAAAAATGGGCTACTTCCCGTTATGTTACATTCCTGATTCGTCAACATGTCAAAAGTTAAAAACAAATGAACGCTAGTAGCGTTTGGTCATGATTTTGATTTATATAGGCCAGACATAAAGTCTTAACTATCTGAAAAATTGTATGCGAGTTGCGATGTCTATAGCTATTATGCTATATTTTAGAATGTCATAGGCGTACCAATTTTATGAAAAAAAAAATATATATTTTTCTTAAAATTATAAAGCTACTAAATTCGACAGATATTTTCTCTATTTACAAATTGGCAGAACAAACCAATCCTCTCAGTAAATATCTCAAGTGAATGCCAAGTATGAGAGTAAACAAAAACTTTCGCTTTGACCCGTCTCAAGTTATCGCGAGTTAACCCTCCGCCGTCAACCCTAAAGAAACCGAGTCTTGTTTCATCATTGAGTGAGAAACTTTTTATGCCGTGTTTGTACTTAACTATCGTATTCTTGAGATGTATGAGTTTTGATCAGGCTGTCAAACTACTTGTACGTTTTTCTCTTCACTTTTCAGGCTTTTTAGACGAATCAGTGTGTACTTTAAATTTAAAGTACATACATATCAATACGTTGTGCTAAAATCTTATTCTGTAATATAACCACAGGTGCTTCACCATGAAGTGCCAAAGCCATCATGACTTCGTTGCGAAAAAAAGATAGTGATATTTGTTTTTTTGCAGCTCCGTCTCTGTCTCACAATGGAATCATGATGGCATTGATACTTCATAGTACAGCCCCAGGCCTATATACTCAGAAGGAATGGTATTATGAAACCGAGTTTTGATCTTCACAACAAAACCTCTTTTTTCCGAAGGCGGCAGAAATAGCTTCATTTAAACAAATTAAGCTATTTCTGTCGCCTTCGTTTTCGCTTTGAGTAACCAACCTTGACAATTTTAAAAACGCCTGTAAATTTTCAAATGAAAATTATTATTTTTAATCATGATTTTTTAACAGGCGACATTTAAATTATATTTCTTTTTAATGTACATACGTAGTATTTCATTTTTCATTATTTAATCTACATACCACTTAAAATATTTTTATATGCGACATAAAAAAGAAAACAAAATCACAATATTTCCTCAACAAACTGCTAAATCAAACCTTCATATTATAAAATAAACTAAATTATATTATAAACCATCCAAACATTAAACCCATCACATGCAAGTCAGGTAACCAGTAACAAAATAATTTAACCCCCAATGGTCCCAGCGATAACTAACCACACAAGATTGACCCCCAAAGAAAACTTGTTAAAAGTAAATCTATTAACCAAAGAGTATTTAGGGAGCCCCTAAGTGTTGCCACACACGAAATCGGAATCGTTATATTTTTATTGAAAAGTTTTCTTTTTTTCTTTATGGCAATGATGGCTGATGTTATTGGTTCATCACGTGTTTTGAGGGTTTTAGGAAATAGCTTCATTTTTTATGAAAGTTTTGGATTTTTTCAATTAAGATATAAGAAACATTCCACTAAAGATTGCGAGAACTTTTTCAATTTATTTTTTACTAGATTTTCCTGCGGTTTTGCTCGCGTTCCTATAACCATCTTCAAGGTCCTATCTATCTCTGTACCAGATGTTCATTATATCATGAGTTTATGTATTTACTGGGATGATGAACATTGCATACACTATAGATAATCTTTACATTATTAATAAATTATGCTAGTGCTGCAATACATGTCATGATCATGTTGACTTGTTGTGGGTACACTTTTTCTCGCTAAGTTTCACAAAAATAATAAATCTAATCATTAGATTAATTGAGATTCTAATAAATCAAGTGTATGAAAGTACAATGAAAAATATTATTAAGATTATATTGAAACAATGTGAGATCCTTACTAATATTATAAATATGGAAGTTTGTATATACGGATGTTTGTAACTCTTTTACGTGTGAACGGATTCGAAAGAAATTTGGCGAAGAGGTATATTATACTCTGGATGATACATAGGATATTTATATCGGGAGTATTTTTCCTTGGGATAATTTCCGCTAATCAAGCGGGTGGAGACGCGGGCGGCAGCTAGAAACTAATTAATTAAAATTCGAATTTCTAAGATGTAACAAAAAAAAAACGTTACAAAAAAAATAGTCCTGCAGTGGCCGCAGATCAGCTGATAATAAATTTCAGAAGATAGCCGGTTTGTGCAATTTCAATCTTGAAATAAACGAGAGTTATATGGTATTTTACCATCAGTATAAGTGGCATAAGATCAACATTAATTAGAGTTTAATTTAAGCTAAGTTATTGGCTACAAAAACACTTAAATAGTGCTCGGTAAAAATCCTTGCACTCCATAATATCTTACCATGTTCAGTACTGTCAGAAAACTATTCGATCATTTTCTTCCTCCCATTTCCTCTGATGTTATCAAGTCCAGTTTGTAAGTGTGAACGAAACTTTACCTTGTTTTTCTGACCGTACAAATAAAACGCAGCAGTTTTCTTATCGTATGAAAGTTTTTTATGTAATAGGTAGAGGACGCTTCCGGGAATTAAGACTGGAAAAAGTTAAGGTTATAAAAGTTGATATCGCAATAGTTAAGTAAATATATGGTCAGATATATCTATCTTCCTTATATAGTTTTAGATTGTGGTTCTGGTGAAGTAACATTTTCACCTTAAATAATATTGTAAAGAGTTAAAATTGTTTGTTTATAAATTTTGTAAAATGTTATGTGTCATTTGTTTTAAAAGAAAGAAAGAAAAATGTTTATTTAGAACTCACACAAGACAAACAAAATTTTTTTTTACATAAAATAAATAAATACAACACTTACAGAAAAAAAAGTATAAAAGCTGTACATGTTGTACATGAATTTAAACTGTGCGAGAATAAAAAAGATCCTTATCTTAGCATATGCTGCGATTTTTTTTTAAATATTCCACAGCGTTGTTTGCATGACTGTAACATTGGCCATATTCATTTACACAGTAAATCATTTTCTGAATTTTATTTTGTAACTTAAATGGGTAAAAATAGTATGATAATTAACGAAAATACAATTTAATTATATTTTACTTCCTGGAAGGGAGCCCTTTGAAATGAAAAAGACTGCATAATAAATTAAATTAACATTACAATTTGTTACTACAGTCTGTTAAAGGGCCATGTTCCGTCTCTACTCTGGAGGCGAGCATAATTAATTCCTACAAAGGAAATGTACACTGCTATCAATATTTAGTTGCATATAAAAACATGTAAACCTCAGTGCCTTGGGTCTTGCAAGAAAACCCTTAATACAATCCAGCTCATAAGAAGTTGTGGTCTGTCAAAGGCCTCGGGACAAAACATTTTCAGTCTGTACCGAATCTGTATATTCTGAAACACAATACCTATTTACATCTATACCCCATTCACGACAAGATTAGACATTGAAATACATATTTTTTATAGTCCGTTCAACCGATTTTGACTTCTATTGCGTTGGTGTCATGACACATGGTAGCTGCAGTAAACAGTTGGTATTATAAACACGTTTTTTCTTTTAATGCCATCTTTATGCCTACGGAATAGATGTTAAAATCGGTTGAACGAACTGTAAAAAATTTTGTTCCAATGTGTAATCTTATTGTGAATGAAGTATAGATGTGTATATCTTGTTGGTTCAATGGTGACAACAGTACACCCCTACGTTTAGGATCATATTCCAAAACGTATACTGTAACTCAACTCGAATTCCACCTGCAACATGAGCACGAAAACGTCAATGAAAGCTTATCTTATTGACGTTATAAATTGAAGAGATGGGTTTTAACTGAGCAAGCGCGTTTACGCATTTGCTTGCTCTCGAGAATGAAAACTTCAATTTATAAGCAAGTTTTTTTTTTGAAGACAGTTTTGTGCTTCGATGGCGTTAGAGCTCAAATTCAGTTTACGTTTTGGAATATAGGCTTTCGTTATTTCGATATCGTATGAAATACTAACAATAAAATGTCTATTTTCGTTTGTAGAACGACTCATAGGTTCATTTCTCGTTCTTTAATGAGTAAATCTGTTTACACATATTTTTTGTGAGCAATTATCACAAATACTTAACAAAAAAAAACAGATTTCGCAACGTTACAAATAGAATATGTGGGGAAATTGGCGATCTTGAAAAACAATTCGATTTGTCACCTTTGTTAAGCGTTTCAAAAAGCCTGAAAATCTGTGTTTTTCCTCACAATCGTTTTCCCCTATTTTATGTGTTTACAGCAGCAACTGCACACAGCATAATAACAGACAGGCTGACATTGGAAGCTGTAATTTCAGCTTGTTCCACACGTTGGATGCACACGCCCGTCCGTTGTGCCTGCTTCTTTATATTTCGTTTTACGTACGTTTTGTTTATTGTTTTATTTAAATTGGAAGCGGCTCTTTCGTTTAATTTTTATGTTTTCAAATTACGAGATGGCTGTTGTGTATGGAAATGCAGATTTTGTGTTAAATCCTTTTTTCGTTGTAAAAAGTGACCCATGCACTTTTTTTAGTTTCGAAAATCTTGCCTTCCGCCTTTGGAATATCGATAGAAAATAGTTCCATAAAAAATCGTATTACTCCTCTTTGGTAACTCATAACATAATACATATCTATAAAACTCATGGCTTATACCACGGGGGCAGGAACTACAGAACGCCTATTTCTACCATCCTTACAAACTCTTTATTTTCTTCTTGATAATCATTATGCTAACGCGTCCGCAAGTTTAAAACAACATACTTTTGCGCACCTCAGTTAAACCCTGTTACATAGCTGCATTCGTTATCAATAGCGCCATCTAGTATCGAGTAGCAGAGCTAGTACAATCAAGAATCTTTGAGACTTTTCTATGCTATAAGATTCTAGAATTCTAGAAACCGGTTCAGTCGCGACCGATATGTACGCGAACTTTCTAGATCTTTCTACAATGGTAGGTTCTGAAATTGACTGACTCCCTATATAAGTCCTGCATTTTTCGCGACCAATCAGTATTGAATAAGTGATACGGGCAATAACTTCGAGAGCGATCTTCAACTGTGGATTAAAATTATCAGTAGTGCAATTGTGTTTTATAATTAGTGTATAAAACACAACAGTTGTTATTAGTGTTGTTTAATAGAAGTGTCTAACTTTGGTTATTTAATCGGCTGATTTTAATATCACGAACCCGAAACTCGTAACAATACTTATGCAATGACAATGAACGGTGAAGTTAGCGTTACGAGGTGTGGCAGAAATGGCTTGGAAGCGTTCTACACCAGCCTGGCCATAGAGTAGAATAGAATAGAATACTCTTTATTATGTACACCATATAAGTTACAGAAAATATAGATGAAGAAAACATTACATAGGGTGACACAATGGGCGGCCTTATCGAGGGGTAGAGGAGCCACTTATTATCATAGACAATGTTGATACATACTTAGTCTTTTTTCTACAGCGCTTCCTTGTCTTAGATTGAGATTTTTTCCGTATTTAACTAATGGTTACAAAAAATTATGGGGACCTACGTTTTGTAAGCTGCGTTTTCGATCTTTACTTAGCTTGACTAATGTTTAAATAAACAAATATTCGTTATAAACTAAAAAATTACGGATACTATAGATCAAAAATTCTCCCTAAGTGTAACAGGGTGTTCTAAGTCAAGAGTACAGTTATAGTACAGCTTATTTCTAGGCAAACGTGCTTCATCGTCGACCTTTTTTTCTTTCTCTCTGTTTTGCTTTATCTGTGACCTTAGGGCGAGTGTTTTACTCATCGCATGAACTAAAACTTCAATTTGTTTTGAAACTGAATCAGCGCCGTCTGGTGACGGTAACGTAAAGCTTTTTTATTTTCTAAACAAATTGACATGAGTAAACCGTGATCGTTAACACACTCAACATTTTAAAATCCTCCCAAAAACATTTCCAAACAGCTTCAAATACTCCACACTCATATTAAGACCGACCTTGAGAGAACTCGCCTGAAAATGGCCAGAAATACAATACGTGGATACGTACCTACGCATATAAGTTGCAGGAGCAATAGTCTGAATATTTGATAGGCTTGTCTTGTGGCTGGCTTGCTCTCATTTATTCATCCTTTTGTAGATACCAGACTGTATGCGTGTCGAAATAAGCGGAGCTGTTTTTGTAACCTTCCGCTTACAAGTTGATATAGTAGATCATCTACTTCCTTTACTTTATCTCAACCTAATGAGCTAAAGAAAAATACCTTCAAGACCAAAAAAAAATTTACTATACCTTAATTTTTGTCTTATGTCTCTCTCTCATTATCGCTGCTAAGTACACCTCTGTTCATCTTATACCTTAACAGAAGCGCGTCTGCTCGATGGGAAAATTTACAAAAAATCATATATACTATTCTTTATTTAACCCCTCTACAATTACAGACCTCACCAATGGCATAATAGGAACTTATGCATAATTTAATGCTTTTAAACTCAGTGATGGCCGTGTGTTTAATTATATCATTCAACCTGAACAAAGAGGAGTGGATGAACCCAGAGCGGTGTGAGGACATCTTAGAAGACAATTATTGGTAAAACGAAGCTTTTACTGTGGGCAGAGCTAATGTATATTTATTCATAAGAACTTGGCTATTAACCAAACCATCATCTAATTAATCGCCTTTATTTGTGAGCTGAACTTAAAACAACATACAAAGAGCAACAAGACCAATCCACTTCTAATTTCGCCAACTATTCCCTCTAAAGGCCCGTCTATTCCCGCCCGTTCGCCCAACATTTCACTCTTGTCACAAGGATCAAGTTATACCAACATTCAAGCAGCTGAGACGTAATATAATTCTCTAATAGTTCAGGAATGTTACCGAACGTTTGTACGTAGGCTTCCTGAATAACTTGTGTTTATTGAATCTGTAGGGAAATGGATTAGGGGTTAAGTTCGTTGATTAAATATTTACGATCAGGAAGGTATATACAAACATAAGCTCAGGCCTTTTCTTATGGGGAACCAGAACCCACAGAACGTTACCTGCTACGAACCTCACGTACTACATTTTTTTTATCGTTAGTACATCTTTGTGTCAATTTTAGTCACTATCAGAAACACCTCGAATTTCCCTACATTTTGACATGCCGTGTGTGAGTCCTTTTCACACAGATTTTTCTGAAAAACGTGTCCAGTAAGGTCCGTGAATGTCCTCTTAAGAAATATTATTTATTAATGTTACAAAACATCCAATTTCATTACATTTACTACGTTTGTGAAACTGGAGAGGTATCAAAATCGAGGGAATAATTTGAAAACAGGAAAATATAATTTTATCCACGTAAAACACGTTGACTTTGAATTTGAGTTTAAACAATTCTTTTCCTTTTTTCAAATAATTAAATTCCACACAAATTCCAATAAGTATATTTGAAATCTAATAAATGAACCTGCATTCCACCTACTTTTCACAAAACTTCAATTTACCCCACGTCATTATATCGTCGGAATGCCAAACCTCTGGCACTCCAGACTCATTTCATTCTTCGCAATAACGTCGAAAGGCGATATTAAAAATAAAACTTAATACTGGCACTAAAAGAAAATAAAAATAAAGAATCGCTAAGGTCGGTCCATACTTCAACTGTACAATCAATTCTTACCTTTTTTTTATGGGAAATCATCAAATGACTTCTCCCGCTCTGGGCGGAGCGGAAGGGAGTGTCAGACTATTACTGACTAAAACCCACCCGTGATCCTTCTTGTGCCCTTCGCGTTCCAGGGCCACGGTGACTCTTTCGAACAAATTCCGCAACCAATAAATTCTTCCCAAGGATCAACCTAACGTTGCATTGTAAATAAGTGTTTTTCCTTTAATAATGATTAGATATTTAGTAAGGGATTCTAGTCTTTCTGCTAAGAGTTATCTTGACGTTAATTCAATAAATATAAGTTATCTTCTTAGTGATGTTAAATTAGAAGAAAATTTAAACTTTTATTTAGTATGTAGGCAAAATTCATTCAGGATAAAGTTTTTTTTTACAATGTTTTTATTTTTAACTTAATGTTTATGATATACAGCGTGTATCAGAATAAACGCAAACGCGGGGTTGGTCCCTTAATATAAGTGGATCATAATGATGAGTACCCTTATAGCCCTAGTTTGACCCATTTTTAGATATTGCGTTTACTTAGTGACACGTAGTACAGTTGTATCTTCAATCTTAAGTTGTTAGATGACTTAAAGGCTGACCAAACTGACAATTATTTTAATTGTTAAGAGCGTGTACGCCGTACGGCATTTTATACAATTTTTCAAGTCCTTATTTACCGAAATGACTAAACCGATTTTAATGAAAATAATGCCTGCGTCTGTGTTTCCGAAAACATTCAAACCTGATCTCTTCAAAGTTAGAGTGAACAGGCTTCTTCTGGGTAAGCTCATTCCATCGTCGACTTTGTCTCTGTCACCTGCGACCTAGACTAGAGTCAAAAGCATATCCATCTGACATTAAAAAAAAATAAAATAAAAAAATAATTAATAGGTCTAAAAAGTTAGTATAAACATTTTCGATAAATAGTGTTACAGTTAAATTAGACCCATTTTTAATTTTCCATACAAACATAAATTTCCAGTTATATTGATTAAATAAGACATTTTGAAAATGTTCTAACTAACTTTTGAGACCTACGTATTCTGCTTATATGTGTGAAGTTAAATTAAAATCGGTTTAGTCATTTCGCAAAATAGTGACTTGAAAATTTGTTGTGAAAATACAGCGTACAAGCTTTTAAGTGAGAAGTTACTAAAGCTTGCTGGACCTTAACCGTCTTATATCTATTTTTTTTCTCCATGCCCCCTAACTTTATCAATACATACGTTAAAATAGACGTTTCCTTTCAGGTTGAAACTAAAATAACAATAAGCCTGTATTCCTTATTTAAGTTAGAAACACGGCTTAAACTCGTACCGGAAAACTAAGTTACAACTCAACGGAAATATCTCTCGAAAACTAGGGTTAAGCGCTCTACCTAACTCGCACTTCTGATTGGCTGACGCGGTATTCAGTAAATTGATTATTTTGACAAATGAATACAAAATACAATACAAATTGCATTTATAGGATCACATTTAATTTAGCTCCATTTAAAAGAAAATGCTCCATCGTAAAAAGGGCACTGTACATCGGAAGAGAAGTCTCTTCCGATGTACTATGCCCTTTTTATACAGTCTTTTCACTCATTAGAACTTCAAAAACTTTAGTGTTTTTAGTCATGCTACCGTTATGAGTATTTAGTATGTGCAATCGTACTAGTTATTCCTTAACATTTTTGCAGTAGAATTTTCTTCTATAAACTCTATATAATAATTCCCTATTTTATTGCTATGACAGACTCAGTACCGTCCATTCACGGCAATATGTCATGTCCTGTAAAAACGTCATTTTCGCCGCCATTGTCCGTGAAAAACAATTGAACGCGACGAGTAATTGTCTTGTACAAAGAAATCGAATTGGACTGAAAACACCACAATAGTAGGTCCCGTCAAGTGGGTCCAGCGTTCCCTGTGTTTTTCTTTCGACCCGCCACCAACGAGATTGGTTTTGACGCCGTCCAGGCCTTTGTCTACTTTATTTCTTTATTTACTCCCTTTCTTTCTTTATTTCACGTTACCAGCTAAATTATTTACGAAATTAAATTGCATTAGGCTTGTTGTTTGTTGAGTTTCTCTGACGTTGAAATTAGTGGACTTTATTAAGTGCAGTCGAGATTGTTTTCAAAGCTTTGTGTAATGTTTGAAGTTATAAAGCTAAGCAAGGCATTGAATTAATTTTAAACAATAGGTTTTTATATTTCCGCGTTTGCTTTTACAAAGCTTTGTGCTCTACCTAATTAAGTTTACTGAGGTAGGTAAGTAAGTACTTAAGTATTGAATTTGAGCGAAACAAAGTTCCTTAAATATGTAATTAAGAAGAAATTACAATTAAAAAAATATTACAGACTTAATTCCCAAATATATCTACATAATTAAAACAACGATCAAATTATATATATTTTCTTAAATATATTCTTTTGTGAAGATTATATACGTACGTAGGTATGGAACTTGGCGAAAATTAACACTTTTTTTTTTGTACGACGCTATTTTTTTCCCGCGTTTTCGCTCGCGTTTTGGAAGGCTTTAGAAGTCGCCAGTGTCTTTAAAATTCATAAAAATCAATTCGGGGATTTAGGCGTCAAAGCGTAACAAACAAACTTACTTTCTCATCACAATATTAGTTAGGATAGTTCTACCGAAATACAGAGTTATATCTAAAAGCGGTATATTTAGTGGAAGATATTTCAATAATAGCCAAGGCAAACGATGCCCAGTGAAGTGGGTACACACGGTAGTGTTGTACGATCCAATTTATCGGTTTAACAGTTTGGAACGCACATCTGTACCTTACCTTAGCGCTTTGTGTGCATGTCTTAGTAGATATTATCTTTGTATAAAATCTGGATAAATCCATACTAATAATATAAATATGAAAGTAACTTTTTTTGTCTGTTTGTTACACCCTTCGTGTACAGGACCCTGATAAACGAAATTCGACTTAAATCTTTATGATCGCTTTATCGAATACAAAATAAAAAAACAGCAACACTTACTAAAGACTGAAAAACAAAATATAAAGCTTTGACTTCACAGAAAACTTCACAAATATTCTGTTCCTAATAAGTCTGTATTTCAACGTAATTGAGACTCAAGTCGTCTGGCCTGGTTTTTGTTCAGGCCACAAAATGGATTAATTTTCCGCCACTGTATTTCTTTACTGTAACTCAGTACAATACTAGAAAGTCAGTTTGTGAAGACATGCAAAGTTAAACTATCGTCAAAGCAATAAAATATTACGCTTTGAGTTCACAAAAAATACATTTCTACTGAAGTTCATCATTTTGTATTACTGTTCGTTTAATGACAATAATGGCAGATGCTCATCATCAGCTTCATTCCTGCCCTTATCCTTTACTAGCTGCTGTCCGCGACTTCGTCCCCGTGGAATCCCCGATTTTAAAACATTCTTTATCGCTGCTCCGCTCCTATTGGCTTAAGCGTGATGATATATAGCCTAAAGCCTTCCTCGATAAATGGTCTATTCAACCCAAAAAGAATTTTTCAATTCGAACCAGTAGTTCCTGAGATTAGCGCGTTCAAACAAACAAACAAACACTTCAGCTTTATAATATTAGTATAGATTCCTTTTCCGTCCTTGAGGTTTGGCATAAAGGGCAGGAAAGTAGGTAGGGAATATCCTAAAATTAATAAATTTTTAAAAGTTGAGTAAATCGACAAGAAAAAAAGAGGATCATAATAAGAATGGTACATTTTGTTAAACGTTTGGTTGAATCACCAAAACCAAGTCTAGATTTAAACGAACCGCGAAGTTGCCATAAGCCTTCGCTCCCTTGTTTTTCTCCTGTCTACAAAATGGATAAATTTAAAGTTCCTTGTGTACTTGCTTAACAAAACTTGTGCAGTGTTTCAGAGTTTAAGTGTGTAGCGAGATACAAAGTTTAATAATAAAGTAGTGTTACTTGTCTCCAAAGTTTCCGTGTTGATTTATGAACGCGTGTGGCGCTGTAGTTGGAATATTCAGATGTGATGCTCGTGTGCTTGGTTGGGAGAGACAGGACTTCTTGCTTGTGTTAAATAACTTGGGTGCTTTGGTTTTTAATAACCTTTTCCAGTCTCCTTCATAGGAATTATATATGATCTAATCTTTGTTTAACGAGTTATATCTACATGTTATATGAAAATAAATGTGGATGGATGGAGAGGTGGGCCAAAGAAAAATTGGATGGATAGGATCATCAAATGACTGACTGACTTCTGCTTTGGGTGGACCGGAAGGGATTGTCAGATTCTTACTGACTTAAACCCATCCGCGTTCCTCCTAATGCGCTTTACGTTCCAGGGCCGCGGTGACTCTTTCGAACAAATGGCGCAACCCTAGCAGATGGATGGATAGTTTGAGAAGTGTTATCCGTTACACCTTGATTGTATCAGACAGAGCCCCCTTAAATATTTTGTTTTTTAGTATTTGTTGTTAGAGTGGCCACAAAAATAAATCATCTGTGAAAATTTTAACTGTCCTAACTATCACGATTCATGATGCACAGACAGACGGATGGACGGGCAACGGAGTCTTAGTAATAGGGGACCCACCCTATTACTAAGACTCCGATGTCCATCCGTCGTTTTACCCTTTGAGTACGGAATCCTAAAAAAACAGAATGAAAAAGCATTAAGTCAGTAATATCATGACGGGTGATAGGACATAATGGATAAATGGTGGAAGAAAATTTGTTGCACCGACCACAAGTGACATGGGATAATGGCAACAAGATGATGATTTTGCCCTTGTAAAAATGCTTGTAGATCGCTAAAAGTTATACGATAGTTTGACTTTTTTTTAACTATTTAGAATTACTTGCTGTTATGAAAAGTTTAGACATAATTTTCAGCAAGGTTTGTGACAATAAGTATCCTGAAGAACTACGACTGGCCAAGAACAGTAATATCTATAAACATTGAATCACCGATAACGTATAATGTCAATAGCAGAAACATAATCTTATCTTTGCTTATCTTTAGTATCTAAGTATTTCTTCTTTCCTGTAATAAGTTTAAATAATCTAACCGCTGATTTCGAAATTTAGATAATTCAAAGGCAACGCTACAAAAGACAAACTAAAAAAATCGATTGCTAAACAGTTTATTTTTATATAGTATACTGTTATCGTTTTAATTACTATATTGCGCTCATGACTCTTATGTTACTTGGGAGCCGACGCAACACGTTTTCTTCATCCATCCATTAATCATGGATCATTATCATGAAAAAATCAGCATTTATATAGTAAAACTTTTAACATATAGGCTTATTACAAGGTCACAAATATATCCAAACTGTCCTATCACCCGTCATAATATATGTATGTATATTACTGACTTACTGTAAATACTATTAGTGCCTTTTATCAAGCTTTTTCAAATAAAAGATATCACATGTTTGTTCGTTCGTTCGTTTATATTGTAGTTTGTTGTATACCTATGATGAAGACCATTAGAATATCACATTTTGCTCTTGCTATCTCTGGTAAGTAGTCCACATTATGACCGGATGCCCGCGTGACGTAGTGTCCGGTGCTGCCCGCGCGGCTGTCACTAACTTTGCTCTTAGTGACATGTCCGTTACGGATACACACGCCATATCCGGCTAGCTTCACATACAATACTACCCTTTATCAAATAAATGATATAGTGGAATATAATGTAAAACTATTTTTATAATGGGAAAATCTCGGTCTTTGAAACATGCTGGAAGATTTGTTCGGTTCAACCAAATTGGTTTCGTTTGGTTAAAAAGTTCCTTAATTCAAAACATGGCTTGGTTTCTTCCTACAAATGTACATTCATAAATGAACAGTTTGTTACCTTTAGAAACACGCATCCAACGAAAAAACCTCCAGTTAAACCGATAAAAAAAAACAGCAATACATTCCAATCGAACTTCGCACGTGTCCAATTTGTAGCTCGTCGGCAACTACTTGATGCACGAGTTTAGACGACCCTCAAAAAACAAGCGAAACACGGCTGCCCCGGCTTTCATGCCACACTTCGAAATTCGAATTCCACAAACATTAGGCCTCGAATTTCCGAACGAGGTGTCCGAATTTCCAAATACCCGCTTGCAAGGTTTTCACGTAGGTTTGAATGAAGCCGAACTGTTGTTTGGTGCCACCGGCTGTTCCCGCTCTTTATTTTGATGAAAACAAAGGAGCCTATTGTCGGATCGAGCGGTCGCTCTCTTTTATGACGACAAAAATTGGAACTTCATCGATAATGCCCGTTTGGGACGATATATGAAAAATTTGATGACAATATGAAGGGTCTTTCAATCATTTTAAGCATAATACAAAACGTAAACCTCATAGCCATTACTGAATAGGCCATACTGCCGTAATCGACATTAACTTTCTAACGAATTTGTACTTGAAAGACTAGTTTTCTGTTTATATTTTTAGGATGCTTTTTAGTATGTAAATACATTATACCTAAAAACTAGGCAAAATAAAAGTACGAATGTAACGATTGTAAAAAATCGCACATGCAAATCCCATCCATTATTGACTTTCCAACAATCGTCATCGCTGCTGTCAATTTGTCTGGAGGCTCTTGAATTTTACGAAAATCGTTTCCTCAGATAGAATGTCGAAAATTCTTAATTATGTCTTGATAAAGAATTAAGAAACAGCAAAAGATTTTCAGAGGTCGTATAAAAAAAATACATGTGTGCAATTCACACGTGGTAGAAGTGAAACCTTCAAAAATGTTGGCTTCAAGGTAATGAGACGAAGCGACAGTAAAAAGAGACAGACACATGAATTTATGTGTCTGTCTCTTTTTACTGTCGCTTTTTCGTTTCATAAACTTTCAAATCACAAAGATGCTAAAGAAGTTTTCACTTCAAAAACGACGTAAGGAATCCAACTACGACGAAGAGATTTTATTTGTCTAGAGCCTGTGGTCACTATTCTCTTATTCTTGCATTACACAATTTACACAAAGCAATTCCTCACGAATACGACTAGAAAAACCACTAACAATATCTCGGCTCGCGTTAATATTCTATTTTATTGTAGCAGCTCGCCACATCGCGTCCCTCTGTGCGATAAAATGTAACTCTGAGACAACTAGGCACTTGATGTTGTCATAAATCTGGAGTCTATCTCGTCGGTCAGACGTTGCCAAGTACACTAACTTAGGAAATGACCCGAGGGCTAGCTTGTTTATTTAGTGAGTGGGTATGTTAGATTTGTTGCTTAATAAAAGGGAGGTTGCAGGATCAAATTAGAAGGTTTTCAATGTCTGTAACACTTAATTGTAAAAATAAAGCTGTCAGTGAGTAAGCAAATTGGTCGCGTTCATTTCCTTGTAATTCAGAGTACCGCACCCAATTTCTGAATTGAGAATAAAGAGTGCATAAAGTCTCGCACCGCGCTTTAATGCTACAACTGCAGCCCTATTATGACGTCTTAAATCCATCATGATTTCTGTGTCAGAGAGAGACGGAGTTACGCAAGACGAATAGCACTATCTCTTTCCCTCACACGAATCATGATAGCATTGGCACTTCGTAATACGGCCACTGGTCAGGATTCCAAACAAAATTGCTCTGGACAAATCTCAACAGCGTATTTAACTTCATAAATTAATTAAACCTCCATATTTATTTCATTGTCCAATATGGCACTTGATACGAATTCTACAAAGACAGCTCATGTTCAAAACATATTTACTATACCTACTCGACATCAAACAAACAGTCAGAGAACAAACCTCCAGACTAGACTCCCGAGAATTCAGCAAATAATGTAGTTAGCCACAATTGCAGCTGCGGAACATCACAATGTCGCGCCGCTGTCGCAATGTCGCACTGTCGCTGTCGGCAACAATGAGTGCCGTAGACGCCCGCCATAGCTTATTTCTCCGTAAAGCAATGCAATTTCGTTTCAACAAATAAACGAAAGAGAGAGAACGTGAAATATTCACCCCTCCCTATTTCTCGTTTACTTTTTTTATTTCCTTGTAATTTCGTGGTGTGTTCTAATGATATTGTCTGTTTGTTTCAGTTTTCCCCAATGTGCCAGCAGCGCCGGGCATGCCATGCGCTGGAGAAGACAGTAAGTACTTTGTGTAACTACTAGCTGTACTAAACTACTTGCCCGTCCACTGGCTAGCTCATTACTGGCCTGTAGTTGGGAATTGTGAGCTGTTGTTTTAAGTGAGCATGTGTTGGTTTAAAGAAGGCACGAGTTTTCAGTGCGATAATGAGACTAATATAATTTGAGTATTGCACTTAATGGGTAGAAATAAATACCTACGTTGCTGAACATGAACAAAATACTAAGTATCATAATAATCATTTATCTGTTATTCAAATGCAGGGTGTAACAGAAATAACGCAAAACTTGAAAAGGGGCTACTCAAAATTATGGACAACTCTTATTATGGGACCAAGCATGATACAGCGGAAAAATCCTGTTCAGCGGCATGCAATACTAATAAAGATAATGATGAGTACAATGACTCCTTTTCAGGCTTGTAAACAGAATACTTGTACAAGTGCTTCAAGACTTGTATCGCAAAAACACAAATATAATGTAACCTATTCCTATAGGTATTGGCTATTTGGCATACCTTGGCTAACATTGCGTTAGCGATTGAAAGATTTCAATACCCAATCATCTTATTTATATGAATACATTACTCTGTAACTACCCAGCACAACAAACACTTAACGTAAACATAGTTACACTGACAACTCACAACGTACATAAAAGCGAAGGAAGCGATATTTGTGAGCGTTACAGCGCTACAGCGCCACAGTCGGCATTAGCATGTGAATAAGCCGAAATGATGCACATTACGGATGCCAACGAAGTGCCGGCGGATGGTGTACTATTCAGCCGTGTTTCCTACCTATCATCATAATATTTGTACGTACGGCACGTGCGCTTTTAGGAATTTGAGCAAGAGATTTAAAAGTAAAAACTAGGATTCCCTTTCTGAATATAGCAGCCAGTTGTAAGAGGTACACCCGCTTTAATATCAATACTGTATGAAAATAGCTACATTGATCATTGATGCAGTCATTCATTTACTGACAATCATAATTTTGAAAACGGAAATAAAGCCCTATTATCGACCTTTCGTGATACCTACTGAAAATAGCAAAGAAACACACTTATTGCTCGGACTCTACGAAAATATAGGAAAGACCAAAGTAGGGACGTTAATTTCCAATGTTGTTTGAACTGTGCCTATTTCAATGATGATTTGTGATTTAAATATTTGAAATAAATTGCATTGCCTCGAAAAATTATATATCTAAGAAGATTTGAGCTGGAGGTCAGTGCTGAAAAAATAGATTACTAATTTATAAACGGGGATAGTCATTCTAACAAAGAAAATGAACAAAAAACCTTGAATACAAATTCACTCACGTCAAATCAAACAGAATACATCAACTCTAGAAACTCGCTAGATCTTTCCACGAATACAGTGACACCGTATTTGCTGGACTTTCAAACACTGATGGACTATGTCAACAGAGCACATCAGGACTGCCCCAGGCTCCAACAAATATCCAGTTTACCAACATCAGATGTGTTTAATTTCGCCATCCTGTGTAATTTTCTGTAAACAAAGTTGATGTCGCCATATTTGCTGGCATGCTTTGAAGGTGGGACACGTTTAATTTCTCCGGCAAATTTCCGAAACTTTTTGTTTATTTTGAGCCTGTATTTGTCTGCTAAGCTGTGTTTACTTCGATTCGGTATTAATTAGCGTTTCCATGTTCATATGGGAGGGAAAATGTAATATTGATAAACTTTGTATGATTGTTTGAGGAACGTGTATGATTTTTTGCCATCTAGAGACATTTCTTAAGAATTCTGTTCAACTCCTTTACCAATATCTATCTATAGATGAAAATGCAGAGCACTTTTTTGAGTCGGATCTACTTAGAGCTGACGCGCTTATTAAGTTTTTCCAAAATACACCCTTTTTTGGATGGGGAATCATCAAATGACTTCTCCCGCTCTGGGCGGAGCGGAAGGGAGTGTCAGACTCTTACTGACTAAAACCCACCCGTGATCCTTCTTGTGCCCTTTGCGTTCCAGGGCCGCGGTGACTCTTTCGTACAAATTAAACCTGCTCCTAAATTTCAACGTGATTAAAATACTATCTATCATATCGTCCTAAAACTTTTCCCCATTCTCTTTTGTAACATATTCAAATTCTCAGTCATCCAGTTGTGTTAACAGCAAATGTAATAGTCCAGCACATACAACTGTCGCCTAGGTACAACAGGCGAGGTAATATTTGCTAAAATCCCGGCGCCAACACTGTCCGGCGTCCTCTGGGCAGGCTTCCCACATTTACATACCAATGTCCGACTTGCATTAGGAATGGGACGCTTAAATTGGACTGCGGTTCTTTTTAAATGGAATTATGTGTTAAAAGAAGAGGATATTGTTACGTTTTTAAATGTTTTTGTGACTGGGAAAATGCTAGGTCGGTGGAATGGGTTCGGTTCATTCAAATGCAGTTTTTGTACTCGACGTTATTTTGGTTGGTTAAAAAAAAAGAAAAGGTCGAGTTTTATTTCATCAGACAATTATTTACATCGAAAAAAAAAATTGATTGAGTCAGGCGTCACTTTGCGGAAATCCATTTTAAATTTGAAAATGAAAACAATATATCTAGTTTTAATTTCCGCGAATATTAGTGGGTTGCAGGTATGCACCTCCCTCCCGCCCGCTATATTATGCACATGCAAGATTACTGGGCAAATGCAAGGATTTTAAGCACATGCAGGAAGGCAATGCAAAACCCAACACCATTACCGACACGTGTTTCGCCTCTCCACGAGGCATCCTCAGGGGACGTCCGCTCGAGAACTCCCTTAACTTTTTAGATTTGACTATCACAAAACTCAATAGTAACTTGGATTTCCAAATTTATCGAAAGCCGACGCACACTGACACAACAATACCAGCCTCTTCTTGTCACCCTCTTCAACATAAATTAGCCGCCTTCCGCAGCTATATTCATAGATTATTTGCCCTCCCCCTTTCAGCAGATAATTATGTAAAAGAACTTAATATTATTTACCAAATCGCTATTTCTAACGGTTACTCAAAGTCAATGGTAGACAGTTTAATTAGTAAAAAGCAGAAAGAAAGGGTTCGTTCACTATTATATGCATGTCCGCGTACTAATATAAATAGATATGTGGCCAGTCTGACCTATATGGGCCCCATTTCAGATAGAATTAGTAATTTACTTAGAAAAAACAACGTTTGTGTAGCGTTCAGAACGGACCAGAATATACGCCGTGTTTGTAACGGAAAAGATATTTTAGAAAATAGTAAAAAGTCTGGGGTGTATAGGCTGGTCTGTGATGAATGCAACGGGGTATATGTGGGTCAGACGGGCCGTAACTTTGACATAAGGTATGGGGAACATGTTGCCGCGTATAGAAATGGCCATTCGGACAAATCGAATTTCGCGAAACATTTAATTGATACCGGCCATTCATTGCGCGACAACAATAGTTTTAATATACTACATGTTTGTGATAAGGGTTTCCGGCTGTGTGTTTTGGAACAATTAGAGATTTTGAAACATAGTAATAATAATAATTTTGCACTGTTGAATGACCAGACGAATTTGGTTTCTTCCCCTTTACTGCGTATGTTTGTGGGTAGTTGTACACAAATAACCAACGGTGGCAGTGTATAAAAGGGGGGTGCCTTGTACTAATTTCTCAGTCGCAACTCAACGGTCAGCGAGTCAACACGTCCCCTGAGGATGCCTCGTGGAGAGGCGAAACACGTGTCGGTAATGGTGTTGGGTTTTGCATTGCCTTCCTGCATGTGCTTAAAATCCTTGCATTTGCCCAGTAATCTTGCATGTGCATAATATAGCGGGCGGGAGGGAGGTGCATACCTGCAACCCACTAATATTCGCGGAAATTAAAACTAGATATATTGTTTTCATTTTCATATTTACATCGAATATTTATCTCAAAACGATTCTTCTTCAATAGAATCAATGATACATTAAGACTCAGTTTCCGGAATAAAAATAATTACAACATTATTGGAACAAATAGTCTACAATAGAATCAATGATTAATCTAGACATTTCGGCCCAGTTTCTCGAATGAAAATTATCAGAATATTATTGGAACAAATTGTCAAAATGTACGTTATCTAGGTGTGATTGGTTGAATGAGTTTGGATTCAATACAGAAATCGGAGGTTAATCATTTCAATGTTTTTATCACAACAGCAACTGCTGTGAGTTTGTCTAGTTAAGCTAACCGATATTGCTAAAATACAGTTGGCAAATTCTGGTGAAATTTTTGCGCAAAAAAAAAGAACAAAGCCCTCCAATATAAGAGCGACCAGTCAATTTTAGTTTATTCTCGTTTGCCCGACAGGAAACTGAACAACCGCCTATTGTTATTATTTTGCAGACCTTACATAGAGACCAATTTTACACTTTGCTGTCTATGTACAGATGTACTGTACATACATCAAAAGGTACATAAAATCGATATAAAAATAAGCTAAATTCTAATCGTGCAGGTTAATAAATTAATATACAGGTTATTATGCTGTTTTAGCAACCGGTTCTGTTGAGCAATCTCGTACTAAACTAAATAAAACCTTTTTCGTTTTCCTTAAAAAGCAGAAGTATTTAAAAACCTTGTTTGGAAATAAAAGTGATAACACTAATCTAAACGCGATTAAAAACATAGGTACATTTCGAAATACCAGTATTGCAGTTATTTGCTCAAAATTCATTGAAATCGCGTTACTAGCAGTGTGATACAATAATTTCATGTTACTCGATAAGATTAGTACGTATGATAAGTAGCAGTATCGTGCCGACCGCGACTCGGAGCAGTATCTAAAGTTGGTACTATGCCCTGACACACTAAATAAATGTCCTGCTCCATAGACATTGCTAAGCACCTGTTAAAAGGTACATTCGAAAATATTTTTGGTAATGATCGATAATTGGGTCGTCTACCCTGTGGCTGTGTGGCCACGAAATCAATGGACACGAATGTGACTGTGGTTATCCGATTTGAATTCACATATGTTCTGTGTAACACAGAATATTTTGAAATTAATTTCTTAAATGAATGTGTGAATGGAAGAGCGTGAGTGCATTGAAGTGTGCTATGTTATGAACTGTGAATGTGAATGATATTGAATGTGAAATGAGGTCAATAACCTGTAACAGTTCAATAATCTTGAAGGCTAGCCTGCGAACTCTGCCCTGCCGAAACTATAGGGCATTTTAATGAAAAAAAAATTAGTCCATCAGATAGAATTCCAATAAATATTCGACACATATTTTTTATTTTTGCAAGTGAACAAAACATTAAAATACAGTGCGTTGAAAACACGTGTGAATACGATGGTACAATTTTTACCAGCGACGGTCTAATTTGACTGCTTAGTAAAAGGAACTCAACATAATCATGAGCATGTGTATGTATTTGTGTTCCTTAGGGATCTGAACGGTTCTGCAGAGGTATTTTAAAAGGTAACTAAGGCACTGGGCCGTGTTAATGCTGATCACTGGGGTGGTTTTAGAAAGGTATACTAAAAATCAGTACTGTTCATGAAAAACTCACAAAACTGCAACTAAACCAAGATCGAAATACAAGGCTCTTAAGATATTATGTCAATCGTCGACACCCTAAATAAACAGCTCATTTGCTTACTTTATCTTTCATTGTTACAAGTACAAATGGTTATAAAAACGCTCGTTTCAGAGCCACCCCCTAAATTGCAATTAGATCGCGTGCTGAAAGATTAATGACTTTCTGAAGTGACATAGGTTTGGCCCATTTTATGCTGAATGCCAATAGATACCTACTACACTATAAATTTGAATAGATTTATAAGGGTTTTTTTAATAAACCACCTTTTGATAAAATCTTTTGTCGTTGGAAATGTGTGACTGTTTGAAATATTGACTTTGTGGTTGTGAAAGAGAGTTTTGAGTGAGGTTATTGACCTTTTAATGTTTCGACTTAGTTTTTCTTTGCATAAGTAGCCACGTAAACAGTTTCAATAATTGGTTCCCAACAGTTTTCATGGAATTTATTAAATAAATACATAATGTTCACTCCACACACCTTCACTTTCTACGAAATTATGAGAAATAAAGACTAGTGTATTTTTTTTTTCTCACACTCATGTGTTTACTTTTCAGGAAGCATATACAGAAGAGGTGCGAGGCGGTGGCGGAAGCTCTACCGCGTCAATGGACACATCTTCCAGGCTAAGAGATTTAATAGAGTGAGTATCACTGCCACAATATGGTTTTTATTTTCGTTTAAATGCTTTGGGGATACTTCCAAAGTGGAGTTTCAACTCATCATCTACCTACCCTTTTCCAACTATATTGGGGTCGGCTCCCAGACAAGCCGGATTCAGCTGAATACCAGTATTTTACGTGGAACGGCTGCCTACCAGACCTCCACAACCCATTAACTGGGGAACACGGTACTTCTTGGCAAGACTGGTGTCAGATTTTCTGACTTCTGACAATCCGTAACGACTGCCAACGATCTCCAAATGACAGCCGGTACCAACGGCTTAATGTACTTTCCGAGGCACGGAGACGTCTCGTTATGTTAAGATGGTCACCCATCCACAGACCAACCTCGGTAAGCGTTGCTTCACCTCGAAGATCGACCCGTGCGGCTGTTATAATTTAGCCACGAGCTCCTCAATGTGAACTTTCAACTAAGGAGCGGAATTCCCTGCCGGGTCGGTGTTTATTCATACCTACAACTTGGGTGTATTTAAGCCAAGAGTGAGAAGGGCCCATCCATAAATTACGTCACACAAATTTCATGTTTTTTTTATCCCCCCTCCCCTTTCCTTGTCACAGCTGGTCACATTAGTGTGACGTCACATATTTTACGATTTTATTCCTGTACTTATTTGTTCGTGTTTTACTTAACACTTACATTAAAATAGATTAAAAAGCGACGTCACGATATTTAGATCCCCTCCCACCCCCTTGTCACACAATGTCTCACTTCGTCGAACCCCTTCCTCCCCCTGAACGTAATTTATGGATGGCCCCAAAGGATAATAACAAGCGTACTCTATCGTTGACCACATCATCGCCTTCCTACAGTAATAATGGTGGTCGAACGCGTTCCTATCAAAAATAATTAGATAACAATTCCTCACAAAACAGGCACGATAGAAACCAAAACATCTGAAGGTTTTCTACTGAATGAAATTGGCGGTATGGTGACGCTAATGCCCGTGTTCGACTTATAACTTACTAGCAGCACCCCGCGGTTTCACCCGGCTAGTTCTCGTTCCCGTGGGAACACGGGAATAAAATATAGCCTATGTCACCCAGGGACAGTGTAGCTTCCCAACAGTGAAAGAATTTTTCAAATCGGTTCAGTAGTTTCGGTGCCTATTCAATGCAAACGAACAATCACATCTTTCCACTTTATAATATTAGTATACATAGATTATCGTGTATCCGTAAATTAAACGAAAAATGATATCTGTCATCCAGATGTTCGGAACCGCTAGCAAGACATTCTACGCTCACAGCCACTATAGGAAACTAAATAGTTTAAAACTTTAACTTATAAAGAGTTAGCCTAAAGTTACCAAAGCATAGCTAGCAGACGTTAAATAACCCAGAGGTCAAATAAAATCAGTTACCAAATGAATATGTAACAACGGTTGACCACCCACATGGCATCTTGATATTCTTAATTTCAAAATATCGATTTCACAATACAAACCAATCGTGGTTTAATGATAAAAAAAAAACTTGCAGACTGTATAAATAAACGAATAAAATAAAACGTAAATACAGACATAAAGCTGACCTGAATCCATCATAATCTTCTACATTTGCAAGTTTCAAATGGAAAACGATTAATATGTTATTTTTTGGTACCTTCACCTACGAAGAGATATTAGGGAAAGGTCAGTGAACTTTATTACAAACTAGCGGCACGTTCCGGCTTCTCACGGGAGGACATTTATTACTAAAATATAGCTTTATTACTCAGGGATAATGTAGCATTCAATAGTGACAGAACTTTTTATATTGTTCTAGTAGTTTTTTAGTTTATTCGTTACAAACGTACAAAAATACAAATCCTCCTTCTTTATAATATCGGTGTAGATTTATCATCGCCATTGTAACCATACAGTTAAGTTTGTGAACACGACTTTCTGACTATATTCTGTGTATCTCCCTCTCTTCCAGCGCGCCTTCTGTGCCTTCTGCCAGGACCGCATCTGGGGCCTGGGCCGGCAGGGCTTCAAGTGCATCCAGTGCAAGCTGCTGGTGCACAAGAAGTGTCACAAGCTGGTGCAGAAGCCCTGCTCCAACGAACATGTGGACCCTATCGAGGTCAAGGACGACGCCAACGGGGAGAGCACCTTGGGAAGAGCGTCTTCTGTCAGGTGAGTCCTAAACTGTTCTATGGTTTTAAAACATCGTAAGACCACCTACGGTTTTTAGGTTCTAGAACCAAAAAAAACTATAAAATGTTTGACATCTACGGGGCTGTAGTGATGACTTTTGTTTCAACATTGGGTATATTATTCGCTGATTAAAGGATATGCTTTAGTCTTAAAACCTAATCCCGGAACTTTGGTAGTTACCTGTCAACTCTTAACTCAAAAAAATGAAGGGAAACCAAAGTTTTAGGTGGCTTTGTATTTCATATAATCCTTATCAATATTATAAATGTGAAAGCGTAGATGTTTGTTACGCTTTCACGCAAAAACTACTTGACGAATCATCATGAAACTTTGTACACATATTCTGGGAGGTACTAGAAGTAACATAGGATACTTTTTTTATGATAATTTCCGACATTCACGCGGGCGAAGCTGCGAGCAGCAGCTAGTATGATATATATTGGAAAGATATAAAGGAAACAAGTTTATTTAGCCAGAAATGACGTACAAAATTAAAAGAATAAAACTTATCAACTAAATAAAAACCTGCTTCACAAATACTCACATTCAAACTACGAGTATGTCAGGACCGGACATAACTACAAGTCTCTAAAGTTATTCTCTTTTCAAGTAAAATTAAGCGACTTGTTTGGTCTAATCATCGAGCTTATCAACTCCATATACTTTAGTTTAACAGCGTGTTGTTCGTTATTAATACTTCATATTTTGAAAAATTGTCTAGACCTCTGATTTATAAAAAAATATAGGTACATAGAATAATTGTAAGTCGTGGGTTCAAACCCAGCCAGGCGCATTACTTTGTGTATTTAATTTCATCACCACTGCTCTCAAAACGGTGAAGGAAAACATCGTGATGAAACCGGCATGTCCTAGAACCAAAAATTCGAAGACATGTGACATTCAGCAACCCGCACTGGGCCCGCGTGGTGGATTACGGCCCATTCCTTCTCCTAGAGAGGAGGCCTGTGTCCCAGCAGTGGGAACATTAAAAGGCTGATTATGCTATAGGCACATAGAAAATTAATTACGCAATATATTTTATTATTACCATGACCCGCAAGCCCAAGCCGATGATTTTATATTTATATACAGTCACACACATAATGTTTTGTTTGATTTGGGAATCCCGCAACCAAGAAAATATTGATGTAAACCTCGAATCACAACTATGAACAGATAACACCATGCCCATGTTTACCGGCCCATCGATAAGATACTCTTTAGGAATATTAGTGTCCAATCTATTAAATATTATGTAATACAAGTGTCATATAAGTATTTAGGTCAATACTTATGCATTTAATGAAGCTATCTCCATCATTCTCAGAAGTTTCCTTTTATCTTTGTGATAAAATTGGATTATAATTTGTATTTGCTATTTTAATGGCGATATCATAAGCGCCAATTGTGTGAACTGATATCTTGATTGGCGTCAGCTGTGAGGAATCGTATCGGGACTGGCGACAGCTGTGAAAAATTGTGGCGGGATTCGGGAAAGATGGGCATAGATATACTAAAACTTATCCACCCATAGTTTGCTTAGTATTCTAGCCAAGTATTGTCCAGAATTTACCACTTCAAAGCTGCCTAAGCTCTATCTTCTACCTTGGTCCACATCGCCCGAGAAACACTTATTTTTTCGGTCAACTTTGTACTTAATTCCATTATCAACAAAGTTTAATATATAATACCATAGGAAAGATCCCATTCTACTCTAGGGCTCTGTAGTCCATTATTCTCACTTAGGTATTTCTAGTCTCGTCCATTTTTTTAAGCCCTGCAAGACAACGTTCCTTTACAGTCTGTATCTATTGGTCAATATTATATCATAACAAAATGACTACACTGGGGTTTTTTGCACAAATATATTAGACTCCTCTTATCAGTATTTTTTCGTCACCTTAACCTTCCGGGCGATACGTGGGGAATAACGCCGTCACCCGAATCCATTCGTTTGTAAACATGAGTATTTTTGATAGCATTGTGATTTGTGGCACGTATCCCAGTATCAACACGGACGCATTCGGGAAAACAGCCCATTTAAATAAAAAGTGCTAAGAATCTCAAGAGTCGATAGATATAAACACGAATGATCCTAAAAGGGTGCCGTTTTCTCATTTGATCGTACGAAAGTCGGAACCATAAAATATTTGTCATTAGTCAACGATTAATGAGAATCCCGGTAGTCTCTCAACAGTTTGTAGTTACAGCGTGAGAAACCGTGTTCATATAAAATTAACTGTGATTTTTCAATGGCTCGAACATGTACCATCTTCTAAAAACCCTTCATTCAATTATGAAGAACCTAATCCGTCACTTCCGAGTGTTCAAACATAAGCAGATAAAGAAACTACAGGTACTGTTCTCAACGTGTGTGGTACCATGTAGATCTCGGGCTGAAGTGGAGCCTCCGCTGCCGGAGACACCGCCCGCCCCCGCGCCCGCACCTCCACGGGCGGATGAGCTGGAACCGGGATCCCAGAGACAGTACTCTCTTGACGACTTTGAACTCATCAGGGTTATTGGACGAGGATCTTATGCTAAGGTACGTGTCAACAAAATAATAAACTATATATCAATCAGTACACCTCTCCGCTTTTTTGAGGTCTAGTTTTCAAATTAAAATTTGCATCAGAAACCCAAACTTTATATATGATCCCTTGTTTAATTTTGATCTACTAACAACAGCAAACATTGCAAGCAGATTGAAATGAATTTTAATTTAGAAATTGGCTGTTATTGCAGAAATTCATATTTCTATAGAAACAAGATACCAATTACTTCGAACAGATTCTCAAATACGTGACGTTTGACGTATTCTGAGACTGAAGTGTTTCTCCTGTACCCCCAGGGCCCACGCGTAAGGCATCTACGATCGTTAAATGAAACGGGTTTCCTTTCAGAATTTTTTTTTCTTCAAACTTTTTTAACAAAATAAAACCTAAGAAAACCGGTACCATAACAGTAAGAGGACTATAAATCATCAAAAAGTGACCAGAATACTGTGTTTGTTTATTAAACCGATTATGTCTCGATCCAGGTCCTGATGGTGGAACTGAAGCGCACAAAACGCGTGTACGCCATGAAGGTGATCAAGAAGGCGCTGGTGACGGACGACGAGGACATCGACTGGGTGCAGACGGAGAAGCACGTGTTCGAGACCGCCTCCAACCATCCCTTCCTCGTCGGGCTGCACTCGTGCTTCCAGACGCCGAGCAGGCTGTTCTTTGTCATCGAGTTCGTTAGGGGCGGGGATCTCATGTGAGTATACTATGTTATAAGAAGCAGCACAATATAAGTAAGTAAAAAGTTTTTACTAAACACGAACTGAATATAACAGCAACAACTTAATAGAAGAGGAAATAATTATAACAATAAAACTTATAATTGCAGACAATACCTATACCAATTTGTTTAAATCGTATTTTTAAATTAATTATTAAGTTAAATACAAATCGTTTCTATGAATACGGAATTGCATCGCTCTGTTTAAAAAAATAAATACGATAATCTAGTACCAGTAGTTTATAATCGAGTCACTGTTGGGGGTAGTAATAAAATTGACAGCACAATAAGAAAAAAATATAGTTGTACCAGGAATCCGAGACACGGATCGATTTTTTTTTAAACTTACCTTTATTTCTTGTTACTTCATTTCAGGTTCCACATGCAACGGCAGCGGCGGTTGCCCGAGGAGCACGCGCGATTCTACGCGGCGGAGATATCGCTGGCGCTGCACTTCCTGCACGAGCGCGGCGTCATCTACCGCGACCTCAAGCTCGACAACGTGCTGCTCGACCACGAGGGACACATCAAGCTCACCGACTACGGCATGTGCAAGGTAACTAGCAATACCCACAGCGATACTAATGTCGAAAAGTCAAATGAAATGAGTCTTTACATATCTCTTTTTGTTAACTGCATTAAACTTTAAATAAACAAAAATACTTAAGAGTTTAGACAGGCCAATATTGAGATGCACATATAGATTGAATTATACCGACTTCAGAAAAGCTATCGACAAAGTTCATCAGGTGACGATGATAGAAAATTTAAAATATTTTTATAAACTATCAACTAACTGGACACAGTAGAGTCATTTCACTACACGCCCACCCATTCTTATGGTTTTCCATAGGTTACGGTCAAATGAATTTTCTGTAGCGACTGGAGTCACACAGGGACCTTATCTAGGCCCTACTCTGCTTAACAAATTAATTCACAACTATTTTCTACTATATCTAATATTCTACCGTACGCCATTCCAGGAGGGCGTGCGACCCGGCGACACGACGTCCACGTTCTGCGGCACGCCCAACTACATCGCGCCGGAGATCCTGCGCGGCGAGGAGTACGGCTTCTCCGTGGACTGGTGGGCGCTGGGCGTGCTCACGTACGAGATGCTGGCCGGCCGCTCGCCCTTCGACATCGCGCAGGCCGCCGACAACCCTGATCAGAACACCGAGGACTATTTGTTCCAGGTACGTTGAGATTAAATGGTCTAGTTACAACCGTAATGATGTGACTTTACTGGACAATCAAAATGTGTGCGTCATTGTTGCATCTTAAATTGATTGTAACTTTCAGATGCTTGATGGCTGCCTGTTAAAAATTTCTTCATAAATACACATATAATATTTAAGATATTGACAGATATAAATTAGCCATATTATGTTTCATCCTTCATATACACGTTTTCATAAAACCTATGGTTGTGTATTCAGGTGATCCTAGAGAAGACGATCCGTATCCCGCGCTCGCTGTCTGTGAAGGCGGCGTCGGTGCTGAAGGGCTTCCTCAACAAGAACCCGGCGGAGCGGCTCGGCTGCGGCGACAGCGGCTTCCTCGACATCGTCAGCCACCCCTTCTTCAAGAGCATCGAGTGGGAAATGGTGGGTATTATTACAAATAATTTCGATGAAGGCTGCATCAGTGTTGAAGGGCTTCCTCAACAAGGACCAGTCAACAAGAACCAGTCAGTTTATTCATATAAGACCTAGAATATTGGTTGAATTCAAAGGTGGTACAATTATAAAAAGGAAACAAATTGTTCTTCTTTTTTAAGTATCGACGGAACACTTATTTAGTGTGGGCCCTGTGGCTGTTATTGATTTTGTTTTTAAATTGATTTGATATCGATATATAATGGCCAATTCAGTTTGAGCTCAGCGGGCGTACCATGACGTCTTAAAACGTGAGTCTTCCGAGCGAGAAAGAGAGATAGAGTTATACACCCTATATAGCTCCATCCCTTTTTCTCGCTTGGAAGACTCACGTTTTAAGACGTCATGGTACGCCCGTAAGATCTGGTTTAGCCATTGTATGATGTCAGTGAATATTGTGGATGGTTATCTAAATGATCTACCTTATTATGTATTTAAAGAGTCAAACACAACATTTATTAGAATGATTGTCGCTTGAAGCATGACGACATGATGTACAATAAATGTCGTGATGACCGTGCTGAGTATGGTGGTGTGTGTGCAGCTGGAGCAGAAGCAGGTGGTGCCGCCGTTCAAGCCGCGGCTGGAGGGCGAGCGCGACCTCGCCAACTTCCCGCCCGAGTTCACCGACGAGCCCGTGCACCTCACGCCCGACAACGAGTCAGTACCGCCCATCTCATACACGCTGTCTGTCTGTCTGTCTGTCTATGTGTGTCTGTGCGGGTGGATGGATAGTTCTTGCTTTTTTTACGCAAATACTACTTAACGAATTTTGACGAACTAACATATCAGAATAACACACAGGCTATAATTTATGTAAGGGTTGAAGTAAGCGAAAGGAACCTCGAGCGGTAGCTAGTAATAAATAAAAATGGTTGGGAGCCTAATAACGATGCCAACTTACCCTGGACCCGCTTGGTGAATTACAGTCCATGACAGACAGAAGTAGCACACAAGTATTAGCGACATTCAATCAGAATATCATAATGCTGCAGTGTTTTCTATCTGCTAAAAACAATTACCAGTTTGTGGCTGAAAAACTGCTTGTGCACATAGAACAACTTTTATATGTTTGAAAATGGATTAAAAACCGAAGAGATTCGTTCGTTTACACCACCAAATCTAAATATATATAACTCAAAAGGGACTGACTGACTGACATAGTGATCTATCAACGCACAGCCCAAACCACTGAACGGATCGGGCTGAAATTTGGCATGCAGGTAGATATTATGACGTAGGCATACGCTAAGAAAGGATTTTTGAAAATTCGCCCCCAAAGGGGGCGAAAAAGGGGTTAACATTTTGTATGGAACTCCATGCGAACGAAGTCGCGGGCATAAGCTAGTTATTTCATATAGATCTTCATATTACAATCCGTCAAACCGCAATAGATTTGACAGCTGCCAAATTTGACAGCTATTGATGATGTTAGATTTTTGATGTTACCAGACTCTAAAATATACAAGACGTAAAAATGATACCAAGCTTCCAAAAAATTTGTTTTATAATATTCTATTTTGATTGAATATCATAACTTCTGATCTTGATATTTCAGCACGGTAATCGCTGACATCGACCAGTCGGAGTTCGAGGGCTTCGAGTACGTGAACCCGCTGCTGATGTCCCTGGAGGACTGCGTGTGACAACACGCCTGTCTGCTGCACCCCTACCACGACCCCGCGCAGGTCCGACCACTTACTATCACTTTATTTGTACCTCGCATCATCTGCCTAGCCTTTTCCCAACTACATTGGGGTCGGCTCCCAGTCAAACCGGATTCAGCTGAATACCAGTATTTTACGTGGAGCGGCTGCCTACCAGACCTCCACAACCCATTAACTGGGGAACACGGTACTTCTTGGCAAGACTGGTGTCAGATTTTCTGGCTTCTGACAATCCGTAACGACTGCCAAAGATCTCCAAATGACAGCCGGGACCAACGGCTTAACGTGCTTTCCGAGGCACGGAGAAGTCTCGTTATGTTAAGATGGTCACCTGTCCACAGACCAACCTCGGCAAGCGTTGCTTAACCTAGAAGATCGACCCGTGCGGCTGTTATAATTTAGCCACGAGCTCCTCATTATTTGTACCTCGCATAATCAATTAATTTGTTTATAAATAAGAACACATTACATTCGTACATGACACAAACAGTAGGTCGTACATTATAGATGTTTCATTCGAAGAAGAAATCCTTTGGCTCTAAACTAGGTAGGCAGACTTTTTGGGACAACTTCTTAAGGGAGTGAAACTGCCTATAATTTGTGTTAAATCGCCTAATCTATTTTATCTTAGAAGGACTTTGAGGAACTAATACATTTGTCAAGGTCAAGACATCAGTAGAAATTGTGACACGTGGTTTGAAGGACTTTTCAGGAAACAACTCCGTTTTCCCCGTTGAACCTTCGTCGTAGCAAGATGCGAGAACTGTAACTTCTTTTTATGTGCAGAGGATCTCTAATGCGAGAAATTTGTTTCCCTCTTGTGACACTCTTGCTTTGTAAAAGTCGAAAATAAGGTTTAGGCATTTACCTTTTTTTTTGGATGGGAAATCATCAAATGACTTCTCCCGCTCTGGGCGGAGCGGAAGAGAGTGTCAGACTCTTACTGACTAAACCCACCCGTGTTCCTTCTTGTGCCCTTGGCGTTCCAGGGCCGCGGTGACTCTTTCAAACAAATTCCGCAACCCTAGCAGGCACTGACCCTATGGGGCCCCGTCTTCTTTGCTGACGGCTCTTAAAACTTACATTTGGTAAATGGTACGTTTTTTTCGTGTGAATGTAAAAGTGCGTGTACGGTGTCCGCAGACATACGGGTACGGCGCGGAGTCGTCGTCGTCGGACTACGACTCGGTGTGCTCGGAGCTGCCGGCGCGCAAGCCCACGCTGCTGCAGCACATGTTCTGCTTGCCGCTCAACTGACGCCCGCGCCGCGCGCCCGCGCCGCACGCGCCAGGAGCGCCACCACACTATGGAAGCCATTGATCATACCGCTAATTTATGTAATGCCTTCTTGTAAAGTGCCACTGATCATTTATGGGTCTATCTACATAAATCTGAGTTTTGGATCTTTTACACAACGGCTCTGTCGGATTGGAGGTCTTTTAGAACTAGGGTCTTTTGGACGCCGGGCCTCTTGGACCCTGTGTCAGTCAGATCCGAAGCTCTAACGTTTACGACATCTGGCTGTGCACATAGAGTTGAAAATCCAAGATCATTGTGTTAGTGTCAACGGTTATAAAACTCAGAACTGTGTAGATAGAGCTTCAAGCGTCCTTCTTATCTCTCAAAAGTGGGTGTATTGTTAATTAGGTAAAATATGGCCTTGAGTAATAATGATGGGCTGGCATAGAGTGAAAGAAGGCATTAGAAAACATTTTGTAAAGAAAAAATATCACGCCTTTGTTGTAATATGGGCTAGACAGTAGTTCTGGCGGAAAAATAATGGCTGAACAGTAATATTTACAAAAAATACTTTCTACTGATATACTAATCTGATAGCAAGTTTATTTAGTAGATAATATTGTGTTCAGTGATTTGTTTAACTAACGGTACTTGAAGTAATTTTAAAGATGATCTTGTACATAAAGCATCATGTAAAAAATATTGAATGACTTCTAAGAAACGTCTGCATAAGTCGTGCTCGCTTAAAGTCGTAAAATTAAATCCCAAATAAAAAAGTAAATTACCCATTTCGTGGCATTACTAAATTAGAAAATAATATTAACATGTAAACTGGGTATGTTTATATGTTTTTGAAAAATTACAACGCACATAAAGTGCCAATTATAGCACAATTTTGTTAGGAGTCAATGGCTTCATGTAAGTATAATATTCGCTTGTATAACTGAGAAATGTATAAAGTGTATGAGAATCGCTTCGAGGGCACTATTACGTAATATATCAACATTTTGTGGCATTGATAGGAAAAATCAATGTCATTAAGCTGTATTATCCACCGTCGATATTAATAATATTAAAATTATTTTTGAAGGATAACACAGAATGAAAGCAAAAGTTTTTAACTTAAAAGATTACGATTATAAAATTATAGAAAACCGTTTTTAAATAAAAACATTCCTATAGTTGATCCAGAATTAACGAAACACGATTTTAAGTATTATTTATTTATAATAAGTATCGAATAATCCGATAAAAAAATCATATAAATAATTTATTATTATGGCTATCATGTATTTTATTATTATCCTTTGTGAGTATTATTAACATTCCACCTTATATCACTGAAAAAATGTATAAACATTTAGATCTGAATTAATTTATTGCTTCAAGGAATTGATCGATGCAATACCACCATACAATGGACTAAAATTCTTCTACAGCTTAAAAATATAAATGATTTGATTAAAGATTTAAATAAATGAGGGCTGAGAGCGCTGTGTAATGTAGCCAACGTTGGTGCTCATAATATAATGTGCGGCAGTCAGACGTAGCTTGGACTTAGGTAGGGAGCAGCGATTCACCATTTCCTATTATAAAAATTAGATCACTTATTATAAAAAAGACCCGGAGCCCCGGCTAGCGACGGGCATACGCTTCTGTACATAAATTAAACAAATTATTCATCTATGTATTGTACTATACGAGAAAATATTGTAAGACTTAATATTTTTGAAACTATTGTAGTAGTCTATTATACCTTTCTAAGAGAAGGGTGGCGCGGGGGGGGGCGGTGCTGCGGGCCTGATGACGTCACGAGCCTGATGACGTCACGGGCCGACTGCCACCGCGCTTTCTATCGAATCATTATGTTTTTTGAGCAATAAAATATATAGTAGTCGTATTATATTGTAATTATGCGAGACAGGTGAACTGCTCAATGAAAGGCACGTAAGGAATTAAAAGTAGTTGAAATTTTGATGACCGACCGGTCTCAGGAACGTATTGATAGCCCTTATCAAACATTAGTGTATTCCCTAGATACCTAGAGATAAGCTAGATTCGTAGCTATGATACTGTGCGTCGCTGGCGCGCGGCGTCTTGTCATTACATATTATACAACAGTTTTGTTCAACTTTGTTTTCATTAAAACTTGTACAGCCGGTTGTTTAATGGCCAATATATAACTGTAAATTCACTTAGTCTCGATTGATTCGTGATATAAATCTTTATTTTTTTTATTAAAATAAAAACAGCATGTACATAAAACTAAAATATCAGAACTGCCGCGCGCCATTTAAACGCTATGATAATACTACAATTAATGGCACAAAAAGTTACCAAATCTTGATCGTATTATTTATCGTAGTGTTCTCCAATCGTTCCTCGAGCTGTTCACTTTTCGTGCCACTGACTGTAACATATGTATGTATATTCCATTCCCTAATGTAGATTCTGTTGTCCTACATAGCTATCACCACTCGTTAGCTAGCCAACGAATTTTAAAATAAAAAATATATAATATTGAGCACTGAAACAAATTTAAAATCGTGTACATTATAAACAAATTAACATGAAAAAAAAAACTCGTAAATTACATCGGTTATATTATAACAAATTATTGTTAATGTAGAAGAAAAGACTTATTATATAAAAAAATATGATCGTATCGGATCGTGTGCGGTGCGCGCCGCAAGAGAGCTCAAGTGTCCACAAACTATTCTAAATAGTGCGTAGTACCTATCTATTAGACATTTTGCACCGATATTATATTATAGCTGTACAGACACGCGTCGTCTCTGCGGCGACCCGCACTTACTGTGTCTGTGTCGTTGCCCATTCTACTGTATTTTATCGATGTGTTGCGATACTAAATCATTATGATCATTGTGCTATTGCGTTGTCGGCTGGCGTCGCGCTGTCTGCCTCTTTAGGTTCTTTTGTATAATTTGTATTGTTAAGTATTTAATTATTTGTAAGCGACAGTATTGTGGTACTATTAACGCTTTAGATGTAATTAGTTAACATTCCATGTATCTGAGGACCTTCCTCCGGACTCCGGACATCACAGCGATAGATGTAGCATTGTTACAATATGTTCTCATGTTTTTGTCATTTTCAATATGATCGATTATAACAGCGCGTTGTATTGTCAAACGTTATGTTTGAACTCTATATAGTAAATGTTTTATTACCAAAAATTTTGTAATATGTATAAAATCTTACTAACTGCATGACAAGGTGACATTTTAACAATTATATTAGTTGATAAGAGGAATTGTTAAACGGTTACATTTCGCAACTTAGAACAAAGCTATGTATCTTAGTTTTTAAGTATTTTTTAGTTACTCACATGTAATGTTCCCCGTTTGCGGTAAGGAATAATAAAACATAGATTTTTACATAAGGTATGTTGATTTATTGTATTTAATTTCGGCCGTATATACTTGTATTGTGGAACACCAATATTGTATGTTACTTAAATGTTTCATTGTGAAGTACTTGGTGCGTGATTGAGACATACTGTCAAATTAGACTGGAGAAATTGGGATACTGTAACTATTCTATGCTTAACTGAAAATAAAGAAGATTAATCAGATTACGTGTTTTATTATCTACCGACTCAAGTTGATGATTTTCACGTATACCCGCGCGCGCTGTGTGAACTGTGTCGGTTGAAATGTAAAATTGCTCAATCTGAAGTTTTGCCAGACGATTCATCAGTAAATGACAACGAATTGTGTTGTGTGTTTCAATAAATGTTTTCAAGAGACTCAACAAAGCAACAGGTGAGGATAAAATATCTGTGTGTGAATATTTATTTTATTTTATTGTTCTCAAACAGTACACGTTTGTTCTTTTTTTACAATTTTACTCTTCAAACTAATTAGTTTGATGGCGAGAAGCGCTTGATAATATACAATAATTCTTTGGTAACCTGAAAACTACCAGCTATGCAGTACTTCACTCAAGGATCAATTCAACCAAATCGAGTTAAAGATTACTTACTTACATCTAGAATCGTTTACTACCTTGTAGAAACTGTTAAATTCAACTGTCAAATTTCTGAGCGTTCAAATGAATTTGCCATACTTATTATTATTGGAATCAAATTTAGCTCACAATTTAGTATTAACATTGGCGTGAATTTTAAACCGTGGTATTTGCCAACTGGAGTTAGCCCAGCTGTGTCCCTTGGTGTCTGTTGGCCTAGTTCTGATCTGTCGATCGTCAAGCTTCGTTGAATGAGCGTTTGTCTGGCGGTTATCACTAGATTCTGGCTCTCAAAAATTGCAGTGATTGTGAATAGTGTGGCCGCTTATACCAAACATTCACGAGAGCGTGTCAAGCACGTATAACTATTACGTGTGTATTGCAACAACTTCCTTCTACTTACCTACTATTTTAGGCTAACCATACACTCGGACACAAATTTTACAGGATTACATCTATTCGAATATGATAAACGGGAAAGATTGTTTTGTTTTTCGTATAAACTCCGGAAGTACTGGACCGATTTTCACAAATTTTTCACCAATGGAAAGCTACATTATCTGTGAGTAATATAGGCTATATTGTAACGAGAACTAAGCGGGTGAAACCGCGTTTCGCTGCCAGTATTCTATAAACGGCATTGAGTCACAAAGTAAAATGACCACTATAGCCCTACCATGACGCCTTAAGTCCATCATGATTCCTGTGTCAGAGAGAGACGGAGTTACACAAGACGAATAGCACTATCCTTTTCCCTCACACTGAATCATGATAGCATTGGCACTTCGTAGTATGGCCACAGCACACCGAAATATACATGATTGTGACTACACCCCTAATCTTGTTACGTGTTTCGGCAAAAACACTGCGATTGTCACTCCCGAATTGTGAGATCGCAAAGGAATAGCAGTGCCTTTGCCGAAACGCGTCACACTCGTCGCGAGATAGGTACATCCCAAAATTATCACAATAGCCGTACTGGCGTTGCTTACACACCTGAGAAACTGCACTGCGTCTATGTATAGGCAAAGCATTTGTCAAATAAAAAACCAATATCCATTACAAAATCATTTTATTTCAACATAATCGCACACTGATACAATAACTCAATACGAATTTCCACATTTGAAACCAGTTTCAAAGTAAGAAATCTAAATATTGAACATTGACATCTTAAGTCTGGGGAACGTATACGGCGAAGGTTGTGCCATCTAGTGTTACAAATTCGGAACTTTTCCGTATAAATACTTGAACTGGGCGCTTCTGTGTTGCCACCTCCCTGCACGCTCCCTATAGGACGAGACATTATGCTGCCCAATATAAGCATAATGTTCCATTATAAAAGTGTGCTTAAAATCTGTAACCGCATAACTAAGTAAATGCTTCCGTACAATACATTCATAAACTTAGCAAAATACTGAGATTATATCAATGAAATTCATAAATAAATATTATAATACCGGTGCTCAATAAATTAATGAACGTTTTACGCGTCTATAATACTGTAGTGCGAGATTCTATACTGAAATGGAATGTCATAGTTATTTGATAAAATAAATTAGTAACTTTGACACATTTGTTTTGGTTATCCATAGAAGAGGATGGGACGAATCTTAAAGATAATGATACTATAGATATATATTTTATATAAAAGTACTCCAAAGGTTAGGAAATATATTAGGATGACCTAAGTGCGTAGGTGCGACTTCGTAACAGCTATACCCATTTTTTATAACAAAAACTTGCAGAAAGGCCTGTTCAGTCCAAAACCAAGTGTGAGTGTGCGGTTATCCTACTGTTCAAACGAATACTACTACTTAACATACCGAAGCCCTAGCGACTGTTTCGCAAAACAAGCGAAAGGATATAATCTGCCTGGACTGTATAACATTACCTGGTTCGCTCGCTTCGCTGTAGTCGCGGAATTCCATACAAAATACCCGCGCATTACCGCACAGAAACAGCGAAATTTACGCTATCGCTCTGGATAGCGAATATACCGCAAAGCTGAACAAGCCTTTGGTTCGAACCCATAAACAAACCTCATCTTTTATTGCGTGCAAGCAACATTGATCTTGTGTTGAAAGCAGTTCTAGGGCTGCGGAATTGTTCAAATAAGCTACCGCGACCCTGAAATTCAAAGAGCATTTAAGGGAACACGGGTGGGTTTTATTTAGTAAGAGTCGATCACTCTCTTCCACTCCTCCGCCTAGAGTGGGATAAAAAAGGGTATCTCAGCCGTTACAAAGTTCACATCAAAATTTCAAAAAAAGAAAATGCTAGTATAAGAAACAGGATGACAATAACTGGTGAAGAAGTATAGATGTATCATATACATCTGTATATCAATAAACATTTGTTTAGTTTACCGTCTTACTTATCAGTACGAACGTTGATCACAACTTATCACAGAACTTAACCAACATAATTGAAACTAAAGTGCGGGTGCGGGTGCTGCGTACATCACTAAATAATACCATCAAGAGCAGACTAAGCTAATAAATAAACAATACTTTTCTAGTAAATAATAATAATAATAGAAGCACCGAAAACACTCGTTTACATATTTTATTTTTTTCAATATAGAATTACAATCCGTTTTTTTTTTCTAAATTTATTATTTTGTAAATAAACATGGGTATACAAATAATCGCCAGTTTTCACCTAAGTCGAAGAATCTGAATCTTTGTTACAATCTTCATTACATGAATAACACAGTAACACTGGGAATTCAACATTCTTTTACTCACATATTATACTCAAAAATAAATTTTCAGTATGCCACATTTATTTACGAAATAAGTATAGGAAAATACACATTTTTTCTACACATATACTTTGCACAGATATATCTGTTTTCCTATAATAAATGAATAATAATCACTAATTTAGGTTAAGACTTGAATTCAGAATCGAAGAAAATGATATGCCACACACTCGACTAGCTACTTGAGCGTTAATTAGCTTCAGTCCATTTTTGAACGATCATTATCATTTTTAGTAAAAAAGGTCTTAGGTAAATTTTCATTGCAATGCAATGCGAACTGTCTCATGTACGCCATAAAGTTTATTTTTCAAAAACTTGATCGTCTAAGATTCTAAATTCAAATCAGACAGTATACAGAAATAATGAAGAACTGCTCATGAATAGTTTTGTGCCGCGGTGCAAGTGTTGATAGATGATGGCGGTGAATGGTATATGATGGCGGCTGATGGCGCTCAATGGTCGCCATTCGCGTGGGTTACCTTCTGCTTCTTGTTCGGCGACGGGTCGAAGAGGGCGCCGCTGTGGAGGTCCTTCATCAGGAAGGGGACCTGAAAAAACAAAGTGGAAATATTAATAGTGTTGATCATATACAGGTTATAGATGTGTCTAGGCTCTGGATGAGGTTACGTAAGAGAAAGTTCTGGCTAAGTAACAGACAAAGAGTGGATCGATCAAAGTTGCCGTGGTAGGTTCCTGGATGGTTTTTGGACTAGTCCCGGCTGTCATTTGTAGATTTTGGACAGTAGCGGCAGTTTATTCAGGATACGCCAGGTTAGCACTGCATGCTAGGCCCTCTAGCCAAGTTGATAATCTGCAATCGTTAACGCTAGTCGAAAACGAATCAAATGTATGAGAATGAAGTCGTCTCAACGTTATGTCACGTGGTTAGAGCAAACAAATAGAAAATTCGTAGCCAAGTTCACATCGTTCAAAATGATAGAATGAATTGTTATCAAAATTGATTGAGTCAGGCGTTACTTTGCGGAAATCCATTTTAAATTTGAAAATGAAAACAATATAATCTAGTTTTAATTTCCGCGAATATTAGTGGGTTGCAGGTATGCACCTCCCTCCCGCCCGCTATATTATGCACATGCAAGATTACTGGGCAAATGCAAGGATTTTAAGCACATGCAGGATGGCACTCACACAATCACTAATATTCGCGGAAATTAAAACTAGATATATTGTTTTCATTTTCAAATTTTGAATTGTTATCGTTTCTACAACGCTACATCCTTTTTTAAAATATTTAAACTCAATGTTCAAAGCATTTAAACAGAGTTTAAATTTTAACCTGTTTGACGTTTGTAGGATCAATCGCCAGAGACTAAAGAGTAGGTCGTTTTTCTAAAGACATTGTAGAACGAGCGGCCGACTCAGGCGCGTCAACATGGCTACCAACTTATCATTTTCTACAGTTGCTGACACCGAGGCGTTTGTAACTTGGCTAGGCGGGCTGGTAGGCTGAGGAGTCACTAGTAGTACTGCACATTACCTTGTGCTCCAGCCCCAGGTAGTTGTTGGGCGGCAGCGCCAGCGCGGCGCGCAGGATGTTCTCGATGGCGGCGCGCTGCTTGAACAGCGCGTTGACGACGGGCGAGCCGCTAGGGACCAGCGGCGCCTTCAGCAGGTACGCCAGGCTGGACAGCACTGCATGCTCTGGTAGGCTGAGGAGTCACTAGTAGTACTGCACATTACCTTGTGCTCCAGCCCCAGGTAGTTGTTGGGCGGCAGCGCCAGCGCGGCGCGCAGGATGTTCTCGATGGCGGCGCGCTGCTTGAACAGCGCGTTGACGACGGGCGAGCCGCTAGGGACCAGCGGCGCCTTCAGCAGGTACGCCAGGCTGGACAGCACTGCATGCTCTGGTAGGCTGAGGAGTCACTAGTAGTACTGCACATTACCTTGTGCTCCAGCCCCAGGTAGTTGTTGGGCGGCAGCGCCAGCGCGGCGCGCAGGATGTTCTCGATGGCGGCGCGCTGCTTGAACAGCGCGTTGACGACGGGCGAGCCGCTAGGGACCAGCGGCGCCTTCAGCAGGTACGCCAGGCTGGACAGCACTGCATGCTCTGGTAGGCTGAGGAGTCACTAGTAGTACTGCACATTACCTTGTGCTCCAGCCCCAGGTAGTTGTTGGGCGGCAGCGCCAGCGCGGCGCGCAGGATGTTCTCGATGGCGGCGCGCTGCTTGAACAGCGCGTTGACGACGGGCGAGCCGCTAGGGACCAGCGGCGCCTTCAGCAGGTACGCCAGGCTGGACAGCACCGCGTGCATGCTCTGGTAGGCTGGCGACACAACATCAAGTATTACAATTCATATGCAGTTCTAATGACAGACCACAGACTGCTGTTAAGCAGTGTCAGAATGTGTTGAAATGCAGAGCGTAAAGGGGTTTACTGTCGAAGGGGTAATAATATTATGACGAAATTATACCAAATCACAGTTTGTCATGTGGTCATCATAATTTATATTCGAACAACTAAAATAGGATGAAACCTACAAAGATTCTGAATAACATCAGCAGCACCAGGTCCAGTATGAGCGGCACTGCCAGCAGAGAGTCCTCGCAGGTGTGGTGTACCTGTAGTGACATGATGTGAACACAGCTGATACTCACAGCGGTCGGCGTCGCGGAAGGACATCCTAGCGAACAGCTCGCCCAGCAGCACCAGGTCCAATATGAGCGGCACTGCCAGCAGAGAGTCCTCGCAGGTGTGGTGTACCTGTAGTGACATGATGTGAACACAGCTGATACTCACAGCGGTCGGCGTCGCGGAAGGACATCCTAGCGAACAGCTCGCCCAGCAGCACCAGGTCCAGTATGAGCGGCACTGCCAGCAGAGAGTCCTCGCAGGTGTGGTGTACCTGTAGTGACATGATGTGAACACAGCTGATACTCACAGCGGTCGGCGTCGCGGAAGGACATCCTAGCGAACAGCTCGCCCAGCAGCACCAGGTCCAGTATGAGCGGCACTGCCAGCAGAGAGTCCTCGCAGGTGTGGTGTACCTGTAGTGACATGATGTGAACACAGCTGATACTCACAGCGGTCGGCGTCGCGGAAGGACATCCTAGCGAACAGCTCGCCCAGCAGCACCAGGTCCAGTATGAGCGGCACTGCCAGCAGAGAGTCCTCGCAGGTGTGGTGTACCTGTAGTGACATGATGTGAACACAGCTGATACTCACAGCGGTCGGCGTCGCGGAAGGACATCCTAGCGAACAGCTCGCCCAGCAGCACCAGGTCCAGTATGAGCGGCACTGCCAGCAGAGAGTCCTCGCAGGTGTGGTGTACCTGTAGTGACATGATGTGAACACAGCTGATACTCACAGCGGTCGGCGTCGCGGAAGGACATCCTAGCGAACAGCTCGCCCAGCAGCACCAGGTCCAGTATGAGCGGCACTGCCAGCAGAGAGTCCTCGCAGGTGTGGTGTACCTGTAGTGACATGATGTGAACACAGCTGATACTCACAGCGGTCGGCGTCGCGGAAGGACATCCTAGCGAACAGCTCGCCCAGCAGCACCAGGTCCAGTATGAGCGGCACTGCCAGCAGAGAGTCCTCGCAGGTGTGGTGTACCTGTAGTGACATGATGTGAACACAGCTGATACTCACAGCGGTCGGCGTCGCGGAAGGACATCCTAGCGAACAGCTCGCCCAGCAGCACCAGGTCCAGTATGAGCGGCACTGCCAGCAGAGAGTCCTCGCAGGTGTGGTGTACCTGTAGTGACATGATGTGAACACAGCTGATACTCACAGCGGTCGGCGTCGCGGAAGGACATCCTAGCGAACAGCTCGCCCAGCAGCACCAGGTCCAGTATGAGCGGCACTGCCAGCAGAGAGTCCTCGCAGGTGTTGTGCACTACGATGGTGTTGGTGCCGTGCAGCAGGATCTCTGAGGTGTACTCGTCCATGGCACGTTTTGAGTCACCTGGAAACGAGATTTATGTGTTAATCCACTAAAAGCCTGCGTGTCACAAGCTGTAGAATGACTACTAGGGACATTCACGCATAATCAGGGTAACCAAAGTTTAGATTGACCGAAACTTCATACAAGCAATCTACCTCGCCTCGGCTCAGCTACCAGTGTAACCGTATGCAGCCGTGTATCAGCATTGAAAGTGTCCGAGTGCCAATGGCTGAAGCCACACGTTACCGGTACAGTGCGGTGCCGCAGCGTTACGAGTCCGAGTGACAGAGCGCTACACGCATGCCTCCCCGCCGCGTGTACCAAGTCGCGTTTTGAGAGCAGTGGTGGCCGAGTGGTAACGGCCCCGATTTACGAATTGTAGGTCGCGGGTGCAAACCCAGCCAGGCACATTACTTTGTGTAATTTATTTATTTTATCACATGTTTCATCATTTAATCGCTCTCAAAACGGTGAAGGAAAAGATCGTGAGGAAACCGGCATGTCCTAGAACCAAAAATTCGAGGACATGTGACATTCGCCAACCCGAACTGAGCCCGCGTGGTGGGTTACGGCCCATTCCCTCTCCTAGAGAGGAGGCCTGTGTCCCAACAGTGGGAACATTAAAAGGCTGATTATGCTTATGCTACAACTATTTCATACAACTATCAATAAATTACAGACTCTGATTCGAATTCACAGACAAGACGTGACATCGATTTACTATAAGAAGAATTACGTAGGTAGATTTTACTATGGATGTTCATGTCTTTTTGAAACCCTGTATACATATTCGGTCGGAGGCCTGACTCACCGACATAGGGCACATATTTGATGACGACCACGTGGTCGGGCTTCTCCCCCGGCTGGTACAGGATGTCGTTGGACTGCACCATGTCGTCCACCACGTTGCTCTTTGTGATCTGCAAACATACATAACAGTTTAGGAAATCAATCATTTTCTTAAGATGATCTAAAATTATGTTAGGGTCCTAATTCCTGGTCATTATTACATCTGCCTTCTTTTTTTTCGCCCTATGCTTATATCCTTATTTTCTATCACCTAAAACTCGCATTGCTACTGGTGGATGTGGAGTATTATTTCACACTTACCTCCTTGGAACGGAACTGTTTAGGAGCCGAGAGATTCTTGCCGTCATTGTTACCCAGGTGGTTGTAGCTCACAATGGATACCGGCTTCAAGCCTGAGAACAGAAAACGTAATCATGTAGACAACATCAACACGACCGACTTTACAAATGCCGGAGGCTTCATAGACGTTTCCATTCCCATCAGAATCGAACTAAGAACAAAAGCTATCCAGTACTTACCAGCAGACACAAGGAAGTCGACGAGCACGGACTTCAGCTTGGTCTGTCCGGACTTGAAGTCGTCCCCAGCAACGAAGACTCCGCGCAACTCGGCGCGTTCAACCACACCGGCTACCAGTGTGTTCTGGGGCGAGCCGTTTATGTATATGCACTGGAATAGTACGTTAAATTAAAATTATACATCTGAATTTTTTTATTGAAAATTATTCATCGAACGAGAATCTTAGCTTGCAGTAACACAGTTTTAACTAGCGCGGGAGGTAAAGAACTTTATTTATGTATTCCGTCCGTGGACATTTATCATTCGTTTATGTTATTAGTAAGCAAGTTAATTTACATAGTTTCATTGTCACTTTGTTGTCTAGACCATAAGGTTAGATCGCAACAGAAGACGCCCGGAGCTTCGGGAGTCGCAGAGCGATTGCTGGCCACCTACTGCGCGGGCCTGCGGATGGCGAGCTATGAATGGCGAACCGTCCGATAACAACCAGGCCCGGGTCGACGTCTCATAGAAGAGATGACAGCATAGAAGACGGGTAGTGCCTACTAGGGTTGCGGAATTTATTCAAAATGGTTACCGCTGTCCTGGAACGCAAAGGGAATTAGGAGAAACACGGATGGGTTTTAGTCGGTAAGAGTCAGAAACTCCCTTCCGCTCCGCCCAGAAGTTATTTGATTATTTCTCATCAATAAAAAGAGGTTAGTAAAACAAATGCTCACGTTCTCGTCAATAGCAGCCATTGCGAATATGGTGGAGGGCGATATCTCCGAGTTGTTGGCTTGCAGCGCGCGCTCCAGGTTCTCTGACGTATCGTGCACGCCCGGGAGCACCTCGCAGAACCTGACACAAAACAAATAGTACAAATTAAGTCTATCTCATGTGGTCAAATTGAAGGTAAGATTTACGCTCAAGGGTCTAAGTGTCAAAAATACAAGTCATAGGTATTTTTTTTTTAAATGTGCTTTTAATAAACGTAAATAATTATAATTCCAGAAGAACCCAAGCGCTTATTTCCTTTATTAACCAACTTCAAAAAAAGGAGGAGATTCTATGCCGCTATCTCCGCCAGTTGTGGAGCGTTTTTCAAAATTATTTTTTATTCGAAAGTACTCCTGAGGTGGTCCCGTTGTCACGAAGGTATAATGTGATGATGGGATCCCAGGGAAATCGAAAGCAACCTTCAAATTGATTGGACATTGTTTGAAACTGTATACTTCCATGTGGCCCCATGGTCATCACGTCAGGATCTGATGATAGGACCCTGTAGAAGTCGAGGGGACTTCGCAAATTTAAATGCTCACTGAAAGCGATTTAGGTAATTTTTGGAAAAGTAATTTCTCGTTTTCAACTTGGTGAAGATCTGATGGAAAACTTTGGAGATTGGGAGCGGAGCTCTATATAAAAACTCGATATAAAATGGACCGGGATCGCTGAGGCCGCATGCCTATTTAGGTATTGTTTACACCAGAATACCAATTCTACCGTTTTTTAAATAACGTTCGCATCCGCATGTACATACGTCGCAATCTGTCAAAGATATGCGGAAATTGAGGCTTTTTTGACAGAGATGACTGAGATACGATGCGACTCAATTTCGGAAGTCGGTGTCAAAAAAACGACTTCCAAAATTAAAGTTATTTTATACTTTCTATTGTTTTTTATAGAAAGGCAAACATGAAAGGTTTTTTTGTGGAAGTAATCATCATGCAGATAATCAAGTTTTAAATTCAGCACTGTTCATCGTCTAGGTTCTAATAACATTTTACAGTTCCACGAAGAACAGCAGCCAAAAAAAAAATATTGGCTTTGTTTGTGACATAACTTTGGCGGTTTTGCCGGTCAGTCACATTAGCAGTTTTCCAGAACATGTGTGCCCAGTTTGAAAAGGATGTTTGATGGTGACCATTTGGAAAGTGTAGCATTAATATAATTGGCACAGCACACATCTTATAGTTTTAATAAGTGTCCTTATCTATACTAATATTATAAAGCTGAAGAGTTTGTTTGTTTGCTTGTTTGTTTGAACGCGCTAATCTCAGGAACTACTGGTTCGAATTGAAAAATTCTTTTTGGGTTGAATAGACCATTTATCGAGGAAGGCTTTAGGCTATATATCATCACGCTTAAGCCAATAGGAGCGGAGCAGCGATAAAGAATGTTTTAAAATCGGGGATTCCACGGGGACGAAGTCGCGGGCAGCAGCTAGTATTTAATAAACATTACTGGAAAAATATCCGGAAATCGTTGTTTATTCCGTTCATCTATACTTATAAAGCCGGAAGATTTTTTGTTTGCGAAGAATAAGCTCTGAAAGTACTGGACCGATTGTAACAATTTTAAAATCAGCGAGTAACAGGAGGATAGAAGGATAACATAGGATATATTTTATCCCCGTATTCCCACGAGAACGGGAACTACGCGAGTGAAACCACGAGGCACTGCTAGTGTAATATGTAGCAAATTAAACATCTTTACGTATCATAAATAACTAACGCCAACTACCTAATACACTACTACAAAAGATTCTAACTAGAACATTGAACTCGTCTATTTTAAGAATTGTCACTTACAAAAAAATATTACTGGCCATGCGTTTTTGTGAAAAGGTCAATAACGTTTTGTACATCATACATTGAACTGCGATTCTTGACAATGATGTTAAATAAATGCTGACATAGAAATAACACTGTAGCAGGAATCGGTACAGTCCGCATAAAATGATGTTTTTTTTTTTCATAGGTATTATATTTTACTCATGTTTAATTATTTTTTTCCTTCCTACATAAGAAGGAATTTGACTGTTTTTCACATCTCTGAAGTTACTTAACTAATAAATTTTATTGATAGTGTGTTTGTATTGACGAGCCAAACAAAGATTTCATTTATTTATACCTAAAGGTTCATTAGAAAGCCAGCCTCAAACAGCATCTGTCTGGCAAGACGTGAGCAGGTACTGCTCGTACTTTGTGGCACGGATCAATAGTAAAAGATTAATGTAAAGTATATAATACAACATACCAAGTGGCGTGCAGTGGTTCGAGTTAGGGTAGGCCAGAGAAAATGTCAAAAAAAAACCACACCACATTATTCAGGGTTGAAATGTGGTGTTATTTTTTTGTTTTTTTTTTCTCATTTAATTAAAAATCAACCCTGAAAAATGTGGTTATTTTTTAAAATTTATTTGGACATTTTCTCTGGCCTACCCTAACTCGAACCACTGCACGCCACTGCATACCTCTCAGTGTTGGCAGTCCAGAGCACGATGACTTTGTCCAGCTTGTTCTTGTCGCGGAAGTCCTTAATGTCGGCGCGGACTTGTAGGTACTGCTCGTACTTCGTGCCGCGGATCAGGTTGGTGGCTCGGTCCGCCTGCAAACAAATAGTACTGATGGTTAAACTGATTTTAGAAGAGAGGACATTTAAAAGAAAATATTCGTCCCTAAAATATGATGAACGTTGAAGACGGCCAAGTGCGAGTGAGTCGCACTCGGCACATGAAGGGTTCCGTACCATAAACCGAAGAAAATCATGTTTCTCGTATGGCCTCATACTCAAATCACCCATTACGGTTTTTTTTTTTCTTAAAAAAAAAACGTTGCCCCACACTAGGAATTTCTCCTGTATCGTGGGTGCTTCTCTCAACCACTGCGCCAACCGTGTCATCAAATGTAGGTTTACGAGATGCAGCCCGCTGACAGACAGATGGACAGACGGACAGCGGACACTTAGTAATAGAGTCCCTTGGTATCGTTAGAGTACGGAATCCTAAAAGTGGCCAACAATCCAACATAACAACATTAGTAGTTCATTAAACACTATCATAAGAACCGCATTGGAAGCGCGCACCGAAGGTTCCGTACAAACTCGTACATACATATAGAATAGAATAGAAAACATTTATTCGACACAGACACAACACAAAATTATCAAAATACAAAGTTAAAAATAACAATAATGAAGATTAAAATTGTGCTGAGCGTGCCCATACCGAAAGGGTTACCATTTCAGCATTTGCTGGGCGTCAGACACCCAGCGCTGGTTTTCAGTTGGCACTACAAATAAAATATATAAATACATACATACTTCACCTGATAAATAATAACTTATGTTTGGAATATGTAAATAAATATTGTAAAATAATGTTTTTTTTTTTGCTACACTGTAGATGGTACGTCCAGTTAGGGAATAGTCTCGACTTTTTGCCATTATAATAGGCTGTTTTTTAAATGTAAGTTAATTGAAGTCCTTATTCGAATAAGAACTTAGGTTAAACAAGTGATATTTTAATTCAATCAAATAAATGAGGCTATAATAAATTCATAATACAAATTAAATAGTTAGGCCTGTATTGAGCAATGCAATTTTTGTTTTTTTTTAAGTTTTACAACTAAATTTTCTGAAGTCCAACCAAGGTCAAAGCATGGTCGCCGTAAATAATTCATGCTACAACAATTTCCTGCCGCGATAACTTTGCCGGCTGCAATATTGTGAATAGCCAATAATTTTCCTCATTTACGTAACACGTATTGATAAGGAATGTATTGACATTTTCGCGAAACATTCATGTGTATCGCGATTACGGTTCCCAACACAGAAATCTTAGATTTCTGTGGTTCCCAACCATACTTTTAAAAACAGAATCATACTTTTTTCGCTCATTAATACTTTTCACCGTTCTGTAAAAAAAAAAAATATGCAAAATTGTGTTTTTGTAACCGCTGGTATTCGTGTATTAATATCGGTACTATCGATTTAAAAAAATGCTTATTATTTGTTTTATTAATAATTAACTCAAATTGTGGATTGTTCAAGAAGCTCCAATAGTCAGTAAAAGTCTGGCACTCCCTTTCTCTCCGCCCAGAGAGAGTCATTTGATGATTTCCAGAGAGGTACCTCGTCTAACAAATGCAGGACGCGTCGGAAGTATATTCATTATAGAACATCACACGTGGTGTGGTTCAACACCAGCCAAGAAAAAACTATATTGCATTGTATTCTTCTATAAACAAAGAGTATTTATTACAAGCGACGGCTATGATACTGTCAACATGCCATAGACTATCTCTTCAAGGCTACTGATCGATTTGATACTATTTTCAGCGCTTTCTATTATATTAATCTGTGGCTCCCATAGCAACATGGGATTTTTGGCAATCCCTTACAGTGGGTGTGCCAATTACTGGGCTCTGTGTAGGGAGATATTTATAAGTGTTAGTAAATTATGTGTATTATTTATTGTACCACGGATTTTTAATTTAGTGTAAGTTTATTTCTTCCTGTAAACTTCTTAAGATGCAACCAATAAGACTTTGAATTAAAGATTTATTGTTAAAAGGTTGTCAAACTCATATGCAAAATTATTACAAGTTCTCAACTTTGTACTTTTCAGAAAGTATTAATCCAGTTCGTTTGAGGTGTTCTCAAAAACTGCATCGATAGTTTGAACTTCCGGCTTGGTCATGAAAGCAACGTTCTCATCGAATAAATACAAGGAAGGTGATTATGGTAACTTCTTCTTCTTATCAGTCACAGTATTTTCTCGAAACAAGCAATGTTCTGACTTCAGTAAAAAGGCGCCTGTATTTGCGTTATTTTTTTTAATGGTTACGGAACAACGAATTTGAAAACCCGGAACAACTATCTGTAGACCACACAAGTATCTGTTCCGTACGGGAATCTAACCCGAGACATTATAGCGCAACAGCCAATCGCTCAGTCACTGTGCCAATCGTGTCACCAAATTTAATACAACGAAGACTATTTTGTTGTCCCTGCCTATCTTTTAGTAACTAATGCCCGCTTGCACAACAAGATTTATATCTGTAACTCAAAAGTTAGCTTCTATCCACTATGTATAGAATATTTGTTGTAAGTTTTTTTTTTTTGGACTGGTCACTCGCAGTTCAGCTCACTATGGCTGGTTACTGCTCGATTGATTAGTTAAACTCGTGTAACTCTGAATTATGTATATCTTCGACGCAATTGGACCTTATTGTATTTTGAAACTAGAACACGATCATAGGCAGCTTATTTTTCAAATATCGAAGAAATGGAACCGTGAACTGACACTGTTTTATAAACAGCCAGTCCAAGGCAACGTAACATTTTATTATTCCACTGTAGACTGGTCATAGACAATCGGTCTTTGTAAACATACTGTCCGCTTATGATCAACAGGCGGACACGTGTTTTGAAAAAAAAAAGTTACTACACAATGGAGGCTCCACGTGTATCAAGCCCGACACATGTCTTGATACATAATTAATAATAATATAACAATATTAATGGTCTATATTGTTTATAAACAATGAATAAGCTTAAGTTAAGCTCCTGTGAATAATTGTGTTACTTCGAGCAACCTGTCTAACCTCGTGCTGTTTAAACGTATTTAAAATGAGTCAATACAGTAAACATTAGTTGTACCTACAGGTCTTAGTAAGCTATAGATTTGGATTGTAGACTATGCCACGATCAGAGTGAAGACAATAATATATGACCGTGGCAATATAATTTTGATTATGTCCATAACTAAACACATAATATTTTCACAGACTGTTCCTGGTGCATTATCTATGAAACTATTATGTTTAGACTAAGTGAAAATGAAAAACATTTTCAGAAACTGAATCTTGGCAATCAGCCCAGAAGTTAGACGTAAAGAAGCGTCAAATGACCAAATAATATTGTTGAAATTGGTTTTATAGATATTTAAATACTAATCCACTCAAAATTTCTTATAGGGCCATCAAAATGTTGCCATAACTAAATCATAGAGAATATTGTACCTGGCAATATAACAATAAACGTTACTTATACGATTCTCTTTACATCTAAAATATTGCTCAGCTTGCATACTCAAATTATGATTTATAGAAAGTATTAGTTTTTTTAGCAACATGCATATTTATCTAATTCTTGAGACTATTATTCGGTTTCGATAATAGTCGATTTTCTTGACTAGTCATAGAGATTAAATAATTACTAGAGCGAGAGATTAAATTGACTTGACATAGAGAAAAAATTAAGTTTAATTAAATAAATTGGCAGTTTCTGCCAGGGTAAAGAGTTTTCGTGGGATCACGGGTGGGTTTTAGTCAGTAAGAGTCTGACACTCCCTTCCACTCCGCCCAGAGCGGGAGAATTCATTTGATGAAATCCCAAACATAAAAAATAAGTTGGCAGTTTATTCAACTGTCCACTGCTTATAAGCATTAGATTAGTAGAAAATAAAATTATCATTAGGAACATAAAGGTATAATTTTCCAAATGATTTGATGGGGATACCACATTAACTGACCCTGTTTGCGTGAAAGTTTATATGAGAAAATAAGGAACGTGCACGGCGTAGACTATGCCATCTAGTGTTGCAAATCAGAAACTTTTACGTTGTAAATATTTGCTGCCACCCTCCGTTTACGTTCCGGGAACGTGCACGAATTAGATTGTGCCATCTAGCGTTGCACATTTGAAACTTTGGTGCTTTGGTTTTGTTTCTGTGCTGCCACCTATAGTTTCTGTAAGTTCCCTATAATGGTAGTAATTATAATTTTCCTTATCAGTTCATAACATTAGTTCTAACATAAGCACGGTACTTATAAACATTATCAGTGAGTCACTGATGTGTATCGATACCTTTGATACTTAAGTCCTAATGAATATGAACGAACGAACACATAGGTAGGAACTAAGTTTTAGTACCTCCTACGTTAGATATTGCACACTTTGTAACGGAAAAAGCAGGATAATGTATAGGAGTTAATTTGTTTGTAGTCGTTAGGTCACATTCATAAAGTGCATAGTGGAAGCGAAACATACGATTTTAAATGGTATCTTCGATCGAAATGAAAATTATGATACATATGTAGATAATTATCCAGGGTTGCGGAATTTGTTCGAAAGGGTCGCTGTCACCGCGGCCCTGGAACCTAAAGGGCATTAGGATGAACACGAGTGGGTTTTAGTAAGTAAGAGTCTGACAATCCATTCCGCTCCACCCAGAGCCATATAAGTCATTTAATGAATTCCCATCCCTAGAAAAGGATACATATGTACCTACATATATGTATTATAAGCAAATTTAAGTGCTTCAAATGAAACCGTTGCGTTGGTGGGTAATCATAGTATGAGTAAAAACATAGGATTTTTTTTTTTATAAATTATGTTATTGTGACCAGTGTAAAGATAGATTGTTCTAGAAACGGTAAGGAAAACCATATAATATATATATCTTCTCATCTTGTCTCAACAGATTCAATCAACTAAAATATTCATAAGACGATGCATAATAAGAATTAATAGCAACTCCTTACGCAAATGAAACCGGAAAACAACAAGTAGGTTGCATACCCGCAGTAAATAGTTTATATTAGCAAATAGACGATTTCAATAACCATATTGTTAAATATTTGTGAACGCAACCTTTATTGATACACATTTTTATCATAGAGGGCTCCGCTCTCCTCTCTTTTTTTCGCGCCCATGTCGATATAACAACCAAAACTGTAATTCTTATTGCAATATACTTTTTAGTTAATTAGTCTTTTCTTTTATTATAAAATTGCACCACAAACAATTCCTTTATGTAGCTTTCTATAGTTATTCACTGTATATAGTTATTTTTTATATGATAATATTTTAAGTTTAAAAGTTGGAGTTGAATCAATGTCGACAATACACTACAGATTATCCCCTTTTTAAGTTCTCACAGTCCAAAGGTTTTCTGGTACCCATAAAACGCCACTGTGCCCATAGAGTTATGTTTCTTTAAAAGAGTAGTGTAATCATTTTAAGTGTACAATAAAATAAGTATGTAATAAAATGTGTTTGTACACACATTATACATACGAGTATTATAACTATGTGTACTGCGTCGGTCTATATGACTGTCTGTCTGTACGCGATAAACAAAGACTACCGAACCGATTTTCACGGACGGGGTGATTCATGAGGATTTTTTTTAGTATGGCTAATCATCGAAGATTTCTTCCGCTCTGGACTGACTAAAACGCACCCGTGTTCCTCCAAATGCCCTCTGCGTTCCGGGGCCGCGTAAACTCTTTCGAACAAATTCCGCAACAAGTGCGCCCCTAGGATGCGTACAAATCGATACTTGCACGACTAAAGGTCATGTAGCGAGAGAATCATCCAATATAAGGTAGGGCTGTGCAAAATCGATAGGGCTATTTTTATGTTTATCAGTGCTCTTTGTACTGACCGAGACCATTGCAGTAGTAACGCATAAAGAGAATAAGGATGTTTCCTGAGTAAAAATATATGATTATGTTTAGTCCGTCAGTTAGATTATAGAAAAATATTGGACACGTATTTTTTCCTTTAGCAAATCTATAAAAACTGACGAAGATACAAAGCATCAAAGATCAGGAGTGGGGGCTTGTGACGTCACGGCTCGGTAAAAATTGTAGCGAATAGTGACGTCACACGAGTTTTTAACGCACTGTAACGTCTTCATTTTTTGTTTACGTGAAAAAGGAAAAAATACGTGTCCAATATTTTTTGGAAATCTATCCGACGGACTAATTAGATTTTTCTAGTTAACTACCCTATTGGAAGGTCTTCAAGACCTTACGTGTGTTTTGTTGCTAAGTAAGTCAGCTGTCAAGTTTTATTATATGGACTCTGATGAATTCATGAGGCGAGTTTTCAGGGCACAAAATTATAAACACAATCGATTTCATAGAAATCTTCGTGTTCGTTTGTCGTAAAATTAACAGAGCGTAACCTGGCTCACGGGTAGACCACTTTCTGGAATAGATCATAGAATGCTTTTCATCCCGTGAGTATCTTTACTAATATTATAAAGAGGAAAGATTTGTTTTTTTGTATGTAACGAATAAACTCAAAAACTACTGGACCGATTTCAAAAATTCTTTCACCATAAGAAAGCTACATTCACCCTGAGTAACATAGGCTATATTTTATCCCCACATTCCCACGGGAAAGGAAACTACGAGGGCAAAACCGCGGGGCGCTGCTAGTAAAAAATAAAAGAGAACAATCACCTGTCGACGCAGAACCTAAAGTAAAACCCACCAAAAGGTAGATATGAAGAAATCGCTGGCAGAGGTGAGTTAAATAACTTTCCATCCTCGTTTATATTTAAATCTCTATTTCAGTAAATCGCTCATAAATGCATTCCTCCCGAGAATTTTCCACCTGTTCTCGACGCATCAATAATAACATGGCGAATTGTGTCAAGGTCACCTCTCCTCCCTCAGACTACCTACCCCTCTTCCCAGTCCCCTGTCATTCGCGTGTAAATCCTTTCAACTAAATGCTTTTCATTTGAACCTGTCCCTTTGAATGGCGACTAAAGTGAATGTACCTTTCTCAACCCCTGTCAGATGTTTTATTGTGCGAAGTATTGATATGATATTTTGTGGTGCAGTATGTAGTATATAGTACTATTTTGCAGCTTTATGGATGTCGGTTTTCAGTAAGATCAGAAGCGATTGAATATGGATACGAGTATGACATTTTAAATATTTGTCGTCCATTCGAGAATTAGAGATTTTTACTTCTATAATGACTGTCATAAATTCCTGGCTTTGTGACACAAAATCTATAGCAATTTACTAAAATAATTAAGGATTGAAAAGTTTGTGTCCAAAACTAATTAAAAGATTTCTAATAGGGTGGTAGTGGGTAGGTCACGTGACGTCACTACGTTGCTACAATTTATACCAGCGACGTGACGTCACGTGAGTTTTCAACGCACTGTATCGTCTTCATTTTTTGTTTACGCGAAAAAAGAAAAAATACGTGTCCAATATTTTTTGTAAATCTATCAGACGGACTAATTAGATTTTTACAGTAAAATACCCTATTGGCATACATTAGCTTCTAAACAAGTTTAGATATCAGCCTAAAACCGAAATAAGAACGTTAAGAATACATTTTTCTCAGAAATATTTTGATGCAAAATATATGTATTGTTTTGTATCTGAATAATTGTAAGTGTGTTGAAAAACGCCGTTTGTTACACGTGGGCATTTGTCATTGCAGCAGTAAGTTTGCCCATTCGCATTAAAATGTACTATTTATTTATTTCGTTCAGGTAAAAACTAAAGCCTTCGTTTTCCATACCTTACTTTCAATCGATGCCCTAACAAATCGGCCGCCATGTTTTAAAATAGATCTTTTTATAGATTTTATACTCGTAAGGAATAATTGTTTTAGAAACACGCTCGACCGGTGGCGGCGCACGATGGGCTCAAAATCGGCTTTGATAGACTTAAGGATTTCAATTTGCAAGTGCTGGATTATTTTCCAGATATAGTTTCTATTAGTCACAAAAATCGCGCCAGAGTAAATTCTGCTAAAAAACGAAGGAATTATAAATAAAATGGAAATGTAAATTTTCATTAGCACATCATGTAATTTTTGAATAATTAGCACTGTAACCGCCTGCAAGGATATTCCTTGTTAACTCTCCGTTTAAGATTATTCATACATGATTCATAAAATAAAATCGTAAAAAAAGTATTTTAATTTCTTCGTTTTTGAGAAGAATTAACGTGGGTGTCATTTTTGTATATAGTAATGACTAATAGAAGCGATATCCGGCAAAAAATCTAGCACTTGCAAATTGAAATCCCTACGTCTATGAAAGCCGATTTTCAGCCCACCGTGCGTCGCCCTATTCGACGTACCACTGACCATGAAAATGGCTAACGCGAGTGCATTTATACCTATTTTGCCCCGATAATTCTCAGTGTACACAGAGCTGCAATTATTTACAAGGTCTTAACGTAGAGCGAAATTACATGGGAGTTTTACGAACCCAGATAGCAAATACTTAACTGTGTTGAATGAAAAACGTAGAATTTTTCAGAATAGCAGGTTTATAATCCACGAATTCCGGGCTACCGTACAGTTGCGAAATAACAATCCTTTTGTATTCTCCAAAATAAACTCTAGTAGAAAATGGTTCAAACTGTTTTATGAAATACCCTTCATACTGCTGAAATCCCTTCTAAAAGCTTCACATGAACTGAGCACTATTCAGCTCATTTAGGCGTGGCGGCGTATATCTACTTCATTTTGCTTCTAATAACTGTCCCTTCAGGGAAGAAGCGTACATGCGCAAACGCAGTATCAAAATATAAAAAATAAAACGAAAACACATCGGCTGCGCTCGCACATTTGCGTCCAGCGTGTGGAGCCCCTTAGCCTTGACCGACCGATCGCCAGAGCGTCAGTTTAAGATCATAGCTTTCGAAAACATAAACACCCTCCTTCTTCTTCTCCTGCGAGAAGGTGAACGTAATCAAAAAGACACGTCATTAAATCTTTGGGAAGCATTTATGTAGATGCGTTACAATCCCAAAAACAAAGCAAAAATCATTGGCACATAATTTACTTGGCAACAAATAGATATGATGGCAGTACTTTCCTAATACAGCTCCAGGCTTCTTTACAAACCCGCCAGAGCTTTGGAATTGTTCGAAAGAGTCACCGCGGCCCTGGAACGCAAAGGGCACAAGAAGGATCACGGGTGGGTTATAGTCAGTAAGAGTCTGACACTCCCTTCCGCTCCGCCCAGAGCGGGAGAAGTCATTTGATGATTGCCCATCCAAAAAAAGAAAAACACTCCCTTCCGCTCCGCTCAGAGCAAGTGGATTTATTTGTTAATTTCCAATCCACAATAAAAGACCCCTTAACAACAGGCTCGACTACTTTGAAAATGTTTTCTTATGTACAACGATATTGACACACAGTAATCATGCCATACAATCATACCTTACACGCCACACTTGCATGACGTCATCTCGCGTCACGCACTCACACACGCGCTCATGTGACGCATTCGACGTCACGTTACGTAAGTGTGGTCTATTTCTGAGTGTCTATCTTTTAGGGTTGTCCGTAGCCGTAGTAATAATTAACCGTAATACATCGGTTTATACCAACACAAAAACTGCCCTTTAGTACATTTTCTCGGGTAATGCACGCATAAATATATGGGATAGTGGTTTTTTTTTTATCGCGATTTCGTGCTTAATCCCACAGTAGACGTTGTTCATAATGATGTGTACAGTAACCTCTTTTCAGGTTTTGCATTCGTTCCGTATCACGTTTTATTAGGAATTGACGCCCCTATTTGGTCACACATAGGTAATTAAAGACCGCACTACGCACTCGGCAATCTTCGAGAGAAGTCGTGTGCGCGAGACAATCAAAATTCCGTGTTTCTTGTATGGTGAACGCGTATGTGCAGATGTTTCTTTAAATTTAAATCTCAGATAGCCAGCCGTAGTATATTACAACTGGCCTACAACCGTACTATTCTAGGCCCAGTTCGCGTAGCGCGTAGCGTACCGCCCGCTATACCTATTATAATTGTTAGTTTGTTCTACGATAAATATCTAATGTTATTTATTATTCATTCAGTCGAGGAAATGTTTAGGGTTGCGCTAGCGCATGTTTGGTACAGGAATAGCTGTTCAAAGCTTTTCCTATTAGAAACTGATTATGATGAATTGATGAATGAGGAGAATTCTATAGATGCTGGAAAAATAATAAACAAACGAGGATCTAGAATACAAAACCCAAGAAGCTGCAAAGTAAAAACACTGCTCACACCAGCGAAACCACAGCCAGAAACTACTTAAATATTGTATTTCTTAGTAAGCGAAATCGCCTAAACTCGGGAATTCCTGACTTTATATTAATGGGCAAAAGATATTTTTGCTCTGCTCATTTTAAGAACCGTGAAATTTTAGACATATACTTACATTTTAGATTATGCAAGATATTAAACCATACTGTATGATAATTCATGCCATTATACACATATCATTTAAATTATGTTGCGTGTAAAATAATAAGCAGTGCCAGCTCTTGAGGAAAATAAAACGCTTAAGAAAAACGTCACAAGTTCAAGGTATGCAGTTATGTATTATTAAAGAGATAAATTACTTCAGTAAAATACAACATACTCCTCATTTTAGAAATACATATATTTATTTATTTATTAAACTAAAATAAAACTTTTTTTTTTCTCGAGAATTCTTGGCAGCCCTAGCTTGACGCCGATTTTTATTATTTAAATAACCACGAAAAAATTCGCGACATTATGCATACAACGGTTTATTTCGAATATGGGCTAGTCAATGACCTATACGAGTTCACATTGGCAACACATTCCTAAATTACAGAATGCGAAATTCGTCTTGCCATTATTAGAATGGCCTTCTCTCGAAGTTAAGCGTAATAATTGTCGATATTTAATCCCTCATAACGCCCTAGTAAGGGCCAAAATGACGTGTTGAAACTACTTGGGATTTTTTTGGAGGACTTGAAGAAGTACGGGATTTTCACCAGCACACTAAGCAAAATAAAAAGTAGTCTGTTGAGCAGCTGAATTTATCGACGTTCGATCACCGAACCAAACTGGGAGCTCAAATCTGTATGTGAGGGTAGGCAGGCTGGTTGGAATGAAAGCTGCCACAGCCCATGCACGAGGGTCCACCATAAGTACTGTGTGCGGAAACCAAATCCTGATGATAGATGGATGTATCAACGTAAGCCCAGCAGCCCAAAATGGAAGCGACAGTGTAGTATTATAAAAGGTGCCAAGCCAACAGCAGGACTCAATCGTCAGCTCGTCCCAAAACAAACTCGGACCATTGGGCCGAGTTGACGAATTTCAAAATTAATATTTTTTTCGTTTGTTATCTCGTACCATTCTAAATTCCGTTATATATTAACAATAGCTAAACGTCAAAAACAGTCAGGAAGAAAAGTGTCTGTGATTTATTTTAAACTTCTTTAATAAGACAAAAAAAAAATTAAAATGACGTCTGTTAGCGCTAGTGTGTTACACTGCACTGATGTCATACTATTGGTCAAAGTCAACCATGCACAATGACACTGAAGCATCGTTATTGGACAAAGGGTTATCGGGAATCTAATCAGAGGACGTCAAACTAAGGAGAGAGGTGAAGGTCAAGCTCTCTCTACCCAGCGTTTTAATATATAAACTTTGATTTTTATTATTACTTATATAAATGTTGATTCCCTAAATTCTTGGCTTTTATTTACTCGTATATAGTGAAAAGTTTTGGTTTGGACTGTACCGAAACAACTTAAAATATTGAAGAAAAATAAAGTGGGACGAGATGATGAACGAAATAAATATTAATTTTGAAATTCGTCAACTCGGCCCAATAGTCCGAGTTTGTTTTGGGACGAGCTGACGCACGAGCCAACAGCAGAAATTTTAACCAACTTCCTAAAAAGAAGGAGGTGCTCAAGTCGACTTTTTTTGTGTTTGTTACCTCATAAACTCATAACTTTTTACTGGGTGTACCGATTTTGATGATTGTTTTTAAATTCGAAAGCTGGTCCTTGTCATGTGGTTCCATTTAAATTTGAGTGAAAACTGACGTTATTTGAGTTATCTCTAATAATACGTGGGTTCGACTAGATTGTTGATGTTCTCGTTCTCACTTGTCGATGTAAAATGAAAAAAAAAAAACTGTATTATGGCTTGGAAGAGCATCGTAGTATTTCGAGGTAGTCCCATCTACGCCTTCTAGTTTAGTGAAGATCTGATGAAGAACTTCGGAGATAGGAAACGGAACTCTTTAATAAATGATAGCAAATCTTCCAGGATTGCTGGAATCGCATATTCGAGAGTCCAAGTTCAAGGTGCAATTAAAGAATCAGCTTGATCTTAACTAAAGGCACATGCGTAGGCGCACTCATGCTAACGTCAGGTGACCATGATTAATCATTGACTCTGAGGATTACTCTACGTGCTGAATTGTTACAAATTGGCATCGAATTACCGTATCGTGCGATTTGGCATGCCTTAAAATTATGTAATCAAAACATTGCTACTAGATGCGGCTATAATATCTTGCACTAAACAACATTCCCGACACGCTTCCTTTTTCCTTAGGGGCAATTCAAGTATTACGTAAGCACTAAAGGGGGGCGGGGGGGTCTTTAATTTGCTTATTGTTAGTGACATTTGGGATGGGGGGATCCGGTAGGTGATTACGTCAGCAATATTTCGTTTGACATATGGGATCTGGGATCATATGGGATCATCATATGGCACCCTGGCACGGTCTTACCCACTGGATTATCATCGCTCTAATAGCGAACCATAATAAGTTAACTTCTCTTTAGACTATAAATTCCTTATTTCCAGTACCGATTCAAAAATACTTATACATATAAATGTTTACGTATGCAAGAGGCGGGGGGGAGAGCTTTGCTTACTTTTGCTGACGAGGGGGAGGGGATGGTCAAAAATGTAATAAATTCTGCTTACGTAATACTTGAACGACCCCTTAGCTAAAATATTTCGAAACCTGCCTTTTTTCTGTACCGCCTTTTGAAGTGCAAGTCATTCAACCATGGCCTTATCAACACTGAAAAGATACTCTTTTGGAAAACTTTCTGGCCATTATCAGACCCACTTACATAATACTGAATAAATTACATTGTTTCTTACTAATCCTTATTCTGTGACCAAAACAGTTTAACACCTTTCGAAGACATTTTAAATACGAAAATACTTTTTATCAGAAAATAAATTACTTAGTTAATGAACATAAAGGATACAAGAGAGATACTTCAAACAGTTCAAACTCAAAAAATCAGCTAGTCAATTACAACTCTTCATTAAAATAGTTTTTCTGGAAAAGACACCACAATTTTTCCAAATCACACAGGTACAGAAAATGTAAAGTTTATATTATAGCCCACCAAGGGCGTAGCTAAGGGCCTTCTCTGTAATTGAGACAGCGAGTATATTAATTTACCTCTGTTACTGAAACTATATTTTGTGTATGTGAATGGAACCCTCTGTAGGTGAGACAGATATTTATTTATACCTGGATATCTGAGACACTGGATAAGTGGAACACCTCTTCAAGTGAGACAAATGTGCAGGTCCCGTAAGATGTTGCGGAATTTGTTCGAGTTGCGGAATTTGTTCGAAAGAGTCACCGCAGCCCTGGAACGCAGAGGGCACAAGAAGGATCACGGGTGGGTTTTAGTCAGTAAGAGTCTGACACTCCCTCCCGCTCCGCCCAGAGCGGAAGAAGTCATTTGATGATTTCCCATCCAAAAAAAAAGGTCCCTTTAGATCCCAGTTATCCAAGTCTCACTGTATTAAGGCCGCCACAGCACATTATTTTTTTTTAATAGGCTATTAAAAAAAAAAAACAAAAAAAAACTGATTTCATTAAAAATCAACCCCGAATAATGTGGTAATTTTTTTAAATTTATTTGGACATTTTCTCTGGCCCACCCTAACTCGAACCACTGCACGCCACTGCAAACCCGGTTAAGCAATCATCAACCTTAGCTTGAACTGTGAGACACCATCCATAAAAAAAAACAATCTATTTTAATTTTCATCATGTACCCCACATACCTGATTAGCAGCGATGAAGTCAGGATCGTAGATGGCCGGGCGCGGCTTCATGTGGGACATTTCCTTCTTCAGCTTCTGTTGGAGATCGAAGTCGATGACTTTGGCGCGCACCATGGACTCAGCCAGGTTCAGGGGACTTATGTCCCAGCCGTCGATCACTACATGGAAGAAGGTTTATTGTTATTGTAATTAAAGATTTTGAATTGAATACAGTTTTGAGAGCAGTGGTGTTGAAATAAATTGCTCAAAGTAATGCGCCTGGCCGGGTTTGAACCCGCGACCTACAATACGTAAGTCGGGGCCGTTACCACTCGGCCACCACTGCACCCTGTACTGAAAATACAACTCCTTTCCAGTTGTCTTTTAATTAATTATAATTAAGCCCCTCGTATCATAGCCTCCTCATGCCGTTTCCATCACATGCTTAATTAATGCTAATATTTATTTCAATTGCACTTACAGAACAAAGAGTATAAACACCAAACGTTTTATCCAGAGATCAACATCCTAAGTCGAAAAACATAAAAGTTTGGTTATTAAGTATTTATTGATCAAATAAGATAAGCCTAGATTACATCCGTATTGTTACCAATGAGTCTAAAGGGTTGCGTATGAGCGTGAAATACTTTGAATAACCAGTCATGGAAGTGAAGAAAATTTATAAAAAAACCATACCTAGGTCATCAGGATGTACCATCGGCAGTAGGTGACACATCGGCACGTGGACATCGTTGCCTTTCTCGTCGATACCCAGGCGGACTGTCGAGGCTTGTGTGATAGAACCCCACCTGTTAAAATGGACAATATAGCTTCTGTATCACGAATTAATCGGTATCATTACTATCACCACGTTCTAGTATTAGGTAATACAGACGTAGTGGGGACACATATACCTAGTACGCGATATACTCAAAAACTACCGAACTAATTTTCATTCTGTTTTCTCCAATGAACGGGCGATACAGGATCTTTTTTAGGATTGGAAATCATCAAACGACTATTTCCTGCTCTAAAGCTTCCGCGGAGTGGAAGGGAGTGTCAGTCTCTTACTGACTAAACCCCACCTGTGTTCCCTCTTATGCTCTTTGCGTTCAAGGGCCGCGGTGACTCTTTCGAATAAATTCCGCAACCATGACGAAGGTATAATAATAATAATATAAAAATGATTGTTGAAAAAAAATAATGTCCACTGAGAACTTATATTAAAACATACTCCGCAACCCGTGCGAAGCCGGACGGTTCGCTGGTAAAGTATTCTTAAATCGAGTGTATGGTTATAGGTGCACGACAAAATAATCACAACTACTGCAACTTACAGTCAAAATCAACAGCGACGACCAAAAAAAATGGTACAGACAATGAAGCTCGATGAGATCCTGAGAACCAATTCGCCTACCTTGGATTCCTTGCCAAAAGCGTGATTGGTTCTACTAGAGCGACATAAGGACACAAGGAACTATTGATGGATTGTGAGAAAATAGTAAGAAAGGAGTTGACTGGTGAGATGACGGCTAATGTTCATATATACTACAATAGGCCTCCATCTGTCTAATTGGAGATTTTATAACCAGCATTTTCAGATTTAATTCTGGATAGGCGCGCCATATTCGTTTTTCCTATTGCTTCTCCACGACAACGCGCGAGCTCACACTTCACAACAGACCATCAGAAAGCTACAATAGTTTCATCTGGAAGTTCTCTGTCACCCACCATACTCACCAGACCCTGCCATCAAAATGGCGAAATTGTACAGATAATTTGACGAATCTATCTGACGGACTAATTAATTTTTTTTAGTCAACTACCCTATTATGTTTTCCTTAAATTCCTTACTTCACCGCTGTCTTTTTTCTGTTTAATTTCGCTGCGGGAAAATAGGTACCTCTTACTATACAAGGTCTTTCTCAAGATGTAAACAACTGCTTGAAGTAAACAAGCCCTGCTTATACACAAAATTGCTTACAAACTACAAAAGCAACTATAATTTAACTCCCCATTTATAAAGCAAACCACTAAAGTTAATGTCTCCCAATTCCAAGACAAGAGATAAATATTATCGTAGAATTTACGCGCTACCCGTCATATTTAAAGGTTCTTAGTTTAATAAAGCTAGAAACGTGAAAGTTCATATAACGCTTTATCTTTAGTTTTGAAAATTACGGTATTAGGCACCGTGTAACGTATCGTACGTATGTACGTACCGTGTGACGTATCGTACGTATGTACGTACCGTGTGACGTATCGTACGTACGTGACGTGTAACGTATCGTACGTACGTACCGTGTAACGTATCGTACGTACGTACCGTGTAACGTATCGTACGTACGTACCGTGTAACGTATCGTACGTACGTACCGTGTAACGTATCGTACGTTTGGTGGTGTTGTGTAAAACTCTGTTACTGGGTTATCTACGTCTAAACGTATTTTTATTAGTAGGGTAAATGGACCGGGTTCTTGAATGGGACAGGGCGTACCACAAGTTTTTCTGACGCCACATTTTGGCCCGACAAGCCCGAATAGACCGAAGCAAACTCGCCATACAATCTCTTCAATGACGGTTGTGTGCACGAGACAAATGCTGTGCTTCTACTATGATAAACGCATATTTCAGTTCGGGCACTCATTCCCTCATATTAAGAATACCTTGTTTTAAAAATACATTGCTTTCAAAACAGAAAAGGGAAAATTTAGATAACGCCATGATTTTGGGCACGTTTTATTTTAACTATCTAAATAAGCCCAGCTCTGCCGCTGCCGCTAAACGCTAGCTAGTGTAACGTGGCGTGCAAAACGCTCCGCTTATGGACGACGCTGCCCAGAATCATCTTTCATGATTTGACGACGAACACGTCTCCAACAATAGATTTAGACAAAAGAATGATGAGAATAAGCCTTATCCAGTACACTCTCTTCTTAGAACAATACAGGAAAGATTTACAGACGGGGCCGTTACGTGATGACTACAGCCGGGGGTCTTCAAATCAAGAGTGAATAGCGCACTTCTAAGAAAGCGTGCTCCATCGTCAACCACATAGACCCTTTCCACCGGATGATATTGTGGACAAACGCGAGACCAACAACAGAAATGCAAAAGATAACCAGAAAAGATTACACAGAGACGTGCCTGCTGTCCCAGGAGTGGGAAGAAAAACTGATACTTATTGATAATTTCAAGTAAGGGACACCGTTCCCGTATATAACTAAAGAATCAACCTGCGAATGAAAGTTTTAAATCCCATTACATCAGAAGTTATGCGGCTTCGTCCCTTTTAATTACGTACCGTTGGACGTTCGAACAAGTAGTATTAATTGCGTTAAGTGATGGAAGAAAAGTTATAAATAGAATTATGAATATGATTGGCAGATTGGCTTTGTTGAAGAGGATACGATCATTTGTCTCACCTCACCTTTGGCCCACCCTTTTACCCAATTGTTGTGTTCAACTTCCAGCCTAACTGAATGAAGCTAAGTATCAGTTTCGTGTGTCACACCTCCACGTCCAAGTAACAGGGTAATAAGTTGTTGTTTTATTCGAAAGAGTCACCGCGGCCTTGGAACGCAACGGGCACTAGGAGAAATAAAGTTTTAGTCAGTAAGAGTCTGACACTCCCTTTCGCTCTGCCCCGGGCGGGAGAAGTCATTTTTGATTATTTCCCATCCAGAAAAAAAAGCGTAATACGTTACAGCCTCTGGCAAGACTGCTATCAGATTTTCTGCCGTTAAACCGTCCGTAACGACTGTCAAAGATCTACAAATAACAACCGGGACAAATGGCATAACGTGCTTTCAGAGGCACACTAGACACGGTATCGTCTCCCATGCACGGACCGCCCTCGGCGAGCCCTGCTAACCCTGAAGATCGACTCCGATGGAGATAAAGAAGAAATGATATAGTAGGAATTCCAGGTTAAATTGAATGCGATAGTTTGTTACAAGTTCCTAGATGTAGAGGTTAGCAACTTAACATATGACAAGTATAGAGACTTTTTCAGCGCATAATTTAGGTTTCCCCCTTTCCCCCTTTTCCTCCTTTAGTAGCTTTAATACTAAACATTCGTTCAGAGCAACATAATCAGCAGTGTCATTGGTAGACTTCTCCAATCGTCTGCCAATAAATCACGAATCTCTTGGCTGACGCTCTCTTATCTCAACTACCAACCATCAGAACCAGTCACGCTGAGATAGCGCGGTTCAGTGAGAGACTGTCGCGCGCCAAAATCCTGTTCTGTTTGAAAAATCATCAAAACAGCCACCGGGTTTGGTCGCTATCGCGCCAGAAAGGAACAAACATACATCATTTGCAATGCACAGTCGGTTAATAAATAATCCACCCATATCAGGAACAGGGTCGAAACTACCGGCGATTTGTATTTCAGGGAGAGAAAATTTCTAACAATACCAGCTGTATCCCGGGGCTTCGCTTTTTGAATCAAGTCCTTGACCACGTAACGGAAGTCTCCTAAAGACTATTTTTCGTCTTGCTCTCACAACACTTACCAGTTAGAATCCATCTTCCCATTCTTAGTGTTCCAGGACAGCTGGTACTTGTTAGCCAGCACGGCGGCCGTGAAGGTGGAGCCGTTGTTGCCGCCCCATCCGACCAGCATCACGCCAACCTTGCCCACGCGACGGTCCGTGCGGATGCTCAGCGATTTACGGATTGGACGCGCCTGGGGAAATATAGGACTATAAAAACTAAGTACATACTTATTAATACATCGAAAAGAAACATTAGTGGAACGACTTATGGTGCAGGAAAAGTGGAAGCCAAAAGAGCGCGCGGCAGGTCATCTATGCGTTGGATCGACCAAGTCAAAACTGCACTCAATGGTCCACTCCACGAATGTACAAGAAGAGCTATAGTACGGGAGCCACCACACCTGATGGGACGGCCACGACCACTGTGCCCAACGTGTAATGCAGAAGAGACTCATTAATAACCATCAAGAGTCATAGGTTTTTTAATGTTACTTTAAAAGCATAGATTTACCTAAAAGGTAAACTGACTGGCAGAAATAGATACACAGCCTACACTACTTGAATTACGAACATGAAATTTTACACATGACATCTTTGTATGACGTAGGCATGTGCACCGAGAAGGAAATTTTGGTAATTCAACCTATAAGGGGGTGAAAAGGGGCATAATCTTTTGTATTAAATCTGATCAAAGGGAAGATCAGGGTGAAAAAAAGGGAAAATAAAGCTTCTATAATAATATAAAATAACTAGCACTTCGCTCGCACTTATTTAGTACAAACAATTTCCACCCCCACTTTACCCCCTTAGGGGTGGAGTTCCGCAATAAGCGTTCTCACTGGATGTCTACACCCTATAAGAAACCAAACAACACCTACAAACAAATTTTAAGTTTGTTTGTAGGTGTTATAGTTTCTGAGATTTTGTGATTAATCAGTAAGTGGTATTTCACTTTTATATTTATACAGATAGGTTGCCATTTTTTTTTTCCATAGTTATTGGTAGATTCCCCCACATTCGCCATTTTTACTAATATGTAGATCAGTCCGATTAGTTGCAGAGCTTGCGTGTCTATAATACAAGGTCGAACTACTCATAATGACAGGCAGTCGACACTGCATATAATATAAAAAGATGTTGCATTCAATTGCAGTTATATTGATAAATTTATGGGGCAATTTATGTGATGATCAATGTACAGTTTTGCTGTTTTTTTATGTCTTAGTAGTCTTTCAAAAGTCACGAGATTACTAACTACAGATATCCGTTGTGTGGTGTGGCTGAAAGACTTGCTTACTTATTTTTTTTTTACAAAAATGGACTTTCATCATTATTACAGTGGACCCTTCATATTAATATTAAATGTTGTGCACTCCTGCTTCTATGAACCTCATGTCTAATGCTATCACAAATGGACTATAGAATGCTACATTATCCCTAAGTAAAATCCCGTAGATCCTATTGTGGAATAAATCATTCTTATTTTACAAAATAGCAGTTGTATCTTATAGGTAAAATTGTGTTAAATTGAAAAGGGATAATTTACATGCAGACTTATGACATGTGTTAATATAATCACCAGAATTATAACATTACATTATTTTATTCTTACTACCATTTAAAATCATAAAAAACCTTGTTTGTATTATAAACTTCAAATTCTCTGTACTAAGGTGGCATAATTACACGTTGATAACACGGCTATATACTTAAATTAGTTTGAGTCAGTACTATAAATAAAAATTGATGAATTAGGTTCTTATTGGAACACATGCATGTTAATGATGTATTTCTAGTTGGCTTTACAGGCGTATCTTCATATAATTGTAGTAGCAACCTGTTCCTTCTGGAAAATGCACAACAAATCAATACCGCGTCGGAAGCAAATGCCGCGAAATGCATTCACATGATTATCAACAAAAACATGCTTACCGTAACGTCGCAACCTTTTTTGGTCACCAGAGTTTCTTCATATTCGTAGTCCGAATAAATGTAGTCATCAGTATATTTAATATTATCGCTTTGAATAACCAAAGTTGGTAATTTTTCCATTTTCAGCTAAGAAAATACTTTTCAGTTTCGTAATAGAATACGAGAAACTTCGATTCTAATAAGAGGGACAGAATTAATACGCGGTTCTAGTTTATGTTTCAGTGTAAAATTAATTGCAAAGTCCGACACCAACAATTATGAAATTGATATGAGCGAACCGTGTTCCGGCAACACATACAATGTGATGTGAAACGTGAAAAGTGAAATACGAAGCAAGGCGATACAACTCAGCTGTCAGCATATATGTATATGGGTGTTAACGTCAACCTGACGTTGAAGACTGACAGATAGAGGTGCACCCGAATGCTTCCCATTTTTGTGCACCTGAAACGGTACTTTATTCGCCAGCCACACAAATTCGTTTATCGATAATTACCTGTCGTTTAATTACCTGTCAAATCTGTGTGAGAAAGTGAACGAGGATATAACATCGTGTGTACCTTGCTTAATATGCATTAGGAGTGATATTTTTCCGAAATAAATGAAATTATTTATACCTCAGACTTTTCTCTTGTTTAACTAGAGAAATTACTTCTGTGCCTACAAAAGCTATGTTTATCTGACGATGTGGCTAATCATAATCATGATGATCATGATGATGAAGCAGTTAACAATGCGGCCAGTGTTCTGGGCACTTTTCCTTCATCGTTGACAGCGATGTGGATGTTTTTTTCGAAGCCCTATGAGTCTTTTCTCCTTTTTACACCACTTGTACATATTTTTCTATATTAAAGCTTGTTTAGTTGTATTTATTATATAGTAATCTTACTTCATCCAATGCATTGAGATGGGAAAAATAATCCAATGTGAAGCTTTGTCTATGAGAACTAGAATAAAAAATTAACCTTACACTATGATGCGTCTGTTTTATGCCGAAGATATTCTCGTAGTGATGATCAAAAAAAAGGATATTTTTATCATCATTCACATATTGTTATTATTTTGACGTTAGATTATTCAATACGAAATATCTCTAAATAATCCTGAGGTTTTCGTGCAGCTATATAGGTATGGTATTTTTATTTCTTTCACAATGGTATAAAATTTCGGCCTTCTTAATTTACTTTTGATCATAATTAAACAAACATTACTTTACAAAACTATGAATTACAGCAAAATAAATGGTATTTTGCTGTAATTTATAAATATAAATAATGTAATTTATATAATATATCAATTTCGTGCAATTAGGTAGTTGTAGAATGTCATGCTTGAAATTCTGCAAAAGATTTTGACTTTGGCCACTGACTATGCGTCGTCTCAGAAAAGAGCACACATTCATGAAATTCTTCCTATATTCTCCTCGTACTATACCTGTACCGCTCTCTCACACACAACAAGGTACAATACCCTACCTCAATGTACAATACACCCTACTGTAGGTACATTATTAATTTACTTCGCCCACATTCGCATCTATCTACTTGGTATACCTACATAGAGTGATATAGGTCCAACAACTATAATGTTGAAAGAATAGATAGGTAGGTGGTTACATGTATGTTCAAATTCAAATAATATTTAGTTTTCGTAACCAAGTCTCACAATAAATGCGCTGTTCGTCTCATTTTATCACTGGTTCATCATAATTTCATACAAAATGACAAATACATTACTCATTCCAACCTGTAGACGGAAGGATGGAATCTAATAAAAACAAAACTATCCAAATCCGTCAGCCTCTATTCTCCCTTTTGCGCACGTAGTGGTTGTGTATGTGTACACATTACCTATACAGTGAACCTGTGTACACTACACACTACTGTATGATGATGTGAAAGAGACTGAAGTACTCACTCACACAGTCTCACCTCTATACTAACTAACAATGTACTGCCTACCTACTCTATCTAATTTATTTAAAGGAAGGGGTACAAAATTGGGTTGAAAACTAAAAAAATCTAAAATCGTGGTCACTATAGAGCTTCTTTTGTTTGATTATAACCAAAAACAAAATAAAAGTCAGTTAGTTACATTTTTGATTCAATGTTTATGTCAATAAAACACCACGGTACGTGCTAGTGTATTTCCGATTTATTCATGTGTATTGTTATTTTAGCGTTTTATCTGTGTAGGTACGCACCTATGTAAAATAAAACACATTCCTACACAGAAGACATGCCGCTTGCCTATAATACAATTTATAAAGTTGTATATTAATTACGGTATAATAAAGCATGCGGGGGGCGAGGGGGCGCGCCGCGCTCTCATATTCCGTATATTGATTGTGTGCGAGGGGGCCGGGGCAAGGAGGGGGCCACGGCGTGCCCCACTCTGTTTTTTACGACACGGCTTTCTGTGTAACATAATTATTGTAATAATTTTGTGAAATGTTTCGGTGTTATTTGTGAAATATCGAGAAGTCGGTAAAAAGATTTGCGAGGTAAGAAATTCTCACCGGCATGAATTTTGACGAAATTCCATTTTGCCGAATAAAATATAAATAAAATTTTATAGCTCTAAATTCCGTCGGCGGCGCGTACCTACGGTATATTACACTGTCATACCGCGTACGTATAGTGTTTTTTACGGGCATCGTTCTAAAAATAAGTTGTAATAATTATAATTTTATGTAGCGGTCGTAGCAGAGTCGGTTTTCTGTCGATTATCCATCAGTCGTGAAGAAGTGTGATTTGTGATTGAAAAGTGTATGTGGTGGTGCAGATGCAGGGGCTGGTGAGCGATAAGACGTTCCACTTGAAGTGGAACAACCACCTGCAGAACCTGAGCCAGCTGTTCACGACCATCTACTCGTCGTCGGCGCTCGCGGACGTGACGCTCTCCTGCCGCGACGGCACCCTGAAGGCGCACAAGCTTGTGCTCTCAGCATGCAGTCCGTATTTCGAACAGATATTCAAGTAAGTGTTCGCATTGTACATTGTTAAACGTATTCGTACTAGGTTTCCATTTACAAAATTGTGTATTTATTACACATCAGTTTTAAATCTGTTCCATTTGGTCATTATGACATCATTATTTTTTCTAGTGAAGTTATTTATAATACATACCATGTAATGTATACAGACATGAGCAAAGTATACTTTACATTCAGCCTGGGTTTTAATGAGCAATTTTAAATATAATTCTATTTAATTAATGTATGTACATAAGAAATGTTACATAAATGTCATAGGAGTCGAATTTATACAATAATTACTTTTATTATCTTGTGATAACAGAAGAAAAATAAGTCTGGTTAATAAATAATGAGATAGGGTATTATATTCAAATTACAGAGTATGTATGAAACAAATATTTGTTGTCTTTTGCTAGGGACAACCCATGTCAACATCCAATTGTGATTCTGAAGGGAATCCCCTTCTCGGAGATCAACCTCCTTGTAGAGTTTATGTACAAGGGCTCGGTGGATGTCCAAGAACTGGACCTGCAGTCTCTGATGCACACAGCGTCGGAGCTAGAGATCCGGGGGCTTGCATATGAGGCTAGAGACAATGCTGCACAGATGTTGAATGTGAACTTGGAGTATCCATCATATCCTGCGACTTCCGTGTCTGCTCAGCCTACCTACTCACAAGCTAGGACAGATGTGGAGAGGCTGAAACAGGTGAGGCTTCCTTTGCCTATTCTAACGTTATTATTCATTGATGCTATTAAAACAATTGTACCAAAGGTTCCTGTTAGGGCGTTGGTTGGTTCATTCATTACATATTTGCATTTGCCAGTAAACATTGATCTCGGTAATAAAATGCTCAACTTTTCCAGTGGAGTCTTAAAAAATATGTACAAAAAAGCAAATGAAATCATTGTATTTATAATAAAATTCTTCATTTATAGTATTCCTATTCAAATGAAGGTAATTAAAGTTGAAAGAAAACTTAATACTGTGAATTTTATGGCTTGTTATCAAATTAACAATTAGATAATAGATGATCTAGCTAGATATGCATAGAGCTACTAAAATATAATATAACTAGTATAACCTTGCTGTTTCACTCAGTTCCATTTCCTGTGGCAATATGGGGATAAAATATAGCCTATGTTACTCGCTGATAACGTAACTTTCAATTGGTGAAAAAATGTTTAAAATCAGTCCAGTTCTGGAGCTTATTGAGTACAAACGAAACAAAAAAAAAATTCTTCTTTATGATAGAGAGAGAGAGATAGGTTGCCAACCATCTTGTTTTTCCAGGACATGTCCTGGTTTTTCTAATGTCCTGAGACATCTTGGACTACTATCCAGGACTATACTTATAAGCAGCATCCTGGGATTATAAAGCGATACATATTACTGTGTCCAGCTCACGTTATCTTAAAACAAATGCAATGTGCAATTTCATGAACACGATTTTCATGTCACATTAATTTATTTATGCTACTACTAAAATTGTCCTGGTTTTTCCAACTTCAATTCCTAGTTTTCAAATTTGGAGTTTTTGGAGCTTTTTTGATGGCTACTTTATGATATTAGTATAGATTACAAACCTAACTTTGACAGCTAGGCATTTTTATCTAATTTTCTTCACAAAAACATTGTTACACATTGCAAATGTTAGCAATGGACTCCATTTTGTTTTGCATAATAAACTCCTTACATAAAAAATACCTACACATTTGATACCTGAGAGATTAGGTACCAGAAATAAAAAAAATAACATTCCAAATAAAAGTGTTTCAAGTTTTTAAATGAGACATTTTCTCATGATGCTGCTAATTCTTTTAGGTGCTAATTGGCCAAAATAATAAAAAAAAAACTTTTACAATTTTGATTTTGATTAACGGGTGTTAGATAAAAGTTGTTAGTTAAATATTTGTGTGTTTTTGGTGATTATATATCCAAAGGAAAAAAATCAACTCTCTTCCTAAAGTTTCTGGATATGGTACATTATCTTGCATACACAAGTAGATTTTTAAATACATCTTGTTGATTCATTTATATTTTAAGAAGGTTCCACAAAGCACTTAAGATCAATTAAAAATAATTGCCTAAATTGAACTCACCACGATTATTATTTTTAGGTATAACTTTGAAAGCTACTTAGTAATTAGCTAAAAAAAAGCGTAACTATATGTATTTTAGTTTAACTTACTTAGCACTTTTTTTTTGACAAAATCCTAATGAAATAGTAATTGCCCAGTTGCAGATACAAAGGGGAAATTAAATTAAAAAATACAGACGAGCCTGTACTTGTTACAAGTGTACTTGTTAATCAGATATTTTATCATTAAATAAATATTATGACGTAATTTCTAGTTAACTCGTTGAGTCATGGTAATTCAAATTTTTTATTTGCTAAGTGCTGATTATTCGGGTATTTCCTTTGCCTATTTTGTTCTCAAGATTATTATTTTTCTTAAAAAAGTAGCCTTGAACACTATTATAATACTGTCAATAGTTATTTAAATTTCGAATCTAAAAGAATAAATATATGTATGCAAAGGTACTTTTGTATGTTTTTTTTGTGTAATAGGTTTTTATACTTCTGTTTGACGTAGTTATGACAAAAAACATGTAAAATCCGGGTATTAATAATGTATAACGAATTTTACAAAATAGAAATTTTGTTTCATCATTATGATGATGATGAAACATATACAGGGCGAAATTGAATAGATGCGACATATTTAAATATACAATAATACGTGTTGTCAAGAAAATTTAGAACATGGATGGAAGATGTTATGGCAAAACTTGCAAGTGGTAATAAACTTTTAATTATCTGTGGAGATTTTAATATTAATATTGTTGAAGATAATTCAGATAGCAATCGCTTTTTAAGCCTCTTTAGGTCATTTAATTTATCAAATGTCTTCATTGAACCAACCCGAACTACGTCAACGACTGCTACATGCATTGATAATGTTTTTTGTTGCTGCAACTACTTAGAAAAAGCCATTGTAAATTGTCTTCCTTCTGATCACAGTGGGCTAACGGTAACTTTTGAGTCCATCTCACCTATACAACAAGTGCAGATACAATCAAGACCAATAACATCAGGTAAATTAAATAAATTTAACAGCACTTTAAGCAACAAGCTAAGTGATCGGGATTTCACAATGAATAATGGCAATATTCTATATAAAGAATTTTTTTCTGTTGTCCAAACTGAGTTCAATAATACTTTTAAAAAGACAACTAAAACTATCTGCCCTAAGTTTTTATTTAGTGACTGGGCGACTAAAGGACTCAGAAAAAGTAGGGAAAGACTTTACGAGCTATACGGCCTTAAGCCTTATATTAATACTGAAGCTTTTAATAAGTATGTAGCTACTTACTCAAAAATTTATAAAAATACTTGTAAGGTAGCTAAAGCTTTATACATAAGCAAAAAGGTAAAAACAGCAGACAACAAAGTAAAGACGGTTTGGAAAATTATAAATAACGAAACTAACAGGAATAAAAGACATAGTACGGATTTCACATTAGAGACTACTCAGGGTCTTATTAGTGATAACCTAAAAGTTGCTCAAGAATTTGTAAATTTCTTTACCAGTATCCCTATTAAAACTACTGAAGCTTTAAATTCTTCGCCTTCGCTTGCTTTTGATTTATTACAGTCGAATGTGTCAGCCTGCCCGACAGAATTTAATTTTAAGCATATAAACCCCTTAACAGTAATGAAAGCTTTCAAACAAATCAAAATTAAACTGACGGAAGATTTATGGGGATTGTCTATCAAAGTTTGTACCTCAATTATTGAGACTGTAGCCCCTTTCTTAGCTTTAATATTTAATTTGTGTGTGGATCAAGGAGTCTTTCCGGACCTAATGAAATTCAGTAAAGTAATACCACTTTTTAAAAACGGGGACAGTACAGACACAAATAATTATAGACCAGTATCCGTGTTGCCAGTTTTCAGCAAGGTATTTGAAAAAGTGATGCTAAATCAAATGCTTTATCATTTTAACACGAATAACATCTTGCATGATAAACAGTATGGTTTCACCAGAGGACGTTGTACTACTGACGCTGGTGTCACCTTACTGAAGCATATATTTAATGCGTGGGAAGAGGCACAAGATGCCATAGGCATCTTCTGCGACCTATCTAAGGCGTTTGATTGTGTGGATCACGAAACATTACTCCTGAAACTTGGGCACTACGGACTGGGCAAAACAGCTTTAAGCCTTGTTAAATCTTATTTGAATGATAGACAGCAAGTAGTGCAAATAAACGGTGTTAATTCATCGGGCTTAAACGTGAAAATGGGCGTTCCACAGGGCTCAATTTTGGGTCCTTTTTTATTTTTAGTTTATATAAATGATTTACCCCATTTATTGCAAAACAAGCTAAACATGGTCTTGTTTGCTGACGACACTTCTTTGATTTTTAAAATAAATAGACGTAGTAATAATCTTGACATCGTAAATAACGCCCTTTTGCAGGTCCAAAATTGGTTCACTGCTAATAATTTGGTTTTAAATGGGAAAAAAACGAAGTGCATAAGATTTGCTTTACCAAATGTCAAAAGTAGTGATTGTGATATAGTGTTGAACAGGGAAAAACTAGAATTCGTCGATAAAACGGTTTTCCTGGGGATTACGCTTGACTCAAGGCTACAATGGGGTCCTCATTTAGCATCTCTTGCAGGACGACTAAGCTCAGCAGCATATGCTGTTAGGAAAATCCGCCAATTTACTGATGTTGATACCGCGAGACTAGTCTATTTCAGTTACTTTCATAGTATAATGTCTTACGGTATCTTGTTATGGGGACGGGCTGCAGACATCGAGTCAATTTTTATTCTGCAGAAAAGAGCCATCAAAGCCGTTTACAATCTCCGCCGGCGTGATTCTCTACGGGAACTGTTTAAGGAAATTAACATCATGACGGTACCTTGTCAATATATCTATGAAAACATTATGTACGTTAGAAAAAATCTACATCTCTTTAGTAAGCGAGGCGACAGACATAATTATGCTACTAGAAATAGGGATCAATTAGTTCAACCAGGTTTCAGACTAGCTAAAGTAGCCACATCTTTCATGGGGTATTGTTTAAAATGTTATAATAAAATTCCTCCCCATATATTAGAACTGAATGAAACGAAATTTAAAACTTGTATTAAACGCACATTATGCAGGCAAGCATATTATAAGTTGGGGGATTACATTGAAGATAATAATGCTTGGCTAAATGCCGGTCCTGCTCCACAGCCTCAACCACTTGGATAAACAAGTTAGGATTTATATTTGGAAGAGATGCTCGCCTTTTTTTATCTCATTTATTTATTCTTTTTTTTATATAATATTAGTTTGATGATAAATAATTTCTCTTTTTTTTTACTTGTAGTTGCTTGGTTTTTGTAAACCATAGTTTTGTATAATGTAGAAGCATTTTATTTTCAAATATTGTAAATGTGAGTACCATGGAGCCATTTACATGTTATAGGTTATAGTTTACCTTGTGACTTGAACTAAAATGGCAGTTGAGAGCATGTCATGCTCGCTCAAATGTTTCGCTGATGGTGGCGTGTGTGTTGGATCATTCGGTTCCCTTCAAAATGGTTGAGCTAAATGGTGCCAATACACGCGTCATGTTCGTGAACGGGCGCCGTCGGTTGAGACTGGTCACCTCTTAACTGCCACTGACTTGTTTTAATCTTTATACTTTGAATTGTTTTTATAGTTTTCTATTTTTTTTTCTTTGCATTGTCCTCACATATAGAAGCGACCAAGGATGTAACCAAGGTTATGTAATACAGAACATGATTTAAAAGAGTGTCCGTGGAGTTTCTTGCACGTTCTTCTCCATAGAGATCTACGCTTTGGAACGTGCAGATAGCTTCACCTCTTTCGACTTGACAATTCAAAAGTGCCTGTAAAGGGTTTAATTGAAATAAATGCTTTGAATCTTGAATCTTGAATCATACCAAATGTAAAATTAATGAACTTTTATCACCGCTATGAATGGCAACGTTTAATAACGCGAGTACTCCACAACGATCATTGAGCACTGCGATTAGTTGGACGAGATTTTTTGATACTTAATTTTTCTTATTTATTTTGCATATTAATTATTTTTCTGGAATACCGATAATTCGTACTTAAATAAAGATATTAACATCGATGGATCATTTTAAAACGCCAACCACGTAACTTTTTTTAACGATTTAGATTGTAGAAAAAACAGTTTATAATTACTATGTTACTGTAACTGAAGCTCCCATTTCATTTTGTCGCATCTATTCAAAGTCATCCTGTATATTTGTAGTTTTTAGTACTAGTATATGAATTTTTAATTTAAATATTCATTTTACTAAAGGAACAAACCTTTAGCAAAATAAATAATTTAAACAAAACAAAAAAAGCACTAAAGAATAGGAAATAGTGAACTAGTGACTCATCAGTGGATTATTATTCTCTACCAACAATAGACTTTCTAACAGTGACAAACACATCAAAACCAGCCAAGATTTTTCGAGATTACCACAAAAATAACGAATTACATGGCTATTTATTATTTTCTAGTTTAATTTACCAATTATTAGACCTTACATGTGTAAGAAGCACAATTTAAATGATTAAATTAACATGCAATTGTAATAACGAGAAATCTTAGTCATTTACTATTTGGCGCGTCGTCATTCTAGGTGACTGACTGTACATAACTGTGGGGTACATTCATGAACAGTTATTGTATTTTATGCCATTTCACACTGGCAATTTAAAACGTACATTTTAAATTAAGAATATGTAAGCTTTTTTTTACAATTTTTTGGAAAAACCAAGCTGCCATTTAGTTTTTTTTTACATTAATTTAAGTTTAGGTACTTAATTGAAGTGGCTAGCAATGTTACATTTTAATTAATAATTTAGTTACCCAGTCAACAATTAACATAATGTTTTTCCAAGGCCAAAATAGATTGGCTAGTTTCTGAAAATCCAATGGTCATGTAGAAAATTAAATTTGTAAGTAGGTACTATTTTCACGTGACTGCCCGATTTTTTATTAAAACCATTAAAATTGGTGTGCAAAAATGTGATCGTAGGCTATTTATATTAATCATTATATTATCAACATTTAATAATATTAAACAATATTAAAATTCAAGATAAATATTTTGTTTTTAGATAACTTTGGGTTATAGAAGTAAAAAAATACAATAATTTCGCGATAAAGTTTATTTTCAACGCCATATCTTTATATCTAGAATGCGGTGGAAATTTTCGTTGAATTATTATTGTTACGTATGTTGAAAAATATTCATACCTATCATATTTTCCAAAGCAATTTATTATTGGGTTATTTAGTAACAATACGTGTTTACGAGAAGCTTATTACTATCAAAATTTAAGGGTTTTACCATATTCTTCCGGGGTCTGGGCCGTTAGGGAGTGGCAAAACTTAGCGTAAACTTGCGCTTCGATCTGTCAAAAATAGACCATTTTGCCATATACAGCAGAGCTATTCTGTAAACGTCTTACCGTCTGTCAATCCATGTATTATATACTAGCTGCTGCCCGCGACTTCGTCCCCGTGGAATCCCCGATTTTAAAACATTCTTTATCGCTGCTCCGCTCCTATTGGCTTAAGCGTGATGATATAAAGCCTTCCTCGATAAATGGTATGTAAATACCAATTACAGTTTTTGTTTGAAAGAGTCACTCCAGCCCTGGAACGTGGCGGGCACTAGGAGGAACACGGGTGGGTTTTAGTCGGTAAGAGTCTGACACTCTCTTACGCTCCGCCCAGAGCGGGAGAAGTCATTTGATGATGTCACCACATCCAGAAAAATAAAGGTGGAATGACAGTTCACTTCATTCTCTCTCCGCCTAAGTTTGTATCGTGACACGTTGACAGAATAGGGATGTTTCCTGAATAAAAACATATGATTCTATTTAGTTCGTCAGTTCTTCTTCGTCGTTCCCTCACCGCTGAGGATCGCGACCACATACGACGCGTTTCCAAGTCATGCGGTTTTCTGCAGCGTGGACCGCTCTGTACATGCTGTCACCAACAGCCTTCTTTATGGCATTGGACCATCTTGCTGGTGTTCTACCCTGAGCGCGCTTTCCTACGACCCAGCCCAATATCATGAGCCTTTCCAGATTATGTCCGACAGTTAGATTATCAAAAAAATATTTTTCGTATTTTTTTGCTTTGTCAAATCTATAAAAATAGACGTCAGTAGCCCCACTCCTGAGCTTTGTTGCTTTAAACATCAGGAGTTGGGGCTAGTGACGTCACACGAGTATTCAACGCACTGTATCGTATTCGTTTATTATTTACGTGAAAAAAAAAATGGTGTCCAATATTTTTCAGAAATCTATCTGACGGACTAATTAGATTTTTTTGGTCACCTACTCTATTAGACCGGCTGATCTAGATCAATCATACACAAAGATAGACACAGGTTTCGCTAAATTTGATCTCTGCAAGTTGTCACAAGAAAACAGGATGGCTTCGAGCCTCTGTCCCTCCTTGAACCACACATGGAGTGTCTGCATACCGTTTTACTACAAGCCGTGACAGACAAAATAGAAATGAGATTGAGTAGGTACGCTAGGTAGGTACGTAGGTGCTGGATGTGGGCACTTCCCAATCTGGCATCATAGGCTGCACAAGAGCCTATCCGCCGCATCGTCTGTCACAGCCACCTTTTAAGGTCATCGACCCATATACCTGGGGGATCCATACTATTTTTGCCTTTGACAGGTCTTCTTACTTCTTATCCTCAAATTCTGGAACGATGCTTTCTTGTTTTTCGCATCCGTTCTGTACCTGCCACCTTTAAAGGTTGACGACTTGCCGTTGACATAACTCCTTAACCGCGAATTCGTCAACGAATTTTCTTGCTTTCCATAAATGCATTCTGTCCCTGCCACCTTTTAAGGGTTAAATGTCGATAGCTCTTTGTTATCTATTTCCATGCCACGCTTCCCTTTGACAAGATCACAAGACAGACAGACAGAGAGTTGTAACCCTATCTTCTTAAACGACACCTTACATGTTCCTAGCGATAGAATACACCTTATAACTAACAGCATGAGTCTTCGATGAGATGGAACAGTATGGTTTTTGCGCCAGGCATGACGCATACCATAAAAAAACTCCATTAATAACGTGAGCTTGTTTTTAACAATTTTTAGATACCTCTTTGGATTTGTCCTCTTTGGTGAGATGTAATGAAACCACCGCCCCCCCCCCTCACGCGAGATTTTGATTGGCTTATGTTGTCTTTGGGTTAGTAGGTTAGTAGGGTTAGTAGGTTTCCTTTTGTTTAATTATTTGTATTTTCAAATCATAATCAGCCTTTTAATGTTCCCACTACTGGGACACAGGCCTCCTCTCAAGGAGAGGGAATGGGCCGTAATCCACCACGCGGGCCCAGTGCGGGTTGGTGAATGTCACATGTCTTCGAATTTTTGGTTCTAGGACATGCCGGTTTCCTCACGATGTTTTTCTTCACCGTTTTGAGAGCAGTGGTGATGAAATTAATTACACAAAGTAATGTGCCTGGCTAGGTTTGAACCCGCGACCTACTACTACTCGTAAGTCGGGACCACCACTGCTAAAGTATTTTCAAATGAAACTCCTATTTACCCCTCCTATTTTGAGTAAGTTATTCAACATAAACTTGTCTTTCATTCGGTCGTTACTCTACCAAACGTCGTGGGAGGTAGACGAGACGATCGACATTTTTACCACCTCAGTACTTACGTTTTTCTTCTTACCTTATGTCTGGCTTCAACTTAGGGCAGTCACCTTTCCTTCCGTCTACTTTTTATTATAGCATGCGGGTATGATAAGGCCGCTAATACATTGTATGTATTTCCATTACTCCTAGAACAATGTAAAAGTCACATAATTACCTACTTATTATGGTTCATTATAAAAAGTAATAATAGCATTTCCCGTTTCAGTTTCTTGGTCATGTAACAGAATTGATTCATTATTGAGTCTCGATCTATTTTATTATATCGTTATAATAAATTATACATTATTTATAATCAATGTGACTCGAACGATTTTAGTCGTTTCATACAAAATTAATTATTTAGGTGTCCACTCAGATTGATGAGATAATTAGCGAAATATAGTTTGATTGGAATCACAACTAGTTTTAGTATAATTTATGAGTGAATTTCAATATTGATTGTATCAAGTTACTACGGAGACTAATGGCAAAAAAAAACGTAACAAAACACACCAAGCTTCTTGAATAACCTTCAGCTGCTATGAAGGTGAAAACACCACAAAGGTTTATAGCTTTATCAAGACTCTTTTGATGTGTAGTTAGTTAACCGTGTATCAATGTTTACGGCCAAAAAATCAAATCAAGAATCCTTCAAATCTATATCTCAAACCGTTGGGCGAAAACTGGGATCATCTCCAAACCTTCCCCTCTGCCTTCTGCCTAACGCTTTATAACCCCACCTGAGCTTGACTAACCATCATCCAGACATTACCTTACGTCACCAATAATTCCTAGATACACATGTACCAGCAATCCATGATGCGTGCTGAAGAAATAAGGCGGCGACGTCGCGAGGATCCGCCGACCACTCATACTGCTGTTAATAATATCTTGGCGGCTGCTGCGCGGGAGATGGAGGAAGCTATGCACGCGTCCCGAGGGAATATTGTTGGAGAACGAGTCGTTGCTAGTATACAGACTGAGCATGATCAGGGTGAGTTGATAAGAGCATTCTTCTTTTTTTCTTGTCGATTGACTCCTCTATTTTTATCGACCAGTGTGGCCACAACTGGGCCTCACTCAAATCTGCTATTACAATAGTGTCAGAATGGTCTACCATTGATTTCATAATGGTTGATTTTTACAAGTTTGGTAATCTACTAATATAAAAGCGTCACTATGACTTTCCAATAGTCAACCACTGACACTCCATTGAAAGAAATGGCATCTAGAATAGTAATCTCGTACAAAATGACAAATGAATGACAGACGTATGCAGTAATCGTGTTGGAATGACAAATTTATAAAAAAAGCAGACTTGGGGCCCTAGTCGGTCAAAATTGGACCGCCCCCTATGTTAGTCACGTTCAGTTCCTGGAAGGTGTTGGTGATTGTGAAAAAAGGGCGTAAAAGTTGGTGGGGCATATCTTACCAACGGGTTCCCCACTGGCACTGTGTTTGGGTTGGACCCTAAACCTAAATCCGCGGGTAGAAGCTTGTTACTAGCTTCGATCTTCGGCTTCCTCAGCTTGGAAGTCCGAAAACGACATCATTTTGAAATTGAAAGGAAACGGGGAACATCGTACCGGTGGGGTTAAAAGTATAACCCAGGAGTTCCCACAATCTTTTTTAAACTGTGACTCCCAGGTACATGTTATATTTTTTGCGACGCCCTTGTGAAAGAAGATACCTACGTTAGCTTCGTTTGGTAAAATCAGTAGGTGATTAAGATTCACTAAAAATATTTTTTTAAATGTGTGCTTAAGTGTACCACAAGCATCAATTCACAAGCTGACCCGCGCGACTTCGTTTTTCTCACATTTTTATGATTGCTCCGCTCCTATTGGTCTTAGCGTGATTATATATAGCCTATGGCCTACCTCGACAAATGCGCTATCTAACACTGAAAGAACTTTTCAAATCGGTGAGATTAGCGCTTTCAAGCAAAATAACTAACAAACTAAGCTTTATATGTAAGTATAGACTGGAAATTTGGATTAAAATCAGAAAGACGCTCCCATTTTATTTGCTAGTTGTAGTATATGCGTTTCATTTGCGACGCATCTGGGAAAGCACCGCCACACCCTGGGGAGTCGCGACGCACAATTTGGGAACCCCCTGGTATAACTTATTCCTGGCCATAGACTACCTGTATGTCCAACCAAGTCTGCTCAGCCATTGTGGCGTGATTAATTACGGCTTAACGTTCAATTATTCCATTTTTTCGACTATTTCAAGTATGGTGTAGGATTATAGTGGATTTTTTAAAACTGCCCCGGTGCTGATTTCCTTCTGTAGGTACTTGATATTTTTGTCATCAGTAGTTTGAGACCTTAATGAAGGCTAAAAATATTTGAAACGTGCGACCAGAACCTGAGCTGAAGGCGATTAGAGCAGATGCCATATCTGTATCTCTGCTGCCATTTCAGACACTGCGTCAAACTTGGCATATTATCACGTGATATTTTGCTAGCTCGTGGCGTAAAAAATAACAGCCGCAAGGGTCGATCTTCAAGGTTAAGCAACGCTTTCCAAGGTTGGTTTGTGGATGGGTGACCATTTTAACATACCGAGTTTCCTCCGTGCCTCGGAAAGCACGTTAAGTTGTTGGTCCCGGCTGTCATTTGAAGATCTTTGGCAGTCATCTTTGGATGTTAGAAGCCAGTAAATCTGAATCCGGTCATGCCAAGAAGTACCGTGTTACCCAGTTGATGGGTTGTGGAGGTCTGGTAGGCAGCCGCTCCACGTTAAATACTGGTATTCAGCTGAATCCGGTATGACTGGAAGCCGAACCCAATATAGTTGGGAAAAGGCTAGGCAGATGATGATTATCACGTGATATTAAGTTCTGTATTATTATTATGCTTTCTTGACTTGTACACCAAGTAGCCATAGTACCATAGGATCTACGATTTGACGTGCAGCTCTGCCGCACTGAGTAAGCGAGTGTGTTAATATGCCGAACAAGCTAGCTGCTCTTGTCATAAGCGCGGCAGAACTAGCTCCATCTTTTTGACTGACTGACCATGACCATTCTAAGGTGCCTGTAAATGGTGTATTTGTTTTTTTTTTTGGTTTGCTTTTAAGTGTTTATGGTGTTTTATCCGACTGCACTTACAATGGCAGGATCTGATCAATGGTCATCAGGGCAATCTATAACAACACCATTTTTAATTTCCAGTTACACTATTAGGCTTAGTTAGGTCTTACCTCATCTTTTAGACAATGTGGCTAGAATTAGTATAGTTTATCACTCTCTAGTCTACAACCTCTTTTCCACCAACAGTGGCAGCTTCATCAACAACGGATGTGAAAATGAACGTGGAAGAGGAGCGTCCTAAGAAGCGGACTTCGATCCTGTCTCCCGATGACGACAGGCTTAGGGCCAAGAAGAAACCCATGACTGTACGCTTCCAAGATGATAATAAGACTGATGAGCGCCAAAAGGTCACCTCGCCTGGTAAGTTTTTGATAAATGCTTTTGTTTTCAGCTAGGTAACACCGGCATCATCTAGTTTACTAGCTGCTGCCCGCGACTTCGTCCCCGTGGAATCCCCGATTTTAAAACATTCTTTATCGCTGCTCCGCTCCTATTGGCTTAAGCGTGATGATATATAGCCTAAAGCCTTCCTCGATAAATGGTCTATTCAACCCAAAAAGATTTTTTCAATTCGAACCAGTAGTTCCTGAGATTAGCGCGTTCAAACAAACAAACAAACAAACAAACAAACTCTTCAGCTTTATAATATTATCTAGTTTATTATAACGGGCAAAAAATATTGACGTGTAAAAGTGTTTTTTTACAACGTACTTACAATATAAAGTTCATTTATCATTTCTTGTTTGAGCACATAAATAGAGGAATGAACTGAGCTTGCTCTCCAGCTGTGAAGCGAATACGGCCAGGAAAGTGTGAGAGAGACAGCGATCGTGCGGTCGGTGTCTTTCTGGGGTTGCTGATTGGTCTACGTCAAGCGTATTGTGAAGAAGAGTCTTTACAACACTGAGTGCAACAGCTTATAGATGCACAATTGCTTTTTCTCTTTCTACAGAGTGGTCGATTTTGTAACTGTATTGCTCAGTCCATTCTTCTATGGTTTTAGATCAAGAACTGGAGGAATTGTTATGATTGTAATAGGATAAATGATGCTAATCCGTGGTTTAAAAAATATGCAGATGGCTGTTAGGATATTTATCGTTGATCCAAAATTGTATGAAGCCTTCATACAGTTTTGAATAAACTTTCAAGATGAAAGCTTTGCAGTAGGTAGTGACTTTCGTGTCTTTTAAGATGTTTTATTTTATTTGTTCGTCAATAAAATCATTCGTTAAAGTTAGAAATTATTGAAAGACGAATCAGAGGCGAAGATGGCTCGAAACTGCAACCTTTTTTTTTTCACTATGTTCATATGAATTAATTAAATATTTGTCGCATTCAATAGGTTTAACTCTTGAAGAGTGGAGAAGCCTTTAGCAATCATACTCTGTCCGCTTTGAAATGAATTAAATATTATTCCAGCCTTAATTTATCTTTATTATTTGTGCATTGAAGAATTTAATGGAATGATTAGCATATTTCAATATTCAATGTTGCATTGACTTGCATTAAATTAGATTAAAAATGTAAAGCGCATTAGTATTATTGCAACAGGCTTAAATAAGTCGGTATTTATATTTTGGCTTGATACCACTTTAGTCAAATATTAGGTATCATTTAAAGTTTCTTTTAAAATAAGGCATTTATTTATATATGCGATGTGGTGAAGATGCTTGTGGCTAAATAATAACAGCAGGTCATCATAAAATTAGGGTTTGCGGATGTTGAACGAAAGAGTCAACGCGGCCCTGGAACGCAAAGGGCATTAGGAGGAACACGGGTAGGTTTTAGTCAGTAAGAGACTGACACTCTTCCGCTCCGCACAGAGCGAACGGAAGAAGTAATTTGATGATTTTCCATCCAAAAAAAGGCCCTTAGCTACGCCCTTGGTGGGCTATATATTCGTGCCGACTGCTTCAATGCTGTTCGGTGAAAGAACGCGGCCTCTCTGATACACAGACTCCGTGGTAGGGGCTAAGGTCGGGGCTTGCTAAAATCGGTGAACATGATTATCCATTACGTACTGAGTCACCTCCGTGCCTCGGAAAGCACATAAAGCTTTGGTTCCGGATCTCATTTGTAGATCTTATACAGTTACGGGTAGTCAGGAGCCAGAAAATCTGTCACCAGGCTTGCCAACTTGTGGTTGGAGAGGCGCCACGGCGTCCTCATCATCGGACATGGGTGTTTTCGGCGGTAATTGCATCAGATTCGGCGGTAGGAAGCAGCGTCGAATCATCTTCGGAGTAATTGGCGGCGGCGACCTCTCGCTTCCGACCTTGGTTCAATCCATGGTCCGGAGCGTGGAGGCATGGGAAGCGGTTACCTCAATCTGCGAAGCGGTAATCTAATAATTGAAGGAGGAAGGAAGTAGGATCGCACGAGGGAGAGGGAAACCTCAAGCCCCAACCGCCGAAAAAGAAGAACCACCCATCGCTCGCCATCCGCGCTACGGTACGCCGTCCGATAACAATCTCGGTTCGACGGCACGTCGTGTGCCACGCGCACCTCAAAGAGACATCAGCTAAGAAGACGGGGTCTCATAGGGTTAGTATTTGCTATGGTTGCGGAATTTGTTCGAAAGAGTCACCGCGGCCCTGGAATGCAAAGAGCATTGGGAGGAACGCGGGTGGGTTTTAGTCAGTAACAGTCTGACACTCCCTTCCGCTCCGCACAGAGCTAACGGAAGAAGTCATATCATGATGATTTCCCATACACAAAAAAAAGGCTTGCTACAGAGAATCGTATCGCCCAGTTAAGGGGTTTGTGAAGGTCAGGCACATAGCTGCATCCGGTTAGAGTAGAATCTGACCGTTACATAGTTGGGAATAGGGCGGCAGATTTATTGGAATGCGAAGTGGTGTAAACCTTTTTTTTTGGATGGGAATTCATCAAATGACTTCTCCCGCTCTGGGCGGAACGGAAGGGAGTGTCAGACTCTAACTGACTAAAACCCACCCGTGATCCTTCTAGTGCCCGCTTCGTTCCAGGGCCGCGGTGACTCTTTCGAACAAATTCCGCAACCCTAGCAGGCACTGACCCTATGGGGCCTCGTCTTCAAGTGGTGTAAACCTGCATCACAGAGATAGCCCTGACCATATGGGAGGTCGTTTAAAATTGATTAGGAACAATAAAACTTCAACAGAAACCCATCTCATCAGTTAAACGTCAAGCCTTTTATTTATTTATTTAAAAGAATAATTATGCAGTGATGAATTCTTATGTAAACATCCTCCCCAGTAAGTACTGTGAGTAATTATGGCATTGGTTTCTGATAGGTTATGAAAAATGATACGTTGGTTTATAAAAATGTATTGGTTTGTTTTAAAACGAATCGTGAAATCAAAAAAGGGATGGAAACTGATCAGAGATTAAATCATTTATAAGCAGTAGGAAGGTTGTTACAGTCTTAGAACGCAACAAGAAACTGAGGTACCATTTATTAAAAAGTTAAAGGTAAAAAATATTTACAAATGTTTTAATAAATATTTAATTAACTATAAACACTAGAAATGAAAATAAAATTCTTAACTAAGTTAACCAAAAATTCATCCGCATCGCTGTCGACTGGAAGTGTGCCCCAAAGACTGGCGGAATTGCCACTTTGTATGTCAATACTTATCCTTTGTCCAAGGTCAAGCAACTTGACATAAACAAGTTATGAGCACTCGGACCCCACGACCCGACAGTTCCAACCCCAATCGCATTGAAAATAGAACTACAAACGAGGCTATTATATTTCCGCCGCTTGTTAAATTCTTTTCAAGGCTTTCCTTTTAGAACTGGTATCTAAAAAAAAGTAACGCTTTATTGGTTTTAAAGTGTGTTTCACATCATCACAAAAAATACATCGCTTAATGCAGCAAATGTTAAAACTAAATGTGACTTCACGGTCCAAGCTTCCGGACAGGGAAGGGTAGAGGAATTTATTCGAAAGAGTCACCGCGGCCCTGGAACGCAAAGGGCATTAGGAGGAACACGGATGGGTTTTATTTATTTATTTATTTTTAGGTCAGCCAACAATGTTTACACAATGCATTTACAATATATACGTTATATCTACAATTATAAGTGTAACAATTACTTATAGGCTAACACTGCATACACTAAGAGTGCAGTAAGAGTTTGACAGTCCATTTCGCTCCACCAAAGCGGAAGAATTCATTTGATGATATCCTTGAAAAAAACGGTTCGTCACGCTTATTGTAAAAATGTAAATCAGATTTTATCCAGTTTTTTTTTTTTTTTTCAATTTTATATTATGACTGGTCCTAATAATAAGATGTTATGTGTCCGACCTTCGTCTTTACCATTAAAGTCGAATTAGGTTCAATAAAAAAAATATAAATAAAAACCACATATTTTTCCATTTAAACAAGTTGAAATTAAAAAAGCGTAACGCTGCGCCGTATCACAAAAAGATATTTTAAATTATTTTTATTATAAAAAACACTGTTTTTGTTTAAAATCTAATGATGTAGGTATTATTATTTTGTTTTATATTTTAAATTAATTTTGAATGTCACGACCAAATGTCTGAAGTTAGTCGGGCAATGTAATAAAAAGTCGTGATTTATATTTCCCTTCACTTAAAAAATAAAAAGCTTACACAAGATTCTCAGAATATGGGTCCATTATTTTTTGTGTTTTATAACAAGATGCAGGTTTTGTAAAAAAAGTGTTTTCTTATTAGGATATCTTCTTATTAGGGTATCTTCTTATTAGAAGTACTGGCACGGAAAATTATTTTGAAATAAGTTTTAAGATCCTTGCTTGTATGATGCGCTAATGAGATTTCGCGAGTTATGGAAGATGATGGGCGTATCCCATGTTCAAGGTTTTGTTATAGAACAAGTAATTATTTACTTGTACAACCTATACATACATACTTAGCAGTACGCATAGCGTTCATAAGAACACTATGTGTTCTGCGTACATAAGAACACTATGTGTTCTTATGAACGCTATGCGTATTGCTAAGTATGTATGTATAAGTTCAGCCCTTGTCATTGTGTAATGAAAACCTGACGAAAGGTGAAAGTTTCCATAAAGCAAAAAATCATAGACAATTCATAAACACAACTATATTCAGATTCTTTTCTCAAAACTCTTGAACCATCCAGTCCGTAATGGAACCCTAAATACGTACCTATCTTATTTATTATTTTATTATAAAATAAAATCGCTTCTGCAGCTTATGGTCATAAATATTCATGTTTTTAAAAGTTATTAAAAATCCTAACTTGGAGGTTTTATATCAGAATTTGATTTGTTTTTATTGCAATTTTACCTTTTTTGGCTTCGTTTCAAATGCAAAATTCTCATTTGAAAATAAAAACGTTAATTAACATTCAAAATAAAAATAAACATTTTAACCTTCTTTAAGTAAGACTGAGTTCATAATAAAATTTCAAAATAAATTATGGTCACTTTATCTATACTTATAATAAATCTGTAGAGAGGTCAATTCTGTACAAGGAATATATTTTCAAAATAACTATCAGGGGGTGATTAGTGATCGATACTGGTGCCAAAAATGCAATCAGTAAAATTTTTGTCTGTCTGTCTGTCTTTCTGTCTGTCTGTCTGTCTGTATGTTCTTTATAGAAACAAAAACTACTCGACCGATTTTAACGAAACTTGGTGCAATTATTCTTCATACTCCTGGGCAGGTTATAGTATACTTTTCATCACGCTACAATCAATAGGAGCAGAGCAGTGAAGGGAAATGTTGGGAAAACGGAAGAAGTTACTCCATTTTTTAAGCTTCCGTCGCGTGTGTAGCCTTAATGTTTAAAGTTACATAGACATCATGTATTACGGAAATGTTCTACATAAAATTATCTAAAAAATATGCCGAAACAGCATGTCTATCTTTTGTCAATTTTAAACCGATCGGGCTGAGAGTTTCAAAATCGGGGGTAAAGTAACTATTTCACGCGGACGAAGTCGCTGGCAGAAGCTAGTCCTTAATAAAATACATAGCTCTAGATATAACTCGTATTTGTAACATTTAAAATATTCATAAACAAAAAAATTGGATTGTAACCCAAACTAATAGTTATTCTGTTTCCGTTCATTAAGAATGAGCCTGTCATAAATTTGCTTATTTTTTTTTTTTCAAACGATGTAGATAGTTTTGTTCAAGGTTTTTGCTAGCTATATATTATTATATAGTAATTCATAGGAGTTATTGAATGTTAGCTTTTCAAAGGAATGTGTTGTAGTTGTTACCCTTACACAACGATGTTTTAGATTGGATCGTCAGCAATATAATTATTTCCGTCGAATAACAATACGATTTATAAAGTTAAACTATTTGTATTACAATGTTTGTTATTCATTCAGCGGCCACATAATGAAAACATTAACAATGTGAATGAGTATGCATTGCACCTGCGTATTTAAAGCAAAAAATGCTACTTGTATTATACATCTTTTAAATTCGCCGTCTTTTTCGAACGTCGAATACATGCTCTCGATCAATTTTTGTTTTTCTTTTAGAATAGGGCGTTGCTCGAAATTCCGAATTATGCTAACATACAAATTATTTTGAGCAGAAACACGTTCCGAAAATTATTTAAAACGAATTCTCCTGCCCTTAGTCATCCGATTTCTTTTCAAGTTGACATTTAAGCTGTAAAAGCGCAGATTCTTTATTTAAAAAATGCGGAATATCAACTTGCGAAATTAAAACCTTGTCATTTCGAGAAATATTGGAGAAAAATAAAAGTAGTAAAAAAATTTAATATTCTGTTATGCATGTTTAACTTTTTAATGTTGAAATGTCACTGGTAATTATTATTTTTTGCTCTTTTCCGAAAGTATAATACTTATGCTGAAGGATATTTTATTTTTAGACTTTATTATGCTAATATTTCTTGTTTTTGATTGTATACCATTTACCATTTGATCGATCTCGTTTGCTTATCAGTACATTTTTTATGCATTTAATTAATAAAACCGGATACCTACCTAATTAGACGTTTCATTTTTTTTTCTAATTTAATGTTTGTTTTTTTTAATAATATACTTAATATAGAGGTCAGAGCAGTTTTATCGTAGCCGTAAAATTATTACTTTTAGATGTTGCAAGAAAAAAAAGCTTGTTTTTTTTTAAATTTATGTGATGTAATTAATTACAAATTGGAATCGTAAAAAATCATGTAATTATTATACCCGCTCATGTAGTTTCACGCTGTGATTGCTCGATAAAAAGTAAGTCCGAGTACATTTACATACTGATGAAAAAATAAAAAAGTTGAAAGTTCAATAAATTATCTGTAAAAGTTATGTTTCCTGTATGCACACCGTATACATGTAATCTGTCCATTGATGGATTATCTGGTACTTTCAGGGACATGATTAAGTCGTTACCGAGTCCCATCGATCAAATAATATGTAGATAGACAGATACTTGCAAAATATAAAGGAACTGGTTTAACACTAATTCAGATCAAAATATGTATAGTTCTATTTTACAATGCAACGCAATAAAAAGGTTTTATATCAAACGGAGCCATCGGCCGATATTGTAGTAAGAACGCCGACAATAGATCGCTCGTAAGAAAATAATTTAGTATAATTTCCTTTCACAACATTTTGCACAATCATGGGCCCACACTGTTATAAACCATTGTGGTATATGTTTATTTGTTTTAACTCTGCCATTGTTCACATTTACATACCTCGACTAGTTTTTCATACAACACCGCCCGCATATTTCGGTTTATTTTTTCTTTATTCGGAACAAAATTATACTAAGTTGTGTGAAACAATTTTTTTGGTTCACAGTACAATCATTAAAATGATAGTTACAAGCATTATTATAAACGTTTTCGGTACCTTTACTAAAATCTGATAGTCTATTTTTTTTAAGTATGAGTCACAATGTAAAAACCGACGTTGCAAGTATTATTATAATATTTAGTATGTATAAAATAGACAATAAAAAATGTTCGCTCCGTGTGAACGTACCGAGACAAACAAAGAAGTTTTTATATCTTGTCGAAATTATGATGACTTGAACAAAGTTCTATTTGATTAATTTCCTATGAAAATTACTTGTACGGTCTACTTAGCACGTTAAAAAGTATGTTAGGGCTATATTTAGTTGAAACGTGATACAAATGTCGAAATGCCAGGGGCGTGCAGTGGTTCTAGAGTAAGGGTAGGCCAGACATAATGTCCAAAAAAAAGCTCACCACATTATACTGGGTTGAAATCACGATACGGAACAATGAGAAACTTATAATTTTAAAAACTCACCAAATTCAAATCACGATATTCTGACGATACAAACTACTCTTTCTAGAAGTATTGAACAAAATGCACAGAAAACAAAATAATTTGTGTGTAGGTACACAACCATATAGCCAGTTAGGTACCTATATGTTTCGTAACTCTGAGGATTGAAATGACGAGTACGAGATGAATTATTTTTGAGTTAATTCTCGTAACTCGGGTATACATCTACCTTTAGAAACAACTTGAATCTTATCATTATAATCGAGCTGTGAAAACTTACTGTTTTTAATCTCTAACAAACACACATTGTCAGCACTAACTTCACAATTTAGGACCATTTTTAAGTATGTAAACAAATAACTAAACTTTAATATTTACACTATGACTCCAAACGAATTACTTAGAAATCAATGCACTATGACACTCAACAACAAAATATTCGAACGATTATTGCTTGTCACATGAAACAATACCTATGGCTTCTCTTTTTCTTGCAAAAATATCATTTAAAAAGACAATCAATACACTTCCAAAAAACATTGTCCTATCGTAATATTTAAGAATGACATGTTGATGACATGTGCCATCATAACCCGCCAAAATTGACAACTGTATCAACAGAGTTGCCAATTTTATTATTTTAATTCCCCTTAAACCAAATTCTCAAATTAAGTTTGAGAAAATTTGGGGAGAAAAGTTAAATTCTTGCGGTTTTTAATTATATTTAGAGGGTTATTAATTACAATTTAACAGTTCTTTTGTACATTTTATACTTTTGATAATACTAACCCGTTTTTTTTAACTATATCTATAAGTTATTAAGGAAATTATTAGTCTCGAATTGGCAACCCTGTTAAGCGATTTCCATTCATTAAACAGTAAATCTTTACTACTTGTCCTTGAATTGTGGAGTGAACCAATCAGGACCCGCGTAGTGGTCTCCAGCGAGCCTACAAAACGCCCATAATTTATACATGTGTGTGTAAATTTTGGGCGTACATACACAAGAACATTTGCACACATGCATAAATTTATCAATTGAAATAAGGCTCTTCGTATTGTGGCCTATGTCAACCGTTTCGTAGGAACAACATAGTTTGAAACACGCGACGCGCGGCGAGACGTTGCTATTAGCATTATACTAGGCGTTATGAGTTATTAAATATTTTTGTTTTATTTTATTGCATAGTTACAATAAATACATTTGTTTTATTTATCCGTTGCTATGGTAGGGTAGGCTTAGCCTAATTGCCTATATGGAGCGCACGCCCCTGCGAAATGCATAACTGGTTTTTGTACTTTTGGCGACGACCTAGTGCCGCTGACTCGAGTTCTAAATTAAAATGATTATAGTACTAAGGACAGGTAGTTATGCTATTAACAATACGCGTCATAACAATCTGTATCCTTCTTAGATCTGTCTTTTGCAAATTGCGCGGGAACGCAAACGTTCCACTATAGCAGTAGGTTTTATTAAACTTTTTAAATTGACTATGGAAAAACACAGGTATTTAAATTAAAAATAATGCCTGCAAAAACAAAATTAAAATCGCGGCGAGTTCAAAAGTTGCAAGAAACTGTACTTTTTGTAAAAAAATATAGACGTTAAAAAATAGTCTTTGTCTACGCAATTAGATATAAAGACTAGATTTTTATCTAAAGTGTTAACGACGATTTTGAAGAGCAATTGTGTTTTTACGGTTGAAAATAATTAATGGAAAGTGCCAATTTGTCATCTTGGTTTATATCCTTGTACTCGTACTTCGGGTCATATTTTTTACGAATAAAATTGTTGTTGATTTGAGATCTTTGCTATTCGCACCGACCGCGGAGTGCCATCTGTTTCTCTTAATAAACTCAATTATTTAACTGATGAAAAGCAATTAAGCCTTACTCATGAATTCATGACACGGCAAGTCTTGTGGCATTTACTTATGCTGCGATGAAACTATTTCCTTATTCATCAGAAGTCAGAGGAAAGTCAGGCTGCGATTCTTTAAATATATATATATTTTTTTCAATATTATACAACCGGTTTGTTAAATCTAAGTATAATAAAAAAAAATCGCTTGCCAAGTTGGATACGTAGAAAGGCGATCATTCGTTTCACTCTCCATGCCTCGGAAAGCGGTCATTTCAAGATATTATACAGTCGATACGGGTTGCCAGATGCCCGAAAGCCTGAAAATCGGTCCTGCCAGGGGTTTTACTTAGTTGCGGAATTTGTTCGAAAGAGCCACCGCGGCCATGGAACGCGATGGAACAGTACACTGTACTGAACATTGGAACTGTATTCATTGCCCGCACGACGTTCTCGAGCAGACTTTTTTTTTTTTAATTTGAAGCAGTGGATCTGGTATTACATTCGATTGCGATTTTATTAGTTACACAATAAGGTTGCCGTTTTTCTCACGGTATGAGTCACTGTTCATCATTTTCGTCAATTTCCCTAATTTATTATGCTACCCCAAACCGGTTACCAAAATGCCCCACATATTAAAACTCGTTGGCAACCAAGACGATCCTCCACTTCCTGATTCATAACTGTTGGAGAATTTGTAGAAATAAACAATGTAACTTTTATCCTACTAAATTGGGGTAGAATTTCAGTTTATCCATTTGCTGCTGAGTACTAGTTTATAACATGACTTTCCGGCTGCCACAATCCAATTACACTTGCACCAAAATCTGACTAGAGTCGGCTCTTCTAACTGCCAAAGACCTTAAAATAATAGCCGAGACCAACTACATACTACGTGTTTACCGAGGGTCCCAGTATGAAATGGATCACCCGTTCGCTTACCGATATCGGCAAACGTCGCTTAACCTCAAAGATCGTCCCGTACGACTTTAAAAAGAAAGACAGCTAAGAATTGTCTCCGATTTGTCTCACGATACGTCACCGTCCGTCATTTAGATGATTTTTTCTCCATTAATACTGTCCAAAACCGGTTACCAAAATACCCCACATAGTAAAACTCGTTGCCAACGAAGTCAGTCCACAATTTCCTGATTCATTCATAACGTTTTAATTCATATTAATTACATCATAATTAATTCTCATGTAGTTGTAGATGTTAGATTAAAGATCTTAAGCGTAATATTTTCAAGTCGTTATTGTCTAGAAGTGGTAAACGTGCACGTGGTTGAGTTAAAAAATTATGATTTATGATGAAGTGTTTTTGAACTGGATCACTGTAGTATGATAACTATATATATTAACAAAAAATACTGGTAATCAGCAGAGTCCGGTTTGACTGGGAGCCGAAACCAATGTAGTTGGGAAAAGGCTATGTACTATACGACGTATTAAAAAGGGCAATTTTAACTATACGATAGAACTCACATTAGGGTATTTGACTGGTTTTTCTTTATTACGTTTCTTAAAACGTTTTTTGAACTGGAACACCGTATGATTAACTTCTATTACACAATTTGTTTATGGCGAATAATGGCCACGGCTGTACTGTACAAGGTCTTTTTGTTGCAAAACTTAGCCGCAACAATATCGTATGACGATAAAATTCACAAAAGGGTATTTGACTGGTATTTTTTTATTTATTTTTCAAAACCTCGGTCATTACGCCGCTGTGCCGAGACTTTGTAGGCAATATAATATTAGGGCCTTATATATGAAATTGACGTTTTGCGCACTGGCCACTTTGATCTCAAATAACTCCTCTTTGGTTAGGAATTTCAAATTCAAGTTTATACAGCTATTTACTCTATGCATTTTGGTTTCGCAAACCATAATTCATTTGGTTTTTCCACCTTTGTATTTTTTCTTGCGTCCGCGTCACTCAGGTTACAAAATGGATAACTTGAAATATCGCATTATTAACGAGTACGAGTTCCACCGTAGCACCAGGGCCCCAAGTCTGCTATTTTTATAAATTTGTCATTCCAACACGATACCATTGTCATTTTGCTAAAAGTTGGTAATCTGCTAAATCCATGGTCGGTCATTGGTCGGTCAGTGGTCTCGTAATACTTTTTGATAACCGAGCTATTAAAAGAAATGACTGCACACGACGTTCTAATGATGATAGGTCATTGATTAAAGGATCTGTCAAAATTTTAGTAGATTACCGCATACGTCTGTCATTCATTTGTCATGATGTACGAGATTATCATTATATGCCATTTCTTTCAATGATGTGTCAGTGGTTGACCATTGGAAAGTCATAGTGACGCTTTTGTATTAGTAGATTACCAAACTTGTCAAAATCAACCTTTATGAAATCAATTTTAGACCATTCCGACACTATTGTAATATCAGACTTGAGAGGCCCAGTGCTGCAGAAACGGCTCGAAGGATTGATGGTTTGTAAGGCATCGGTGTTTGCAAAAGAAAACACAGTGCGTTTTTGATTCCAACGTTTTCGTTCTGGAAATTTCGACCACGGATGGGTTATGATGAAGTCACTAAGAATCTGACACTCCCTTCCGCTCCGCCTAGAGCGGTAGAAGTAATTTGACGGTTTTCAATAAAAAAAAGGTCTTTGTCCATAATTAAAAGTGGTTTGAGGGAGTTATATTATATATTTCAGATTAAATCTTTTGTAGACACTATGGCAAATCGTAGCTACGGCTATACTATACGAGGGCAGTTCAAGTTGTGGAGAAATTTCGTCGCCACAATATCTAATGACGATAAAACTCACAATTTTACTGTTTTTTTATTTAATCACATTTCTGAAACCGAGATAAATACCAGACGCTATAATATCTACGAGTACTAGTTACAAATGTTATTGAAAGTGACCGAATTGTGATCGTTTTAAAATCTATGCTAATATTATAAAGAGGTAACGTTTGTGAGGTTGTGAGTTTGTGACGTTGTAACTGGATGTACTGAACCGATTTTCAAAATAAGTTCACCAATAGAAAGCTACGTTATTGTGGAGTTCCATTTTATCCCCGTATTGCCACGGGAACGGTAACAACGCTGGTGGGTGAAACCGCGGGGCGCTGATAGTCTTTGATAAACAAAGACTGTGACGCGCTTTGTGATGTCACCCACTTGCAACGCCATATTGAAAATTAACCATATTCAAACTACGTTTTGCGGGAGAAGGATACAAGAATTACTTCCAAAAGCGTTTCTTTTTTTTCCACCGATTTCATTTATTTTTGCACAAATCATACTAGTTTAATAAATGTTTCCAAATAATAATTTATTAGAAAAATAATACTAAAATAGTTCGATACGTCATTATTCGTGTAGATTTTTCAAATACCTTCCATGGTTTTACGGATTACAAGGAATTTCATCTGATAACGGTATTGGTAAAGTTTGTTTTCTTTTTTTTCATTTTCCATCCCATGTCATCTGTGTAGTTTCGCTAGTTAATTTTATTTGACCCTTTATATTATGCACCTGTAGCCTTCTGTTAGAGGAAAACAAGCGTGGGATTTGAAAAGCGAAGCTTTGCCTGTTACGTAACAGAGCCCGGCTTCGGGACATAACGTACCCCCACTATAGATAGACTGATGAGATTTTCCTGGAATTTGGAACTACATACAAACCTTTGAGGGATTGCAGTTCTGCGTAGTTGTTAGTCGGCTCTATGTACTGTAACGACGGGGACGAGGAACTTTTACATAATATGTTTATTGTGATATTACATAGGAAATATTAAAACTTACCATTTGAATAACTTCAATATGAGTCAAATAACCTATGTACTGATTGCAGTCTTTTCTCTGTCCATCTTATAAAAGTTCGTATTTGGGCCATAGAAGTACATATGTTTAACAAATAATTTTTCTGTTGTTTCATTTGTTTTTCTATCTCCAGTATGCGATAGATCGGTTATTGGGTTCGGCCGTAAGCCGTCAAGAAGTTATGGTGGAATGAAGAAACTCAGAAACATACATACATACATATCTACATGAATACATAATAATATGTACAAATGAATCGGTCTAGTAGATTCGGAGAAAATCAGCTGTGACAAACAGATAGACAGACAGAAACGAGTGATCTTATAAGGGTTCCGTTTTTACATGTGCAGGTTCGGTACCCTTAAACACCACGATGTTTTCTAGATTTCACACAAGAAGGGTTTTAATATGACCATGTTACAGAAAGAAAATCCAATGAAACCAATACATCACTGATTAACATTAAGTTAAAAGTAAAGGGTCTTACATATAAAGTCTAATTAAAATAAAAAAAAAAACGGCAACTTTATAGGTAAAGACCTAATAGATGAGACCTGATAGATGAGAGAATGAGCAGTGGGGGCCGAGTGGTAACGGCCCCGACTTACGAATTGTAGGTCGCGGGTTCAAACCCACACAGGCTCATTACTTTGTGTAATTAAATTCATCACCACTGCTCTCAAAACGGTGAAGGAAAACATCGTGAGGAAACCGGCATGTCCTGGAACCAAAAAAAAAATTCGAAGACATGTGAAACTCACCAACCCGCACTGGGCCCGCGTGGTGGATTACGGCCCATTCCCTCTCCTAGAGAGGAGGCCTGTGTCCCAGCAGTGGGAACGTTAAAATGCTGATTATGCTACCTAATAGATTCTGATGATTACTATTTAAACTAAGCACCCCGCCCCGACTTCGCACGGGTGCAATGTAGATACGAATGTTTTCTACTACATATAAACCTTCCTCTTCAATCACTCTGTCTATAAAAAAAAACCGCATCAAAATCCGTTGCGTACTTTTAAAGATTTAAGCAAATAATTAATTTAATGTGTAGTGATAAGCCAGTTAGTGTTTATGTGTTTATGTGTTTTCTATTCATAACCGCCATTCAGTTCCTAAACCTGTGAAGAGGTCCAGATGAGTGGATCTCTACAGTACCTAATAACCTAGTTCATCGTAATATGTAGCTACTGCAAAGGTTGATGAGAATTCCTCTAATCGATAACTACCCGAGCTTTGAAGCTTCTGCGTAGTTAGTTCTACGTAGTTCGGATCCTAGTTGTTTGTTGGTTACATGTAGCTCTCGGGCGGTTCTGTTTGCATAAAACTGATGAGTTTTCCAGGAACTTGGAATGAAGCGAGCTTTTGAAAGCATTTTGCGGTTCTACTTAGTTAATAGTTAGCTCTATATGGTATAGGTTCTATTTTATTTTATTTTATTTTATTTTATTTAAAAAAGGAACAACAAACAGCTACAATATAAAACACAGAAGACAAAGACAATACAGAAAACATATCACAATATTGTAGCCCACAACGCTGTTCACAGATAGGCAGTAGAATACATAGAAAAAAAAAATCACTAGGGTGACAGATACGTGACACTTAATAAAATATATTTAACAATCGTGTTTAAGCGTTAATAACAATAAAAGTAAATAATACATCAAAGTTTTATAAATAGATAGAGAGAAAATAAACATTCATGAGAGCTCCTTAAGTACAAGACTTTTGAACTTATAGATAGTACATGTAAAAATGTCTATATGCTCAAAAGTCCTGTTATAGGACTCGACCATTCTGCGGACAGGCGAACGCAAACCAGAGTTGGACTTGCAAGAGCCCACTGAAAACAATCTGCCAGCGCGCACCCTTCGCCTATGGACTGTCCTAGGAACCACATAGCATAACATATTTGTCAAATCAATGCAGTCAAACTTATTTCTAACGATATTGTATAAATTTACGGCTTCTAAATATTGACGTCTATTTTCAAGTGTTGCAAGCTTGTACTTTATAAGCAAATTATGGTAGGACAGATAATGACCATAACATCTATAGTGCATGGTACGCAAGAATTTATACTGAACATGCTCAATCATTTCAATATATTTTTTGTAGAATGGACTCCAAACGGCATACTCCAACTGAGAACGAACTAAGGACTTATACAAGTAAAGATAGGAAGACGTCTTTTTAAAGTCGATTGTAGAACGCATTATAAATCCGAATAGTTGATACGCTTTACTAACTATTTTTCCTATGTGTAAGTCGAAGCAAAGCTTCGAATCAAGGGTGACACCGAGGTCACGAATAGAGTCCAATTTAAGCAGAGGGGCATCGCACAGTGTGTATGTGTGTTTAATAATATTTTTATTCTTAGTAAAGTTTACGAAATTACATTTAGGGAGACTTAATTGCAGCTTATTCCTCTGACAATAGGAGGACAGTCGATCCAGGTCTTGCTGAAGAAGAAGGCAATCATTTAAGTGTCGTATGGCTCTATAAACCTTGAGGTCATCGGCGTATAAAAGGAACTTTGCATTGTGAAAGCATTGAGAGATGTCATTTATGTAGAGGATAAACAAAAGGGGACCGAGTATTGACCCTTGGGGAACGCCAGAGGTCACCTGGGTAATATTAGATTGGTGACCATTTATTACAACCCTCTGACTGCGATTGGTAATATATGACGCAAACCACCTCAGAAGATTACCGCGGATACCGTTGAAAGAAATTTTGTTGAGAAGTATTTCATGGTCTACTTTGTCGAAAGCTTTACAGAAGTCAGTATACACTGCATCCACTTGTACACGGCAATCAACGCTATCAAACAAAAAGCTTGAAAACAATAAAAGATTAGTATTTGTCGAGCGCATTTTCACAAAACCGTGCTGTTGCTGTATTATGATACTGTGCAGTACCGGATAAATTTCGTTATGAACTAGCCTTTCGAATAGTTTCGACAAGGCAGACAAGATGGAAATGGGACGATAGTGTTCAACGTTGCGTCTGGAACCGTTTTTATGAACGGGCACAATATATGCGTGCTTCCATAGCTTAGGAACAACTCCCTCAGAAATACATTTATTATAAATAATAAAAAGCGGCTTGCAGATTGAAGTTGCAGTATTCCTAAGAAAATAAGGTGAAAGTCCGTCAGGACCGGGACCTTTCGCTGGGTCAAGGGATTTAAGTTCCTTTAATATTTTATCTTCACTAAAAGAAAGCTCACAAATAGAGACATCGTGAAGCATATTGTTATCATGAGGAGGCTGCCATTGTGATAACGAAGGTGATGCAGGTTCATAAACTGAATTAAAAAAGTCGGAGAACATGTTGCAGGCCTGTTGTGGATTATTTGTATCAGCATTTTTGTACTGAAGCTTAGCTGGAATTCCAGGTTTGTCTTTCCGATTCGAGATGTAAGTCCAGAAGTGTTTAACATTTTTACTCAAATTTTCCTCTACAGACTCGATATACGAATAAAAACACTTCAGACAACGATCTTTAAACTGTGTTCTGAAGTTGGCAAATGACTCATAATCAGAAATATTTCCATACTTTTTCCACTTGACCCATGCCTTTTGCTTCTTTTTGGAAATTTTTATAACAGAGTTAGAGAACCATATGGGATAGCTAACTGATCTAGGGCGAGCCAAAGGGGTGTCTTGATTAATAATTAAATCCAACTCATTGTAGAACCGAACCAAAGCCTCTTCAGAGCCCATTGGAGTAAGCAATTCAGACCAGTTCAGTTGCTGTATATTATAGTTAATGTTTTCATAATTAGCTTTATGAAAGTTGTATTTGTGAAGAGGAGTCCTAGTCATTGGGGCGATTTTGATGTTTAAACAGGTGTCACATGTCAGAGCAGGATGGTGAGGGTCAATAGGTAGCAACGTAGTTGAGATGTGGGAAACTTTACAGGGGTTGTTGGATATAACGAGATCCAGTATTTTACCTTTATCATTAACTACGCTATTAAATTGAGAAGCACCAAGCAGAGAGATAAGATTATTAAGATTTACACAAGCCATAGGCGTCCCAGGATTTAATGTAGCAATTTTTGACATATCTGTTGAAAATGAGGCTAGCCAATTAGCTTCAGGCAGATTATAGTCACCTATGATATAAAAACTATCAACACTGGGCTGGCCTAACAATTCCTGCAGTAATTCGAAATGCTTATCGTACACAAAAGTAGAAGTCTTAGGTGGAATGTATGCTGCACTAACTATGTGTCGTTTACTGCTTGTGGTGCTTGGCAACTCAACCATTATGTGCTCAATATGAGCATGTAAGTGATCGTCATGCTGGGTAAATGAGAAAACTAATTCAGAAGGTTTTAAGGTATGTAAAATCGCAACTAATACACCCCCACCGTCCTGTTTGTTAGTGGCAGCACGATCGCGGTCGCATCGATAAACACTATAACGCTTGTCTATGAATTCACTGTCATGAATTTCCGGGATAAGCCAGGTTTCAGTTAGTATTATAACTTCGTATGTGTTCGTTAGTATATTCGCGAGTAGGTGGTGTAATTTTGTGCGAATACCCCTGCAATTCTGATAGTATATGGTAATATTTTTATTAGACATTGATATTATTAAAATATAAATACGTATTCATGATAAGAGCATGTCTAGGAAGAAAATGAATAGCAAAAACGATAAGCAAAATAACTAAAATTGAAATAATAGGAAACAAAATTAGACGGCACAGATCGCAACACGTTAACAAATTGACTACAATATATTTATTAGCAGTATTAATATTGAATGTTATATCATTACTAGAGTTTGTTAAATAAATATACAATTTTGGTTTGTGTAGAACATAATAAATAGACTTAAAGACGGTATACACATTACAAATTATACAATCAATCCTCTCCAATAGATCATATAAAAAAATAATCTGACAACAAAAAACAATCAAATCATTGAAAACATTTAGTGACGAGAAACAAATGTGGCTATTAATAACTATTGTTCTAATCAAGAACACCCCCATCATTATTTTTAACTTCACTATAAATTTTTTTCGTAATATCGGTCTCTGATCGAATGGCAAACGCAGCATCGCCGTCTTTTTTACGGACGAGGATTGTGCAATTCTTAACCCAAACATACTTAAACTGGTGAAGTTTGGCAGCTTCCTTACATTTACGAAATAAGATTTTATTCCTTAAAGTTAAATGTTCATTTATGTAAATGTTGGATGAAGGCCCGAGAAAACCAAGCTGATCCGTTTTCAGTGACTTACTCAGTCGATAAGCACTCAACACATTATCGCGCAATATGCGCGTGGAGAATTTCACTACAATGTTTTTTGGCCTGTTTGTTTGTTGGTGGGCATGCGGCACTCTATGGATGGAAACGATGTCTTTTTGAGGGATAGGAAAGCTTATAGCATCCCCAATCAACCCCAACAGCTGCAACAGGTTTTCACCACGCTTGTCAGGTACGTTGCAGATCTCAAGATTGCATTGCCTTGCTTGCTGTTCAAGCGCCTCTATTTTCGACTCTAGATAGCCAATCGAAGTATCTGATTGTTCAGCCTGCAGGCGTGCGATACCTTCGATTCGCTGTTTAAGATCAACTTGTTCGTCCGCGTGAAACTGGAGGGAGTGCTTGACACCGGACATCTCATCAATCAATTCATTCACCTCCTGTTTCAGGTCAGCTTGGGCAGTGCGAATAGTTCCTAAGTCCCGCTTCATGTCCGACAAACTGCTTTTAACACTTTCGTGATAACTGAGCATAGTCGATTCTAGCTCACCTCGCCACTCCTGCAAGGTTTTTTTAATGTCTTCCTTAAACAAAACCATAGTACGATCAATGTCAGATCAATGTCAGTACGTTCTGTGTGGTTTATTATAGTAAATTGTATTGTTCTTACATAATGTACATAACTGTTGAGATTTTTGCGTATACTAAGTATAAAGAACAGGTTTTTCCTTGCTCAATTGGGTACTTTACATATAAAAATCATAAAAAGCCCGTCCGTTGGATTTTCAAAAAATATTGGGCATTTATTTTTAGTCATTTCAAAACGTAAAAAAATATAAAGCGAAGCGCATCAAAGTTCAAGAGAGGGGGCTGGTGACGTCACTTCGCTGGTAAAAATTGTAGCACGTAGTGGCGTCACGCGTGTGTTCAACGCACTGTATCGTCTTCATTTTTTTTTTAAGTAAAAAAAACATCCAATTTTGTTTGGTTATCTATCAGACGGAGTAAATCGACTTTTTCAGTAAAATACCCATTTAAGTTGAAAAAGGGTCAACCTCTAGACATGTGAAGTTTAAAAGTGTGTGTGGATGGCCAAATCCGGAACTACGAAGATTAGCGAAAAACACTGAAAAGAGTCTCGAGCCCGATTTCGATGAAACTTAAATCTGCATAATTCGATTTTTTAAATACGCGTATTCCTAGCCAGGAATCGAATTAGTCGATTTTGCACAATGAAAAACACCATGTATTATTACATCATCCGAAAGTGCCCCTACTAAGGATCAAACTCTGGAAATTAACAACACATGGCAACATATTGGTTGGACTGTGTGAAATTTTTTCTAGAAGCCTTCCTTGGAAGAAATTTGCTATAGAAGTGAAGGAAGACTACTCCAAGAGATAAACTTTTGAGAATGAATGTACTTAGATAATTTATTCTTAAAATGTTGCTCACGTAATTTTCGTTATTCCTTAGTTCTTAGCATTCTCAGCACCTGCGTTCCTCTGCTCCCCGCCGCCGTGTACAAACTTATGCATTTTCTAGGATATAAACGAGGCCAATAAATATAGCTGTAAAGCGGTGATAAATGCTGGTCGAACAGAATTTGATTTTTAGTAAATTTTGACGAAATGAAAAATAAATATATTTGTGTAGCTAAATTATAGAATTCCGGATCCCTTTTCATAATAAGAATATTTCTTTGCTAACATAGAGGCGTACACATTAATTCCAGTCAATGATTTTATCAATAGGGTATTTTACTAAAAAAAAATCTAATAAGTCCGTCAGATAGATTTCCAAATAATATTGGACACGTATTTTTGTTTGATCAAATCTATATAAATTTACGAAGATAAGCAACAGAGATCAGGGCTTGTCACGTCAAATCGTGGTACAAATCACGTCACACGAGTATTGAACGCACTGTACCGTCTTCGTTTCTTATTTACGTGAAAAAAGAAAAATTACTTAATACCTATTATTAATTAATTAATTATTTTCAGAAATCTATCTGACGGACTAATTAGAATTTTTTAGCCAATTAACCTATTATGAAAAACAAGACCTAAAAAGCTAGAATACGTGTTTATTTTGTTCGTATTATACGAGTATTATAATGAAAACCTAATATTATAAGAATATTAACAGGACAAAGTTCAAGACTCTTTCAAGCATACCAGTAAAGCTCCTATCTAATCAAGCTTCTTATGTTTTTGTCCGCAGGCGCCACCAGTAACGAGTCAAACAAACACGAGGATACCAAACACGGCGGCATCAAGGTGGTGCAGTTGGCAGTACTGCAGAAACCAACCAATAACGACCAGGATGATTCTGACGGTGAGCTTTCTTTAGGTATCGAGAACTTTATTATTTTCTTTCGTCATTATCTCGTCATCATTTACGCTGTTTCTGTTAGAATCATCAACAAGCTGGATTCCATGATGTTAGGAACAGCAGACCCGACCTTATGACTATGAACTGTAATGTTTTTGACCTTTGTTGCTTAATAATGAAATGTTTATAAAGGGCAAACTGATGCCTCCTATACTAAGCCTAAAAGCCTGTGTTTTAGGAGCCATGTAAATTACTCATCATTATTATTTTGCAAAGCTCTCTGCTAAAGGAGAACCATCAAAACAGAAGTAAACCCATATTGCATAGGTAAACAAACAACAAGCTTAACCACAAACAAAGTATTAAAATTACATGCATACTTTGGGGGTGCATTGTCATTCGCCATATAGATGAACGCAAAACTTCAGCTCAATCGAAAACCGGGAAGTGGGTCAAATTCCAGTGGCAAGATTTGATCACTGACACTGGCTCAGGTAAAACCAAATAAAAACATGTACAGAAACTCACAATCATCACATTAATCACTCAACACCTGACAATGTTTGACTAAAACTAAATTTAACATAAAATTATTTCCAACAGAAAAAGGCGGCAACAAGAACTTAGATGATGACGAGGAGACAGACTCCAGTGGCTCGGTATCTGACTCTGCGACCAACGACGCGCAGGAGGGTCGTCCTCACGTGTGTGATGTGTGCGACCTCAGGTAACTATACTCCATTCACAATAAGATCAGACATTTAAACAAAACTTTTTACAGACCGTTCAACCGATTTTTACTTCTATTCGTAAGGCATAAGGATGGCATTAAACGCAAAAACGTGATTATAATACCAACTGTTTACTGCAGCTGCCATGTGTCATGCCACCAACGCAATAGAAGTAAAAATCGGTTGAATGGGGTATAAATGTTAACAGTCTTACCACCCCGCACTGGGCCCGCGTGGTGGATTACGGCCTATTCCCTCTCCTAGAGAGGAGGCCTGCGTCCCAGCAGTGGGAACGTTAAAAGGCTGATTATGCTAATCTTACCACCCAAGCCATCTGTTGTCTCCATATTTTATAATAGTCCTGCACCAAGCGTTAGTCCGTGGTGTACTTACAGTGCATACGGGGATAATCGGTTGGTGCCTCTGCGAGTTGAGCGTCTCATACGCCTTCATAAGGTCCGCGAGCCCAGAGTCCTGAGAAATGACCAATAAATTGTTGATTACCAATACAGCATGTTCCAGAAATGCGTGGTCATAGTTAAGGTTGATGTTGGGTAGTTGACATAAAGTTAGGCTGTTTCTTTAGTCAATTTTTAAATTAAAGCCTAAAGATAAAAATGGACATGTTCAAAATTAAAATCATGTAAGAAAGAAAAAAACCAGCAAGTTAAAATAAAACATTACTTAATTCTTCTTGAAAAAGTCTGTAATTCTCTTCTGTTTATAATGTTCGCCATTCATTTCAAAAGCCCGCACTTACACCCGCCTTCCCCGCGAACCCCATTGCCCGGCCGGATTACAGCGATCACCGAACAAGGGGGAGGATTCACGAGGCCCTACTGTACTTTAAGGAAATAATAGAAAAAACAATATAGAAAAAAAAACGGCTAAACAGTTTCGAAATAATGATTTTTCAAGAAGTTTGTTACAGTTGGTGGTGATTTATTTTAGTTCAATCACAGATTTGATGACACTATCTGCATCACGCTTCTTCCACAGTGATTTATATTTATTTGGAACATTCTAGTCAGAATTTGCGGTCGTTTTTTTTCTTTTTTTTGTCAGTTAGCCAATATCAACTTTAAATATGACCACGCATTTTTGGAACACGCTATATATGAGATTCATAGAATTCTCATCAGAAACGCGTAAGGTTTAGCCGAAACCTTGCAGCTAGGTTTCACAAACGCATGAAATCAGGATGCTATTGGCAATGTTTCCTTTCTAAATATTTTTAACATGAACGGCCGCTTATTTATATTTAACAATACAGTTGTGAAAATATCATACGGAAGAACTGCTTCCTTTGTAGAATGATCTCAAGCGTGACATTGAGATTTGAATTTGAGCCGGTTATTGGCAATAAGGCTTGCTCACATGGGGGTACACACAGCTTTATTTGCTAAAATATACCAATAGTTATCTGCCTTTCTTTGGGGTAGGGAAGTTTTCCTGGATACTATGTCTAGGATAAAGGGAGAGTTATGTACATATTCCCAGGGCTGGGCCAACCAGGGCTCCTAATAGTATCATGCTTTAGGGGCTTGGTATGGTCCCTCAAAAGTGCCTTCACACGAAGATACTTCTGTAAAAGTGCGCGGTAGCAGCTACGCGTCTGTTGGGTCCTGTTGGGTCGGACTGATCGGCAATTGCCTCGCCCCGACTTGGGATGTCTTCGTCTGGTTTTAGTGGCTGGAGATCAATACTCCACGCTTGCGCCACTCTTACCGTTAACAATACGATACATCTTCATAGGAAGGCAAACTTTCATAGAAACTTCTCTGCCTACTATTTCGTGGTAGGAAATAAAGGTATAAAGGAGCTGTTAAATACTAAGTAACGTGTTGGTCGGGCAGGTTCCAGCGCTCGTCGCACCTGTCGCGCCACAAGCTGACGCACACGGGCGAGCGGCCCTTCACGTGCGGCGGCTGCGGGCGCTCCTTCGCGCGCTCCGACAAGCTGCGCGTGCACACCAAGATCTGCGAAAAGGTAACTTGAACTGATCTCTTTATGAGGTTGTTTTTATATGAACAGTGAGGGTACTTCTAGGCTAGCCCCCGCGTCGTCCCTGTCACTGTCCGCCTACGCTCGAGTCGCCTTGCGCCGCTGAGCCTAGAGCTTTAAATTTCTTTTTGCTGAGAAGTTTGTTGTGCTACTTTTTCTTCCCAGCTAAAATACTAGGAAGTGCTGATTTGGGGGATTGTCTTTATGTAAAATTTGACGTTCAAAAAGTGCTGGCTCTAAGTCTAGTTTGAATAAATAACTTTTGATTTTTAAAATTTGTTTAGTCCGTTTCGAGACAATGCAGGTCTTAATTTCATCCTCCACCGCATTAGTAAACAAAGAAGGTGCAATTGCAGGAGGACCCGACCGTGGACATGGCCAACGACAGCGGCGCGTCGAAGCGCGAGAGCAACTCGGAGGTGATGTCGGGCATGGTGCGCACGACGCACCGCGAGTCGGGCCACCTGGTGTTCACGGCGTCGGGCGACGTCATGCTGCCGCCGCGCGCCACGCCCGTGGTGCTCAACGCCACGCTGGAGCCCGTGCGCAACGAGCTGCACGCCGAGCAGCTGCTGGAGCCGCCGCGCCGCGGCCGCGGCCGGCCCCGCAAGACGCCGCTGCCGCTCACGCCCAAGATCAAGAAGAAGCGCGGCCGCCCGCCCAAGACCTCCATGGGTCAGTCTCACGACCACCACTCGCCCCCATACTCACATACAGCCTTACTCTCATTAAGCTCAGAAAGTACACCAAGCTACGGACCAACGTCCTTGCTATCGTTCGTTGACTCTTTTGACAGTCGTTACTGATAGTCAAAACTAGTAGATCTGACACCAGTCTTGCACCACTTGTGAAGATCAGATAGGCTGTCGCTCCATATAAAATAAAGGAGTTCAGATACATCCAGGAAGTCCTAGAAGGTGGGAAAACGCTAGTCAAATTGACTGTCTATCCTTAGTATAGTCAAGGGAATTTCCGATGGGTAACCAAAGGCATCTTTAAAAAAAAATCACATAGTATCCAAAATGTTCATTTTGATCTTTTTTCACGAAGCTACGTTAAACCAATTCAATATCCCCAGTGTGAGGAGTTACTATGTTAAGTGAATCCAGCAGAAACACTCTATTTGACTCTATCCATAACGTGTGCTTCAAACAGATACTCGGTCAACACTCTCGACTCCGAGTCGGCGCTACATATAGCAACGAGTTGTTGGCACACGAACAAATTAGTGTTAGACATTTATACCGAGTTTTGGGCACCAAATGTAAAGCGGCATCAACTATCCAAAAATTTACGACTAACTCTGACAATGGAAGAAATGTTGCTGTAGATTTTTATGTTTAAGCAGAACTGAGCTTAATTTACCGTTGAAACGTTCCAGACATGGAAGGCTGCGTGCTGACGGGCGGCACGGTGATGGGCCCGAGCCCCACCATGTCGCAGCTGACGCCGTCGGGCCAGCAGCTGCTGCTCAAGCGCAAGAGAGGCCGCCCGCCCAAGAACTACCTGCTGCCGCGGCAAGGTACGTGTTCCCCTGCACTACTATGCCTACGATAACGGGTTTCAACGGAGTTATTGCTATACTTGTGCCGTTTTAGCATGGCAATAGCAGTCATTGACCCTTTCCTATCTAGACCGTTATGTCCTACTGTTGGGAAAAAGCCTCCCTCTCACTTTTCCACACTTGTCTGCCCTCTGTTTCTGTGGGCCAGTCCTTCTATCCGACGAACTAATGATATTTTTTCACAAAAATATCCTGTTTTATGTCTAGACGAAAAGGTCAAGTTCAGTTCTGGTGTAGAACTGATCTGATCATTAGTTCGACGGATAGATTTTCCAAAAATATTGGATACGTATTTTTTTTTTTCACAAAAAATGAAGACAATACAACGTGTTGAACACCCGCGTTAGGTCACGCGATAATACTTGAACGCTAACTTGAACTTTAATACGCTTTATCTTTACCCATTTTTATCGATATGAAATGACAAAAAAATACGCGCCCAATATTTTTTTTTTAAATCGATGGACAGACTAAATAGGATTATTATTAGTCCAAATCTTTTTATAATATTACTATAGATTTTGAATGACAATTTTTGTTGATAATAATCTTAACTTCTAAAATAAGAAATCTAATTGATATGATGCATAGGTTATTGTTTCTGTTCTTAACAAAAGCTATTAGGCAAAAACAAAGACTGCTACTGCCATACAACATACTAAAACAAAATAAATATAGACATAGGTAGCCTTGAAAACTCGTGATTAGAGAATCATCGCTTTTTATGTGTCTTAAAGTCAATACAACTGATGTGGCCGTACTACGAAGTGCCAATGCTATCATGATTCAGTGTGAGGGACAGGGATAGTGCTATTCGTCTTGTGTAACTCCGTCTCTCTGTGACACAGGAATCATGATGGATTTAAGACTGGTAGGGCTGCTGGACTAACTTTTAAATTTTTCAGATATATTTTTGTGCTCAACCTAGGGCTGTTTATAAACCATATAAGTTAATAAACCATTCTTATTTTGAAATTCCTGAGTCCTAATCTTATGTTGACACACAGTTTTTGCCATGATGACCACATGATCATCATGGCGTCTACAAATCAGTAAACATTTACTGATTTGTAAACGCTATAATTTCGCCTTGAGATTCTATTTAGTCAATGTAAAAATTATAATGTCATCTTTGTAACATGTCTCATTATTCTTCAAACCTCTACTTAAGATCCACTTTTTAATGACAGTGGTTTTTTTAGAATTATGCCCTAATTTTGTTTCAGAAAACACTAAACATTTTTTGTCCTCAATAAATCTCAGTTCACAATGTCCCCTACTCTTTTTGCTAGCATTAATATTTATCTGCAGGCACAATTACGCTAAGTACATATATGTATTTAAATCCATACAATTTGTTCTGAGTCACGAGCGGAATGTTTTGTCATGAATAATATCCTATAGTTATTGTGTTTCTCAGTCACACATGTTTTTGTTGAAATTGTTTGTCTGTGTGTGTGTGTTTTATTGCAATTTTTGTGCGTGTGTATGTTGTGTGGACATATCTAATTATGTAGCTAGCGGCTAAAGTTGCATCATGTTTTGATAATAATATATCGCCTCAATGCTGTTGAGTCGTATTTATTGGAAAAAAAAATACCATGGTTTGTGTATCAAACAGAATAATACGAATATCGATTTCGTTTTTTAATTTTGTAAAAATGTTTTATGTAAAAAAATTATTTATATTTAAAACTACAAATGTTAGATATGACCAAACAATGTTGCCTTTATGCATTATGCTTTTGTTTTTATTGCGTTGGACCTATTCTCTTGCTTGGATCATTAGTATTTCCGACTGAATTGTTTCATTTGGGTTGTAACCATCATAATTTATCAGTCTGGTTCTTGCTGCATGTCATTTTTTTTAATACTGATGATATCAGTCCTCAATGCCTGCATTCAAATAATAATTGAGCAGAATATAAAATCATTAAAAGTGAAATTTCATCATAATAAAGCAGAGCCAATAAAAAAGTAGAAATAGCATAATTTTATGTTTTTAATCAATAGGAATGTGCCCTCGACAGCCTAAAGAGGCCTATTAATAAAAATGAAAGAAAAGCTAACGCCTATTTAAATACTGATTAACAGATTCATAATTCAATATTTAAACTAATTTGGAATTGGATTTTTTTTTTAAATAAGGCTATTAAAGGTTAAAGAACAATGGCAAAATATAACAATAGGGAAATAATACAATAGATATGATTTATTTTTAAAAAAATATTTTATTTTGCAAATAAAAAAAAGCATGCATATTCCCCTTTGTTCTTCATGAAACCGACTTGCCCTACTTCATCGAAGTAGAACAGACAATAGGGTATTTTACTGTAAAAATCTAATTAGTCCGTCTGATAGATTTACAAAAATTATTGGACACGTATTTTTTCTTTTTTCACGTAAACACGTTGCTACAATTTTTACCAGCGACGTGACGTCACGTGAGTTTTCAACGCACTGTATCGTCTTCATTTTTTGTTTACGTGAAAAAAGAAAAAATACGTGTCCAATATTTTTTGTAAATCTATCAGACGGACTAATTAGATTTTTACAGTAAAATACCCTATTATCCAAAAACGAAAAGAAATAATAGATCTAAGAGGTTAGGTTCAACGTTACCGCCAGCTAACGCAAATCTCTCTTTAGGTATGGATATGGAAATACCGATGCAGTACGGACTCGCGATGAACAAGTTTTGTTAGTACCACTCTGTTTTGAGGCATGTTAATAACACCTTGACAAAATTGGGAACCAACGTCGGTACTAATCGGTATTAGTTCTAACATTGGCTTGGGTTTAGTTGTGGTAAAATGTATCTATACTAATATATATGTAAATCAAGCTGAAGAGTTTGTTTGTTTGAACGTGCTAATCTCAGGAACTACTGGTTCGAATTGAAAAATTCTTTTTGGGTTGAATAGACCATTTATCGAGAAAGGCTTTAGGCTATATGTCATCACGCTAAGGCCTTTAGGAGCGGAGCAGTCCTTTAAAATGTGACACAAACAAAGTTAGGCGGATAAGCTAATTGTATCAAATTTTTTAGGGCGAATTAACGCGTTTTTTCATTTGTTGTAAATGACGCTGAGGAAGTTAAAGCTCCTACAGCAAAATGGTATAAAAGATTCGATGAGTGAACGTATTATCTTTTATTGAATAGTTTACTGGGCGATCTTATTAAACCATTTTGATTATACAGATAATGGTTGGGAAATAATATTTGTCAGACTCAATCAGACTAAAGAGTGTCTATCATTTTTGCTCGAAACTGTATGTCACTTCAAATGCTTAATTCAGAAATCTGGGTCTGACATTAATATTAACTTGTAATCAAGATAATAGATTTCAAATCGGGTATTATTCTTAGACGTCACGTCATGATTAAAGTCTTGTCAGTTAAATATACAAACAACACAACTTACCTTAGATTAGTAAAACTCTCGCCAAAAGATAATCCTAATAACATAAAAACTCGCTACAAAGCTCACAGTGCATAGATGACTAACAAAACTATTGATTACTAACTAGTAATGGCAAATTTTTCAATAGTTAGATAATTTTTAACTGAAGAATAAATAATTATGGCACTTTGACATATTTTCTGTACAAGAGCTGTTAAACTGCTAGTTTTATTTTCTACGTGGAAGTTATCCCACTATTGAAAAATTGGTCCGCACGGTGGATACATTATATAATTTCATTATATATGGTCAGAATATGTATTTATTATATGTTTTGTTTGCTTAAGCATGCTTCCTAATCCCAAAAAGTGCACAAAACACCAACTGTGAATATCCGAGGGATTGCCTCATTGCATGAACAACAAATATCTGCACCGATAACTAATAAAAACACAACAAAAAAAAATATATTGCAATAAAAGCGTAAATGTTCCAGACGGACGCCCCAACGAGAACTACAACGCGACCAACCTCCCGTTCGGCGACTTCTCGTACCTGACGGAGATGATCTACAACCCGCTGGCGTACGGCGCGTACGGCGCAGGCGCCGAGCCCGAGCGCGGCGCCGAGCCCGCCGCCGAGCGCACCATCGACGTCTCCGACTCCTCCTCCGACGACGACGACGAGCGCCCGGAGCGCCTGGAGCCCGACGACGCCATGGACGCGCACGTCATGACCGTAGGCGACTGCCAGATCGTCAAGCTGCCCCCCAGCAACGACGAGAAGGAGGACAAGCTGGAGCAGGTCGTGGAGACCAGCGCCGTGTCCTCGTCCACGCCCTCGTCCGTCACCATCACGCCCATCACCACCGTGGGCGACTGCACCATCAGGCCGGTGGAGAACACATAAAATTTCGCACCCGTTTTGGTCTACCCCGTATACTTCGCCGAGTACGGGAATCATAGGAGCCTGTTGCTGCAGACTGTGTGTAGCGAAGGATGTGAATGAATAATGAAGGTTCTGAGTTTTATATTTTGCAAGATCTCAGATTGAGAGTCAATGCAAGTTTATAGTTATATGTTGCGATTTTTTATGAAAAATCAATTTGTGGATCATGTTTTATTTTATTTAACACAGTGTTGTGTTAAAATGTGATCGTTTCTTTTTTGTTTCATTGCAATTAATGTGTATTTGCATTTGAGAAATTCTAAATTGCAGCTTCTTCGATGGAGTCGTAGGAAAGATATCTAAACAATATGGGGTAGACATATTATAATATTATTATTATTGTGGTAGCATTCACTTAGGAAATTAAGTGGTAATTAAGAACGCATGGCGGGTTTTGAAGCGGTATGTCAAAATTGGCTACATATAAAAACTAGCGATCTATTATGGGCATGAAATCAATTCAAAATGCGAACTTATCGAAGTTTATGCATGTTAGAATTCATCACAACCTATGAGACCAGCTTTAGCATAAATGACGGTGCTTTATCTGAAGATCCTAAGAAGTAATGACACTTAAATTCTTCCATTGCATTCACACAGAAGATTAATCAAAGTGGATATGAAATCTACTGATTATGCATGAAAATATAGGTAACTCTTTGAAATAATCACTCTAAAGAAAGAAAAAACACTTAATATCTCTTCAAAAGTTTTACATAAAAGTCTTCTTAAACACAGTAATGCTACTACAATGATACTCATTTAAAAAAACATTTAAAAAAAACAAGTGACTGTCAAAAATGCATTTAGAATTGGTGGTGATGAAATATTTATTTTATTGGTCAACTAATGTACCATAATGCCATAAGCTTTACATAATTTTAATCGTGATACTCAATTAGACGACTTGTATACTTATCAGAACAAAATATTAATTGTCACAATATTTGTTTTGTGATGTACTGTGAGGGGAACATACATATTCAATGCATATTGCGGCAACAGCAAAGTATATGCACGATAGTTCGGTTCTGCTATATAACCCCCGATTGATTGAACCAATATAAGGAAATAGTGCATGTTACAAGAAAACCACAGTTGCCATAAAAAGGCACTCCCTATGATTTTTCAAAGACCGTCTTTCGAAACGGTATTTACAATGTAACTTCAGCCACAAGTATACACAATACGAAGTAAAATTAATAAAGGAAATGATTACTTCAGTGTTCACGTAATAGCTAAAAATCCCTCGCAGCACATTGCAAAACAAAAAGTTTTACGTATAGATGTGTATTTTGCGAATATCTACATAGAGGCAGCATATTTACTGAGTAATAATTGTAACAGTGACACTATTTAGGTACGCGATGTTTATATAATGTGCACTCAACGTTGCCTTCACTGTTGAATGGTTCAGGCCGCAGCGCGACCCCGCGGGGCTGCGTGCTCGGCTTTTATTCGACACTCCTCAAAAGTATTTCCATTATTTTTTACACGCGAAATCTCTCGTTTGATCTGACTTTTTTAATGTAACGAGAGACTGACTTCCATTACGTGAATAGGAAATATTTTTGAGCAGTGCTTGTGCGGACGTAGCGTCTGATTGGCTGTCTATTTTAACTTTTATTTCCTATTTTTATTTTGTAGTTAGTCGTTGTGTAGCAGGGCACACGCTGTTTTGCCTTTTCCATATTCTTAACTGTATCAATCTCTGTGAATATTAGAATGTAGTACGTAGTGTCTTAGATGAATATAAAACTTAATATTCTAAATATTAACTCGACAACACCACACGAACAAGTGATACGAATAAGCTACATATTTTTAGCAGAATCATATTGTATTGACATATTAACAATATATTTCTTTAATAGTTTTGCCTGTAAAAGCAACGGATGTCGTAGTTTTATGTGTACCGATAGATCGCAATATATAAGCACACAATACGTTAGAGACAGCTGCAGTCGGCGCTGCGGCCTGTGAGACAGCCGGCGCCGACTCAACGATATTTTTCGAACAAACACATTTTAGTTCCCCGTTATGTTCGATCGAGACTAATGTAGAAGTCTGCATACGTGTTATAATGTCGGTGTAATAATAAAAAGTATTAAACTCACTATTATGAAAAATCATAATCATTATTTTCTTTATAATCTGTACAGTAGTAGATATAGTTCCTAACTTGTAATCGATACAAACTATAACCCTTGAATTAATGAAGTAGAAGAAACGTAAATATTTCTTTAATCGTTTAGAATTAAGTTTATATTATGATCAAACTTTGAGTATATCTTTTTAGTATTCACTATTAGTGATAGGCGTCGATTTGTTTAAGCATCATTGCGTTATATTTTTACGTATTTAATGGAAGACTGCTCGGATTCGTTTTCTGTTGACGTGTATCGTTTGGGGTTCGTGCCCGTTGGTGTGGCGCGTCGCTCGCGCAGGTCGACACGTTGCCTGTACTTACGGCTAACTTCCGCATTGTATCCGTGGAAGTTGGTCCATTCGCAGCGTACGGAATGCCTCACGAACGAGTCTCGCCCACTTATATTATTGTGAACATTTTGACATAAATGAAGCCCCGAAGAGGCACGTAATCATGAGTCTCAGGCGGCAAGCTAAGCTTATTGAGAATTATTTTAATATAGGAATCTGTATTTTTATAACGAAACTAAGATAAGTTGATACAGTAATCAGTTACTCCCGTCACACGTAATAGAATAGTAAGCTGTGTTTTAAGTTGTGTTTACAAACGCCTATTGGCTCCGTTGTCGTTAAGTTTATGTGTTCCCTGCGAGGTTTGACGGTCATTATCTACATACATCTGCATTTTATGGGTAGACGAAGGCAATAATAAGAATGTCTGGTTAATTCGGTCAGATGATATAATCGATTTAAAACTAAAATTATGGCATTTTATTCTAAGGCTAAAGCCTATTTTCTGAAACGAAAATTATCGCTAACTGATCGTAAAGTGCGTGTTTGTTTCTTAGATTGGTTTAATGAATTTTCAGCCAATAGCATCACTCGCCTTGCATTTCATTTGCGATGCATCGATTTCTCTCAGTAAACCCCGGGGTACAAAAGTCTGTCTTGGTTGTAATAAAAATTAATTATAAATTTAAATATTACAGAGCATTTCATAAAGCTCTCACTTTGTTATTCTTAAATATTTTTCTCTAAAAGGAGATGTTTCTAGTTTTTGGACTTCAGTCCAAGATAAAAGAAGGGCTAAAAATATATGTAGATACTGATTGGTTCATAAGTTTTGGCAATATGATGGTTAAAATCGGACGTTAGAATCGAGAGCAAGAATTGCATTTATATTTATTTAAATTGGTGTGATGTGTTGCAAAATTATTGTTTGAAAACGGATATTTGAATAAATTGTATTGTTTTACAAGTATACGCTGTCTTAAAATATTAGTTATTGTAGGTACATGAAAATTGAAAATGCAAATCTTTTATAAAATCTGGTGGTTTAACATGAGTTTTAATCTGTCAGTTTAGCTATTATTTTACATAGTTTGGCTACCTGAGCCGTTAAACAAGCCATGAATTTACTAAATCAGTCAGTCTGCCCAGCCTTCGCCAACTATATTGGGGTTGGTTTCCAATCTCACTCCATGCAACTGAAGAGTAACGGGATGACACGAAACCCCTTCTTCGTTTCGAGTCGATGGTTAACTCCATAGATCTGTTGGGCCTAGAAGGTGGCTACGTTAATTGCAGCGCCCGTGGCTTCATGAAATCCCACAAAGTACACATGTACATATACTTGAGGCACTTCAACTTATGGCTCATGTTCTGAACTGCGCTGCTTGGCAAGACTGGTGTCAGTTTTCTGGCTTCTAATTATCCATAACGACAGTCGAAGATGTACAAATCTTTTACACCTAATATATACCGTTAAATACTTTACTTTACTTGGTCGGCTATTAAATCAAATTGACTTTCATTTGAACTTATGTTAAACTTCCAACTATTTGTCTATGACGAAAAAAAAAAAGATTGTGTGCTGGTCCCTAAGGGAACTGGCATGAGATTATTTTTATATCAGATCACTCCTTCAAATTCGAAATAAGTTGCTTTGGCATAATTATGTTTTAGGCCCGGCGCCCACTATCGGCATCGGCACGGCTGAGGATTTTAGGTGATAAAAAGCATTGTACTTTAACTTCATGGCAATAAAGTAGAAATTTCCATGATTATGATCGTAGTAACAAAAATACCGCTTCGGTATGCTTGAGGCTACTTCTACTTTATTGCCATGAAGTTAAAGTACAATGCTTTTTATCACCTAAAATCCTCAGCCGTGCCGATGCCGATAGTGGGCGCCGGGCCTTAATGTACTACACATAGCGCAGAGGCCATGATATTTCGTAACTCCTCTTCCCAAGTCCACAATAACGCATTTCACGAAAGCATTTCAATACAGCGCTACCACCAAACTCTATAATGTGTTCAAAGAGAAGTGCAATTATTAAGCAGCTATTTGGCAGCATTTTAAGTCTTAGTTGTACTAACAGCCTGTAACCTATTGGATCTTAATGTTGATGAAGCTCTGATTTCGATACTCGCCCACCATTTGCACTCATATAGACAGAAAAAAATGCTTCAAAAATGATCGAAGCGATATCCGATCGAAACCGGAGCGATATTGACATTACTATAATATAAAGAAACAATTTCATCACTAAACTAAACAAATATCACTAAAATTGTGCTATGTGTAGTAATTTTCCCTCAAAAGCATGTATCTATAAAAATTGCCGTGAAATCATAAAATATTTTGCGGCCGGATAGTTTTTAGACAAATAGTATATTATGTTTAGTTTTAATTAACGTTTTATATTCCTGTATTTTGTGAAATGTTCATCATTTTACGTTGTGATCATTTGAGTGCAAAATTATTATATGTTTAACCAGTTTACTTTGACGACTCGTCAGTTAGGGCAGCAGATGTATACGTTTATGTTTGCATAGTCCGAGAGCAGTATTTTTTAGATGTAATCTTTATTATTATAAAACTTTTTTTTATTTTAACATTATGAAATTCGATCGTTAGTTAATTTCTAACATGAAATATTTAATAAAGAAATCACAAAATTATATTTGAGTTTTGTTTTAAGTACACCTATTACCATGTAAGTACTTGGAGGTTATCAAGGGCATTCATAGAAAACAATTTCGACTTTACTTTGTATTCCACCAAGTAAGCGTTTGTTTGTTGTGAATAATAATGTGAAAGATTATGCTCCAATCGAGCAAAAATAGCTGAAGAGGTTTCGATGAGCACAATAGTTAACTTTGCATCACGGTAAATGACATGAATTAACGGAGACTGAGGAGGAACTCGAAAAATCTCTGAATGTGGCTGGATAAGTGGTAAAGATTCACAAGTATCAGAAACATGTCAAAGTATTTCCGGGACTGGAAACTGGTTGGACTTGTGAGTGGTAAAGATTCAACTAACAGATCAGAATCATGAAGTTTTTCCCGGGCCGTAAGTACGACCGCCCAAGGCTCAGAAACTACCAGGATACCAGAGTAAGGAGACGTGTTTCTGGGCCTAGAATAAATATTGAACGGCGCGTGCTGGTGAAACCGCAGGTTTAACTAAAGTCTATAATATTAGTTGAATTTCACATTTTCTATACCGGAGCCAGTTTCAAAGGTCTCTCTCCAGCACACGAAAACAGGCTTTAACTACGTTAAAACTTAACTTTTTTAAATTATTGAATAGCCTTGTTCGTATAAATTGACGTTCGCTTCCCATTCTTAAAAAGTGTGCGTTCTGTAAATTTCGCCCTCGGTGGTCTCAGTGAACAAATTCAAACACAAAATACAGTTACAATAATTGTTTATTCCATATAAATATAAATTTATTTTTGGATAACCACACTTTAGTATTGTTAGACATGTTACTGCACTAACTATCGACTAATTATTATGAGATAGATCTTATCAATAGAGAAATTGTTGCGCATTAGGTTCCTGGAGGGGGAGGAGGTCCGTTGTTGACCCACTGCGGGTGCGGGCTGGACACCGGGCAGTACGCGGAGCCGAACACCGGCATGTTGTGGCGGAAGGGCGGCATGACGCCCAGCGGCAGCGGCGGCATGGGGCTGCCCGCCATCCTGTTCGCTCCGAACTGGAACATGCCGCCCATGAAGGGGGGAGGAGTGCTGGGATTAAAAGGAGGAGGGAACATTGGAGGACCTGTGAAGTTGGGAGGTGCGCTGAAGGGTCCGTGAGCCGCAGGGTCGCCGGCGGGGTGTGGCGGAGGCGTTCTTAATCCAATATTGCTGGGCCAGGGCCTGCCTACACGCGGGAACGCGTTGGGGTTATTATTTCTCCTAGATCCTGCTAAGAATGGGTTGCGTCCCCGACTGGGTCCGCTGCCGAAGCGGCTGCTAGACTCGGAGGGTCTTTGGTTGCGAGTTTTCCTCGTGTTCTTGGAGGTCTCCCCGTCCTCCGCGCCCTCCGTCTTCTCTTTGCGCTGCTCCTTGCGGGCTCGGTTGGCTCTTCGTTCTTCCTCGTCGTCGGAGTACTCGATCTGGTGCGGGGGAGGCTCCACGTCGTGCAGCCACGATGCGTCGGAGCCTTTTACTCTGAAAATTTATAGAAATATTCAGTATTAGTCGTTGGTAGTAATCCTTTTATTATGATGATTAATATATTCAATTGCATTTATATTTTTACCATGCATAATGTTTTGCTAAATATCCGATCCGATCACGTACATTCTACGACTTGTAGAAAGCTATTCTATTACTGAAGACCATATTATTATTATTCTACCTGTAATTACCGCTCAAATGTACGGTTCCTGAGGGATATGCCATGGTAGAGAAACCGCGGGAAAAGGTTGTTATAAAATTGTTTTCTAGTTAGGCCAACATGTGATAGTTATGGGTCGTATTACTTAAATTAAACTTATTTTATGTTATTTATTTATATTGTTCTGCAACATGTAGCTTTGTCAGTAAGCTTGATTTGACAAAGATGTTCATCGCAGATAGTTATGTGGTTTACTATAGGGGAGGCGTATCAGAAAACTGCCTAAGCTTATGGACAGACTTCTTTCTTAACTCCCCAAATGCGAAAATCAATCATCCGTAAATATCACTTTACCCGACCTTGGGATTCGAACCCAGGACCGCATGCTCGGCAGTCGCATTATGCGACCACGAGACCAACAGAATAATAACGTCAGTTACCAATATACGCACCATCAATTACTTGCCCTTTTCTTATAAACATCCACTTAATATTATATAATTCACTGCTTTTTTTATATAAACAACAAAAGAACATCGAAACTTTTTACAAAACAATACAACAGACTTCTACACAAAAAAAATCCCCCAGCTAAACGTACCAATCCCATTGGTGTAAACAATAAACAAACATGCGATTTCAGCAATCCCGAAAGATTTGCTATCATTTATTGAAGATATGATCCGTTGTCTGTCTCCGAAACCCATCATCACATCTATATGAAATTTAAATGGGACCATTTCGGAATAAACCCCTTTCGAATAAAAAAATAATTTTACGAACATACATAAAAAAAATATAAACATCCGAATTGAGAACCTCCTCCTTTTTTGGAAGTCGGTTTTAAGATTTATACCTGACTATCCCAGAAGCAGGCTACTGTTTTCTTATCTATGAAACGTGCTCGTAAACTATGCGAGTGATTGGAAAGGGGAGTACACCTGTATTTACGGAAACATCTCCTATGTACTTGGCTAGACCTGACGGTCTTCTCACCAAGGGTGTGACCCCTTGGTGAGAAGTAACACGGGAGCCCTATCGACCGCTAGATCACGCGCCTTAACTGGAGTCGAATTGGACACACGCTCCGGAGGGATCCGATCACATTCCCAAAAAGGCGAAAGCTGGCCGTCCCTTTCACACCTAACCACGAACCGTGTTGGCAGAAGCGACGAGCATCGTAATGACGTGGAGTGCAGTGAAGCATAAAGCTCTAGACCGCTCGGGATGGAGGACTACTGTTGACGCCCTCTGACCCAGTTGGGAGTCATAGGACCTTAAGTCAAGTAAGTCACTGGCTACACCCCATTTTGATAGGTCACCTCACATGATTGAAATCTACATAATATTATGTGGTCTTACTTCATGAGCTCGGGCAGGAACACATAGTTGGTGTGCTGGCTCTGCGGCGCGATGAACACGTCCATGCCGGGCTGCACGCCGCGCTCGCGCACGTGCTCTGCCGAGTTGAAACGCACGCAGTAGTGCGGCTCTGTTATCTGCGGAAACAAAGTATTAAGTAAAACAAACAGTGTCTTCATCCTCTCTCCTACTTAATCTTTGCTGTGCCCGACAGGGTCCATAACTGTGACTACTATTTACTTCCCTACCAACTATATGTAACTTATGGTACGCAATAAAGAATTGAGAATTGAATTGAATTGAAACAAAACAAAATTAAATGACTTAGCGAATCTCAGAGTCAGCGCAAGCACTCATCCATCACATTAGTGATCATAGAGGTGTGCCAGGTAAAACAGCATATTCAAAAGTAGGATGTCCACAACCTATAGGGGAACGTGCAGAAACTATAGGTGGCAGCACAGAAGCGTCAATGTCAAGTATACTATATTTATTTTGCAACGCTAGATAGCACAGTCTACTTCGTGTACGTTCCCCTAAACGGAGGGTGCAGGAATTATAGGTGGCAGCACAGGGCAAATATTTACAAAAGTTTCAGATTTGCAACACTAGATGGCATAGTCTACGCCGTGCACGTTCCCCTAAACGGAGGGTGCAGGAAGTCTAGGTGGCAGCACAGGTCAAATATATACAACGTAAAAGTTTCAGATTTGTAACACTACATGGCATAGTCTGTGCACGTTCCCTATCAGCTACCCAGACCGGTAAGAATATCACGTGGTAAATAATAAAACCTATTGCACAACAATAGGGATTGGGATATACATACATATGTACATGCCCCTCGTAAAAATGGTCTTATGTCTCGTTCATTCGAGACATCCTAATCGTCCTGACAATATGTAGGAACATAATTCCTCGGTAAGCTAGGAACACAGCAACATCACTATTCGTAAATAACAACAGGAACATTAAAGCTTATTATTATGATAATAACTACCATTAAAGCCCATCTGTAGTAACAGATAGCCATAAAAATAAATCTCATTCATACGAACTCATAAATAAATATTAGTTTGCTTATGAAACCTCAAGGGCGTCCCGTACATTCAAAGTTATATTGCAAACTTTAGTACAATGTATTCATATTTTTTGTTGATTTTTCCCGTATACCTTTTAGGAATTATTATTGCCATTTTCATGTTACTTGTACACATGAAAGTGCCTTATAAATTACGGAGAAGTTGAAGATAATACGTCCGCTGGATGATCGCCAAGCATATTTTATTGTACCCTAGTCTATGTATTACCATTTTTAAAAGGCTAGTAAATTGGCTGTTGTCCTAATCAGTTTTTTGACCCCGTGGGCTTATGTGAAAAGTATTGGGTATATACGTGTCACGTTATGTTTGAAATTAAGCCAAGACACATTATCGGGTGCCTGGCAAAGAGAGATGTACTTAGTGGGCTTATTTATGTTCTCACAACATACTAAAAACAACTAAAAAGTTGCCGAATAAGCCAACATTTTCATAATAATATGGGTTTTTGTGTTAACTTGTTAGAGTAAATGTTTGTATGTATTTAGGTCCCCAACTAGTTAATAAGACCACTATAATATAAACACAACTTCTATCACATATCCGAAAGATTTTAAAGGAAACTGTTAATGTATTGTTTCATAAAAATCGTCTACTCATCGTAATTTACTGTTGAATTATCTAAATGAACTTACAAGATATAACAAGTCGCGTCAAGCTTTTTTGGTTATGTTAAACTGCGGCCAACTACTCTGAGAAGAATAATCAAAAACCATACTGGTAGAACTCAATATCACCAAACGGCTTTCTGCAATAGGTATGCCAGGAACGTGCCCTCAGCCTTTTTGGGCATATTATGCGTTCATCCAAGAATAATCTAAAGGCTCATGATATTGGGCCGGGTCGAAGGAATGCGCGCTCAGGGTAGAACATCGCCGAGATAGTGCAATGCCATAAAAAAAGGCTGTTGGTGGCAGCATGTACACAGCGGTCCACATTGCAGAAGACTGCAAGGCTTGGAAACGCCTCGTATGTGGTCGCGATTCTCAGCAGTGAAGGAACGACGAAGAAGAGGAATATTTTTGTCCAAAATCCGAATACTTACGGGTCCAAAGACATCGAAGACTTTTCCCAACGCTTTGGAGCCATTCTCCAGGAACAGCACGGTGTCCAAGTCCACGGCAGCCGTCGCGGGGGCGGCACGAACTATCACTGTACATTAAATAAAGATCATTAGTTTCATATCATAACTACAGCTGCATGGATCGATCTACAAGGTTAAGCAACGCTTGCCAAGGTGTGCGTGGATGGTAGACTATCTTAATATACTGAGACTTCTCCATGCCTGTAGATTTGTATTGTAAATCTTTGGCAAGTTACTGAGTCGAATTGTCAGAAATCAGAAAATCTGACATCAGTCTTGTCAAGGGGATTGTAGTACTCAGTTACTGGGTTGTGGAAGTCAGCTAGACAGTAGCTCTATGTAAAATACTGGAATTCCACCGAATCCGGTTTGATTGGATGCCGACCCCAACATAGTTGGGGCAAGGACTGAGGCAGAAAATGAGTTTCTAAGAAGATAATACTATTTTTCATAAGTTATGTTAACGTAAGTAATTTTAAGATTTTGGTATGCATTTAGTATTTACCTCTCACTAATTTGTAAAAATATTTCCATCGCACTGACGTTGCTGTTAAGAGAATCCATTTCTGGGTTTAGCCCGTTTTTGGAGAAAAGCTGTTCCGATGAGCCGAATGTGTTTGTGTGTGCAAAAGTATAGGTAGAATATGATATACTAGCTTCTGCCCGCGACTTCGTCCGCGTAGAATGGTTACTAACCTTCCGATTTTGAAACATTTTTCATTAGTGCTCCGCTCCTACTGGTCTTAGCGTGACCTCGATAAATGTGCTATCTAACACTGAAAGAACTTTTCAAATCGGACCAGTAGTTACTGAGATTAGCGCGTTCCAGCAATCACACAAACTCTTCAGCTTTAATAATTATAGTAATCAATCTTCAGTAATTATACTAGCTGCTGCCCGCGACTTCGTCCCCGTGGAATCCCCGACTTTAAAACATTATTTATCGCTGCTCCGCTCCTATTGGCTTAAGCGTAATGATATATAGCCTAAAGCCTTCCTCGATAAATGGTCTATTCAACCCAAAAAGAATTTTTCAATTCGAACCAGTAGTTCCTGAGATTAGCGCGTTCAAACAAACAAACAAACAAACAAACTCTTCAGCTTTATAATATTAGTATAGATAAGAGCTACAGTTTTCACCTGTCCATGGGGAAAAGGCGTGATTTTGTTGGGCTGCCTTTTTTAACTAAAGTATACAGATGTTGCCTCGCATTCGCAAACAGAGGGAATCTCTCTGTTTGCGAATACGTAATACGTATGTTACAGTTAAATATCTGCAAGCCAACATTTTTCCGTACGTCAATCGAATCCGTGACACAAAGCAGCTAATCTCCTAGCCACTGAGCCAACAGACCATGCAATGCTTTCTAACTTTATCGCAACTAAATAGTCTGTTTAAAAATCTTAGAAATTAATTGCGTGTTCACAGTCCACGCTTCTTTAATTTTAATTTCGGAAGTCGGTGTTCAAAAAATGAAAAAGGAACCACAAACACCGAGTTCCGAAATTAAAGTTATTTTGTACTTTTTTTATTTTTTGTGGAAAAGTCGGTTGTATTTTTTTTGTAAAAAGTTTTTTATTTTTCACTTTTTAGTGGTACCTAAACCCCCTCCCCTCCCCCCACCTAAACGAACCAATTACATTAGTGTAAAAAAAAACGCACTGCTCCAATGCAGAGTAAACTAAAAGGTCGTCAATGTTGACAATGTAGATATTTTTTTAGATTTTTGTTGATTTTTCAAAAACTGCTTGTACGATTTCGATAAAATTTTCATGGGACCATTTGGGAAGTATATACCCTTTCCAACAAAAAAAGAATTTTTCAAATCGGTTGGCAAGCGACGGAGTTATGCGCGAACAAACAATAAAAAAATAAAAAAAAAACATACAAACATCCGAATTGAGAACCTCCTCCTTTTTTAGAAGTCGGTTAAAAAGGCATTAATCGGAAACAACTCGTTCGGAGAAAGGTCGTAGCTATCGATTGCAAACGATGCGGAAATCGATAGAGGTCAAGGAAAAAAGTTCGCGCTGCCAAGGGCAGTCACCGTGACTTGTACGCGACGTCTGCTATAAAATCGATGTTTCTCTAAACTACATGGTTTTACGAGACGTATAGGCTTGAAGGCCAATTGTCGTACTTAAAGAGCTTTTACGCCGTATGGCATTTCATACAAATTTTCACGTCACTATTTTGCGAAATGACTGAACCGGTTTTGTTCGCGACGATGCGTCTTAGCTACATAGTATAGGTAGTTATAGGTAGCTATAGTAGTACATAGAATGTTACAAATAAATAAAACCGCGACTACATAGCATAGGTAGTTATAGGTAGTTAGTTAGTACATAGAATGCTGTAACAAATAAAGCTGCATAGTATAGATAGTTATAGGTAGCTATAGTTGATATATAGTTTGTTATTGAAATAAAACACATTCGTTACAGTCGTTTGCTCTCAAGAGGCAGTATATAAGCCCTTGGAGCCTTTATTTCTTCCAAGTAAATAGAATATAGTTAGGTAGGGTATCCTATCCCTTACACATAACAGTAAACACATGGTAACCCTGGTAATCGAAGGTATATAAAGGTAATCAAGGTATATAAAGGTATATAAAGGTGATCGGTGGTATATAAGGTAATGGAGGTATATACACACACAGACAGACATACATAGGTAAATAGAAAGGGCTTGGTAATTTGAGACTTGAAATATTAGGTCAAAGGTAGTCGCATAGCTAAAAGCGACACTGACCAATCACAGAGCAGGAGGGTGCTGGTACGTGATTGGTCAATGGTTTTTGATAAATAGCCCTGGTGAAGGTATGCACAAAAATAAAACACTTTGCATCTACCCTCTTCCTTTCCCGAAAATACAAGTCTAGATTCTAGACTTCTAGATGTCTGAAATAGAACCGCCTTGAAAAATCCTTTCAGGGGATATATAGATGTCTATAGTGTATGCAGGCATAAAGCCGTAATTTAGGTTTAAATAAAACTGTTTATTTTTATCCCCCTGAAATATATACGCTTATAGAGTTGCAACCCCTTGAGTGACAGGGTTGAAACATATGTAGTTTTGTAGAGGGTTGTCGTATCTATAGAGATACATATAGCTGTATAGCCCTCCTAGCATAGTTTTACGGTAAATTCCCCCCAAGTAGGTAATAGCTTCGTGCCTACAATAGTTTTGTATAGTTTTCGGCATCCCACCCCTACATGGAGGGGGATGAAGGGGTGAATTCGTCTCCGCTGTATGGAGCTTACCGAGGGCTATCCATAAAGGTACGACAACCCCTACTCACATAGACCTAAGCCTAGATATAGCCTAAAATCTAGAATTAGCATAGTGAAAATTTTAGTTAATAAACTTCATCACACACGGTGATTTTTTGGGTGTCGATACGGTATAGTTGCGCCGTACAATAGTAACATAGAAACTTGAAGAAATTTGTAGTCATTTGCAAGATAGTTTTGGATTTATAACTAAATGTAGAATCATATAGTCGCGAATTTCACCCTTCAAATCGCTAAGTGCATAGTGAACAAGTTAAATAGTGTTTTATTGTGACTTTATTGGTAAGCCCTCAATACCTACCCCTATATATTGTGTGAATAACAGCAAGTATAGCAAGTATTCAGTTAAGGGTTGCATCCTCATGGCCCGTAGCTTATAGACGGAGCGTGAACGCGTCTGGATCATTTATACCTAGGTGGGTTGTCACCATACAGTCCACTTTTGAAGAATAGGATAACCTACCCTGGCCACCCTACAGTCCAGTCGATCACGTCCGCCCCGTACAGGTTTTAATGAAACTTCACACATATAAGCAGGATACATAGGTCTAAAAAGTTAGTTGAAAACATTTTTTAACTTATTTAAAAAAGATAACTGGAAATTTATGTTTGTATGGAAAAATTAAAATGGGTCTAATTTAACTGTAACACTATTTATCGAATGTTTCGCTCTTAAACAACGTTCAAATTCAAATCGGAATTTCGTCTCGGCGACTATGTCTAAAAATGAGAGATTGTTCTCATAGACTCAGGTTAAGACCAGAATTAATGAAATTGCCACCGCAGTTATAACTTGGATGAGGAGGCTGGTACAGAAACGTGGCGATTGGCGCAAGAAAGGAGAGAATGTTCAGCTATGGGCGAAGTCGGGTCGTGCACAACTAACATGAGATTCTGGTCTTCGAATCGACTGACCTTTAGTTGCCGGCTTTTGGTGGGCTTTATTCAGGCACGAGGACCCCTCTTAGAAATCCTGTGTCAGAAAAATAAATAATAACGCAGCAATGAGTTTCAAATAGAAAATGGTCGTCAATAAGACCATGTCTTTAGAAAACCACTAAAAAGTAAAAATAAATCGTAAATACCGAATATATGCATGAATCATGCATGTGTCATCCGTGCCTAAATTAAAAAAAAAAAACATTTTTGGTGTTATTTATCGGGAAATCCCCGCGACTATTGAATTACAGTTTAGACCTATAATATGTTTTTAAAACATATTTTATTTGTCTCTGGTGTTTTCCAAAACCTGACTTGTGTTCCCGCGATAATACAGTTTGACACTAAACAAACATGTTAAGGTCAGCAAAGAAAGTTGAAAAGAAAAGTTTTTTCCCAGACCAGCTGTGGAAATATCAGCACTAACTTATACTATAATCAATACGTAAGTATTATAACGTCCCCGCCGCGTTGGGCGTACACCCAGTGTATAATAAACTGTTTTTCTTCGTTTTGTTCCGACATCTTCAACAATCATAGTTAAATTCCAGCCAATTTACGCCAAACTTGAATACACCCTGAAAACCGTATGAATTCTTATCCCTAATTCATAAGTTCATCGCGTTCTGTGAGACAGACAGACGCGGCGGGGGAAGGTTATATAATACGTATTGATTATACACCCTGTAAATAAACCGAATCCAAATCAGAAAATAATGTAGGCAAAGCAAATATTCTCTGCTATTTGTGCGAAACCGGAGCAATCCGTGCCAGTATATTTATTACCAGTATAAAGTCCTACTAATATTATAAACGAAACTACTGAACGGATTCGGATGAAATTTGGCACACAGATAGCTTATAACCAGGATTAACATATAGGATTTTTACCCCGATATTAACACGGAATCAAAACTTATGCGGGTGAAATTGCGGGGCGCTGCTAGCATTATATATAATACTCTTCCGTTACTGAGCGACTGAATGACACCACACAGCCGAAACTACTGGTTGAAGAAAGTTGAAATGCATGTAGGATCCTTGGGGAGTGTCGGGAAATTCCTACAGGAACGGGACAAAGCGGGATATGAACGTACCATGTCGCGGGCAAAAGTTTATTATAAAAAGGTAATTGTTTGTTTGTGGCACGGTGGAGTGACGTTTTGCGCAGGACGGCCGGCAGAAATTGGATGCGAGAAGCCGAAAATAGACCTAAGTGGCGTGCAATTGGAGAGGCCTATGTCCAGCAGTGGACTGCAACAGGCTGTTGATTGATTGAATTGTTTGTCTGTAGAAGGCAATCACTGGAATTTTGATATAATTATGAAAATTCTTTCAATGAAGGAAAGAGCAAGCTTTCCTTATTGCTGATTGCTGGAGGCCATTTTTGGTGAAAAACGATAAGTTTCTGTGGGAAATTGGAGAGGCCTATGTCCAGCAGTGGACTGCAACAGGCTGTTGATTGATTGAATTGTTTGTCTGTAGAAGGCAATCACTGGAATTTTGATATAATTATGAAAATTCTTTCAATGAAGGAAAGAGCAAGCTTTCCTTATTGCTGATTGCTGGAGGCCATTTTTGGTGAAAAACGATAAGTTTCTGTGGGAACGCAAGACTATGTCACTTCTCGGCATGCGTGTAACATCATCTTTATCATCAGGTGAGGTCGTGATCAAAAACGGTCCTGTCATTAATATAATAAAAATGTTTACCTAATCTATCAACTATGCTGGCAATGGTCCCAATCTTGGCGGTTTCCTGGGCTGGCAGGCTGATGGCAAGGTCTTGTATTGGAGGCAAGTCATCAAGGCCCATTTCACCGTTCACTTTCAGGGTGTCATGTTTTCCATTTCTGGTGTGACCTTCGCAGTCCTCCCTGAAAGTAAATATGTATTTATTATTATGCAGCTTTGATTTTATTGGGAAATCCCACGACACACACACATACACTCAAACATACACATAGATATGGAGGACCAATAAATGATTGCTTATAGAAAAAACAAGTTTTACTTTCCTTCCATATTATAAACGTGAAAGCAACTCTGTTGGTCTTTTTGTTACTTCTTCATATTTTAAAGGCTCGGGGATTCAAACGAAACTCGGCGCTCAAGTAGATCAGAACAAGATACTTTTTATCTCGGAGTATATCCCCTTGGAATAATTTTCCAACAACACGGGCAAAGCCTTAGAGGAAGCTAGTTAGAAATATCTAAAGGAACATAACATAATTATGCCCTACTTATTAATATTAGTAAGTTAATATAAAATTACTCTCAGAGACAACATTGTTATCATACCATCATAGCCAGTTACACATACGCCTTCATAAATTACAATGTTGTCATTTTTTGATAGAACCAATTTTGAGAACTAGTCTAGCTACAAACTAGTTTCATGAACGTGCTAGGCCACTTTAACTATTCATAATACCTAATCAATCTAGGCAATAACAATGACATTACGCTAAGTGATAAATGGACATACTGTAAACATGCAATTTACTCTTATCTCGCTTTTAAGCAGATTCTCATTTGAAACAATGTCGAAGTATTAAAATTATTTGATTTTATAGTATTGTTTATATTTATGAACTAGAGAAATTCATTTTTATTTATTACTGGCATTTCTGATGCATTATTCTCTTATTTGAATCGTAAAACTAAGGAAAAATATAAATTTAAAGGCTAAGAATATGATGGGCTTTGAACCTAGTATTTCATTTGGCAATTGCTTTCACTAAATACATTTTCAGCTGTTTGTATACACATTAATTCAAAAACTGGTTTCCTCCAATTAATAAATTAACTCTTTTATGGATGGCCCTGCTGTGAGAGTCGGAAAGGCTCCTCCACATCTTTGTGACTTGGTGTCTACGTACTTAATTATGTATGTATGTACCTATGTAAGTTGGGTCGGTGTCCGCTACTCCTGGTCCAAGCAGGTAATTTTAGCATGGGTGGAATAAATACACATTTTAATTAAGTATTTACAAAGTTAAGTGACTTACAAACTACTTGAGAGTATAAAATTTATAAAACTGTAAATTTATTTTTAAAATTGTCAGGTCATAGTGTCCCACTACAAGGCAAAGACCTCCCTTCTTTCATTCCATTCCTCCCGGTTTTGGGCAAGTGCCAAATCCTGTTGATAAGCTTCAAGCTTGTCCTGCCATCTTCACTTGGGTCTCCCACTAATTTTCTGGAATTTTCTGAGACTCACATTATGGTGGCCTTTTTTTTTGGATGGGAAATCATCAAATGACCCCTCCCGCCCTGGGTGGAGCGGTAGGGAGTGTCAGACTTTTACTGACTAAAACCCACCCGTGATCCTTCTTGTGCCCTTTGCGTTCCAGGGCCACGGTAACTCTTTTGAACAAATTGCGCAACACATTATGGTGGCCTTAGCTGACAAACTGTTTGACATGCGACAGACACTGTCTGATGCAGTCTCATTTTAAGTTGGCTGCTTTTTGGGTGATGTTGGTAATTTGTGTTTTGCAGCCCAGCACTGTATTCCTAACACCGACTGCATTAATTTCTCAATAATCTGACTCCCAGGAAGCTGCTCTCCATTGCTTACTGGCAAACCTCAAGCTTGTCCAAGCTTCTTAACTGATCTGGTTTGAGTGTTGTACATAAGGATAGAGAGTTAAAGCAAATTGGAAGTTATTTATAAATTTTTATCGTATTACTATTTTTGAAAACCATAATGTTAACTCTTTTTCGAAAACTTATTATACAGAAAAAATTATTCAATTTAGCATATTGTAATATATTACTGGAACAGGCAAAATTTCACTAGAATAATAATATCTTTGCTTGGCTTCCTCACTCAGGTAAAAAACAATTAAATGTTTAGAAATAGGCAGATTACATAAGATGAAATTAATGATAATTGAATGCTTTGAAATGTGGTTTAAAATGGTTGGCAACGTCGTGAAATGCCCAATTCAACTATAATAGTAATTGTTACGACATATGCACTACTGAAGAACATTGAAAATAAGTTTTCCGAATTTAGTATTTTTTTGGCAACTGAGCCGGTTGTGACTATTCTGAAGTACATCTTCAGAATAACTTTTCCATCAAAAAGTCTGTTATTATTTAATCATAAAATTATTTTTAAAATGCTGATCAATCATTTCAAATCATTTTTATTCCGAACACAATAGAAAAACAAAATTGCATAAACAAAGATTTCGTCATACCTGCTACTTTCAAAAAATAAATATTAAGATTTTTATCTACCTTTCTTTCCTTTTAACAAAACATACAAAAAAGCATATGTGTGAGTAAAAGCTAACTTTTAACAGTTTATCTTGCATTCTAAAAGTTGTAAACATTGAATGTGTCGAAAAATTAAGAGATGGTAGTACTCACCCGCTGGAGATCTCTTCGATGTCCTTCACGGAATCGACGTCGCTGTCGCTGGAAGCGCTGGTGGACTCGCTGTCGGAGTCGCTGTCCGCGTCGCGGTACTCCGTGACCTCGTATTCCACTACGCCGCTCTCAGCGCTGTCGATGATCATGTGTCTGCTCACATCCGCCTCGTCACGGCCGCTCGGCCTCGACAACGGCCCATGAGCACAAGCATTTATAATATTATTCTTCAACACCATCTCCGTCAAATCCGTAGCATCTGAATCCGTTGCATTATCATTCGAACGTGTCTCCGTATCGTCCGAATCAGAATCTGAGCCGCCGTACTCTGCTATCAAACTAAGAGACACGTTTTTGTTATTGGTAAGATCAAGGTTCTCCATTGTTATGAACGTACACACATGTACCACAACTGAATTGATAACTTAATATATGTTATTGTATATTTCGCTCCCGCAACTGGATTTTAACGTAGATAATGTAACACGTGAACTTATTCGGGATTATTTTGAGACAAGAAAACAAAAGTCGTGAAACGATTATCGCAGCAAAATGACAAATGACAATTTAGTGCACAGATTATGTGAAATGAGGAAACCTGCGCGCTGCGGTGGTTTGGTACATAAGTCTTTTAACTTCACAATTTTTAATGCCGGGTCTACATACTTGCCAAAGTATTTCATTAGGCGTTTGGCATGGGGCTTACGATTATGTGTAGGTACCTGCCTATTAAATATAATACGTTGGTTTTTGTGCACCAAACAAAAGAAATGTGGCGAACGCAACACTCCACATTTGGTTTCTGTTGGCAACACTGCTAACGAACTGACAGCCGTTTTTCCCGCGAGGTAGATTATGTGAATTGAAGAATTATTATGCGAATAAAGTTTCTCCCGTGTTGTGAGTCGTACCTGCATTGTAATTTAAGTATGCAATAAGTGATACACAATAAACTGTATAAAGAACGAGTCGGTGTGTTTTGATTCATTGAACCTCCGACCCGTCATTGGTGACCCCGACGTGATAGGTATTGTGAAAAAAAACAAGTTGCTGAGTAGGTACCGGTACCCTGCATTATATACAGGGGCGGAATGCGAAGCCCCCCTCATAAGTCGACGAGTGTTTACCAGTGAACGTGTTCGCATATTCCCTGCGACGACGGCTGGGCCCACCCGACACGCCTAGGTGTACCTGACTACCTACATGTTCAGTTTACGCAACCTGCTACACTTCAAGTTCGACTCGCCTGCAGACTGGTATTCACATGCTGCAAGTACCCTGTCTTAGTTCCAGCACAAGAGAAACAACTGACCAAGGACATATTTCAATGGGAGCATAGCCCACGGGTCTGGTGAGCAAACATTCATTGTAACTTTCTGCAAGTTTTGTGTGACAACTACCACAACTTTTCAACGGGATTCCTGGTATTGCACGGTGTTTTGACTTTTACCCATACCTATAATAACCATCAAAGTGATTCAACTTACAACAAGTGCATGAGTGTTATACTATCTTCATAGACCAAGCAACAGGCATACTTATTTAGCTACTAAGAAGTTTTAGCATGAGTGTGTCCGCCGTTTCACATAATTATATTTAGAGCTTAGTTGACACCTTGGTTTGATTGTTTGCGGTCAGATTTAAAATTGTTTATAATAACCTGCTCTCATAATCTAACAATACTTGCTACTAATTATTTTATGTCACTAATTAAATTAAATTTGGTGTTGGTTTACAAATAATTTATTTATTGAAGAACTATTTTATGTAAAGTTAATGTTTTGGTTACCATCTCAAAACCAGTTTGGGTGCTTACATACCTACTGAAAAACATAATCTGTAATGTGTTAGCATTGCAACTTGCAATGTAACACAAGTAGGTAAGGTACTGTCAGGGTAGTCTACTGCACATATTATATAAAGTAAATTTATATACCTACTTACCTAATTTAATTTTTTAATTTCTTTTTACAGTACCAGAAATTAATATAATTGTTTGTTTTGTGATTTTTATTATTATAAAAATAAGATTGCATTGAGAAACAATACTAAATTGACATCTTGATTAAGTTCATATATCATAACTTGTTTGGTTGTTGTGTTCTTGTGTAAACATTTTTTGTCATTATGTATACTAACTTATTAATTACTAATAATTGCATGGCAGTTATGTTTTGTTTACGGCCACAGAAGTCCAATGTGGGTTGCTATTAATATTGGATTTCAAATTAACCTCTAATAATTTAATTTGGTGTGGTTCCTTTATTTATTTATTAAATTTAATTATTGGTTTCAACCATGCAAAACGAAGACAATTCCCTCCAACACAAGGTCGTAGAGCTGGAGCAAAAGCTCGCTCGTGTTCAATCACAACCTCATTCTTCTACAAGTACAAGTGTTGCAGGTGTCTCCGTTAAGCTGCAAAATTTTTTTGTTGAAAAGCCTGTTATTTGGTTTGCACAGGCGGAGGCACAATTTCAAATTGCTGGCATAACCCAGGACGCCACTAAATATGGGTACATACTGTCAGTTTTGGATGCTCGGGTAGCTGAAGAAGTGGAAGATATTATAGCAAGCCCACCTACGGAAGGCAGATATGAGTACCTAAAAAAGGAACTAATCAGGCGCTTATCAGATTCCAAGGTCCAGCGCACACGTCAGCTTTTAAGCGCAGAACAACTGGGGGACCGGAAGCCTAGCGCGTTTCTCCGCCATCTACGCTCCTTGGCTGGTACGTCGATGGGTGATGAAGGCATCCTTAGGGAATTATGGATGCGCCGCCTCCCACCTGAGGTCCAGAGAATCCTCATGGCTCAAGTGGATCTCCCACTTAACAAGGTTGCGGAAATTGCGGACAGTATAGTGGAGACCTCGCCTGCCCCTTCAGCATCAGTTCACTCTGCTGCCGCATTTGATATTGGCAACATCATGCGCAGCATTGAGGAGTTGACGAGGAAAGTTGATACTCTCACTCGAGACAAAGCAGCAGCCCAGTCTCGACGCTCAAGATCAATGGGGCGCGCTCAGTCGCAATCCCGGTCATCGTCTCAATCTAGGGACCAATTATGCTGGTACCACAAAAGATTCCGGGAAAAAGCAAATAAATGTATAAACCCTTGCACCTGGGATTCTACTCAAAAGGGAAACGCCGCGAGCAATCAATAGTGGCGGAAACTGATTGCTCCTTAAGTGGCCGCCGTCTATTTGTCTTGGACTCGGAATCAAAACGTCAGTTTTTGATTGACACTGGCTCCGATATCTGTTGTTTCCCTCGTCAGTTTCTCAAAGGACGTTACAACTCTACTGACTTTGACGTGCGTGCAGCCAACGGTAGCTCAATAAAAACTTACGGCACCACAGCTCTTCGTTTAAATTTAGGTCTTCGCCGAGAGTTTAGGTGGAATTTCGTGATAGCAGATGTAAGCACACCAATCATTGGTGCTGACTTTTTATCATACTACCACCTCCTGCCCGACTGCCGCGGCCGGCGTCTTATAGATGGCAGCACTAAAATGTCTGTACCTGCTACCATCGCTCAAGTGAACCAGCCAAGCGTGAAGACAGTTGCCGCTGAGAGTTCACCGTTCAGCAAAATCCTCTTGGAATTCCCGGATATAACTCGACCACCTGGCCTCCCAAGGACCATGAAGCATTCAACGGTTCATCACATCGTGACTTCCGACGGACCACCCGTTTCTTGTCGTCCTCGTAGACTCGCGCCTCAGAAACTTCTGGCTGCGAAGAAGGAATTTGAGGAAATGATGCGTTGTGGAACTGTGCGACCTTCAGACAGTCCTTGGGCTTCACCGCTGCATATGGCTCGCAAAGGTGAAGACGGCTGGCGCCCCTGTGGGGACTACCGAGCGTTGAACGCTCGGACGGTCCCAGATCGTTACCCTGTCCGACACATAGCTGATTTCTCCCACAACCTTGCTGGTGCCACGATCTTCAGCACCATAGATTTGGTCAAAGCGTACCAACAGATTCCAGTGTTTGAGGCGGATATTTGCAAGACGGCCATTACTACACCCTTCGGGTTATTCGAGTTTCCTTTCATGACCTTCGGTCTCCGTAACGCTGGGCAGACTTTTCAGCGCTTTATGGACGAGGTCGTGAGAGGACTCGATTTCTGTTACCCTTACGTGGATGACGTTCTGGTTTACTCTAAAAACGCTGCTGAGCACGCCCAACACCTGCGCGTCCTTTTCCAGCGGCTATCCGAGTATGGCGTCGTCGTTAACCCTTCTAAGTGTGTACTAGCCGCTGCAGAGGTGACATTCCTTGGTTACCGGATATCTAAGGATGGTACCCGCCCACCACCGGAAAGGATAGAAGCTTTGCGAAATTTTTCTCTACCGAAAACAGTGGAAGGCCTTCGGCGATTCTTAGGGATGATCAATTTCTATCGCCGTTTTCTCCCTAAAGCCGCCGAGCTTCAAGCTCCACTAATCGATGTCCTGGCTTCTACACAGCTCAAGGGTGCGAAACCTGTGCCGTGGACACCAGACCTCGAGTGCGCTTTTGAGAAGTGTAAAGATCACCTTGTAACTGCCACTCTCCTAGCCCACCCAGTCCCTAACGCTCCTTTAGGACTATTCACAGATGCCTCTTCAAGCCACGCTGGCGCATGTTTACAGCAGTTAGTAAATGAACAATGGCAGCCTCTCGCCTTCTTTAGTAAGAAATTAACTGCACGCCAGACCACCTGGCCAGCATATTACCGTGAGTTACTCGCAGTATATGAAGCAGTGCAACATTTTCGGCATGTACTGGAGGTTTACCACGTAACCATCTACACGGATCATAAACCGTTAATTTACGCATTTCTCCAGCGCCGCGAGAAGCTACCACCGGTGCAACTCAACCAGCTCTCGTTCATCTCGCAATTTACCACCGATATTGTGCATATTAAAGGAAAGGAGAACATCGTAGCTGACACAATGTCTCGCATTGAGTCACTCTCCCTTGAAGAGGACTACGCTGCGCTTTCTGATGCACAGACTACAGACGAGGAACTCCGCCGGATGCAGGTTGACTCGTCTCTAAAGTTGGAAAAAGTCACCATACCTGGAACTAATGTGTCTATTTACTGTGACACTTCCACGGGCAAGCCAAGACCCTATCTTCCAGAGGCTTTCCGCCGACCTGCATTCCAGAGACTACACAGCCTCAGCCACCCCAGTGCGCGTGCAAGCGCCCGCCTGGTGGCTGATCGATATGTTTGGCCCCTGATTCGCAAGGAATGCGCCGCCTGGGCGCGCTCTTGCGTCGACTGCCAACGCAGCAAAATTTCACGCCACGTCTCTTCGCCTCTGGCCAACTTCCCCATTCCATCAGCACGTTTCCGGCACATTCACATCGACATAATTGGCCCGCTTCCGCACTCACACGGATTTTCGTACTGCCTTACTGCGGTGGACAGGTACACGCGGTGGCCAGAAGCTTGGCCAATGAAATCTATAACAGCAGAGGAAGTGGCAGATACGTTGGTGACAGGATGGATATCCAGGTTCGGTGTGCCTAATATTTTGACCAGCGACCAGGGTCGGCAATTCGAATCCGGTTTGTTTCAGCGCCTCATGAACGTGTGTGCAATCAAGCGGATTCGAACAACAAGTTACCATCCCTGCGCCAATGGTATGGTGGAGCGCATGCACCGCCAATTAAAGGCCGCTTTAATGTGCCACGACAGCACGTGGTCAAAGGCACTTCCCCTTGTATTGCTGGGTATGAGGACAGCGCTCAAGGAGGACCTCCACAGTTCTGCTGCCGAATTAGTTTATGGTGAACCCCTGCGCCTTCCAGGAGAGCTCATCGTACCGCCAGAGGAAACACGAAGCACCAGTGATATGCTGGACTTTGTGACTCAGCTGCGAACCAAAATGGAGTCCATTCGACCCACACCGGCAGCTCGCCACAACAACCCGGCCACATTCGTGTTCAAGGACCTGGCGTCCACCAGTCATGTCTTCTTACGAGATGACACGGTGAGACGTCCACTACAACAACCGTACACGGGCCCGTATAAAATCATACAGAGGCAAGACAAAACCCTAACGTTGGAGGTGCGTGGTAAACCACTCACCGTGAGCATAGACCGTGTCAAGCCCGCCTATCTTGACCCAACGTCAAGAACCAAAACAGACGCAGTCCCAGACTCTACGCCACAAGCTTCAGCTCCATCTTCCACTGCCCCAACTAAAATACATATTTCAGAACCCTCTGCAACAGTAGCACCACCACCTACTCCTATAATTACCACTAGGACTGGACGCAGGGTCAAATTCAGAGAAGTTCTGGATCTATAAAAAGTAAAAAAACATATTTAAGCTTGATCATCTATTATATTATAATTTATAATTATATATTTTATTTTACAATGCAATATATATATACATATATTTTTTTTTTCGGGAACTTTCTCTCTCCGTAGGGGGGTGGTGTGGCGAACGCAACACTCCACATTTGGTTTCTGTTGGCAACACTGCTAACGAACTGACAGCCGTTTTTCCCGCGAGGTAGATTATGTGAATTGAAGAATTATTATGCGAATAAAGTTTCTCCCGTGTTGTGAGTCGTACCTGCATTGTAATTTAAGTATGCAATAAGTGATACACAATAAACTGTATAAAGAACGAGTCGGTGTGTTTTGATTCATTGAACCTCCGACCCGTCAGAAACTTGCTCCAAGGTGAATGAAAATCCACATCCAAAAAACAGGCCTGTCAATTTATTTACATATACCAATGTACTTACATATATAACGATACTTACTAGTTTTTTCATCAAATATTCTACAAACCAAATTAATCTATTTTTATGGTAGGTATTGCTTATATCGGATTGGTAAAAGTTAATCTTCAGTCTACCTTGATTATGATGATCGGAGCCAAACTAGCTTCGCACCCACCAGTTAGTGAACAGTTCTGGTTCCTATCGAAAGCGGTTGAAACAAACTTCGATCGTCGCAGTAAATATCGCGCTAGTGGGCAATTGGGCATTGACGTTAGCCGTTAGTGTGGCCCGGGCATGACATCATCATAAATAAATAAATTCCCGCAAGCATTGTGCCGCCCTACTGCGCGCGCATATTTTGTCAATTTGTCGGCCCCCTGCTGACCCCCTCCTCTGTCACGACTCATGGCCATATTGGCCATGGCGCTGCATTTTTTTTTCACAATATCAAACGCATTAATTGAGTTTGTGATTAAGTATAAAATGAAACGCACTGAACGCAAGAGTCTTGAATTTATTTCAATATAATATACTGCATTTTCCACACAAAAGCCGAGCGCAGATCACAGGTGCTCAGCTCGGCGCCCAGCTACGTCATATTGTTTCGATGAAAGACTAGATTTACTTTCAAAAACACCGAAATACTTATTTACTCACATAGCGATACAATGGAAATCCCATCCGGCTGCAAGAAAGATCCGAGGATACGTACCTAATATAAAACAATGCGCCAATGCGGCACAGTTAGGGCAAGAAATACATTATATATTGTTACGTACTTTTTAAACCTTTGCACGTGTCATGTTTTGGGTTGGATACGGGGGTATGTCTAGCAATCTAGGGGCTGGTCAGTTTTAGACCACGGGAAACAGTGACTTATAAATAAACAAGTTCTCAGTTATATTAACAGTACAGTAAGAGATACAAGACTTACTAGGTACCTACTTAATTTAGTGAAGTCTGTGACGTTTTGTTTGTGCTTCAAAATACGGTGAGTTTTTAATAAATTTTTAGTTTAAAAGTATATGTAAAATTAGGTAGGGTAATGGCTTCAGTGAATGAACAATGAAACTCATTTGTTCATTCACTGAAGCCAATGATACTTTGACCAACTTTGACAGTACCTATTCGATACAATTTACAACAGAGAGAAAGTTTTTATTTTTAGGAATATTCTGAGACGGTTTGACATTTATAAGGAAATAACTTACGTCTTTTTAAAATCTAGAACAATAAACATAAAAACAAACATAACAAGGAACCCTATATTATAAATTATAATGTAATCTTTGCATAATGTCATTACAAGAACCTCGTCGGTACCTTACTTATTTACATTTAACACGAATTTGATTGCGCTTGGATGGACCGCTAATTTCTTTTGTAGGTATACTAGATGCTATAGGTACCTACATAATTTTTCTACTTCGCATCGCATAGGTAGTAATAAAATAAATCTATACAAACAGAAAATCAGTTTGTTTGTTTGAACGTGCTAATCTCTGGAACTACCAGTCGGATTTGGGAAATTCTTTTTGAATATGATAGCCAAATTCACAAGGAAGCAACGACGATATAACCTCGAGGTTATATAGTCGTTGCGAGGAAGGCTATATGGGAACGGGAAAAGACGGGATGTGCGCGTAATAAGTCCCGGGCAAAACATAGTAACTTATAAAATAGGTACCTACATGTGAATGTTATAAGTATACCTACAACAATTCAATTAAAACATAATTAATATACCTACCTACCTACCTATATCTCCATAAGTACTACATAAAGGAGTGCAACAATATTTTGTATTTCTGCTTTTATTGGCCACAGGTTTGTTATTTTAATGATCCGTCATCATATTGTGTAAGATTGAATAACCTCAACTTTGATAGATAACAAACAATAACAAAGCTTAACAAAGTGTCATTCTCGTTTTTCGTTTTTAGACAACTTCTAAATTTCGCCGCTAGAGGCGTGCGCATAATCTTTTCATTGCGAATAGAGCAAAATAGGTATGTGTTTGTGTATTAAATTATAGTTAAAGTTAAGTACAGCAAAACTTTTACTTAACTTTTTAATTAGGTACCTATTGATTTTGACATTTACGTTTGAGGTTATATTTTTATTTTTAACTAGCAGAGCCCCGCGGTTTTAACCGCGTAACTCCCGTTCCTGTGGGAATATGGGGATAAAATATAGCCTATGTTACTCAGACTTTATTGATTTTGTGGACTATGTATGCCAGAAGGTATAGAGAAGTGGGGCCGAGGCGGTATTTACGTGATTATTTTGATTGCCCCACATTAAAATAAGAAGCCCAGGAGGAATAACTTAGAAGTTTTTATACCTATATAGGAATAGAAAAGGGTATTTTTCTATAAATTTTCAAGCAGTCACAGGGCCAAACTTGGAATTTTTTGATTTGGTTGCCCGGTGGCCTGCCAGTACCTACACATGATAGTTTTATTTACAACAGCAGTCCTATTAAACCAAAGACTAAATACTGGTGTGTTAAAAGGGATAACTTTAGGGAACAACTTATTACTGACAATATTAATATTAATAATACTTACTAGGTACTGACAACATTTTCATCTCTAAATTCAATGCCCCAAGAAAATAATATAACGGAAGACAAATTAAAACCAGAAATACTGTGGATAGATGTTTTGGTATTTGGAAAAGAAGATTTCCTTGTCTTCAAGTGGGAATGGGTATAAAGGTGGATACAGTTGACTGTCATATTGTGCATGTGCAACAATGAATAAGATAGCATTATTTGTAGATCATTTGGTGCCAATAAACAACATTCACATTCAAAATGATGATGTTGCACCAATTAGTGAAAACTCCACCAACAATGGTATTATGGTGTGACAATCTTTAGTTGATAGGTTTTTCTCTTAATATTAATTCTTTAATAAATAAAAATGCATAAAATAATCAAATAATAATACTTTTATTTCAAATCAGTTAAGAGGACTGTTTTGCAATAAATTTCTTCAGTTCCTCTAATTCTATTTTAGCTTTTTCTAATAAAATTTTGTTCCTCTCTTCCTCTAATAATGCTGACTTTTTTTTTATCCGTACAACTTCTAACTGCAAAGGAAAAAAAAGTATATAAGTTAATCTGGCTATAAGTTGGTTATATAACATGGTTATAAACTATTACATTGATTATTGAAATCCATAGTTAGGTACCTGTGTTTTTAATATCTGCATTTCCATATTTTTCCTATTTTCTAAATTTCTTATTTTTAACACAGCCTCCCGTTTCTTGGCGATCGACTTAAAATCTGTTATTTTTTTTCCCACGATTTTTCTGTTTTTAATCAATTGTGCCAATAAAGTTTTTTCATCGGCGGTAAAATTGGCTACTCTTTTGCGTGGTGTTTTTGTTTGTAGAGACTCCTATAATGAAACAGAAACATGAACGAAAGTTTTTCAAATGCATGTTAATATATTATAGATTCACTGAATGTACATAAAGCGATACTTACCATGATAATATGTTATGATAAAGATAATTAACCTTTATTTATAACACGAAAGTTCTTTTCTTGCCGGGTGAAATTCTACAAAACAAACTAAATAAAAACATAACATTGACAGTTGGCAATAAGTGATACCAGAAAAAAAGGGTTGCTTTATTTTATTTATATGAAAATAGTTGTTTCGCTTTTATTAAAAACGATCGCAAAGAGAACTAATTTACATTTATATTACTTATTTATATGCTTTCAATGTGTTTAAAATAAACTTTTTTGCTATTTAATAATAACACTTTTTCAAGTGTGGCTACACTAACCGTTTATCGATGTGCTCGATGTGCAATCGATACTTCGTTACAATGATTTGACGTTATCCCGCTCTACGGATACTAATGTCATGAACCGTTATATTATGGCTCTGCGATAGATCCTTAATTAACAGATTTAATGATAATTAGTTAAGTACTAATTAGGAAACTCTTCTGTGTGGCAGTAAGGCATCTGCCTCGAATCTTGCGGACAGTGGGGCGGCGGCGTGGGAGCGGGGCCGCGGGGCCGGCAATGTGTCGTGTTCGTGGTTTCGTCGAGACATTTATTTTTGTGTGAACAACAGCGACAACATCTTTTTGATTCAAAATTCCTAACACTCGATTTACTGTGAGCAAACGAAGAAATGAATCAAAACACAGATCTAACAAATCATCATACATTCGGCTAACTCCACAAATCGGGATATTATGCAATAATTTGTATCTCGAAATCTCACCATTATTTTTTGCTGTAACAACATTCACCTAGCCGCCATCTTAATCCAACCCCGCGCTTCGATTGGTCAAGACGCTGTGAGCGATTGTTGGTTTTTAACGACATTTTTGTGAGCGAGAGATATTTCACGCGCTTTTTTAGAAATCTGGTACATTATTCAACTGGTTGTTTTTTAATCGATAGATTTTCGTTGTAATGCACTGTTGAGTAGGTTTCGGACACGCTAGCTCAAGGATTTTTGTTTTTATTGGAATTAGTCGACTCGGTAATTCTGAATTATAAACCATTTGGTTTTGCTTGACATTGATTTTTCAAAGAAATAGTCAGCAGTTCTCAATCGTTATGATCCTTTTGTATGAATAGTTTATTTTTTTACTCTTAATTTAAATTGAAAAAAATAAAACATTTCAGTGTGCACCAACGTATTTTAGACTATTTCATCATTCTGTCATTTCATATCAACTTTTTTTAATCAACAAAATAAAAAGAGTATTTACTATTGCGTAAAAAATCGATTGACAATCCAAGTAGAACAATGGAAAAGTGTTGTTTTAGCCTCTGTTCACTAAAATGAACTTCTTATTTGAATCTTCAGGCCACATTTTTGCATTTGAGTTTTATTGATAAAACACGATATTTCACAAAAAAAAAAAATCTTTAAAGCGAAAGCGAATTTTTATTTAAAGCGAAATATCGTATAAACCTAATTATCTTTCATTTTATACGTTTTTATAATTGTACAAATGCTGTACCTACTTTTTAAAAGTTTGACTGCCGTAGACAACTTGTGGGTAATTCCGAAATATAAATATCGCATATTTACGTTTAAGCTACTGAGAGGTCAGAGAAATATTTAGTTTTGAGGGTAAAACTGAACAATAGAAATATGTTTTTTATTTTAACCCACTTCATTCAGAATTCAGATTTGTTAACACAGTATAAGTACTGATTGAATGGAAGAGAAATGCGTCTTGTATTGTTGATAGAAAATATTATATAATCATAATCGTTTATTTGCTAATATGGGTAATTACATAAAGTTGTTGCTGTTGTTGTTGTTCAGGAAACAAAATCTTTTCTTTTTCTTATTTTATATCAGTCTTTTTTTATTTTTGGCGTCATTTATATCATTAAAAGTTAGTAAGTGTCGAAAAGAGTGACTAGATTATCGACTTCATCTTGTTTTTTTTTATTCGGAACAAAAAAAAGCGTTTTTAAAAAAAAGTTTTTTTTTTTTTTGGAACAAAAAAAAGCGATACGCGTCAATTTTTTTAGTGATCTGCTTTAGTTAGGTACGTAAAACTTGCGCACTATCGCCGAAGTATGTTTAAGAATTTGCTTATTTTAGTATTTAGACTTTATTGGTACTTGGTATAAGAAAATATTTATTTTAGTACCTATTAAAACCATAAAGAAAGAAAAATAATACTTACATTTATTTAGCATAAACTTAAAGCACCCAACACGTTTTTTTGAACTGAACTATAGTCCATCCTCGGGCATCCACTTTGTGGAGACCTTTGCCTAGCGCTCGCTTAACGGCTGACGTACCTAATGTACTAACGTCTAGTTTAAATAAATTCAGGATATACCTAATAATACACCAAATAAAAGAAAAACTAAACTTTACCATTTTTAGGTCTTAAAAATGGAAAATTCTAAAGACCTCAATGCATCAGACATGGAAGCTTGCAGGATATGTCTGGCCACAGACGTAAAACTGCACAGTCTACAAGATACTCACCTGGGAACTTGTATGCAGTCTATTGCTGGATTTACTGTAAGTACCTCGAACTCTTAACCTTTTTTTGAATGACTGCTGAGCAGACACACATCGGCATACTCCCCACCCCACGTAGTTACCGTGTTTTTGTCACAAGTCGTGACACGGGTGAGCACGGTACACGGGTTTCAGAGTTATAATACGCTTTTTTCGCTCATATGTAGGTAGTATGTGATACAGTGAAAATGTCGTTCAAAAGGTTAGGAGAACACACAGGGTCTACTTCAATTAAATAGGTAACCAGTAATTCTTTTTTTGCGTCGCCGTAGTCCAGTTACAAACCGAATAGATCTCATAATTATTTGTACCACACCACAATGGTAAAGAACTACCAAGTGCCAACCCTGAAATCGCGAAAACAAAAATCTTATTATGCCATCTAGTTTGCAAATCAGAAACTTTTACGTTGTAAATATTTGACCTGTGCTGCCACCTATACTTCCTGCACATTCCTTGATTTTATAATCATGATTTCAACTTATAATACAGGGTGACATATTCTTTATAGAAAAAAATCCTGTAAATAAAAAAAGATTAAAAAAAAAACTTATAATACAAAATGATTAATTTATGTGATCCCAATTAGTGTTTTCAATTTGTTTGTAAAGTTAGATGAGCCTAATTGCAATACTATAGGTATCTACCGTTTTAAAATACCTGATATTTTCCTTTCAGAATACTTGTGAGGGTCTCCCAAATTATGTTTGCTATCAATGCGCACCAATTTTGTCAAAATGTGGTAAACTAATTGAGAAAAGTAAAACGGCTCAGGCTACACTTCTCGATATCTTTGACAAGAATGGAAAGGTAAGATAAGTAACAGAGCAATTTAGTACCTAGTTAAAAGCTCAATGTGGGCACAAAAAGCTGTGCGCTCCATACTTTAATTAGTTTATTTGATTGTTCCCATACCAGGTATAAGTTGTTCATACTGTAGGTATACATACAGATAGAGTACAATGATTGCTTTCCAGATTAGGGTACCTATATAAAAACTAAGTCTGTAGAGTTAGTGTACTCACCTTACGCTTATAGAAAGCGATCATCGCGTAATCTTGGCTGGTTATATGTATTGTAATTTATTTGGATCTCCAACAATGATGAAAGAAACAAAACAATGGATAAGTACATACACAGTTATAAGATCAGTCACAGTGATAGAAGTGGTTACTTTACGAGTGCTCCTTCAGTTATAGGAGACCACAGCATAATCAGCCTTTTAACGTTCCTACTGCTGGGACACAGGCCTCCTCTCTAGGAGAGGGAATGGGCCGTAATCCATCACGCGGGCCCAGTGCGGTTTGGTGAATGTCACATGTCTTCGAATTTTTGGTTCTAGGACATGCCGGTTTCCTCAAGATGTTTTCCTTCACCGTTTTGAGAGCAGTGGTGATGAAATTCATTACACTAAGTAATTGCGCCTGGCTGGGTTTGAACCCGCGACCTACAATTCGTAAGTCGGGGCCGTGACCACTCGGCCACCACTGCTAACTCGGCCACCACTGCTCAGACCACAGCATGAGAATATAACTTAGGTTTACATAATAAAATAATAAATAATACATATACACAAAAACAAATTAAAAATACATAGATAAAATCATTCCATTAAATTATTCGTAATTTTTCAGTTAACCAAAACTCTCCTGAAAGAACAGAACAGATCACAACTGAACTTGGAATCTTCATTAGGTAACTTTTTACTATTAAACTATGACTTCATTGTATACGACGGTGAAGACAACGCATTAGAACCAGAATCCGTTCCCGATATGACTAGTGAAACTGTGAAATCTGAAATTAAAGATGAGAACACAGAGACTGATGAAGATGAGCTTGATGACAGTGTAGAGGAAATAAAAGTGGAGGCTCCTTTGATAGAAGTTTCAGATGATGAAAACTTCATAAGTTTGGTACCTCACATGCTGAATGAAAAACTACCAAAGGTATGTGCTTATGTAGTACATTACGATACAAGTGAGCTATACTCCATTCACAATAAGATTAGACATTGGAACAAAATTGTTTACAGTCCGTTCAACCGATTTTTACTTCTTACTCGTGAGCGAGTGCGTAAATCAGCCGAGTGTTTAGTGAGCAAGTTGCTCACCGAGTTTCATACACGCTTGCGAGGAAAAAATAAACATGTATTGCATAATTAAAATTATTTACCACACAGCAACTTATATAAGAATTAGATAGTCAGTAATCTCTCGAAGTCATTCCGATCAATTGTAGAATAGCAACAAGTATCGAAACGTATTACAACTTCAATACTATAAGCGAGGACTTACCTATCTATTCTATCCATACCTACATAAACCTAAAGCCCCGCGGTTTCACCCGCGTAGTTCCCGTTCCCGTGGGAATACAGGGATAAAATATACCCTATGTTACTCAGGGTGAATGTAGCTTTCTAGTGGTGAAAGAATTTTTGAAATCGGTTGAGAAGTTTTCGCGTGAAAGCGTAACAAACAAACTTACATTCACATTTATATATTAGTAGGGAATTAGGGATACGTAGAAGAGTCGTTTTTGTAAATTATGAACAACTAAAAAAGACACTGATTTCGAGGATAATAAGTACAAGAACCCATTTCCAGTATTTTTACAACACAAATAATTATAGACCAGTATCCGTGTTGCCAGTCTTCAGCAAGGTATTTGAAAAAGTGATGCTAAATCAAATGCTTTATCATTTTAACACGAATAACATCTTGCATGATAAACAGTATGGTTTCACCAGAGGACGTTGTACTACTGACGCTGGTGTCACCGTACTGAAGCATATATTTAATGCGTGGGAAGAGGCACAAGATGCCATAGGCATCTTCTGCGACCTATCTAAGGCGTTTGATTGTGTGGATCACGAAACATTACTCCTGAAACTTGGGCACTACGGACTGGGCAAAACAGCTTTAAGCCTTGTTAAATCTTATTTGAATGATAGACAGCAAGTAGTGCAAATTAACGGTGTTAATTCATCGGGCTTAAACGTGAAAATGGGCGTTCCACAGGGCTCAATTTTGGGTCCTTTTTTATTTTTAGTTTATATAAATGGTTACCCCATTTATTGCAAAACAAGCTAAACATGGTCTTGTTTGCTGACGACACTTCTTTGATTTTTAAAATAAATAGACGTAGTAATAATCTTGACATCGTAAATAACGCCCTTTTGCAGGTCCAAAATTGGTTCACTGCTAATAATTTGGTTTTAAATGGGAAGAAAACGAAGTGCATAAGATTTGCTTTACCAAATGTCAAAAGTAGTGATTGTGATATAGTGTTGAACAGGGAAAAACTAGAATTCGTCGATAAAACGGTTTTCCTGGGGATTACGCTTGACTCAAGGCTACAATGGGGTCCTCATTTAGCATCTCTTGCAGGACGACTAAGCTCAGCAGCATATGCTGTTAAGAAAATCCGCCAATTTACTGATGTTGATACCGCGAGACTAGTCTATTTCAGTTACTTTCATAGTATAATGTCTTACGGTATCTTGTTATGGGGCCGGGCTGCAGACATCGAGTCAATTTTTATTCTGCAGAAAAGAGCCATCAAAGCCATTTACAATCTCCGCCGGTGTGATTCTCTAAGGGAACTGTTTAAGGAAATTAACATCATGACGGTACCTTGTCAATATATCTATGAAAACATTATGTAGGTACGTTAGAAAAAATCTACATCTCTTTAGTAAGCGAGGCGACAGACATAATTTATTATGCTACTAGAAATAGGGATCAATTAATTCAACCAGGTTTCAGACTAGCTAAAGTAGCCACATCTTTCATGGGGTATTGTTTAAAATGTTACAATAAAATTCCTCCCCATAATATATTGTATTAGAACTGAATGAAACGAAATTTAAAACTTGTATTAAACGCACATTATGCAGGCAAGCATATTATAAGTTGGGGGATTACATTGAAGATAATAATGCTTGGCTAAATGCCGGTCCTGCTCCACAGCCTCAACCACTTGGATAAACAAGTTAGGATTTTATATTTGGAAGAGATGCTCGCCCTCTTTTTTTCTGTCTCATTTATTTATTCTTTTTTTTTATATAATACCTATTAGTTTGATAATAAATAATTTCTCTTTTTTTTTTTTACTTGTAGTTGCTTGGTTTTTGTAAACCATAGTTTTATATAATGTAGAAGCATTTTATTTTCAAATATTGTACATGTGAGTACCATGGATGGAGCCATTTACATGTGATAAGTTATAGTTTACTTTGTGACTTGAACTAAAATGGCAGTTGAGAGCATGTCATGCTCGCTCAAATGTTTCGCTGATGGTGGCGTGTGTGTTGGATCATTCGGTTCCCTTCAAAATGGTTGAGCTAAATGGTGCCAATACACGCGTCATGTTCGTGAACGGGCGCCGTCGGTTGAGACTGGTCACCTCTTAACTGCCACTGACTTGTTTTAATCTTTATACTTTGAATTGTTTTTATAGTTTCCTTTTTGTTTCTTCGCATTGTCCTCACATATAGAAGCGACCAAGGATGTAACCAAGGTTATGTAATACAGAACATGATTTAAAAGAGTGTCCGTGGAGTTTCTTGCACGTTCTTCTCCATAGAGATCTACGCTTTGGAACGTGCAGATAGCTTCACCTCTTTCGACTTGACAATTCAAAAGTGCCTGTAAAAGGTTTGATTGAAATAAATGCTTTGAATCTTTGAATCTTGAATCTTTTAATTTTTTTTTTGTTTTCGTAATGTACAAAAACGACTTATCCACAGATTTATAATAGATAGGTATATACATACATATATGTATATGGAATAGATATAGATTTTAATGTCAAACAATGAATACGTGAGAACCGGAGATTTTTAGACTAAATTTTACTCTCTCGAGGAGTAAAATTATACTTGATTTTGCACGAGAAAAAAAATCATTCATCATCATTTACAAAAGCGGCTCGGAGTTATGGCTAGCAATGGCAGCAAGCTCGCACAGCACCACTGTCCAATAATTTTGCTTCATTTTGCAGTGTACGAAGAGAATATCAAGCAAATATCAAAATCCCAAGCCACCGAAGAAGAAGAAGAAAGCTTTGAAGAAAAAACTGAGGCAAGACACTGAGCCCAAGATTTGGTCGGAATTTATAGACATTCAACGTTACTTCAATGTTTCCAAGATACCGGTAATATTTGTAACTACATAACCTAATGAATTTAATTATCTGGCTAGCCTTTTCCAACTGTGGTCAGGTCAGCTTTATAGAGTAGGTATAGTAATTTTACAAGGATCTTTTGATATACAGTATGTTAACTAACAGAGGGCGTTCCCGTTAACCCGCAATAGTATAGCATCCATATATTATTATGATAAAAAAATATTACCATTCAAAAACAAAATGTTTTTATTTTTTTCAATATTTATTTAAAATATTCACTAAAAATGTTAAATTGATACATAAAGAAACACTCTGTACACGCGTACTTGCCGGTTTGGGCATTGCTACTACGAATAGGTACCTACTATTCCACGCTACTATTTTGATTTTAAAAAGAATGTTTCGAATTTATTGTCAATTTTTTTTAATTCGTATTATTTTATGCTTATTTTTCTATTCTGATATTTTTATTTTAATCTATTAATGATATAGATTAAAGAATTTAAGGGAACGCCCTTTGTTCAAACTCCACAAACCAGTAAATGGATAACACCATCCTCTTTGTCAATTAGGATTGGTGTTCGATTTTCTGGCTATGAGTTCTGACTGTCCCTAACGACGGTCAAATATCTCAATATAAAATGTTAGTTGGCACCAACGCGAACAAGCAAATTCACTTTCGCACTTAAAAGATTTGTAATTATGGCTATTATAAATTAGATTTTGCCCGCGGCTTCGTACGCGCTTACCTATCCCGTTTTTTCCTGTTCCCGTAGGAATTTCGGGAAATCCTCTCTTAGTGCTTCCTACACTCCCCAAGGATCTTACATGCCAAATTTCAGGTTTCTACGACCAGTAGTTTCGGCTGTGCGTTGTCTGTCACTCATCACAAATGGAAAGAGGAACGATTTGTAATTTTTTTATGTGTGTATCTTTGTAATGAATAAACTCAAAAACTATTGTGCCGATTTCAAAAATTCTTTCACTATTAGAAAGCTAAATTCACCCTGAGTAACATACCTAGGCTATATTTTATCCTCGTAGGTATTGCCACGGGAACGGGAACAACGCGGGTGAAACCACGGGGCGCTGCTAGTTTTATATATATTGATTGATGATAGAGGGTGCAGCCGAGGGCTGCAGCTAGTTCAATAGTAACTAAGCCCTTGAATAAATAGCCCTTACTCTTTTAACCACAGAAATCTTAACTTTTAACTTTTTTTACAGTTTACCGAACAAATGTCAATATGGAGAAATAGTGTGGTACTAAAATGTGTACAAACCGGATCAGAACACTCATGTAGTGTTTGCCAAAAGTCGTTTTCGAATGCCGACTTACTTCTAGCACATTCTCATCTGCACAACCCTAGTGTAAGTACCTAGATATATAGAACTAGAATTGAAGTGCATGTTCATGAATATGAACATGCACTTCAATTCTAGTTCTAATCCGAATGGATTCAACTGTCAGGATTCAATTTGAGTGCGTGTTCATATCCGGGTCATGTTTGATACTAGCTACTAGCTGATATAGATAAAGGAAACAATAGCAAAACAAACAAAAAAACAATTTTTCAAAAAACGACCGCAAATTCCGGCTAGAAATTTCCAAATAAGTAACTTTAAATTATTTTTGAAGCATTTTGATGCAATTGGTGGCATCTGTCATATCCACAGAACAGATAAAAGAGGTTATCTCAGCTCAGAGGCGTTACCGGCCGAACGCAAGGCCCGTTCTTCAACTCAAAATTCCCAGATTTAAAACGATTGACCCAACAGTGAACCGTATTTATCCAAGCAGTGTTAGGAAAATTGTACGATTTTTTAAGTTTATCCTTGGTGGCAAAAACTATAACAATTTCACAAAAACAAAACACTATCTAAAAAATAAAGAGACTTAAAAAAAGCAAAATGTTAAAAATAATTTAAACCTGAAAAATCAAAAGCGTGTTACACTGTAATTGAACGTTATAAAACATTTAGCATATTATTATTACACCTTCATTATTTTTCCTTTGAAATCACAATGTAACACGCTTTTTAGGGTTCCGTAGCCAAACGGAACCCTTATGGATTCGTCATGTCTGTCTGACAGTGAACTAACCCTTCACTATGCGTGGACACACGCACTTGGCCGGTTTTTTAACTTTTTAGTATTTTTGATTGACTACGGCATAGTTCGTAGCGCGTAGCGGTGTTTTCCCGTTATATAGCCTGAACGTACGAACTTATTTTCCCAAAGATGTGGTCGCATATTCACGTTCACCAAACCATCACCACACAGCATCAAAAACGGCCCACCCATCAAGAAGAATCAAACTTGACGCGTTTTATTGAGTTCCTTGTCACACGATTTATACATGTATGCCAAATTTTAGCTCAATCGGTAACCGGGAAGAAAAGATGGCAAAGTCAAAAATCAGAAGATTTGATGACACACATCGGGGCAGTTGAAACAAAATAAAAGCTTGTAACAAATGACTGAATTTGAAATTAAAGTAACACGGCTCGAATAAAGTTTATTTGAATTTCGAATTGCGCGCCAATCCAGAGATAACTGAATCTGACCTATTTTTTATACTTTGGGGCGCCAGAAAATAAGGTTAACAACCTGTGATATAGAGTATTCTATTCATAATATCTGAATTATTTTAATTAACAGATTCTTGGAGATCTCAAATGCGGGGTGTGCCTAGTTTATTTTTCCACCAATGAAGCGTTGGATTATCACACCGAAACCATACACGCCAACAGATTCAACTGCAAAAACTGTTCGCTGGGATTCAATAATTTGTAAGTATCACTACCTACATAGTATAAAACAAAGTCACTTCGCGCTGCCTGTCTGTCCCTACGTATGCTTAGATCTTTTAATTACGCAACAGATTATGATGCGTTTTTTTTTCAATGTGATTCAAGAGGAAGTTTTATTTATTTATGTAGGTACATATAGGACTTACAGCTAACAAAAACAAACAAAAATGGAAACATAGTCACCAAAAAGCCAATTACAAATCCTCACGTGAAGGCACATAATAATAATGTGTGGTGTGAGCACAAAAACAACAACCACAGCTAAAAGCAATACAAATACTTGGTTTGCAACTATATGAGAAAATAATATTAAACTACCGCTACTTGAAAAATATAAGGCACCTTTTGGCTGCATTTACACTAATTGTGAATGGATCAAAATCATACTCCTTGCATATCTGATTGAAAATTTTGCTTGCGCGCACTATATAACTGTTCTGCCTTTAATTACCGAATATTATTACGTCTCTAATCATAATGCTACGCCTTTTCCTACACAAAGTTTTCAAACAACGAAGTGTAGGTACTGTTACATTTACATTGTGTTTTGAATGCTAATCTAAATTATCTGTTGCAGAGAAGATGCGAAGTGCCACAAAGACTTGTGCATTGGTTCCATAATCCACGGTGCCAGTATCAGGAGCGCCACCAACTTGTAAGGGCGAGGACTGATAGAGGCGAGGGAGGAAAGGAGAGAGAGATAATGGCTCATGTCACATGCTACTTAGCATAAGTACCTAAGCATGACAGCATAATGCTACTATAGCGCTGCTTTGAAGTTACTGTGTTGTAATGTAACAAAATAAAACAGTTTTATGAACCATGCGACGAAATGCGAGTAAAAATCATATTAGAAATCTTTGGCGCAGGCGCCACAAAAAACCTGTGCCATTATGAAAATGACATTTTAAATCGACCAATGGCCCATTGGTCGATTTAAAATGTCATTTTCATTGTACTGTGTAGTGCACTGTGGTGTTTAAAAATGTGCAACTATTGGGGCGCAAAACATTTTCTATCAGTGTTTTAATTTAATTTTCACCAAGAAAAATGCGAAATCAGAATAATTTCAAACTGATATTTTACACAGTTTGAAATTATATGACAGTAACTTCAATCAGCTCTCCTGAAAAATACCCGGTTTGAGTCGCAACATTACCAATTCTTCCAAAGCAGCGATAGGCGAAATATGCTTGAAACGTCCGAATTCAATAACGTTTCTGTCTCTTGGAGATTATTGAAAATGTCGTGTTATGTACTCAAACTCTAGGTACCTACTTATTCTAAGTAGGTACTAATTAAACGTCAAATATTAAATTACCAAAGTATTTTTTATTACTTGGCCTAACTTACCTAAATAATCTTATTGCAAGTGCAAACAGAGGTAAATATCATTCGATATACATAAATATGTATATCGAATGACCCCCAAGATCCCCAAGATTTTATTTTATACTAAGTAGGTACACAATTGTGAATTGTGCAGTTTGGGGTCACCGTCAATCTTCATATTTTTTTAATGTGCATGTTGTCTATCAGTATACTATTAAAATAATGAATATAAAGTCCGTATTTTTAAATGTCTGTTAATCTCTGTATCGTACTGAGATTTGCTGTAAGATATCCGAAATGTAGGTATGTAAATGTGGTAAGCTTGGTTTAGTTATACAGTAAAGAATAAGAAGAATCGCGTCACATCTCAACGGCTAAATGATTTTTTATGCTAATAAACTGGTTGACCATGTCCTATTAGGAGTTAGGACATCATAATTTATGTATTAGGGAAGGTTCATATCTGACGGAACATGCGTCGCGTATTATCGGTCGCGTAACGCCAGAACAGACAAATGTATAGAAAAACACTTGACCGTTCACACTCGACCGATGATACGTTAGTGCGTCGAGTGTGAACGCTCGAGTGTTCCCTGTTCTGGCGTGTTAGGGTATCGTACGTACGAAAAAAAAAAACGGAACCCTTATAGGATCACTCATATGTCCGTCTGTCCGTCCGTCGCAGTTAATTATCTCCGAATCTACTAGATCGAGGTACACATCAATTTCTGTGACCCAAACGTAGAGGTGTGACGTTAATAGATGATATCTGTAGCTATATGGGACGCCATTTTTGTGGGGAAGGTGGAAAATTAAAAAAAAAAAAAAAATTAAAACTGCATCTTGTGACATATCAAATGGAAGGTCTTGTTGTGAAGGTTTTAACGGACTTTCTTGTAGTGACCTCAAATGCCCCCAGCCAGGGTTAAGACTAAATGACTGCTCGCTACCCCAGGGCCGGCCCGCCCATACGGCGAACGGAGCAGTCGCTCCAGGCGCCAAATCCTAGGGGGCGCCTAAATGGTAAAACAAAATATAGAAATTTCTTTTTTTTCGATTGTCTATCGTCGTCATCGTATTTTAAGCGAAGAGATGAACGAGACCCGCGCGAATAGAGTGCGCGGGCGGTGCACAGTGGTCTGGAAATCGAGCTCCATACTCATAGAAAATTAGATTTACATGATGAGGTATTTGATAGCTGTGAAATGATTTTGCCATCTATCATAGTCATAAGCATCGAGTGCTTTACAGCAAGGCTTGCCATGATAAAAGGCTGCAGTGCTTCAATCTCAGCCTCAATCAGAGTCTGTTCTTCCACGATGTTCAACTTGTTTTTGTTTGAAAACCTTATTTGAAGTAAATAGGTCTGCAAAACATGGTGGAAGATGGCCTTGGATTCTCCCATGCCTTTTCATCACCACTAGCTAGTATGAGCACCAGCCTTACAGTTCCATACAGTTCCGAAAAAAAAACAACTTTTTTTTTTTTTTTTTTTTTTTATATTGGCAAGTCGCTATTTGCGCAATGCCACCAACAAAAACGGGGAAACTTGGTAGAAAATGAAATTAATTTAGGTTATTATAGGATTTGGACGGATATTGGATAGGATCATTTGGATAGATACAGGATATTAAATGTTTAAATACGTAAATTATTTAGAGAAATAAATGATCCTAAATACATGTATATTTTGAAATCATTAGTTGATAATAACACAGAGATAGAGGTAGGAAAAGGAACATTATAGGACAGTAGATTTGAAATAAAAGAATCATGATTAAGAAGAGGGCAGGAAAAAAACATGTGGTTCAAATCGCCTACCTCACCGCATTCGCAAAGGGCACTATCAACGATCTGTAACCGAGCAAGGTGGACCTGGGAACAATTATGACCCAGTCTCATACGAATCAAGCAACTTGTAGCAGCTTTACTAAAGTTGAATTTAGAAAACCATGGCTTCTTTGGGATATGCGGTTGAATACGTGAAAAAGAGTTACCTTTAGAAGTGCTGCTATCTGCCCACAACCTGCTCCAATCTTCCCAAAGAAAACTCTTAGGTAAATTGACCAAGTCGTGGCTAAAGTTTGTATATGGAAATATATCACCACAGTCTACCGCCTCGTTTGCCAGAAGATCAGCTTTAACATTACCAGTAATATTGCTATGCCCCGGTATCCAAGCGAAAGAAACTTGAAGACCAATTTTAAGGCATTTATATAAAAGGCTTCTAATAAATAAAACTACAGGAAATAAAGGTTTAGATTTAAAAGGATTTCGTTTAAGAGCTTGTAACGCACTTAGAGCGTCAGTAAATATAACAGTTTTATCCAATTTCATTAAGTAAATATACTCTAGGGCCTTGAAAAGACCATAACATTCTCCAGTAAACACCGAAGACTCAGGAGGAAGCTTAACTTTTTGTACAATTTTATACTGTGAGTGAAAAACTCCAACTCCAACATTTCCTGAAGAAGAGTGTTTTGATGCGTCTGTATAAATATGATGCCAATTCTCCCAATGCAAGTTTTTTGAAAAGTTAAATAACTCTTTTACAAAGTTGTCGTTTTTGGTAATTCCTAAGTTCAAGATAATATCCGGAGTGAACACCAATGATTCATATGGATTACCAAAGAGTGGAAACGTAATGGACTTGTATATTGGAGCTTGTAGAGAGATTAACTTTTTATAGCTTACCAGAAGACAGGGAAGAGATTTGTGAGACCAATATTGAGAAGAATTGGTTTGATCTAAAAGAGACTGAAGTTTCACACGTAAAGGATGATTGTAGGAGTGGGCGATACAAATCGTATATAGATATAATATCTATATATCGGCACAATATCTAATATCTATATATCGGTCTGCACTGTATCTATATATTAGATATCCGCGAATCCGCGTAACTAATGCACTGATCTCGATACGAGGCACACACTATATCTCAATATCGGGAATATCGTGTACGATACGGATCATGGACGATTCAAACAGATTCAGATATTTGAATGAATGGTACCGATACCGAGCGAGTGCAATGCGATTGCTATACGAGCGGGACTGCGGGAGTGATGTAGCAATAGTATGAAGGAAAGTTCAATTACATTTTTTTAGTGAGTATATAAATAATTCATAAGAAAATATAACTGATCAGCCAAAACTACAGTACTGGTTCATATCACAGACTGGAGTGCCATATTGTCAACAATATCAATACTAAAGACCAAACAATAGGTACATTCACGGATTTCTAATATATAGTTACTTACAAATAAAATACTCTGACTGGAAAAAAAACAACACAAAAAAAAAAGAAAAAAAAACCGACAAAACTAAACCAATCGTAAAAATCATAGTACCACCCGTGTCACTCCCGAAATCCACTCAGATTCAGCCAATGTATAGATATTGAAATATATAGATGCGATAAAATCGAACGAAATCTAAATATTGTCATAGTACCTACCCGTGTCGATTCTCAAATCCAAACAGATTCGGCTGATATATAGATACTGAAATATATAGATACGATATCCGATATTCAAATCCAATATCTAGATACGATATGATACAGTGCAAAACCGATATTACCCACGCCTAGATGATTGGAAAATTGAAAGGCACGGAATAAAAATTTATCGGAAAGAAACTGACAAAACAACTTTTATTGTTTTCCCGCATAAAAAAAAACGTAAAACTTTTTTTTTCTCACTAGTGGTGAGACCGAGACCTGTACGATTCATTTTTTTTTTTTTTTAATTTATTGACCTGGTAACAAGGACCTTTAGGTCAAGTCTTTATTTGTTGCTGTACGATTCATAGGTTTTAATAGGTATCACGTAAAGGGAGGTATTCCAAAGCCATCACATTTTTTTTTTTTTTTTTTGTAATCCGTTACTTTATGTTTCTATGAGTATGGTGCGGCGCGGCGGGGCACCACATCACCGTATACCTACGTATAAACGACCTAGTCGACCGTACTCGGTATTGCCACAGATTACTAAATAGTTACTACGTAGTATTGCGCTTAATTTTCTATTGGTCACACCAGAGTATGGTTGAGATCTTCGCGTTCCATACTTTACGCTCACAATCGGTATAGGTATATATTATTAGGAGCAAACGGGAGAGGCGCCATAGTTGGATCTCGCTCCATTCTAAAATTTACTTCGAGCCGGCGCTGCGCTACCCTTAGCGAGCCCTTGTGGTATATGGGCCCCGGCATCGGCAGCGGGAGGGCAGCAAGGGACAGGCTGGGTCTGGTTATTATATTTGGGGGATTTAACGCTAATGGCTCAGCGGCGCGTGAGTGCGTGGAGTGTTTTGATGGGGGCGTCACGATAGGCCTCGTCGGCAAAGCCAGAATACGAAACGTGGTCTGTATTTGTTCTTGCGAAGCGTGCTGGTTTCCCTACAGCTTTCCTTTGTCTGGATGATGCTGGGCTCATCGGGCTCCACTAGGAGAGGAAGCTAATAGTTAAATTTCTTCTGGATTAAGTATTGTTTCTAAATCAAAATCAGTTCAAGTTATTCAAAAAGTAAAGCCAAACAATTAGATTTAATACACAGTTATTATAATAAAACAATTATTGCTACACGATACTATTGAATTTTGGTAAAATATCGATGTAGTAAAACTATCGATACTATCGATAGTTTCGACAGTGATTGCAGTAAAATACACCATAATAGTGATAGTATCGATTATATCGATTGTATCAATGCCCAAATAGTATCGATACTATCGATAGTTTCGACTGTGATTGACACACCATAATAGTGATATTACCTATCGATACTATCGATGGTATTGGCACACTTGATCAATAGTATTGCTCAATTTCTTGGATAGATACTATTGATAGTAATATAGTATCGATTTTATTGAAAAATTTAAATAGTATCGATAGGGCTATCGATATTCTGACTATTTTTCGAGGTCCGATACTATCGACAACCTATCGATAGGTAATCGATAGTAAGGCAACACTACCCACAACACAACACAACGACATACATAATATAAACATTATACATAGTACTAATATTGTTCTGTGGTACTAATTCATAGTATTAGTAATTGCCAAAGAGAAAGAGTACTGCTGTAAAGTAAAATAATCAATCAGCTTGGTTCTGGTAGGTGCTAGCATTCATTTGTAGCAATATTATTTAATTAAACATGTTGTTATTTATAAAAAATTGTCAGTGAAATCATTTGACATAACCTTAACCGCTTTACGCAGAATCTGCACAATCAGCACAATCTGACCTATCGCTGTGTGAAGCATGTGCTTATTTTAATAACATTCTAATTCAAACATTTGAAGGATCGTTGCAGGTTTCTTCAATAAATACGCAAGGTGTAGAATTAATTCAAATTCAATTGTGTTCAAGTAATAAATTGTGTATACAATCTAGCTGGTCCAGCAAGCAATAATAATTATTGTTTGCCAACAAAATAACTAGTCCTAATGAAAAGTTAACTACCAAAACAACTTGAAACATTTTAATGTATTTAATTTTGCTTATTTTAGAGCTTCAAAATGGGTGAGCCAAAGAAAAAGACCATAAATCTCAATGCATCTGATGTGGAAGCTTGCAGGATATGTTTGGCAACAGACGTCAAGCTAAATAGTCTACAAGATACTGACCTAGGGACTTGTATGAAGTCTATTGCTGGCTTAACTGTAAGTACCCAAAGGTTTAAATGTTCATAGATATATTTAAAAGAAAAAAGAGGATTACTATCATCAATAGCACATTATCATTTACAAAAAAAAAAACATTGTCTTAGATCAGTGTAATTTCAAGAAGGAAGAATTTTAATAGTTGTTTTATTTCAGAAATCATTTGAAGGTCTACCAAATTCTGTGTGCTACGAATGTGCACCTGTTTTGCTAAAATTCAATAAATTATTAGAGAAAAGTAAAACAGCTCAGGATACACTTCTGGATATATTTAACAAGAATGGGCAGGTAAACTCCTCCTCCTAAGTTTTTATTATGTTTATTAAGTAAAAACATCTTTTACAGCCATTTCTTGAATGTGTAACCATACAAACACAAACCATCGCAGGTTTATTTTTTTTTATTTATTGTTGTTTTTGTTAATTGAAGGTTTGTGTTTTTGCATTAGGGTAATGCAGAGATACCTTTGCTTTTGCAATAATTTCTTTCACAATAAAGTTTTCAAAAAGTTAACTATAAAACCAGACCATGTAGACTTCTGCTGGTCCTGCCACAAAGCAATTTTTTTTAAATAAAACATTAATTTTAGATAAGCAAACCACTAATAGAAGAGCAAAAAAAATCCAAAACAAACTTGCAGTCCTCATTAGGCAGCCATCTACTGCAAAACTATGTCTATATCCAATATGAGGATGGCAGCCACACATCAAACTCCAGCAAAATAGAGTCAGAACCCAAAGAAAAACCAAAAAATAAAACAACAAATAAGGATTCTGAGCTTGGGGTGACTCGCTCAGAATGTTAAAATAAGGTTTCATATAATTCATCATCATTGTTGACAGCTGGCTGGAAACAATGATATGTAAGACAGTTTATGAAAAAGTAAGAGTTGTCAGAGTTGAGAAAATTTAGGGAAAATGTCGAAACAATAAAAATGTAATTGTGTAGTATTTTATATTTGATTTAGATAATTTGTATAGTTAAATATGGGAGTATATGAAAAGTATGATAGTAAATGTGTTCGTTAATTTACACCCCTAACATGGTAGCAGGAGCGACCAAATTTTTTTTTGCAAGGCCATAGATGGTCGTTTTCAAAAATTTTAAGCAGAGGTCACAAATGGAAAAATGGTAATATGACTATGAATTAGTGTGAGTTTCTCAAAACTGATCTACATTACAAGTAAGCCTTTATCTTGTTTATAAAATAAAATGGAGCTAAATAAAATGGACGAATTAAACGAAAGCAGTGACTATTCATATTGGAAATTAATAATGACAAAAGTATTAACTGCTCATAAACTAGGCAAACTTTTAAAAGACGAATGTAAAGATATAAAAGAAGATGAAGAAGCAAAAGGAACTTTGTTCATATTAAACTCAATAAGTAGACAACTTCGTTCTCATGTAACAGCATGCATGACAGTCAAAGAAATGTTCGACAAATTGGATTTGGTATTTACAAGTCAAAAAGATAGTCAAATAAGTGAACTTTTAGAAAAGTTATTTACATTCAAATTCTCAGAAGATAATATGGCTCTAAATCTAAGCAAATTAGAATTGATAATCTTCAAATTGAAGGAATTAGGACACAACATTGATGAAAAAGTACACATGTCAAAAATATTAACTGCACTGCCTGAAAACTACAATACGTTTAGAACAGCATGGGAAGCAACACAAACAGCAGATAAAACACTAGCAAATTTAACAAATAGGTTAATGACAGAATACAGACAGAAAAGTGAGATTAATATGGAAAATTCAGAACCAGTTGCGTTAAAGACTAATGAAAGGAAATGCTTTAAATGCAATAGAGCAGGTCATGTTGCCAGGTTTTGTAGAATTGATACACCCAGCACTAGCAATAATTATACAACTCAAAAGGCTACTTATAATGAATCAAAATGTTTCAAATGCTTGAGCCCACAACATCTTGCAAGGACATGTTGGAGTCAACACAGATGCAGCAAATGCAAAACAGATACACATTGGTTTAAAGATTGCAGATATAGACGCAAAGAATATCCCAAGAATGAACACTCACATACAGCTTTTCTATCAAACACCTACGAAGGTCTAACGTTCCGAAAACAAACATTCATTGTAGACTCGGGGGCTACCTCCCATATGGTTAATAATTACAGAAATTTGATAGATAAAGAACCTCACCGGTCTTGTATTGGTACAAGTGATGGCAATAATAGCTTAAAAACAGAAGCAGTAGGTAAATTGATAGGTGAAAACTGTACTCTAAAGAAAGTATTATATATACCTAATCTGAGCACAAATCTATTGTCAGTAAATGCTATTACCGAAAATAATGGTATTGTAACATTTAAAAGAGATCAAGTAGAAATAGAACAAAATGGAAGGATAGTAATGAGTGGAAAGAAAAATAATGGTCTTTATGAAATTGACATACCAATAAAAGATGAGAATGCTATGCTAACTGTCGAAAACTGGCACAGAAAATTAGCACATACATCTGACATTGCCTCAGTCAAGAAAGTTGTCGATGGAATGGATATTCATGGTACTATAACTAATCTTGGCATTAAAAATTGTGAGGTATGTGTGAAAGCTAAACAAACTCGCTTACCTTTTAATAATACTGGACCGAGAAGCACAAGTCCACTAGAAATAGTACATACTGATGTATGCGGTCCAATTGGTACACCAACATGGGACAATAAAATGTATTTTGTTACATTTTTGGATGACTACACACATTTTGCATATGTCGCACTGATTGCACACAAATCTGATGTATTCTCAGCACTGAAAGAATATGCATCATGGGCAGAAACTCATTGGAATAATAAAATTAGAACGTTCAGAAGTGACAATGGAGGAGAATACGTCAATAAAGCTCTGACTAAATGGCTTAAAGAAAGAGGAACAAAAGCAAATAATACAATGCCATATACTCCCCAACAAAATGGTAAAGCGGAACGATTAAACCGAACTCTATTGAATAAGACGAGAGCCCTATTGATTGACTCAAATCTTCCGAAATATTTATGGGGCGAAGCACTGTATACAGCTACATACGTCACAAACAGAGTAGTGACGAACTCTCAAACTATTAATTGCACACCAGCAGAAATGTGGTATGGAAAAAGACCAAATCTTTCAAAAATGCAGATATTTGGATCAGTGGCATATCAAAAAGATCTAAGAACTATCGGAAAATTAGATCACAGATCAAAGAAAATGATTTTTGTAGGATACTGTAACAATGGATACAGACTCTGGGATCCTACCAAAGAAAAAGTAGTAACCGGAAGAGATGTAATATTTTATAACCAATTAAACAAAGAAGAAGTAAAAGAAATGTTTCACATAGAAAATGAAAGGATAGTGGACATATTTGTCACAAAATTAAATGTAGAGAGTGATTCAGAGGAGCAAGATGATAAAGATGATAAAGATGATAAGGATGATAAAGATAATAAGGATGATAAAGATGATAAATATGATAAAATTGATAAAGATGAGAAAGAGAAAGAGAGTGATGAAGTTGAAGAAGAAGTGAGAAATAGTGAGAGAGAAGTATTTTATGATGCAGTGTATAGTAGAAATATAAGAAATAAAAGAGCCCCAAAGAAATTTGATGACTATGTAATGCTTACATATGAGGAAGCAATTACAAATGAGGAAAAAGAGAAATGGCAAGAGGCCATTGAAGAAGAAAAGAATTCATTAGAAGAAAATAAAGTATGGGAGGTAGTAGATACAGAAGAGGCAAAACAAAGAAAATTAATTACAAGCAAATGGATATTTACTGTGAAACCAGACGGAAGATACAAGGCTAGGCTGGTAGCGAGAGGATTTGAACAAAAATACAGAATAGATTATGTAGAAACATATAGCCCAGTTATATCTACAACATCATTACGTTTACTTGTTTCACTTGCAGCTCAAAGAAAGTTTATAATGAAACAGTTTGATGTTAAGACAGCATTTTTATATGGCAATATAGATGAAACAATATTTATGGAAATTCCTCAAGGATATTCATTACCGGGGAAAGTTCTAAGGCTGAAGAAGAGTTTATACGGACTTAAACAAGCTCCATTGATGTGGAACTTGCGACTAACAGAACATCTAAATAAAATGGGTTTTATGCAATCCAAAATAGATTCTTGTATTTTCATGAATCGAGTCGAGTCAATTATAATGGCAATATATGTAGATGATGGACTAGTCATTGGCCTAAATTTGAATGTTATAAATCAAATGCTTAAGATGTTAGCTAATGAATTTAAAATAAGAATTTATGAAGAAGTAAACAACTATATTGGATTAGAGATGACTAGAGATGAAAACACTATTAAAATATGTCAAACTTTATATATTGAAAAGATGTTAAAGAAACTAATGCTAGAAGATGTGAAAGGTCAGTCGATCCCTAGTATAGTGGTTGAGGAACACCCTGAAACAGATGATGAAATAAATGACTACAAAGAAATGATAGGTGCATTACTCTATGTTGTAAGTAAAACAAGACCTGATGTAGCATTTCATGTTGGGTATTGCAGTAGACACCAAGTGAAACCAAATCAAAATGATTTAAATAATGTAAAAAGTATTATTAAGTATTTAAAGAATAGCAGCAAGTTGGGAATTAAATACACAAACAAAGATAATAGTAAGAAACTGATAGCATATTGTGACGCTGATTATGCTGGAGATCCAGATACGAGAAAAAGCACAACAGGCTATGTAATTCTATATGGAAGTGGGCCAATTGCTTGGGCTTCTAAGAAGCAACCAATGGTGGCATTATCGAGTACCGAAGCTGAGTTTATAGCTGCAGCTGAATGTATGAAAGAACTGAAATTCATTAAAATGCTACTAGAAGATATTTTGAATGAAGAGGTTGAGGCAGAAATGCGAATAGATAACCAATCAGCCATTTATTTAATGAAGAAAAATACGCATAGAAAAACAAAACATATAGATGTGCGATACCATTACATAAGAGAAGAAATACTAAATGGTACAGTAAAAGTAACATACTGTCCGACAGATAAGCAAATAGCAGACATATTGACAAAACCTTTGCAAAGAGTAAAGTTCTTGAGTTTCAGAGAAAAGATGTTAGAAGATTAGAAGTAACTGAGGATAAATAGTACACTGTGTGAGTTAATATGGAGGAAATATCGTGAGTAGAATAACATTTATTTAATTTGCTTATGAGAAAGTGAGGTGAGATGCAAGTAAAATGACTATAATGTGAGTGAAGTAATTAGTTTAAAGTGTTATGTTATTAATTTTTATTGAGTTAGTTTATGATAGATGAAAGAAAAGTATTGAGGTTAACAATTTTTTTTTATTTAAATGAATAATTTATTTGTTGCTGTTAATTAATTAATTTTTTTTTTTGTCTCACTTGACATTGTGAGATGCTGTTTGTTTTTTCAGATTTATGTGTATTTATTTGTTAAGGTCACATGAGCTTAAGGGGGTGAGTTAAGGCTTGGTTAGAGTATTTCAAATATTTTTTTTTTGTGTAAGCTCATGTGTCCATCAATGATGTTGAATTAAGGGGGTGTGTTAAAATAAGGTTTCATATAATTCATCATCATTGTTGACAGCTGGCTGGAAACAATGATATGTAAGACAGTTTATGAAAAAGTAAGAGTTGTCAGAGTTGAGAAAATTTAGGGAAAATGTCGAAACAATAAAAATGTAATTGTGTAGTATTTTATATTTGATTTAGATAATTTGTATAGTTAAATATGGGAGTATATGAAAAGTATGATAGTAAATGTGTTCGTTAATTTACACCCCTAACACAGAATTATTGCAATTGGTCAAGTTCATTTGTAACAACTCAAAAATTACTATTGACAGTATTATGGATAAGGAAATGTCCAGTGATAGCGATGTTGAAGCAATAGATGTTGCTGTTCCTGTCATAGAAATTGTGTCAGATGATGAGGAAATGGGAGATGACTTAATAAGTTCGGAATCTGTAAAAATAGATAATGTACGTATTTTTTGTTTTGTTTTGCTTGCATGCATTAACGTGTGGCCATAAAAAATGGTGTATCTGGTCAAATCAAATAGAATAGAAAAAAATAAATTTACAATAATCACCTCAAATGTGATCACAAACATTTTGATGGTCAATCTAAACTTTTCTCAAGACTTGACTCAAACATCAAAAGCTCATAGAAAAATATAAGAAATATTTCTATTGTAGGCGCCAGACAAATTCGCAATAAAGTACATTGCGACACAGGATGTAACCAAGGCTATGTAATACAAAACATGATTTAAAAGAGTGTCCATGGAGTTTCTTACACATTCTTCTCCATAGAGATCTACGTTTTGGAACGTGCAGATAGCTTCACCTCTTTCGACTTGACGATTCGAAAGTGCCTGTAAAGGGTTTAATTGAAATAAATTCTTTGAATTTTGAATGGACCATTCCCTGATATTTCTCTTAGGTACCCGGAAAATATGATTCGTTTTCCGATTTCTTTTCAAGACAGCTTTTATGTCTGTCTATCTTCCGTTTTTTACTAGTAGGCACCTGTCTATTTCAATAACAACTATTGCAAATTTATTTGGCGCCTACCATAGAGGTGCCGTGTTTTATTAACTCCGAATAATTGCTGTATGTTGCGTAAAAGGCTAGATGCACCTTATAGGACTCAAGCTAAATGGCGGCTCGGACTCGGGCCTTGAGTTGGTGAGCGCTAGGATATTATGTAGCAATTAATTTTTATAATATTAGTATAGACTTGCTGATTTCGGGATTTGTTATTGCAATACCTAGGTAAAGCACTGTTTATTACTTGTTATCTTTTTCAAAGTTAGTTACACATATTTCATACACAATGGCCACACTGTCAACTAACTCTAAGTTCAAAAGATAACTGGTTCGTGCTAGCGGGACTTGGTATGATCAAAATATGTACTCAAATAATCATACCCTACCCTATTCTTTTTATATAATTTATTTTTCAGCCTGTCAAAGAATTATTGGCGAAGGATGATCGCGTTCCTCTGTACAACAGACAAAAAATGAAACCCATAGGCTTCGCAAAGAAGGGAAAGAAGAAACAGAAAAAATCTCGACTTAGGGTCGCGCCGACTTCAAACCAAGACGAAGATAAATTTGTCAGGCGGTACTTCAACATTAAAGTCATTAATAAGGTAGTTTGAAATTATTCAATTAGGGAAACCCGGGCAAAGTGAATATATATATATATATATATATTAACTACTGCTGCCCGCGACTTGGTCCCCGTGGAACTCCCCGATTTTAAAACATTCTTTATCGCTGCTCCGCTCCTATTGGCTTAAGCTTGATGATATATAACCTAAAGCCTTCCTCGATAAATGATCTATTCAACCCAAAAAGAATTTTTCAATTTGAACCAGTAGTTCCTGAGATTAGCGCGTTCAAACAAACAAACAAACAAACTCTTCAGCTTTATAATATTAGTATAAATTAATTAAAAAATTATAATATTATAATAATTAATGTAACCATTAATTTTATTACAGCCAGAAAGACCACCTACGAAGAATTACTTCTGCAAATACTGTCCTGAGAAATATAATTATGTGTAAGTTATTATGATTTTATTGTTTTCTTATTTAAATATACATAATAAGTAATATAGGGTACACTACTTGTGATCGGATAAAAAATATCTTTGCTGAGGTTTTTTAATTAGGCTGAGTACATTAAGAAACTAAAATATATTTGTATTCATTTAGTAGACCTTAATAAATTATTTGTTCTCTGTGACTGTAATGTGTAAATCCTGACAAAAATTCTATTTGTTTTTCCAATGATAAAATACAGCTTTTTGAGTACCTATTTTGATAAAAATCATGATCAAATTCTAATTCCAGGAACGATGCAAGAGACCATGTTATCATCGGCTGCCAGAGACCTTCGACCAGTGACAATAACAGACCTACTCCTGAACAAGTTGAGCCAGCAGCTGATGCCATGTCCAGACAGTCGACTGTATGGAAAGAATTGCCTGGTGGCAGTAAATAGACAAGTGTGGACTATTTGAACACCCGAGCATCGGTGTATCCCCCTTTTGTTTATGGGGAGGAAATGAGGAATCCTCATGAATGTCCTCCCTGGGGCGGCCGGAGGGGTCTGTCAGACTACGCCGGGGTTCGCGGGAACGTACGAGACTTCCGTGATCCCCGGCTGGTGCCAGCCCGCCCCCCCGGGCCACCTCGGGTTGGTGTATCTCCGACGTAAGCCACAAATTCACCGTAACTTTTTGCAGTCAGCCGACTGTATGGAGAGAATGGCTAGGTGGCAGTAAATAGATGTTGACCATAGCGTACCAGAAAGAAAATATATGAACTCGCCTAATCACTAATTAAAGTGTAAACAGGGCCCGGCTGCTAACTTTTGAATAAACCGCACAGTAGACACAGACAAAATGCACGATGCAATTACCATAAAAAACCGAATTAAACAATTTAAATAAAATAAAAATGCATAGACAATAAAAAACACATTTATGGCTGTTTGCCCTTCACACTACACTACATATAACTAATGATTCATGTAGGTGTCTTTGTAACAGCCGCGGATGATCTGACCGTTGAATATGAAGACTTGCCCTCCCCCTGGCCAGAAGCTGGGTACGCCCATGATGTTGACTATTAACCATTTGAACAACAGAGTATAATCGGATCGGCGTGTCCCCCCTCGCCAATGTCACAATGCTTGTGACGTTGGAGTACAGAGGAAGCTTTCATTTTTCACATTATGTGTGGCAATTGCGTTCAAAAAGTTGTCAATGTCAGACCTAGGTCAAGTTAAATTATGTTTAGATTTGATTGCAACACCTCTGCGAAGTTTCGCTGTTCTTATTGTATATGTCACCGGATAATTGCAATCACCGTACGATTGTAAAATATCGCGTGAAATTGTTAACAATTTTGCCTTATTAAGACACCGATATATTGGAAACTATTGAATTTGGATGGAATTTATCTTTACTAATATATAAAGCTGAAGTGTTTGTTTGCTTGAAACGCCCTAATCTCGGGAACTACTGGTCCAATTTGAAAAAATCTTTCAGTGTTAGATAGCCCATTTATAAAACGTGACAGCCAAAGTTGCGTGGGTTAGTTAGTTCTAAATAAAACCTTTTTTTTATAATTTATCGAGAAATTATAATTAAATAAAGATTAATCAATCAATCTTACGGAGTCAGCAATTTTCCGGTTAAATATTATATAATAGTTAAACGGGGCGTGGCGTACATAAAGTTTAAATCAAATATGTATTTAGATTCGACCATCGGTTGCGTGTAGTCCAGCTTCTAGTATTAGACATTGCAAGCCATCGGGTAAGCTAAGTTTCGCTAATTAATTTAATTAGACCCTGTGTAACCATAGTTCTATTTTAGATTTTAAGTACTAGTATTGGTCAAGTTATGTATTTTAAGGAAACATGAGATCATGCGTTTATACAGTATGGTCAATCGTCAACTGTGTTTTTGGTTTTACTCCATGCTGTATACGATAGATTGGGAGTATTATTTCTGAAGTTAAAAGTCAATATAAATTATGTATTTAAAAATATCGCAAATGTTTTATTGGTATTTCGTTTTCAAATATTGTTGTATAACTTCTGGTTTTTCAAATATTATTGTGTAACTACTGGTACGGTAATCTATTACCAAGGGAAAATATTTACGGGATAAAAAATCCTATGTCCTAATACAGGATATGGTCTAGCCGTGTGCCAAGTTTCATTATAATCCAGCAAGCCGTTGAGGTTTGACGCAATTCTTCTTATTCTATATTTCATAAACAAATCAAGCTTAACCAGGAATTGAGATCTCTTACAGCGAACTACAGTACGATAAAGAAATTAACGGAACATTCAATATATGGTCTTTACGTTCATAATTTCATTTTTTTTTTCTTTAGTATTCGGCAGTGATCGGAATAGGCAGAGAAAAAAACTGAGACTCTTCCATATGACTAAATTTTCTTTCGGAATATTTGTTCCGAGTCTCGGGACATCACTTGAGTACATTTAATATTAATAAAAAAAGCTTTGTTAGACATTTAAATTTAATATTACACATCCGTTTAATATTATGAAGACAACATTTACAATATTCATGAATTAATATTATAATGTGTTTATTAGCTTATGTATGTATGTGAATTAGTTCCTTAGTGGCGCTCTAGAAACCAAACGCGTGGGCTGATTTTGACTATTCTAACGTTAATCGATTTGCCTTTAGCCTGCGAGTGTTACTGAAGACATGGCAGTAATGAAAATTCAATATAGACCTTCAGACTACATTATGTTACGTTAAATAGCTACAGTGTAAACTCAACTTCACTCGATTTAACGACAAACTCCTTAAAACGTCGATATTGCTACTCTCAATTTTGTATCTTTGCCGATTACTTAAAATTTGTCAAAATAGTTAAATCTAAGCATGATGCCTCTGAATGACAAAACGATTTAGATGAGCTTGTGATATGGTGCCAAATAAACCAGATGCTCCTAAATCCAGTAAATGTTACCATATAAAGTTTACCAGGCACCATCATTTCATTGACCAGGATAACTATATTGGCAAAAAGAAAATAGAGGAATTGGACACAATAAAGAACCTTGGTGTTACATTTGATCGGAAGTTAACTTTTGTGCCTTATATGGATAATATACTTAGTGTCTTTCAAAATGTTGGGATTTGTCATCAGAAACCCAAAACAATTTAAAAGCTGCAGAACAAAAAATATCCTTTATAATTGTTTGATTCGAAGCATATTAGAATATTGTAGCGTGGCGTTGACGTTGACTTTATTGTGGAACGGGCTCGCTGGCGGGATGTTATTGAGGAGATGGGTAGTAAGGCGCAGAATAACACCAGATTTCTTCAGAGTTTTCTTTATTTTCTTCTTCTTCGTGTTTGGTATAATACTGCTGGATTCGGAATGAGGACCATTTTTTTTTAAGGGTATCCTCTTTGGGAATACGGGCCTTGGCTTAACGGGGTCATTGAGGGAGGGCAGCAAGGGACAGGCTGGGTCTGGTTATTATTATTTAGGGGATTTAAAGCTAATGGCTCAGCAGCGCGGGCTGGCTCGGTAGGCAAAAGTCAGGGCGGGATGTTACGGGGGCGTCGCGATGGGCTTCGTCGGCGAGGCCGGAATACGGAACGCGGTCTGTTTTTGTATTTTCGAACGGTACTGGTTTCCATACGGCTTTCCTGAATAAGGGTCGTGGGGTCATCGAATTCGATTAGAGAATGCCGAGGTCGGCGAATCTTGCTGATCTTGGAGGTAGGAGCGTATCGGGCAGACGATACGATTAGAGGATTCTGGTGCGAATCAGCTGAATGGCATGAACTGTTTGATGGTTGGGATTCGGAGTTCGACGTGGAGTCGATCGTTTCTAACGAACCACGGGGCGCCCGTGGCCTTCCGGAGAAATCGGTTTTGTGAGTTTTTCATTATTCCCTTCGGCCCCAATCTTCTCAGGTATTAATGCGTCTAAGAGTGTGATCGTCGATCCTTCATCGAACAGTGCTAGTACGAGAACTCGGCCCTTTGGTCCATAAAGGTCCACTGGGATGATTTTTAGGTATGCCTTCTCATTTTTTTTTTTTTGGATGGGAAATCATCAAATGACCCCTCCCGCCGTGGGTGGAGCGGTAGGGAGTGTTAGACTTTTACTGACTAAAACCCACCCGTGCTCCTACTTGTGCCCTTTGCGTTCCAGGGCCGCGGTAACTCTTTCGAACAAATTCCGCAATTCTCTTCTCCTCTTGCGTTGTGGATTGAGGCGACCTTTTCTTCTGACGCGCTTTCTTTGCCTTCTTTGTTCGTTTCCTTTACTGGCACTGGTTGTTTGTCAGAGTGTAAGATAGTATGATGCAATCTTTTACACTGCTTGCAGACTGGGGATTTACAGTTGATTCTTGAGTGCTTGAATCGAAGACATTTGAAACATATCTTGGCCATCTTGATCATGTCCCATTTTTCATCTATGTTAGCTTCTTTGAACTTCTTGCATTCTATAGCGAAATGCTCTTCTTCGCAAATCGGACATGTTTTCTTATATTTTTCTTGTGACGCTTCTTGTACTATATGTACGGGTTTTCTTTTTCCCTTTTTTTCTTCTCCGAAGGCAGTTCAGGTGGAGCGAAGTCTCCACACATGTCAGCTTCTATTTCCAGAAACGCTTCGACGACTAATAGTTCTTGAACGTCTTCATCTCTTCTGTTTCTGTGGTAGGCGAACCAACGGAAGTTCATAGATGTTGGCATTTTGTCCAATATGGTTTTTAGTGTTTCGGGAGAACTTAGGTACTACGGTTTCTTCAAGGCTTTGATTGTTTCGACGGTGTTCTTCACTTTGTTGGCGAACACGCATATGTCACTCGCCGACGCCGGTTCGCCGACTTTTGATAGGTTCTTCAGCTTTTCTAGTTTTGATAATACCAATGCACCAGGTCTTCCGAATCTTGATTACAGTCCTTTGATCACTTTGCGTGGGTCTTCCGTGGTGAATAGCTGGTTTTTGACGGCTTCTCTTGCTTTTCCTTGGATTGCTCTTAGAAGGCGCACTAGGTTCTGCGTGTTACTGAAGGAAGCGGCCATATCTTCATACGATCTCTTGAAAGCCAACCATTCTTCACAGGCCCCGTTGAAGTTAGGGAGATCGAGATGCTTTGATGAATCGATGTCACGCGACTTCTCGGATAACTTGAGTATGACTAAAGCCAGTTCTTGGATGTCACTCTTCTTTTCTTCCGTTTCGATCGGCCTCCGATTCTTATTAGGCCTGACCCCGGTTTGGATGAGCCACTTCTCGACTCCTTGAGTTTGTTCATTCAACTATTCTCGGGCACCATCTTCTTCTGACTCTGCTGCTAAAACTTCCAGCACAGCTTGAGCCACTCTTGATCGTGCTTCCGTCAACTCTAGCTCCCTTATTGTCAATTTGCTTGTGCTTCTGTTTTCTTCCTTTGCGACGAGCGGACAGACCGTGTGTCTATGTCGCGGGTCGACTTCTTAGGATGAAGCGGCTGAAGGCTTTCTTCTCTTGACGATGGTGCGCTACCATGGATAAAGCGCGATTTTAGTACAATGCTTCTTTCGAAGTTCTGCGGCATTGGATGACTTCTTCTTGGTGTGCGGGATTCAACGATTCAAATTCTTTTTCGATGGTGCGGGTCGGGGGGTGCGGGGTATGTTGCTTCCCCCGGTGTTGAATCCTCTCCAGCAGCTTCCTTAGAATTGCGTGCGGGGGGCTGGCGTCCTTGTACGCTGGGCGGCGGTGATCTTCTTGTGAGTGTCGAACGACTTGCACTCGACATTTCGTAGTCACCGTACCTTCTTGTGGAATCACTCGGCGTATTCATGCTCCCGTTCGTAGTACTTTCATTCGTGGTTTTTGACTGCGCCGATCCTGACCTCGTTTTGACGGCTTAGGTAAATTGAAAGCCAGTTTTTATAAGTACCTCCTTGAATATTGAGTTTATTTTCCAATATCTCGCAGGTTACAGTTGCACTGAAATAAAATCAATAGATTAATTGAACTAAAAACAAATTAAAGTAAATAAAACTAATACACCCATATTTATTTTTACTTTTTTATTTCCTAGTTTTATTTAAGTACTTTAATTTGCTTTGATTTAGTTCAATTAATCTCAATAGATTTATTGAACTAAATCAAAGCAAATTAAAGTAAAACTAAAGTTGCACTGAAATAAAATCAATATTTTATTTCAGTGCAACTTTGATGTAAGTATACAGTTTTTGTAAGTTTTACCTGTATGTGATTGTTACACTTTATTCTGATTTCTTCGTTCTGTTCCATTTGCTTATACCAGTGTATAACTATATTATATTGTTGGTGAACCATAAATAAATGAATATCGCTTGAATTAGTTTGGTTTACTTTGTTTTCTGTACAATTATAGACACTGTTTAGCGTCACGCTCGCTCTATTTTAACGACAACAATACGGTATTATAGATCAAGATACTTCCTACTTGATAAAGGTAAAAATACTTCCCGATTTTGCCAAAAATTATCAGAACTTCAGCAGTGTACGTTCATTTGTTTGTTTTATATTATCTACTAGATGACCCGCGCAACTTCGTCTGCGTCACACAAAATAGAAATAAAACCGATTCTTCGAGCTCTTATTTATCGTAGGTGGTTTTCGAAATTTCGTTATGAGTGAGTAACGTCTTGCTTTTATATATTTTGATCATAAAGCTGAACAGTTCGATCGTTGATTGAACACGCTAATTTCAGGAGCTTCTGGTTTGCATTAACTAAAAATATTTGTTCGGCGGATAGCCAATTTATCAAGTAAGGCTTACAGGCCATACAAGTACGAGTAAAAAACGTCAAGCTAGGACAAATAGGAGCAGAGCATCAATAAAGTGACGTAAACAAAGTTGCGCGGGTCAGCTAGTCATGTATGTACATACATATGCATTTCCCGCGTCTTCGCTTCCGTGGCCTATTCCTCAAGAACTGTGCATTGCCGGGCAAAAAGTATAATATATGATACTTACCTATTTGATACTATATTTGTCTAATACCGAACGAATTATTGCATCAGATCAGTACTTCTTGAGATGACCCTGTTACAATAAATTTTACCTCTTGATTTTTTCAGTTTAAATTAAACAGATGTTCTAATAAAACAATATTTGAATAAAATATTCAGAATAAAATAACTCTAAAATATAATCATACATTTATGAATCAAGAAAATACGGTTATACAAGGCACATCATAGTTAACACAGTTCAAATTTTCATTCATCAAAAGGTATCGCAGGCAAAAGTTTGCCTTCACACTTTCCGAAGCCGATCCTGACTCCATTGTCATCAACGCAGAAGCCGCGAAGGGTGATGGTGTCGCCATCTTGGATGAACTTCCTTTCTTCTCCTGTCAGCAGACGAACGGGCTTGGTACCCTTCCATGAAAGTTCTAGCATGCTTCCGAACGAGTCGGCTGCCTGTAAGGTATGAAGAAAATGATTTATTGAAATAAATGCTTTGAGTTTGAAAGTAATCAAAATCCAATATGGCACCCAGACGCCATATTGTGAAAAGGAAGAAAAGTCTAAGAACTATGTTAAGTGGTGTATCAATGAATAAGCATGTGAAAATCATCTTTAGAATTGTTTCTGTTCAACCGAAACTAGTTTTTATGGCAGAGACAGAAACTTCCATAATTTTATTATCTGAAGAATAAAATTAATATTTTATATTTTAACAAATAAAATAGACGATACTTCTGTCCAAGAGTATCAACCCCAAACGGATCGAAAATATAATTGACAACTAGGTCCATATTTCCGCCATTTAAGGTTCTCAGCAGCCGCAGCGATAGCACCCGTAGAGCATGACGAGCGAAATTATTATTTTATAGTATATTAGGGTCGATTTATACTAGCGCAGAGTCGAAGCGCATCGAAGCGTCTATCCAAAACTGAACATAACAAATTCAACCTTAACTCCACAGCGTAACGCACACATTACTTCGGAGATTTTAAAAAGACGCGCACATTCGTCGGAATTCGCGCGTCTGCGCGCGAACAACGCTGATTGGTGCGCGCGCGTGCGCGCGCATTCTCGTGTATCCACGCGCCCACTAGCGAACCAACGCGTCATCAGTCGGAAATTGGCCTGCGTCGGTGTTAATCACAATGGACTCGGGACGAAAAATTAATTTACCTGGTGCAAAAATATGAATGCCTATTTAATCCAAAAGCTAAAAATTATAGTGACAAACATTCCAAAAATAATGCTTGGGAAAAAGTTAGCGGGGAAATGAAAAAAAAAACACGTTTCAGCTACGAGAGTCAACTGGCAAGTGATTCAATAGCTCTGCTGTTGATGCCCATTACTACACGTGAGAGTGCGCGCGTATTCTGGCGAATACGCGCGCATTCGTGCGGCTTCGCTTTAGTTGTAAAAAATTTGACGCTTCGATGCGCTTCGACTCTGCGCTAGTATAAATCGACCCTTAAACTGAAAGTACATTAAAAAAAAAAATAGTTTGCAAAAAAGTCATGATACGACTCAGAATTGTTTGCAAACTATAAGACGAGCGTGGACGCGGAAAAATGACAGATCATCGCTCGTAGCTCAGTGCACGGAACATATCCGATCACAACGTGCCGCCTCCCTAATGTAGTTTCGGCCGGATGGCAGCCTAAGCCGAAACCCGATTTTTGGCCGAAAGCGAAAGTTCGGTTCGACACTAGATTCTCCCACCATTGCTTTAAAGTCATGTCGGCGCGGTGGGCGCGGGCACTTAATTACGGTACGTAATATCTTTCCTTTCCTTCTACCTACTGACCTCTCCGCTAATAGTTCCAGAGCCCAGCAGGTCGCCAGCTCGCAGGTTGCAGCCGGTAACGGTCTGCTGCGCGAGCTGCTGCTTCACCGTCCAGTACATGAAGCGGAAGTTAGACCGGCAGATTGTTGTGGCCACTGGCGACTTTTCGGCTGTTAAATAAAATAAAATAATCTGTTAAGGATACAGCGTGTTGCGGAATTTGTTCGAAAGTCACCGCGGCCCTGGAACGCATAGGGCACTAGAAGGATCACGGGTGGGTTTTTGTCAGTAAGAGTCTGACACTCCCTTCCGCTCCGCCCAGAGCGGGAGGAGTCATTTCATGATTTCCCATCCAAAAAAAAGGTATACAGCGTAAAGGCATAAAGAACATTACGTTCTACTTTCTGGGACAGTGTCAGGTGAAAGTTGTTGCTGAGGGAACGATCAGAAAATCGAGAAATGAGATCTCAGCAACATTGGATCTATCAATTATTTTTTTATTCCTATAAGTAATTATCGTTAACATCGTCATTTTAGCCTTACAGGAGCTCGTGGCTAAATAATAATACCTGCACGGGTCGATCTTCAAGGTTAAGCAACGCTTGCCAAGGTTGGTCTGTGGATGCCCGTGTGACCATCTTAACATGCCGAGTTTCCTCCATCAATCGGAAGCACGTTGAGTCGTTGTTCCCGGCTGTCATTTGTACATCTTTGGCAGTCGTTAAAGATTGTTACAAGCCAGTAAATCTGACTCCAGTCTTGCCAAGAACTACCGTGTTACCCGGTTAATGGGTTGTGGAGGTCTGATAGCAAGCCGTTCCACGTAAAATACTGGTATTTAGATGAACCCGGTTTGACTGGAAGCCGATCCCATTTTAGGTGGGAAAATGCTAGGCAGATGATGATGAATTTTAGCCTTAAGACATCTACTACCGAACATAGGCCCCCCCGCACGTGTCGTCACAAAGGCCGGCCTCTAGGAACTCACGTCAGGTTCTGCGGCTCATAACCAACAGGAAATACCAGAAAAGACACTCACACTTCAAATCGACTTCCAACTTGATATCAAAGTTGAACTTATCATCGTGCCTCAAGTACGCGAATGGCTTCGGGTCCTGTGGGAAGTTATCCACCAGGTAAGGTTTCAGGGCTTCGATGGTGACGATCCAGGGAGAGATACTGGTGCCCAGGTTCTTTGCTGTGAAGGGGCCGAGGGGAATGTACTCCCATTTCTGGATGTCGCGAGCTGGGAACAGATAAAAAAGAATTGAGTATACGGCTTCGGCTATTTGCCGTTCAAAAAGTTTTTAATCACGTATGAGCGAGGGTATTTTTTGCGAAGAGACTATCTGAAGATGGAGCAGTGGTGGTAACGGCCCAGACTTACAAGTGTAGTCGCGGGTTCAAACCCAGCCAGGCGCATTAATTTGTGTAATTTATTTCATCACCACTGCTGTCAAAACGGTGAAGGAATCACGGACATCGTGAGGAAACCGGTATGTCCTAGAACAAAAATTTCGAAGACATGTGACATTCACCAACCCGCACCGGGCCCACGTGGTGTATTACAGTCCATTCCCTCTCCTAGAGAGGAGGCCTGTGTCCCAGCAGTGACGTTAAAAGGCTGATTATATCTGAAGGTGGTACGAGAAATATCTTGACGATGATTAGCGCTCAAGCTAAAAGATGTTGCGTTTTAAAAAAAGAAGTTGCTTCTTACCCAGTAAATTAATGGAGGTTCAACTTTGAAACGATTCTCAGTCATATATGACTTGTATACAGTGTGAAATCTTAATGGTTGTTTTCCCGCGGCAGGACGATTACCCATCAGTAGTACTATCGAAACACAAAGTTAAACTAAAAAAATAAATGATTTTTTTTTTCAAATCATTAAAAAAGTGTTCATAAACTCGAAAAAGCGAGAATCAATAGTAGTGCACTAGACATAAAGTAGGTAAATACCTACATGAGACGCACGTACCGCCGCGTACCTACATATCGCGCGATGCACCACTGTTGGTTCAAGTCGCTTTCGAGTTTTGTTTATCACAATTGTTAATCTGCCATTTATGGAGTCTAATATTTTTTATATATATAAATCGATTGTATTACCGATACAAACTCATTTTGCTTCGGGAAAACAACCATTAAAATTTCACACTGTATATTCATTTATTTGCATATGATGAGGTAGCTAAAATTATTGCAAAGGTAGGATGTAGTAGATTTATGGTACTTATAATTGTTTTATTTATGTATGACGGACATTGGAGACTTGTCTTGTAGGTATGCAGTACTAGTTACTCTATTATTTTTAAAATATTTTTACCAAGTCGTACAAATCAGTCGAACGTACCGCTCCAATCGTTCATAAGCACGAGTCCAAAGAGGCGTTCCTCCGCCTCCTTGGCGGTGACCCTCTGTCCGAGGGCAGTGGGAGGGCCGCCCACGAACGCCGCCATTTCTAACTCGAAGTCCATCAGGCGAGAGGGACCGAAGTGGGGAGCGGCTCCTGGAGAAACATGATAAATTCAAGATGATACGAATGTCTTCAAATCTTAATTTATTCAGACAACTGGCAACCTGAACCTTTGTGAAGAAGCGGGAAAATTTTCAACACGAGTTTTATAAATGTTTGTTAGCAATTACGAAAATTTAATAAAGGAGAAATTACGGGTTAAGATATGGCCGAAAAGTTTATATTTGAATTTGTAATTTGCCTCGCACATACCTTTTGATAATCTAAGCATTTTATTTCTATACTTCGTATTTTTTTCTGTTTTGTTTTTGTTCTGGTTTGCTTTGTGCGAGTTACAAATAAACATTTTTCTAGCTCAATTTCATGTTTACCCATAGGAAATTCCATATCGTCGCTTAAGTTCTTAAACCGCGGAAGTCAAATTTTGAACAAAACACGTTCAAAATTTGAATTCCGCGGTGTAAAACGTATGTCATCGATAGGAAATCGCAGGATGCGGCGTTTGACGAATCAAATACGAAAGTTTGAATTTATTTAAAAAAGAAAACACATCTCGTAGGTATGTCAGTTTTGTATAGAAAACCGCAGCAACGGCGTTGCTAAACAATTTATTTACTCTCCTGAAAAATTAGTTTTTTCATATGCGTGGTGTTAGAACTTATAGACGAAATGGTGCAAGGCTTATAAAATTCAGAACCAATTGGATAAGATGTCGATTATTATTTACATACCTTCAACGGGTAAAGTCTGTCCATAGGGTCTTGTTATAGGTGTTCCGGAAATGACAATTGAACTGCTACGACCGTGATAGCCAACTGGAAGCTGCTTCCTGTCAAGCAATGTACAGAATATCTACTTAGTGCCAATGTCTAATAATGACGAGGTGAAATTGGTTATAAGGGTGTTACAGAAGTACGTGGTCAAATTCCTTTTTTATTAGGTGTTCTGTAGCTGCTATAGATTAAAAAAAAACAGAATCAAAATAAAATATTGACTTTTTCAGAAAATCCGACCGCACAAACGAATAAAAAGTAAATGACAGCTTAAATAGTAGATGTTTTCCTAACTTTCAATAACATTATTTTTCTTATTTGACACTTTGTTCCCGTTCCCGTGGCAATACGGGAATATATAGCACAAGTTTAAACCTTAGTGGTTTTTGGTTGCTATCTAACTTAGATAATACTGTATTATTTTGTATAAATGATAAATAAATAATAATAATATAGCCTATGTTACTTAGGGTGAATGTAGCTTTCTAATGGTGAAAAGATTTTTTAAATTGGCACCGTAGTTTTTGAGTTTATTCACTACAAACATATTAGAAGTTAGCAAGCACGTGCATCTGTGCTTCGCTTTAACTTACCAGTTGTCAAATAACGCGTTGTCCTTGCCTCTGAACATGATCCCGACGTTAGTCGCATGGTGTAGCGACGAGTAGAAGTCTGTGTAGTCACCGATATCGGCTGGCACGTGCATCTGTGCTTCGCTTTGTTTTACGAAGGCTCTGAAATAAATTGTTATACAATAGAGCGCTCATGGTAAGCGCTTCAACTTAATTGAGAAAAACAAGCAGACTGGTGATGGTGATTACTGAAATGGGCGGAAATATTATATAGTGGAGCTAACGTCTAATAGGGTAGTTGACTACAAAAATATAATTAGTCTGTTAGATAGATTTCCAAAAAATATGGGACACGTTTCATCTTTTTTCACGTAAAAAAGAAAACGAAGACGATACAGTGCGTTGAAGACTCGTCGTCGTCACACGTCAGAAACCTTCCTGACCTTTGATGCTTTTTATATTCGTCATTTTTTATAGATTTGATAAAGCAAAAAATACGTGTCCATTATTTTTCGATAATATAACAGAAGGACTAAATAGAATATTTTTTTACTTAGGAAACATCCCTATTATCAGAATCCATGATTTGTTCAATAGAATAAATAACTAAGTATAATTTTTAACTAGTTTTATTTTATTTTGCACTTTAATGTAGTTCTTTTTTTTTAAGTGTTTGGAACTCACAAAGGCAACTGCTTTAACGGGTACCAAACACCTTTTTAGGGCGTTTTTATATTCCAGTATACCTTTGTCTTAGATCGTCGTTCTGTAGTGTGGGATTAGAAGCGTCTAGAAGTTTCTGTAACGTAGATCTCGCTTCTAGCCAATGGGGACGCGTGAGCGCCATGAAGGCGTTGAGAGTTTGTTCCTGAAATCAAAACACGAACATGCAGCTTTATTGTACAGACGATCGCACATCACTGGCCATAAATCGACATTGACAACTTTATGTCGTTGCAGTTAGAGCGGTATTAGCATCGCATCTATAACCACTAATGTTTGGTTGACTGTAACTCTATTTAGGTACTTACTGCTAAAACCGCGGGAATAAAAGGCCCGTATATTATAATGTATCCGGCCTTTTATTCCTGGACTGTACCTATGCAGTATGAACATTGGCATAGATAGGAAATGGCGACACAATAGGGGTACTTTGTGTTAACGGAACCATAATCAAAGACGGAACCCAAAAACGCAATTCGAGAAATTATCTGTTAAGTACTAATCCGCATAAATCTTAGGAAACTACATAATATCTAGTTTTCATAATGACAAAAGTTATAGATAAGGCAAAAGATTATGTTTCAATCAAATCTTGGACTAATATTATAAAGAGGAAAGATTTTTGATTGTTTGTTTGTATTGAATAGGCTCCGAAAATACTGAACCGATTTAAAAAAATTCTTTCACTGTTTGGAAGCTACACTATCCCCGGGTGACATAGGCTATATTTTATCCCCATATTCCCACAGGAACGGGAACTACGCGGGAGGAACCGCGGGGGGTGCTGCTAGTATTTTATAACATTATTGCAAAATATCTCGTAATATTAAACCTGTTTACAACAAACGAGAAATCTGTTTATATCGTAAACAAGTTGACGTAGTCGTTCTAACATAATTTATATTCAAGTCTCGCGGAAGTTTATAAACTTGTTTTATTTTTACATGATTATTAAATATTGGAGGTGTGTCGTGTACCTATGTGATTACACCTCTAAAGAAAATCGAAAGTTAAATTATTTGTTTTCGCTGAAATTGCCTATCATCCGTAAAAAGAAGGCAGAGTTTTAGGGACGGTTTTAAATTGATATTTTTATGGTAAGTAGGTACATATGTGTCGAACCCTAATTTAATTCTAAAGTTAGACAGATTTTTAGGCTAAAGTAGATTTTAAAGAATTTTCAACTTTAAATTGTTAATTCAGACCGGGGGACAGTAACCACCAAACAAGTCGAAACTAAACTAGTGATCTTATTGTACACAACATTTGTAGAACAACATGGATTTAATTTATGAGAAAATAAGTTGTTGTCAATATTGGTCTTCGACTGGATTGGACTCCTTTGCATTCTAACACGTTTATGAATATTGAAAATGATAATATCATTCTTATTAGTAGCTGTTCTATAAAACAACAATAACAAATCTATATGTAGGCAAGGCTATAGTAATAAATAATGTGCTGCTTATGTCTTTTGAAACAATTAAGCAGCACACCTATGAGCTCTTCTGTGTGCGTTTATTCTTTTCTATTTTAAATGTTTTGCATAGCTGTAGGTACTTACATAAAATTATGATTTATGTCTTAATTTATTTACTTACCTTAAAAACATTCTGCTTAGATTTGAGGAGAGGTCCATCGAATAAGTTAGAGATTACGTTCAGATCCAAAATCAACTCGCCGATTGCCACTCCAATGTGTTTCTCGCTCTAAAACCATACATAATTTTATAAAATTGCATATTTTAAAACAAACTTATACTAGCAAAACTGCAAGATAAAATTGTGGCAACCCTGCCAAATGAAATTGTATGTAAATTACTACACGTTCGCTTTCATGCGGTAGTAGTTCCCAATTTGGTAGTGTTATATCAGTCTGCAATGTCAAAAAGAAGACACTGATCACGGTCAATACTCTGAACAAAATGTGCACACAGTTGACTCTTATTGCTTAGAACATAACAACCAAATTCAAATACACAGCTATTTTAATGTTATTGTAAAAAAATCATACGACAAAATTGTACTTACATTGCTGGGCGACGTAAACACACCATAGGGAAGGTTTTCAATGGGAAAATCAGTTCCCGGAGAGTATTCGATGAACGATTTCATTTTGATACGTGTTTGTTCGTCGGGTGACAATCGGAATGTGTTTTCAACGCGTAGCTAGTTCCAAGTTGTTATGGAAATGTATCCACTGGACAAGTGAACTAGCCGGTTTGTTGGCCGGCCGGCGCGACACTATAGTAGACTTATACCAGTTGTCAAGGTCAAGATCCTCAGGTCTTTGTAACGATGAACCAGGGAAAGTTTTTAATTATTTTATGAAGGTAGCAGTCTGATAAAAAGTACTGGAGGTGATCACCGCTTGATTGAACGAGACTGTTTTAGGTTATAAAACGAGCAATGAGACTTGATAACAGTTGAACTGATTCCTCTGTAAATATGAATGATGATAAGTGATAACGTTGTTTATTTTATGGGTATGAATAATTAAATAGGAGATAGGTTTTTTTTTGTGGTCCCTGGATGACCGATTGGGCATGCCTATTTCCATCAGTGGACTGCTAATGCTGTTTTACAACGAAAACTCCTTGAATCACTTTTGTATTTTCTCACTTCAGTTTCGGCACTGCTGTCTCAAAAACTAAAGCATTTCTTTAGCTATAGATCCATAGAAACACCTAGGTACAAGAAATCTGCTAAGTACATAAAATATTTCGTTTGTAGCCATTTGTAGCGTTTCACGTTTGTGTAGTCGGAAGCCCGAAAGTCGACAGTCAGACTTGACAAGGGAAGTGGGTTATGAAGGTCAGATAAGTGGTTGCCCTATGCAGAATTACCGGTACCCGACTGTATCCTGATAGGCTGGAAGCCGACCCGGACTGGGGTTTGCTGAAATAGGCACATGATGGCCCAAGTACAATTGTCTTTAATTCTTTATTGTACAGTAAAACAACTTATATTATATTAGACATAATAAAGGCGAGCTTAACTCAAAGTTGAGTTTTCTCCCAGCAAACCTTTGAGTGACAGAGAGAGATAATTAATCATAGTTGTTGTCACTCTTGGACTAAACCTTAATTAGTTTTTCTTCTTCGTCGTTCCCTCAATACTGAGGATCGCGACCACAAGACGCTTCTCCAAAACATGCGGTATTCAGCAGTGTGGACCGCTCTGTAAACGCTACTCGTTGCTTCCAACAGCCCTTTGCGTATTGCGTTTAGTCCTAAACTACTAAAAAAAAAGCACAAGTAGGTATGAAAATCCACATTTTTAATTATTACAGCCAGTTATTTACATTTTAAAGTTAACCTTAGAAAGTATCGTAGTGGGGCTACGTAGCACTCCTCGAAGGCTCTCCTTGGGTTTTGACAGAGTGCTGCGAGAGTCCGTGACTGCCTGAAAACAATGATTCTGCAGTACTGTTTCGTGGAACTACGCAATAGTGAGTTATAAGATTACTTGGTTGTGGTCTGGTAGGCAGCCGCTATACTTGAAATAGTGGTGTTCAGTTGAATTCTGTTTGACTGGGAGCCGACCCCTATACAGTTGGGAAAAAGATAGGCAGATGATGACAGATGAATACTGGGGCGGTTATCTTTAAAAGTGTTTATTTTAGGAGCCGAATATTTTGATAATCCATATCAATTGAGGATTCACAAATTGAATATCTTACTAAAAATAATTTTAATACAGTGAAATTCCACCAGACCAGACGAATTTGGTTTCTTCCCCTTTACTGCGTATGTTTGTGGGTAGTTGTACACAAATAACCAACGGTGGCAGTGTATAAAAGGGGGGTGCCTTGAACTAATTTCTCAAAGAGTCAAGCGATCCTGTTTCACAGGCCGCGGGCTCGATTCCCTCCACCAGACCCCAGTCCGATCACCATGTTTGGCAAGCCGATCCCTTGGGTGAAGCAAGCCAAATACTTAGGTGTAATCCTTGACCGAAAGCTTACTTTCGGTGAGCACATAAAGACGGTGCGTAATCGCGCCGCTTTCGCTCTCGGTAGGCTCCACCCCATGCTGAATGCACGCAGCAAGCTTTCCCTTAAATGTAAGTTGCGCATTTATATAACGTGTATACGCCCGATTATGACCTATGCGTGTGCTACTTTTGCGCACACTAAGTCGTACCGGATCCATAGGTTGCAAGTAATCCAAAACCGATTTCTGCGGAAGGCCACGGGTGCCCCGTGGTTCGTTAGAAACGATCGACTCCATGTCGACCTCCGCATTCCAACTATTAAACAATTCATGAAGCGCCTTAACAAGCGTTTCATTGAGTCCGCCGAATCCCATCAGAACCCTCTCATTGTATCGGCCGCCCGGTACACTCCCTCCAAGATTAGTAGGATTCGCCGTCCACGGCACTCCCTAGTCGAACCCGACGACCCCATCACCTTACTACAAGAGAGTAATAGGGAAACCAGTACGATTAGAAAAAACAAAAACAGACCGCGTTCCGTATTCCGGCCTCGCCGACGAGGCCCATCGCGACGCCCCAGTAACATCCCTCCCCGACTTTTGCCTAACGAGCCAGCCCGCGCCGCTGAGCCATTAGCGTTAAATCCCCTAAATAATAATAATTGACCCAGCCTGTCCCTTGCTGCCCCTCTCAATGACCCCGTTAAGCCGAGGCCCGTATCCCACAGGGGATGCCCTTAGCGAAGCGGTCATTTAGCTTTTTAGTAGTTTTTAGCCCTGGCTGGGGGCCTTAAATTCATTTGAGGCCACCACAGGATTGTCCGGTTGAGCAGTAACCAGCCTTAGTGTGCTGAACTGCGAGTGGTCCATTCCAAAAAAAAAAAAAAAAAAAAAAAAAAAAAAAAAAAAAAAAAAAAAAAAAAACTAATTTCTCAGTCGCAACTCAACGGTCAGCGAGTCAACACGTCCCCTGAGGATGCCTCGTGGAGAGGCGAAACACGTGTCGGTAATGGTGTTGGGTTTTGCATTGCCTTCCTGCATGTGCTTAAAATCCTTGCATTTGCCCAGTAATCTTGCATGTGCATAATATAGCGGGCGGGAGGGAGGTGCATACCTGCAACCCACTAATATTCGCGGAAATTAAAACTAGATATATTGTTTTCATTTTCAAATTTACAGTGAAATTCGTTTATTATGACGCCGCTTATATTGACCAACCGCTTTAGTATGAAGTAAAACTGAGCTAAGTTTGGTTTTCATATTAAATTCTTTAAAAAAAAGTACGGATATAATGACTTCATTTATTGACATGTCCCTTATTATGACCTATTTTTCAGAAATTATGTTTGGTTATAGTGCATATATAGTAGTCAGAGCGATTCATAAAGGCTGGGATAACCCAGAATTGTGTAATTTAGATGATTCACGAAATTGCATTTCAAATCCAAATAATTGTTTTATCATGTTTTATTTTTAACATTTAACATTAAGCTGCTATGACATGTGTTAATATATAAATAATAAAATGTAAATTATTCGTTACAAACTATAGGCGTACAGACAGACATACAGGAACTTATTGTAGTGAGGTGTTTTCCAAAAGGTGTGGTTTTAAAATAACTGTATTTTTTTTTAATAGTTTGTAAAGTGTGGCCACCTCTCGAACAGATTCGATGTTAAATTATTATTATTACGTTTACTTTTTTTAAACCGACCTTTGAAATTTAGGTATGCGCCGGTGCCAGGAGTAGGTTCCAAGCTACCGATGGTTTGGGCTCCGGAGACTTGATCGCCTCACAATGCCAGCCGAATCGAAGAGTGCGTTCGTGTGCCCACAATTCGTGGTTATTATATAGTGACGACTCAGACGCAAGTTGTGGGTACACGAACCAAATTATTGTTTGACCCAAATCCGAGTTTTGGCGTCGTGTTTATCAAGCCCTTGTTTCAACTGCCTGACGAGTCAGCGACAGCCTCGAAGGATGATCGATAGAGGCTTTGAGCGATCAAAGCTTTGGCCGTTATTTATTGCAAGCTGTTTGCTCGATGAGGTATTCTAGTTAACTTTTCGCCCAAATCAAGTCCTTGAAAAACACCCAAAAATTTTCTTTAATGCTAACCTCAATTATAAAATGACCTTTTTCAGGATTTATGTAGATTTTGTTACACGTTTTAAAATGATTTTTTAAGCAAATTTCACGATTCTACCCCTAACAGTAAATGCCATCGGTCAGAGACTGAATTTATTTTCTAATGAAGTAGGTTAGGTGTATTTCGAAATAAGTTAAGTTATTCTAAAACCACTTCTTTTGAATGCCAGGGTACTGAAATATATAATAAGTTTACATACATAAATACCATCTACCACAACATCAAAATATGAATTACAAACACATACACTACATCCAGTATAAAATCTATTCTCAAATCCTTGTTTATTGGTACAATTGGTTTATAAATGCTTAGGATTAGATATGTCATACATATTATGTAAATATTATAACTTTATAACGCAAGTTTATTATATTTTAGTTTTTGAATGGATTGTCAGTTTATCATATTAAAAAATGTACGTTACAATTATTTTCTATTCATTTTTTGAAATGTTAACAATGATATAAAGGACTTACTCCCAGTTCCAAAACGAAAAATATGACAAGTTTGTGAAGCCGCGTCAGCTGTTTTGATTGGTTCACAGAAACTTATGGGTGCTTGACAAATTGTCATTTTAATTTCACGACCATTTTCGTTCGTGAAACTGGGGGATAATGTAACAGTCTAAAATTTGTTCTACTTGAATTTGGACAATTTGATATAGGCACTTATATTTATAATTCAACCCGCATTTAATTAAAACAGCGATCACGAATCTTCAGGAAAATATACTACTACGAGATTAATAACCATTAATAATTTTAATAAAAGATGACGTTAGCTTTAATAAATACAACACAACGAAATAATGTCATTAAAAAGTTTAGTCACCGCAAATTGTTCACAAAATTTTATTTTGAAACCACAAATAAACAAAAACTTTTCATCAAAAAATAATATAGTTATTCAATACTTAATAGAGTGAGGGCTGTTATCAATACGAGGTACTTACTACGTCTAAAACTAGTGTTTACATAAAAATACATAGTTCATACACAATACAACATTCTACCACAAACAATTTGAATTATAGACTTTACGTGAAGTGGCATCATCTTTGCTACATTGTTAATTGACTACGAGGGGTGGTGTTCCGTTATCACTACATAGTATACATAAAACAAAGTCGCTTTCTCTGTCCCAATATCCCTATGTACATAAGCTTAAATCTTTAAAACTACGCAACGGATTTTGATGCGGTTTTTTTTTATACATAGTGTTTGAAGAGGAAGTTTTATATGTATAACTAGTATTTCGCTTGGGGGCGCGAGTTGCAAGAAACTCACGGTGTCTTTTTAGTACTTTGACTAACAATTATTATCTCTACAATGTCAGATTTCTGAGTTACGCAAAGGGGTTGAAAGAAGGGGGTTGAAAAAGGTTGAATAGAGTTGAATTTTTTTTGGCCATATATTCATCCAGATGTCCTCTATACAAACCCGAAAACCATTTTTCTCTACAATGTCAGGTTTCTGAGATATGCCAAGGGGTTGAAACAAGGGGGTTGAAAAGGGTTGAATTTTTTTTTGGCCATATACTCACCCAGATACCCTCTATACAACCCCGAAGACCATTTTTCTCTACAATGTCAGGTTTCTGAGATACGCAAAGGGGTTGAAAGTAGGGGTTGAAAAGGGTTGAACAGGGTTGAATTTTTTATTGGCCATATACTCATCCAGATACCCTCTATACAGCCGCGAATACCATTTTTCTCTAAAATGTCAGATTTCTGAGATACGCAAAGGGGTTGTAAAAAGGGGGTTGAAAAGGGGTATTTTTTTTTTCGTTTTATACTCATCCAGATACCCTCTTTACAACCCCGAAAACCATTTTTCTCTTCGACGTCAGGTTTCTGAGATAAGCAATGGGGTTGAAAGAAGGGGGTTGAAAAGGGGTAGTTTCAGATTTTTCCCATACTCACACCGACACCTTCTATACAACCCCATAAAAAGTTTTCCCCTCCTAGCACGGGAAGTGGGAGAACAATTATGTCAATCAGTGAGTGAGTGAGTAAGTGGTTATTTAATTATTATTTATATGTATAATACATGCATATTATAGTAGAGAAGCCCCCAGGTCGTTAGTATTTTTAAATGACTTCAAAGGAGTACCTATTTATTACAAAAACCATGGGATCTCAAGAAACTTGATAGTTACCCAGTTGAAATTTTCACAGCCGCTATAACAACAAATCGCACTCTCAGAATTAAAGGGGCTTAACTCAAAATAATAAATCAGCTATATAGTGAACGTAAAAAACATACTCGAAAAGCCAGTGATGAAAAAGATTTCAAAATATGACTGGGAAAGGGGCAGTTCATATATATAGGTAGCGGAAGATATTTGTTTTTTAAACTTCAAAAACAACACTTTTAAAAGAATTTAATTCTTTCTCATTTGCCAAAAAAATCAATGTTCGAGTTAGGTTCCTTTGATTATAAGGGTTCGAAATACTGGTTGCGGAATTTGTTCGAAAGAGTTACCGAGGCCTTGGAACGCAAAGGGCACAAAAAGGATCACGGGTGGGTTTTAGTCAGTAAAAGTCTGACATTCCCTACCGCTCCACCCAGGGCGGGAGGGGTCATTTGATGATTTCCCATCGAAAAAAAAAAAGGGTTCGAAATACTAAAAAGAGAATAAAATAAATATTAAATGGGCTCCATACAACAAACGCCTTATTTTCTGATTCAACACCACCCCCAAACCACCTCGCAAAACTACAAAATGAAAGAAAAAGAAAAATTCTTATCTACACAGAGTAGCGTCGATCTGCTGCAGCGACGGGAGGGTGAGCTTTAGCTTCCTGCGGTAAGCGGGGTCGGCGGCCAGCGGGTTGCGCTCCAGGTATATGGTGCTCAGCTTCTTGTTGTCCTGCAGGTACTCCACTGACGACCAGTCTGGGATCTGGTTGTCGTTTAGCTGCAAATGGTGAACAATCAATGAATAACAATATTACATTATGATTTTATCTGACACCAGGTCCTGCAGTGCTATTCTGTAAGAACTCACGTGCGAATTCGATTCATATCTCATTTTCGATTACACTTCGTAACTCACCTGAAGTGAAAAGTATTTGATATTCTGACTGTCAAGTTAAGTTCGCTTCACCTATGTTCTCACTTAGTGGCACTAGTGTAGTTTTCATCAAGTTACAGAATACCAAATACAGTTTTCACCGCTGAATCAGAAGTGAGAACTGGAGTGAGTTCTTACAGAATAGCATTGCAGGTCCTGAGCCTCAAGTCTGCTATTACAATAGGGTAGTTGCCTAAAAAATCTAATTAGTCCGTCGGATAGATTTCCAAAAAATATTGGACACGTATTTCTTCTTTTTTCACGTAAACAAAAAATGAAGACGATACAGTGCGTTGAAAACTCGTGTGACGTCACTACTCGCTACAATTTTTACCGAGCCGTGACGTCACAAGCCCCCACTTCTGATCTTTGATGCTTTGTATCTTCGTCAGTTTTTATAGATTTGATAAAGGAAAAAATACGTGTCCAATATGTTTGTATAGGTAATCTAACTGACGGACTAAACATTATCATATATTTTTTACTCAGGAAACATCCCTATATGTTGACAAGTTTGGTAATCCACTATGATAAAAGCGACATTATGACTTTTCAATGGTCAACCACTGACACTCCATTGAATGAAATAGCATAAAATGGTAATCTCGTATATAATGACAGATGTAAAATCAACAATTATGAAATCAATGATAGACCATTCTAAAACAATTGTAATAGCAGAATTGAAGCCCTGATGTAATGTGTGTAATAGAAGGTATTAATTAGCTTTTAATTATTATTTTTTGTTGTTGTTTGTTTTGGCGAGACCTAAATAAACATTTTTCTTTCTTTCTTTACGTTATATTTATTTTAAATCGAAACTCACCCATAGTTCTTCCAAGTCCACCATATGTCTTAGATTTTCAATGACAATAATTCTATTGCAAGCCAAATCTAAAGTCTGCAACTTGACCTGGTTTTCTAAATTCTCAATAGCAGAGATACCATTCTCAGAAATATACAGCTGCTCCAAATTCCTTAGTTCGTCCAAATTCTCTATTTTCGTTATACGATTACTCTGCAGAACTAATATTTCGAGGGCTGATAATTCTTCCAGGTTTTGTATTTTTGATATTTTGTTTTTTCCGAGGTAAAGCTGCTTGAGGGTTTTCATGCCTTGTAGGTTTTTGATTTCCTGAAAGATCAATAATATGTGTAACTGATTAATATATTTGGTGTTTTAAAAGTGATTCAATAATGCATGCGGCCTATGTATACGATGAACGCTGGAGTCCACGCAATGACGACACGGTTGGCGCAGTAGTTGAGCGGTTGGCTGCTGCGTCACGTTTTGTGGCATGGTTCAATTCCCGCACGGAACGAATATTTGCATTGCCTACAGATAGTTGTTCCGGATCTGACTTTGCGTGTGTGAGTTTGTATGTTTGTAAACGCACCCACGATACAGGAGAAATTATAGAGAAAAAAACCACGAAAAAAAATGTGTACCAGAACACAAAATGTAGACACAAAAAAAAGGAAACTTAAATTTAAAACAGTAAAATTTTGTGACAACTAGGAGCTGCCTGACGCTGGTTTTCAGCTGAACCTAACGTTGTTACCAGGTGACGACAGGACGACAACGAGGCCCATAAAGCGTTGTGCGCATCACGGAGGTTGGCTCGAGATGGTACAAGAAAAGAGTGTTTGGAAGGTTATGGGGGAGGCCTTTGGCTAGCAATTAGACACTAAAGGCTAGTTACATATGTATATGTGTATACATAAAAAATGGGTAGTAAAACACACAGGGTTAAACAGGGTTTCCGACAGCTCAACCTAATGTAATTTGATTTTACTTATTAATTATCCATTGTACAATTTTTGTATGGTATATTTTTCATATTCCAACGGATTATACACGCTTTGGGTTTTTGTCATTAGTACATGCTTAAATACTGCGATACAACTGCTGTGCAGACTCTAGAAATGAAGGGTGTTCATTGTGTTCAAACTTACCCGCAACCGGTTATCTCCCAACTCGAGCAGTTCCAACTTGGGCAAATGGTTGACGTTCTTGATCTCCGACAGCTTGTTGGAGCTGAGGAACAGCTTCTTCAACTTCAGCAGGTTCTGTAAGCCATTGATCTCTTTGATTCTGTTGAATGATAAGTCTAGCATCCTGGAAATGGGAGAAAATCTGTTAAAGTCAGTACCTGTGACGTGGCGTGGAGCGGTAACGGAATCAAACGTATCAGTAAAGATGGAGCCTCTTAACACAGTCCCGACTTGCATCTGTTTCACTCTTTTTTTTTCAGCCTATTTTATCTGTTAATCTATACTAATATTAAGAGGAAATATTTTATAGTTTAATTTTTTTGTTTGCATTGAATAGGCTCCAAAACTACCGAACCAATTTGCAGTGAATAAAGTGTTGTGCAGCCCTACTGTAGTGTTCTCCAACCTTTATGCATAATTACAATCAACATTTCAGCATTTTCAGCAAGCCATTCATTGCTGGGATTAGGCCTCCTCCAAGCATTACCATAAAGATAAGTCCAGTTCAGCTTATTTAATTGTACACCAAACTTACATCAACTTACAGTGATTCAAAAAGTTCATGTACAAAGGCAAGATTAACTCAAAATTGAGTTTTCTCCCAGCAAACCTTTGAGTGATAGAGAGAGATCAGCATAGAGGATAGGATTCAGTGCACAATTTTACAATACTACATATTTTATCAAACATATGTACATAGATATACCTACAAATATGAATACATATAATATTAAATACATATCTAAGAATATTATGTCATAGTGGTCTTCATCCGCATCAAGTAGATTCCTTCAATCTTCACGGTCGTCTGTCCACCCTTTTTTTTCTGAATGGGAAATGACTTCAACGGGCAACAAGCGACCCATAGCTTGCCGTCCGCAGGCCGGCGCCTACGGTGGCCGGGAATCGCCCTGCGTTTCCCGACGTCTTCTTCTGTTGCGGTGGCTGGGGCGTGAGGTTTTCCTCTTCCGCACGCGTTCCGCCTCCTCCTTCGCTAGCATTACTGCTTCGCAGAAGGTGACCGCTTCCCATGCCTTCTCGCTCTGGACCATGGATTGTACCAGGGCCGGACGCGAGAGGTCGCCGCCGCCGATTGCCTCGTCAGCTGTCTACACTTAGGCGAAATCTAGAACCAGATTACAATAAAGAATTGAGAAGAACTTACTCTAAATTAACAAGCCCATCCAAGTTCTCCATGACCACAATCTGGTTGTCATACAGTTCCAGTTCAACCAGTGTGCTTAATGTGTTCAAACCCTCGATTTTCTTGATCAGGTTCCATCTCAGGTATAGTCTGAAAATGAGAGTTATCATATGTAAAAAATTAAAGACGACGACAATCAGTGCTTTATTCTTTATACTGCTTATAGCTGTACTGCTGTACTACTTATACTGCTTTATGCTTTATTATTTCACGCTAAATACTATACATGCTAAAGTAACTATGTATGTATGGGATCAACACGCGGGAAAAGGCCGACTAGCCGTTGAAAGAAATATCCAATCCAGCACTGTTTGTAAGAAGACTATACAATTAGTGAATTGTATAGTCTAATGAAATTAATGCTATCTATACATATGTATAATAACATCATAGACTTGCCGTGTCTGTACATTGAGTTTTTTGTATAAAAATAATTGAACGTTAGGTAACAAGTACCACCGATTGAAATCTAGATACCTACTCAGACGTATACTCAGTGTTATCCCGATTTTTATCTAGCCTTTATTTCATAAAAATCGACTCACAAAATCAAAAGATATTGTATTTCTAAGTATTAAGATACTGACTGAGTCCTGCACGCATCACGTAAAAAGTACAAAACCAATATAAACTTGTTTTATACATTAAAAATGATAGAATATAATTTTTTAGCCTGCCCTGCATTAATTATCCTCTTCCTATTTTCTTAATTCTGAAAGGGATCAGGTTGTGCAAGGTGCGAATTTACTGTAGGTACCTACGTACATTTGTAATTTTTTTTCTGACATTCACGCGAACGAAGTTGAGAACGTCTATACTAAGATTATAAAGCTGAATGGCTTCTTTGGTTGAGCGTAGCGCGCTCAACTAAACAAACTCTCTTCTCATCTTAGGAACTACCGGGTTGAATTTTTTTTTTCTCATTTATTGAGGAAAGTTATAGCTAAGGATAGGATATATATAACATCACGCTACGACCAATAGGAGCGGGGCATCGATCAAAAAAGGTTTCTTTTTCTCTCTCTTATGTGACACAGACGATGTTACGCGGTTCTTAGCTAGTATATAATATAAAACACTGTTATTCACTAATCAATTACCGCCCGGAGACTGGCTACGTAGGCGGCACGATATAATTGTTAGTAATGGAATTGCTTTCCTCCATTAGTCCAGTTCATTCTCGTATTTTAACGTAGATTGAGGCCAACGAGGATGCGAGAGTAGTTCAATTACTTTGGAGATCTTGACTATTTATTTAGTCCATAGGTACTAAATACTGCGGCCTTTTTTTTTTCTTTTATGGATGGGAAATCCATCAAATGATTTCTCCCGCTCTGGGCCGAGCGCAAGGGATTGTCAGACTCTTAATCTAAATAAAACTAAAACCCACTCGTAATCCTTCTCAACTCACTCGTGACTCTTTCCAACAAACGCAACCACTGTTAGCGGCCTTACTCGAGTGATATCGGAAATTATCCCAGATGAACTTACTGTCGGGATAAAGGGTATCCTTTGTTCTTCTAAAAGGTCAAATTTTACTTAAAATTTATCAAATTTGCTTCATTAGTTTAGGCGTGAAAACGTAACAAACAAACAGACAACAGCAACTTCCGCATTTACCTTTAATGTTAGTATGTATTCTCATTTCAAATAACGATCTGACTTCTATGAGAGAATAGTTACAACATGATATTTATAGCCGAAATTCTAGGGCAAAAATTATCGCCAAATAGACGTGACAAATCGCAGAAAGGGTGACAAGACTTTTCAACACCCAATCGGATCACTTAGGACAACGTTTGATGTCCATGACCCATGATCTAAGACATTTAAATAAAATGTTTGATGACCTAAAGTAGAGAAATTTGAAGTATCACCAGCCGTCTGTGACATGACAAACAGACATAGGCTGAAACATAGGACCTCCTTGAGTATGGTTTAAAGATACAATAATAGTACTATCGAACAACGGCGTCCGCGCTTCATAAAGCACACTAATTCGAAGAACGCGAAAAATGACAAACGCTATCGTAACATCGACCTTAGACAGAACAGTAATTGTTAACCCAGCCTGAGAGATACAATTCATTGATCATAAATATAACTGATTAAGTGGGAGCAGCTCACTGACCTTTTTATTGATTATCTTGTGACCAGAATATAGTGACAATGATGTGTGATGTCACCCATTATGATCACATGCCTATGTTTATGGCACACTAATATCAATTTGCACTTAGGTAAATGTTAGTGGACAATGCGTGTACACTAATTTTTACTTATTCTGCTGAGCTATCATACCTATGAAGTTAGGCACAAGTTAGTCAATTCATGGGCTCATATTCTGAATTAGGAAATACTTTGTATCCCAACAGTATGTTCTTGTGAAATAATTTAACTAACACACAAGCAACTACCAAATGCTAATGTGCAACAAGGGTATGAAACATTTTTAGTCTTTATTGTGATGGTGAACTTTTTATGCAGTTTCAGTTAGTAATGTCTAAGACAGTGGTCCAGCGCCAGGAGCCTAGTTGTGGAATGTGTTCGAAAGAGTTACACGGCTCTGGATCGCAAAGGGCATTTGGAAGAACACAGGTGAGTTTTAGTCAGTAAGAGTCTGACACTCGCTTCCGCTCTGCCCGAAGTAGAAAGAGTCATTTATATATTGATGATTTCCCATAAAAAAGGAGACTACTTAATATGACATCATTCACATCTTTAACTTACAACTTATGAAACCATAATGATATGTATTTTGTTTTTGCTGTAATGCATAATATATTAAAGTTCTCATTTACCCCAAAAAAGTTATCTTTTCAAGAGAATCAAAAAAGCATATAATGATTAAAAAATGGATAAAACTGATTGGTATTTTGGAGCTGCTTGCTGTCAGCCTAGTTTGATTAAATAATTTTTGTTTGATGACAGCACAGTTACTGTTACAACCTGCTCAAGAACATAGTCATAATCTATGCACTCAATGGAACACTGATAAGATCTTGAACAACAGTTAAAACTGTACTTGTAAACACATTCATCTTACCATGTCAAACACAGATAAGGTTTGGACACTTTTTCAGGTATTTCTTGCTTGTAATACAGGATTTAATCATGTACATAGACAGTAGAATAGTTTTTTATCCATAGCTTGTAAATTACTAATATGACTAAGGAAAAGTGAAAGTCCCTCATAAGCACTAAAAAAACAGGTTAAAAAATGACTCACCTCTCTAAGTTCTTTAAAGGCTCAAGATTCTCAATTTTCCCAATTCTGCCATGGTTCAGGTCCAATTCCTCAGTCTGCTCGTTTACGATAATGATCTCCTGGCACTCTTCCTCGGAAGGAGGAGGTGTTTGCTCTGGCTGTGGTGATCCTGCCGTTACTCCTTCCGCAACCGGCTCATTAGTACTTTCAGCACCTTTTTTAGGCGCGTCCTCTTTGGGCACATTCTCTTTAGGTGCATCCTGTTTTGGTGCTTCGTCTTTTCCTGGACTATTGGCTGCCGGTGACCCTTGATTGTCTAAACATTGAAATTATGTTATATCGCAAAAAACTTTGCAACAAAACATGGACAAATACCCGGTAAAGTACGAATTACATACCCGCCATTATGATTTATAACGCTGCAATGTTCTTGTCTTGACTTGTTAATAGATGGTTTGTTCACACGCACCAAAGATCTAATCAAATTAGAGTATTTCCTATAAATCCAGCAAGCCTCTAGCTAAATTCTCGAAATCACAAAAATATGACAGTTTACAATGACAGTCACTGACAGACACAAAAATATTGTTCTGTCAATTAAAGTGTCAGTCAGACTCACTGTGATGAAATCAAACAAATACATTTCGTACTTTACAAATTATATTATAAACCTGACTATACACAAACAAAAAAGAATACACTTAGAGGTCCACGAAAAAAATTGGCATTGGACTTTCAAGCGTTTTAAAATAACCGACTCCGTTTTGTTCCGCAAAATAAATAGAAGGTGCATTTATTTTTTATTAGAAATTTAGTGTTGTCAACTTGATTTTTACTTCATTTCTGTACGCCTCAGTAGCTTTCAGGTGAAAAAGTTTTATGAGATCTCACATCAAATAAGACTATGGCTGTATGGCTTTGCCTTTGCTTTTCCCTGTCAAAATAGAAAAAAAAAATAGAAGATGTCACTGTCAAGAGTGTCAAGTGTCAACTGTTTACGTAAAAGTTGAAAAGTTCCGCGCCAATTTCGCTAAGTATTCCAATTAGTGATTTGTGCTAAAAAGTACAAACGATGGACGAAAATGATGAACTGGCACAATTAGAAGAATTACTGTGTGCAGAGCTAAACGAGGAAAATAGAAATGACGACACGAAGGAAGCTTCGATCCGGGAAGTTGATATCTTTCAACCAAGTAGCAGTAACGTAGAAGTTGAAAAAAATCCAGATGAAAGTAAGCCTGTTAAGAATTCTGCTATCCACAATGGCGATACGGATTCATCAGATGATGAGGAACAAAGAAATTACACTGAACGTAAGTACAGCAACTATGGTTCTGAGGTTAAGAAGATATTGGACAACCAGGAACATGAACAGAGAGACAAAAGGCTTGACTTCGAGACGAGGTTACGACAAACAAATATGGACGTCAAAATCGCTAGAAATAATAGTTTCAAAACCAAAAAGCCAGTTGAACAGGTTAGCAACAAAAATACATTTTGTGCACCTGAAACCAAGAAGAACAAAGAGTCAGCAGACATTTATACTGATCCCGTATTTGGTATAAGAATTACTAAGCCATTAATATCAAGTACAGCACTCTTGGACCGCATGCAAGGCAGAGAGGCTGTTAATATGTTACGAGTAAAGAGACATGTTGAAAATGAAGATCTTTCCAAGGACTGGGTGATAGGTGGTGTCATTGTGAGAAAAAGTGCAGCTAAAAAGTCAGCAAAAGGTAATCAATTCTTGATATGGACTCTTTGTGACCTTAAAGATGATTTCAAAACAGTTTCTATGTTCTTATTTCGAAAAGCTTATAACGACTTATGGAAAACTCCCGAAGGTACTGTAGTAGCTGTTCTTAATCCAAATGTTTTGGATAGATCACAAAACAGTGCTGAACAGGCCAGTCTTAGTGTTGAGAATCCCGATAGAGTGATGATTTTGGGTCAGTCTAAGGACCTTGGTGTTTGCAAGAGTAAAAAAAAGAATGGTGAGAAATGTACAGCATTTGTTAATCTAAGCCAATGTGATGTGTGCATTTATCATGTGAAGCAGGAGTATCAACAATACTCCAGAAGACAAGAACTTCAGTCTTCCACTATGGGCAAAGGACTTGTTAGCTTACAAAATAAAGTTCTTGGTAAAAGCACTGTAATTTATGGTGGAAAAGCATACTCTGCTTTACCTTCTGGCAACACTGCTAAAGTGAAAGAGAGGGACAATAACAGATTGATGTCTTTGAGCGAGTACCATAAGTCTGAAGGAGACAAGTTTATGATGAACAGGGCTCCACAGGGGGCAGGCCCAATGAAGAACAATGGTATACTACATAGTCCTGCAACTCAAAGGACAAGTGATACAGAACGGCTAAACAAGCTCACTTCAAGTCCACAAAACACCAAGTCACAAAACTTAAGTTTGGCTGAAAGAGTTGGAAGCTCTCCCAAACTCAGCAGTAGAGGCACTTTTGGGCTCAAAGGCAGTGGCACCATAGATTTAAGCATGACATATGGCCAAAAGTCTGCAGAACGAGCCAAAGCAAATGCATTCAGATTGATCCAACAAAATGGAGGACTTGCTAAGGCTGACCCAAATAATATTAAAGGAACACAGGCTGGTAAGAAGAGGGCCTTAGAAAAGTTGAATGGCTCTGGTAGTGATGAGAATGACAGCAAAAACTCAGATGATGATAATACTCCAAGATCACAACTCAAGAAACCTAAAACTGTGATGTCCGAGAGGTTCAAGAAAATTCTAGAAGCAACATCAGCTCACCAGAACTTGATAAAGGAGCATGAGGATGATGAACAAGAGAAGTATTTCCATAAACTTGAGAAAAAGGAACAAATGGAAGAGAAGATGCTGAATACTTTCAAGCTTGCATGCAAAGCTGTGAGATGTGTGAAATGCAAGTACACTGCATTCTCAGCAGCTCAGATATGCAAGGATGAACGGCATCCTCTAAAAGTCTTGGACTCTTTCAAGAGGTTCTTCAAATGTGCGGATTGTAATAACAGAACTGTTTCCTTAGAACTGATACCTCTTCATCCTTGCAGCAACTGCCGTAGTTCTCGCTGGGTGAAGGCACCTATGATGAGAGAAAAGAAAGTTGCACTTTCTGAGGGCCTGTCCATCAGAGGTGAAGAGGAAACCTTCATAGGTGGACAGGTTTCTTCTGGCAAGAATATTAACTTATTGGTGCCTGATAGTTGAGGCTTTGTTTTGATATATTATTAAACATGACTGATAATTGTATTGATTTTGTGTTATTTTATTATATTTATATGAAATTGTGATAAAGGTTTTGAAATAAAATCCAATATGAAAATAAAGCATAATATAATTTTTATTATGAAACTTCCAGTCAATAACACTGAACCATTCCATAAAACACAATGTGTCTTCGATTTCATACAAGATCCATTTATAACAATCTTTGTCGCGCGGAATAATTGTGGGCTTTTTTATAAATTTTTACACAGCCTTTGACAATAAATTACTACATGTTACAAAACTGATCAGTGGAGCTATTATAACATGTGACACCAATGTATTTACAAAAACTTCTTTATACCGGGCAGTGGGGTGGCCATTGAAACTTAGAAATGATAAATTAAAACTCGATACAGCTAAAACACTAATAACAAAATAAAATCAACGTTATGTTTAACCGAAAATTCGTATAAAATAGTCATGTATAGGGCGACAGCCCGATAGTAACGACAGTTTAAAAAGTTAAAAATTAACAACAGCCGTGGGATAAATCGATCTCGTGAATTTCGTGCGGAGGAAGTATTTGCGGGTAGTTAGGAAACAGAAATAGTAATGCGCGAGATCGATATCGCACTAACTAGGCACTTGAATAACGATAGCATAAGTCAAGAAGCTTCCCGTAAGTTTTTCCTGTAACGATAGTGTCTTCACTATGTTGCCTTGCATCAAATAAAACAATATGGCGGCGGCCACTGCCCGTGGGTGCGTTCGTTCAGTAAAAAAATATATAAAAGTGTTAGTTGCGACGCGATCATTCCCACTCGGTGGTGGCGGGCGGCTTGGGCGTCAGGTCGTACAGCACGCGCGAGATGCCCGGCACGCCCAGCAGCTCCTTGCGCATCCGGTCCACCACCTGTCGACGCGTGTGGTGACAAACATTACAACTGCCTACAATGGTGCAATAGCGTTCATGCTGACTACGCACAAATCACTGACCAAACCAAACGCGTAATGAGCATCTTTCGGGCTGAGAATACTTTAGTAGCCAGTAAGATGCTCATCACGCTTTTGTGACATAGTAATCTCATTAGCTGTCCTTCTATATCGGCAGAAACCATAGCAGAAACAGGTCTCGGAAACCAAGCCTATCACCAATTACACATAGAAATAAAAACTACCTCTGACACTTCTGAATATGGCTATGACACCCCAAACCTGTGTTCGCAGTGAACGCAAATAAAACATGGAAGCATTACTTCAAGGGATCTCAGCGCGAATCGTGACCCAAAAATCCAAACAAACTCACACATCGAAACCTCGTCGCTGATTCGCCGAACCCTACCAACAACATTATTGCTAATACGATTCACAGTTAAAAATTGACCTTATTTCCCAAGTATTTGGGTTTAAATTACCATGTAACGAATAGGCCGTGTAACTAAACACGTGAGCGGCGCAATCGGTAAGCCCCGCCTACCGCGGCGCAATGTGCTTTGGGTCATTTTTTTGAGTTAGGAATGCTTCCATGTTTTATTTGCGTTCACTGTGTGTTCGGTATGTATTGGATATTGTGTGGGTAAGAATATTATCAGCAAAGTTTCTAGTCACTGTCGGCGTGGCGTTTTCCAGCCTTACTAGTATCCATCTGAGTGGGTAAGTAAGCAGTATACTCACGTCCTGCGGCATAGCATCGGAGCCCGGCAGCGCGGCGATGCCGGTCATGAAGTCGGAGGTGATGAAGGGGCGCAGCACGAGCGAGCGCTGGCACGAGGCGGCGCGCACGGCCGCGTCGCGGTCGAAGTGGATGGGGATCATCACCACCGGCATCTGCGCGATGCGAGACGCCACGCCGCTTGATACTAACACCTGGGGGTGATAAATGATAAATGATTTTTATTTTGTAAGTAGGTTGTAAAAAAAAACTTAAAAAAAAAAAAAATATTTTTCACTTTTTAGTGGTTCACTCCCAGGTAAACATACCCATCACAGCGTACGTGGTATAAATTGGTGTAAACAATAAACAAACATGCGATTTCAGCTATCTCGACAGATTTGCTATCATTTATTGAAATTAACAAAAAAACCGCTCGTTCGATTTCGATAAAATTTCATGGGACCATTTGGGAAGTATACCCTTTCCAACAAAAAAAGAATTTTTCAAATCGGTTGGCAAACGACGGAGTTATGCACGAACAAACATTTAAAAAAAAATACAAACATCCGAATTGAGAACCTCCTCCTTTTTTAGAAGTCGGTTAAAACACTTTTACACGTCAATCTTTTTTGGCCGTTATAAAACTAGGCCGGTGTTTGTTTATTTAGTGAGAGAAAAACCTTAAAAATTAATGAGATCTTCAATACAAGGTAAAAATAGACGAAAGGAGCTTATTGCCGCGTATATCTCGGGGATCTTTAAGACAAGATTGTACAGGTTATTTCTACGTGTACGTGGCCATTGTCGACCAAATCATCGCTTTTCATCAAGTGAGATTATAGTCTAGCCTAAACCAAACATCTCATCATAACTTTGTATTAGTTAAACTTCAAAATCATGTGTCACGTAAGTATGAATTTTCTAACGATAAAAAACGTGAGTGATTGACAGACAACGCACAGCTGAAACTGCTGATTGTAGAAATCTGATACTTGGTATGTAGGTTCCTCAGCTAGTGTTGAACAGGATTTCCCAAAATTCCTATGGGAACGTGAAAAAAAAACGGGGTATGAGCGTACGAAGTCGCGGGCAGAAGCTAGTCTCAAATATTTGGAAAAAAATTAGTAGTAATCATGAGAGTAGAGACTTCGATTTCAGCATTTACATTCCTATTTGGATCGTCTTGAGTGAACTAAATCATGAAAGAAAAAAATAGCAAGTAACAATAGTAAGAAGTATTATTACCTGTGTGGCAAGATCGTCCGCCTGGCGTAGAGTTGAGATAACTTGTTGTGTGAGAAAGGTAGGCGTGATGTCTGTCACTTGCTCCTTGATTATGCCTCCGAAAGCGTAGCAAACCCTGACAAAACAAATATTAAAATTAGTTAAGAGAAAATTTTTTTTTAGTATGTTTGTACTGGATAAGCTCCGAAACTGCTGGACTGATTTTAACAACTTTTCACCAATGGAAAGCTATATTGGATAGAGCATCGTAGCTAAATTATAACAGCCACACGGGTCGATCTTCAAAGTTAAGCAAAGTTTGCCGAGGTTGGTCTGTGGACGGGTGACCATCTTAACATAACGAGACTCCCCCGTGCCTCGGAAAGCACGTTAAGTCGTTGGTCCCGGTTGTCATTTGGAGATCTTTGGCAGTCGTTACGGATTGTCAGAAGCCAGAAAATCCGACTCCAGTCTTACCAAGAAGTACCGTGTTACCCAGTAAATGGATTGTAGAGGTCTGGTAGGCAGCCGCATCACGTAAAATACTGGTATTCAGTTGAATCCGATTTGACTGGGAGCCAAACCCAATATAGTTGGGAAAAGGCTAGGCAGATGATGGAAAACTATATTCTAGCCTCGTTTTCCCACGGGAACAGGAATCACGCGGATGAAACAGAGCGCTACTATACCCTATCTGTTTAGGTAGTTAACTAAAGGTAAACAATCTTGGTATGTCTTTTTATGTAAAAATATATTTTAAAATATGAATATTACTACTTATACAAATCAATTATCTATAATTTTAGAAAATCTGAAAGTATTTCATGTTGTAAAACGTATTTCACATTTTTCAAAAACATTTTTTGTTAAAAGACATACCAAGATTGTTTACCTTTAGTTAACTACCTAAACAGATAGGGTATAGTATTAAATAAGAAATAACGAACCTGTTAACATTGTGGCATACGCGTGGTATAAGCTTGGCGAGGTAGTGCATGTCCTTCCAGTCGGGCGGGTAGCGCTCCGTCGAGAGAGCTACCGCGTAACTGTATGTTCTGCCGTCACCTACAAAACAACATTATCTTATTAACTAATTGCAGTTATGCAAATCGTCTATACTAATATTATAAAGAGGAAAGATTCGTATTTTTGTATGTCTATACTACTATTATAAATAGGAAAGATTTGTTTGTTTGTTTGTATTGAATAGGCTCCGAAACTACTGAACCGAGTTGAAAAATTCTTTCACTGTTTGGAAGCTACGCTATCCCCGGGTGACATAGGCTATATTTTATCCCATATTTCCACGGGAACGGGAACTACGCGGGTAAAACCGCGGGGCGCTGCTAGTAACGACAAAACTCAAAGCCTACAGTGGCCGTATTACGAAGTGCCAATGCCATCATGATTCGTGTGAGGGAAAGAGATAGTGCTATTCGTCTTGTGTAACTCCGTCTCTCTCTGATACAGAAATCATGATGGATTTAAGACGTCATAATAGGGCTGCTGGACCAATTTCAAAAATTCTTTCACCATGCTACATTCACCCTGAGTAACATAGGCTATATTTTATCCCCGTATTCCCACGGGAACGGGAACTACGCGGGTGAAACACAGAGTCTGGTGTAAGATTGTCAAAATGGTTAGCAGTTGGAACACTGAACAGAGCAGCTTGTTTTAAAACAATTGTGATAAAAAGTGTGCAATTGAGAAGGAGTGAAATGCTATATGCTGATGCGAAAACGAAGGATTCATTTCGGTTGGTTGGCAGGTTATGGGACGGGATGAAGAAAATGCTGTTAGGAAGCACTGTCTTTCTAGAGAAAAGATAGGACAGGGCAGCACTGGTCGCGTGGTGAACAACCGTTAAATACAAAGATATAGAACTGGCACAGCTAAATACAAAGCCTATACAGGACAGAGCATCCTGACACTTTCGCATGAGGACCGAGTCCAAGGAAAGGGAGAAGGCAAGGACAAAGAGAGGACTCAAGACATTGCTAAAGAGAACTTCTTAAGCTATGTCTCCAGAATTGATTGGGTTTGGAGACGTTTTATTAGACTTTGAAGATTAGTGATAATGAAGCTGTACCCTTTTTTTTTTCTCTGGATGGGAAATCAAATGACTTCTCCCGCTCTGGGCGGAGCGGAAGGGAGTGTCAGACTCTTAATGACTAAAACCCACCCGTGATCTTTCTTGTGCCCTTTGCTTTCCAGGGCTGCGGTGACTCTTTCGAAATTCCGCAACCCTAGCAGGCACTGACCCTATGGGGCCCCGTCTTCTTTGCTGACGGCTGTTTGCGTTGCGCGTGGAACACTAGGCGCCATCGACTCGGGCCTGTTGCTATCGGACGGCGAGCCACCCATAGCTCGCCATCCGCAGGCCCGCGCAGCAGGTGGCCGGGAATCGCCCTGCGATTTGCTCTTCCGAACAAATTCCGCAAGCAATGAAGCTGTACCGTACCTTGCACTCCAACAGAGCGCAGCGGCAGCAGCGTGGCGGCCACGGGCGTCTTGGACGAGATGCGCTTGAGCTCCGCCTGCTCGGCCGCCGTGCTGGCGTTGGCCACGCGGCCCAGCAGCGCGTGCGACTTCACGCACATCGACGCGTATTCCACCATTATCTTTACTATGACCTGTGGAAGTAGAGTGTCAATATTTGTATGACTAAGGGAGGGTTCATACCTGATGTAACATGCGTCGCGTATTATCGGTCGCGCAACGCCAGAACAGACAAATGTATAGAAAAACACTTGACCGTTCACACTCGACGCACTAACGTATCATCGGTTGAGTGTGAACGCTCATATGCTTTTCTATACATTTGTCTGTTCTGGCGTTACGCGACCGATAATACGCGACGCATGTTACGTCAGATATGAACCTTCCCTTACGCTCAAAGACCAAAAACGCTCATTGAGCGAAAAAACTACTCACAACGCGTTATGGCTTGTTTGAAACGGCCACATCGCGGATCTCGCGTCGTGGCACTTACGATAACAGCCACAACCAGATGTGGCAATTAAGTAAGGCCTTGACTGCTTTAACTGATGCAACCACATCATGATTTTCGCCCAATGAGCGTTTTCGGTCTTTAATATTATGCATGTAATTTCTACACACAATCTATTTTTTATTTTTCTTTCAAGTTGACAGGAAAACCGAGTGCTGAACAAAATTGCTAGCACCTATTGTGCTACCCAGTTCGCGAGTAGTCGCGTGAATACCTAATCATTGAAGCCACCGACAAACAGTTTCATTCCGATTTCAGCACGGGATTGCCTCGGTGCTGCTACGACTTCATTCATGGCAGTTTTAAGAAACATACAAATACAATTAGCATGGTTTTACAAAATTACAAGTACAATATGTCAGTACGCCCATGTTTGTACCAGATCTCATGAGCCTGCGTTCTTGTCTCCGAAGATGGTAGATGCTATTGCTGTGCATAGCTGATTGCTTGAGCGCGTATTTTTTCCTGCAAGATCTGTTGGAGTTTGTCACCTGTGTCTCGGCGAAGTCCCGCTCAGCGTAGGGCTCCTCCTGGCACAGCACGCGCACGGCCAGGCCGGGCCCCGGGAACGGTTGCCGCTCCACCAGCGCCGGCGGCAGGCCCAGCTCCACGCCCAGCGCGCGGACCTACGCAGCAAGCATTCTAGTTATGAACAAGCATCGAATTATGTCTAACGGGGTCTTTGCGAGTTGGCTTCAGTCCTATGTCCGGCTACCAAAAGCCCGGGATCCCAGGGTCTCGTGATCGCAGAAGATGATAATAATAATCTTCCCGACCAACTAGACGTGATCCCCAACAAATCAAGCGTATGACCAACGGCTGTAAGGCCTTCTTTAAGTACGGGGCTGTGACTGCACTACCTTCCAAACTCTGGTCTGCTACTGATAAATTCCTAAGGCTGTTCATACTCAGACATAACGCAAAGCATTTAAAAAATAATTATACAATATAGAACTTTAAGGTCCACAAAAAAAGGTGCACATTATAGGGCCGTACACGGGCTGCACAAGCAGTGAACCAGTGATCAAAACCGCTGGAGCAGTCACAGTCAATAGCTCGAAACTGCCATCGATAGCTGATGTAGCAGTCGGTTTCAACTGCTAGATCAGTCCGCAGGCGGGCGACGCGGAGGTCGGGTGAGCGGAACAGGGTGTGAAGTCCCAAAAACCTCCATAGCAAACGGTGGATCCTCCAACCAGACGGGTGGGCATCTACCCAATGGTTTATACAGTAGTATTTTTTGGCTATTGTTTAATATGTTCAAACCGCATGGAAAACTGTGATACCGCGATGCAGGATTTATGTGACGTAGTTCATATCTGGCGACATAGTTGGCGCTGCATTCGTTTTTGTGGCGATATAGATGCCTTACAGACAATAAAGAAAACACTAGTCTTCCTTGGCTACTGAAGTGTCAGTAGTGAGAGCATACCTCGTCCTTATGGAAGTCGCGCAGAGGCTCGACGACCCGGCCGCGCGCCCGCAGCGCCCGCACCAGCTCCGTGTCGTTGTGGTGCGTCTTGATGGTGGCCGCGTTGCTGGAGCACAGTAGCAGTGAGAGCATACCTCGTCCTTATGGAAGTCGCGCAGAGGCTCGACGACCCGGCCGCGCGCCCGCAGCGCCCGCACCAGCTCCGTGTCGTTGTGGTGCGTCTTGATGGTGGCCGCGTTGCTGGAGCACAGTAGCAGTGAGAGCATACCTCGTCCTTATGGAAGTCGCGCAGAGGCTCGACGACCCGGCCGCGCGCCCGCAGCGCCCGCACCAGCTCCGTGTCGTTGTGGTGCGTCTTGATGGTGGCCGCGTTGCTGGAGCACAGTAGCAGTGAGAGCATACCTCGTCCTTATGGAAGTCGCGCAGAGGCTCGACGACCCGGCCGCGCGCCCGCAGCGCCCGCACCAGCTCCGTGTCGTTGTGGTGCGTCTTGATGGTGGCCGCGTTGCTGGAGCACAGTAGCAGTGAGAGCATACCTCGTCCTTATGGAAGTCGCGCAGAGGCTCGACGACCCGGCCGCGCGCCCGCAGCGCCCGCACCAGCTCCGTGTCGTTGTGGTGCGTCTTGATGGTGGCCGCGTTGCTGGAGCACAGAGCCGACGCTGACTCGATGAGGTCCGGCCGCAGCGTGCCTTGCCCCAGGAGGACTTGGTCTTCCCTGGCAACAAGTTGGCGAATTTAGATAATACAGCAATAAGAGGCAAAACTCACACCTCACTGCCACAACAGAAGGAGAAGTTCAGGCGTCGGGAGACCCAGGGCAGGGCAGCTGGGGGGGAGTGGTGGCTCGCAGTTCCACGTGATCCTCAAACAGGTGTCAGTATAATAGACGGGGCCCACTAGGGCCAGTGCCTGCTAGGGTTGCGGAATTTTTCGAAAGCGTTACCGAAGCTCTGGAAGGCAAAGGGCATTAGGAGGAATATGGTTTTTAGTCAGTAAGAGTCTGACACTCTGTTCCGCTACACTCAGAGCGAGAGAACGAGAGTGTTAGAGTGACCCTGAAAATATAATGTGTGGTCCCATCCTTCCTTGCTTTATGTAGGAAGGCATGTGACCAGCTGTGGAAGAGGTGAGCACAGTACACTACATTTGGCAGTCTTGCTGCACACCATGCTGCCTTGTGGGAACTGTGTGGGTTTCAGTACTCACTGCAGGTTCAGATCGTGCACGGCCTGCTCGGCGATGCGGATGAAGACGTCGCCGATGATCTTGCGCTTGTCCTCGGGCGCGCTGGTGTGGCACAGCAGCGGCGTCGTGCGAGACCGGCCGCCCGCCTCGCGCACCACCGTGCTGCCTTGTCGGAACTGAGGTCAAACGTCAATAGTATAAACAATAACAGCCTTACTGGCCCAACTTGAATTAAAAACAGCACAGCAGCCCTATTATGACGTCTTAAATCCATCATGATTTCTGTGTCAGAGAGAGAGACGGAGCAACACAAGACGAATAGCACTATCTCTTTCCCTCACACGAATCATGATAGCACTGGCACTTCGTAATACGGCCACTGGAGTGGAACTCCCTGCCTGCGTCTGTGTTTCCGAACACAATCAACCCTGATATCTTCAAAGTTAGAATGAACAGGCTTCTTCTGGGTAAGCGCATTCCATCGTCGACTTTGTCTCTGTCAACTGCGACCTAGACTAGAGTCAAGAGCATATCCATCTATACTTATAATAAATCTGTAGAGAGGTCAATTCTGTACAAGGAATATATTTTAAAAAAACTATCAGGGGGTGATTAGTGATCGATACTGGTGCCAAAAATGCAATCAGTAAAATTTTTGTCTGTCTGTCTGTCTTTCTGTCTGTCTGTCTGTCTGTATGTTCTTTATAGAAACAAAAACTACTCGACCGATTTTAACGAAACTTGGTGCAATTATTCTTCATACTCCTGGGCAGGTTATAGTATACTTTTCATCACGCTACAATCAATAGGAGCAGAGCAGTGAAGGAAAATGTTGGGAAAACGGAAGAAGTTACTCCATTTTTTAAGCTTCCATCGCGTGTGTAGCCTTAATGGTTAAAGTTACATAGAAATCATGTATTACGGAAATGTTCTACATAAAATTATCTAAAAAATATCCCGAAACAGCATGTCTATCTTTTGTCAATTTTAAACCGATCGGGCTGAGAGTTTCAAAATCGGGGGTAAAGTAACTATTCCACGCGGACGAAGTCGCTGGCAGAAGCTAGTCGGACAATAAAACAACTAAAAAAAAAAACGCTAGCTGCGTTTAGTCCTATAAAATACCGAGACTTCTCCATGCCTTGGAAAGCTCGTTAAGCTGTTGGTCCCGGCTGTCATTTGTACATTTTGACTGTCTTACATCAGCCTGGCAAGGTTTCGTGTTACCCAGTAACTGTATTGTGGAGATCACATAGGGAATTACTCCATACTGGTACTCGGCTGCATGTCCTTAGACGGCAGATTGATTGACAGAACATAAAACTTGTATCAAGTAAGGAAGGCCTCTTACAAGGTGGATTAATCATCTAAGTTAGGGCTACGGATTGCAGTTTGATGCAAGAAACATAGGCCTACTCGAAGGTACCGAAGCGCGTAAAGAGAGCTATGTAAAACTGTGAACGTCACTCGGCTGATAACAACCAATGTTTCCCAAAGGGCTAGTCAGACTTTTACCCTTTCCAGACGTTTATCTTTACATTAGTATGTCCCAAAAAAAAACATCTAGAACAAATCCAGGTGTTAAAATGTCTAATAGAAAAACTAACTGGATATTCAACCCTATTATTTATTGTATATTTATATCCATTTTAGGAAAAAACTCTGCTTTGCCCTGGTACTTTAATTTACATCCTCAAATACGACATGCATACAATCCTATCTTAATTATTAAGTTTAAAAACAATTTGTATAACAGAATACCAGCGCTGTGATATTTATTTTTCTAAATGTCCTCGCACGTTTAAACTGATATCGATAGCTTTTGTTTTTTTTCACCTTTAGTTTAATTTTTGTTACTGGCTATTAGGTGAGTTTATATGTTTATAAACGCACCCACATTACAGGAGAAATACCTATTGGGGCAAAATGGAAGTAGCATACCTGGTGAGCCGCATTAACAACATGTAGACGCACGCCAAGTTCCCTGAGACATCTCTCTACCTTCGCGCTCTCGTTCTTACGCATGAAACCTGCGAATTAAATAACATAACATAAAGAAAGAAAATAAATTTATTTATCACAGCACAGACAATAAATAAATAAAAGGAAACTTAATTTTAAAACAATAATATTGTGTACCCTGCTGCTGCGCCAAATAGGTCCAGTTCCGAAAAATGCCAGACAACTAGGAGCTGCCTTTTTTTTTTTTTTTTGGATGGGAAATCATCAAATGACCCCTCCCGCTCTGGGTGGAGCGGTAGGGAGTGTCAGACTTTTACTGACTAAAACCCACCCGTGCTCCTCCATGTGCCCTTTGCGTTCCAGGGCCGCGGTAACTCTTTCGAACAAATTCCGCAACCAACTAGAAGCTGCCTGACGCTGGTTTTCAACTGAAATTTACGTTGAAAATAACGCCTGTATTCCTTTGACGACTAGGCTAAAGGTATGCCTATAGTGTACCCAGAATTTAGGAGCTATATTTAAGTTGAGCCTAATCATCAAATGACCTCTTCAGCTCTGGGCGGAGCGGAAGGGAGTGTCAGACTCTTACTGACTAAAACCCACCCATTTTCCTCCTAGTGCCCGCCGCGTTCCAGGGCCACGTAACTCTTCCGAATATTTTTTATCAAATTGGGACTAGCCTACTGCGATCAATTGGGTACCAGACTCTGGTCTGTCACTGGGACATCTCAGATGAACACCTAGCGCTTAGCATAATCAGCCTTATAACGTTCCCACTGCTGGGACACAGGCCTCCTCTCTAGGAGAGGGAATGGTAATCTACCACGCGGGCCCAGTGCGGGTTGGTGCATGTCACATGTCTTCGAATTTTTTGGTTCTAGAACATGCCGGTTTCCTCACGATGTTTTCCTTCAGCGTTTTGAGAGCAGTGGTTATGAATTTAATTACACAAAGTAATGCGCCTGGCTGGGTTTGAACCCGCGACCTACAATTCGTAAGTCGGGGCTGTTGCCGCTCGGCCATCACTGCTCTCTAACGCTTGCGACCACTAGATCACCGTGGCAGTTTTTATGTAAAACCAACCAACGAAAATATTCAAGGTGGATGGCTGATTGATAAATGGCACAATTTTGGAAAGACGCCAAGAAATGCGAAGAACACAGAAAGAGTTTTATTCAAGAACATGACATTGTTTGACACTGCAAAACAAAGTTTGTTGTGGAACGACACGACTACATCCAGTATTTGTTTCCCGTCCTATAAGAAAACAAAGACCCTTTGTTGCCATACTTGTTATTATGAGTCAAATTATAACGTCACTGCCATACAAGTTAGTTAAATTGCGTCTTAAAATGAATCGGAATGCTAATAAATAAATAAACTTCTTTGTTCATCTCAGGCATGAGCGCCAATGAATCAAACTAGCGTATTATCGCCAAAATATGATTGAGACAGGATCACGACTCATAAGTGCCTTAAATTTATGAACTACCAGCAGCGCCCCGCGGTTTCACCCGCGTAGTTCCCGTTCCCGTGGGAATATGGGGATAAAATATAGCCTATATTACTCGCTGATAATTTAGATTTCTATTGGTGAAAAAATGGTTAAAATCGGTCCAGTATTTTCGGAGCATATTCAATGCAAACACAATAAAATCTTTCACCTTTATAATATTAGTATAGATATACAACCTGTAACAATATAAACGCAGTACCTACCTCTTAAGGGGTCAATGTACGCATCATTATGAACATCACTCATTACTTCTACTATCGGGCCAACGTCGAAATCGCGAAAGAAAATCAACAGTTCGTACATTTGATCGAGTCGACTTTTTCGCGATTTCGGTGTTCATCCCATAGTAAAAGTTGTTCATAATGATGAGTACATTGACCCCGTAAGAGGTACTGCATTTATTCTGTTACGGTTTGTATATCTATACTAATATTGATGACGACTAGCAATGGTGACGTATTGATTACTGAGATGAAGGCAAATACAGGTATCAAAGTACAAGACATGTCTTTTTTTCAATGGAAAATGACTCCTCCCGTTCTGGTCGGAGTGTTAGACCCTTTCTGACCAATACCCACCCGACATTCGCGTTTCTTCAAATGCCCTTTGCGTTCCAGGACCGCGGTAACTCTTTCGAATAATTCCTGTACCCTGGCAGGCACTGGCGCCAATCCCAAACAAACTGGGTCAAGGTTGTTGTGCGTGTTATTGATATGAGTCCAGGTAAATGATACTCGAGTTTAAGTTGTACTGAATTTAGGTAAAATATTTAATAAAGGTTCACAATACTGGGCTATAGTTATACGGTAAATTAGGACGTGGCAAGGCGGTGGTATGTAAGCGACTGGCGAGCCCGGCGCGGGCGCTCCCGTACAATATCAAAAATGCAATTCAGCAATCGCGTCGCCAGGGTCGCTACAAGGTCATGAAGACGACGATCTAAAGCAGATGCCATAAAATGGTGACTGACATACAGAAAGATAAAATGTTTATTAAAACTTACCATTGTCAATGTGTAAGGCGATGACTTGATCTTCGCGGAGAGCTGTTCTAATTAACGCCGCGCATACAGTGGAGTCTACACCACCGCTCACTAACACCTGACGACAATACAATTTCATTACAACACTGGAGATGGATCAATCAATCAATCAATAAAGAGCACTGCATTGAGTAGTACACATAGTATAAAACAAAGTCGCTTTCTCTGTCCCTATATCCCTATGTATGCTTAAATCTTTCAAAACTACGCAATGGATTTTGATGCGGTTTTTTTTTAATAGATAGAGTGATTGAAGAGGAAGGTTTATATATGTATAATACATGCATATTATAGTAGAGGAAACATTGTACCCGTGCGAAGCCTGGGCGAGTCACTAGTTCTATATAAAATGTTTTTTTTTTTTAGAATATGTATATTGAGAAATTATAATCGAATAAATTTATATTACAATCATACAGAGGATTTTCCGGTGACATATATAATTCAGACATATAGAATCCTAAAAGTCACTGACCGTCCAGAATATTTGAGCCACTGTCTGATCAGGAACTCAGGCATATTACTATACTAATATTATAAAGCTGAAGAGTTTGTTTGTTTGTTTGAATGCGCTAATCTCAGGAACTACGGGTCCGATTTGAAAAAATCTTTCAGTGTTAGATAGCCCATTTATCGAGGAAGGCTATAGGCTATATATCATCACGCTAAGACCAATAGGAGCGGAGCAGTCATGAAAAATGTGACACAAACGAAGTTGTGCGGACAGCTAGTTACTATATAAGCGGAATTTGACAAGTGACTGTTTACTGTATATTCCGAACACAGAGACAAATAGGTACTGCAGTTAAGTATACTCACAAGAACTTTATTATCGCCGACAGTCTCCCGTATGTAGTGTATGCAAGCGTCGCGACGCGAGCGCAGAGTGAAGGAGCGCGACAGGCCCGCGATGTCGAACAGGAAGTTTGACAGCATCTGCTTGCCTTTGGGGGTTAGGTCCACCTGCGAATGAGATATATTTAAGAATAAAATTGAAGTCTTTTTTTTAATGTTGTCCTACACTAGGATTTACTCCTGTATCGTGGGTGCGTTCACAAACATGTAAAATAACTCTTGCCGAGATTGGTCTGTGGATGGGTGACCATTTTAACATAACAAGACTTCTCCGTGCCTCGGAAAGCACCCGGCTGTCATTTGGAGATCTTTGGCAGTCGTTACGGATTGTCAGAAGCCAGAAAATCTGACACCAGTCTTGCCAAGAAGTACCGTGTTCCTCATTTAATGGGTTGTGAATGTCTGGTAGGCAGCCGCTTCACGTAAAATACTGTTATTCAGCTGAATCCGGGTAACTGGGAGCCGACCCCAGTTGGGAAAGCTTTTATTTTGATTTTTTTTTAATAACTTGTACAGTGAAAGACTACAGACTAAGACAATTTAAGCATAACTATGACAATATACAGTACATAAATCTGAAGTCCAATTATTACTGTATAGGAACAGCGTTCAATGTCTAATAAGCTTCATTAGTGACAGTTAAGGATAAATAATATAGAGAAGTTGCTAAATGATAGTATTACAATTTATACATAGAATTTCTAAATTGGTTAAAACTGCTTAAAAACAAGTCTACCTTAGAGCATATTGCATTTTATTGACTGCACATTCTGGACAACGGATTGTTTTCAAAACATTATGATGATTGTTCTCTGATAACTGTGATTATTTTGTTTTGTTTTGTTTCTATTCTATTCTATTTTAATTTTATTTTTAAATTTGAAGTAATTGTACCATTAATAGATTTTTTGTTGCTTAATGGATATTTGAAATTTCGTTGTGTTTTCTTTTTAATTTTAATGTGATTATTTGTATTTTTTTTTGTCAATATTATAATAGCTAGTAATAAGCCAGCGTTATTTTGCTCACTTGAATGTTGGTAGACCTATTATTGGCGACTGTATAAGTCTGATGCTTTTGCTAATATTATTCATATGTAATGCTGTATACAGAAGCTGTTGGTTTGCCTTTAATAAATAAATAAATAAATGATGATAAATGGATATTTCTCCACTCATATTTTACCTCAGGGTGAAACTGCACGCCGTACAGGCGCATCTGCTCGTTGTAGATGGCGGCGATGAGATGGTTGGACGACTGCGCGCCGACGCGGAACCTCTCGCCCACCTTCTGCACGCTGTCGCCGTGAGTCAGCAGCACTGGCTGAAGTTTTTCTAAACGGCTGATGGAGGAAATATAGAGAAGATCGTTAAATCTATAATGTAGAGTTTAAATTACATTAATTACGTCGAAGACTATGAAAACGCAGGTTGAATTTACTACCTGTAGTGTTGTGATTTTTTGTTTCAAGTTGTAAGTCGATATTGAAAACGGCAACAGTTAGACGCGAATATTCACGGAATATTTAGTTATACAGTGTGAAATCTTAATGGTTGTTTTCCCGCGGCAGGACGATTACCCATCAGTAGTACCATCGAAACACAAAGTTAAACTAAAAAAATAAATGTTTTTTTTTTTCAAATCATTAAAAAAGTGTTCATAAACTCGAAAGAGCGAGAATCAATAGTAGTGCACTAGACATAAAGTAGGTAGATACCATGAGACGCACGCACGTACCGCCGCGTACCTACATATCGCGCGATGCACTACCTACTGTTGGTTCAAGTCGCTTTCGAGTTTTGTTTATCACAATTGTTAATCTGCCATTTATGGAGTCTCATATTTTTTATGTATATAAATCGATTGTATTACCGATACAAACTCATTTCGCTTCGGGAAAACAACCATTAAAATTTCACACTGTATATTCACTTTAAAAATAAGCAATTAAACTAAAATAAAACAAATATTTAAGGAGGACTCCCATACAACAAACGTGATTTATTTGCCGTTTTTATAGATAACGGTACGGAACCCTTCGCGATAGAGATCGACTCGCACTTGACAGGTTTTTATTAGTTAGATAGACACAATCTCACCTGATAGAATGTGGTCGACGATGGAGAACGCTGTCCTAGAAGTAACTTATTGGCTCTTGACTTAGAAACCACCAGATTTCAGCTATCAGAAAACAGACCCTGGCAAGGAATTCCACTCTCAGTTGTACGCACAAACTATCCCCAACACGTTTTGTGCATATCAATGGGAGAGTATTTCCATAACTTAACATAACATAATCAGCCTTTTAACGTTCCCACTGCTGGGACACAGGCCTCCTCTCTAGGAGAGGGAATGGGCCGTAATCCACCACGCGGGCCCAGTGCGGGTTGGTGAATGTCACATGTCTTCGAATTTTTGGTTCTATTTTAGGACATGCCGGTTTCCTCACGATGTTTTCCTTCACCGTTTTGAGAGCAGTGGTGATGAAATGAATTACACAAAGTAATGCGCCTGGCTGGGTTTGAACCCGCGACTTACAATTTGTAAGTCGGGGGCCGTTACCACTCGGCCACCACTGCTCTCGTGTATTTCCATGAACCAGACTATTCGCGCTCATGTTTAAGAACTTCATAAACTCACTTGAACAAGGGGCATGTGGTCTCGACCTCGACCTCATACTGTCCGTCTTCGCGGGCCTCCTTCCGCAGCACCGAGCCTCCGAACTCTTTGTTCAGCATCTGCATGCCGTAGCATATACCTGCACGACAAATTACATTTTGAAGTTAGAGAGAGAGAGAAAAAGTGAGTGGAAGTGAAAGCCGAGTGCCTACTTGGTTATAGGGATGTTTCCTGAGGAATAAAAATATGATCCTATTTAGTCCATCAGTTAGATTATCGAAAAATATTGGACACGTATTTTTTGCAATCTCTAAAAATTGACGAAGATAAAAAGCTTCAAAGATTATGAATGGGGGCTTGTAACATCAGGGCGTGGTAAAAATCGTCGCACGAAGTGACGTCACACGAGTGTTCAACGCACTATATCGTCTTCGTTTTTTTTTACGTGTAAAAATAAAAAATACGAGTCCAATATTTTTGGGAAGTCTATCTTACGGACTATTTAGATTTTTTTAGGCAACTACCCTATTCTACTGTTCAAACCTAAGAGCAAGCAAGCTGAAAGATACGCCAGCGAGAGATGACCAGAAAGGGACTTTCATCTATGATTTTTAACTTGCTTCTAAAAGCTTGATTCCAGCTATCATTTTACTTGCAAACATGTACCTTTAAATTATGCACACCAAGTTATATCATTGCCTCGTCAATATAGCCATGTTAAAAAGATCCAAAGCGATATAATTGCATGAAATACGACACAATAAATAAAACACGGCCATTGCAACACGCGACCGCGGTCACACGAAGCGGCTAATATTTAATTCGAACCGGATTCTTGTCAACACGCAAATGCAAATTGTCCCATTACCGCTATAGGTTTGTACGAGAAATGAGTTTAGTACAAAACTTAGTGTCGACATTTATGTAATTGTTTATTTCGTTTTTAGAGCTATAATAAAAATTGCAGTCGGGGACGGTTCTTTTGAATAGTTCTTTACAGGTACCCTGTTTTCAATTTTTTAGTTTACTTTTTCACATGGCAGGCGTTTTTTTTTTTTATTTCATTCTTTTTTGCTAGCTTTAGACGAGGACAGTAATAATATGTAGTCTAATTTTCATGAAACGAAATATTTTGTTTTTTTCATTTTGTGTACCATGGCTCCCCCTTTTTATTTTTTTTTATTTTCACTATCTGCTACTGCACTGGCTAGCTAGGTGGAATAATGAAACTCACGAACATACATACATACATACATGAAGCCTGAAAACATAACACTCCTTTTTTTGGGCAGTCGTGTAAAAAGGAATAGGTAACACTAGATAAAAATGGTGGGCTATTTTAATTTTTTGAACATTTATTATTTTAACAGTTTTTTTTTTGTTTTAATTTATAAATGATTTGTTTAATTTTATATATTTTCATATTTTGAAACGAATTATGGTCATATTATTTTCTGTAGTGAAAATATGGACTTGAAGCGAAAAAGGTATTCTTTAAATATTTTTCTCTAACGAGTGCAACATGGACAAAGCCAGAAGAGTGTGTAACAAAGCACGAGACTTTCCTTAGTTTCTGCTGGTAAAAATAATATGACCCTCGTTTTGCGTTTTGGGCTACAGTTGTACAAATAGAAGTTGCGATACCGGTTACTTTTTCTAATCTCGGGTTTGCTTAATCGAGCATTTAAATACCAAAGTTGACTGAAAACTGCAATGCTATTCTATAAGAACTCACTCCAGTGCTCACTTCTGATTCTGCGGTGAAAACTGTATTTGGTATAGGTACTGTAACTTGATGAAAACTACACTAGCGCCACTAAGTGAGAACATAGGTGAAGCGAACTTAACTTGACAGTCAGAATATCAAATACTTTTCACTTCAGGTGAGTTACGAAGTGTAATCGAAAATGAGATATGAATCGTATTCGCATGTGAGTTCTTACAGAATAGCACTGCTGTCCAGGATTGAAGGTTTAAGTAAACAAAACCGAGTACAATCTACAGTATCCACAATGAAACCAACATACCTAAGACAGGCAGACCGATCTTGAATATATCAGAGTCGTATCTAGGCGCATCCTCGGCATACACGGAGTTAGGCCCGCCAGATATGACGATGGCGCGGTACCCAGCCTCCTTCAGATGGTACGCTGGCGTATCCAGTGGGAGGATATCTGACTCCACGCATAGCTCGCGGATGCGACGATCTATTACCTGTGGAAATTGTTTATGGTTAATTTGGGATGGTAAAGGGTTTATTTGAAAACCAGTGCCTTCCACCATCTATGTATCTAAAACTGATCTTTTTAGTGCGACCGTGAGGCAAAAACTTGGTTTTTTTGGCATACATATTTACAACTGATTTATCACGAAATCTCAAAAACCAGGTACTAAACCTATGCGGTTGAAATTTAACACGAAGGTACAATTATGAATAGGAGCTAAGAAAGTCCCCATAAAAAAGCTGAATTAAGGGGTGGAAGTTTGAAAAAACTCATTCCTTAGTTGAATATAGGTACTTAAAACTTCTAGACTACGTAAATTAAAAATGATGCCATTATTAGTTTTTCAGAACTGCCCCTAAAACACGATTTGAAGGGTAGATTATGAATAGGAAACCTTAACTACAGGTCTGTTCTAGTCCAAGTTAACAGAGAACATAGGAGATCATAATATCCTCCTCTGCTGTCAAAACTATTCAAAGGCTGTCTGAAAAAGTTTGTTACCAGCGATAATGTCGATAACTTGTGATCGTGTACATTTAAGAGTTATATTTAAGGTTTCTCTTCTATTCAATCATGATGTTATTCCCTGAAGGATAAAGCTGAGATTTACCTACCCTACTATAGATTATTTATTTTTTTACTATAGATTACATTAGTAGACGGTGCCCGCTAGGGCCAGTGCCTGCCAGAGTTGCGGAATTTATTCGAAAGAGTCACCGCGGCCCAAGGAGGTGCGGTAGAGGGAACACGGGTGGGTTTCAGTGACTAAGAGTTTCACACTCCCTTCCGCTCCGCCCAGAGCGGAAGAAGTCATTTAATGACTTCCCATCCAAAAAAAAACCTTACTATAGGTACACTAGCTTATATTTCGTTAGTAATTTCTAAGTACTATATAATACGGGCCGAGCTAATTAACATCCACCGGGCACAAATCCAAGTTTGTGGATAAATTGGATGGAGCATAAATTCCATCTGTGGTTCTTTTGGTGGCGTGCGTTGACTAAAAAAATCTAAAAAAAAAATCTTTTTGGAAATCTATCTGAAGGACTAACCTTCAGATAGATTTCCAAAAAGATTTTTTTTTTCACGTATACAAAAACGAGGACGACACAGTGCGTTGAAAACTCGTATGACGTCACTACGTGCTAAAATATTTATACTAGCAACGTGACGTCACAAGCCCCAATTCCTTTGATGCTTTTTATCTTCGTAAATTTTAATAGATTTGATAAAACAAAAAACACGTGTCCAATTTTTTTGGAAATCTATCTGACGGACTAATTAGATTTTTTTAGTCAACTACCCAATTATAACGACGCGATGGCGTGATGTAATTTAATTAAGTAGGTACTTCGATTTAGTATGTTTCATGAATGAACGAAACTTAATAACGAGAAACCGATGAAGTGCCGGCCGACATAAAATTACTGCGATAACGGCATGAGTTTGAGTTTACTCAAACTGCTGGAACTTTATACCGGTTTCTTTTCCTTAATTTAAGAACACGTGTAAAATACGAATTACGCTGTCTAGTAAAAAAAAAAAATAACGGTTGGTTAAAGGGCCTGATACAGAAGGCAGTACTCCTCGATACGGCTCGTATTGTGAGGAGGTTCCTTTCTCTGGAGCCCTAACCACCGGTAGCTTGGACCCTGCTCCCGACACCGGCGGACTACTGCGTTTTGTATTTTTAATTGATTTTATTTTTTGTGGTTTTTTTAAAGAAATAAGTATTTAAAAATATAAAATTGTATGTATAGTTAAATAAAGAGACAATAAATAATAATTTTAAATTAATAATAAATAAATAATTTTAATTAGATCAATTTAGAAAACATCATTGAATTTGTTAACTCACTTCATTTATGGGTCAAACTTATAGCTAATTATTACGAAATTACTACAAATAATTATGCAAACAGTAGTTTTAGTTAGCGACATCTTATCGCGTAGGACTGTAAAGTTATGAAATGTGACTTTAGATAATTGATTAGCTGGCATTGACCTTATAAAACCAGATAGCAATGGTCTGGGGGTAATATTGACCGATTGATTTCATTCAGATATACTACTAATTTTATCGTTACTGTGTAGGTACCTTTTTTATGGATGGGAAATCATGAAATGACTCCTCCCGCCCTGGGCGGAGCGGTAGGGAGTGTCAGACTTTTACTGACTAAAACCCACCCGTGATCCTTCTTGTGCCCTTTGCGTTCCAGGGCCGCGGTGACTCTTTCGAACAAATTTCGCAACCCTAGCAGGTACCTGGTTTCAAGATGTTATAAGAACGAACGCGGAAATATTTTCCATGCAGTGCCGACCGCGTGGTTTGAAACGTACGCGAGCGGCATTTTCATGAGTTTGCAGTTTTGTACAGTTCTCTTCTATGTACTTTTCTTTGGAAAAGACACGTGCGAACGTAGAAATTGTTGGAATAAATCATCCAACAATCAACAACTAACTACAACAACGATGGTTTTCATTTTAAATTTAGTTAATAAATCTCAGAATACTTGTATTTATTACTAACCCGCGGTTTCACCCGCATAAGTTTCGATCCCGTGAAAATATCGGGGTAAAAATATGGTTTATAACCAGGATTAACTGTGCGTTCAGTCGTTTTTGCGTGAAAGAGTAACAAACATCCACCCATCCATCCTTACAAAATTTCAAGTTTATAATATTAGTAGGATAATAAATTTTGCCTAAAACTTATAATGTGCTTATTAATGTTACAACTCAAACTTTGATGTTGACATTAGTGATGTTAGACATACCTACAACAAGTCCTTTATCAGTAACTCATACTTAATTACCTTCCCATATTGAGAGCCAGCATCCAATATGGCAACCTTGTCACGTCCATGTGTAGCGCCGTTGGTACTCCGGAACTGCCCATCTGCAGTGGCTGTGTGCATCTCGCCAACTCGCCAGCAGCACTGGACGAAAAAGAATGAAAGAAGCAAAATTAATTATCACTTCAGCTGAAAGATTTCTGTTGGACAAAGGCATCCCCCCTAGTTTCACACACGGCACACCTCCGCGGCTCTCACCATGTCATCGTCCACCTTTAAGGCGGTCGCGATAATGCTGAGTCATCAGCGTTTTAATCAGTACCTAGATATATAATAGGGTAGTTGACTAAAAAAATCTAATTAGTCCGTCAGATAGATTTTCAAAAAATATTGGACACGTATTTTTTCTTTTTTTACGTAAACAAAAAATGAAGCCGATACAGAGCGTTGAAAACTCGTGTGACGTCACTACTCTCTACAATTTTTACCGAGCCGTAACGTCACAAGCCCCCACTCCTGATCTTTGATGCTTTGTATCTTCGTCAGTTTTTATAGATTTGATAAAGGAAAAAATACGTGTCCAATATTTTTCTATAATCTAACTGACGGACTAAACATAATCATATATTTTTTACTCAGGAAACATCCCTATTAACTATATTATACAGCAGAGGTACCCCAAGGATCGTTTGCGTGATCTCAGGCAACTATGTAGTGTGGACTTTAGTAGCACAAAGTACTTGTTGCAAGAATTTTCATTTCATCCACTTCCTAAAATTGAACCAATCAAAGAAATATCGAGTACTAAGGCCTACTGCCTTTCGACAAAAGGCCAGAGACAACGATCTTAATGCGTTAATTTAGCAAGCTACTAAGAAGACATTATTTCTGGAATTTAATCAAGGTTGGCCCTCCCTGGGTACACAAGGGCGTCGAGGGGCTCGTAAACATTGACGAATGCGCGAATAAGTCGTTAAATTCCCGCCTAAATGACACGCAAGTGACTAACGATTCTGTTAGCCCACATGGAAACAATATCTGTTATTCATGAGTTTGATTGCCGAGGGAACTGTAATCATGCATTTTAATCAATGAAAATGAACAGTAATAGTTGTCATAACTTGACACTACTTCTAAAATTAATAAATAATGTCAGGAAGAATGATGTAAGGATTGCACTTTAATCTCTTTATTCACTTATTTCTTAAATTAAAATTGAGTTATGAAAATTGAGCTAGTAGCAAAGTTACACAAGACCTATCAAATGGCCATTACTAGAAAACATAAGTGGAATTCCATATCAGTGAGTAATTGCTGATTGCACTTAGTTGATAAACCAATTCGCTCAATTACCCATAGCCAATTCTGTGCATTGTGACAAATTGCAAGTTAAACGTGATTTTATTTTTAGTTTTATTTGTGAAACAAAACCCCTTTAGGTATATACTATTTTTTGTTAAATTATTTTGACTTTATTGCCTTTTCTGAGCACAAAAGCGAAAAATAAAACATTCTAAAGAAAAAGATAGATTCAAAATCTGTACCAATAAAATCTGTAAAATAATATGTGAACACAATGGTTACCTAGTTACCTTGAAGAAAAAGTTCCTAAAACCAAACATTACAGTGCAAAAAATAAAAGTCCACAGCGCATATAAAAATATTTACGAAAATCATTGTCAATCTACACTATAACTTTTAAAAATAATACTATCACCATTTCAATGTCTTTTATCCCAACAAGAAATATAAAAAAAGAGATTTATTCAATATAAAAACCTATTTGCACAGAAACTGTGTTTAGCTTTCATTAGTCTATGTTGTCAATGGTTATTTATAGAAAGCAACCCACGTGAAGTGTAATCATACATACAAACATTTGTGACGTATGCACTATGCAGCTATAGTAAATTTTGAGCAACAATATTATCTATGTTTATAGTTTTATACATGAATATATCTGTTTGTGCATATGTTGCTTATAGTTTTAATTAATCTTGGCCTAATTTTTCATACTTTAGGTATACATACATAGTAACATTTGAATCAACATGACTCGAACTTTTAAAAACCAATAAAATAACAATTTTGAGAGAATTTTATACCATGTGGTTTTATTACTTCTACAGAGGTACACACCAAAAAGGTTAGATTGTGTAAACAAAATAAAAATTAATCAATCAATTAAAGAGACCAGTGTTTTCATATCTTGTTGGAAAATGAGAAGCACTATAAACAAACAGCATGATTAGTGGTTTTGGTATGGAACTATTTTCAAAGAAATTATTTTATTAAAATACATACCAGAGAATTAGAGGTGTATGGACCAGAGGCCTCAATGAAACTAATAAATATTCCTTTTGAAAGGTTAAACAAATAAGGTTATCATCACATATTTCTGATAAGAATTAACCATACAAATTTTTACTATAACTGATGTAATAAACAATATGTATTGTTATTAAAATGCAGAACGAAAACACAAAGGCATGTTGCGTATAGTTAATAAATAATTTTAGACAAAGAACATTTCAATACTCACTTTTCTAAGGATGCAAAACATAGCAATGGTGTAGCATTGAATCCACACATTATTTTTGAAAGAAGATGATCCACGATTGATCGATAACATACAAGATAAGGTTAAGATAAAAACCAAGATTTTTGTGTTGGAAAACTAGAATAGGGAACGAATCGCATACCGGGGACATCACGCATTCAGTTGCGACTTACCGCCTATATTTCAAACGCTCGTCCAACTCAGTTAAGCAACTATCCAATACATAATAACCGCATCCGATTGAATGTAAAACAGTACGTAATACAATGAAAATGTTAAATGAAACCGGGCTTTGACATTAGGTTGTGGGTCATAACCGGAGGGACAGACTGAAGCAGCCATTTCTTTTCAAATAAATTACAGCCAAATCAGACAAAGTATTGTATCATAGTTTTTCACACTTACCTAAAAGAAAATATTCGCTAATTCAGAAGAATATGTTCATGGAAAACACAAAAAAATGTGATTCTCCATTCAGCACTACGAATACAAAATTTTAGTACTGAAATGAACTGTCAGGTGGCGCACGGTACATAACATTTTTTTTTTTTTTTTTTAATTTAATGTCCTTGTAACAAAGACCTTTAGGTCAAGTCTTTTTTGTTGCACTGATTTGCACTTCTTCACTTGCAGCTTTGCAGTACTTTGGTTGGAATTTGCACTTTATTTTAAATGGATTTTATAGTATTTTTGATATATTTGTATATTGGTTTGTAGCTGTTTTTGTCTTTTAATAACTGTTCAAGTGGCGGCGGGCGGGATTCAAAATCACATTTAACTTTCACTTCACTTAATTCAATAGCTAACACTAGTCTGTCAAGTAAGAAATTCTGACATGAGAAAATGAGATGTTCTACAGTTCCTTCAGTATTTTCACAAAACGGACATATATTGTTTGAAATAATATTCAATCTTGCAAGGTGTGACGGTGCAGTATTATGGCCAAAGCGCAGCCTGTTTATCGTGGTGATAAAATCTCGGCTTGCATCCTCCTTCAGTTTATCGTACCAAGGTTTAATAGGTAATCTTTCTTGAATGCTTCCATACCACTTTCCTTTCGTATCTTGATCTTTTTTCCATATTTCATACCACAACTCATAAATGTTTTCATTAATGCTTTGTAAGAAATCAGTCATAGGGATGTCCATTGTATTTTTAACATCAACAGAATTATAACCCTCATATGCGGCTTTATCAGCCATTTCATTGCCAGTGATACCACTGTGAGAGGCCACCCACAGGAAGGCAATTTGTATATGTTCAAGATGATATTGGTAAATTATTTGTTTAATGAAATAAAGAATAAAGTTAGACTTAAATGTTACTGTAAGGCTACTTAAGGCCTTTATCATGCTTAAAGAATCAGAAACAATTAAAAAGTATTTACAGTTACTTATTTCACGTATACATAGTAATGCCTGATACACCGCATATGCCTCCGCTGTAAATATAGAACAAGATTTATGCAGAACAAAGCTTTGAGAGAATTTTCTGTGTGGATCATACAATGCTGCATGAACATAATCACTACTCTTGCTACCATCAGTGTATAAAGTATAATAACTATTGTTTTGTTCTAAAAATTGTAGCATATCTAAATTGTTATTAATTGTATTTTCAAACACTTTTACAGGATGTGAAATACATTGATATGTGAAGGAGTAACATGGCCATGGAAATTGTTTTCTAATATTGGAACAGCTATTGTCTATTTCAAGTAAGATGTTGGACAACATTGGGGAAATACCATTCAACATATCAACTTTTGTCTGTGTCTGAAAATTTCTGTGAGTAGAAGGTAATATTTTATTTATTATCTCTCTGTTATTTGATGATATTAATTTGAGAGAATATCTTTGTGCAAGTAATAGCCTTCTCAAACTTAAGGGCATGATTTTAGTCTCCACTTCCATGGCCCTTATGGGAGTGGAGCACATTGCGCCAGATATTATTCTCAAAGCCCTATTCTGCATTATATCTAATTTATTTACATGTGTACTGTACATATAAGCTAGTGAGCTATAATCAAAATGGCTTCTAACAATTGCTTTGTACAATAATGATAATGTTTTGGGGTCTGCCCCCCATGATACACCAGCAAGACATTTCATTAAATTTAAACCTTTTAGGGCGCTTTTGGAAATGTGCCTAATATGTGTTTCAAAAGTCAATTTTTGATCTATTATTATGCCCAAAAATTTCTTACTATTTACTCTAGGAATAATTTCACTGTTGTAAGTAACATTAGTTGTGGAGCTATCATTGCCAAAAATCATTACACTGCTTTTAGATGGGTTGATTTTTAGGTGTAGTAAATCATTATAATATATAAATAATTGATTTAAAGCTATGTTCACATTGTCAATTGCCACTTCTAAATTATAGCTGCTGCTGTATATAACAATATCATCAGCAAATTGCAGAATATTTACATCAGTATTATTTACAAATTTACAAATTTCACATGTGTAAATATTGTACAGCAAAGGAGACAGTGTAGCACCCTGCATTGTACCTCTTGAAGCAAATTTTGGTCCAAATAGTTTATTGTTATGTCTTACATATAGTGTCCTGTTATTCAAAAAGTTAAAAATCCATTTACATAACTGACCAGGAATACCTAATCTTGACATAATTTGGACAAGTATAGCAGGATCTACACTATCGAAAGCACCTTGAACATCTAAGAAAGTACAAACTGTGTGTAATTTTTTATTCTTTGCATTTTTCAGGTCAGAGATGAGAGAAGTAAAACTATCTGCACAGCTGCGGCCACGACGAAAACCATACTGAACATGTGGAATGATACCATTGGATTCAACATACCAATCAAGACGAAATTTAATCATGTTTTCAAAAATTTTACCTAGACAAGATGATAATGAAATTGGTCGATAGGAACTAGGAAGTTGCGGAGGTTTCTCTGGCTTGAGTATTGGAACAACACATTGTGTTTTCCAAGATTGCGGGATAGATTTAGTATACCAAAGCAGATTAAGAACGTTAAGAAATATCTTTTGGGCCGATTCGTCTAAATTTTTAATCAATAAATAAGGGTAGTCATCCAAACCAGGAGTTGTATTTCGTCTTCCTTGCAGAGCCATTGTAAATTCGCGCCATGAGAAGGAATCTAATAAAAATTTTGAATTTCGATTATCATTGTTTAAATCAAAAAGGTTTTTTATATTATCAGAATCAGTTAAATTTGTGTTATCAGATAATTTATCTAAAAATGGAATAATGAACTCATCTCTATATGATTTATTGCCAGGTCTTATACCTTTGAACATCTTTATAAGATTCCAGATCTTACTTATTGGAGTAGTTCTATTAAAACTATTACATAAGTTGTTCCATCCAACTTTTTTCTGTTCTGAGATGGTTCTTTTTTTCTGTGCATCTTTTCTCTTGTAATTTAAATAGGTTTCGAAACTAGGCTCACTTCTATATAGTTTCAATGCATCGTAGGAAGCAACAACGCTTTTTTCACAAATTTCATTCCACCAAGGAGCTGGGGGTCTGCTTTTAAAGTTGTTCAATTTAGTTAGCTTTGGGATTGTTAATTCTTTTAGAGTATCTAATCGAAAACAGAAATCATTATAAGTTAGAATAGGATCATGTAGTTTAAGAGTCAAATCATTAAATATTGTTTTAGAAACTTTTTTGAATGTCTCCCAATCCGCTTTTTTATACAAAAACTTATCAACTGGAGGACTAATGTCATATCTATCTATGAGTAATGAAATTTCTGTTATAGTTGGGTAGTGATAACTTCCCATGGTATCATCATGCACAGACCACTCACACAATGATGCAAGACTAGAACTTATGAAGCTAACATCAATGGCAGAAGGATTTTGTCCTGGCCGATTGACAGTTGTATAACTGCCGTCATTTAAAATACATAGGTCTAAGTCATCGATTATATTATACAAATCCTGACCTCGACTCTTAGTTGATAGACATCCAAATGCAATGTGGTGGGCGTTAAAATCACCACTAATAAATATAGGTTTAGGAAGATCTTTGATTATGTCGTGCAATCTATGAATTCGTATGTGCGCACTAGTTGGTGGGCAGTATACACAGAGCACAGTTAAACTGCCGCGTACCGTGCATACGGATAAAGCTACTGTTTGAATATTTTCATAAAATTGCGTATTTATTATATTATATTTAAGATATGGTCTGATTAGTATTGCTACTCCGTTATGAGCGTTACTCGAATTTTTGTTATAAATATTGTATCCAGGTATCCTAAAATTGTTATCTTTAAACCATGTTTCGTTAAGTAAGCAAATATCAATATTTTGTTTATTTAAAAATTGTAACAATAAGGGTTTTTTACTATTAGCACTCTGAATATTATACTGAGCAATACGTAGTTTAGATAGAGAAGAATTTGGATCCATTACTTAAGATTTTTAATTAATGTAGCTTTAATACTTTTTAAAGTAGTAGGTGTATTATCTCCCTTATTACCCAATTCTACCAACGTCTGTACTAGGGCCATAAGTACATCGTTGTTGTCAATAATTTTATTTTTGATGTCTTCACTAGGTAAGACATCATTTGATTTATTTACATCATTCACAGATTTATTTACATATGTAGTATTCTTATTTACAGAGGTATGTACAGGCTTATTTACAGATTTATTTACAATATTATGTACAGGCTGCATTCTTGGCGGCGCTAGCGGAGGGAATTCTGTAGTGTCATTTATTTTCTTGGTCAGGGTAGCACTTGCATAAGTAATTTTCGTTTTCTTTTCAATTATTTTCTTCATTTTAATCGGACATAATTTTGAAATTGCTAGATGGGGCCCACTGCAGTTTACACAACAGACCTCATTTGGTTTGTCACATTCCTTATATAAGTGCTCACCTCCACAAATAGAACATCTTTGCTTGCTATTACAAATTCTTGCTGAGTGGTTAAATTTAAAACATCTAAAACATTGTTGTAAAGGGGGAACATATTCGAAAACCCTATAAGAAAATAAGTCATATTGTATACTGTCTGGCAGTATATTGGAAAGAAAAGTGATGCTTACTGTTTGCAGTGGGACACGTTCTTGGCCAACTTTTTTAGTGAATCTTCTTACTGCGATAATTTCATAAATTGATGATAATTTTGTATATAATTCTTTATTTGAGATGTTTGAAGGAACAAATCGTATGATGCCAGTTTTTTCAATCTGTGCAGCTGGTATAAATGCTCTCATGTTGTGCTTTGTTAAGAAATTAGTATTATTAATAAAATTATTAGCTGTATTGTACTGTTTAAATATAATAGCTATTTTATTAGCGTTTACTCTTTGAATTGCCGTCACACCTTTTATTTCATTGGAAAAAATATGATTCAAATAAATTGGGCTCTTGTTGCCGATTCTATCCTTGCCGTTTGCTTCAATAAATACCTTAAACTCTGTGTTATTACAGTTTTCGGGATAAAGTCTTTTATAATTTGGCTTGAGGTAAGGCATAAAAGGGTTCATACGCTCACCGCCGCCGCCTTCGCCACAGTCCATTTCCTTCATTTCGTTTGTTTCCTCAGCCCGAGGACGTTTATGAGGGGCGGGCGGGTTATCCCCGCCCCCCTCGTTACCCACCATTTCGGCGAGCTACCGTATATAATTTAACAGCTTTTTAGTCACTTTAAACCCAAAAATCCTCCGAAAACAATTAAAAGGAATTTTGAAAGAAAATTTCAAACCGCGCTTTTTCGAAGTTCCCGCCAGAATTCCGGTACATAACATTGTCAATGCATTCGTGCGTTTGATCAAAATAAAAAAATATTTATTTTTGTCATAAAATTAATTAAAAGACCAATTTACAGGTTAAATAAGATTTAATTTGTCTGTTTAATAGACCAACAGAGAGAAATAAAAGGAAAAAAGAAAAATGGGAAGGATTTTCATAAATTGAACGCATCTCGTATTTTGCTTGTCATCGCTAATTGCGATTCCTTTCATGTAGATTTTTATCACAATAAATGAAATTGAACAGTGAGTAAAGAATAATGCACCTTATTCTTGCAGTAAATGCAAGAAAAAAAACAATAACTAAACAACAAAAAATACTGTGATTCCTGTTATTGGCTATTTACACAGTATTGCATTCAAAAACTCTTTGGTGGGCTGCGTGAATTGGAAAATTTTAGCACTACGTTTCTCTACACGCTGTTTTGCTATCCCTAAAATATGTTCGACACATGTGACCAAAATATTTAATTGCCGGCCAAATCTAAGTGGAAAGCGTAAAAAGGAGTGTTGCAAGAAATTATTGATTTGGTGACGGACGAGTGTTCGTCTTTGTGCTGATTCTACAAAATATTAGTTTATTTAATACAAATACTCGAAAATGCCTGACCATCTAGGAGATGATATGCGTAAACTCAAGGATGCTACAGAAGAGCCGGAAAAAGAAATCAAATGTAAGTTCTAATAGCTGCATGAACTACTTGTAGTTAGCTACTCCATGACCCATGATGAATCGAGTTAGCGCTGTATTTTCAGAAAAAATAATCATGCATTATGTATTTCAGCTCTAGATGAAGGTGATATAGCTCTTCTCAAATCCTACGTAAGTAAATTAATTTGATATTTCAGAAGTAGAGAAGGATCTTGATGACTGGCATTTTTTCACATCTTTACTTTTTTAAATCTGTAATCGTATTGTAGGGCCAAGGACAATACACGAAGATCATCAAGGAGGTCGAAGATGGTATACAGACTGTGATGAAGAGAGTTAATGAGTTAACAGGAATTAAGGAGTCAGATACAGGACTGGCCCCACCAGCCTTATGGGATCTAGCAGCTGACAAGCAGACCCTTCAAAATGAGCAACCTTTACAGGTACCTATTTTTTAATTGTTGTTTTTTTACAGATTTCCATACTAACATAATAGTATCAATAAAAACAAAACACCAAGTTTTTTGTTAATGTTAGTAAGTTGGGATGAGACTTGAAAGCAAGCAAAAGCTGTCCATATTTATTTTTCAGACATTTTATTCATTATATAAGATTATGAACACAAAAAAGCTTTATACTAAATAAAGTCTGCTAATTATGATCACAGGTAGCAAGATGCACAAAGATCATCAATGCAGACTCGAATGACCCGAAGTACATAATCAATGTCAAACAGTTTGCCAAGTTTGTGGTGGACCTCGCAGACTCGGTTGCTCCTACTGACATTGAAGAAGGCATGAGGGTTGGGTAAGTGAATTATTTAAATATAGTTTATGAAGATTATTTTTAAATATATTTTTTTCTGGTAAGGCTTTATCACTGCACTCAATTGGGGTTACCAAATTGGTCAACTCATTCATTATAGATCGATTCAAACTTAATGACGTTTGTGAAGTTCACTTTTGCTGCACAGTAACCCCTCTGTTACATGAATTGGCCGCTCGCGCTTCACAGAGACTCATGGTATATTCCGAGTTGCCAATAGGTTTGATTCGACTTGTGCTTTTAATGTTGAACTATACAGTTACATTTCCTCCTATGAGGGACGTAATATATTCCATAGACCTACCGCTAGACAGTGCTTGAAGTAGCTAAACGCGCGGTAGGTGTGTGGTGACGTTTCCTGGTCATTTACTGGCTGACATGTGTCGACACCCCTCCCACACTACATCTTAATAAAAGTTTTGCCAGTATTATAAGCTAGATTTAAATTTATTGTCTCATTATTACATAGCTGAGCTGTGACAGACAAAACGGTATTATGTTAAGTACTAGAATAGTCGCTAGATAAATTTGCAGTAAAGTACCTAGGTACCTGTGCAAAAAAAAAATATAAATAAGTTTTATTACAAAAAAATTTAAAGGATCACGATAGATGACAATTTAGAACAGCTTAATGTTTGTGTTTCCATTTTTGAATTTTCAAATGTAAATAAATTAAGATGGGTCACTGACCACTATTGCAAGTTTATTTGGCACCAACAATACATATTCGCATTTATTTAGTTTTAAGATTATTCTTTTGTTTTTATCAAAGCCAAATTTTTTGCTCCATAGAGTTAGTGCCTTACTTAGTTTTTTTTTTGCCTCACTGAGGATATTTAAGTTGCTAATGCTTATTCAAGTAGACCTGCCATAGTGTTTATGAAATTAGAAAGCTATTTTTTTTTTGTTTTGAAAGTATTGTTTGATATTTTTAATATTTTTATGACATGATGAATAAATTTGTCGACTTGTCATTCTCATTAAGAAGTGATGTTTTGAGATTCAATCTCAATTTTTGTGTTTAATTTCAATTATATATATACTAGTCAATATTACAGTGTTCCCTTATATAGTTTAAAAAGTGATATTATTGGGATATTGTGGGAGGGAGACGGATACAAAACGAATAGCGCTATCCCTTTTTCACAACGATATCATGATGGTGTTTATACGTCATCAGTATACAGTCTAGTAATAATTATTTTAAAAAAATGGCATCAGACGGTGACATCAACCGAGAGAACTTCGGAAATTACTCAAAGGAAAAATACTCCCTGGATAAAAAGTAGCCAGTGTGCTATTCCAGACTATAATCTATCTCTGTGCCTAATTGCATCTAGAATCGTTCAGCCGTCCCGGCGAGATAGTGTAACAAACATGCATTCATCTAAACTTTTGCATTAATAATACATAGTAGTAAGATTATTATGAAATATCTTACAGACAAGTCCCCAAATATCTTCGCTGTCCCTGTTAAAACCAAGGAGGGTTTTACTGGTGGTTGTTTTAAAACATTGGCAACTTCTATAGGCCTCTCCGAGAGCATACTAAGGATCATTGTTAAAGTCTGATATGGTTGAGCTTCATATTAGATTATTTCCTTGAACCACACTTATGTAAAGAAAGTAAAATGTTTATTTAGGACTCGGACAAAACAAACACAAACAAAAATTAAAATAAAAGTTTATTATTAATGTTAAACTGTGCGAGGCCAAAAAGGTCCTTATCCCAGTATATGCTGCGATTAAAAAAAAAAAATAAATACCACAGCGCTGGTGTTCCGATAGGGCCTGTGATGCCCCGGATACACTCACAGAACACATACCTACTAAAAATACGAATAAAATAATGGATATAAACTGATACATATATATGGAATAAATAAAAAGTGAAATACACACATTTAACAAAATAATAAATTAACATCGACGATATGTAGTTCTAGTTCGAAAGAGCGGTAGAAACGTCGTTTGTTTTATTGTTAAGATACACACGACTTAGGTCCAAGAATTGATATTACAAAAGTTCAAGTCGCCTTTTGTCACAAACGGCACTGACACTGTTTTTTAGAGCTATCAGTATGAGGTACAGTTCCTGGAAAAAAATAATTCAAAATTAATGTGTCAAATATCAAACGCGGCTTATCTGCTGTGATTTGTTTAATACATATCAACTTTGTGACGCGTCCTTCCAAAATATTTGCTAGTGCATCGTTTTTACTTGATTTCGATGGCTGGATTTTGAGTTCGGTCATTGTAAAGACTAGGCTCTGTGATTTATATGGATAGTCGCTTAATTATATTTGCGACAAACATGACTGTATGTGACCGTCGCTTTAGTTAACTTTCATCACCATCTTCCTGCCGTTATCCCATGTTACTTGGGGTCGGTGCAACATGTTTTTTTCTTCCATTCTGATGTCAGCCGTCACGCTATCGCTTTTGTTAACCTTCCTTGTCTAAATTACGCAAGACTAGGTATCCCAGACATTAATGATTTCATAATCAATTACTTAAAACTTCCCTCATTCTTACCAGCGTGGACCGCAACAAGTACCAAATACACATTCCTCTGCCACCGAAGATCGACCCAACGGTGACCATGATGCAGGTTGAGGAGAAACCGGACGTGACGTACTCCGATGTCGGAGGCTGCAAGGAGCAGATTGAGAAGCTCAGGGAAGTCGTCGAGACTCCGCTTTTACATGTGAGTTGACGAACATCACTACATATTATAAAACAAAGTCACTTCCAACTGTCTGTCCCTATGTATGCTTAAATCTTTAAAACTACGCAACGAATTTTGATGCGGTTTTTTTTTAATAGATAGAGTGATCGAAGAGGATGGTTTACATGTATAATAAATGCATAATATAGTAGAGATTTAATATCAGCATTGCACCCGTGCGAAGCCGGGACGGCTCGTTAGCTATAAAAGACAAACCGTCTTAGGAGTGTGGTGTTAATAGGGTAGTTAACTAAAAAAATCTGATTAGTCCGTCCGTCAGAAAAAATATTGGAGACGTATTTTTTCTTTATTCACTCATAAACATAAAATGAAGACGATACAGTGCGTTGAAAACTCGTGTGACGTCACTACCCGCTACAATTTTTACCGGCCAGTGACGTCACGCGCTCCCACTCCTGATCTTTGATGCTTTGTATCTTCGTCAGTTTTTTATAGATTTGATAAAGGGAAAAATATTTTTCTATAATCTAACTGACGGACTAATTAGAATCATATTTTTTTAAATCAGGAAACATCCCTATTAGTTGTCTAGTTAGTTTATAGATAAGCTGTCAATCAAATCAATAGAAATGGTAAGATTTATTCAAATTACGTTGCGGTAGACTTCCATTTTAACCAGATACAGCTGATTGCCAGTATTTTATTAGGAGCGGCTGCCTATCTGACCTTCACTTCACAGCCCAGTAACTGGGTTACATGATACTTCTTGGGAAGACTGTATTACTTACTAGCAGCGCCCCGCGGTTTCACCCGCATAAGTTCCGATCCCGTTGGAATATCGAGGTAAAAATTATAAACCATCTGTGTGCCAAATTTCATCTAAATCCGTTCAGTAGTTTTTGCGTGTAAGAGTAAAAAACATCCATCCATCCATACTTAATACTTTCGCGTTTATAATATTTGTAGGATCTGGTTTCTGACAAACCGTAACCTCCCGAGGAACGGAGGAGTTTCGGTTTGTTAAGATGGTCACCCATCTACAGACGACATCGGCTATCGTTGGTTAACCTTCTGGGCAAAACTGGTGTCAGATTTTCTTTCAAATCGAAGTCGAAAAATAATTCGTTGGTGTGCCAATGTGCCCACAACTCGTTAGTATATAACTCGGATGCGAATTATGGGCACAGGAAAAAAACATTATACGGCCCATATGCTGAGTTCAGCGGGCGTACCATGAGGTGTAAAACGTGAGTCTTCCGAACGAGAAAGAAGGATAGAGTTATAAACCCTATATAGCTCCATCCCTTTGTCTCGCTCGGAAGACACGTTTTAACGACGTCATGGTACGTCCGCTGGGCAGCGAAAATGGCTTTTAAGACATGCTGTACCGTGTAAAATACTGGTTGATATAAAGCCGCATCCGGTTTAATTGGAAGCCAACTTGAACATTGTAGGGACAGGCAGGACATAAGCAGGCGATGATAAATTGTGATGGCATGTTCTATTATGTCAGGATAAGTTCTTCTTAATATGTCTCAGACAGTATTTTTATTTGGGATCCGGTCGAATACGGTTTTATCATGAGGATTTAATAAGCCTTCGTTTAGATTCTACTCTTAGGCCTAGTTTATGTACATTGGCCGTAAACATGGCGGATCTACTAGACGGAGAGTGTGTGGCCGAGTGGTAACGGCCCCGACTTACGAATCGTAGGTCGCGAGTTCAAACCCAGCCAGGCGCATTAATTTTTGTAATTAATTGCATCACCACTGCTCTCAAAACGGTGAAGTAAAACATCGTGAGGAAACCGGCATGTCCTAGAACCAAAAATTCGAAGACATGTGACATTCACCAACCCGCACTGGGCCCGTGTGGTGGATTACGGCCCATTCCCTCTCCTAGAGAGGAGGCCTGTATCCCAGTAGTGGGAACGTTAAAAGGCTGATTATGCTTATGCTATGCTTTATGACGGATCTATGTAATACCTATAATTTGTATATTTTTTCTACAGCCCGAGAAATTCGTGAAGCTTGGTATCGAGCCCCCCAAGGGTGTGTTGCTCTTCGGCCCCCCCGGTACCGGCAAGACTTTGTGTGCGCGAGCAGTCGCCAACAGAACTGATGCTTGCTTCATTAGGGTTATTGGTGAGTACTTGAATTATTAGCTCAAAAATAATAAAAAATGATTTTTAACTGTGCATGGAGTTCTTACCTACCAAAAACAAAAATGGCGACGGAAAATACGATTCGAATTTAATGGCGCCTCGGAACAGGAGGCGTATTTGCAGTAGCAAATTATTGTAATGGCTGGCGGTGCTGAGTAGGGAAAGTGCACTTGTCCTGAAACGCAAAGGGCACAAGAAGGATCACGGGTGGGTTTTAGTCAGTAAGAGTGTGATACTCCCTTCCGCTCCGCCCAGAGCGGGAGAAGTCAGTGTTATACTTTGATGCTGACTCTACTAACAAAATTCTTGGTGCTGTGGCCGTACTACGAAGTGCCAATGCTATCATGATTCAGTGTGAGGGAAAGAGATAGTGCTATTCGTCTTGTGTAACTCCGTCTCTCTCTGACACAGGAATCATGATGGATTTAAGACGTCATGGTAGAGCAGCTGAACGCACAACTTCTATCAAAGACTGTCTTCAAATCAGACAATTTCTTTAAATCATGTCTGTGTTATACTGTCCTACTACGAGTATGGTGGCTTGCTTGGTATGCATAAAGTGTGGATAATGTCGCTTCTTTCAGCAGTTACACAGACCTGAGGTATCTCCATGCTTCTAACTGCTAACCAAGTCTTAACAGTTATTCATCTAAGTTTGTCCGTATTTGGGGAGTTAAGAAAGAAGTCTGTCCATAAGCTTAGGCAGTTTTCTGATACGCCTCCCCTATAGTAAACCACATAACTATCTGCGATGAACATCTTTGTCAAATCAAGCTTATTGACAAAGCTACATTTAGCAGAACAAAATATCTTAAATATTTTTATTGTATGCTATAAAAATTGTGTCATTTAGAACCGATGGAACGGCATAATCCGCCAATAGAAAAATGAAACAGAATTTGTTTACAATTATTTATCAGATCATTTAGTACATTTAACCCAAATCCCAAATAGCGAATTAGTAGTACCGCGGCGGGCATTAGGAGGATTACGGGTGGGTTTTAATCAGTATGAGTCTGACACTTCCGCTCCGTCGAGAGTGGAAGAAGATACTAGATAAAGAGAAAGTATCATCTATTTGTCAAACATGCGTTTACATAAACTAACTAATGAGACATGCAAGGTATCCCATCTTAAAAAAAAACAAGAAAAATATGGTGAATGAGTAAAATTAGAAAAAAAAAGAATAGTAGGTAGGTACTCTAATTCTTTATTATGTAAACCAAACACATTTACAGAAAAGAAAGATGAAGAAAACATTACATATTTTCTATACTAATATTTATAAAGCTCAAGAGTTTGTTTGCGCTAGTTCAAGCAAACAAACTCTTCAGCTTTAAAACAAACACGCTAATAGGATCGGAGCAGTCATAAAAAATGTGACACAAACGAAGTCGCGCGGGTCAGCTTGTTAAATATATAATTTCCAAAGCACACAGACGTGATGACGTCATAATATGAATATGCTTCCATTGCTAGGTTCGGAGCTGGTCCAGAAGTACGTGGGCGAGGGTGCTCGGATGGTGCGAGAGCTGTTCGAGATGGCGCGCAGCAAGAAGGCCTGTCTCATCTTCTTCGATGAAATTGATGCGATTGGTGGTGCCAGGTGAGATATTGTGAACAATTTTTAACCGACTTCTAAAAAAGGAGGAGGTTCCCAATTCGGATGTTTGTATTTTTTTTTTTTATTGTTTGTTCGCGCATAACTCCGTCGCTTGTCAACCGATTTGAAAAATTCTTTCTTTTGTTGTTGTTTATTTGTTGGAAAGTGTATACTTCCCAAATGGTCCCATGTAAATTTTATTGAAATCGAACAAGTGGTTTTTTTTGTTAATTTCAATAAATGATAGCAAATCTGTCGGGATAGCTGAAATCGCATGTTTGTTTATTGTTTACACCAATTTATACCACGTACGCTGTGATGGGTATGTTTAGCTGGGAGTGAACCACTAAATTAATTTCCGAACTCGGTGTTTTTGGTTGCTTTTTTGTTGTTGAACACACTGACTTCCGAAATTATAGTTATTTTATACTTTTTGCTTTTTTTGTTTAGAAGTCGGTTTTATTTTATGTAAAAAGTTTTTTTTTTACCGTCATCATTCAATATAATAAAAACACTCATAGTACTTACATCACAGAAGAATTACTTCTATTAATGCAGACATAATTCATCTTACTGACTGACCAAAGTCGAATATGTAAATGGTTTATCTGAAATAAATACTTTCAGTTTGACTTGGGAACTTACATAATTCTTTTTATATTCAAACGCTGGCGCTTTTCATGTGGCACCATATAAATTGTTCTCTGGGTGAATTCACACGGAATGCTTTGTTTGTAATTAGTTATAGATATTAGTTCTAAGTAACAATTAAGTTAAGAATTAAGGTTAGCAATTAAGTTAGGTTAAGGCGCATTTACCGCATTGGTTTACTGTAATGGTAGATGTAAGTTGATAAATAAATAAATAAAAAAATTGAGTGAGATCTGACGACCAGTATTAGAGTTATACTTAATAATGCGTATTTCATTGGCTTCGTCTGCATTGATGATGTCCTCATTTTACATAGAATCTGTAGTACTTGGAAGTTGTCCCTTTCTAGTTTGATGAAGATCTGATGAAGAACTTTGGAGATAGGAAACGAAACTCTTAAATTAAAGAAAACTTTTTACCAAAAATACAACCGACTTCTAAACAAAAAAACCAAAAAGTACAAAATAACTTTAATTTCGGAAGTAGGGTGTGTTCAAAAACAAAAAAGCAACCAAAAATACCGAGTTCAACAAAAAAAGAATTTTTCAAATCGGTTGGCAAGCGACGGAGTTATGCGCGAACAAACATAAAAAAAACACAAACATCCGAATTGAGAACCTTCTCCTTTTTTAGAAGTCGGTTAATGATAGCAAATCTTCTGGGAAATCGCATGTCTGTTTATTGTTTATACCAGTTTATAACAGGCTATGATGGGGTACGTTTAGCTGTGAGGTATCACTACTGAAAAATGAAAAATAAAAAACTTCGAAATAAAAAAATACACAAAATAGTATAGAATAACTTTAGTTTCGGAAGTCGGTGTCAAAAACACCGACTTTTTAAGTAAATTGTGTGGGAAGAAAACAAAAATCGGCTATATTTAGGAGGTGTATTAACAATTAAAGTGTTCACTTAGATTCGATGACGGCGCTGGTGGTGACAACGAAGTCCAGAGAACTATGTTGGAGCTCATCAACCAGCTCGACGGTTTCGATCCCCGCGGTAACATCAAGGTATGTCAAATTGGTATTAAGATTATATTTTAAGGGCCCACTGCAATCGGCTCGTGCGAGGCCACGCCGCACTGCAGTGCATGTGCGGCTGTTGGCAAGCCGGCCGAGCACTGGGCTGGGGGAAGGGCCTGCGCGCCATCCGCCCCGACCAGGGGCAAGAGGTCCGCCGCCACTGCCGCCTCTGCCGCCGCCGCGGCTTCCGTCGCCGCCACTGCCGCTGCTGCTGTGGGCACTGCGACTCCCGATACTCGGGAGGGTGCTGAAATGGAGTGCCAGTAATGGTCCCATTGCAGCCTCCTCCAGAGACAAGTCGGCCGCTGTGCTATTGCGCAGTGGCTGATGCCTGTGGACGGTGACGGTGAGCGTGGGTGGCTCGCCGTCCGATACCAGGTTGAGTCGACGACGCGTTGTGTTCCACGCGCGCCTCAAGGAGCCGTCAGCACCGAGGACGGGGCCCCATAGGGTCGGTGCCTGCTAGGGTTGCGAAATTTGTTCGAAAGAGTTACCGCGGCCCTGGAACGCAAAGGGCACAAGAGGAACACGGGTGGGTTTTAGTCAGTAAGAGTCTGACACTCCCTACCGCTCCACCTTGGGCGGGAGGGGTCATTTGATGATTTCCCATCCAAAAAAAAAGTGCCCACTGCAATAATGATGAAGTCCATTTTTTGAAAAATTCTAAGTAAGCACGTCTTTCAGCCACTGGACATCTGTAGTTGGTAATCTCGTTAACAAACTTGGCAATATTACTTACAATCCCGATATTTTAGATAGTTCACGCTTATCTATACTTCTGTACTAATATTATAAAGAGGAAAGATTTGTATTTTTGTATGTAACGAAAACGAAAAACTACTGGACCGATTTCAAAAATTCTTTCAACATTAGAAAGCTACATTCACCCTGAGTAACATAGGCTATATTTTATCCCATTATTCCCACGGGAACGGGAACTACGCGGGTGAAACCGCGGGGCGCTGCTAGTATTAGATAAAAGGACGGTACTTACTCAATAAAGTCCTGATTTTTAAAAACTTTAAATAATATATTTTTTACTTAGTTCTTAAATTAAGCTTAAGTAAAGAAACAACATAATATCAATAATCAAAATTTGCTGTAACCAATGATTTAGTGTATTCATACCTTTAAACACGACTTTCCTTTTCCCATTAATACAATTGAAACGGAATTATCTCAAAACGAGGTAACAAGGATCGTTATCGTTATTCCAGTGGACCCCTCATTTTATCTATAGACTATAGTTAGCCAATGTATGAAAGAATTAGACATGCCGCACCCTTCTTAATGAAAAAAAAATCCTAAAAATCCACAATATTTTACAGATTAATAATATTTTAGAGAATAACTGCTGGGCCAACCACTTTAATTAAAAATCCCAATACAACGTGAATTGTATATAAAATAAATACAATTCAGATTAAAAAAACGAAAGTTACTGTTAAATTTTTAGTATTTTTTATTTTCAAATCAATATATAATTATTTTAATTCAATGGGAGCATTTCTCGTTTCTTTTATTAAAAAAAAAACTAACCTTTTTTGGCCTCCCAACACATTTTGATACAGGGCCCGTCTAAGGCAACCTACGCCACTGGCGCCACTGTTACGGAAAAGGCTCCCTCGTCTCGCCAACCTCACCTTAACCAACCTCCTTTTCTGTGCAGGTCCTCATGGCCACAAACAGGCCCGACACCCTGGACCCGGCTCTCATGCGTCCGGGCCGTCTGGACCGGAAGGTGGAGTTCGGGCTGCCCGACCTGGAGGGCAGGGCGCACATCTTCAGGATCCACGCGCGGTCCATGAGCGTGGAGAGGGACATCCGCTTCGACCTGCTGGCTAGGCTGTGTCCTAACTCTACTGGTGCTGAAATTAGGTATGTGTATACTGTTTAGATTTTATTATCACGATATATCTATACTTTATTATTAGCTTGGTGGCAACTGTGGCCAGCAGGATAGATAGCCCACTGATGTGGCATTGGATGACGACACACCGTGCGTCATTCCGATATATTAAATAAGTTATTTAAGTATTATATAATTATTTTGTTATGGTTCTGATTGTTTGTATTATGTATGTTTTAAAATTTTAAGCTATGGACTCTAGTCTGAGAATAAATTATTATTAATATTATAAAGAGGAAAGATTTGTATTTTTGTATGTAACAAATAAACTCAAAAACTACTGGACCGATTTCAAAAATTCTTTAACCATTAGAAAGCTACATTCACCCTGAGTAACATAGGCTATATTTTATCCCCATATTCCCACGGGAACGGGAACTACGCGGATTAAACCGCGGGGCGCTGCTAGTATTTTTATAAATAAAAGAAATTGCTCCCGACGCGTGTCTGCGATAGTATGTTCCTACGGTTTTCACTTTGTCTCGTCATAATCATGTGGCATGTTTAGGTGTACATTTGTATAGTTAAATAAAAAATGAATGGAAGTATACTTCGTCCTTCTAAATTGGACGTGGATTATTTGGAGCCAGTAGTAGCAATGCTTGAGGGGGACGTTCAGGTCGTTTATTGGCTACAACAACGAGGTAGCGTGCAATCAATCATGTTTCTAAAAACATGTTCTCTTTTTGTTTGGCTTTTGTCCTGAACAGGGACAGTAAACGATGATGAAAGTATCTAAATATTTATAACTCAAAAGTGACTGACTTACTGACATAGTGATCTATCAACGCACAGCCCAAACCACTGAACGGATCGGGCTGAAATTTGGCATGCAGGTAGATGTTATGACGTAAGCATCCGCTAAGAAAGGATTTTGATTAATTCTACCCCCAAGGGGATAAAATAGGGGATGAAAGTTTGTATGACACTTTGTCAATTTTAAACCGATCGGGCTCAGAGTTTCAAAATCAGGGGTAAAGTAACTATTCCACGCGGACGAAGTCGCGAGCAGAAGCTAGTTTATTATAAACCGTTTAACATGACGTTTGTTTTTAGGTCTGTGTGCACGGAAGCGGGCATGTTCGCGATCCGTGCTCGCCGTAAGGTAGCTACTGAGAAAGACTTCCTGGAAGCCGTCAACAAAGTCATCAAGTCCTACGCAAAGTTCTCAGCGACTCCGCGCTACATGACTTACAACTAAATGCCTTATTTTCACATTATTTGGGTGCATTTTTCATTGTACAGATTGTTGGTTTTATGCTGTTTTCAAATAAAGTTTAGTTTTGTTAACATTTTTTGGTCTTTGCAATGATAAAGGCACTCGGATATTGAGGGATGGTACTCATTATGAAGCGTATAATGAATGCTATCCCTGAAAAATAACTTAGAAATTGTATTTGAATTATTTTTTAATAAAATTTACTGTAAAATACTGATTTTTTTTTTATAAATAAAAAACCTTTACTGATAAAAATGTAGTATGTAGTAACAATAACATAAATGATGTTCCCCAAAAGTTGATAGATTAGTTAAAGCCCATAGTCGACCTAGTCGAGGCCGAAATTTTGCGGATCGATACGTTTTTCAACAATTATTTTCGATTCTATGGTTAACTACTCAGATTGTTTGAGCTCAGTAGGTGGATATGTTAAGAATCCATTCAATTTCAAATTATTTTAAACAATTTTGTATCTTATTCATAAATAGTCTTTCTGGTCCTAAAACTTCAATTTGTTGTAATAAAAACAGTAAATAAATAATTTCCAGACTATGTCTATTTTGGCATGAAATTATTTTTTGTCTGTCTGTTCAGTAAGCTATTTTACATTCGGACGGTTCATACTTAACTGGCTTTACGAATGCACATTGCTCATTACGAGATTGAGGGTAGTTGAATATAAGATTAAGTCACATGTCATATAAATGACAATGATGACAAATCCTTACATATCCTGCTAAAGGCGGTAGCTTCCATATTATTATTATCCTCTTTGGGCGGTAGTGAGCATCTGTTTTATAACTGGAAAAGAAGTGAAGACAAAGTGATACCGAATTGCAGAAAAATAAGTAGCTTTGTTGTATTTTCTTTATTTTACAATTGAGTGATTGTTTTTTGTTCCAGTAGTGTGTTGTTTATCTGAACAAAATGTCGCAGATGGTTGAAAATGTAAGTCATTTTAACATTATAAAAAATCATTTTTTAAAACCGTTCGTATTGTAGAAGTATTTTGTTTAAAATTAATCTGACGTGGTCTCTGTTTTTCCTACAGTCAATACTATTGTACCTTCTATCAATAAATTTACTTCGGGTGCCCTTTTTTTCTTTTATGGTCGAGAAATCATCAAATGACTCCTCTCGCGCTGGGCGTCGCAGATGGGTGTCAGACTCTTATTGACTAAAACCCAACCGTGTCTCTTAATGCCTTTTGCGTTCCAGGGTCACGGTGATTCTTTCAAACAAATCCGCAACCCTGGAACTCCTAGCAGGCACTGGTCCTAGTGGGTTCCGTCCTCTATGCTGACATGAGCACTGTTATTGGACAGCGTGCCATCCATCGCTCGCCATTTGCAGGCCAGGGCCTCAAGTCTGCTATTACAGTAGTGTCAGAATGGTCTGTCATTGATCTCATAATGGTTAATTTTGACAAGTTTGGTAATCTGCTAATATAAAAGTGTCACTATGACTTTCCAATGGTCAACCACTGACACTCCATTGAAAGAAATGGCATAGAATGGTAATCTCGTACATAATAACAAATGAATGACGGACGTATGCGGTAGTCTGCTAAAATTTTGACAGTTCCTTTGATCAGTGACCTAGCCATTAGAACGTCATTGTGCAGTCATTACTTTAAATAGCTCGGTTATCATAAAGTTTTACAAGACCATTGACAGACCAATGATCGACCATTATGAATTTAGCAGATTACGAACTTTTAGCAAAATGACAATGGGACCGTATTGGAATGACAAATTTAAAAAAATAGTAGACTTGGGGCCCTGATTTCGTGTGCCCTACGCGCACAAAGTTCCTTAGTTAAAAACAAATGAAAGAGAAATTGAGATCTCTAATGCCTAATCAAAGCCGACGGGAGACTTTTGTTTAGCCCCTGAGCACAGGGAATGACGTGCGACTACCATGATGAAAACGCCATCGACTTGAGTCTTCTGAAAATGTAATGTCGTATGATACCGAAGGTGCAATAGATATAAACATGATGAATAAGCCTATAACGTACCAACTACTGAGACACAGCACCACCCACCACGTGGAGCCTATTGTGGTTTGAAATATGTACCTAAATGCCTTCGAATTTTTGGTTTTATCCATAAATTACGTCACACGAATTGCACAATTTTTGATACACCCCCCCCCCCCCCCGTCCTTGTCACTGCTGGTCACATTTGTGAGACCCCCCCTCCCTAGTGTGACGTCACATATTTTACAATTTTATTCGTGTATTTGTTCGTGTTTTACTTAACACTTAGATTAATTAAAATAGATTTTGAAGTCACGACATTTAGAACCCCTCCCACCCCCATTATATATATATGGTAATTTATGGATGGCCCCGTATGCGACTATTTTCAGGAAGCGTACACGGACGTGGTGGAATTATGTGCCCTGCTGCAATGCTTAGGATTCAGCGTCAAGTCTCTGGACACCAGCGACGGTAACGTCAGCCAAGATGGCGGCATGAGGAGTGTTGTTATCAACTGTCAGGTAAAAACTAACAGTCTGCCTAAGTTGCGGGAAAGATCCAGATGTTTCTCGCGAATTTAGATATGTACATATCCAGATGTGTGATGCACGGAACCGCCATCATGAATATTTCGGAAGAAGTAGGACCTAAGTCAAGGTCCAGCAATGGGTGACTTGGGACTAAAATATGATGTGCCTAACATAGATTATTTATAACAATAATATCTTCTTCTATCTAAATATATATAACTCAAAAGTGACTGACTGACTGACATAGTGATCTATCAACGCACAGCCCAAACCACTGAACGGATCGGGCTGAAATTTGGCATGCAGGTAGATGTTATGACGTAGGCATCCGCTAAGAAAGCATTTTGATTAATTTTACCCCCAAGGGGATAAAATAGGGGATGAAAGTTTGTATGAAACTTTGTCAATTTTAAACCGATTGGGCTGAGAGTTTCAAAATCGGGGGTAAAGTAACTATTCCACGCGGACGAAGTCGCGGGCAGAAGCTAGTAATAAATAAAAAATAAGCTAAAATTTTGTTATACTACTAATTACCTAGCGGGTGGATTATTCAAATTTTCTATAGAGAAATTAAGGCATATTAATAAAAAGTCACCATAGACACGAATAGAAGTAGAAAACCTATGAGCATGTATACTTAGGAGTGAGGTCCGGGTGACGGGCATGGCTTGCAGGCACATTCGTCTAGTGAATCACTTTGCCTGCAGTGTAAGTAAGGTGCTGTGCGTGCTAGACCGGTACTTACGTGTGGAGGCGGCGGCGACCGCCACTGCTGGCCGTGCCTGCTGCCAAAACCAACCTGCTGTCAAAACACCTCTCACCCGCACAGTATGTGTACTTAATGAAGTGCATGAGAGGATTGACATATTTTCGTGTAACCTGAGTGAATTCGCAAGAGTTTTGTTGAATTTTGTTAGTTATAGTTAAATATGTAAAGCCTGATTTTTAATTTTAAAATAATTAGATATAGATTTAGTTAAGTTTTTAATGTTGTTTTCTATTTTTAACCGACTTCTAAAAAAGGAGGAGGTTCTCAATTCGGATGTTTGTATTGTTTTTTTTTTTTATGTTTGTTCGCGCATAACTCCGTCGCTTGTCAACCGATTTGAAAAATTCTTTTTTTGTTGGAAAGGGTATACTTCCCAAATGGTCCCATGAAAATTTTATCGAAATCAACCAAGCGGTTTTCGAAAAATCTAAAAAAAATATGTACTTTGCCTACTTTGACGACCTCTTAGTTTAATCTGCAAAGGAGCTGTACGTTTTTTTTACACCAATGTGATTGGTTCGTTTAGGTGGGGGGAGGGGAGGGGGTGTAGGTACCACTAAAAAGTGAAAAATAAAAAACTTTTTACAAAATAATACAACCGACTTCTACACAAAAAATCAAAAAAGTGTAAAATTACTTTAATTTCGGAAGTCGGTGTTCAAAAAACGAAAAAGCAACCACAAACACCGAGTTCCGAAATTAAAGTTATTTTGCACTTTTTTGATTTTTTGTGTAGAAGTCGGTTGTATTTTTTTGTAAAAAGTTTTTTTAAAGTTAAGATTATTATTAAGTATTAGCATTAAGTTTTTGAAACCACTATTGTATTGGGGTCAACCTGTAAAAATAGTGTGTAGGTATTAATGGAATAAATAAATAAAAGTAGGTACTTAACTGGCACTGCTTAACTCGTCTCGTGTATGTAATGAGTTACTTATTTAGAATTTTTATTACCAATAAGAGATAGTAAATGCTAACACGCACAATGTGATTGGTTAAATTTCTATTTTGTTGATATTATTGGAGCATGATAGTTACTTCTTAACCAGCATTACAAAATAATTCCACTGTTTACTTCAATGCAATTTACTGGCTATTTCTAAAATTGCTAATTAAACTGGTCAACACAATTTATGCCACATGACGTTTGATAGCTAAAACTGTTTTAGCTAGCCCACCCTCGCTGTTATCCTGCACTTGATTTGTTTCGATTAGCTTCAGTTTTCTTGTGAAATGGCAATACTCATTACTAGTGCAACGGCAAAATCTAATCTTTTTTTGGATTTCATTTTTTTGTTGTGATGTGATTGAGCGGTTATTTGCAGCCTTTTAACGTTCCCACTGCTGAGATTCATTCTTCCTCTCTACTAGAGAGGGAGTGGGCCATAATCCACCACGCGGGTCCAGTGCGGGTTGGTGAATGTCACGTCTTCGAAATTTTGATAAATGATTTTTATTTTGTAAGTAGATTGTAAAAAAGTGGTTCTAGGACATGCCGGTTTCCTCACGAAGTTTTCCTTCACCGTTTCGAGAGCAGTGGTGATGGAATGAAATACACAAAGTAATGCTCCTTTCTGGGTTTGATCCCGCGACCTACAACTCGTAAATCGGGGCCATTACCACTCGGCCACCACTGTATAGCAAATATACATATAGGGAATAATAAATTGAACGCAAAACCTGAAAGGATTGTATTCATTATTTTGATTAACTTTTACTAAGGGACCAACCCAGTTTTTTTTTATTGAATGCAATGGCCCTTTTTTGTAAGTAATCTGTAAAATCTGTTACACTTTATAGTTTTCTACTTCCTTCTTACATCAGATAAGTGAAACAATCTTTTTAAAGTACCTTTATGAATCTGATAAACATTTACAAGGTAATCTTTTCAGTCCTCTGGTCTTCACGTGGTGCTGGAAAGCCCAAGCTTGTCGTGCTCCTGCCCGACTTCCTCCAACCAGCAGAACAGTGGCATTTGGCAGGTCTCTGGCATCACTGGCGGGAAACAGCTGGATAAGGTACCTATGGATTTATAAACAACAGTGCATCGCCCGCGCGTTTCATATTCGTATTTCCAAGCTCCAGTTTGCCCCTTTACAGTGGGATTTTCCTAAAATCCTTTCTTATCTCATAATCTACCTTCTCGCCAAATTTCATCTTCATAGGTCTAGTAGTTTTCGAGATTTCGGGATTACCTAATCAATGAGTGAGCTTTCGCTTTGTATTAGTTTTATTTTCAAAGAAGTATTTGTCAGTAGGAAAATTCATAATTTCTTAATAGTAATTACTAGTAAAATATTTTAGATATTATGAAACTGTCTTTGTTATGAAAGTAGGTAACTCTGCAGCATGTCTGTTTGTTACCTTTTCCCTAAACAGATCATAATTATATTTACCATAGACTAATAAATAATTATTTGTGATATATTTACCATTACCATATCTATTATTAAAATTGTTAAAGATTGCCTCAATGGGTTTGCTATAAGATAACTGATAAGAACACGTCAGTTATGTTGAAATTATGATATCCGCCGGCAGCTGTAGTATCAACATAGAAATATAAAATACTAATACTTGTTTATTATATCTATGAGTATCAACAACCGCCCGGAAACTACCAAATAGCGAGACACTTGCATTCGCTACTCTTTTCATGGCGTTTCTACTTTCTATGGTCGGGTAGATATGTGTTTTATTCGAACCGTTTAGTTCAATAAAAACTTGAGGTAGATACTTTTGGATACTTTTAAATACCTATTCATTTTCTTATTAATACATATATTGTTGAATTGTGTAAAACGAGCGTTTGTCACAGACAGTGCAGTATGGATAGGTCTTGAGAATGGTAATTACACAATCATAATCACAAATCTAGATATCGGTCGATTCAAACTTAGCGATGTCATTAAGCTTTGCTTTTCCCTACGCAGGTCCCCCCCCCAACAGGAATTTTTACTGCGCTGGGACTCGTGGTTTGTTTCAAGCCGTGTTTAGGTTTTACTCTACTAGTTGGTACCCACCTATTTTTATGACTAAATTAATTATTGTGAAGGTACCTATTATATATCCCTACTCGTTATTTATTCCCCCAATTTCTTTCATTTTTGATCAAGATACCAATTTCTCATGTTAGGAATTTGGTTGCTCCCTGCTCGGCTCTCTCCCGAAGAGTCACCGAGAACGTCTTTCGAAGGAGCTCCACGAGATGATCAGATGCATCAAGCAACACAACGATTCGGATGTGGAGACTCATAAGGAAGCTATAGAAAATAAGTCCGCCAGCATGATTGAACTGAAGACTCCGGAGAAAAGGTAGGTTGTGATTAGAGGAGCGATTCCTGTACCTACTTATAATGGAGCGTTCAGATTCGTATCTCATTTGGTATCTGTTTAAAATATGTCGCTTTTAGCTATAAGGCCGTCTATTGTGCCACCCTATGTAATGTTTTCTTCATCTATATTTTCTGTAACTTATATGGTGTAGGTACTAATAGAGAGTAGGTATTCTATTGTAATACACCTCTAATAGGGTAGTTAACTAAAAAGTCTAATTAGTCCGTCGGATTTCCAAAAAATATTGGACACGTATTTTTTCTTTTTTCACGAAAACAAAAAATGACAACGATACTGTGCGTTGAAAACTCGTGTGACGTCACTACTCGCTACAATGTTTACCTAGCCGTGACGTCGCAACTCCTGATGTTTGATGCTTTGTATCTTCGTCAGTTTTTATAGATTTGATAAAGGAAAAAATACGTGTCCAATAGTTTTCTATAATCTAACTGACGGACTAAACATAATCATATATTTATTACTCAGGAAACATCCCTATTCCTATGTACATACATGGGTAGGTATGTTAACAAATTGCACAGGTAAGAGTAGGTATATTGCTTAAAAATTACGAGAATTGGCCCTCAGTAGACTCAGGCAACGGCAGAAAATAAAGGCACACTGTGCGTATAGCTAAGGAGTGGTATTCCCTGCCAGAGTCTGTGTTTCCTGATAACTACAACCTGAGAGTTTTTCATTCAAGAGTGAATAGGTTACTTCTAGACAAGCGTGATTCATCTTCGGCCACATCATCACTTACCATCAGGTGAGATAGTGGTCAAACGTGTGCCTATCAATAGTAAAAAAAAAACATTTAAACTTAGTCTAATTAAGCGATAATTTAATTAATAACGTACATATTGACCCTATCTCAATAACGCACACTCATACCTTGCTTTGTTTGGCCCTAAGTCACACGCACGTTTCCATCTGCAACCCGCTCGCAATTTGCATTACCTACCTACATATTTAGGTACATTGCGGGCTACCGAAGTATACTGTGATTAATTGTTCGATCGTGATCCGCAATATAATCAAACTCGCATATAGAAACGAGGCCTAAAAATAGAGTTATTATGTAGTAGAAGGCAAGGTTGGTAATACCCTCTATAAAGAAGCCGAAAATAGATCTAAGTGGCGTGCAATTGGAGAGGCCTATGTCCAGCAGTGGACTGCAACAGGCTGTTGATGAAGGTGAATCTGGCTGGTACCAGCTGAATGAGAGTTACCAAAAATCGTCGAGAATTGCATGCAATTGGAAAAGCCTATGGTATCTTTGTCCAGCAGTAGGCTGATGATGATCAAGTGAATTATCAGTGTGGATTTCGGAATCTTATTAAAACATCAATACCAGTACTTAAGGCAAGATTTTTTTTTGTAAGCCTCTTTTTTTCCACAACTGCGAGAACACAGCCACCTTACTTCTCTGCTTACTTTATCTGCTGCCCTCTCGGGCCAGTTTGTGTTTGTACAATATCTTCCCATATAATTTAATTTACCTTGTTGACAAAATTGACTATATTAATCCGGTATGCACGCTAAATGTAAGAAAGTTTACAAACATTGAACGTATTCGATTTCTGCATTTATTTCCAGGGACTTCCCGATCAAAACCGAGACGCCAACGCGTTACCGCTCTCTGGATACCCTCACTGCAAATAAGAGGGAATGTGATCAACCTCTACCTGACCCTGGGCCCTTGAAGAAGGCTGACCTTGCTGATGCTTCTACTGAAGAGAGTAAGGAGAAGAAGGTATAACAGCAAACTCAATTTTTTAAAGAAATATCGGTTCTTGGCCTTTTCTTTTGTTTATTGCATTGTAGACAATAACAAAAACAAGCTATATTAAACCGTTTAAAAATTACCTACCTACAAAGAATCAGACCACGCGACCTATTATGACGTCTTAAATCCATCATGATTTCTGTGTCAGAGAGAGACGGAGTTACACAAAACAAATAGCACTATCTCTTTCCCTCACACGAATCATGATAGCATTGGTACTTCGTAATACGGCCACAGGAAAAGCTCTGAGCAGGCCTTACTTATACATTTTGACCCGTGTACTTAACTAGCGCCGTGAAATGAGTAGATGGACCCTGGTTTTCTTGTATAAATAATTATAATGGTACCTATGGTACGGTTGCTTTTCTAGTGCGTAGTGCCCATAGTTAGTGCCCTACAGGCGTAGCATTATCGTGGAATTGGGTGACCGAAATTAGGTTTGAGGTGGCTAATCATTACGTGAAATGACGGTCCTCTTTATGAAATGACCATTTCAACGAGTTAGTTACGACATAAAGTAAAAAGTTATTTAATTTCCAGCAGATTATGTGCCGCAGACAGAGCACATATACCCTTTCCTCCACTCCTGGCAGCGTCAGGGTTCGAAACAAAACATCAAGGTAATGTGAAATTGATCGAATATAATTATAAGTAAAACTCTTCTAATACTGATGAAGTGATGCTGATGAGTGACTGACTGATAGACAACGCACATCCGAAACTTTTGCTGAATTTTGGTAGTAATAGATTGGAGACGATTACAGGCTACTCTTTCTTGCGAATGCGAAGCCGCGGGGAAAAACTAGTCTACACTAATATTATAAAGAGGAAAGATTTGTATTTTTGTGTGTGTATGTTTGTAGGTAATGAATAAACTCAAAAAATACTGTGCAGATTTCAAAAATTCTTTCACCATTAGAAAGCTGTTTCCGAACGCATTCAACCCTAATCTCTTCGAAGTTAGAGTAAACAGGTTTCTTCTGGGTAAGCTCATTTCATCGTCGACTTTGTCTCTGTCACCTAGACTAGAGTCAAGAGCAAATCCATCTCACAAAAAAAAAGAAAAAACAAGCTAATGGCTTATCGCTTTTAGCGATAAGGCCGCTCATTGTGTCACCCTCTATGTAATGTTTCTTTTATCTATATTTTCTGTAACTTGTATGGTGTACATTATATGTTAGGCTATATTTTATCCCCATATTGCCACGGGAACGGAAGGAACAACGCGTGTGAAACCGCGGGGCGCTGCAAGTTCCCAATAAAAAAGGTTATTATCTACCCTAAACTAAGCCTTAACATTTTCAGTCCTATCCAAGCTTCTCAAAGTACCCTCCTGGAAAGTTTGATAGCAGCCGAGAAGGCCGCAGAGGAACTGCATAACAAGCTAACGTACGTCATCAGAGAGTTCATGGAGGACGGCAAACACGACTCGTCAATGTCTTCGCTGACGCTGGACGTCTCCAAGATTTCGTTGTTAAAGGTATTACAAGAAAAATATAGGTACCTAATTAGGAGCGATTTATTAATCGTAGTACCATTGGTTAAAAATTAACCTGGGAACCTAAATTTCGTTCGTTTTTCGATCATTTTAGCTTGCCCCGATAGGCAAGCTAAAATGATCGATCGATCGATTAACACTTATGGGTCGAACAATGATTTGTTTGTGTGCCTCCTACTCGGAAGCGAGTTTTTAATAATTGATCGATAAACGCATTTTAACGACATGTTTATCGTTAAAATATCAACTACGGATAAAAAGCTCCACGCTAAGCTTTTCTTTACTGTTGACTGCCTTTGGGCTAGCAGTAAGATGATCGGATCTGGCTGGCAACGGTTTAGTTTTGTGAGTACTTACCTATTTCTGGACAATATTTTGAGTTCTATCTTCGGGAAATTTTCACCTTGAAAGTTCCTGATATATCGCTGGTTTGCGAGAATATATCGCGCCAGCTTTCGTTAGAAAGAGGCAGCGTCATTATTTACTTAAGACAAAACACTCGAAGCGTAATTACAAATTAAGGCCAAAATGCCATTCTCTAAAATCAAGTCAAGTCAAGAGCCGATATCAGCGTTCGTGTCTCATGCGGCTAAAGATGAAAGCGTTATTAATCTCAGACTAAGACCCACGTACACGAAACAGTATTATTTTTGACTCATAGTTATGTAGTTTTAACTCGTTTTAATAAGTAAGGATTATTGGATATTTAATATCGTGTTAGCAAATGACCCCGATTAAAACATAGCTATGGCACAGGCTATGGTTTGCTCAATTAGAGCAACCACTAATTTTGGGATAAGAACTGTAAGTTTAAACTTTGATTCCACCCTTTACAGTGTCCAGAATCCTCCAAAGTTCAATTCTCATCAAGCCCCAATCTGTCCGGAATAGGCATTGTTAAAGAAGACTTAACAAAAAGCCGCTTGAAGCGGTTTGAAAGCGCTTCCACATCCAATTTAGCGCCCAAGTCAGGGCAGAAAGAGAGCAAGTTATCCTCCCGATTGCGTCGCATATCACCCAATCTGTTCAAAGGGAAGAAGGAGTCTCCGAGTAAGAACCTTGATAAGGCTAAAGCGCTAGATGCGAGAAGTAAACTGAACAGTAAGTTTTTAGACATTTTTACTTTGACATAATTATGATAATGTATTTATAGCCATAAGATGTCAATCACGTAGAAAAGTACCTACTTGTCGAAGCTGTATTTTACAGGCTTGTACAAAAAAGTAGTTTTCCGTATGCTTTGGTTTCCTATAACTGAAGAAGCACACTTAATCTAAGCTTTTATCTATACTAATATTATAAAGCTGAAGAGTTTGTTTGTTTGAACGCGCTAATCTCAGGAACTACTGGTCCGATTTGAAAAAATCTTTCAGTGTTAGATAGCCCATTTATCGAGGAAGGCTATATCCTGCTGCTCCTATTGGCCTTAGCGTGATATATCGTCACGCTAAAACCTTATATCCGTATTCCCACGGGAAAAAATTTTATATCCATATTCCCACGGGAACGGGAACTACGCGGGTGAAACCGCGAGGCGCTGCTAGTTTCAAATAAACTATTTAAAGGCACTTTTGAATTGTAGTCAGTCAGTCAAAAACATGTAGAGCTGAACCTTACACTTTCCAAAGCGACGATCTCGATACAGTCGTTGACAACCTTAGCAAGCATTGTCGCAAGTCGATTGACGTGTAAAAGTGTTATTTACAAGCTACTTACAAAATAAATATAATTTATCAAGCGCTGGAAAACCGGTATTAGCTACCAACCTAGCTTTCTATTTGAATGCATGTTTAGACGAAAACTACAAACAAAAAAAAAACAAACAAAAAACAAAAAATACAAACAAAAAATTAGTGTCTATATATAATGTCATTATTATTTTTCATTAAAGGTGCCCTCTTCTTACCATTTTTACAGGTTTATTCAAGCCAAAAGTAGTAACACCAATACGTACCCCGCGATCGAACATGGAAGCAAGCCCTTGTCTCAGTTCTTCTAAGAAAAAGTTCAGTCACATCAAGTCAACTATACCAAGGCCTTCTAAAAAAGAGTAACAACTCGACTAGAAATTACAAATCAAATTGTTTAATGCAGAACCTAACTAGCGGGTGATACAATAAACTAATATTTAAATATACTATGTTGTTTTGTTACCATCCTATATTACACATCTATGTTGTTGCAACACAGTCAATCATGTATCAGACAAATCCGAATTCGTATAAGTCCTTATTAATTTTTCAACTTCTTTCTCTAAAGATTCAGTTTTGTATTCTTTTTTTTTTGTTCTTGGTTTTGAATGTTTGGCTTCTTTGTTCTTTTTATAGGCTTTTTCTTCCGCACTTTTATTTCTATGTAGATGTATTGTAGCAGGATATATTATACTTTCAATCAATTCTTCTCTCGCTTCCTTTGTGCAGCCATCCCTTTTGTTTGTTACAGTGTCACGATTTTTCTTTCTCGGCTTCCTATGTTTTTCATTACGGACATCCTGTATACTTTCCTCATCGCTATTCACAGATCTGAGATCAGACAGCTCATGTTTTGCTCTATCATTAATTTCCTTTTCCTGAGTCTTCGCGGTCAACTCTTTTAAAGTGTACTTTTCAGTCTTTGCAACGTTCCTCCTATCTTTCTTTGCTAATTTGAGGCAAATTGTTGCTTTTGGGTATCCAGTGAATTGCTGATAGCATCCTCCCTTTTCCAGGGACACAAAAGGTTTGAAAAATCTTCTAGGATGTATGTCGTCTGGTGTTTCATTTAATAGCACATAAGCCTTCTTCAGGAATGTTTTCTTGTCGATGGGGTTCTGCATGTGGAAGAAATTTTCAAGTTGTTCATGAGACTTTAGCCTTTTCAAAGCATTTCTTTGCACTATGTTGTATGACACTACAGCCATGAGAATGAATGCTGGCTCATTACTAAGAATATGGTCCCACAGTATCAGCCATTCAGAGCATGTTAGTACCTCACTAAAGGCCGTTTCTAATATTTTCAGAGCATATGTTTGACTTGTGATGCCAACATCACAGAAATGATTCAACAGTGTCTGATCATGTTCGGCCAGAATGTTTTCTACAATCGCCAGCACACTAATTGGAGGGAATGGAGCATACTCGAACCATAGCTGACAATAATTACATAAAACACTGGCCACAGACTCAAATAGCAATAGAGGATCTTTTTGTAGTACTTTCACAAATGGAAATACAAAACCAGGCAAGAATTTCATAACACCAAATAATGGACACCAGTGAGAGAGGGACGACAGCAGACGTTTCAAGCTTTTTAGTGTCACAGCACTGTGGATAGTAAACTGCTTTTCTATATCTTTGTAAGCTGGATGAATGCCTTTCTCAATGAGCGAAGCATAAGCAGTTTTATTCCGTGGAGTATCCAACAAGGACCTCCAGATGATGGAACGGAACTTATCAGGATATTCCCCATACTGCATCAATATTCTCCTTAATCTAGCACTATCCATACAAATTCGCATCTTTTGTTCAATTTGAGATTTTGAATGTGCTAGCTCCTGAGAAGCGACTTTAAATGTTGAAGTACCTGGAATCTCCTTCCTCATACTTTCTATCACAACATTTTGACAGTTCTGAACTGAATCCATTACATATGAACAATTGTAAATATTGACTTCACCGAGTTGCAGTATACACAGGAAGTATTTTCCAGTAGGACTGACAACAAACCTACGGATACCTGAAGATTCTGGATGGATGATGTGTATTATGTTTAGTGACTCTAAATCTAGCAAGTAAAGTATACAATCACTGCTCAGTATAGCAAGGATTTTGTTAGCTCCACCATCAAATAATTGCGGAATAAATGCTATTTGATGAGCACCAGATATGTTGTACTTGGACATGTTTATAGATTTCAGGGCCTTCCAAGTATCCATACTGAAGAGTATCAACATGTTCGCCAGCCCAGCCATCGCCATAGCACGGCCATTCATAGTGAAAGCAATACTTTTCATATGCTTCAGTTCACTTGGTATTATCTGCTTCACAGATTTCATGTTCTCATGTTTCCAAATTTGTACTGTGTCATTTTGGAAACATGCCACAAGGTACTCCCCAGCGGGGGAAAACATTATTTGTTGGATTTGAGCACCCAAGTATGTGTTTAAGGTGAAATATTTGGTATAGTTGCGTAGCTCCCACAGGATTGCTTCTACAGGGCTTGCTGTTAGAAGATTGTTTGTTTTGACATGGTTAGAGAAGGAAATGTGTCTTACTGGCGCCGTGTGCCCCGGGAGTGTCAGAGAGACGCGTCCACTCTCGGTGTCCAGAAAGTTCATCTCGAACTTCTTTGCCATGGCAACTATCAGCGTGTCCTGTTTGTTCGGTACGAATTGTAAGGCGGTGCACGGCCCTGTTCCGGGCAATTTCCAGAATTTTAGGTCGGAAAAGTCCAAGATAAAAATGTTGCCGGCATTGTCCGCACAGGCGAGTTTGTCATGGCTGTCGTCGAACACACCGGTGGAGAATCGTATCCTGCGGCATTCTCCATTCGAATCGCGAACCGTGTGATGGAGCTGTAGTATGACACCATCTTTAGGCTTTGATTTTAACTTTATATCAAATTTTTCTATAGCTTCCCGCTCGTCTCTCTTCTCTTGTTCCATTTATAATTGTATCAATATTTTTGTATGAATCGAAAAACATGATATTGTCAGATTGTTGACATATTTTATTGATTTTTCAGATAAATTATTTAAAATTTGGCGGAATCGAGCAATCAAAACAAAAACAGAGATTGTTACGAATTCTCAAAGACAGGTGACGTTATGACTATGACATTCAGACTGACAGAATGATCCATAGACATCACGCCTCACGGACGTCTCTTGAAGCCATGCTTGAAGCTACGTTCGGAACTTTGGATTCTCGAAACTTCAAATTATTGAAAAATAAAACCTATCTTCATCTTGATGTTCAAAATATTTATATTTTAATTTTAATTTTATTTTGTACGTTGGTTTAATTTTTTTCTACTCCGTTTTACAAAAGAATAATTTCATTTGACTTTATTTTCATAGCACCTACCATTGCGATGTTAGTACCACGCCAATAGCATTTTGGATTACAAGTATGTAAAGTTTACCTCAAGCTTTATCTGCTCTGCTTTATTTGTATTTGCTGACCCGTTTTCATAGAGGAGCTTGTATTATTGATGTAGATCTTTTACCTAAACAGAAAAGCCATTTGACTAGTAAGGAATGAAAAAAGGTGCTTAAGAACACCAATAACAAGCCATAAGATTGGCTGTAAGTATATCAAAACCTCAAAACCTTCGATGATACTTATCACAGAATCTGCGCAGTGAAATATTTCTTTAGTGTTTCTAAAAGCCTGTTATAACTTACATAAAAAAGTATTACTACAGTCTATGGTCGGGGCTTTGCTTGAACAATGATGTGTCCTACAGCGGTTTTAATAAATTATATACATAGCTACAAAATCCATATAACATGACTAATATAAAGGTTTCTTGCGTCATTTCATTCGGAGTCAATGTGATTCTGGGTTTTGTGCATGCAGGACGTCCCACTTTTAATCAGTTCGTACTTTGGAGTGCTCAATGTGCTCATACTTCGAGTTATCTTTGGAGTGGTATCACTGGTAACAACTATCAAGGTAAGATAACAATGTCATTTCCGTTAATATGTTTTATTATCGTTATTTTTTTTTTTATTTTAACAATAAGTTTTAATCGTTAAAACGCGTGGTAGTGATTGGTATATTTATCGTTAAGTAGGTAGGTACCTATGTTTATGTCAACTGTTATTATGTTACGCTTTATCTTCACGACCGTTGATGTTAGTGGGGTGAGCATAGAAGTGAGTGCTAAAATAGAGACGTTGTCGAAAGATTCTGATACGAGTTTCTAGATCCGTCCTCATCGAAATGTTCCTACTATTGAATTTGGGCACACTTCGACACACGAGTTAGGATTTAGTCACAGATATAGATTTACCTATGTAGTCTATCTATATCTTTGGATTTACTGTAAGTGGCTGTGGCTACTTAGAACCGACGTTTTTTTTTTTTTTTTTTTTTGTGTTGTGGCTCCATCGTATAACTAACGATGATTCTCAGCTTCGGAAAGGATGAAGTGTGACGTTCACGTGCTTAGATAATACGTCACTGTCACTAGTTGCTATTTATTTTAGTTATTGAATGAGTCAGTGTGTTTTATTTACGAGTATTGGTTATTATTATTGAGTAACATATTGTGCCTGCACTTCATTTAAGCTTCTAAAAATAATGTTACCTCCGTTAGTATAGGTCGAGAAACTTTATTATAGATTTCCATTATAAATTAACCACTAGGCAGGAAAGTTGCGTGTTAGGTACTACGTTGAGATAAGAACCGGTTTTTCTTTTTAGCGAGATGGTTTATTCACTAACGTACAGCCTTTCAAATCGAAACCTATGGGCTATTTCCCGTTGACCTAGATTTGTAAAAGACAAGGCTTCACAGAACAAGTAAAGAAAAAAGTATCGAGAGTTGTGTAACTATTTTTGGTATCCAATAAAATAGTCTTTCTTTTTATTTTTTTACAAGAAAAATATTATTTTGTTGTTTTATCACGTAAAAATGCGTTTACAAACTTGCACTTTTTTTTTTAATGGGTAATTATCAAATGCCTTCTCCCGCTCTGGGAGGAGCGGAGGGAGTGTCAGACACTTACTGACTAAAACCCACCCGTGATCCTTCTTGTGCCCTTTGCGTTCCAGGGCCGCGGTGACTCTTTCGAACAATTCCGCGATCCTGGAAGGCACAATGGTCCTGGCGGGCCCCGTCAATTATGCGTATCACAAACTTGCACTTGTAGTTGGCTAAACGTAATTAGAAATCACGTCTGCGGAGTTCTACTAGCTAATTTAATTTGACCATTTTTGGGGTTGCTACTATTAGAACATGACATCTGCAAGTATTAATTATAGATCCCTCAGTACAACTTTTTTTATTAGCTTTATTGCTCACGCGTTTTCGCAATGTTTCTTGTCGCTGTGTGAGGAGAAAATGTACAATCAGCTTTTGTCATTACTTGTACGACATGATTAATTACACCTTTATCCATAGCAGATTAACACTCCTCCTTTACTTGTCGTCGTGCACAACCACCTGCACTATCCAATATTGAAACGAATCTAATGAGAGATCATTGTTAAATACTGTTCGGATAAAATTTAATGAGTCAATCGAAACGAAAAGATTGAGTAGAAGCAAAGTAACTAATGATTTCCTTTTATCTATACCTACTAATATTCTAAAGAGGTAACGTTTGTGAGCTGTATTTTATATTTCTATGGTAAGTGAGTTTGTGACGTTGTATGGGGTAATCTCTGGATCTACTGAACCGATTTGAAAAAATGTCACTGTTGGGAAGCTACACTGTCCCCGGGTGACATAGGCTATTTTATCCCCATATTCCCACGGGAACGGGGCCTACGCGAGTGAAACCGCGAGGCGCTGCTAGTTATAGAATAAATAGCTTTTGCAGCGGCTTCGATCGCGTTTTGCTCTATCTATACTAAGATGTATATAAAGCTGAAGAGTTCGTTTGTTTGCTTGAACGCGCTAATCTCAGGAACTACTGGTTCGATTTGAAAAAATCTTTCAGTGTTAGATAGCCCCTTTATTGAGGAAGGCTATATCCTGCTGCTCCTATTGGTCTTAGCGTGATATATCATCACGCTAAGACCAATAGAAGCGGAGCAGTCATGAATGATCTGACACATACGAAGATGCGCGGGTCAGCTAGTATTACTATATTTTCGTAGAACATAGCCTTGAACCGTTTCCAGGGTTCCCTGCATCTCCACACAAAAAGACATCAAATCTTTTCAGCGATATAGGCGTGTGTTGAGGATATGAGAGAAAGATATAGAGAGAGATAAAAACAAACAAACGAATTCACTTACGAACTTATATCTAATATTAGTCAGGATTTCGAAGTACCATTGATGTGGAATTCGTGGGGTTCCCAGATAGAGTTATTAGAACAATAATTGTTCGTCCCCGTTTTTTCGCAAAATAACTGTGTCTTTTTATAACCTCTTCTCTCGAAGCAATGCCTATTAGATACAGCAAAATGTTTATCGATGATATTATCTTCATTCCAGATATTCCTAAATCAAGATGAAGTTCACATCATTACGGCGGTACATCCAGAATAAGAACGTGTATTCACCCCACATCCTTAGCGACTGCGAAGTTGTCATTGACGGGGACAGCTTCTTCAGGGACACTTATAAACGCAGTGGCTGCCAGTTCGTCCTCGGACCTGACTGTGATCGGTACGCGGACTTCATCATAAACAAACTCAGCCTGTTCGTAGACAACGCAGTCAAATGCTACGTAATCTTCAGTGGAGACACAAAACACGGCTTAGCTAAACGAAAAGAAATTCACCAAAGAACCATTAATGACAGGATTGATACTCTACGAATGGACATGGCGGAATATTTCCAGCCGCTTCTCGTTAACGACGTCCAAAAACAAGTTTTAGAAGAAATGAACATAAAGTATTTTGTATGCGAGTATGATTCCATTGAAGCCATTGTGGGAGTTGCTAGAAAACTAAAGTGTCCTGTTATAACAAATAACTTGGAATACAGTTGTTTCGGTGTGTCGTGCATTATGCTGAATTCTCTAGAACATGACAAAGGTGAGACTAAAATAAAATGCACAATCTACGAGCATGACAAAGTTAAAACTGCGATTGGTGTTTATAGTAAAATGCCTATATTGCTGGCTTTGTTGAATGAGAGTCGTGATTACTTAGAAAAGCTAGCTGAAATAATTGGAGACGATGAATCGGATATGATAACACCAGTAGTACGGTGGGTCAAACGTCAAAAAGAAGCAAATGCCATCAATACAGTGTCAATAGCTATTGATGACGAAGATGAAAATAAAGTTTTCAAGGAGGTTTATGAGAAAATTCAGACTATATACTTATACCCTCTGTGCAACCTTGCTGTGAAGTATTTTCAAAGAGATAGAGGTCATGGTATATTCAAAGATGACAAGAAGTGGCTTGCGAAAGGAGTCTCTAATAACAGGATAGCGGTACCTTACATCAATCTAAAGAAGAAAGGACTAATATGTGGATCTTTGATCGATAACGATAGCAAACTTCCCGATGCATTGCTAGCAGCTATGGACATAATCGTTTACAGCCATTGTCTCTTGAATAATTCTCAAGATTCAACGATAACTTTTCTTGGGAGGGAAGGCTCGAGAACTTCAATAAAAAAAATTGAAACACATTGGGATAAACCAATATCTAATAGAGACATTTTTACGAAACATCGTGTTGGTAAGAAACTAAAGTTATTGATTCAAGAGTCCGAGGCTTTCCAACAGTTTCTTGAGCAAGTTCTACCAGGGTATAATTATAAGAAACCACTGGAAGATGTGCCTGAAGAATGCTGGATACTTATTGTAACTCTAGTGTTTTACGTTTTTAAGAAAAATAAGGACTTTATCAAATTCGCTTACTGCGTTCTCCTATCGTATGTAATGCTAGGTCCGGTGTCTAGACTAGTAGATCATTTAAAGAAGAATGGGCAACACTTGACAGTTTCTGATACCGCAAAAGACGCATCAGCTTTTTATTATGGCTTGCAGTTTTTGTTTAAAAATGTTAATTTAAAGGAAAGGTATAATAGAACTCTTGTTCATAATTTGTCAGAATTCCAGCATTGTTTGCAGCATATGAATTATTTAAACAAAATGTGTGGTGAAAAATTTCCCTGTACTATATATCATGATACTTATAATGCAACATTTATCTACAACACATATTTTTTTATGGATAATAAAAATGAATTTATGGAATATTTGGAACATAGGTTCAGGGGATCAGTTTGTTTGAAAACATATAAAAATGTTGTTAATGCTTTTGAGAATTGTCTGTCAGTGGTCAAAGTATTTTCGAAAAATAATGCTATCGTCAGTGATTCGGATGGTTTTCTCCATAATAATGTAGATGGTTGTAATCAGAATGGTACGAGTACATAAGTTTCTAATTATGTAAATCACGAGTGTGTGGTCCAGCTTGCAACAAGAAGCTAAATAAAACTTTATAACATACATACATACAGGTCAAACGTATAAGCCTTGCCTTAGCGAGCAGTTAAAAAAACTTGGGGTGTTCTGTCGTATGTAGGTAGACGTAAAAACTTAATTATGTTCCTTATAGATAAAAAGTGTGCATGACTAGTTTCGTAGACTGAGTATACAGCTGCTTTTGTTATGGTCCCATCACCAGTGAACGCATCAAAGAACTACGTATTTTTATTTTTTTACCTACCTAGCTTTATACAGATTAAACTCTTTCATGTTTACTTACTTAGCTATGTACATACACACATGTGCAAAGTACTAAGTACCTATTAAATACTGTAGGTATTTGTTGTACTTATTATTTAATATTATTGTTTTTTATAGTTTTGTTCCTATCATGTATCTTCGTATATTGTACCTAACTCTAATTAATTTATAAGTTGTAACTTCTCACTATGAATAAGAATACCAATTACCATACATTAAATAACTTATCAAGAAATGATCTACTTCATTGATGCCATACCCTTTTCTATTTGTTGGTTTACGTAAAACTATTGCAACACGCGGTCTCGTTCAATCAAAACAGCAGCAGGCATGGCGACGTCGTCAGGTCGCATTTGGCTACGGCTTATAACCCCAATTATTTTCAGTGGTGCCGTATTTTCTCCGTAAACTGTTCCGTTTTTTCAACTCTCGGGGAAATGCGAGTTAATTTGACGTAAAGCGATTATGGCGGTCGCGCCGTCCGCGCAGGCGCAGTACGCCATCAGACACGAACCGCGCTCCCGCGCATTCGCGCCCATCCACATGGAACCGTGACGTTTGGCGCGAAATTTAAAATGTAACAACCTTTCGAATAAACAAAACGGCATCTTTGTTAACTTTTGTAACAAAAGATAACAAATGATATTAGTAACAATATAGTTAACTGAAACAAACACCAAGCAGATTACAAAAGCGAACGGGAAATTAATAAATCACGGTTGAATTCTTTTCTAACGACGCGTTCGCAATGCGGTCTAGTAGCGACAGTAAAATCTGTTTTCTCTGAGATTCCGCGGACGTGTGGTCCGTGCGTTTCTGGTAGTCGAGCATATGCCGACGTACCGGTTGGTGGAAAGCGCGGGCGTACTCCCCCGGATCCTGCGCGCTGTGAAGATGTGCTTCCTGAACGTGCTCCGCCTGCACGTGTCGCAGACGCAGAGGCAGAAGCGATTGTACAAGCAGTACATGGAGCAGCTGGCTGGGGCCTGCGTGGAGAGATGCACGGACGTGAGCTCGATGCACTGGGACCGGAGATACAGCTACCGAGTCCCATCCCCTGAGTGGCGCTACTCTCTCCCTTGTGAAGACCACTGGTGCAGTACCGATGGATCCAGGTCTTGCTGCGGCTCCGAGTGCACCGACAGCGGGAGATGCTCGTCCCCTTGCTGCTCGGAAGTGATCTTCAATGGCGGACACCATTACAGCGGGAAGAGGACGCCGAATATGCATGTTTGTCATCCTATTTGCTATCCCGGAAACTTTGGGTGAGTGTTTATTTTAAAATTTCTTACTTGAAAGTTCCTATGAGCTGGTTTTTTCTGTTTCTTGTTTATGTCTTGGTTATTTTAAATGCGTTTTTTTTGGTTAAAACCTTTTTAATGAAAAGTGTTTAATTACACTTTGCCTTGTTACTAGTTATCGGCTAGCTAATTAAAAGAAGTGCAATGCTAAGAAAATACTTTGAATACGTTTAATTGATATAGTACATTGTAAATAGATCCACAATAAGAATAACAGTAGTATATAGACTGAACTGTTCATGTGCGATTTGAACTCTCACACGAAGGGTTCCGTATCAAAAACCGAAAAAAACATGAGATTTAGAGAATTTTTGAGTCAAAAAAAAATATAAGAACTTATTACGGTTCTTGAGATATCTACAGCCCGCTGACAGATATAGGCTTAGTAATAGGGTTCCGTTGGTTAACTTTCGTGTACGGAGCCCTAAAAAGCAATAATTGTAGTCTTATCGTAAGTAATGATGAATAGAATGTATGGGAAACGAGCCGTACACTCATGATGATTGTCAAGTTTGCTCGCACGGTTAAAATTCATGTTGTTTTTTTATTAGGTTCTATAAAACGGCATATATTATGTAAGGACTTTTTGTTAAAAAACAAGCTTTTATTTTAAATCTAACTATATATACCTACACTTAACCTAAAAATAAACTAAAATGGCATCATAAAACTCGTCCGCATCGCTATATCGACATGGGAGTGAACCCATTAGACTGGCGGCATTGCCACGTTGTATAGCCATACTTATCCTCTGTCCGAAGTAAAAGCCAGCCCTAGGGTCACGCGAAGTGTCAACCAAACGTTTAGCAAGTTCTTACTTTCTTAGGTACTATTTAGTTTTGAATTTATTTTACTTTTTTGTTTGTCTTGTGAGAGTTCTAAATAAACATTTTTCTTTCCTTCTAAAGATTCTCCGACATTAGAACGGTAAAAAATAGGACATACGTACGCGTACGAATTCGCGGGAAAAAGCTAGGTAGGTAGTTATATTCTTGTCGTGTAAAACCGTAATCTGTCCATCTGGCACTGGTCTCTAAACTGTAATTATCATAAACGAAACACGTGGTGATCAATATTAATGAACTTGTTATTACTTATTCGGAAAGCGTGTACGTATTGCGCATCTTATTGCACACGTTCATGTAAAGACTGGTGTTTCTCGCAGCGAATGAAGAGATTTTAATTAACAGTGTTGATTGTCAGTTGGTTTTATTTAGAACACAAACAATGATTCAATCGAGTCACAATCGAGAAAAAAAAGAGTAGTGCGATTTATTGCGACTGATAAATATGTAGCTTGGGGCTGTACTCAACAAAAGCACGTGATTATTTTTTAGAGATGACTTTCGAGGCTATTATTTACCTCACAAAATAATCTCAGGCAGGACGAATATGTCTACCTGGGCCAGCTGGTTTTCTTCCACAACAAACAAGGCAAAGAGATCGACCGTCGAGTCGAGAACGCCTCGCTTCCGCTCTGGGCGGAGCCAGAGAGTCAAACTCTTACTGATTAAAACTCACCCGTGTTCCCCCTGATGCCCTTAGCGTTCCAGGGCTGCAGTGACTCTTTCGAACAAATTCCCCACCAAACGCCTGAAGGACCTACTGATCCAGAAAGGCACTGATGAAGGGCGACCTTCTTATCTCTCTGAATGTGTAGGAAATGACATATGTATTCTGCCTATCCTAACCTATGGCGCTCAAACTTAGTCTTTGACTGAGGCTCAGAAGTCTAAATTCGGAGACGCCCCGGGCGTCGGGAAACGCAGGGCATTTCCCGGCCACCTGCTGCGCGGGCCTGCGGATGGCGAGCTATGGGTGGCTCGCCGTCCGATAGCAACTAGGCCCGAGTCGACGGCGCCGAGTGTTCCACGCGCGCCTCAAAGAGCCGTCAGCAACGAAGACGGGGCCCCATAGGGTCAGTGCCTGCTAGGGTTGCGGAATTTGTTCGAAAGAGTCACCGCGGCCCTGGAACGCAAAGGGCACAAGAAGGAACACGGGTGGGTTTTAGTCAGTAAGAGTCTGACACTCTCTTCCGTTCCGCCCAGAGCGGGAGAAGTAATTTGATGATTTCCCATCCAAAAAAAAAAGGGTTTGAGAGCGATGGAGTATAGCATCAAAATAAAACCCATCAATCGATTCCGCCACATCAACGATATAGGACAGGCATCGCTGACGTCGGATCGACGTTTTGGACTTGATCCTGGCGGATTGGCCGGAGATGGCATAAGGAGAGGTGGAAAGCAACGGAGAGACCTTTGCCTAGCTTTGGAACAATATAGGTCAGAGGAAAAAAAGATGATGATGAGAGGAAAAAAAAGAAAGATGATTCGTTCTTGATGGTCCATATTGAAAAAAAAAAAAAATTGGACCTCCTCCTTTTTTGAAGTCGGGCATAAACATTTTATACTTGTGTGTAGGAAAGTATAGGTTACGTACGTGTATAGTATGCAATGGTATGATTATGGTATTTATTCTATTAAGGCTAACGGCCCCTACTTACAAATTGTAGGTCACGGGTTCAAACCCAGCCAGGCGCATTACTTCGTGTAATTCATTTCATCACCACTGCTCTCAAAATGTTCTAGAACCAAAAATTAGAAGACATGTGACATTCACCAACCCGCACTGGGCCCGCGTGGTGGATTACGGCCCATTCCCTCTCCTAGAGAGGAGGCCTGTGTCCCAGCAGTGGGAACGTTAAAAGGCTGACTATGCTGTTTAGGTACCTATTTGTATAATTTCCTCAGTGTGCGTATATTCTAGATCAATAACTACTTGTGAATTGTTTTCCTACATGTTTTTTTGAGCAGGGTGGATCTTATCATCCTAGTGTGGGTTTTTTTCTAAATTTGTATCTACTTTTTGTCATAATAAATATATTATTTTTATACTTATATTATGTGTCTAACAAAAGGCAACAACCTCCTCTTGTGGCACACGACTGTATCTATATGATATGAATTCACATTACATATTCATCATTTGAAACTCAGGTTTCGAGGTGTGTCATTATAGGCCTGGTTATTATGGTGTAATACATCTTTTGTTTTAAACAGATGCACATTCGTTTCACTATATTTTACCAACGTCATTTACACTTTTCTGCTCATATCTTGCTGGTAAATGTATGTAAACTGCCATTTATTGTGTAATATAAGTGCCTATATAGCTACGTCTTGCTTTTGCGTGTATTTACATACTACTTTATAAAGTGAAAGAGCTGTCAATTAGTACCGGATCAGCTGGGACGACAGTTAAGATTAAAATCTTGTAGGTATGTAATATTTGAGAAACTATGAATTATTATGTCTTGTCCCTGCGTAACTTATGGTCTTCTGTATTTAAAGTCCAGTGTACTTGCCTCAAAGAGCTGTTAGCATAAAAGACGGGGCCCCATAGGGTCGGTGCCTGCTAGGGCTGCGGAATTTGTTCGAAAGAGTCACCGCGGCCTTGGAAGGCAAACGGCAATAGAACGAACTCGGGAAGGTTTTAGTAAGTAAGAGTCTGACACTCCCTTCCGCTCCACCAATCATCAAATGACTTCGCAGAGCGCGAGAAGTCATTTGATAATTTACCATCCAAAAAATAATAAAGGTCCAGTGTAGGTACTTATATGAATGTGTGTGAGAAATAAAAATATCACAAACATAACGAAATACATGTCAATAGATGCTTTTGGATGAAATCATTTTGAAAAGTCAATCGCAAACCAATATCTTGATAATTTCATTAATAAAATCAGGTGTACAAGTTGGGCGTTTTAATGAATGTCTGTATGGTAAGCATTAATCAAGTAGTAATTTCTGATTATAACTTAGCTTTACACCGCTGCTATATCCGGTAATATCCGGTTTCTGGAATAAAATATCCATCACAAATTAAACGCTAGTCAAGGTTTGCAACTTTATTGTCTGTTGAAAACTAATTCAACTTATCACAGGTAGATAACGTGCATTTGAGAGTTTGCCACAATAGTTTTGTGATCATTTTTGTATGAGATACTGGGCCTCAACCCAAGTTTGTCTTTCTAACCATGCATATAGAAATTAAGAACACGGTGACGAATATTCCATTGTATGCAGAAAACAAGGCTAAGATAACAGCCCGCGTTAAACAAGCGTCGCCTTTATTCCATTGCGTATGCACGCTCCGATGAGCAACAAATGCACATACTGAACGCTTCTTGCAAAAGGTTAATATCCTACGATGACTACAATGTTATGAAAGACTAATTGGTAGAACCTATCGAGGGTTGACTGTACTTTGGAACAAGGATAGATTTAGAACCCGCGCCACGCAGCGCAGCATCTAATCTCTCAACCACTGCACCAGCCGTGTCGTCATCAATTTGAAGTTGGAGTATTTGTTAAAAGTTAATTTTGCCTAAAAGTCTGTCAATGTAGGGCTTAACACATTCTTAAATAATAATTCTCTATTTAGAACACGGGTGTAAGAGTCCACCAGACACGAATTGATTTACCGATGACAAATAATAAAACAATCAATGAAAATCAAACAGACAACAACAAAAATATTACATTTGGTGAAGTATCAATTTTTTACACAAACTTGATTTTGTCTTTCCAATGGCTTTCCGAATTTGCTGAATTTACAAGTTTAAAAAGATTCGGTTTACCATTGTTTTGGATCTCATATATTTTAGTAAAGAATCAATAAAGCTTTATTCATAAATCTGCACAAAACTTGATATTACACAGTGGTAGTGTTTCGGGACTCCATTTTTTTGGCTCTTCGTTTCTATTGAGTTTACACTTTTCCAGATTAATGTTGGTAATTTTTGTTTTTTCATATAACGAAAAAATCCAACTAATTAATCTGGAAAAGTGTAAACCCTACTATTGACGCCCTATTCACCTATTAATTACCATATGCAACAGCTTACAAACAAGTTATTAATTATTTTACTAATCGCCCGTCAGATATTTCCCGACAAAATGTTTTGTAGCGTTCATGTTAATACTGTTTACGTGTTACCTACTCTCTGTAGAACTATCATTATAAGGCTTTGAGAAGATAAGACACCTATAAGTGTACTCTTAAAGTTTGGATGGACTGATGAATGTTTGTTACCAAATCATGGCAGAACGTCTTAACGAATCTAGATGAAATATGGTTCAAAGAGAGAGGAGATTATAGTCGCGAGCGGATAGACTTTTAGCCCGAGAGTTTGTTCATCATTATCATCATCATCATATCAGCCGAAAGACGTCCACTGCTGCACATAGGCCTCCCCCAAGAGTCGCCACAACAACCGGTCGTGTGCGTCTCGCATCCATCGGCTACTCGCGACCCTCCAATGCCACGTCCATTGCCCCCCCATTCATCCGGACTCAGGGTGACGGCGAGTGGTGTTCGCGAGCGCCCCTCTTTGATGTTGCGGGGGGAATCAAACACCTCACTTCCTCCGCTGACCCGAGGTGGACCGCAGAGGTGGACTGGCACCAGCCGGGGATTACGGAAGTCGCATATGTTCTCGTGATCCCGTGACACCCCGGGGGGCATAGGTGGGACATTGAACACCGGGGTGGTTTTAGTCAGTAAGTCTGACAGACCCCTCCGTCCGCCCCATGGTGGAGGATATCCACGAGGAAAAAAAGGCCTTCCAACGCTGTGTCTTTCGGAACGCGAGTTTGTCCCTATAGGTTAATTTCCGACAATGACGCGGGAGAAGTCACTGGCAGAAGGTAGTCTCATCTAAATTAGCTCATTATGTCCCACTGCTGGGCAAACGTCTCCTTCTCCTTTTTCCCCACATTTCTAGCTTATACCATTACGGGCCAGTTCCTCTGGTAAGAGTCAAGGTCTAAGAACAGATAAATACCAACACAACCAGATCTTACCGGAGACTTATAATACTCTGGAAATTAAGTTCTATGACTAACATGGACGGTTGACTATGTTAGTCATAGAACTTAACATACAGGTAAATATAAAAGCAGACGGTGCAACACGTTCTTGAAGAACTCGACTCGGCAAGGTTTAATAAGACTCCTGCTTGCCCTCACTCTTGGTTGACCAACGTTCTTTGCGATTGCGATGGCTTTTGTGCCTTAATGTGGTTAAAAAAACACCGACTTTAAAAAACCCTAGAAGCACTAAAAAGTTAAAAATAATTCTATAACCTACCTATATTAATAAACCTAACCTTTTTTTTTTTTTTTTTTTTTTTCTGGATGGGAAATCATCAAATGACTTCTCCCGCTCTGGGCGGAGCGGAAGGGAGTGTCAGACTCTTACTGACTACTTAAAACTCACCCGTGTTCCTCTAACCTAACCTACGATTAACCTATTATAAAAATTAACAATTTTTTGGAGTCGATGCCAAGCAATATACGATACCTAAATGACTTATAAACTAAGACCAGAAAAATAAAACATAAATCTTACAGCTTCTAAATATTAAATCAAATCGGAAAACGTATACCGTTACAATTTCAACAAACCCAAACACGGCTAGGATAGATTGTCTTATTACGGAGTTCCGGTGCCTGTCTCTTGGCTTCATCATCAGAATTCAGATCTGATGAACAAAAAAATACAAACATTCGAATTGAGAACCTACTCTTTTTTAGAAGTCGGTTAAAAAACGCACTGCTCCAATGTAGAGTAAACTAAAAGATCGTTAATGTAGACAATGTAGATATTTTTTTTAGATTTTTGTTGATTTTTCGAAAACAGCTTGTTCAATTTCGATAAAATTTTCATGGGATCATTTGGGAAGTATATACTTTTCAACAAAAAAAGAATTTTTCAATTCGGTTGGCAAACGACGGAGTTATGCGCGAACAAACATTTAAAAAAAAATACAAACATCCGAATTGAGAACCTCCTCCTTTTTTAGAAGTCGATTAATTAAAAAAAAATACAAACATCTGAATTGAGAACCTCCTCCTTTTTTAGAAGTCGGTTAAAAATGAATAAAATAGACTGCGCGTAGACGAACCATGTAACAAGCAATTCAAGCAATAGACTGCTAAAATGGTTATGAATATGTGTTCCGAGAAGTAAAACATAGTAGTTCTAAGAAAATGGTTATCCATCTACTGTGTATGTCACTGGATAATTACAAAATCCGTAAGATTATAAAATATCTTGAGAGATTGTAAACTTGCGATAAATGTGACAAGTCATTGCCACATCTGGTCACATTATACTCGTACCAAAGTAAAATTACGACTTAGAAAAAAAAAAGAACTGTATTTATTTAAAACTTACATAAAACGAATGGAAAGCTAAATAAACTTTAAATGACTGTGTTGCCATTGAAAGGCCTATAATATTACTTATATTATTATTACGTGTGTGCAGATAAATGATGGCAACAGGCAACACTGGAATGTAATTATCAGTCATGATGATTGTCGGAATCAAAACATTCTGGTATAGCGTGTTACATAGCTCATTATGATACGTAACATAATAATATGTATTTATATGAGAGAGCAACGAATGCAGAAAATGTGGCCCTCGTTAAAATTACGTAAATATTTAATCATATAACATTTAGTTGTACGGGGACTAATGTTGACGTGCTCTCTTGTCGTTAACTTTCGCGTTAAGGTTCTGACTGAGGTAGATTTTAGTGGAGGTTTCTATCATAGTTTTACCGACTTAAAAAAAAAGTATGAAGTAAAAATTTAAAAAAAAACAAATAATTAAAAAACACGCCTGCCATGTCAAAAAGTGAACTTAAAAATTAAAAACAATATAGATAATAATCTTTTGATTGCAATCGGGGGACGGTTCCTTTGAATAGTTCTTTACAGGTCCGAGATTTTTTTATTTTTTATTGACTTCATACTTCTTTTTGAAAGCTTTAGACTATGACAGTATATGTAGTATAATTTTCATGAAAACTAAATTTGAGGGTTTTTTTTTTGTTTGGGAACCATGGCTCCCACTTTTTATTATTTAAAATTTCACTCACTACCCATGTTACCCGGGATAACTCAACGCTTCTAACGATACCCCATACATTGATATCGGTTCATCCGTTAAGAAGTTATGGTGGAATAAAGAAACTCACAAACATACATACATACATTATGTACATGAACCCTGAAAAACTAACACTCCGTTTTTGGGCAGTCATGTAAAAAAGGAGGAGGTTCTCAAGTCGACTGCTTTTTTTTATGGTGTGCATTGTGTAGTGCAATTTCAGAAGTCCGTGGTTTTGGTTGTTTCTTCGTTTTTGGGACACCGACTTCCGAAATTTAAGTTATTTTATACTTTGTGAGTTTTTTTTTGTATAGAAGTCGATTGTATTTTTATGTAAAAAAAATAATGTTTACTTTTCACTTTTTAGAGGTGACACCCCACAGCTAAACGTACTCATCCATCATAGCGTACGTGTTATAAACTGGTGTAAACAATAAACAGACATCAGTTTTCTCAAAATATCATTATTTGTTCGAAAGAGTCACCGCGGCCCTGGAACGCAAAGGGCACGAGAAGGATCACGGGTGGGTTTTAGTCAGTAAAGTCTGATACTCCCTTCCGCTCCGCCCAGAGCGGGAGAAGTCATTTGACGATTTCCCATCCAGAAAAAAAGCGCGTTCCTAGTGCAATACCCATCATTATTTATGATTGTTAAACAAACGCTCTCTTTGAACAGTGAAAATGACATGCATGATAGATATATAAATGTTTGTCTCATTACATGATGCGTTCTAACGCGATTCGGTATTTATCGTTCATTAATGCAACTGTTATGTTGTTTATTGCCCATTATCTTCAGTAGAAGTATTCACCCGTTGAATTTATTATTGTCATTTATTTCATCGCCTTTCTACGGATTTTTTAATTCGAGTTCTTTGTTATTAATAGTTAGATTACGATGTTGTCGTGTAATGTATATGTATATCTATAGCCAAAATTACTCTTGCTATCTTAGCATTGTCGAGATGAATGGACCGGGAAAGTCAGTAGGAGTTTTTAGGGTATGAACCTCTGAAAAATGGAACCCTTATGGGATCACTCGGCTGTCTGTCTGTCCGTTTGTCACAACTAATTTTCTCCGAATTCGGTCGAATTTGATACAAATATACCTTCTGTCATCTATTTTGGGGAAAAAAATATAAATTAAAAAAAAACATCTAACTGTACTTTGTGTCATCATATAAAATCAAAGGGTCTCAAAAGTCGTAAAATTCGTCATTTTAAAATAGTGCATTTCGAAGTTATTGAAGAAAATCGATGATGAAAATTTACCATTCAGTATCATAGTAGTTTCAAAATTGGGAAACTACTGAGCCTAAAATAAACATAATGAGAGATATATATAGTACATACATTACAGGAAAACCTAGTTTAAAATCATCGACTTCTTATAAAGATGTTAAAAATATTATATTCGATCGGAAACCTTCGCAAACGAGTCTGAAGCTGTTCCAAGCAAATCACTTATCAAGCAGTTTCATGCAGTTAGTGACATTTACTTAAATTAGTTGAATAACAGATTTGATGGGACTTTTCAGTCGTTTTTTGCGATTGTTTTTTTTTAAGTTGATAATGTTTTTACCACGCATTTATGTATATCTAGCATAATTTTGTTCTATAACTAGTATAGGTACTTGGTGCATCGTCCTCACATATGAAGTATTTTTTGTAAAACATTCATTTGAAAAGAGTAAGTTCTATGGAGTTTCTTGTCCGTTCTTCTCCATAAGAATCTACCTTTGCGAATGGACGCTAGAGTCACTTAATTATGATAAATGTTTAATGATGACGTTCAAAAGTGCCGTTTAATGGCCTAATTCAAATAAACGTTTTGACTTTGACTTTAATTAAACAAAACTAAACATTAAAACGTAGATGTCTCTCCAAAACTGTAATCAACATGACAGCTAATCGTAACAAAGTGTTCTTAGATTCTAACTTCGCGTGTGAGCGGGGATAGCTGTCATGCACGTCAGCAGAATGGCAGCAGTGCGTTACACCCGTACTCTGTATCTTTTTATCATAAGTTTTTCCGGGGAAAACAGCCGTTCATCCACGCGGTGGAATACATTGCATTGTAATGTGACGAGCGTGTTCCGTAGCATTTAGACGGGTATTTTTCATGATTGATATGGGTAATATTTATTATTTGGATGGGAAATCCTCGAAATGATTAGTGGAAGGAAGTGTCAGACTCTTACTGACTAAAACCCAGCTGTAAACCTCCAAGTGACCTTTGCGTTCCAGGGCTATTATGGACTATTTCGTACAATTCCGCGATCCTGGCAGGCACTGGTCGTAGCGGGCCCCGTCAATTATGCTGACATCCCTTTGAGGTGCGCGTCGGCTCGGGCCTGGTCCTTATCGTAGTATGATTGGTATGGGTCAGGGTTTATTTATTTATTAAGGAAACAAAGGAAATTTGTAAGTGTAACACGATTGAACATTGATTTGATGGAGACTTTAAGGACTTTAGGAGGCAGATGCACTTTGCATCTGCCATGTTGTCATGTTGCAAAAGGTCATCAAAAAAAAAAAAACAAAGTGAATAAGATAGACACGCTACCGAAATGCTACGTGATCAATCCCTTATAATTTGTCCAGACTCTGAGGATCCCAGAATCTCCAAAGATGGCTAAGATGAAAGAGGCGGTAGTCTGGCTGGATTGCTAGAGATATAATTATGAAGTCTTTTTATTTGTTTTCATCAGTTCTACAGCAACTTTTTGAGCCACCTGAGGCCCTAGTCAAACTGCCATTCTATCAGCGAATTCGAATTTCGAAATGCTAAAATATAAGGGATTGATCATGTAACATTCCGATAGCGTTTGTCGTTGGTCAATCCCAAACATTTTTGACGTCTTTGATTAAGTTTATCAATAATTCGCACCGTTTCTGTACCGTGTCGTCCGTACGAAATTAAAAAAGAAAAGTTGTCCGACTTTAGTGTTAGGATCGAATTGATTTTAGCCGATTATACAATGCTGTAAACAGTGCCAATTGATTTGGCGCCGTGCTGTTCGTTGAATTGGACGCATATTCTAGTTACTCTGACTATATTTAAGTAGGTAAGTGTGGGGCACTAAAATTCTGGTATTTTAAGGAGTGGGTATATACAAGTTTTTGACATTGTTTGCGACTAGAATTTGAACGCTTATAAATTAGGTGCGAGAATTAGCCTCCTGGTTAAAAAATGTATAGGTAGGTATCTATTGCAATAATAATAGTTAAAGTCAGGCAGATAGTACCTACTCTATATTCCAATTTTTTTTAAAATTAAATATCTGCTTCTTCTTGGGTGAATGGTTTCATAACATTATTCTAGACACTGAGCCGATAGGTGCCCGGCAAAAGCTTTCTCAAGATTTCTTTAATGGAAAGAATGGGATAGATTGTTATTTTTCAAGTTGAGTTTTTTTTAGCTTAAAGGCTTAAAGGGATGAGAATCTGTTTCAGTGTACTGTAAAAGCGTGACAGAGAAAGAAAGAAAGAAAACATATTTATTTGACGATAGTCCATCAGGTTTAGTCTCAGTCTTCATCAAAGGCGTTAGCAATCATATTCTTAAACATTTTAAACGTAACAGGTACCTATTAAATATTTTATGGAACACTATTGTTAGTTTGTTATCTACAGGTACCGTTATTAAATCGACAACGATCGATAATCAAAACAGCGAGAAAATTACAATTTTAATGCAACGAAAACGTGTTGCTTTCATTTTTGACTTATTTGCCAGTAGATGCCAGTTTTGTCAATTAGCTTTATTTTTGTGTAGCCTTTGGTAAATCATAAAAAGAAAGAATTCTGAAATAGGTACAGGCAGAAATCTTGGACTATTTCTAGATTCTAAACTGTGATAACTTTATTCTTAGATTATTAGATTTCTAAAGTGATTCAGCCAATTTAGTTGTTTATAGAAGGTACGTATAGTACCTACATACGAGTACCTGCCTAGATCTGTTTTTTACTAAAGGATCGAGTACCAATCACAATTTACGGAAGCAACAAAAATATCAGCTTAGGGTAATAGGGTAGTTGACTAAAAAATCTAATTAGTTTATTCTAATTTTCCAATATTTTAAGATAAAAATACATGTCCAATATTTATTCTTTTTTCACGTAAAAAAAAAACGAAGACTATATAGGGCTTTGAAAACGTATGATGTCACTACGTGGTACAATTTTAATATGGCGTAACGCCACAAGCCTCCACTCTTGATCATTGGTGCTTTTTATCTTCGTCAATTAATAGCAAAAAATATGTGTGCTATATTTTTCTAAAATCTAACTGACAGACTATTAAGCAGTCATATTTTTTACTCAGGAAACATTCCTATTTAAGAACAGCCACATGTGGATTGTGGATGGTGCCATAGTAAGAATCACCATAAGTACATACATTGCTTTACAAATTAATTTTCAGGCAGTTCCATGAATGTGATTTCTGTGTCCATTCAACTGTTTCCTTGCTATAAAATATTTAACGCCGGCTAGAACGTATGCCAGTATATCATACATAATATCTACCTGTCTGTTATTAATGTGCGTCGTGATTGCGAGTTCGTATCGACAAATATGTTACAAAGTGGTGTGTTGCTGGTACCAGCCGGTGGACTGGTAAAAAACTGGGTGCTTATGATGTGCAAGTGTTGAGCTATTGTAACTGACAGGCGTTTCCTTCAAGGATAAATCATTCGCAATACCTACAGTTACTTTTTAGGGTTCCAAATATCCGCAAGAAACGGTACCCTAATTGGATCACTCGGGTGTCTGACTGTTTGTCCGTCTGTCACAACAATTTCTCCTAATCTACTGGACCGACTCTATTGATATTTTTTCGACATACATATTGTGAACTTCTGTGACCCAAACACAGACGCGTTATGTTAGTAAATAAATTTTGAGTATTGGGGTCACTTTTGGGGACAAACTAGAAAAAGACAAAAAAACTGTGCCGCGTGTCATATCAAATGAAAGGACTTATTGTGAGAGAGTGAAGTACTTTTATTTATATTTTTAACATAAATAGTTTTGAAGATATTCAAGAAATTAGCCGCTCCTTATCTCCAAATTACTGAGCAAATTTTATTTTTCAATTAAAGCCGATGTGTGTTCTTTACCTAAACATTACAAGAGAAGTCTGTACCTAGTGTTCAAATAGCATATTACAAAAATGAAATGCGGAACCCTTTGCACAAGAGTCTGACTCGCACTTGGCCAGTTTATTTCTTATGGCGAGTGACCCACTTGGTACACTTTGTTTTTGGGGAGTGATGGACTACCCTATTCATGGTATCTAGTGGCCTCAAACTAATTTAGGTATATATATTATAGTCAGTTTAAAATAAAGGATAGTGGTTTCTGGTCACTTTTGTATAACCTACCTACTTAACTAAAGTCAATGAGTAAATCCCACTAGGGCCGTCATTTACCTATTGGAGGCCCTGGGCACTACATAATACATACACTACTACTACACTACTACTACTGTAATACTGTGCTACTACTATATATTTTGTATTTATTTGTTGTACACCTACCACAGTGTTGTCTTTTTAACCCAAAGGTTGACTGGTAGAGAATGCCTTGTTGCATTAAGTCCGCCCATGTACCACTATTGTACTTACATAAAGTATAAATAAATTAATAAATAATGGGGCCCTATGATAGTGGCCCCATTATCAAGTTTATTTTATTCCATTCAAGCCCAAAATTCTAGATTCATTTGACCATTTTAAAGCCACATTAAATGAAAAAGGAGACTGTAGGTACTTAGGTAGTATTATCCGTAACAGAAAAAAAAATACAGCATTTACAAGTTAGTGGGAAAATTAAAAATACATATAGGTAAGCAAATAAACTATTTTCGTTTGTATTTCTTATGTATTTTTGTCATTGGTAGGTGATCTAGCAGAACCTATGGGCCCCTCTTTGATCGCGATGCCCTGGGCACTTGTCCTGAGTGCCAGAGGAGAGAGGAGCCTTACTCCCACGTCTCCCTAGATAGGTTTACGTCCTATCGATCCTATAAGGAGGGGCGAGAGGAGGAGTGTGACATAAAAAAGAGTTCATACAAGAATAACCGTAGCACCAGCAAATATAACTTAAACTGTGTCACTGGCCATTTGCAAGAAACACGAACACTTTAAGTAGTAATAAAGAACATTACAGCGTTTACAGCTGACTTGTGGACTGGTTTATAGCTAATATCGCCGGGGTAATAGCCCATAATGTTAAGGGCAGCTGAGCGACGAAAGTACTAGTTTGTTGACTCGTTAGACCGTATCGAAAACGCTTTTCACTTGATTTTCAATTACCTGCAACATGGAAAAGCGGATTCTTGACCAATATTATTATTATCGATCAAGGCAATTTGTTTTTATTATTTTACCTTATTCAATCACTTTCTAGTTCTATAAATTGTATTATTTAACTAAAGTACTGTATTGCATCAACTTTCGTAGGACATTGACAAAGAAAGTGTTCAGCGGCATCTGTTATCGAGTAGCTGAACTAGTAAGTCAGTTTAGTTCGTACGGGTGATAATAGATGGCGCTACAAAAAATAATGTAAGAATGAGTCTGCAGAGACGATTTTGAGACTAGCAGAAAACGTTTTAGCAGAAGAACTTTATCAAGTTTTCCGGTGAATATTTTAATTATTTGAAATGGAGTATTGCTTCTGTATTTTATACTACTTAATAGTGGATATTAGGTTACCAATTATGATTGCTATATGGAACGTGCCCATAGTTTCTGCACGCTCCTTCTAGAGGAACGTGCACGAAGGAGAATGCAACCTAGCGTTGCAAATTCGAATCGTATTAGCAAAATATACTTGACAATGACACTTTAGTGCTGCCACCACGTTCCCTATTAACTTTTTGCACAATCGGGATGAGGTATTTATTTCTATCAGAGTTGCACGTGACTGATGGCTGACTGGCTATTCATAACCAATTTCTAAAACGAACATCGGCAATAGATAATTTAAAAAGAAAATTGTTTCACTATGTCACAGCCTTGCTCTACTCACCCAACAAGTGAAACGACGCGTGATGTTATATTATGTACGTGATGCTATACTATAGTTATCACTACATCAGTCACACACAACAAAGTCGCTTCCCGCTGTCTATCCATCCCTATGCTTGCTTAGATCTTTAAAACTGCGCAGCGGATTTTGATGCGTTTTTTTAAATAGGTAGGGTGATTCAAGAGGAAGGTTTATAGTTATAATAAATTCATAATAATTATAATAGTGAAGCAGACCATTTTAGAGGTTTCGAATGTGATGTCGTAAATAAACAATTTTTTTTTTGCGCTTACATTGCAAATGCTGGCTGAACCCTACGAGATAGATCCAAATAATGTACTACAGTATTGTACACTTTGAAAAGGTCTACAAAAAAGTGTGTGACGGTATATGTCTACCTCTTAGGGATAACCCACAATGGTTGCGGAATTTGTTCGAAAGAGTCACCGCGGCCCTGGAACTCAAAGGGCACAAGAAGGATCACGGGTGGGTTTTAGTCAGTAAGAGTCTGACACTCCCTTCCACTCCGCCCAGAGCGGGAGAAGTCATTTGACGATTTCCCATAAAAAAAGGGATAACCCACAATAAATGATCATTTCTTATCCTTTACTTTTTACAGCATAGCACCCGTGCAGAACCGGGGCGGGTAGCTAGTATCTTATAAATAAGTATACGTTGTTGAGATGGCCACACACTTGGGGTCCCGTTCGCCCTAACTGTAGTCGGAGGAGCCGAGCCGGTGCGTTCCAGAATCATACGTAATTCCATTATAATTTGTTTATTTTATCAACGTATGATAACGGCTCGGCAAAATGTTCTTGCAAACATAATTATGACTTGCTTTGACAAGAAAGCTAATATGAAGTCATTGGGTACAGATCAAAAGTTGTTTATTCAAACTAGGCTGAGAGCCAGCACTTTTTTAACATTAAATTTTACATAAAGACGTCCATGAAAACGCTCTCCCGTGACTACTTCTTAGTGTTTTAGCTGGTAAGAAGTGGCGCAACAAACTCCCCAGCAACAATCTGTCTGTTACGTTTTAAGAACTTGAATTTATGCAACATTATGCTAAGTAATTTTTCACCCGCGTAGTTCCCGTTACCGTGGGAATACGGGGATAAAATATAGCTAGTTACTCAGGGTGAATGTAGCTTTCTAATGGTGAAAGAATTTTTGAAATCTACATTTATTTATTTGTTACATACAAAAATACAAATCTTTCCTCTTTATAATATTAGTATAGAAGAACATGATAAATATGACATTCTCTTGCATTCAACACAGCGACAAACTATTCTTATCGTCTTAATAGTCATTCATAGAATAGTAGTACATACATATGCCTCTTCAAACAAAGCTTATATTTAACAGATCTATCGAGATCTGTTAACTCTAAGCTATAATAAGCTAGAATGAGATGGAGGAAACCAGGAGTAGCCGGCAATGGATGAAGTTGTATAAGGGTTGATGTTAGCGACGCGCTGTTGATGTGTTAAATGTAGATGCGTTATATTTTAATTCAAACTATTGTAGGTAAGTGTTTCACACTGGCAGACACTGGCACTTCTAAAACGTCAAACGTCGTAAAGCGTGGACAGCAGTGTTCTGTCTATTAGCCTAGCTTAGCTTTCGGGCAGGTACTGAATATTGAGACTCATAGGATCTGTAAGAAAGAAAAAGGAAGATAATTTACTTCAATTAATTGCGTTATTGAACATCACAGGACCGGTCAAAATGTCGACGCTTGGGGGACCCCCATGTCCATCTGTGGACGTGGACTACGTACGCGTTTATTCAGTTTTTTCCCGTTCCCTTAAGAATTTCGAGGAATTCTGTCTAAGTGTTCTACATCCAAGGAAAAGGAACCTACATGCCATATTTCAGCTTTCTACGACCAGCAGCTCTACCATGACGTCTTTCATCCATCATGATGTGTGTGAGGGAAAGGGATAGTGCTATTCGTCTTGTGTAACTCCGTCTCTCTCTGATACAGGAATCATGATGGATTTAAGACGTCATGGTAGGGCAGCAGAAGTTTCGGCTGTGCGTTGTCTGTCAGTCACTCAGTAACGAAAGAGTTTCATTTTTTAAATACATATGTATATATATTGATTTAATCAGATCCATTTTCCCTTTGTAACTAAGTCTCATCACAAGATCCAGCAACCAGGCATTAGCTAGAGGAGACAGGTAGTTAATTAGGTATCATTACCTGGCTTCCAATTGAAAAAATTTAACATAATATATAACTGACCTCTCTACTTAACCAAAAATTCGTTCTCGATCTTTTCATCTATATAAGCGCCCCGTGGTTTTAACCGCGTAGTTCCCGTTTCCGTTGGAATATGGGGGTAAAATATAGCCTATGTTACTTAGGGTGAATGTAGCTTTCTAATGGTGAAAGAATTTTTGAAATCGGTTCAGTAGTTTTTTAGTTTATTCGTTACATACAAAAATACAAATCTTTCCTCTTTATAATATTAGTATAGATAATTGTAATATTTTATTTGCGTGTACATTCTAAGCTAAGAATACAGTATCAGATCACAATAACCATTGTTCAAAGTTAATCGAGTGTTCATACTATATCATGTACATTCGCTTAGGCGGCCTTGTAATTGAAATATAATCTAAATACTTTCTTTGTTTGAAAGAACCCTCATTAAATTCTATTTAGATTTGCTTCAAGAGGTACAGATGGATGCGTTGATATTTTGCATTGTGCAACCGCATGGGCTGGAAAATAAGAAAAAATAAGAATAATTAATATATCCAAGATAATTAAATTAAGTATCTCGATTTGGTGATGTTGTCGATATGTGGAATGTGAACTCAGCGGTCATTGTGCCAATAGTCGCGTCAGCCAATGGCTTAATACTAACGAACGAGGCTTGACCAAACACCTCACGAGGCTCTGAAAAAAGGGCTTGATTCAAAAAGTGGTACTACCGGACTCAACTCGGAATGTTAGAAAGTAATTAAGGTATTCCCATTATACTTGGAACTATTAGTATTGGAATACTTCGTTTTCTTTTTTCATCATCATCAACAGCCTGTTGCAGTCCACTGCTAGACATAGGCCTCTCCAATTGCACGCCACTTAGATCTATTTTCATCCAGTTTCTGCCAGCCGTCCTGCGCAAATCGTCACTCCACCGTGCCTGAGGACGCCCTACACTACGTTTGCCGAGACGCGGTCTCCACTCTAGAACTCGTTTACCCCCCCGGTTGTCGGTTCTACGACTAATATGGCCAGCCCACTGCCACTTCAGCTAGTTTTTTTTTCACAATGTTGAAATCAACATATGTTTTTGTGTAGTTTGTTTTACGTTAATTAACGCGATCGTGCATCTACCTACGTTTTCCCCAATAGGTATTTGTTTTTTGCTAACCTGAGTGCTGCTAATACTGTCGTTAAATATAATATTATGTTTAATTTAATTTTATGATTTGTGTTTACGTGTTAGTTTTGTGATAGTAAATACTCTTTCTTCTATTCACTATCATAAATGATTGCCTACCTACTACGTGCGTCTTTAACAATTGTGTAATTACGATCTTGGATTTATTTCATCACATAATAGAAAACCCGTTTACTACGTCAGTCTAATTATGAGCGATACGAAAAAATAAAATTTCTTATTACTTCAAGAGCACGTTATCTAATTAGAAATTGAATAACCATAAATATTTATGTGATATAGTTTCAAAACGGTATTTTTATACATTATATAATAAATTATAATGTAGCGTAGCTTACATGGTTATATTTTAATTAACGAGTAATACATAAGCATTGTTTGTGGGTAGTACCTACTTAGACGGGGCCCTATAGGGTCAGTGCCTGCTAGGGTTGCGGATGCTGTTCGAAAGAGCCACCGCGGCTCTGGGATCCAAAGAGCGCTAGGAGCAACACGGATGGGTTTTAGTCAGTAAGAGTCTGACACTCTCTTCCACTCCACCCGGAGCGGGAGAAGTCATTAGTTCCATTAAAAAGGTAGGTACCTACTTAGTTTCTTCTCTAGACTATGAACGTGGAAATTTATGAGCTATGGCAGGGACGGCGAACCATTTTAGATTTCGCATGCCAGCCAACTTGCTGAATCAACTGATCGATTTGCCTTCATGAATTAACATTATGATCTGATTTGAATGAGATGCACTTAATCATGCTAACTTAAAGATAAATGTCTTGGCTGGCTGCTTAGTGTCTCTTTACATGAAGTTAGTTCACCCGGATCGACCATCAAAACATTGGATCCACTTAGAAAAGTGGATTCGATTTTTTCTGTCAAAACCATAAAAGAAGGGTAATTTTTTATGGATGAGAAGTCATTAAATGACTTCTTCCGCTCTGGGCGGAGCGGAAGGGAGTGTTAGACTCTTACTGACTAAAACCCATCCGTGTTCCTACAAATACCCTTTGCATTCCGCAACCCTGGCAAAATGGATTACAAAGAAATCTTTGGCGTTAGGTACTTATTCTATAACGATATCCATTCACTGATAGAAAATAACACTGTTGCTCAGTGCTATAGATTTATTATACAACACACTGGTCAAATGAACGGTGGGATAGCCTACCGGGGCGAATGTTATTAAAACTTATGAAGCATGTACGTTTCCTTTGTTGCACCTTTGTAACCTGTTTCAAATAACCCATATTCTTTTATCCCGTTTCTAATAATTACTCTGTTCGGTTTTCTCAGCTTCCGTGCAGCATCCCGTTGGCATGTTCTAATAGCAGAGGCACAGATAATATAATACTGCAGAGGTATCGGCTCTATGGTCTAATTACTTGACAGATGCCGCTAGCTTCGAGCTGAGCCTACAATTGACAGAGGAGTTACTGTTATGCTAATATTAGTAGGCTACTTTGGTGCATTGAATTAGCTAGTGGCTTTACAAGAAAATAAATACCTACTTTGACATAGATTTCAGTAGATTCTGAGTTTCCTGGATATTCTGTAAATAATGTTTAGAACTAATACAAGGTCCTCGATAAATATTATTCCATAAGCGTATCGCTTTTTTGTTTGTTGTTGTTTGTGATGCTTTAATTTTGCGTAGGTAGGAACCGTAAATTTTTGGAATTCGGTTCTGCTTCTTCGTTGTTTCCTCACTGCTGCAGAACGCGATCACATAGGACTCTCGGTCTCCAAGTCATGTGGTCGTCTACAGTGTGTACCGCACGTTACATGCTGCCTACATACAATAGTCTTTTTAACAGCATTTTCCTTCGATCTGGTCCAGTATCAACATGTATCATCTTGCACTTGGGGATCCGAAACAAAAAAACTTTGATTGTATAATAAAAAATACTAAAAATATACTTTTACTGTCATGTGTCACGAACCTAGTCAGGCAAGGTCGTTCAAATTCCGACCAGCTGTTCTGCAAATAAAACAAAAACAACTCAATAACGGACGCAGCGTAGCCACAGTAGATATATGGAACAGTACAGAAACTACGAACAAACGGTCGAAACGGCACACTCACACAGACGCGCACATCTACGAGGCCCCTAAGGGACTTTCGCGGTGCGCTCAGTGGCGGGTGCCGTGTTCATAGATAATACCTACGCTATTATAATGGCTATAGGTGGACACAGATTTTTAATACTAGTATTAAATCCTTATACCGAAGACTAATTTTAATTTATATTGTATTATAATTTATATAACATATGGAATAAATTAATCCTTATGACTATGAAAAAATAAATGACCATAATTTTACGACAACATTGTATTCTAGTTGTTTTAATGTTTGTTCGGGCATAACTCCGTCGCTTGCCAACCGATTTGAAAAATTCTTTTTTTGTTGGAAAGGGTATAACTTCCCAAATGGTCCCATGAAAATTTTATCGAAATCGAACAAGCCGGTTTTTGTTAATTTCAATAAATGATAGCAAATCTGTCGCTGTAGCTGAAATCGCATGTTTATTGTTTACACCAATTTATACCACGTACGCTGTGATAGGTATGTTTAGCTGGGAGTGAACCACTAAAAAGTGAAAAATAAAAAAACTTTTTACAAAAAATACAACCGACTTCTAAACAAAAAAAAAACAAAAAGTAGGTACAAAATAACTTTAATTTCGGAACTCGGTGTTTTTTATTGCTTTTTTGTTTTAAAAAATACAACCGACTTCTAAACAAAAAAAAAAACAAAAGTACAAAATAACTTTAATTTCGGAAGTCGGTGTGTTCAAAACAAAAAAGCAATCAAAAACACCGAGTTCCGAAATTAAAGTAATTTTGTACTTTTTGGTTTTTTTGTTTAGAAGTCGGTTGTATTTTTTGTAAAAAGTTTTTTTATTCAACATACAGAAATCCTTCATCAAAATTTTAGGGCAGATATTAGGTATAATTGAAATGGAATAAAATGGCATAGAAATGATAAACAATATTCAGTTTGTTTTTTTTTTTACAATGGCACTATTTACATTTTGCCCAAAGAAGAAAGTCGCATGGAATAACATGCACTAACGCATTTTCGCGTGACTATTTCTCCCAGTCAACTCCTACCGCAAGTCGTGTTAAAGAACTTCGTTCCAATAAAACACTTATTGCAAACATTAAAAGTGACAACCCTAACTCTCTACTGGAGCGTAGGTAATTATTTCAACAAATGGGCTTAGTTTCCATACTGTTCCATATTTTTACTGTGGCGTAGCGTACACTCACAAACTCAAGTGCTTACTATATCATGATCTGGCGCATCCCGCACAACCGGTCGCAGAGGGTCGCTTTCTTCAGAAGTACACTCGCGCACAGAATGGTTCGAATCGCTTCGGTTTTCTAATAAGTGGTGCTAAACGACGCGACGCGGTGGTGTGCAATTGCGTTAAATGGTGGAATTATGGTGGTGGACTGGGTGAGATAATAAGGTGTGGTTGGTTTGGTTTCTAGTCGCTACTGTTTTTAAGTGGTCCGTCGTGTCGTGACTGCTATTTTATATTATTTTGGCTGTTTCTAGGAAAGATGTAGTCAAACCCAAAACGTGTTTTTATTCAGGGCTACATCTCAGTAACCTTTGAATTCCTCTAGGATAAGAAGGTACCTAAGGCAAGATAAGGTGACCCAAGAAGATGATGATTTTCTGTTTCGTCTCAATAATTCTATTTGCATACCTATTTTAGGTAAGTCTTGATCAGAATTCTGGCACGATAGGCTCGCAAATGTGCAGGTGTTAGTGCATCAAGAGCAGGCCAAGAGATTAGATGATGTGGCTCCACTGTCATGTTGTGACTCATTCAGTCACGTTAGCCAAGTCTATGGCACCTTCTTCTTTTCGAGTCGATGGTTAATTCCTTAGATTTTTCGGCTCAGTAGGTGGCTATGTTATAACAGCCGCATGGGTCAATCTTCTAGGTTAAGCAACGCTTGCCGAGGTTGGTCTGTGGATGGGTGACCATCTTAATATAACGAGACTTCTCCGTGCCTCGGAAAGCACGTTAAGCCGTTGGTCCCGGCTGTCATTTGGAGATCTTTGGCAGTCGTTACGGATTGTCAGAAGCCAGAAAATCTGACACCAGTCTTGCCAAGATGTACCGTGTTCCCCAGTTAATAGGTTGTGGAGGTCTGGTAGGCAGCCGCTTCATGTAAAATACTGGTATTCAGCTGAATCCGGCTTGACTGGGAGCCGACCCCAATGTAGTTGGGAAAAGGCTAGGCAAATGATGATGATGAGGTGGCTATGTTAATTGCAGCGTCCTTGGAATTAATTAAAGCCTCCAAAGTTGAGGTGCCTGGCTACTTGGGGCGCTCTGTGTGGCTCATGTTCTGAACAGGAGCGCTGCACTCACATTGAGTATCCGACGGGTTTATGTAACCCCATTTCGCCAGGTTGTGTTTGTAGTGGCCTACCTGGGTGAGCAAAGGATTCATTGCCTTCCATATAGGCTGAAGTTGAAGTAGATTGCAAGTAAAAGGTGGTGGTGGGGTCAATGGCTAAAAAAAAAAAATTGCAACAAAACGCAAACATACACAACATATTAGTTTTATTTTATTTTTTTGTTTACTATTTTGTTTGTTTTGTGTGTGTGAGTCCCAAATAATCATTTTTCTTTCTTTCTTTCAAACAAAAGAAAAGTCGTAGGGTCAGAAAGTTTCTCCTTGCCAGTACGCCTTACAGCTCGATATTTATGATCTAGAGAAATATTAGAAAACCGTCAGCCGTCATTTTCGCTTTCGAACCAATGTAATAGGTAGCTCATTTGAATTTCTTAAATAAGATGGCGGCCACGGAAGTATTCTAGAAAATCTTTAAAATAACTTGAATTTACGAGTGAAATGTTTACTTTGATAAATATTGATGTAATTAATTCGTCTTTTGCGGAGTACGTAATTAATTATGTTGAATATCTTGTAGGTATTTTGCATGCTAAGTAGGAATGAGTCTAAACAAATTGAGGTGTCTACTTTCAGATTTGCAAAAAAGACATTACAATATAAGGATATACTTTGTGATCAGTAGTTACCAAAAAAACTTTTTTCCTATGTTCAGCATTTAAAACATATTATGTTTGTCTGAGAACGTGTGTGCGTAAGATCTACATAAATATAAATTGGAATGATAAAACTACAAATTCCCGATGCATAAACATGGAAATATGTTTTTTTCACAGATTCAAGGGACTGTAGATCTGAGTAAATGGTTTTAATTTCATGATTTCAATACCTCCACGCGTTCCTGAGATAAAGGGCCTTGACAGACAGACAGACGGGCGGATGGATGAACAACAAAGTGATCCTATATAGGTTGATATTTTTATTTTTGAGGTACGTATCCCTTTTTTTTTTGGATGGGAAATCATCAAATGACCCCTCCCGCCCTAGGTGGAGCGGTAGGGAGTGTCAGACTCTTACTGACTAAAACCCACCCGTGTTCCTATTGTGCCCTTTGCGTTCCAAGGGCCGCGGTAACTCTTTCGAACAAATTCCGCAACGAGGTACGTATCCCTAAAACTACTGAATCAAACAAGGCGCCGGTTTCTGAATTGAGTATTTGTTGTTAAGATCGTGCCAAGCCCTACTCTAACGCCACAATGTGTCAGGTTATCAGGCTAAAAGACAGTTTGATAAATGCTCAACTTCCAATGAAAATCCAGAAATCGGGCATTGGATTTGAACAAAGTCATGAGATTCAACTAAGAGGACAAAAATGTGCAAAATAAATGCTTTGCTCTCAAAGTCGGATAGCATAAATTATATTTAAAAAAAAAGAAAAGAAATAAGTATTTTCAGTGAAACCTATGACCAATTTTGGCAAAAAAATCTTTTTTTCTACTTTCGAACTGAATTCTCTATGAAGGTGCATTGTCAAATAAATATATTGCAATTGAGCTTGGTGACGACGTCAGCGATATGATATTGACCAATTTATGTAAAAGCGAACTTTCGTCACGTGAAGGGACTTTTACTTTTGCTGCGACAAGATGAATTGCCTTATTTACTTTACGCGTGTTTCAAGGTAATCTACATAACGTTGGTTTTTGAACGAAAAAGTTGGATGACAATTGGTTTCTTGCAGAAACAGTTAGTGACAAAATTAATGATCGCGAGAGGAGCAGTGGTGGCCGAGGAGTGGTAACGGCCCCGACTTACGAATTGTAGGTCACGGGTCCAAAACCCAGCCAGGCGCGTTACTTTGTGTAATTTATTTCATTACCACTCTCAAAACGGTGACGGGAAACATCGTGAGGAAACCGGCATGTCCTAGAACCAAAAATTCTAAGACACGGGACATTCGCCAACCCGCACTGTGCCCGCGTGGTGGATTAAGGTCCATTCCCTCTCCTAGAGAGGAGGCCTGTGTCCCAGCAGTGGGAACATTAAAAGGGTGATTATGCTGTACGTAATAACTGAATGAAATTGACAAATTTTATAGGTAAGTATACAAAGGTTTTGATTTATTTCTTATTTATGAGATCTAATCAATTTAAATATACACGATTTTTACACGGTTGGCGCAGTAGTTGAGCGATTGGCTGCTGCGCTACTTGTCGTGGGTTCGATTTCCGCACGGAACAAATATTTGTATGGCCTACATATTATAGTGGTTCCGGGTCTGGCTGTTTGTGTATGTGACATTGTATGTTTGTAAACGCACCCACGACACAGGAGAAATTCCTAGTGTGGGGCAGTCTTAAAAAAAAAAAAACTAATAAACTAAACTCAGAAGCGTACAGTTGATAAGATCAAAATTTAAATTGTTGTGTGAGGCCTAAATACAATAACCCAGTTGACTAAAAAATCTAATTAGTCCGTCAGATAGATTTCCAAAAAACACTGGACATGTATTTTTTTCTTTTTTCACGTAAACAAAAAACGAAGACGATGCAGTGAGTTGAAAACTCGTGTGACGTCACTTCGTGCTACGATTTTTACCACGCCGTGACGTCACAAGCCCCCACTCATGATCTTTCAAGCTTTTTATAGTCGTCAATTTTTATAGATTTGGTAAAGCATAAAATACGTGTCCAATATTTTTCGATAATCTAACTGACGGACTAAATAGAATCATATTTTTATTCCTCAGGAAACATCCCTATTTTCTTTCTTTGATGCTAGCTACCAGCAGAGTTCACAGCTCTCTGTGAGAATATAAACACGGACTTCTGATCATTAGCCTATTGTTCCAAATATTGCCTTGTTGTCATTTACATAGTGCAACAATTGCTATTGTCGTTGTTTGTTTGTGTTTTAATTCTTGGACACAGATAGTTTGTAAATGCAACCGTCATCGGTAATGTTGTTTGTTTATTTTTAACCGCCTTCTAAAATGGAGGAGGTTCTCAATTCGGATGTTTGTATTTTTTTTTTTATGTTTGTTCGCGCATAACTCCGTCGCTTGCCAACCGATTTGAAAAATTCTTTTTTTGTTGGAAAGGGTATACTTCCCAAATAGTCCCATGAAAATTTTATCGAAATCGAACAAGCGGTTTTTTGTTAACTTCAATAAATGATAGCAAATCTGTCGGGATAGCTGAAATCGCATGTTTGTTTATTGTTTACACCAATTTATACCACGTACGCTGTAATGGGTATTTTTAGCTGGGAGTAAACCACTAAAAAGTGAAAAATAAAAAAACTTTTTACAAAAAATACAACCGACTTCTTAACAAAAAAAACCAAAAAGTACAAAATAACTTTAATTTTGGAAGTCGGTGTGTTCAAAAACAAAAAAGCAACCAAAAACTTCCCTGAATCTGCGTGGATCTAGTTGTCCTAAAATAAATCATTTTGAATTTAAATTTGAATCTGAAAAACACCGAGTTCCGAAATTAAAGTTATTTTGTACTTTTTGTTTTTTTTTTTTTAGAAGTCTTGTATGTTTTGTAAAAAGTTTTTTTTAATATGGATATTTCGAATGTCTATAACAACAAATATTTATTGCAACAACAGTTGCATTGGTCTATTCATTTTAAGATTGGGGAATTTTTATTTGCCTAAAAAAATTATGGTATTTTTTAATATAACCCAAAAGTCACAACCAGCCAATCAAGGGGTTATAGTGTTACCCAGTCTCTGGTTGAAGAGATTAGGCAGTCGCTCCCTATAAAAACCTCAATTTCCTTCTGGAAGTAGCTTTCGTATTTGGTATTCAGCTGCATCAAATAAGTCTAGAAGACCAGTCAGATACTGATGTATGAAAACGTTAAAGTTATCCTTTTTATGATACTGACAATATGTTAATTGGAATAAGATGTTCTGTCAAATGATGGCAAGAAGCACTTCTCAAAACGGTGACAGCTGATGCTTCCTTTTTTTAAGGACTAGTAGCGCCTTGTGGTTTCAACCGCGTAATTTTCGTTCCCGTAAGAATACGGGGATAAAATATAGCCTGTATTACTCGCTGATAATGTAGCTTTTCATTAGTGAAAAAATAGTTAAAATCGGTCTAATAGTTTCGTAACTTATTCGGTACAAACAAATAAACAATATTCTCTATAATATTATAAGTATAGAAGGAAAATCATCAAATGACTTCTTCCGCTCTAAGCGGTGTGGAAGGGAGTGTCAGACTTTTACTGATTAAAAACCTATCCGTGTTCTTCCCTTTGCATTTAAGGGCCGCGATGACCCTTTCGAAAAAATCCCCAACCCAATAGGTTGATACCCGTTAGGGCATTTGGCTCGCACTTTCCCATGCACAAAAATCAAATACAGGTCGTCCAATCGGCAACCGAGCT